>JANUYF010000002.1:200929647-203329647 GCA_026167975.1 Phrynosoma blainvillii | reverse complement strand
TTTTAAAAAAAAATTCTTACCTCTCCTGAAAAGTCTTCAGGTCCTGGTGGTGGATTTGTTTTGATCAGATCTACCAGCTTTGGATGGGTTCAGAAACAGAAGCTTAGCTTGGATGTTGAACCCTTGATTTGTAGGGGCTGGAGTGGAGTTTATCATTTCCTTATGGTTTCAGGTTTCTTCTGTATTGCTTCCTCTGAGGCCCTGTAGATGGTGCAAGCTGAACAGCAAAATTGCCAGCCCAGATTCATCTGGGTAATAGAAAAAAGAAAATGAAAAGTGTTTTAGATTTGGTACTGAACATCTATGGGAGCCTTCTCCATTCTGCTTTTAATGCTGCCAAAGGGAAAGGCAGAAAGCACTTGGCCATGGAACATCTTTAGAACCATATTTTAATATGCATTTTCATCATTTCCTAAAGCAGATGCTGGAAACTCTGATTTTTTAAAAAATTAGTAGCACATTCTAGTCAGAGTAGGTGTTGTTTTCTAACTACACAGTCCAGGAAGATCAAACACAACAGCAGGATTACAAATGGAAAAATCCTAAATCAGAGGATGGCATCTCTTTCAGAGAACTCTTAGTTCACCAAAATGAGGGACTAGCAGCTTCTGGCTTCTCTTCCCATTAGATCCACAGGCTCTAGCAGAGGCTGTCCTGCAAATTATCATCAAATATTTTGGATGTTTGTTTGTTCTTATTTTAATTTTTAATACATAGTTTGTTGCTACACAAAACATTACATTATTCATATAATTTCACTCACAGTCATTGTGTATGTGCCTTCAAGTTGCCTGTTGACTTATGTTGTCCTATGACAGGCCTGCACAACATATGGCCCGGGGCCCACATGTGGCCTGCCAAAGGATATCAGGTGGCCCATGAGGATGTAGAACAACTCCAAGGGTCCTCCTCTGCCTGGCATTCTTCTAAGGAGAAGGCCAGACAGTGGAGTAGGAGGACAGGCCCTGCACAGCTCCTCTACTGCCCCACTTTCTCCTGAAGAGAAAACTGGGCAGTGGAGGAGGAAGATGGGCGAACACTCACCCTCAAGTCTCCTCCGCTGTTCAGCTTTCTCCTGAGGAGAAGGCTGGGTGGAGGAGCAGGACGAGCAAATGCTTGCCTGCAAGTCTCCACTGCCACCCTGTTTCTTCTGAGTAGAAGGCTGGGTGGTGGTGGAGGATGAGGATGGGCGAACACTTCCCAGAAAGGCTCCTCTGCTGCTTGGCATTTTCCGGAGTAGAAGGATGGATGGAGGAGAGGATGGGCAAAAACTCACCCTACAAAGTTCCTCCTCCACCTGGCTTTCTCCTGAGAAGGCCAGGCGGTGGAGGAGGAGGAAGGGCAAACATTCACCCCTCAAGGCTCCTCCATCACTTACTTGGCCTTCTTCCAAGGAGAAGTCCCACCTCTTGCCTTTCTCCTGAGGAGGGGGCTAGGCAGAGGAGGAGGAAGGTGGAATTAATAATTAATTCTAATTGATATTATTAATTAATAATTATTCAATTTAAACCTATCTGTGGCCCTAAGAAGTTTAGCCTATTTTAATTTTGGCCCCAATCTACAGCCAAGTTGTGCAGGCCTGTCTTACGAATTTCGTAGGATTTTCTTAGGCAAGGAGGACTTACAGAGTTTGGCCAGTTCCTTCCTCTGAAATACAATCTACAGCACCTGGTATTTATTGGCAGTCTCACATCCAAGTGCTAACCAGGGTTGACTCATTAACAATAAGTAAATCACTGCTGAACAATGAGATCAGAATAATACTCCATTTATTCATTTTTAATTTTCACAACCACTGCAATGATGTGAATGACACCCACTACTTAGTCTGGGTGACCCTGATTTGTATGGCTTTTACCCTATTAAAATTCTGTTTCACTTGACAAGTTATATCTAGGGAAATGTGTCTTACAGTTCATGTTTTGGCTCATTCTCAGGAAAGATCATGGAGCTGAATGCATGAGCCAAAAGGCACATGTTCCTCCCAGCTTGGTGTCATCCTGAACAGACAATGTATTGTAGACCAATAGTCCCAGGCTGGGATCTGCCAGTCCAGATGCCAGTCTGGTGGTTCTAGACTGACCCCAGCCAAAGGACCCTTAACATGGTATTAAAAAAACAGCTGTTTGCAGTGGAGTTTCCAGGAGACAACATGGCAGACTGCTTGTCCCTGTGCACTCCCCTTACCTTGCGCAGCTATTGCATACGCTCTGAAGTCCCCCACCATGGCCTGTGATGCTGGAATGGGGTGCCTGAGCACATGGATATAGTCAGGCACCCCATTTCCACCCTTACGGGCCATGGTGGGGGCCTTCAGAGCAGAAGCTATGGCAGCGGCAGGTAAGGGGTGTACATCTCCACAGCTTGGCTACCTGGGAATGGAACTGGTTAAGAATACCATGGAGTTGGTCTTGTGCACCTGTATGCTCAGATGAAGAAAAAAAAGTATGATGAGCGTCCTGGAAGCTGCATCTCACAGGTCCCAGGGTGCATGCACCAGACGACTTCTATATGCTGCCTGTGCTTTCCCATATTACTGCACTCGTGCTGTTCTGCTTATATGCTGGTGCAATGGTGTGCATTTTCCACATTAAAGCAGAATATCAGGGCTTCTTTTTGCTATGGTTTTTAGCCCCAGAGCATGACTTTGTGTCATTTCCCTCCCTGTTTGGCCCTATAGGTTGTATGAACAGGTAGGCATCAAGTCAGTTTTGAAGCTGCTTTATTTTGCCAGTGCGGACAGCACCCAAAACTTCATATCCTATCTAACATGATGGAGTGCAGCACAATAGCCCAGATAACTGTGGATAAACATCCATGGATAATATCTAGTGATGGGAAATTTCCTGCAGAAAATTTTCTGCCATTTCTTGTTTCATATGATGGGCTAATGGATCCACACAGAAGGTGCAGACAGGATTAAAATGTTCGCTAGAGAATGGCCTAGTCTCTCCCAGAGCATTAAAAAGCTACTGTGCCAGATCTCATAGAGGACACGTCTCTCCACAACAACCACTAAGGGGCTGTTTGCATGGATCAAAAGGCCCATGTTCCCATGGCCTCACATTGTCCTGTTTGGCCTGCACTGGGCTGGATCCTGGCAGACTGAACATGGATCCAGTGGATTCAGTTTGATCTTAGGGTATACAGCCCTTGATGTGGGTCAATTTGACTCTTGGTTTGCCAGAAGGGGCAGAGCTTCAGAACTGGAAGGGACAGGGCTTCTAGAAGGAAGTGGGTGCAGGCTCAGTCAGGCCGAGCACATCCCCCCATCCCTCCTTGCTGCGGCTCAGTTTTCCTCAGGAGAACCGGGCCGTGGCAAAGAGCTGGGCCTAGTGCACTCCTCCTTGCTGTGGCTCGGTTTTCCTCAAGGGAAAACCAGGCTGTGGCAAGGAGGGGCAGGGGGCACGTGCACACATGGCCTGGCTCCTTGCCACTGCCCGGTTCTCCCCTGATGAAGACCAAGTCATGGCAAGGTGCTGGGCCGAGCGAGTCTATGACCCCTGCCCCTACTTGCCACAGCCTGGTTCTCTTCTGTGGAAAGCTAGGCTGTGACAAGGAGCTGGGCCAAGTGTGCATGAGCCCCCCACACCTACTTGCTGTGGAAAGGAGGTGTGGGGGCATGCCTGTGTTCAGCCTAGCTTCTTGCTGTGACCCGGTTCTCCCAAGGAAATGTGAGCCATGGCAAGGAGGGGTGGGACCCCCAACCAGGTGTCATCCCTCTCTGGGATGTCACCCGGTGTGGTCTTCACCCCCCACATCCTCCAGTGATGCCACTGTTTCTCAGTAGGATCAAAGGTGCAGAAATGTACAGAGCACATGCCACTAGCAGGTCCTTGGCCCAGCCTAAGGATGGGTTTATAAACATCCCCCCTTCCCCTTGCCAGCCAGGGGACTGAGTCAGGTGAGCAGTGGGGCCAGAATAGCATGGCTCAGCCTATGCTTTCCTGGCCCATCTCTCAGGGCCTTATGTCTGTTACAATTGATTCCTGTATATTTGTGATCTATGTCACAATATGTAACTTACATATTTGCTCTTCTAGAAATCTGATTCCTCCCCCCCGGGGCACTTTTCATTGTTCCACACAAGGACCTTTGAACTTTTTCATGTAGTAATATGCTTCCCCCAGGATCTTACCTCAGGCCTTCCCTTTTACTCTCATCTCTCTAGAAGGAAAAATGAATCAGTTCAGTTGGCTCTAAGGCAATCTATAATCTAATGGTACAGGTTGGTGCAGACAGAGGAATCTTCTATAATACCGTAGGCTTCATTATCCAAGTCTTTAAAGCCCAAACTACTATCAAAGGTTACACACAAAACTTATTCAAGCTGAACCTGGAAATTTTCCTATGCAGCACAGGCATTCTTCCAGTGAGCTATAATGCAACATGAAGATGATGGAAGCATTTATGACAGCTTATAATTAACAAATTTAATTTAACAGCACATTTTTTAAAAAATATATTAACCTGTTAAAAAGTATGTTCTTATACTAACATAATTTTATTATATGGATCAAATAATTTTAAGAATGAGTAAATTTTTCAATGAGTATGAGTAAATAAAATAAATATATCATTTCCAAGGCCCTCTTATTTGAAGGAAAATAAACTTGGAAGCACTGACTCCTTTACCCTTTCAGCAAGAATATGCCATTAAAAAATTATCCAAACAACTGATGATATTCAGAGATGCCCTATAATATTTTCTCAGAGTGGGCCATTTTATTAAGCATAATGGTAGACTCTCTACATTTGATGGTCACTGGAACTGAGGGCCTGAGCAGATGGGATAGGAAGCACAGGCCAAGCCCATGCTTTCCTGGCCCCAGTGCTCACCCAAGTTGGTCCCTGGCTTGGTGCAGGGACAGGAGGGTGTTCATGCACCAGTCCCAACTCTGACCCTGGACCCAGGATTGGCACACTACTCATTGTCTTGCTGGCTGTGGATCTGACTGAGAAGCTCCCCAGTCTCTGCATCTGACATGGAAACAGGGTGCCTGTCTGCATCCATGTGGCCAGGTGTCCCATTTCCACATCAGATATGGAGCAACCACTGACAAGGTAAGGAGCACAGGGGTGCATCTGAACAGCCCAGGTTTGCCGTGGAGTTTTTAGAAACTCTGCACAAAACCAAGGGTTAATTACCCTGTGGTAAAGGCTCTTTACCTCAGGATCCTGCCCTGGGGTTTTTGGCATGCACTGTCTGATCTAGGCTGAGGGGAAGCTAGGTATTTGGGCCTATGTAGACAATCCCTAAGAACTTTATTCACAGAATATTACCTTTTAATATTTATTTATTTATTTATTTATTTATTTTGAGCACAAAGCCTAGGAAGTGAAGTATATTGCTCTTTGTACAGGGTCCATCTTTATTTTCATCAGTGGAAAATTAAATGTACATGTGTTGCGTAACATGTCTGTGCAAGATTGTTTCCCTGATTTTGCAGCATCAACAAGAAGCAGGAACAGTTTGGTCTAGCAGCATTCTAACACTGCTACTATTGTCCTAGGAGTTGTCCATTGGCTTTGGCCCTGTGGTAGACGTGGGATGTAACTTTAAGCAAGTGTGTCTTATCACATTTCCCCATTGCCACCCATTGCCAGGGATAACAAATCTTAACAAATCTTGTTGTTGATTGAAGCTAGCATAAGGATCCATTACACTGGCATAAATAATAAGCTTATCGCACTAGTACCTATAATGTTCCCATCGAGTCCTTGGAACATAACGATATGGGAACGGGTGTTACCGCATTAGACTATTATAATGGGAGAGTAACGTTATGAGAACACCTATTATCGCACTGCATTTACTGTTGTACCGGTACCGGCGCTAAAGTAGTTCCTCAGCCATCCCTCATTGGTGCATGCTCACTGTTGCGAAAACCCCTATGTTTGCATTGGAAAGAATGCTAACAAAAGGTTTAGGTAGCGACCATTCATTGTTTTTTCTTGTAAACACGATGCAATTCAATCTACCAAAAAAAAAAAAAGATTTAATTGCCTGTGGCACCTTGCATCAACACCGGAAGAGTTGAGTTGAGTTTGTGGACATTCTAGGACGGGAGGGGAGGAGGTTGTCTTAGTCAATCAGAACACGAGGACAGATTGAGACCAGTAGGATTATTGCATCACATCATCTGGAACAGTCTGAAAGCGTTCTTGCTGGCTGAGGACACATTTTTACAGTTCTCTTCCTGGAACAGGCTAGGGACTGTCAGAGCACAGAATGCGAACTCAATGAAGATCATACCATGCGATAAAATACGTTCTGTTCTCATCAAGTTCCCATCACGTTCTGAGAACACAGTGCAATAAACTTATAATTTTTGATTAGGGCATAGTGGGCACAGTGGGGATGGCAGTGAAAGCCTTCATTGTCAGGAGATAAAATTGCCCGACCAGCTCTTGAGCAGCTTAAGAGCCAGCAGGGCAAATTTAACTCTCAGTAGAGATAGCTTTCACTGCCCCATCTGGGTCATTGCAGCACCCAAGGCCTCTGCCATACCTCAGCCTCTGTTACTGCTTCTTACCATGGTGGTGTAGTTCTGCCAGTCAATAGGAGCTTGACAGTTAAATCCAATGGGTGCTGTGCTAGCTACCAATTAAAAGTTCTAGTAAGAATCCTTTATCATGATCTGTGTTACATAACTTTATATATGCTCAGCCACTCACAGAAGCACTACAAAACCCTGTTAGTTAATTGCAAAAATGCACAACAGGACATCAGATAGCGTGTATCAACATATAGTGGTCCCAATGCACATTGGTCATTTTACTGACTCCCCTATGTAGTAACGTAAAAGTAGCCCCTTAGTAGATATAGATGTTACGGAACTGCCCAGTTCTATTCCACCTGATGTGTAAGTCCATTTACAAAGACATAAGAATCTGGCCTCTATTTCTGTGCTGTGTTTATGCTTAGTTAATCATAGCCAAAGGACATCACTACCCCACAGTGAAGCTTGCTTTGTATTTCTTTCCTCCATTCAGTTCATGGATCCTGGGTTACAGAGATTCTGGATGGTGATAGAATTGGCAACAATGCAGCAGTGACAGTCTGTCCATGCTGATTATCCATATCGACGTGGTCCCTGCTGTAGGTAAGGCCCAGGACAGTCTTTCCCATTTCTCCCTAAAGAAAGGACTGGTTAGAAGACCATAGAAAGAGTAGATGTTAGAATTAAGAGGTGCAGTTATAACTCTTTAGTTTTTGATCATAATGAATGTGAAGTTACATAAATAAATGGAAGGACTTTATGTAACTGATTGGCTTGGTTGATTGGAAGCAGAATGAAAATAATAAAAAATTGGGACATAATTTGAGCAGGCATAGAAGGGCATTTGGTTTTAAGGAGCACTTTGTGTTTCTAGTGAAGAGATCCAGATCCAGCAAGCATGTGAGCACTGAAATCTATTATTTCAGTTTGAAATTACTGCAAAACACTGCATAAGGAAAGGAGATATAAAATTGCAGGGAAGCTAAAAAGAAAACCTGTCACACAAATAGTACCAATTTTCTCCCTACCACCAAATCCTGAATGGAACATTCATTAAATTCTTGCAGCTACAGAAAGATTGTAGATTAACCAGTTTGGGTTTTACTCCAAATGTTTGAATTTGCCCGTCGCTTGTCTACAGTTCCTTGGTAAGCTTACAAGAAGATGCTAGCCACAGATGCTGGCGAAACGTCAGAAAGAAACTCTTCTAGAACATGGCCACACAGCCCGAAAAACCCACAAAAACTATACAAGAAAATGTTTTTGGAGCTGTCATATGTTGACCACAACACTAAACTGTTGACAACTCCCTCATGGGGTAAGCCATATAGCTATATCTACTTTAAAAACAATTTTCTACATCTGTCCTAGTTTTGCCTAGGGATGTTCATTAAGGTTGTATCTGCATTGTAGAAATAATCCAGTTTGACACCACTTTAACTGCCATGGCTCAATGCTATAGAATTCTGGGAGTTGTGGTTTGTGAGATATTAAGCCTTCTCTGTTAGAGCGCTCTGGTGCCACAATAAAATACAGTTCCCAGAATTCCATCACATTGAGCCATGGCAGTTAAAGTGATGTCAAACTAGATTATTTTTGCAATGCAAATGCAGCCTATATTTGTTCTTGAATGTAACAATGAGTAATTTCAGCAATTTTCTTTCTGCTGCGATAAAGTGTTAAAAAACCCACACCATTTTTGAAGGCTGTTTGAAATTTGATGCATACTCTGTGTAAACTTTTCAGATGGACAATACTATTTCAATATGGAAATATTAATTCCTAGGCCGCTTTCTTAACAGAAAATGCTGTTTCTAAGCAAATCAACCATATACAATTTTTATGCAGAAGAAACCCCTAATTAGACCATTTTCTCTGCTGGGATTAATATTTCTGCATTGTAATATTTTCCACACAGAAAATTCTGCTTCCTGTGCGAAAAATGCTATTTTCTCTGTGGAAAATACTATTTTCTGTGCATAACGATGACATGGAACTTTTACACAGAATAAGTCCTGAACTGTGAAGATCTTTGTCAGTCCAAAATTGTTGTTGGACTTGTTATGGTTTCTCAACACTTGCAAAACATGTTTTTGACCACTTTCTGAATAGTTTAAAATATTTTTCCATCCTTGATTTTATCCTAGCCTGGCCATTGGCTCCCACTGAGCTAAAAGGCCTATAAAAAAACTTGTTCTTGCAATCAAGGGCCTCGGCAGACGACTAATTGAGTCATCTGCGAGACCCGGAAGAGGAGGAGCAACCGCACGCGTGGCGTTCCTTCTTCTTCCTGAGGTCGCCCGGGGAGCTGCTGGCCCTCCGCACGGCCGGCGCTTCCGGGGCAACCTCCCGCCGCAACGACCAGACGCGCTGTGGCGGAAAAGGCAGGGAAAGTGCGCCCTACGCTTTTAGGGCGCACTTTCCTTGTCTTGTGGAAGGAGCGCTGATTTAGCGCTCCTTCCAGGGACGCCGCAGGAGCGCCGGGGTGCGGAGGCTGCGTTCCCGTGGCGCTCCGTCCGGCGGCGTCTCCGGAGCCTCCGTCTGCTTCCCCCCCAAGTGAGAATAGAATTTTGGGCTGTAGGTGATAAAGAATTCAGTTACCGACAGTTAGAGTTAATCCCGGTCTCTTATGTAAGAGTCCAGAAGAAAGGGACTGTGAGGGCTAAAGTTCAGAAGGGAAGGACTTAGCTCTAGGACAGAACTCCAAGTGAGGGAGATTCTGGGATTTGATTATAGAAATAAGGTTAAAAGGATAGCCATAAATAATGATTGTGTGAGGGTCCTAAAGAATAGTATCTCGTGTTCTCTAAAGTTAAAGAGTGTGTAACAGAGTAATGTAAATGCAACATCGTAACAAATGACACATTGTTAAACTGTTGTTCAAATAAAGTTTGATTGTTGTTAACTTACAAAGCTTGTCAGAATTTGGAATCATTATCCATGCTACTAAGAAATTACGGGGAGTTGCAGACTGCCAGAAATAGTGCAAATTGAGTCCACTTTTAGGGTTAGGGTTAGGGTTAGGGAATCATGGGAACTGTATTTTATTGTGGCACCAGAGCTCTCTGACAGAGAAGGCTCAATGTCTCAGAAAAAAAACAAAAAACAATTCCCATGATTCCCTAGCACTAACCCTAACTCTAAAAGTGGACTCAATTTGCACTATTTCTGGCAGTCTGCAACCCTCCAAAGAAACCAAGTTTGGGGAGTAAACCCATAGGTAAAGGTAAAGGTAAAGGTAAAGGTATTCCCTATTGCCAAGGTTGTCAAGTTGTGTCCAACCATAGAGGTCTGATGCATCACATATTGGGGCAGTGGTGGGATAACAATACCCATTGGGCTGCTACATCAAGAAAAGTAAGCGGTGCTCATGACAAATTGGTGGCAGCGATGGGATGTTAAAACCCATGGGGCTGCCACAATAGGAAAATAGTTGGGTGAGTGGGACCCACCGTGACACCCACTTGTATACTTTTCAGAAACTCAGATCTTTTCCATCCCATTTCTGAAGAGACCTTTGTGAGTTTTTTTTTTAAAAAAATTACATTTATAAATTGTTCTTATGAACAATGTTAACAGACAAACAAACAAAGAAGCGAATTAAATTCTCATCATTTGTGCTGATCAAATCCAGTTGTTATGGGTATTCTCAGCATGGAATATTTCAGCATGTTGTATTTGCCTGCCGTGTAGTGGGGAAAGATTTGGAACCAGTGTTTAAATACCTGTACTTCAACAGCTCACTCAGAAACCATAAGGTTGCGAGTTTGCTTCTTTGTTTGTCTGTTAACATTGTTCATAAGAACAATTTTTAGATGTAAGAAATTAAAAAAACCCTCACAAAAGTCTCTTCAGAAATAGAACCCTGGTAACGCAATGGTTAAATGCCTGTACTGCAGCCACTCACTCACAAACCATAAGGTTGCGAGTTCAATACCAGCCAAGGGGTTCAGGCTCAACTCAGGCTTGCATCCTTCCGAGGTTGCTAAAATGAGTACCCAGCTTGTTGGGGAAATTAGCTTACACGTTGTAAACTGCTTAGGGAGTGCTTAAGTGCACTGATAAGCATTATAGAAATGTATTTGCTATTGCTATTGCAACCGACCATAAAAAAGAAGGATCAAACCCACTTCCCTACTGACAAGGGGCCTGAGCAGATGGGCCAGGATAGCACAGGTTGAGTCTGTGCTATTCTGGCTCTGGAGGTCACCCAGGTTAGTCCATGTGTCAGCATGGAGAAAGGCAGGTGTTCACACACCTGTCTCCACATTGACCCAGGACCTGGGACTGTCATGCTGCTTCTTACCTTTCTAGTGACTGATCCAACTGAGAAGCCCCCAGTCACCCCATCTGACTTGGAAACAGGGTGCCTGGCTGCACCCATGTGACCAGGCACTCATTTTCTGCATCAGACAAGGCGACTGGGGCCTTCTCAGTTGGCTCAACTATCGGAAAGTTAAGGAGCACAGGAAGTCTATCTGAACAGCCCGCTTTTGCTGCAGAGTTTCTTAGAAACTCCATGCAAAAGCAAGAGTATTTTACCCTGGGGTAAAGGCTCTTTACCCCAGCATCACTCCGGATCCTCTGATTCTGTGCCTGCATAGGCAGGATTAGCCTGATCCTGCCCCAGAGGTTTTGAGCTGCATTGTCTAAATTAGATGACATGGGGCTGGGGAAAGCTGGGCCTTTTCGTCCATGTGGACAACTCCCAGGGCTCCATCTGCACCGCATTAATAATGCAATTTGACACTCCTTTAACTGCCATGGCTCAATGTTATAGAATCCTAGAATTTGTAGTTTGGTGGGGCACCAGAGCTCCAGATTGGCTAAACATTTCCCAACACTACAAATCTTAGGATTCCACAGCACTGAGCCATGGCAGTTAAAGTGGTGTCAAATGGCTTTATTATTGCAGTGTGGACAAAGCCAATATTGAAGAGACAGGGATTCAAACCAGACATTGATAAGTGGAGTGACCAAAATCATGGGGCTGGATGGGCAAAACTGCTGTTTTTCCCCCCGTTAAAATTTCAAATTCTTTTCATCACTTTTATAGACAAATTCGGAGATGTTGAAAAGTTTTTATTAAGAAAGATGAAGGAACTAAAATTTTCTAGACAAAGCAAATAAATCCTTTACAAATCCTATACATTCCATTATAAGACAGATAAAGCAAGAACGTGGAAAACAGGAAGAACCGCAAGACAATCAAGTTATGTATCCAAGGAGGCTAATCAGCAAAAGGGAGAAAAGAACGGAAGCAGCACTTGATATTTAAATGGCAAGGGATCCTCACCACAGTGGTGTGCATACACAAAGGACAGAGATGTTATCCTGTGGCTCCCGCCTCTCCCTTTTCTTTAGCTCTACTTCCTTGGTGCCATCCAGTCCCATCTTTGGTCACAACATTTCTTTAACCATAAAGGTATGATATTGGATTCAAACAAGGACAATGCAACTCAAAGTGGTGGCCCATGGACTGCTGTCTGTCTGTAGGCCGAGAGTTTCAGGAAAGATAAAAAAAAAAAAAAACAAACCCCAACAGTTTTAGATAATGGGCACAAATTTGGTACCAGTTCCTGGCACCTTAAGGGAAAAATAGCTAACTCCCCACATCATGTAGCCTAAGAAACACTGGCCTAGAATATTTTTAATAGACAAAGTTTTTAATTGTATCAACAGAAGATCCATATAAGATCCAGTCATAGTTTTCAGGCAGCTAAGAAAAATGTGGCAATTGAAATGTTAGGGCAACATTTGGGTAAAGGTAGCTGTTCTTGGTGATAACAGTTCTTGCTGCTGTCATAGCTTTATTATTATTGATAAAGGCTAGACGTTCTGGAGAGCTTTTTTAGCTGCGGGAAGAATGTCTAGAGCTGAGCATTTTAATGATTTCCCACTAGAGAGCAGCAACAACTCAGGCATGTGTAGTATTTGAACAAGAATACACCAAAACTACAGGAATGGTACTTTGGTGGCCACATCATGAGAAGGCATGAATTATTGGAAAAGACAATGGTGCTAGGAAAGATAGAGAGAAGGCAGTAGAAAGAGAGAAAGACCACATGCCAGATGGTTAGACACAATCAAAGAGGGCACAGGACTGAGTCTGTAGGACCTGAGCAGAGCAGTGGAGGGCAGAGGAGCCTAGATATGTTTCATCCACAGGGTTGCCATGAACCAACGTTGACTTGAGGCTGGTTAACAACAAACAAGAAGTGTACCTCCACTTCCTCATAGAATCATAGAAACCTCAAGGGCCATCCAGTCCAACCCCTTGCCATGCAGGAATACACAATCAAAGCGCCCACAACAGATGGCCATCCAGCCTCTGTTTAAAAACCTTTAAAGAAGGAGATTCCACTACCCTCCAAGGCAGTGAATTCCACTGCTGAGCAGCTCTTACCATCAGGAAGTGTTTCCTAAAATTTTGGTTTGGAGAGTGGTGGAGTATCCTTTTCTTGTAGCCATGGCCATCCTTGGTATCCTCAGCACTCTTCTCCACACCACATCTCAACTGAATTTATTTTCATTCTGTCAGCTTTCTTCACTGTCCAGCTCTCACATCTGTACATAGTGATGGGAAATACCACAGCTTGGATGATTCTAACTTTAGCGCTCAGTTTTATATCTTTGCATTTTAGGATCTTGTCTAGTTCTTTCATGGCTGTCCTTCCCATTTCTAACCTTCCTCTTATTTCTTGACTGCAGTCTCTGTTCTGTTCAGTGTTTTAGCCAACATATGGGAAGTCTTTAACTATTTCAATTTTTTCATTATCTAGGATGAATTTATGTATACCCTCCATGGTCATTATTTTTCTTTTCTTCCTATTCAGCAATAAGCCTGCTGAATTAGCTACCCATCCTAATTTGGTGTCATCTGCAAATGTTATAAGCATGCCCCCTATTCCATCAATCAAGTTGATGATAAAGCCCTGGAGCCAAGACAGAACCCTATGACACCTCACTAGTCACTTCTGTCCAAGATGAAGAGGAGCCATGGTCAGCACCCGTTGTGTACGGTCAATCATCCAATTACATATCAACCTTGCAGTAGCATTGTCTGGCCCACATTTTACTTTTTTTTTTTTACAAGAATGTAATGGAGGACCTTGTCAAAGGCCTTGCTGGAATAAAGATACACTACATCCACAACGTTCTCTTCATTTACCAAGTTTGTAACTCTATTATAAAAAAAGATAAGATTCACCTGGCATGACTTGTTTTTGAGAAACCAATGCTGACTTTTAATAGTCAAAGCATTCCTTTCTAAGTGCTTTCTACGTGCTTACAGACTGTCTGTTTAATGATCTGCTCTAGAATCTTTCCTGGTATTGATGTCAAGTTGACTGGGCAGTATTTATTTGGGTCAGGCCTACATAACATACAGCCCAGGGGCCACACGCAGCCCGCCAAAGGATTTTAGGCAGCCCCTAAGGCTGTAGAACAACTTCAAGGCTCCTCTGCTGCTCAGCCTCCTCCTGAGGAGAGGGCATGCAGAGAAGGAGGAGGACAGGAAATGCTCACCCTGCAATGCTCCTCTACCTTTGGTTTTTGTCCTGAAGAGAAGGCTGGGCGGAAGAGGAGGAGGAGAACAGATAAATGCTCACCCTGCAAGGCTCCTCTACCTCCTGGCTTTCTCTTGAGAAAAAGTATGGGCAGAGGAGAAGGAGGACAGGTGAATGCTTGCCCTGCAAGGCTCTTCTACCTCCTGGTTTTCTCCTGAGGAGAAGGCCAGGCAGAGGAAGAGGAGGAGGAGGAGGAGGGGTGAGCACCCACCCTGCAAGGCTCCTCCACTGCTTAGCTTTCTCCCAAGGTGAAGTCTGGATGGAAGAGGAGAAGGACAGGCAAGTCTTCTCTGTTGCTCAGCTTTCTCCTGAGAGGGCTGAGCAGAGGAGGATGGAATTAGTATTATTAATATTAATTAATTGTAATTAATATTAATAATTAATATTAATTAATATTATTATTTCATTAACATTTAATTAAAACCTATTTGTGACCCAAAGAAGTTTAGCCTATTTTAATTTTGGCCCCCATCTACTGCCAAGTTGTGCAGGCCGGATTCGGGTCCTCTCCTCCTTTATGAAAATGGGGACAACATTTGTCCTCCTCCAGTCTGCTGGGACCTCTTCTATTCTTCAGGGATTCTCAAAGATTATTGATAGTGGTTCTGAGATTACCTCTGCTATTTCTTTTAATTATCTTAAATACAGTTTATCTGGCCCTAGAGGCTTGAACTCTTTTAGACCTATTATTATCAACTCTGTTATTACTGCTGGTTACAATCAGATCTAAAATAGCTGATCTCCTTGGTGTCTCTTCCACATTCTGGACAATGAAATTGCCTGCAAGGCAAGTGAGGAATTTGTTAGACCTTATATTCTTGGCAGAGTTTGACTTCCAACAAATATCAGGATAGTGGAATCCCCCATTACTACTACATTTCTCCTTTCTGAATGTGTGGTCATCTATACCTGGAAAGTCTCACTGGGATGGAAAATCCACTCTGGTTTTAGTCATCTGTCTAAGGCAGGGGTAGGCAACCTTTCCCCTTTAAGGGCCGAGGGACTTCAGCTCCCAGAAGCCTCAGCCATGTTGGCCAATAGTCCCATGTTGGCCAATAGCTCCTGGGATTCTGGGAGCTGAAGTCCCTCGGCCCTTAAAGGGGAAAGGTTGCCTACCCCTGGTCTAAGGTACCAGACCTACTTTGGGATAGTGTTCATCACTCTGAATAGTTTTACAGTTTTAATTAAAACCAGGAGTGGATTCTAGTGGCAGCTGATGATTCCTATGTCAGTGGAATGATGAATCTACTCCATGTTTTAATTACAACTTTAAAGGTACTATTCAAGGTGCTGAAACCTGTCTTTAGTATTGGCCCAACATATTGGATAGCCCCTTTAAAGTTCAAACTAAAACCTATAGTGGATTCAGCACCCCATTGAAAGGGGACCCATTGCTGCTATTGAAGTGATTTCAGTCCACCAAACCCTAAGAAGGTAAACCTTAAATTTTAATAAATCTGTTTGTGAGGAACAATGTGGAATCATTTGCCCCTTGTACAAAATGAATCCCGTTAGCCTCTTTCCAGAAGCAGCTACTTTAACTTGTCTTCTGGAAGCCAGTCCTATAATTAGGCAGAGTGAAGCAACTGTCTCAGGCAGCAGATCCCAAGGAACAGCAACAGCAGTTCCTTGGCCCTTCTCTTCTGTAGGAGGAACAAGTTATGTGTACTTCCACTGCTTGTCCTCCTACTCTGACTTAATGATCCTGCTGTCCTTATATATGGTGGAGATCATGATCCCATCACCAGAACTGAACTTAAATCCAACTGCCAATCAAGTTTATTTCTATTTAAGAGATGGGTGGGTGAGTCTACTCTTGTCTTCTACCTCAGGCACAAAAACATCTCTGTCCAGCCCTGAGCCGCCGACCCACACAGGCACCAATTCGACAGTCCTCCTGCAAATGGGCCCCAGTGCCTGACCCTCTGAATGGTTTCCAGCAGTGGGAAGTACTTATTTGAAAGGAATCAACATTTCCTGGTTCAGTTTTTTGTTGCTCCCACTTCAGTGGCAGACTCCTTTTTGAAAACTGCCTGGGAAGTGTTTGGCACAATACTTTAATGAGGTTGGGCAATCGCTTTTTTTAGGTCCATTGTTTTTAGCCCCTGAATGACAAGGAGGCTTTTCTTGCTTTCTTGCTTATTTGTTTGCCAGCAGAGCCTCCAAACCCTGGCTTGCTTTAATTGCTGGGTATTTAAGCTTTTATGGATTGTGGTGGGTGGGAATGATTAGGAATTCTATTTCTGCACAAAGCCAACTAAAAGATGGGTCACAGGACTGCCAGAATATTTTCCAACATGGTCTATCAACTGCATGACAGATAGAAATTCTGCAGATGGGTAAAACTTCACCCACTGAAGTGCTACCTGTCAAACAACTATTTAAGAAGGGAGAGCCAGGCATAAGCCCAAACAATCTGATGGGGAGAACCAGCAATTATTTCCCCCTCAGCATGCCAGGAATGGGCATTATATCTGTGCTTAGTTGCCACAACTATTTCATTTTTTCCTAGAAATTTACCAATGTTGAGTTTCATGGACCAGCACTGGTCCATAGACCACTATGTACTTTCAGTAGCACTGCCCTAAACAATTAATCATAATAGAAAGACACACAGATACCTAATGCGCTGTCTGGACAGTTGCCCTCTGCTACCCCTCTATCCTCCTATGAATAAGGCAGATCTCCAGCACTGGCATGCACCCCTGTAAACATTTGGTGTCTGGGGAAGGATGGGTGCACTAGGAGGCTTATGGCTCTAGTTCCAGACATTGATCTCTCAGATCTCCAGTGAGTACATTAGTGTATTCTGGAGATCCAGGAGGTGAACCCTGTTTACTTCCACCAGTGGAGCTGCAGTGAGATGATCCTCAGATACCCACCACTCCTGGCCAACAGATGTCTATGGGGTCAGTGCTGGGATGCTCCCATCCATAGAACATCAGAGCTTCAAAGAAAAGCCTCTTCCCCCTTCAGTTGCTCACCACCAGTTCTTCCATTCCCAAAGCTTCAGATGTGGTCACAATGGTTTAGTTCAGTTTGGAATATCATCCATGGAATACTGAGGAACTCCCCATGTATGTCAAAATGAGATGGTTGCTGCCATCTAAATTTGAGACAGTTCATAGATAAATCTGGGAGGGTACTGCATGGAGGAATCTGGCTTCAGGATTTTTTTTAACAAAACATGCAAATAGTTTTAGCCAGTCTGACCTTGAGAATCATGCATACTACAGGGAAAGGCATTGGTGCATGTTGAGTTTAGGTACAGTATGGGTTATGTGGGCTTGATGTCCTTGGTCCTGCAAAATGGATCATGAGGATTTCTGGGAGTTGTAATGTTTTCCTTCAATGCTCTGCAAGAGAACTGAGTACTCTGAAAAGCAGCACAGGAATGGTCTGCAAGAGGACACGTGTGCATTCTCACCTCTCTCCTTACATACGTTTATCTGGCAGACAGTAGGCACACAGTTGCCTCATTAAAGTATATGACATAGATTGGAAAGGGCTGGGGATTCTGGTACTTGTAGCCCTCAATAATGACATTTTCAAGCTGTATCACACTGGCCATAGTGTCTGACCATGTTACCTGGACAGTTCTGGAAGTTGTAGTCCAAATAAACTAAACTAAAATCTGGACCTTTTCCAAGCCCTTTTGTGTGAACATGGGCTTGCAGCAAACTGGCACCTGCCATTCTTCTGGATCTGTTCTGAGCTCTCAGCATACTCCATCCAGCAAAGCCAAGGAAGCCCATTTAGATGCCAAACTAATCATATTCTGCAATTAAACACAGCTGGAGCTTAGTGTTCCCTGTCTCCCCAACCAATAGATTAGATACTGTTGTTGGCGTCACCAGCTGTGTTCTCCTTGCCCAAGGATAGCCTGGGAGGCAGCTGTGGCAACAACTGGTGCCAGCCCTTTAGATCTGATAGTGCCATATCCTCCTTCTTCGCTATCTGTTTGAACAGGAGGAAACAACTCAATTAGCAACATCTATGTCAGGAAATCAGGTCCCTTCCCTAAGTCAAAGTTGTCTACTAGCCTGGTGTCATGAATGAGACCTTCTTTCCTCAGTCTGTTTTTGTTTGTGTCTCTGTTCATCCTAATTTCATGTTTGTTTGTTTTTACCCAGTCGCATTGATTCCAAGTCATGGAGAAATGGCAGCACCAATCAATTTGCTAAATTTCCTTTGGAATATTGTCTTCTATTCCAGGCATCACAGTTCAAGCTGGAAAGGATTTGAAGTGCTGTTCCCAGGATCAGAGGTGGGAGGAACAAGTGCAAAATCTCCACACTTAGCGTTGGCACCAAAATGATGGGTGACCACCTACCAAAGGGGTGGGGAACTGCGCTAGGACTGGGAGATTTTTTTTCTCCTGAAACTTTCCAGGTGCCAAACAAACTACAAAAATCCTTAAAGAAGGAAGTCCGCTTCTAGTTATGAAAAACAGCACTCTTTTTTTATTGTGAAATATCTCAGGAGTCTCGCACAACTTAGTTGAAAATGTGAATTGTCACTCATAGAGGTTTCCAGGAGAAGCTCTTTACCTTTGGGAGGGGGCAAAGTCAGAAGGACTGCAAAAATAGCCTTGGGAGATGGATTGCATGGGGCCCCAGGCATTTTTAGCGGATGAAGACATTTGGATGATGAGACTATTGGAAACATCATCAAGCTTTGCTGAAATGAAAATTTCACACAATTCCTTTTTTAAAAAGAAAAATAACTGTTACTATACCATACCCTTAATATGCCATTGCACCCAGAGGAGGATGTTGTGCTTATCCCACTGTTCATACAGTATCAGAGGTTTAGTAAGGGACTATGGATACTGAACCTGGAGAGGTTTCTTTTGAGGAAGACAACTCCCAGGATACCCTAGCAATGGTAACTTATGGCAGCCTGGTGAGCAGAGCAGTGAATTCACTCTGGGTTTTGGATAGTTGGAAAGAATTCTCCAAGGTGCTGAACTTATTGGAGGGACAGAGTTCAGCAGCCAGGAGAGCTTCCTTTAAAGAGAAGCTTAAATCCTGCAATGGATTCACTACGTGACTGACACTGGAGACACTGAAAACACCAGCTGCCACTGTACCCCAGTGAGGCCGAAGGCTGGGAGATTCTGGCTTTGTGGTCTGGAAAAGAAACTTTACCAAGCTTTACAAATTGGTAAGCTTTCTCTCAGGTTCCCCAGTGAAAACCTATCTGCATATGTCAGTATTTAGACTCCCTCCATTGTTCCAATGATTTCAACAGAGCTTTTGAAGGGGCCTTTGAAACATTCCTTTTAAACCAGATGAGAAAGTTTTCCCCCTTCTTGACTGAAATGAAGAGGAACTAGTTTGTAACGCTGACATTCATACAGCTTACTGATCAGGGCTGCAGTGCGCACCACATCCTTGTGAATATGCAAAAAGTTCTACTGGTACATTAGTACCCCTGTTGCCTGCTATGTGCCATTAAAAATGATTGCAGAAATGACTGCATTTAGAGAGGCATTATAGCTCCCCTCTCTCTACTTTATGAAAGAATGGTTGCCTGAACCCTCTCTAACCCTTCGTGCCTGTGCAGTCAGGCTCTCCCAATTTAGACCTGTGCTAGATTATTATGAGATGCATTTCCTTGGCTGTCTTCTCCCAACAGCCCCTCATCCTGCCACAGGAATTTAGGTGATTCACTTCTGGAGTTTTATACTAGTGGCTTGAATGGGTGACTTTTTACATTTTTTAACTGGCTTATAAAAACAATTTAAATGTATCATCTGCAGCCAGTGCTGGATATATGCACTCAGTAGGTGAGTTACCAATTTGGACAACTAGTTATGAGGGGGCCTCTAACCCCACATCTGTTAGAATAACAACATTTTCAATAATGCTATGGAGGGTTGTTAAACTGGAAGCAATTTGGGACCTTAGCATGTCTCAGATCAGCCCTGCATTGTGAAAGTCAGATTGCATTGGGTGGGTGGGGCATGTGAATGAGATAGAAGTGACATAGTTCCCATCGTATCTTTGGTAAAAAACAACAACAACAGATTTGTATGACCTGAAGAGAAACTAGAGTGTGATTAGTGATTATCAAGAGTAACTTCTAGCCATTTCGAGAGCTCTTTGATTTCACTAGAAGAGTACTCAGCTTTTTCTGTGCGCAGTGTTAAGGGCAGTGCAGTGGTTTGTGGTGGTGGAGAGCTCTTAGGCACTAGTTCTCTGCAGGATATTACAGGTGGAAGGCTTTAGAAATTAACCAATTAACCTAAGTGTCTCCAGGTAAAAATGAAGTAGAAGTATAAGCTGATTTTGCAGCAAAAACAATTATGTATAAGTCTAGAAAAGTTAGTCAAAATTGACCTAAAAAACCTGAGTGTACTTATCTACAAGTCAATGTAAGTATAGTTGGCCCTCCATATCCATGGATTTTTTTAATCCATGGATTCACACTTCCACGGTTTGAAAATATTTTAAAAATAGATAAATTCCAAAAAACAGGTCTTGATTTTGTTATTTTATAAAAGGGACACTATTTTATTATGCCACTGTATTTATCTATGATGTGTGCATGTGTGTCCCAGAACCAAACCCTAGCCCACTGTTCTGTACTTTTAACTCTTTTAAGCAAGGGCCCACTATACTGTAGTTTTAACTCTTATAAAAAAGTAACCATCCCCTGGTGAAAGGCAAGGGGATGAAAGCACTGACCTGAAAGCACCAATGCCTTCTACTCTCTCATGCATCCAGTCTTTAGTGTGAGCATAAACAATTATGCCTGCTGAAATTTTGTAAATTCTTTGGCATTGTTTTCCTTTATTTCATCACTGAGATCATTTGTTACATGGCCTTAAGTTTTACCCTCAACTTATCCATGAGTCATATCAAAATTCATAATTTTGGCCTCAAAACATGCCTTCGACTTATACATTAGGTTGACTTACAGTTGAGTATATATGGTATTTCTTTATTTAGAAAAAAACAGAAAAAGGTAGCAGTAGAAACCAACAAAACACTATACTCAATGCAAGCTGCTTCTCAAGGTAAAAGGGAGGGCAGTATGGAAGCTAAAACTCTTCTTCTAACCAAGCTAAGAGGGCTGGAACTAAGCTAAAAGTCAGTAGTGTCACTAGGGCTGGTGTCACCTGATGCGGTAACTCATGGTGTCACCCACCGATTGACCCATTTCACACCATACACAGGGGTAGGCAACCTTTCCCCTTTAAGGGCCGAGGGACTTCAGCTCCCAGAAGCCTCAGCCATGTTGGCCAATAGTCCCATGTTGGCCAATAGCTCCTGGGATTCTGGGAGCTGAAGTCCCTCGGCCCTTAAAGGGGAAAGGTTGCCTACCCCTGCCATACAGAATACTTAGCAATGCTTTTTTCCACTAATGTTACTCAAATTGCAATTCCCATATACCACTGAATGTAATACTAATATTTGTGACATAAAGAACTAGCAAAATTAAAATTATACCTTCAAATTAGAATATCATATGCACAACATAAATGTATTTACACATACATAGTGAAGATCTGGTCAAAATGTGCTGTTTTTAAAGAAAAATATAAAAGAATAATTTTTTAAAACATTAAAATTTTGAAATTTGAGATTTTAATTTTTTAAAAAGCTAGGGCCTCTCCTTTCTCCTCCCACTAAGCTTCATCCCACTCACACCATCTCGTGAAGCATTTTAAAGGGAAGCAGATGAATGCCACGTCCAGTTTCTGCCAAAAGGTAGGTGTTTGGGGAGCAGTGGTGTCATTCCCTCTTAGGGTGTCACTTGGTTCAGTCTGAACCCCCCGCATCCCCCTAATGACACCACTGCTTAAGGTACTACAGGCTAACAAGCACATGGATTTTCTCACAATCCAATGTGGAGAAGATGGCTGGTGACTGAGGAACCTCAGAGAGTTGCAAGTCAAAGAGAGTCATAGGTCACAGAGAGAGATTCTTTCTCTCTATCGGCTGATGCAGATGGCCCATTTGGGGTGGCTCTGGGCCACCCTTGGGAGTGGCAGATCAGGGCCATGGCAACCACACACCATGGCCCCAATCCTCCTTTCTGCCGCCCCCAAAAGAGCAGCAAAATGCTATGGCTCTTTCGCGCCCCTTTGCTGTGCTAAGAGGGCACTCTGACGCTGCATGCCGTGTGGATGGGCGCTCGGCATTGGGGTGGAGTTGGGGTGGCTGGCATGTGGTTGCCCCACCCCAACTCTACCCCAGGCTGGCCTATAGTGCCGGTCTGCATCGGCCCTATGTTTCTGTTTTTAAGGTCTTTCTAACTTGTGGGTCAATCTCCTAAGTGTGTATACCTCTGGACAGAGCAAACATGATCTCAACATGTTCTTGCAAAAGGGCAGAAGTGAACCTGCCCTTCAAGTTCTGATCATGGCTCTTAGGTGGTCTGGGCAGTAGAGACAATGGAGTTGGGCAAAGCCAATCAGTATAGCCATTCACCTTATTTCAAATCCAGATGTTTGCTAGCCTCTCTGAAGACAGCACAATACTTCACCACAGGATGTATACCAGTCTGAGCCAGTTTAGCAAGTCTCCATTCAGTAGAGGTGGACAAGACAGTTAAGTACTGACGGCTCTCCATCAGTGCAACCATTTCCTTGCTGGGGAGAGAGCAGGGAGTGATGAGGGCATGTTGCAGTTTAAAATGAGGCTTGGATTTTCCAAGGTGGACAAAAAGTTCAGGCCACAGCTCTATCGTTTTCATTATAATTTTTTAAAACTATTTGTGCAGACTTTGGCAACAGGCACCTTACCCATCTTATGTGTCAAAGTATAATATTCTATTTACTGAGTGTACCTTGTTACAGCACCCAAAATGTTACAAAGTTCTTTTTGGTGTACTGCTCCCAGAATCCCTCAATCAATATGGTGGATTCTGGAAGCTGTAGCCCACACCCTAACCCCCCCCCCCATGGGTTCTCTTACCCTCCACCTGTGGAAGGCAATGGTTGCAAGAGGAGACCGTTGAATCAACTGACCCTCAGCACACTTCCTGGGTGAAAAAATCCAAAAGACTTGTCAGCTTCTATGTTTTGATGGAGCTAGTGACTCTAGAGGAAGGGCTAGAAGACTCCCTCCCCCTGGATTCATTGTACAAAGGTAAAGAACACCCAGAAAGGGCATTCCTCTATCTGTATCAACCTGTACTTAGCACTTGTTAACTGCCTATTATATTATAGATTGATTTAGAGCATACTGAACTGATTCATTCTTCCTTATTGAGAAATGAGGATAAAGGGAAAGCCTGAGGTAAAAGCCTGGGGAAATCCTGGATGAAACATGTTACAGCAGCCAAAATGTAACAAGGGCAGAGACTGAACATGCTATTTTTTGTCTACTGCTCCCAGAATCCCTCAATCAATATGGTGGATTCTGGGAGCTGTAGTCCACACCCTATCCTCTTCTCTCTCATAGACGGCAACTCTGGAGACCAGGGTTTGATTCCCCACTGAACCATGAAGCCCACTGGGTGACTTTGAGCAAGTCACATGCTTTCAGCCTCAGGGGAAGACAATGGCAAACTTCCTCTAACAAATCTTGGCAAGAAAACCCATGAGATGTGTTCCCCTTAGTGTCCCTATAAGTTGGAAATAACTTGAAAACACAACAACAACAACAACAACAACCTTCATAGGATTGCTCATTTAATCTTTAAAAATCTTTTTATTGAATGATTTTTTAGCTGTACATTATTTTAGTCTGTGTTGTAAGTCACTTTGGGAGAAGGAAGATATAAATAAATAAATTTAAAATGTAAGTACTTAGTGACGAGGACACAATTCCTTCATTTGGTTGTGGAAATCCAACAAAGCAGAAGTAGCAGCTTTAAGTTTGTAAAAAGATGTATGTAAACGTATAAGAAGGATAGTGACAAGCTGGAACATGTCCAAGGAAGGCTGACCAGGATAATCAAAAGTCTGGAAACCAAGTTGTATGAGGAATGACTTAGGGAACTGGGTATAGTCTGAAGATAAGAAGACTGAAAGGTGACACGATAGCCATAGTTCAGTACTTGGAAGGATGCCATGTATAGGATGGAGACAGCTTGTTTTCTGCTGCTCCAGAGACTAGGACATGGAGCACTGGATTAAAACTACAGGAAGAGAAATGTCGACTAAATGTTAGAAAGAACTTCGTTACTGTAATAACTGTTAGACTGTGGAATGAAGTGCCTTGGAAGGTGATGGACTTTCCATATCTGAGGGTCTTTAAGCAAAGGTTAAAGATGGATAGGCATCTTTCAGGAATGCTTTAGTCATGGCAGAATGAGGTTGGATTCCATGGCCCTTGTGGTCCCTTCCAACTCTAAGAGTTTATGATTCTATATGTCGATGAATCAGGAGTGAGCACACTAAAATCATGATGGGAAAGGATCACAAGCATTTCATTTTAAGTCTCATACTACAATCATTGGCGTTCATGTCTTCCATGTCAGTAGGGTGGTGAATTCATGCTGGGTTTTAATATGGTTAACACCTTGGACAGTTCCTTGGAAGTTTGGACTAAAACCCAGAGTGGATTCATTACCCCCTTCCACTGCCATGGGAGCTATCAGCTGCCACAGATTACAACTCCGCCAGCCTTCCCCCAGACAACCTCCCTATCTGAGCTGATGTGGGCTGTGCCTGGTTAACAAAGCAAACACCTTTATGGAGAACAGAAAAGATAATTAGTGATTTCTGTTTATCCTCCTCCATTGACACAGCCTCATTATGGTGGATGACGAGAAGCTGAGAACTAATTTGGCTTGAAGCTTCCAAACAGAAACTGGGCGTCTATTGAGTACAAAATGTCAACAGGTTGAGAAGGTGTGAGAAAACACCCAAATACACTTCTAGTAGAGCTGCCTCAAAAAGAGGAGGTTTAAAGAGGCCATTGAGGTTGAAATGCCCAGCCCCTCGCCACTGCAAAAGCTAAGAAGGTAGCCAGCAGAAAGTGTCATGTACTGAACTCATTAGTTCTTGGTTGCAAATAAAACCATCTTTCCTGTGCAGTGAATCTCTCCAGATGTGGTGCTTGTTGATGCAAGAGTCACATACAGAAGCAAGATGGAGGGAGGGGGTTGTGAAGACTTTTCCTCTATTTTGTGTACCTTGATTCTATGATTGTATAGGAAGGCAGCAAACTGGGGACCAGATAATGAGTTACATGTATTTCCTTGTGGGGTGTTGTGTAAGGAATAACCTAGAACAGCCTGGATCCATCTGAGCTAAATATGTTGAATCAATGAGTCAACATGTAGATACATCGTATTGATTCAATGGACTTACTCTTGTTCGGACTAACAAGAGAATTTGAGCCAATATCAGATGAAATTACTTTTTCTGAGAAATGCTTCTGACTGCCAATCTGCTGTTAAAATGTTTGAAGAATAACAGAAAACCAAGCATTTTAATTTGATGGGATCCCCTCTTTAGGCTGCATTTTTGACTGCCTTCTGGCCAAAATCTAGGTTCTTAGCACTAAGTAAATGATCAGGACAAGTTCTCTCCACATTTTATTTTTCGGGTGACTTTTCCTTCCATTAGACTGAAGGGGACAAGGGACTTTCTGAGGAATCTGGGGACCAATATGTTTGATCATACAGTCCATTTTTGTGGACTTGAAGTTCATGACCCTCACTTATGCGCTCCTGTGCACCTCCAGGGGCATGAGCCTCCATTCAAGCCAATAGGGCTTGAATATTTGCGTTTTCCCTTTTTCTTGGGGGGGGGGGCGGAACAGATCCCCCACAAAATAGGAGAGGCGACTATACTATTTTTTTTATATATTAAAAAGGAAGCAGGGGAGAAGGAATGTGGCAGCACCGTTAAGATTGACATATTTCAACATGAGCGGAAATTTCAATCTGGTTCAAATACACTGATGGAGTGATGCTAATACACAGGTATTTAAGCACAGTTACATAGTTGTGGGACAGGATATAATAGAGAGTATGGGATATAATAGAGAGTAACATTTTGCATCTTTCTGTTTGCTTTTACACTATATCCCACAATTATGGAACTGTGCTTCAATATCTGTGGCACCAATATCACTCCATCTGAGCATCTCAAAGGGTGGATTGAAATCCACATTAAATCATGCTGGAATTAATCAGTTAGTTTTAAAGTGTCTACTAGATTCCCTTTCCCCTGCTCACTTTTCATTTTATAACCTAAGAGACTAATGTCTATTTATTTGAAAACTCTTTTTTTTTAAAGTCAGTGTACAGTAGATTTCAGAGTTGATGTACATTTTCAGAATAATCGGAAGCTCCTTGCTTTTTACCTTGCTCCTCCAGGGAAACTCCATTCTTCCCAGAAGGCAAATAGCTAAACTGGAAGTCTCCTTTGTAGGTCTCAGGTTATAAATATGGCAATTGATGAGACTAGCAAAAATTGACTACAGCAAAGGGGTGGGCGTAGATATTATATGGAAACCA
Organism: Phrynosoma blainvillii; assembly: GCA_026167975.1. Lineage (NCBI taxonomy): Eukaryota > Metazoa > Chordata > Lepidosauria > Squamata > Phrynosomatidae > Phrynosoma > Phrynosoma blainvillii. The sequence goes on along the minus strand of JANUYF010000002.1, from coordinate 203,303,150 downwards.
TTGCTGGCACAAGTTGACATGATGAAAAGTGATGGGCATTCATCCTGCTTTATTCCCTTCACACACCTATCAGGAAGCATAGGCTGCCTCCAGCTCTGACCTCTCATACTGACCTTTCTTTTTCTCATTTCCTACTACCTGATTGCTGCAACAATTTCCTATCTCCAAACAGTTATTTCCCCCTCACTTTCCCACCCTGCTTCCCTTCTGTTTTTTTTTTTTTTTGCTTTTACAAAAGTTGTTCTGTATCTATGGCTACTAGTTCACACAGCCCCTTTGCTGTGCCCATCTCAAGGCAGGGGGAACAGCTCTTAACAGTTTCCTGGTGTTAAGGTTCCAGCTACTTTTCCAGGTCTTTGGGCTTTGGAGAAGGCACAAATATCTGATATATGCAGTCAGGGCTAAATCCTTCCATCATATGACATGATTATAGCAGTCTGATGCCACTTTAATAATAATAATAATAATAATAATAATAATAATAATAATAATTTTTATTTTTATCCCGCCCCTCTGCAGTGCAATCGGGGCGGCTTACAACATTAAAATTTCCATACAGATATATTAATACAATCTAAACAGAACATAAAAATCCTGAATCCCACCCGTCCTGTAAGAAGTAAGGCCTGATGGTGCTGGGCCTGGTGTCTCTCCCCCAGATGACATCAGATGGAGTGGGGGGGGGGGGCTCTTCTTCTTATTCCAGGCCCGATGGTGCTGGGCCTAGCATCCATTTTATGGCATTCTGAGATTTACAGTTTGGCTAGGTACTTGGGATTTTCTGCTAGAGAGTGCCAGTCCCTTTCCCCTTTCCCCTGAACTTCAGTACTACAGCTCTTGAGGAGAAAATTCCAAGCATCTCACCAAGCTATCAGTCCCAGAATTTCATAAGATGGAGCCATGCCAGTTAAAAGGGTATAGAATTGATATAAATGTGTATGATGAGAAACTCCTGGCATCTTTTCCAGCATATAATTTAAATAATGAGGGGTGGGGTCTTTTGCCACTGTGAATAAATTTTGTTTTCTCTCCGTCACACCTGATTCATTTTTTCCCTTTCCACTTTATATTTTAAACAGTTCTTTCCAAGAAATGTATGGTGAGATTTACAAATTCCACTGGGAAAAACAAACTGAATGAAATTCTCATCTGAACTCAGATTGAGAACTGAAGGTCTCATGTCCAGTGAATTAAATTTGGCACTGGTCAAATTCAACCAGGTACACCTCTTCTTAATAGGGAAAAGGATTGTATCTGGTGCTCTTGAAGAAGAGAAAGCTATGAAAAAAATATTCAGCACCACAAATGAGGTTGAATGAGTATGCAGGGATTCAAAGCCAAAGTTTCATGAGTTAAGCTCTCCAACTCCTCTGCCTGAATGAGCAGACCCATCAGTTTTGCTCTTTCCCACATTTTGGATTTGTTTGGATTCCATTTCTGAATGGCTGCTTAGATGAAGAGTTCACTTACCAGTCCTTATTGAAGGCTTGGCAACATGGATCACCTCTCACTAGGCACAACAGAAACATCGTTTCCCATAACATTTGGCCTGGCTAGTAGATATCCATAAGAAAATGTCTTGTTTTTCCCCCCTACTTTGACTTACCTGGTGTCTTCTTTCCCTTCTTCCCCCCTATTCTGTATATATTTGAAGCACCTATTTTAAGTCAAGATTAAGGCTGCTTACCTGATTTGGATGAATCATTCTCAAGAACATTGGATGCTAAGTGCCAGTTTTAGAATGCTTTATATAGAACCTATCTATCAATGTCCTTGCTTGCAACAGAATGCTGGTTCAACTGCAAAATTTCCGCTATGGTTGTATTTCTGTGCATCTCACTGAGACATAAATAATGGTCTCTAGTGCACCATTGGGAAGTCGAAGGCCTTTTTACTTCCTTCTGCTGATCTTTTTAAGAAACCAGCTCCCCAAATGTCATCCTGATCAAATTATTGTAGAGAAACTCCCAAAATGCAGCCCTAGGCCTTGGGCTAATTTCAAAAGTCTTCTGTATGCAGTAAGTTTAAAAGTCTATCTTTTCATCAATAGCCCACAGAGTCAAGAGGAAGATAAGCGAGAAGAGGAAGTCAAGAAGAGGAGAGAGAGTGAGAGAGCAAGAGTGAAAAAGAAGCTTATCTTAATCCTTTTTGTTTCTGGTGGAGTACCAGCATGTGGTCTCCACAAATTGCTTCTGAGTAAAAGTGGCCATTTGATGCGGGGTGGGTGGGGTGGGGATGGGGATGGGGAAGTTCCCCAGGCTAACTATATTTATTTATTTGTTTCATTCATTCTGCTGCCTCGCAAGCCCTAGAGCTTAGAAATAATTTATTCAAATTGATTTGTCACCCAAATTTTGCACAACAAAGCTAAAATTCATCATTTTAGTCATGACGCACTGACGTCAATATTTTTTTTATGCAACTTTTTATTAAGCATTAATTTTTAAAAAATAGTTACATACTTACAAAAAGAAAGGTAAGAGCACAAACAACACATACAAGCTTAACATATCATGCAATAAATGAATCATAATAATAACAGTAAAAGAAAACAAAAAAACAAAAACAAAAAAACACCTACCTACAAACGTTTACCCCTACATACTATGAAAGGTGTAATCTTATAATATCAAAAAAACACATATTATTCAAACATTAAGAGAAACTGAAAAACATGAGAAAAACTTCCTGAGTTTTGACTCAGTTGCTATTTCATTTTAACGTATATACTTATCACCGATGCTACAATACCGTGAGGTAAATACTTATAATTACCCTTCATTATATCATGTATAAGTATAAGCCTATAAATACCCACTTGCCTAAATAAAACAGCAAGGTTTTCCCTTCACCACCTATTTGCACGAAGTGTATCAGCTAAGGCTAAAATTAATATTTAGTCCTTTCATATTTACTTCTTTATCCTAATCCCTTTTTTCCAAATTATCGCCAAGTAAAAGGAGACAACACAAATCTTAAATTCATACTGATAATGTCAACTTATCTCCGTATTCATTAGTCTCTAGGAATTTCTTCACTGGTTCCCAAACTCTTTTTTGAATTGACCATGATTCCCCTCTCAGACATGATGTTAGCTTATCTGTCGCAATCAAATCAATCAATTTTGCTAACCATTCTTCTACTGTAGGGATCCCTTCACATTTCCATTTGGCCGCGTAAACCATCCTTGCCGATGTTGTTATATAAAATATAAGCTTACCAAACTCCCTTTCCAACGTAACATCTTCTACCATTCCCAATAAATAAAATTTGGGATCAATTCTGCCTCTTAATGGGATAATCTGGGTGGTTATCCTATGTATGTTTTTCCAATATTTTTTTGCATCTTTGCAGTTCCACCATGCATGGATAAAGGTCCCTTTTTCTTCCTTACACTTCCAACAGAGACCACTAAGACCTTTCTGCATCCTGGCCAGTTTAGCCGGCGTCAGATACCATCTGAACTGCATCTTATGGAAGTTTTCTCTTAGGTTATAGCAAAGTGAATACTTAATTCTTTGGGCCCAAGATTTTTCCCACTGTTCCAATGGTATTATTTGTTTTATATCTATCGCCCATTTTATCATGTTCTCCTTTACTGTCTCGTCCTCTAATTCTAATTTTAATAACATCTCATAAAATTGTGATATTTTAACTTTCTTACCTCCTTCTATAATTCCTTCAAAGTCTTTATCCGCTTTTCCAATCCCAGTGGTGCTTATATCTGCTTTAAACCTCATTTTAAATTGTAAGTGCAAAAACCAACTACAACTGAGACCTCTTTCAGCTAATTCTTCTCTCGTCAACAATTCCATTTCCTCTTCACCTTTCCGCAGTTTTATTAAATCTTGATAGGTGGCCCATCTATTCTCACTCAATCTTTCTCTCGGGAAAAGTGCTTCATTTGAAGAGGCCCATAGTGGGATTTTTCTACATATCCTATCTTTATATTTATTCCATACGTTTATGAGTGCTCTGCGAACGAAATGGTTTAAAAAATCTTTATTCACTTTAAGTTTATTATAAAAGAGGTAGGCATGCAAACCATATCTTAGTTCTGCACCTTCTAAAGCCATTATCTCTTTGTTATTTAAGAAGAACCAATCAGTTAACCACCAAAAACAGCAAGCCTCATAATAGATCTTTAGGTTAGGGACAGCTAAGCCGCCTCTTTCAATTTTATCATAAAGAACTTTCATTTTTACTCTAGGCTTTTTCCCGCTCCACAGAAATTTAGACAGATCCCGATGCCATTCTTTAAAAGGTGCCTCGTTATGAATTATTGGCAAATTCTGGAAAAAGAATAAGATCTTTGGCAATACACACATCTTAATTACCGAAATCTTACCTAGTAAGGATAAATGTAAGTTACTCCATTTGTTTAAATCATTCTTAATATCTTGCCATTTTTTTTGGTAATTTTTCCTATATAGGTCCACATTCTTTGATGTTAATGTTATACTTAAGTAGTTAACTTCACTCTTTATCGAAAACCCTGTCATACTTACAATACTCTTTTTCTCTTCTTCAGAGAGATTTATGGGCAGAATACCGGTCTTATTCTTATTAACCCTCAGCCCAGACACTTTTGCGAAGGCCTCTAATTCTTTACAAGCCTCTTCAATTTTTTCTGGATTGGTCATAGTTAAAACCAAATCATCAGCATAGGCTTTTAGTTTCATCTCCATGCCTTTTATTTTTACGCCCTTAATATCAAGATTTCCCCTGATCTTATAAGTCAATATTTCTAATACAACCAAAAATAAAAGAGGGGATAAAGGGCAGCCTTGTCTGGTTCCCTTTTGGACCTCCAGGGGTCTGGATTTTTCCGTATTCACAATGACTCTAGCCGTCTGTGTGTCATATATTTTCCCAACCCAGTTAAGAAATCTATGGCCTACACTGATTTTATTTAAGCATTTTTTTAGAAAAAGCCAATCTACATTGTCAAATGCTTTTTCGAAATCTATCAAAATCAGCGCCAATTTACGATTGATATCTCTTTGTTGGTGTTCAATTATATTAAGAATATGTCTAATATTGTCTTTAATGCTCCTTCCCGGCAGGAAACCATTTTGATCATTTGAAATCCAATCTGGCAAGATCTTTTTTAGTCTTTCCGCTAATATTGTAGCGAAGATTTTATAGTCAGCGTTGAGAAGGGAGATTGGACGGTAATTTTTAATGTCTGTGTTATCAGTACCTTCTTTATGTATAAGGCTAATATTTGCTTCGGCCCATGTGAGTGGGCTACCACATTGTTCCAACTCTCTACAAACCTTTAACATATATGGGGCCACTTCATCTTTGAAGGTTTTGTAATACTCCGCTGGGAACCCGTCAGGACCAGCGGCTTTTCCTACTTTATTTTTTTGGATAGCGTCATAAACTTCCTGTAATGAGATTTCAGCATTAAGGACTTCTCTTTGCTTCTCATTCATCTCTTGAATATTGCATTTTTGCAAATAGCTCTCCATTTCTTCTTCAATCAAATCTCCCTTTTTATAAAATTGACTATAAAATTTCCAGATGGTGTGCTTTAAATCTATTTGGTTAACTATCTCCTTTCCATTCTCTTTCAACTTATTTATCACCTTTTTAGCCTTTTCCTGCCGGCACTGACGTCAATATTTTGAGCAACAATTCCAATTTCATATTAATTAAATTTGTTACTTTTTGGGAAAGGGATGGCTGTTTTTGGCTATTTTTTAGTAATTTGAAATTATGGTCAGAATTCACTAAGGCAGTAATGAATGTGCAACCACCTTATTTCTGCAGCTACATAGTGTCTCCCTGTCCGACGCTTTCAATTGCTATTTACCAGGCAGGAGCCACTGCTGGCTTGTCAATTAGGAAGCAGTTGGCTGATGTTCCCACCCCTCCCATGAGTAATCTCCAATGGGACAGCCAGCAGCAGAGGCCCTGTCACAATTCCCCCTTGCACTGGAGATCACTCACACAAGAGGGATGGGTGGTAACATCAATCAGTGCTCCTGATCCAAAGGTGAAAGTCCTCTATTGATCACAATGGCTCCTGCCCAGTAAGTGGGGATTGGTGGATTTTCATAGTCCCTATGACGATCTATGACAATAAAAATAACATAATTCAAGACCAGGAAGGAATAAAAAGACATTGGATGCAATACACAGAAGAATTATACAAAAGAGATGACAAAATGAAGGACACATGGAACGAAGAGCCATATGATCTTTGAGAACTCCTGGAGAACAGGAGAAGTCCCAGAAGACTGGAGGAGGGCAAACATTGTCCCCATCTTCAAAAAGAAGAAAAAAGAGGATCCCAACAACTATTGCCCAGTTAGTCTGACATCAATACCGGGAAAGATTTTAGAACAGTTCATTAAACAGAGAGTCTGTGAACATTTAGAAGGGAATGCCATAATCACTAAAAGTCAACATAGGTTTTTCAAAAACAAGTCATTCCTGACTAATCTGATCTTTTTTTTATATATAAAATTACCAGCTTGCTAGATGAAGGGAATGAGGTAGACTTAGCATATCTTGATTTCAGTAAGGCTTTTAACAAGGCCCCCCACAATATTCTTGCAAACAAGATAGTAAAATGTGGGCTCGACAACACAACTGTTAGTGGATTAGTAACTGGTTGACTGACCGAACCCATAGGGTGCTTAGCAATGGCTCCTCTTCATCCTGGAGAGAAGTGACCAGTGGGATGCCACAGGGTTCTGTCCTGGGCCCAGTGCTCTTCAACATCTTTATCAATGATTTGGATGAAGGAATAGGGGGCATGCTTCTCAAATTTGCAGATGACACCAAATTAGGAGGAATAGCTAATACCCCAGAAGAGAGGATGAAAATTCAAAATGACCTTAATAGATTAGAAAGCTGGGCCAAAGCTAACAAAATGAATTTCAACACAGAGAAATGTGTTTTTTAGGGCAAAAAAATAAAAAAATAAAAAATAAAAAATGAAATGCATAGATATAAGATGGGGGACACCTCGCTTAACGAGACTATGTGCAAAAGGGATCTAGAAGTCCTAGTGGACTGCAACCTTTCACCCTATCTGTTCAACTTGTATGCAGAACATATTATAAGAAAATCAGGCATGGAGATAAAAGAAGAAGGAATGAAAATAGGAGGAAGGCATATCAACAATCTAGGATATGCAGATGACACCATAATACTAGCAGAAAACCTCACAGACCTGGAACACCTACTAAGGAAAATCAAATTAGAAAGTGCAAAGGCAGGCTTAATGCTGAACATAAAGAAAACAAAAATAATGACCACTGAGGACCTTCACAACCTAGACAATGATGAAACCATGTATGGATGTGAGAGTTGGACAGTTAAGAAAGATGATAGGAAGAAAATCAACTCCTCTGCGATGTGGTGCTGGAGAAGAGTGCTGAGGAAAGCCAAAAGGACAACAAATGGGTCCTAGAGCAGATCAAGCCGGAAACTTCCCTGGAAGCCAAGAAGACCAAACTGAGGTTGTCATACTTTGGACACATCATGAGAAAGGAGGACTCATTGGAAAAGACAATAATGCTGGGAAAGGTGGAGGGAAGTAGGAAGAAAGGAAGGCCACATGCGAGATGGATGGACTCTATTAAGAAAATGCCTTTACAGACTGCTAGAAATAATGCAGCTTAAGGCCACTTTAGCTGCCCTGGCTCAGTGCTATGGAATCATGGGAACTGTAGTTTATTGTGGCACCAGAACTCTCTGACAGAGAAGGCTAAATGTCCCAGAAAAAAAAATACAATTCCCATTATTCCCTAGCACTGAGTCATAACAGTTAAATGGCCTCAAGCTGCATTATTTCTGGCAGTCTGTAAAGGCCCAAAGTCATGGGTATGAAGGGGTTGCAGGAATTAAGCAGAGCACTGGAGGGCAGAGTGTCTTGGCGATGTCTCATCTATAGGGTCGGCATGAGTTGAGATCGACTCGAGGGCAGTTAACAACAAAATGAATTACCTAAACTAGGAAAAATGTAAGGATTGTGAATACGAACTAGTCAAGAATGTCTAACTCTAAATTTGTTTAGTTTTTTGTGGTTTTTTCAGGCTGTGTGGCCATGTTCTAGAAGAGTTTCTTTCTGATGTTTCACCAGCATCTGTGGCTGGCATCTTCAGAGAATCTTCATTCTCTGAAGGTAGCAGCCACAGATGCTGGCAAAATGTCAGAAAGAAACTCTTCTAGAACATGGCCACACAGCCTGAAAAAACCACAAAAAACTATGGATGCTGGCCATGAAAGCCTACGACTTCACTCTAGATTTGTTTGTCATGTACCTTCAAGACATTTCTAACTTATGGTGACCCTAGGGTGAACCTATCACAGAGGTTTCTGGGGCTGAGATTATGTTACTCACCCAAGGTCACCCAGTGGGTTTCCATAGCCGAGTGGGGAATCAAACCCTGGGCTCTAGAGTTGTAGTCCAGCACTCCAACCACTACATCACGCTGGCTCATTTATTTATTTATTATGGGTTTTAGCCTACTCTGTCCCTCAAAAGGCTCAGAATGGGAAATAGCATTTAGTAGCAAGTAATCAGAACATTTTAATTAAGTAAAACTGAGTATAATTACAGTTTGCATATGGCACAGAATATGATGAGTGCTAACATTAGCCAACTTGTTAATAAAAGCAGATTAAAAGGAGATGTGACGTGACCATGCTGGCATTCATAATTAAAACAGAGACACACACGTAAGGAGATACAACATCTGCCTTTAAGTCAGGAGGTCCTTGTTTCAAACCCAGATGCTACTTGTTTTCAGATTTAAAATGAATAACAACATGCAAAAATCGAATAGGAATCAATTAAAAGACAGAAATGTATATTATTGTACATTGTCTCCACAGCCAGGATAATATATGCAAGATACTGGAAAAAAGCTGAGATACCAAATGTAGAGAAATGGCTAATAATATTAAGAGAGATAATGAACATGGATATTTCAATGGCTTTAATTCAGAATAAACCAGCAGAAAGGAAAGAAGAAGAATGGTTTGAGATAACGAAACTATGGCTTAAATAATAAGAATTTATAATATCATCATGTTTATAGCAAGAGAGACTGAAATAGATAAATAAAAATCAGATTTACATGGTAAATTCTGGCTATATTTTTGAACTCAAAGATAGTTAAGTGGCTAATCTTAATAGTAGAAAAAGAAATTGAGGAATAACAGAAGATACAAACAAGAAGGAGATATAGTAGTCATCAGAGGAATATAGAATTTTATTGAGACATAAGAAATGTGATAAAATTAAGGGGATTCTTCAACCGGGAAGGAAACATCAGTTTAATGTTCTATTAGAAACTTGATGCTATTCAGATATATGTAGTTATTTTATATGTGAGTCAATTGTTTGAATGATTTATGTTAGTTCATAGTAGGCATATACTATGTAAGATTATGTGGGTGAGGGTAAGGGGTTGATGTTGGGTATTTGTATGTAGTTTATATGTTTGTGCTGTTTGTTGGTTATCGGTGTATTTTAATTTGTAAATAAAAACAAAAACAATCAAAATGCTGATTTTCAAAGCCTGCCATATCACTTAAAGATTAACGCATGGAACTTTTAGACATAGGTGTGATCCAAAAGGGATTACTCATCCAAAGCTCCTCCCCTCATTTTGTTTCCAGTCAAAATAAATTTGTCCCACTGAAAAAGACTTTCCTTCTTTCTAGACAATAGTTCTGGAGTAGTTCCACATAATGTTCCCAACAATACGCACAATGTCACAGCCACTCCTTCAACTGCTGGTAAAAATGTTTGTCAGTTGCATGGTAAAGGTGCATGAAGCTGGACTGCCCACAAGATCAATTAGTCTTCTGCTTCCATGGTATGTTTGTAGCCAGCATTAGCTGTTTGGTGATTTGGTGTTTTCTTCTTCCGCAATTCATGTGATGAGAGTTACTAGCTGCCTAGAAACAAACACATTGCAAAGTCAGGAAAATAAAGAAAATACATGTTTTTTAAAAAATAAAATTGTAGTAGCTTGGCCACTAATGTTAACTGTAGTAATGGGCTAGTGATGTTTAGGCTGTAATTCTATAGTTACCTCAGGTAAGTTGTTAACTGTCCAAAAAAGCAAATCAATTTAAAATACAGTACTTTCCAGATGCAAAGAGTTGCGTAAACTAAATGAACATGAATGCATATTGTACAAGCCATCCTACTATAAGGATCTGTATGGTTAATAAAGTCTAATGTGCATTGTTTCTCTACAAAGAAACTGTCCACTTGAAATTCCTTTAAATTTGTTGATTTCAAAAGCCAAGATTTCTAAATTTTCTCCAACTAAACACTGACTGCCTGAATGGTGTCAGCACATGTGTCAAAATTGAGAATGATCTCAGGTACACCAAAATTGTAGATACACCAGTTCTTTGTATATGTCCAGTATTTTAGTAAGCTTGTGAAGCATTAGTGTTAGGGTTTGGTGGGAGTCTATCATAGTCCTTTCTTTGTTGCCTGATATGGATTTCTAAATGCCTAACTGCAAACCTATAAATTTGGGGACTGACAGAAAATTTTGTGGGGGTGGGGGCAGAATTCTTGTTGGGGGTGGTAATTTCTTTTTGCCCCCTCCCCACTGTCACCACATTTCTGATTATCTGGGACCAAGTCCTATTTAACTCAATGGGCCTTCTTTCTAAGTAGACATATGTACACTGGCATCTTGGTCAGTATTTATGCTGAACTTAATGACATTTTAACTACTGGAATTCACATTTACAGATGTTGCATCATTGCAATGACTAAAACTGCTCCCCTACCTTTGAAGTCAAGCAGCTGCCCAAAGAAGGATTTCGAAGGTGCGTCCATCCCTCTATTGGCAGAGAAACATGATACATCATGCTTTGCTGCTGGGGAGAGCTGGATAAATCATCATTCAGTGCCCTTCTCTCCAGCACATCAGATGTCCTCAATGGTATATTGTTGGGGTACTAGTATTGAGAGATGTAGCTAGACAATGACAGAACTCCATCTTCATAGCTACAGCTTCCAACACAAGATCTTGGCCAAAGTTTTCTTTTCGATCAACACACATTAAGACAGATTGGAGGAGTGGACAGTATAGTTTTATTTGGCAAAGGGCAGGGGAGGGGGACATGTTACTTCAGTTCAGTTCAATTTCAGTTCAATCTGTGGTACAATGCACTGCACAGTAATTACATTTTCACCTTGATTCTTTCCCCATTTCCTTTCCCAGCATAACCATGACCACAGTTCCTCTTGCAAAACCTCTGGATAGAAACACTTCCACATTTCCAGAGGACTCAATATTGCAAACAGAAGATCCTTCTAGGAGAGTTCCCCCAGCTGCTAGCTAAGAATGAGAAGTAGCTGGCCATGTTCATTGTGCATCAGGTCTAACTTCTGCATGAAAAGCTAGACCTGACAAAACAGTCCATCAGTTAGAAACATTCTGTGTTAGTGCAGGAATGCTGCAACTTTTAGACAGTGATTCCCAAATAAGGACATCCTTTGCAAGAGCAGGGAAATGTCTTTTACCCTGTAGGTTCTGTGGAAATGGTCTTTTTCTCAATCTGCAAGTTGCTTGGAAAGCCACTTTTATGGGAGGAGGGACAAGAATTATGAGTGGTCCACAGGCTGCATTCAGATGTCATGACAATTCAAGAGATGTCTGGCTTGTTGAAGATGAGACATCATGGTAATATATATGCTATGTGGTTAAGCTGCTTGGGAAGGTGAGGAAGACAACCTGTCCTCTCGACCCTTGTCCATCATGGCTGGCCGTCCAGGGGGGGGATGCATTGAGGAGGCTCCTTATGGAGATCGTCAATGCATCTTTCAGGGAAGGAAATGTTCTACCTTGTTTAAAGGAAGCGGCCGTTAGGCCGCTTCTGAAAAAACCTTCCCTGGACCCCCTGGATATGAGTAACTACAGGCCTGTATCCTTGTTGCCATTTCTGGGCAAGGTGATCGAGAGGGCGGCCGCTCTTCAACTCCAAGTGGTCTTGGATGAAACCGATTATCTAGACCCATTTCAAACCGGCTTCAGGACAGGCTTTGGGGTTGAGACTGCCATGGTTGCCTTGACCGACGATCTGCGTCTGAGCATCGACAGGGGTAGTGTGACCCTGTTGGTGCTCCTAGAGCTCTCAGCGGCTTTCGACACAATAGACCACAGCATCCTCTTGGGCCGCCTGAAGGGGCTAGGTATCGGGGGCACTGCTTTGCAGTGGTTCCGGTCCTTCCTCTCGGGTCGGTCCCAGAGGGTGCTGCTCGGGGACTGTAGTTCCAGTAAGAGGGAACTCACTTGCGGGGTCCCTCAGGGAGCTATCTTGTCCCCGATGTTATTTAACATCTATATGAAGCCGCTGGGTGAGATAATACGGAGTTATGGTGCTGGGTGTTATCAGTACGCTGATGACACCCAAATCTATTTCTCCGTGTCTCGTTCGTCGGCCTCGAATTCCAATGGCATCTCTTCTCTCAATGAATGTCTTCGGGCGGTAATGGGCTGGATGAGGAAAAATAGATTGAGACTGAATCCAGACAAGACGGAGGTGCTCACGGTATCGGCCCCGAAACCAAGAATTGGGTTGCAACCTCCAGTCCTGGATGGGGTCACACTCTCCTCCAGTGACTGTGTTCGCAGTCTGGGGGTGCTCCTTGACCAATCGCTCCTGATGACAAATCAGGTAAATGCGACGGTCAGGAGTGCCTGTTATCAGCTACAGCTGATACGCCAGCTGCGCCCTTTTCTGGAAGTAGGGGATCTTGAGACTGTTGTGCACGCACTGGTAACCTCACGCCTCGACTTCTGTAATGCGCTCTACATGGGGCTACCCTTGTGCTTGGTTCGGAAGCTACAGTTAGTTCAGAATATGGCAGCCAGGCTTGTTTCAGGTACATCTAGGAGGGACCACATCACCCCGGTTTTGAGGTCCCTCCACTGGCTGCCTATTCGCTTCCGGGCCCAGTACAAGGTGTTGGTTATTACCTTTAAAGCCCTAAATGGCTTGGGTCCTAGCTATATCAGAGACCGCCTCCTCCCGTATAATCCCCCCGTGCGCTCCGTTCTTCTGGGAGAAATCTCCTAGAGCCTCAGAGAGTGAGGCTCTCTACGACCTCCCAGAGGGCCTTTTCTATCGTTGCCCCCAGACTCTGGAACGGCCTGCCGGACGAGATCTGTCAATTAACATCTTTGGACAGTTTCAAAAAAGCTGTCAAGACGGATCTCTTCCGGCAGGCCTTTCCAGACTAAATGACCCGGACTGGCCAGCTCCCTCCTTCCTTTCAATCCTGGCTCCTATTCAATACTAGCAACGAGTTTGCTTGCTACATTTGCTAACTGCTCATTGTTAGTTTTTACATTTATTCTTTTATATTCTTGATGTTTTAATTGTATTACTGTTTAATATTGTTTTAAGGGGGGAGGGATATCTTATTACTGTAATTTGTTTTTAACTTGTAAACCACCCGGATTGGGTAACCATTGGGCGGTATAGAAATAAATTTTATTATTATTATTATTATTTTGTTTGTTCTTGATGTTTCAACCAGGTAGGAGCTGACTCTTGCCTCTCAAGCCAGAGAAATAACTCAGGAGTTGTTAGGTTTGTTCTTTGACTGATTGGGAGAGAAATAAGCCAGAGAACCACCACTTTGCCAGGTTCAAAAGATGCAATGAATAGCAGCTACAGCATAGCATGTTGTGTTGAACAGCATGTCCTTGGGAATCCCTGAGTTCCTATGGTATGCAAACTGGGAGTCTTTGTCCATCTAGCCAAGTGTTGTTTGTTCTGTCTGGCAAGGGGCACTCTAACAATAACAATAACAATAATATATTATTTATCAAATAATATAAATTTATTTATTTATAATATTTATAAATTTATTTATTTATACCTCTAGGGTCCCAGACAGAGCCCCTTTCCACCACCTACTCTCTGATCCATTCAACAGGAGGTGCCAGGGACCTGGGACCTTCTGTTATCCTGTGGTCTACTACTGAGCTATGTGACCTCCCCATTGTTCCTGTTAAGCACAGCAATTTGCTCCAGATGACTTTATAATCATGTTGTATGTGCCTTTAAGCTTCCTGTCAACTTAGGGTGACTCCATGAATTTCACAGGGCTTTCTTAGGCAAGGACTACACAAAAGCAGTTTTGCCAGTTCCTTCCTCTGAAATATAGCCTACAGCACTGGGACTTCTTTGGTGGTCTCCCATCAATGTACGAAGCAAGGCTGACCCTGCTTAGCTTTCAAAATCAGATAGGATTCGGGCCCAATGTATTTGGGTCACTTATAATCATGTTGCATGCCTCCAGAGTTCTGCCTGTGACATCCTGTGGGAGCTGGCTTTTGTTCTTGTTTAAGTTTAACACATCTTCCAAATTGAAGGACAGTTCAGTGTTGTTGAGGAAACTTTTGGGCTCTTTTCTGCATTCTTGATGTGAACTTCTAATAAAGCTGAATAGTTTTATGAGGCTCACTACTAATTCAAAGGTCCACCCAACCAAACTCCAGTCTCAGAACAGTGCTTCATCTCTTTCATATCAAGCAGGGCTCGGTTGTGAGTGTTCTTCCTTCCTTCCCTAAATTACACATTTTATCGTACATAATGTGTGACAACTCTTTCTAATCCAATCCAGATCTGACACCTTTTCCATTTGCTAGCAATTTCAATCCTGCCAGTAATGGTAAAATTTGCTATGAGCTCACAGTCTCCTCAATATACGGAAGGAACAAGATCATTGGGTTTAATGGCAGATCATAATCTAGAAAGGTGGCTGAACTTTCTTTAGTCCCAACTAGACATGGTAGCAGCAGGTGGACATTCTTAAGGAGGCTCTGATCCAATTATGCTTAAAATGGGAGAGTGGGAATGGTTGGGTCCAATTTTCAGATCTAAAGTGACATGCAAATGAGTGGTGCCATATCCTCTCCCTCCCTGCTTGCAGCTTTCTCTTTCCCCTCATTCCTCTTGAGCAAGCACTTTCCCTCCTCAATGGAATCTAAGGAGAAGAATGAGCTCAGCTTTGGACATAGTGTTGAGGCACAGTTTGTCCACTGTACCACAAAGAAGTACAGCAGGGCTGGGTAACTTGTGGCCCTCCAGTTGTTGAACTCCAGTTCCCTGGAAAACAGTCAGGGAACTAGCTATTCTAGCTGAGGGATACTGGGACTTGTGGTCCAATACCATAACTTTCCCAAATGCTTCACTGATGAGGTGTGATGGGAGTAGCAGTTCATCAACACCTGAAGGGCTGATGCTTGCCACCACTGGCCCCCATAATTTGGGGGCAAACTCACCTTTGGAAAGATGGGTCTTCTGCCATCATGCTTACCAAGCTTGTCCCCAAGCAACAGTTTTGAGCAAGCAGAGCTGATTTCTCCATGCGGTTTCTCTTACCAGTTCACAAAATGCTCCCTACTGTTCAGGTGGGGTGTTTCTCTCCCAGTCCCCTTTTAATATGATGCTGTTTTGACAAGGAGGAAAACAGTCTGTTAAAAATAAGCCCATTTTCATTGCAGGTGATGATCAGGAAAATGTACTCTATAAATAAAACTGCATCTTTGCTCCCTGTTGCCTGCTTTCTTGACTGGCAAATCATAATGCCTATAATATTATTAACCTCTCTGCCATCAGTGCAGAAACATCAAATCCGGAGTCCTCAATCCTTGGAGTCCATACTCTTCTGGAAGTGTAATTTAACAAATGAGACAATGCTGTTCAAAAGGATGCTTTTATGCCCCATATACTCATATACTTTCCTCTACAACTGTCCTTTCCAACCTCATGCCCTCTGGTCATGTGGGGATACAACTCTCACCATCCCTAGCATACAGTGATAGCAGGAGCTATAATGGTGGCTGGAGATGATGGGAATTGGAGTACAACATATCTAGGGGGCACTAGGTTGGGGGAGACAAATTTAGTCTTGTCTTTCTACAGCCCTAGAAAGGCTTGAGTTATTGCTCTACATCAGCAGCTGTTGTTGTCTCTGATATCACTGCAGTGATGACTCTGCTCTGGGTCTTCTTATGAACTCACATGGAAGCTATTCAAGGTGCTGAAACCTTTCCCCAAAGTAGGTTCAGTATCCTGGACAGCTCCCTTAAATTTCAGATTAAAACTGGGAATGGATTCACCACCCTATTGATACTGGCACCAGCAGTCAACACTGGACTGCAGACATCAGCCTTTCCCTAGTTGGCTAGCTTCTGGATGGAATGTATATGTGTCAGATTCGGAAGCATGTGTGTGGGAGAGAGAGCCATCTAGGTGAACCCAAACTAGCAGGGATGTGGCTTAGACCACACAGACTGTAGCTCCAAGCCATTTTAGGCATGTAACACCCCCCCCCTTAACTTTTCTGTTTTGTGTGTCTTTCAAGTCATTTCTGACACATGGTGACACTAAGAGAGCTCTATTATGGGTTTGTTTTTTTGGTCAAGATTTGTTCTGGGGGCGGGGGAGTTGACTTTGCCTCCTTCAGAGGCTGAGAAAGTGTGAATTGCCCAGGTTCACCCAGTGGGTTTCCATGGCTAAGCGGGGATTTGAACTCTGGTCTCCAGCTTCCTAGGTCAGTGCTGAAACCACTATGACATTCTGGCTCTTAACTTATTTGTCTGGTTCAATGCAATCCCCTGACCAAGAAAAATTCCATGGATAGGCCTGTAGTCTTGGGGAGGGGAAACCAAGCCTAAACACATGCTGGAATTACTTGGGAGCCATCATGTATAAGATTACATTTCACCATATTGTTAACTTGTCTCTCTTGCATCATTATGTTCCCCAATTTAAAGAAAATTAAAGGAATTCTCCAGTCTTCTTGATGGGTTTCACCCATTTGGAACCTGCCCAAATCAAGTCAATGGAAATACCATCTGCCAAAAAACAAAGGAAAACTTGTAGCATAAACCATCCAATTTATTTCCTATCAATCCCAACAGCAAATATTAACATTTACTGAGTTTCTGACTTCTTTTGTAATAAACATTCATATAAACTTGACCTGGTTCTCTTCAACAGACAGGAGACATGGTGTACTTCAGAAGTGTCACAACAGTATTTTTCTGCCAGTTTTCTTTATGAAACAGGCAGATCACTACATAAGTGGGAAGTCTGTCTGGTAGCTTAATATATTCATGTGCTTTTTATATGTCCTTCATTTCTCCTTTAATATGCCGATAAGAAGCAAGAGGCTGTAAATGGAACAAAAGCAATCAACTCAAAGCATCTAGTCTGCACTGAAAATTTGTAATGTTCTTTCTGTTTCATACATCTTCTTTCATATCTGTGTTCTTCAGAACATGCTTGAGATGGCAATAATTTTTACAAAACAGGCTTTTCTTAATAGATTCTGGAATGCATACACTTGACTTGCCTTAAGTAGGATGTGGAGCAAAAAAGTGGAAAGAGGCACTGAAGAAACCAAAAGAACACAGATCGGTAATTACAACCAGTCTCTCCCTGCCTCCAAATTGCTTTAACTAACTTATGAATGATATTTCTATACTGCTTAACATAATAAAGTCTCAAATGTTTATTTAAAAGTTATTATACAATTATAGTTAAAATGTTTATCTATCTATAATATATTTATATATTTGTAGGAATATTTGTGTACCTAGACAGACATAAGTCATCAGGACTTTTCTTTTTCCATCATGAATTCAATGTTCAGGTGGATGTTGTTCAAATGGTTCAAAAACATGGTCAAATCTTCTTCTCTGTAGTTCCAAATGGTGATATATCCATCCATATATCGGAAGCTTTCTTGGAGCTGTTTCCAGGGCTTGCTTTTCAAATTGTTCCATGTAAAAGTTTGCTACAGAAGATATGATCATGTTTTTGAACTATCTGAACGACATCCACCCGAATATTCAATTCACAATGAAAAAAGAAAAGGAAGGAACATTACCATTCTTGGATTTCCTGGTCATCCTAAACCAAACCAATGATTGGGCCACACAGTGTACAGAAAACCTACACACATGAACAGATACCTACACAAGAACTCCAACCATCACCAGGGTAAAAAAGGAAGCACAATAAAAGCACTGGTAGACCGTGCAAAAAGGATCTGCGAGCCCCACTTCCTGAAAGATGAATTGAAGCACCTAGGCTGGGCTCTACAAGCTAATGGTTACTTCAGCTCAGACATCAGAAGGACTGCCAGACCTAGAAAAAACCACAGGAGTGAAGACAAACAATCACCCAAAGGGAAGGTATTTTTACCATACATCAAAGGTGTCACAGACAGAATAGGGAAACTGATAAGAAAACCCAACTTTCAAATGATCTATAGACCAACCAAGAAATTTCATCAAATGCTATGCTTAGCGAATGACAAGAGAGACCCTCTAATGGCTGCAGGAATTTACCGCCTACCGTGCAGCTGTGGGCAGGTCTACATAGGGACCTCTGAACATAGTGTTCAAATATGAATCAAAGAACATGAGAGATACTGCAGACTGAGCCAGCCAACAAAGTCGGCAGTAGCAGCACACATCATAAACCAACCTGGGCATAGAATGCTATTTGAAAACACTGATATTCTGGACCATGCCAGCAAATACCAGGTCAGAATGCACAGGGAGGTCATTGAAATCCACAAACACCTGGACAACTTCATCAGGAAAGAAGAAACACTGAAAATAAACAAAGTTTGGCTGCCAGTCCTGAAAAACACCAAAATTAAGACTCAATACAAACAAATGAACACCACCCAGGGTCAGAGGGGTTCCCCGCAGACAATGGACCACTAATTAAATAGACACACATATTTTCTCCACATATCCTCCCACCCTGAGGCCTTGCCATTCAACAACAGACCAACACACAGATTAACATGTACATCATCTTGCCAAGGGTCACACAAATATATATTCCCCACATACTTCCATGCCACCACCCTCTGAAGATGCCAGCCACAGATGTAGGCGAAACGTCAGGAATAAACTCTTCCAGAACCCAGCAACATAAGCTGGAAAACCCACAAACTACTATTAGATGTATTGTTTGCCTCTTGCAATTAGTAAGCCAGTCTTTTGGGCTTGTCAGGCTTGCGTGCTTTGCAGTGCTAAGAGAAAAGAAAGAAGTTTTGTTTAGAGACAACTTGCACAAACTGCTGGGGGAAAAAAAAAGTAATAAAGGCTCAAATTTTCTTGCTCTCATGCCAGGCCACTAGTTGATCTTGGAAATAGAATGCTGGACTTGATTAGGCCTTTGGGCTGATCCAGACTGGGCAATTCTGATGTTGTTATCCTGGAACAGGGGACTATGACTTCTAAAGAATGCAGAAAATGGCTTCATATCCTGCAACTACACATGGTATCCTCTCTGTTGCTAGCTCATGCAATCTTCTTTTTCTCATTACCAGGAGCTTATTATGGGCTTTTCTGTAGCCACCAAATTCAATTTCATTTAATGATGGGGGAGAAATCGATGGCTGTCTGGCTTCAAAATACTTCACTAATTCAGCAGGAGCCACAACAGGACAGAAAAAGGCACCTGTGTTTTTGTGTTCTCTCCTACCATCTCCTCACCTGACTCAAAATTTACCTGACTAAAACTTCTGCTTTATTAGCTTCTATTGCTGGCTCCTTCTGCTAGCCAGCATACGTGGGCCAGGACAGGAGCTGGGGTGGCCCTGTAGGACTTGCCTGGTAGAAACAACAAACAGAGGCAGCAGCCACAGCAACCACAACACTGGGATGAGCACCAGGCAATTTAGTACTGAAATTCCCATTTTCCACAGTGCCCCAGGGCGAAGGTGTCAAACCTCCTCTCCTCAGCCCCAGCCCCTGAAACAGCTCTTGTTTTTATTGTATATGTTCAACTTGTTTCTGACTTATGGTGATGCTAAGGAGACTCTATAGTGGGGCTTTCTTGTTATGATTTTGTCAGAGGGTTTTTTGCCATTGCCATTGTCTGAGGCTTTCCCAAGGTCACTCAGTGGGTTTCATGGCTGAGATTGGATTCAAATGCTTGTCTCCAGAGTCATAGCCCAATGCTCAAACCACTACACCCTAAAAACACATTTCTGTTGGTACCAATTTTTTTCCTTTTTTCTTTTTTAAAGACTGAATTGTTATGAATTAAAAGATATAGCCATCAGTATTAAAGAGATTTTGTAGCACCTTAGAGACTAACTGAAAGAAAGAAGTTGGCAGCATGAACCTTTGTAGACTTCAGTCCACTTCCTCAGATGCTTTTGGTGGAGTGGAAGCCAGGGACAGACAGGAGGGCAGGAGTTTAATGGAAGAAAATTGAAAATGAATGTTGGCTCCTGCAGATCTGGTTAGCATGAGGAGAAGTCATGAGTAGTGGATTAATGAGTGTAGGACACCCCCCTGAGGATGGGGTTAGATGGTGTTGAAATGTGTGTAGTGGGTCAGGAAGCCATTGTCTCTGTTCAACCCATTGCTGAGGGACTGTAGTTTATGGATATGAACTCCAATTCTGCTGTTTCTCTTTCCAATCTACCTTTGTAATTCTTTTGTTCAAGAACAGCTGTTCTGAGGTCTCAGATGGAATGCCCCGGGAGACTGAAATGTTCTGCCACCAGTTTTTGGGTATTTCCATTCCTAATGTCTGATTTATGTTATTTTATCCTTTGGCGTAGGGACTGGCTTGTTTGCCCGATGCAGAGTGCTGATGAGCATCTTTCAGTTAGTCTCTAAGGTGCTACAAAATCTCTCTAATAGCTGTTATGAATTGTTATGAAATGTTATAGGGAGATTTCTAGGTGGTCAGTCTCTAGGAGGGAATGGCTTACTCCTTTTTTCAATTCTTCCTCTGTTACAACTCTGCCACATTGCTCTTTCCCCCACACAGCAACTGAGCTTGAAAATAAGCTTTGATTGGTACAAATTAATGCTTTTTCCAAAGTTTTATGGATGAACGTGTGTGTGTGTGTGTGTGTGTGTGAGTGAGATAGAGATAGAGATAGATAGAGAGAGAGATTTTGGTCTGGGTGTGAAGCTGGGGCATAAAGAGTTAAAAACTGCCCATGACTTTCTCCCCACAGTCATCTCCCACCCACACATGTGCAGAGGGACAAAAATGCTAAAAGCTTTTAAAATTATATTTTATTTTTATAATATTTTATGTTTTATTTATGACTGCAAGGAGGGGAGGCAGCTGGGATGAGGTCCCATGGAGATCAAGGTTGTAGCTTTTGGTGGGGGATGAAGATGTTGCCTTCAAATTAGAATTCTGCCCCCCTTCATGAAATTTTCCTTCATTCCTCAAATTTCTAGCACTTCAGTAACTTCAGATTTCAGTGAAGCATTTAGAAATATAAGTTAGGTATCCAATGGAAAAGGGCAGGCAAAGTTCCCATGGAAATGCAAACACAGCAAATGCAAGAATTCTAGGTGTGAACAATTTTCTCACTTTCTGCAATGGGGACTGAAGAAAAAATTCATGGAGGGGGAGAATTCTCATTGGGAGAGGCAATGCATTCATTTTGCCCCCTTAGGAGAGGGAGGAAATGAAGGGGAGAGAAATACAAGGAACAAATGTGTGTTAATGTATTTGAGAAAGAAACTGGGATAGTTCTGACCCTGGTAACACTGCATGTAGGCCTCAACAGATTTCTCCTGAAAGAGTGCAGCACTTGGGGGAGAGGGCCTACACTCCTGATCAAAATGAAAAATGTTTTCTAGATGAGGCATGCATGTGTCAAAGCAGGAATCATCTTAGATGTGGCATTTCCATCTTCTGTTACACTCGGGATAGAAAAGCTCTCTTTAAAATAGGGGGGGGGGGTTGCTGTCAGAAGATTACTGTTATTTGAAATCTTTTACCAGACTATCTTGGGACACCCAAACCCCAGGGTGCCATTCCTTGACTCAAGGTCTGTTACAGGCATGAGCCCTGCTGACATAATCTGCTACACGTCCCACTTCAGTCCTTCCTCTGCCAGCCTTCCATCATCATTGGAACTTTGTAAGAAATACACAGACATTGTCACTGGGAGCATAAGTCCTACCATGATGAGAGGACAGATACATTGGTTGTTTGTGTCTCTTTGATTGGAGTACTTTTTCAGTGAGTCATGCAATCAGTTGAAAATTGCCTCTTCCAAGTGCCACATTCAATTCCAGCTCTACAACTATTTAAAGGCAATAGGAAGGAGATTAAGCACAGAGCTCTCAAGCCAATCCCCATGCAAATATTGCTGTATGGATTGAAGGAGTTGTAAATGCTGAAGACATTATGGGGAAATAACTGTTTGTCACCCCCAGATTTTCTGAGCTCTCATCCCACATCCTGTTCTCTCTCATTTCTATTTATTATATCTCTTCTACAGTCAGCAACCTGAGCTACTTTCCAACTAACCCAAACCATTCCCATCTGTGGGGTGGCGAGCAACCTATGGCAGCAGTGGTGGCACCACTGGTAAACAGCTGCCTGACATCACAATGGAGAGAAGATCTGGAGCAAAAGAGGGGTTAAAAAGAGGAGTTAAGGTTGCTGTGAAGTGGGTTTGGTGCTAAAATGTCCAGGACAAAGATTAAGCCTGGCATTCTGGACTCCTCGGCAAGAGTACAGGGGGAGGATGTTTTATTTGGCCTGTCTGGAAGAGAGGTGATGGGTGCATGCATTTAGGGCAAATTGTCATCTGGAGCAAGAAAGGGAGCAGAATCCCAGTACTGTGATTCATGAGACTTCTTGTTGCATAAATCCTGGTGGTATCAGTGCAGGGCCCAGGAAGGTTAAACTCCTAGAGGGTTGGTAGTGCGCCTTTCATAAATTGCAGCAGCAATGAAGGGCCTAGAAAATACCCTGTGTGGTGTAGATAAGACCACATGGAATGGTGGAAACCACTGCAACTATTGACACATTTTGTCACTAGCTCAATGACTGAAAATTGTGTTGGCATTTTGATTTTTCCTTCCATGGCTCAGGGTTATCATATTACTTGGTTAACTGGATTTTATCTAATGTACCCATTAACCCAGATTTTCCTCATGTGTATTTCCACAGTCAGCTGGCCAAGAAGCAGGTCTGGCCTACTTACCAACCCTTCTCTGCTTTGCCTCTGTGCATCAAAAGGCCCACCTTCATGACATCATTAGGACCCATCCCTGTTTGCTAAAACAAAGATTAGTTCCTGATCTCAGATTGGCCTCAAAGGGTATGTCTACATCGTCCTCTTAATCTGGGGCCATTCTGGTGCATTATACCCCAGACTGTCCCTGGACTGACCACAATGATGGCAACACACACTGTGCATTGTTGTACACACAGGTCAACCAGGCCAATACAACATCAGCCCCACTGGCCTATGTCTCTTGATGCTGCCACCACCACTGCAGCCTTGTGAGCCAAGCAGCTCCTTGCAAGAACCTGACTATTGCCATCACTTCTGCTGAGGTAAGAATGGGGTGCCCCACATGTAATCAACAAGGATGGGTTGCTCTACCCCCTCTTCATTGATCACATGGACATCTTGTTCTGACTTCAGAAGCTGTGATGGCACACCAGGCAGGCTTTTCACAGAGCTCCTGCTCATGAGGAAGTGGTGGTGGCCCCGAAAATAGGCCATCTCTTTTCTCTGTGCTGCTCAGAGTGGGGAAGAGGGATGGTGCAGTTCTTGGTATGTGCACAACCGGATTAGGCCAATTTAGACCCAGTCCAGTTGTCCAATGCCAAAAGAACCTGAGGTTACTTTGGGGTTTCTGGGAAACACCAGGATTTCCCTCAACTTTGCTTCCCATCCATACTGTACTTTTACGAAAATGCAAGGAAACTGAAGATGGAAATTTATGTGAAATTGCAAAATATGTGCAGGTTACTTACTTTGGAAAAGGAAAACTGGGGTATCTATGCTTTCTGGCTTCTGTGAGTGAATTTGGAAGTGTCATAATAACTCTTCTTTCAAACTGAAGGTTTGGTTTATTTGTTAAGAACCAAGAGATAAAATCAACTGTGTGCCTTGAGGATGGACAAAAAACTCCTTGAGTATTTCTACAGCTGTTTACGGTCAAGCCTTTTTTTTTACCTCTGTCATAACTCAGCTGACCCTGCCATGGCTGTCTGGTTTTGCTTTTCAGTTGTAGCTTCCCATTGCAAGCATGTACACTCCTTCAATAATGAGGACTTGGTTTTCCTCCTTTCCCAGTAGGAAACATAAATTATGCTTTAAGATGCCCAATTAATCCTCTCTTGGGTGGGAGCAGTGGGGTGCTTGGCTTGGCCACCTGATCAGCTCTCTTTACTCAGCAGCTCCAGCTGCTTCCCTGGGTGTATGCAAAGTTCAGTGAGATTTTGCTGGTGAGTTACCATAAGAGTAAAGATCCAGGAGAAAAATGAATGTGTGTGTGTGTGTGTGTGTGAGGCCTACAACGACATCAGAAGGTTGATTAAATAAAAGATCTGAAGCCTGATAAGGCCTCAGTAGATGCCTATACTTCTCCTAGCAACATGAGCCTTGCCTTCATCTGGGTCCTTTATCCATCTCCATCTGCAGAAACTTCTTGAGAACCTTGAAGATAAGTAGCCTCATGCTGACCCTATGGCAGCATGAAAAAGCCACGGAAGCATTTTTTTTACTAACTCATGTGTCGTGCTTATGACTTGTAGCATTAAACAGAGATTAGAAAGATTACTTTTAAAAGTTCTATAATTTTTAAAATTTTAAAGTAACTTTTAAAGTAATTTTAAATTAATTTTAAATTCTATAATTTTTAAAGTAACCTTTCTAATCTCTGTTTAATGCTACAAGTCATAAGCATGACACATGAGTTAGTAAAAAAATGCTTCTGTGGCTTTTTCATGCTAGTGTGGACTATTGTCTTGAAATTTTCCCTGGTGAAGCGGGGGCTAAACTTGATCCAACTGCTGATCACAAGTGAGGAAAACTTGGGAGGCAGCTCCTGTTTTGTTTGAAGAGTAGTTTGATTTGGATTATACTTTGGGAAAATGCTTCTGGGTTATGACAAGGGATGAGAAGACCATCTCTCTTTGTATGGCAAGGTGGGACAACATTTGGCCCATCAGATTCTTTGGATTTCAGTTCTCAGAAATCTGCATCATCACTGTAAGTGAGTGTTGTTGTCTGAAATGTCTGGACCACCAAAGGTCCTCCACTCCTGCAATAGTTATTTCTGTAGTTTAAAGATGCATAGGAGAGGACACTGATGATGTTTCTAGAAACAGACAAATAATCAAACTATGTTGATGGCCCCTCCTTGTTAAAGTAAGAAGGCCTTTCTGTAGAACACACAGTTAGAAATTATAGACAGAAAATGTGTATAATAATGGAACAGTCATCAGCCTGGAATTTCCCTTTTTCAGAATACAGCACCCAGAATCACCCATGATTATATCCCCCCACCCCCCACCCCGGGTAACATTTCTAAGTTCTTGAACAGCAGAAGAGGAGCCTAAGACAAATCTTCTGTCTATCTGTGACTGGAAGTCTTTCCTTTTTTATGTTTCCTTACCATACAGACCAGCCTCTTTTGTGTACAGCTTGTAAGGGCATAGGTTATCAATAATAATAATAATAATAAATTTATTTCCTGCCTCTGCTCAAGGCAGGGTCCAGCATATTAAAATATAAAACATAATTAGGAAGAAAACACATAAAACCAATAGTTAAAATATAATACTATAAAACCATTAAAGTACACTTATAGAAACCAATAGTTAAAATATAATACTATAAAACCATTAAAGTACACTTATAGAATCATATGAGTACATTCTTTAAAATATACAAATTAAAAAGTCATGTTTTAAAATTGACTGGGTACACCTGGAGGAGAAGATGTGTCATTTATCTTCTCTCATTTTGAACAACTTTGTGATGTTAAAAATGAAAAGCAATATAAAAACATTCCTAAGAAAAGAATAAATTAATGGATGTGACAGCCTACTCAACCTTACCAGGATGTAGAAGATCCGTATTCCATATGTTGTCTTACTTGCCTAAGCAATAAGCAACAATGCAACACAGGTTCTCCCAAAACAAGAGTTTTCCCCAAAGCAACAAACTCTTGCCATATTTGCCCTCAGCCTGACATCTCTCCCCTAATAAATCTGTTCCAGCTGAAGTTTGCTTCTGTAATGGCTAATGAACAATCACACTTTAACTGAACAAGCACCCTTAACCTCACCATGAGTAAGATGTCTTTGACATGTGCTAATGGGATGGAAACGCCTGTCCATTGTGGATGGGATTGCTTCAGGCCTTCCCATCTACTAGTTCACTGTTTTCTAAAGCAACATTTGACCTCAGGCATGTTGTGTTCTAGTTAAAGGAGGAATAAACTGTTTTGCATACAGAGGCATGTGAGGAATTGGTTGGGTTTGACAAGGGGAAGGGGAGTAGGAAGGGATCAGCAGCCAGGATTCTGTCCAAAATATTGCCAGGCTGCATCTTTTCTCAGGATTTACTTAAGAACTTGGAAAAAATATCTTTGGATTGCATCTCCTAGAATGCCACAGACCATATAGCAATAGGGGCAAAGGATTCTGGGAATTGTGGACCAAAGAAGTAATATTTCCAATCTCTGAGCCACATTCAGACACACAAGTATGTTCTCATGATTATTTCTTCTTCTTCCACTTCCTCCTCTCCCCTCTTTGTCTTTGTCTTCATCCTCGTCCTCCTCCTCCTTTTGAGCTGATTTAGAAAGGAAGGAAGGAGTCCCGATTCCTCTCTCTCCCACAGCTCCCCACCTTAAAGAGGAATCTGGACTCAACTTTGGCAGGTAAACAATGTAGATAGAAAACATTAATATCCTGCGTAATGTTAGTACTGTGCCAAATGATTCCCCTTGAACAGGTACAGCTGGTTCTCTGTATCCACAGATTCCTTATCCATGGATTCAACCATCCATGGATTATATATATATATATATATATATATATATATATATATATATTTGCCATTTTTATAAGGGATACCATTTCACTACCCCACTGTATATAATGGGACTTGAGCATCCTTGGATTTTAGTATCCATAGGGGTGTCCTGGAACCAAACCCAAGCGGATACTATGGTACAAGCAGTGGTAGCTCTTACCTCCAATGTTAGTGATGTAGTAAATCTGCTCTGGATTTTAACTCAAACCTTAAAAGAGGTACCAAGGTATCCAAAAACAGGTTCAGATCTTCACTGCTAAGGGTTTTACCTATTCTTTGAAGAAGTCATATAGTTTTGTATCCAACCTACTTTTGTTTCACTACAAAATACAAAGCACATTGTCAGTGCTCTGGATATATGGAAACCTCTATGTGCATCTGCACTCACGTTTCCATAGATATCCAAATTCCCTAGACTTTAATCAGGAAAACACTTGTCCTCACTTTCCTCGAAAACAATTTCTTTGTCCAAAAGGTGGAAGAGGCAACAAGGGGATCAGCTATTTTAGATCTAATCCTAACCAACAGGGACGAACTGGTAAATGGGGTGCAAGTGGTGGGATCCTTAGGTGGGAGTGATCATGTTCTCCTGAAGTTTCTTATACAGTGGAAAGGAGAAGTTAGGCATAGACACTCATTCTAGACTTTAGGAGAGTTGATTTCAACAAACTTAGGGAAACACTGGGAGTGATCCCGTTGTCAGAAATACTAAAGGAGAAGGGAGTTCAGGATGGATGGGAGTTTCTCAAAAGGGAGGTACTGAAGGCACAATCTCAAACTGTTCCAATGAGAAGGAAAAATGGGAGGTGTCTCAAGAAACCAGGTTGGATGACAAAAGAACTTTCAACTGAACTAAAGGCCTAAGCAGACTGCCAGAAATAGTGCACATTAAATTGAGGCACTGCCCTGGCTCAGTGCTAGGGAATCATAGGAACTGTATTTTTTTCTGAGACATTGAGCCTTCTCTGTCAGAGAGCTCTGGTGCCACAATAAATTACAGTTCCCATGATTCCCTAGCACTGAGCCAGGGCAGTGCCTCAGTTTAATGTGCACTGTTTCTGGCAGTCTGCTTAGGCCCTAAGTTTTAAACAGGAGATGTATAAGAAATGGAAAAGGGGCGAAATCACTAAAGAGGAATTCAAACAAATAGCTAGCATATGTAGGGCTAAAGTCAGGAAAGCCAAAGCACAGAATGAGCTGAGGCTTGCTAGAGGGGTTAAGGACAATAAAAAGGCTTTTTTGGGTATGTCCGTAGCAAAAGAAAGAAGAAGGAAATGGTAGGGCCACTGAGCAGAGAAGATGGAGAAATTGTAATGGGACAGAGAAAAGGCAGAACTACTCAACACTTTCTTTGCCTCAGTCTTCTCGCATAAGAAAAAGGATGTTCAACCTGAGAAAAATGGAGCAGAGGACACAATAGGGGAAATGCAGCACAGAATAAGTAAAGAGGAAGCACAGGAATACCTGGATAACCTAAATGAATTTAAGTCTCCAGGACCAGATGAACTACATCCAAGGATATAAAAGAACTGGCAAATGTAATCTTGGAGCCACTAGCAATAATCTTTGAGAACTCCTGGAGAACAGAAGTCCTAGCAGATTGGAGGAGGGCAAACATTGTCCTCATATTCAAAAAGGGGGGAAAAGAGGATCCCAACAACTATTGCCCAGTTAGTCTGACATCAATACCGGGAAGGATTTTAGAACAGTTCATTAAACAGAGAGTCTGTGAACATTTAGAAGGGAATGCCATAATCACTAAAAGTCAACATGGGTTTCTCAAAAACAAGTCATACCAGACTAATCTGATCTCTTATTTTGATAAAATTACCAGCTTGCTAGATGAAGGGAATGCGGTAGACATAGCGTATCTTGATTTCAATAAAGCTTTTGACAAGGTTCCCCATGATATTCTTGCAAACAGGATAGTAAAATGTGGGCTAGACAATACAACTGTTAGTGGATTAGTAATTGGTTGTCTGACCAAAAGAGTGCTCAGCAATGGCTCCTCTTCTTCATCCTGTAGAGAAGTGAACTGTGGGGTGCCACAGGGTTCTGTCCTGGGTCCAGTGCTATTCAACATTTTTAACAATAACTTGGATGAAAGAATAAGGGGCATGCTTCTCAAATTTGCAGATGACACCAAATTAAGAGGAATAGCTAATACCCCAGAAGACAGGATGAAAATTCAAAATGACCTTAATAGATTAGAAAGCTGGGCCAAAGCTTACAAAATGAATTTCAACACAGAGAAATGTAAAGTACTGCACTCAAGGCAAAAAAAATGAAATGCATAGATACAAGATGGGGGACACCTGGCTTAATGAGACTACGTGTGAAAGGGATCTAGGAGTCCTAGTAGACCACAACTTGAACATGAGTCAACAGTGTAATGCAGCAGCTAAAAAGACCAATGTGATTTTAGACTGCATTAATAGAAGTATAGTATCTAGATCAAGGGAAGTAATAGTGCCACTGTATTCTGCATTGGTCAGGCCCCATCTGGAATACTGTGTCCAGTTCTGGGCACCACAATTCAAAAAGGATGTGGAGAAACTGGAGCGTGTCCAGAGGAGGGCAACTAAAATGGTGAAGGGTCTGGAAACCATAAAGCCCTATGAGGAACGACTTAGGGAGCTGGATGTGTTTAGCCTGGAGAATAGACTGTTAAGAGGGGATATGATAGCCCTGTTTAGTATTTGAAGATGTCACATTGACGATGGAGCAAGCTTGTTTTCTGATGCTCCAGAGAATAGGACTTGGAACAACGGATGCAAGGTACAGGAAAAGATTCCACCTCAACATCAGGATGATCTTTCTGACAGTAAGGGCTGTTTGACAGTGGAACACACTCCCTTGGAGAGTGGTGGAGTCTCCTTCTTTGGAGGTCTCTAAACAGAGGCTGGATGGCCATCTGTCAGGGGTGCTTTGGTTTTGAGTTCCTGTATGGCAGGAGTTGGACTGGATGGCCCTTGTGGTCTCTTCCAACTCTATGATTCTATGATTGTATGATTCTATGATAACATGGGTTCAAATCCACATCAAGTCATGCTGTTTACTGTGTCGTCTTTCCTGAGTCACCCAACCTCTTTGTAAGCCTCTTTTCTTTCTCGACAGGGTTCTTGTGAGAGAAAAAAAACATTGGATAGCCCCATCTGTGACACCCTGTACTCCCTGAAGGAGGTGAGAATATAAATATATTTTAAAAAATGTCTCTAGTCCCGCAATTTCTGCTACATTTTGGTGTTATCAGCACAGGGGGAAACATTCATTCAGAAAAAGAAGGAGACAGTGAGAATATCCCCTCCCCCGGAATATCTGAGTCAGAGGTAACATTTTTGCATGCTAAGATATATACATATACTTTTTGCCTACCTTGTAGGCTGTCAGGGGATGGTAAATCATGTAAAGTGCTTCATGAATTAGGATAATGAATCCAAGGTAAATCACACGTGGTAAATCACATAATATACAATGGTTCATGTGTAGTAAATTCTGAAGCTGGAAGAAATGTTCTATTCAGGAAACAAGTCCGGAAAGACTCCTTCTCCTCTTTTAAAACCAAAAACATCCAGTGCCCTCTCAGCTTTATCAGTCACTGCTGATCTCTTGAGGCATTTTGCTCAGCTGGAACTACGTTCTCATCTTCCTCAGCCTCTATTAGCACCAATCTCAACCCATTTTGAGCTGCTGCATTTGGCACTACAGGATTGAAAGCACACGCATCACCTCCCACACAGCACTGTCTCTCCCTGTTCTCTGACAAAGGAGAAGACAATAGGGTCTTGTGATTCTGGAGAAGTGCTGTCAAGTCGTGTAGGGATTAGTAATCCATTTTCAGCAAAAGGGGATATCCAGGAAAAGGAAGGGGCTTCAGATGAACAGCATGTGAACTGGATTGTCAGATGACTGAGAGAGAAAGAGAATTGAAAGTGTTTGTCTCTTTCTTCTAGAATGCCATGACAGCTTTTGGGCAGAATTCAAAGTGCTGGTTATGACATATAAAGTCTCACAGAGACTATCTGAAAGCCTGTATCTCTCCATCTGAGCCTTCTTAAGTTTTAGGATCTTCAGGTGAGAGCTTTCTTACAGTCCCACCACCATCACAAGGATGTACACTTGGCAGGGTCTTCTTGGTTGCTGCTTCCAGGATGGACAACTTTCCTCCAAGGGAGGCTAGGTTGGCCTCCTTTCTGCTCTCCTTCCAGTGGAAGGCAAATACCTTAAATCTCATTATATACAGTGGCATAGTAAAATGGCATCCCTTGTATAAAATGACAAAATTAAGGTTTGCTTTTTGGATTTTGTGTGTGTGTGTGAATAATTTTGAACTGTGGTTGGTTGAATCTGTGGATACAGAATCCAAGATACGGAGGACTGG
Source organism: Phrynosoma blainvillii (assembly GCA_026167975.1). Classification (NCBI taxonomy): domain Eukaryota; kingdom Metazoa; phylum Chordata; class Lepidosauria; order Squamata; family Phrynosomatidae; genus Phrynosoma; species Phrynosoma blainvillii. The sequence continues at coordinate 203,271,897 of JANUYF010000002.1, read as the reverse complement.
CTGCACTTAGAATTAGTGCTGTTTTTAATAGGGCAACTTATTGAATTGTATACAATTCTTTTTATTATAGCAGTTTTTAAAAAGCAATAGAGTATTATGTTTTAATCTAAGTTGCAAGCCTCCTTGGGTTCTATACTGGGAGAAAGGCAGGAACAAAGGAAAACATTAGAAACAAAAACAAATAGAAACAATATGTTTCAAAACATGACAGTTCTATGGTATGCCCTCCAACTGGCCTGGTTTGGCAGGGATGATCCTGATTATTCCTCTGTCATCCCACATTTTCTGAATTAATAATGTCCTAGTTTTTCTCTCCTCCTCCCACTTTTTCTCTTTATCCTCAGCTTGAACTCAGTCCAGTGAGGGAAAAGGAGAGGAGGAGGCAGAATCATGCCATCACCAGTCAGCCTTGGCAAAAGCAAACTGCTGCAGCCTCTCCTTGCTTGTATCCTTCCTCATTAATACCTTCTGGCATCTTGATCACATTCTGGTGTTGCATGGCCACATCTGTGCCAGTTTTCACCTGTGAAATGTTGGAGGGTATGCTGAAACATCTCTTATTGAGCTTTCAGAATCCCAATGAGCAAAGGAAGAAAAAGTCCCCAGCTGTCATTATAACAGCATCTTCTGTAAATATTTGACTCTCATGTATCCCAATCTGGCACCATCCAAATGATTCAGACCAGACCTCCCTTTATTGCTGGCCTTTGAACATGCTAATTAAGAATGATCATACAACAGACCTGGAAGATACCAGATTGGGAAATCACCCAGTTTAAGGAAATCATAGATTAATTGTATGATTAATTGAATTTTGATATATTCACACATCCAAACAGCAATAATTGCATACAAAAAATAACAAAAGAAAAAAAGAGGAAGGTTGGTTTCCCCCCACTTTTGGATGACAGGGGCAGAGTATGTGCTTTTGTTTTGTTATTGTTGTGTGCCTTCAATTTATTTCCAACTTACTCCTAAGGCAACCCTATCATGGGGTTTTCTTGGGAAATTTCTTCAGAGAGGGGTTGCCATTGCCATCCTCTGAGGCTGAGAGAGTATGACTTGCCCAAGGTCACTGTGAGTTTCATGGTGCAGCAGGGATTTGAACCTTGGTCTCTAGAGTCATAGTCCAACACTCAAACCACTATACCACACTGGCTCACCATTATTATTATTATTATTATTATTATTATTATTATTATTATTGCTGCTGCTGCTGCTGCTGCTGATGATGATGAAAAATAAGATAAAAATAAAGAATAAATAATATGTTAAAAGGTCATCAGAATCCATAAAATACATGAAATAAACAATGAATATCCATAACTAATAGTACAACACTTATATCACACACCTTTCAGTTTCTTTGTTGTATTTTCTTCCAATTATTAAATCTCTATTGACTTCCTTCCATCTCAGTGGTGGTGATTTCTCTCTCTCTCTCTCTCTCTCTCTCTATCCAGATCATTCTCATCTACTAATCTACAATTTCTAACTTGGTATTTTCTATATTTATTCCATTTGATACCTGAGTTTTTATACTAAGAATCCACGTGTGTGTGTGTGTGTGTGCGCGCGTGTGTGCGCGTGTGTCATAGTCATATTGATGAAATTATCTATCTGTCTGTCTGTCTGTCTGTGTAGGTTTGGATATCACTGTAGCATATTGAAAGGGTATGTGTGTAAAAAGCACCATTAGAATCATAGAACCATAGAGTTGGAAGAGACCACAAGGGCCATTCAGTCCGACCCCCTGCCATGCAGGAACTCCCAATCAAAGCATCCCCAACAGATGGCCATCCAGCTTCTGTTTAAAGACCTCCAAGGAAGGAGACTTCACCACACTCCGAGGGAGAGTGTTTCAATGTTCAACTGTCAGGAAGTTCCTCCTCATGTTGAGGTGGAATCTCTTTTCCTGGAGCTTGCACCCATTGTTCCGGGTCCTAGTTTCTGGGGCGGCAGAAAACAAGCTTGTTCCCTCCTCAATATGACATCCCTTTAAATATTTAAACAAGGCTATCATATCACCTCTTAATCTTCTCTTCTCCAGGCTAAACATCCCAGCTCCCTAAGTCGTTCCTCATAGGGCATGGTTTCCAGACCCTTCACCATTTTAGTTGCCCTCCTTTGGACATGCTCCAGTTTCTCCACATCCTTTTTGAATTGTAGTGCCCAGAACTGGACACAGTATTCCAGGTGAGGCCTGACCAAAGCAGAATAGAGTGGCACTATTACTTCTCTTGATCTAGACACTATACTTCTATTGATGCAGCCTAAAATTGCATTGGCCTTTTTTGCTGCTGGATCACACTGTTGACTCATGTTCAACTTGTGGTCTACCTGGACTCCTAGATCCCTTTCACACGTAGTCTCATTCAGCCAGGTGTCTCCCATTGTATATCTGTGCTTTTCGTTTTTCCGCCCTAAGTGCAGTACTTTACATTTCTCCGTGTTGAATTTCATTTTGTTAGCTTTGGCTCAGCTTTCTAGTCTGTTCAAGTCATTTTGAATTTTGATCCTGTCTTCTGGAGTATTAGTTACTCCTCCCAATTTGGTGTCATCTGCAAATTTGATAACTATGCCCCCAATACCATCATCCAAGTCATTGATAAAGATATTGAATAGCACTGGGCCCAGGACAGAGCCCTGTGGCACCCCACTGGTCACTTCTTTCCAGGTTGAAAAGGAGCCATTGTTGAGCACCCTTTAGGTTTGGCCGGTCAACCAATTACAAATCCATGTAACAGTTACTTTGTCTAGCCCACATTTTGCCAGCTTGTTTGCAAGAATGTCATGGGGAACCTTGTCAAAGGCCTTAATGAAATCAAGATATTCTATATCCACAGCATTCCTTTCATCTACCAAGCTGGTAATTTTATCAAAAAAAGGGATCAGATTTGTCTGGCATGACCTGTTCCTCTGAAACCCATGTTGACTTTTTGTGATTATGGAATTACCTTCCAGGTGTTCACAGATTCTCTGTTTAATGATCTGCTCCAGAATCTTTCCCGGTATTGATGTCAGACTAACTGGACGATAATTGTTGGGATCCTTTTCCCCCCCCCCCCCCCCTTTTTGAAGATGGGGACAACGTTAGCCCTCCTCCAATCTGCTGGGACTTCTCCTGTCCTCCAGGCGTTCTCAAAGATTATTGCCAATGGTTCTGATATTACATTTGCCAGCTCTTTTAATACCCTTGGATGTAATTCATTTGGTCCTGGAGACTTATATTCATTTAGATTAACCAGGTATTCCTGTACTATCTCTTTACTTATTCTGTGCTGAAATTCTCCTATCTCTGCTCTGTTATCCTCAGGTTGAGCACCCTTTGCCTTTTCTGAGAAGACTGAGGCAAAGAAGGTGTTGAGTAATTCTGCCTTTTCTCTGTCCCTTGTTAACTTTTTGCCATCTTCTCCACACAGTGGCCCTACCATTTCCTTCTTCTTCCTTTTGCTGCGGACATACCCAAAAAGCCCTTTTTATTGTTCTTAACCTCTCTAGTAAGCCTGAGTTCATGCTGCGCTTTAGCTTTTCTGACTTTAATCCTACATGTGCTAGCTATTTGTTTGAATTCTTCTTTGGTGATTTCCCCATTTTCCCATTTCTTATACATGCTCCGTTTAAAACTTAGTTCAGTTAAAAGTTCCTTAGCCATCCATCCTGGTTTCTTGAGGCACCTCCCATTTTTCTTCCTCATTGGAACTGTTTGAAATTGTGCCTTCAGTATCTCCCTTTTGAGAAACTCCCATCCATCTTGAACTCCCTTCTCTTTTAGTATTCTCTTTTAGCATTAAATAGATAAGTTTACCATAATGTTTCAGTTCAATTATACATTGTCCCAAAATAGATCTAGTCTTACTAAAAACCATGCTCACAGCTGGTTTAGGTTAAATATAAAGTTTCCCATTCAACTATAGATATGTCTTCATAATGTATTATTGCCAGTTGACTCTAGTGTTGTCTCCAAAATCTTATTATTTTCCCCCAATCTTCTCCATGTCTAATGTCTTGTACTTCATCACCATTGTTAGTTTATCTATACATTAACCATTTCATACAGTTTCTTTAACCATTCTTCTGTAGTCAGTATTTCTTGGTCTTTCAGTTTTTAGCATATACAATTCTTGCCACTATCACCATGTACATCAGTATTCTCCAGTGTTGTTTCTTGACTTTATCATCCAACATATGGATCATGTTAAAGAGGTAAAGTTGTTGTTGTTATGTTTATATCCTGTCCTTTCCCCAAAACTGGGGCTCAGGGTGGCTCACAACATTTAAAAAAACAACAACCAGTACCATTAAAAGCATACAAAATAGTACATTAAAATAGAATGAAATTATTACAATATTAAAACAATTTACATGTTCAAAAATAAAATACAATTCAAAAGATAAAAAATATTATTTAAAACAACAGTTCTGGTTCCATTGGAAACTTGATATTCAACATTTTGGATATTAGCATTACAAGGGAGCAAATATCAATTGTTTCTCTACAATTATTTGTAGCATATCCACATATTGAATATTAGTATGTGTATTTTTGATCAATATTTTTTTGCTTTGTGGCATTGCCACCACATATGATAAAATGTTCCCAATCTATTTTTGCATTTTCAGCAATGATTACTTCCATTTTTATATATCGTGAATAATTTCTTGGGTGTGGTATACCACCTATGTAACATTTTATAATAGTTTTCAGTTAGGTTGTAGCATAACATAACTTCAAATTATTCTTCCAAAGATGTTCCCAATGTTCTAATTTGATCATTGAATCTTTCACCACCTCTTACTCCATGTTCCAAATAATTTATATAATTTAGCTGTCATGTGGTTGTCTTTTTCCTATACTGTTGTGTCTAATTCATGCTTTTTTACTTCTGCAAAGGTTGATGTTTGGTCACATGTTCTGTGATATGGGGCTTGCCTGACCTTCATCAGCATAAATCACCAACTGTATTGCTATGTAGTAATTTCATTTCAACATACAGCCTCTCCCTCTCTTCTCTGTGTTCAGAATTCTCTAGAGGCGTGCCCAGCAAATCAATACTGAAAAATTAATTGTTGTTATTGTGTGTCTTCAATCCATTTTGGACATATAGCAACCTTAAGGTGACCCTATCACAGGGTTTCTTGGCAAGATTAATTCAGATTTGCCTTCCTCTGAGACTGAGATAGAGTATTACTTGCTCATGATTACCCAGTGGATTTCCTTGACTGAGCAGGGATTCAAACCCTGGTCTCCAAAGTTGTAACCTAACGCTCAAACCACTACACAATGCTGGCTCTCAAGATTAATTGAAATTAATATTTTATCTGCTGTGGGGTCCTGTTACACAACTGTTTGTCTGCTTACTGACAGTAGAGGGCTGGTCATACCATCCTGCAGCACTTTGCTTGCTTTCCAGCACTGCAAAACTTTTGTCACTTGGGACTGGCTTTTAAGGTGGGTCTCAGGGGCATTTATGATTGTGGCAATTGTGCCACAAATGTAAATATGAATAGGAAAAGTTACATGGTTGTAAGTCTCACATATGACAGTGTAACGAATTGACAGAGTGCCACCCCATGTGTTTTTCTCTGTATGATAATTTCTCTACAATACTTTGGGACATTCAAATTTCAGATAAAAATTGTGCAAAATTATCACTGCTCTATTGCTTCCTGGGAAGCACATTTTTTGATCTGGGAATGAATAAATTTGAATATTATTTCCATTCCTAGTGTATCGTGTATAATGAATTTATATATCCATAATGTTTGAAGTGCAATATATTATGGACAGTGAATATTCATAAACACAACATTGGGACATCCCACACATGTTGCATGGCCTTGTACATGTTCAGGCTGGTACATTGTGCTTCAATAGCATGGATTTCCACCCCTAATGTGCCATTTTATTTATTTTTCAGACTTGAATCCCACTCTTCCTGTGGGTTTACAATTACATAGATGGGGCTATGTCATTTGAAAGCTCACAACAACTATGTGAGGTTTAGTTAGTCTTGAAAACAAGTGACTTCATCAAATGCCAAGCTTTGTGACTATATGGGGATTTGAATGTGGGTTTCCCCAACTCCAAGCATGCTATTCTACACGATGGTGGGTAATACCCAGACTGCGGGCAGCCATCATACTATTTGTGCTCCCCACACTTATCCACCCATGAATATTTCATTACCTCAGACACTGAAATACTGAAATTTTCAATTAAATACTGCAATTGCCACCACTGTAGCAAGTACTGCAGTCATTAAATGTGCCCCTTTCCTTCATTCCTCTGCCAATCCCAGCAATGCTGCTGTGATACAAAGCATATAAATTTAACAGTGGCAAGGCAAGACTCACAACTTGAAGTAGACGCCTTGCCATGCTCTAGGCTATGCCTGGATAGTGATTTTGTAGATAATGTGATACTCCCAGGGTCAAAACGAGGCAAACATATTTTCCCACAGCTAATTTTGGTAACGGCTGAGTTAATTAAAAAAAAAAAGATTAAAAGGGTCCTCAAAGTGATTTGAGCACTGGGTTCCTGCTCCATACTCAATACAACACTAGCTTGGGATGTGTTACCAGTACCTTAATAGTTCCTGTATCTGTGCATTCCCTCTATTGGATTTTTTAAAAAATAAAATAAAATAAAAACAAGCCTCCCTACCCTGATCTTCACTATTAATCCCCACTCTCTCCCTCCTCCTCTCTCTCTTTCACATACACCCAGACAGCCAGACAGCCACACACCCCTACCTTTTATGAATTTTCTCTGGGGCCAGGGTGCCAGTCATGTGCCCCTTTCTTTAATTCCAGATTGCAGGAGAGCTCTTTCATCTCTGCGATAACCAGGCTTCCTACTGGCTTGGAAAAACAATTTGATCAAGGTCCATAATTCATAACTGTCTCATGTGGTGAGGTTTACCACTGGCTTCCCTTACTGGTACCACTGAGGGGCTAATCTGCCAAGCAGTGGGAGCATTATGTTCTCCATATCCTTGCCAACAGGGTTAGATTAAAGATACTGACTACAGATAAACACTGACTCTTCATTTATGGTGTTTCCATAATGCATAAATAGTCATGTAGATGTTTCTTGCTTACTTCTGACAGGGGAATACAACTTACATTTAAAAACTACCTTATCTGGGTATTGATATAGATATATGTGGGATTTAGGAATTCTAGTTCCTTCCCCATCCACATCCAGATGCAAAATAGCACAGGGTTCAGTCACCTTGAATAACTGTGCAGAATGTAGAATTTCAACAGGTGTATCACAAGAAATAGACTCAAGTCTATGAAAGCTTATTCTATGAACTTCTTTCTCTCAGTTAGTCTCAAGGGTGCTAAAGTATCCCTTTGCACACAGGTGTATAAGTTAGCTACACATGTTGAAGTTTCCTTTTCTGCATAGCACTTAAAGGCATTATCATCATCATCATCATCATCATCATCACCACCACCACCACCATCTTATTTATACTCTTCCCTTTCAGCAAAATTGGAACTGAAGCATAAAATAGGAATAAGTAATCTGATATATTTTGAGAATGAAACTCCCATAACCCTGGCCAATCAGTAACTGAGATCTCTATCTGTAGCTTTCTGTGTGCTTCAATCTTTTGTGGGCAGCAGTATTATGAGATAAAATGTGATTATCATGCCTATATTGTGTTGTTGTTGTTGTTTGCCTTCAAGTCATTTCTGACTTATTAATCATGGGGTTTTGGGGGCTGAGAGTGTGTGACTCACTCAAGGTCACCCAGTGGCCTTCCATGGCTAAACAGGGAACTGAAGCCTGGTCTCCAGAGTTCTAGTCCAATGCTCAAATCACTACATTACACTGTTTAATCTAAATTAACTTATTATATAAAGCTAAGAGGGATTTTATATAGATAAAGCCCAAATTGATTATGTTCTGCAATATTTCAAGATGACTTTGTCTATTAATTTCATGATTTAGTAGTACTCAGTTTTGATTACAACATTTTTGATATTTGGTATCTAATTTTTCATGGTAATTAGAGTACTATATATTTGAGTGTGTACAGCGGGCCCTTGATATCCACTGGGGTTAGGTTCCAGGACCTTCCTGTGGATATCAAATGGATGGAACCTATGGATACTCAAGTCCCATTATATACAATGCTGTAATAAAATTTTGCCCCTTACAAAAATGGCAAAATGAAGGTCTTCTTTGGGGGGGGGGGGGGAAGATATTTTTAATTTGTGGATGGTAGAATGTGTGGATGCAGAATCTGTGGATAAAGAGGGCTGTATATTATACCAAGTATGTATAAAATGCAGTTGACTTTCATTACATTTCGTGATTCTTGCAAGAATTTCGTGATTCTTGCAATTTTTTTTATATTTTCTATTTTTATTTGCACCTCTAATTTGCTACCTAGAACTTCTGCTGCCTGTGGCTGAATATCCAGGAAGAAGGTGCTGAGTATAACAAAAAGGTTGTTGCAGGGCTGGAATCTGATCTGCAAGGGATGCTTTGGACTTGTTCACAATCACACTAGGATCTCAATATTAGCATCAGTGCTGAAAAAGAGCCAGCATTCTCTTGAATTAGAACTAAAATGCAGTAGACACTGAATGTGGATTTGGTATTCAGGTTGTTGGCAGTCTGATATAGGTTTTAAGAATTCATAAACTGTGCATAAAGAGTGGGATGGAGTATAAAACCCAGCCTAGAATCAAGCCTGTGTACAACTAATGAGGATGAACAAACCATGGAAGAGTAAACCAAGATGTTTAGATACCTTTGGACCTCTTGTAATTGAGTAATAGCAAACAGTTGTTTGTTTCTTAAAAGAATTATACCAGGTTCATTCCTCCATTTTGCAAGTTGGCTTGCTGTTTATTTTAGGGGTCAGGGCCAGAGATTATGTAATGGGATTTTTTGGTTGTTCTTTCTTTCTTTCTTTCTTTCTTTCTTTCTTTCTTTCTTTCTCTTTCTTTCTTTCCCTCCTCTAGTGCTTCTTCTGATTCTGAATTAAACTGACCAATTAACATCATGAGATCAGGTTGCATCCGGGAGCACCAGCCAGCATGGAACAATCCTTGTGCCATGGCAAATGAATGTCACATACTGCAGCCATTGGACTGACAGGAACAACACCCAAGGTGGTTGTTTCCCTCGCAGGAAGTTTTTCAAAGGGAACAGCCACTGTGGAGTTATTGACTTTGCAATTAGGTGGGGCAACACTCTTTATTAATTAGCCCTTCCCTTCCAAAGACTCATTTAATTATCCTCTTTGCTCTCACAGATGCTCCCTTCTGCTTGGGGCTGAGAGCTGGGTTTGTTAGTGACTCACATTGTCCCAGTCATTGCCACATGTGTGTTCAAGTGATCCTGTGGGCTGAAGTGATCATTGTAATAGAGAAAATAACAAAGTGATGGATAATGTGTAAAGGTTGAAGTGGCAAAAATAATTTTAAAAAATGAAAAAGAGGGAGAGGGGGAGGGAGGGAAGGGAAAATAATGCTACCTTGGGGCTTGTCTACATGATTAAGAATTTCCTTGTTCCAGTTGAATAGAATGTGATCCATCCACATGTGATTCACAGGTATTCAGGCATTGTGCAGGGCAAGGGGGTAAGGAGTTGTCCTTAAATTCCATAGAAAAAGGCTTCACACTTTTTACCAGAGTATTTGTGGAAATCCACAGAAATGAACATCATTGCACAAGTGGTCTACTTTGCTCGCATATGGATGGCTGTACATTTTTGGTAAGAGAGGATAGATTGATGTGAATTTTGCATAGGAAATGGAAGACAATTAATGGTTGATAAAAATGTGTGAAAATCTACTGCAATGCACATAATATACTTACATGTAGGACTAGCCTCTAAACACAGAATGTGTACCTGGGCTTCATTTCCCTTTTTACTTCCCTGTACATCCACGAGACCCTAACCTGCTTGCAACTTATTGACAATCCTACACATGAGGGACGAAAATAAAATAAAATTAAAAATGAAAGGAAAAAACCCTAAGAAATGTACTCCAAGGGAGATTTTATTATTTTTTTAAAGCCCAACTGTGTGTGTGTATGCTTGTGAGCATTCACACACGTTAGTGACTGGTGACTCCCATGTCAGGGTTGCTTCTCTGCTGCAGGAATTCCTGAATGAAAGTGACTATCTGAATATGGGATTCAGTGCTGTTTCAAGGACCATCTTGGTAGCTCACCTGGAACATCAGAGCTGGAAGATGTTCATAACATTCTAATTGTTGTTTTGGATTTTTCAGCCAATTTCAGTTTCATTAGTAAACAGCCATTGCTGGATCATCAAGTATTGCTTCAAGGTCATACCATCCCATTCTGTCCTATTGGTTCCAGACAGTAATGCTCAGGGGCTAGTAGGTTTCCATCAGTATGGAAACTTGGTATGGGAGGTATTCAATGGAATTTTACAAGTTTTCATCCTATCATATCTATTATTGGTATGAGAGTGCTTGGAAGTTCTTTCACACTCAGGTCTCAGAAGGGCTCATAAAAATTCACATCAAGGCATAGAACTGGTGGCCCTTTCACTCACAATTATAGCTTTATGGGTCCACATTAATTGCCATGGCAACATCCTAAACCACTTTAGGGAGAGGCATTCTCACCCAGAGAGCTCTTCTGGTGCCTGTGTTTCTCCAGGCCTCCTTCACCATCTTCCTAAAGGACAGATCTCAGGACTGTATAAGGTGGAACCATGGCAGTTAAAGTAGAATCATAGTGCTATGTAAGCATACCTCGGTTAACAATGCCTCTAACAAAGAAACTCCTTTTTCACAGTCTTTATATACCAGCTCAGCTCCTGTCTTTTCCTCCTTGTCCTCTATTTAGCTGGAATATTTTTAGCAGCATCAACTTTGGATGGATGGTGAAGGAGGCATAGAGAAACACATACTTTCAGTATCAGGTTGTAGCAGCATCAGTAAAAGATTCACTAAAGCTTGAGCTAGGAAAGAACAGAATTCTAATCTAGCTGAATTCTCTTCTACTGCAGCTGTGTGTGCCTATCTACAAGTCAAGATAAATGGCAGATCCCTCCAGAATCCCTTAGTGAGCATACATGAATAACAAACAAACAATGAAGAGCAGCTTCACCAACTACCCTCTAGCATGTTTTTAAAAAGTCTAGAACTATATGTTTAGCACCAAAATAGAAGTCCTCACGAAAGTGGAATGAAAGAAATATGTAACCCTTTTGGAAGAAGCTTTCAAGTGATCCTAGAAAGCTCCAGATGTTTTTGCTTACTTCTGCAAGGCTTACATGAACTGGTTGTTCCATTTTGTGTGCATAATTTTAGTTTTGAAGGAAAAGACTGTTGAAGCGTGGTGAACTGCTCTTCTTTTTTTGTGGTTCAGGAACTCATCCTTGTTCTTTTCATGTTATTTGTGCCTCTGGTACCAACTTTTCTGTTAAAGAAGTAATGTCCAGAAACACATCTACTTTGTTAACTGAGGTGCACCTGTAATTGTGTCATATGAAAGGGTCTTGAGTGGGTGACATATACCCTCCAACTTGTCACAGAAGAAAACAGGGGCTATCATATGTTTGTGTCATCCCTTTTCTCACTTTGGCATTTTCCTCCATAGTAACTAATTGTAGTACCTCTTCACACATGTATTAATTAGCATAATCTGTATTATTCTACAGTATAGTCTAATTTTTCTTTGACATAAGGTGTGTAGTTTGAAATGGGGCTTTACTCATTAGGACCGCCACTTTGTATAGCTGGCTGGTTGGCTGGCTTAGGAAATAAGGTGGGCTACTTGATGGATCATAAACTGGACCATCTTTTTTCTTTCCATCAAAAGTTACTTATTTCCACTATTTTTATATTGCTTGTTCTTTAAGCAGTCCCTAAGCAAATGTTAAAAATTGCAAAGGGATAAAATTATTTCATAGATAGCATAAATTCACTGCAGAACTTTTAGTTGTTATTACATCTCAGAAGCATTCAGTAACTTTTAGTACTTGGATAGATATAAATTGACAGGATGATGAAAAGGAAACTAGAGAGAATCATTTAAATAATTAAATGCCAGTCCTCTTTTGGATTCTACTTTATTGACTATGAATCCGTAATAAATAAATGTTCAGAAATGTGCAGTGGAGTTAAGATGCATCCTCCCTCCATTCAAATATTTAACCAAGTGGGGGTGGAGGTGTCACTAAAAGCCCTCTAGCTAAAACAACAATAACAGCAACAAAGCAAAACTACCCTGAACATGGGAAACAAATCTTATGAGAAAAGGCAGAAGGAATGATATGTTTAGTCTTAAGAAGAGAAGAAGGCAGGACAGGGCAGAAGAGAGCTGCAGTAGGTTGGCTTCAAATACCTGGCACAAAGAAGCAGACAAAGATTTGTTTTGGCCACCAGAGAGAGCAATAGCTAGTTCTAATAGGGTTAAACTGATGTTTTGTGTCCTCAAATTGTTGCTGACATATGGTGACCTATTGTTGTTGTGGTGGTGGTGTGCCTTCAAGTAGTTTGCAACTTATGGCGTCCCTAAGACGAACTTATCAGGGGGTTTTCTTGGCAAGATTTGTTCAGAGGGGTTTTGCCATTGCCTTCCCATGAGGCTGAGAGCATGTTACTTGCCCAAGGTTACCCAGTGGGTTTCATGGCCAAGTGGGGAAACAAACTCTGGTCTCCAGAGTTGTAGTCCAACACTCAAATCACTATGCCATGCTGGCTCTCTCCTATAGTGACCCTAAGGTGAATCTATCCTAGAGTTTTCTTGACAAGATTTGTTCAGAGGGTTCTTCCCCCCCATCACCATCCTTTGAGGCTGAGAGAGTGTGACTTACCAGGGTTACCCAGTGGGTTTCCATGGCCAAACAGGGATTTGAACTCTGATCTCCGATCTAGAGAGTCCTGTCCCAGCTCAAACCACTACATCATACTGACTGTCAGGGTTAAGTTACAGGACCCAGTGTGGTGTAGAGAGGATTGAACGTTAGCTAACACTCAGGAGACCAGAGCTTGCTTTCTCACTTGGCCATGGAAACCTGCTGGGTGATGTCATGCAAACTACAGTATCTCAGCCTCAGAGGAAGGCAATGGCAACCTTCCTCTGAACAAGTTTTGCCAAGAAAACCCAGTGATAGGATCCCCCCTAAATCGGAAATTACGTGAAGGCACACAGTGTGCACATACACTTATTTTGGCTGAACACTAGGAAAAACAGCATAATGATAAAAGGTTCAACAGTGGAACCAATTGCCTGGAGGAGCGTGAATGAACCTTCATTCTCTGGAGGCTTTCAGACAGAGATTGTAAAGCCATCTACAGTTGCGCGGTGCTCTAGCTCTGGGTTTCTCCACTAACAGCAAAGAGTTGGTCTAGCTAGATTAGAGCACCCTTTCCAGCTCTACAATCCCATGTCCCTTCAATGCATAAAAGGGGTAACCTTTTACCAGGGTGCTGCTTTTTTTCTTTTAAGCTAGGACCAGAGTTTTTCCTCCCTCCCACCCAAAGGACTCTTGCTTGGTAAAGAAGAAGAACTGGAGCATAAAGTGAAGGATTCATTCGACTGTATTCTGCTGTTGACAAGAGTGACAGCCTTCTTTATGTGAGAGTGACACCTACATAGCAGTGAAAGTGTGAGTGGGTAGGTGTGAGATGTGGATGGATAATATATGTGTATGTTTGTGTGTGAGACACAGAGCAAAACTCTCAGGGAGCAATATGTAGAGTATGAGACTTGTAAAGTGTGGGTGGGGAGATCAACAACACATCAGCTGAGGCCAACATGACACATGCATTTCGACCACTATTAATTATTCCTCAGCAATTCCCCCCAATTTGTTAATGATGTGCATTATCACTGTTTACTAGTTACATATTCCTGCTTTGAGTGTCACCACTCTGTCCCCTAGCTGGGGCATGAGGAGACTCCCCATCCAGTATTGCCATTAGACTTGAACATAATCCTATCCTAATATGGTTGGTGATAGTCTGACCATGAGGTTACCCTGTTTTCAGAATTACTTGCCCACAGGAGACAGAAGTGGTGGACAGGGAATGTGGTGAAATGCAGCACCAATACATATTTGCAGAACAAGAACTTCTTCTTGTTGTGTGCCATCAAGTTGTTTCCAAGGTGAGCTTATTGTGAGTTTTTCGTAGCAAGATTTGTTCAGAGGAGGTTTGCCATTGCTTTCTGCAGGGGTTGAGAGCATGTGACATGCCCAAGCTCACCCATTCTGTTTCATGGTCAAGTGGGGAATTGAACTCTGGTCTCTAGAATTGTAGTCTGATGCTCAAACCCTTTGCCATGCAAGAACAGTGAGGCGATATCTATCTCCTTTCTCTGCCAAACAAATGAAGTGCTAAGACGTACTGGAATTCTGTATCAGCTTCTCAGGGCCTGAACAGACTGTCAGAAATAATCCAGTTTGAGACTATTTTAACTGCCCTGGCTCAGTGCTAGGGAATCATGGGAACTGTAGTTTATTGTGGCACTAGAGCTCTCTGACAGAGAAGGTTGAATGTCTCAGAAAAAACAACAGTTCCCATGATTTCCTAGCATTGCGTCAGGACAATTAAAGTGGTCTCAAGCTGGATTATTTCTGGCAGTCTGTTCAGGCCCTGAGTTAAGTATACTTAACTAGGTAATGTCTCCTGGCTAGACCCCTCCAAACCGGATGGGAACATAATTCTGCCATGCTCTGATCACAGGTAAAATGGAACTCTCTTTCCCCCATGTAGTTGATGCCCAGTGAAGCAGGTTGGGGTGGGGTTGAGAACGAAGTTATGATCATGGCAAAAATGTAAAAATTGTGATTAAGCAGTAATTGTATTCAAAATTACTGTTTTGTATTTGTATTTGTATTCAAAATTTTGTAGTTGTATTCCAAATTACTGCTTAATCACAATTTTTACATTTTTGCCATGATCATAACTTCTCTCCCAACCCCAACCTGCTTCACTGGGCATCAGCTATATAGAGAAAAAAGAGGGCCATTTTGCCTGTGATCAGAGCATGGCTGAATTATGTTTCCATCAGGTTTGGAGGGAGGCTAGCCAGGAGACATTACCTAGTTAAGTATACTTAACCAAGCAGCTGATACATATTTACTCACCCGCGCTGATAGTTTTAATCACCTGTAGCTGATACTGATAACTAAGCAACTGATACAGTTTTACTCACCTGCAGCTGATACAGTTTTATCACCTGTAGCTGTTTTGTATTCACATTAGCTCAGGGGTAGGCAACCTTTTTGAGCCAGGAGGCGGGTTGCTGTCCCTCGGACAATTGGGGGGCTGAAGCACCAAAAATAAATAAATAAATAAATAAATATTAAAATTAAAAATTTAATTAAAAAAATATGCATGCACTCTCTCAGCCCCAGAAAAGCCATGGCAAAACCCCTGTGGAGATTTTTCCAAGAAAACCCCAAGAACAGGTAATAACAACAATAATCAATATCATTATGACGGGCAGCGGCAGGGCCGGCCTGGGGCCGGTTCAAAGGCCTCGAGGGGCCGCATCCGGGCCCCGGGCCTTAGGTTGCCTACCCCTGCAATAGCTACTTAGTCACAAGAGGGCCTGAATATCCTAAAGCAGGGGTTCTCAAATGGTGGAGTGGGACCCCTGGGGAGAGTCACCCTTAAGAGTTGCTCAAGAGAGATATGAGGCTTAGTGGCTCTGATCCCTTCTCCTCCCAAACTTTTTTATGTGTAGAATTTATACATTCATTGACTTAAATATTGAATTTACTTAAATAAAACTGTTCTAATTTGAACATTGATCAGAATGGAGACTGCAGTCAGTAAACCAGAAGAAGACTAGGAATGGGAAAGGCAGCTATGCAGGAACTTGACAAAATCATAAAGAGCAAAGATATACAACTGAACACTAAAGTAAGAATTGTCCAAGCCGTTGCATTCCCCATCACCATGTATGGATGTGAGAGCTGGATAATGAAGGCAGATAAGAAGAAAATCAGCTTGAGATGTGGTGCTCATGGAGGGTGCGGAGGACACTGTGGATGGCCAAGAGGATAAATAAATGAGCAGATAAAGCCTGAACTCTCACTGGAATCCAAGATGAATACATTGAGGGTGTTGTATTCTGGCCACATCATGAGAAGGCATCACTCGTTGGAAAAAAACAATAATGCTAGGAAAGGTAGAAGGTAGTGGAAAGAGAGGAAGACCACACGCCAGATGGATAGACTCAATCAGGGAGGTCACAGGCCTTAATTTACAGGACCTAAGCAAAGCAGTGGAGGACGGGGGGCTTGGAGATGTCTCATCCACAGGGTCCCCATGAGTCAGGGATGATTTGAGGGCAGTCAACAACAATTTGAACAATGTTATTTCCTTATAAAAAGTTAAAATTTGAATATATATGAATGTGCGAATGAAAATAAGTACACTAAATAAACAAAATATTTTTATTCACATATATCTGTAAAGGGGCGGGGGTGTCCCAAAAGTAAAAAGTTTGAGTACTGTTGCCTTAAAGACATCAGACCCCATCTAATCTTGGAAGCCAAGAGGGTCAGCCTTGGTTAGTTCTTGGATGGGAGACCACCACCAAATCCTGGGTGCTATAGGCTACATTTCAAAGAAAGAACCTGGCAAAAGCATCTATGACATATTCCTTGCCTAAGAAAGCCCTACGAACCTCATGAGGTCTTGAGTCAACAGGCAACTTGAAGGCAAATGCACACAGTCAGGACTGTTAACTCCTTGGCCAACCTAATTTAGGGGACATCATCTGTATGTGGGGTTGGGAGGGGGGCTAGTCTTGTCTCTTACTGCTGCTGTGGCTCCTAGGAAAAAAACTTTAGAAGGATCCATCCTATCCTCCTCTTTGCAGTGAGATCAGGATAAAAGAATGTGAAATAAGGGGGTCTTGGAGATGTCTCATCCATGTGGGTTGCTGTGAGTCCACAACAACAACAACAATGATGATGATGGAATAATAGAATCAGAATTGGAAGAGACCACAAGGGCCATCCAGTCCAACCCCCTGCCATGCAGGAACTCTCAATCAAACTATACCCGACAGATGCTAATAATAAGATAATAAAATACAGCGCATGTAATATAGCTGTAAATACTGAAATTGCTAAGAGTGTTTGTCACTTCTATTTGGTCAGGTCCTCAACTCCCCTTGAGTGTCCTCCATTTGGCAGGTTGGGACGGTTGGGACCTCTGGTCACCCAGCCAGGGAGGAACTTTAGAGGCAGGGTGACCGGAGGTGGTCCTCCTTTCCCCGGACTTGTCCTACCTGTCCAGCCTTCATGTCCGGGAGGAATCCCCAAATGCCTTCCCTCTTTTTCTGAGCAGGACCAAGCAGCTTGGATTTATGGTTAACAGGAGAGCGTGTGCATGTGTGTGTGGTTGTTCTCTTGGGACATGTCCTCCATGTTGGGGTGCCTCGTCCTCCTTGTAGGTGAGGAGATGGGGTCCCTTTGCTTTCCTTTCCTTTCCCTTGGTATTGCGTGCAGCCCCTGTGTTTCCTGCAGGGGGCGCCCTAGAGCCTTCCTCAGCCCAGATCCAATGGGAACTCCCCCCTCCCTCCCTACCAGACCCTTCTTAAAGTGGCGGGAACTGGCTTCTAGCAACTCTTTCCTCTCGTCTTCCTCCTCTTCTTTGCAGAGCTTGTCCTCGGAGGAGGGGAGCCGTCTCTTTCCCTGGACCAAGGCTCCCTCCCACCTGAGAGCCCTCGCCCTCCTTTGCTCTCTCTCTCTCTCTCTCTCCAGGTGAGTCCAGGGGCACGTCCTCCTGTCCCAGCCCCTGTCCTCCATTTGCCCAGGAGGCATCCCCAAAGGGCTCAGCTCATGTGAGATGGAGGGAGGGAAGAGACTGTGCCTGGCCAAGAGGATAAAGTCCATACAGCCTCAACTTTGGAGCAGGACCAGCACAAGCCTGCCTTTGCATTAATTGTTTATTTATTGACTGGGTCTAGGAGTGTGTTGAGCTAATTCCTATGTGGTCCTGTCCTCCATTTCTCTGGGGTGCTCCCCCTCCATTTGGCGGTGAGGAGGACCTCTGGTCACCCTGCCAAGGAGGACCCCAGAGACAGGGTGACCAAAGATCCTCCTTTTCCAGGACACGGCCTCCATTTCTGCCCCCCTGCCCAGGAGGAACCCCCCAAAAGTCCTCCATTTTGAGCAGGACAAGGAAGCATGTGTAATAGTGTCTTTTCAGCTTTTATTTTCCCTCCAGGAGGAGCTCCACAATATCCTCCATTTTGAGCAGGACCAGGAAGCATGCATTTACATGTGTAATAGTGTTCTCAGCTCTTATTTTCCCTCCAGGAAGAACTCCATAACGTCCTCCGTTTTGAGCTTGACTGGGAAGCGTGCGTTTCTACTTTTCTGTGAATGTGTTTAGTTTTTCTTTGGTCCTGTCCTCCCTTTTTTTCCTGGAAGGTCCTCCATTTGGCAGCGCCTTGTCCTCCTCGGTGGTGAGCAGGACCTCTGGTAAAATGGAGGACGTGTCCTGGAAAAGGAGGGTCTTTGGAGGCAGGGTGGCCAAAGATCCTCCTTTTCCAGGACACGTCCTCCATTTTACCAGGAGGCACCCCCAAAGGGCTTTATAGTCCTGCTCCAAAGGGCTAAGAAGCATGCATTTCCATTTCTGTCTGAGTGAGCTTTTCTTTGGCCCTGTCCTCCCCTTTTTCTGGAAGGCCCTCCATTTGGCAGCGGGGAGGCCCTCTGGTCACCCTGGGGAGTCTCCCAGACCCTCAGGTACTTGGGACAGAGCATGGAAGGGCTCCCACCTTCAGTAGGGATGGGAAGCAGGCAAGATTTGGCAATGGGCTGGCTGGGTATGGAGGAAAAGTTTCTTTCCTAACTCCTTGGACCGAAGGTAGTGATTTTTACATCTTCCTCCACAGCCCTGATCAATGTAGCTGCCACTCGCCTTCTTTACAAGAAGCCCTTGGGTGCCTTTAATGCCTCTTGAGCCAAAGGAAACCTCCAGCCCAGGGGCAGCTTCTCTCTATCCTCCCAAGCGACCAGGATTTAGGGCTGGTTGGCTTCTTGACTTCTTTGGCTGGTTTTGTTTTTGGTGATGGAGGTTGTGGGACTAAGACTCTTAGGTCTCCCAGCCAGAGTAAGGTGTGTATTCAAGACTTTGTGGTTGTTGTTGTGTGCCTTCAAGTCTTTTCCCACTTAGGGCCACCCTAAGGTGAACCTGTCATAAGTTTTTCCATGCATGTTTCTTCAGAGGGGGTTTGCCATGGCCATCTTAGGAGGCTGTGACTTGCCCAAGGTCACCCAGTGAGTTTCATGGCTGAGCAGGGAATTGAACCCCGGTTTCCAGAATCTCAGTCCAACACATTAACCACTATGCCACGCTGACATTATTAACTTCTTCATGAAGGGAGCTAGACAGATTAGCTACACACTTGCTAAAATTTACTAACCAGCCTGTCTCTCTGGTAGTGAAAATGGAAAGTGAAGGATTAAAAGTGTGTCTCTGGTGGACTGAGTTGGGAATGTGGATTCTACTGAACACCTTAATGGCGTTAAGTACAGAACCAATACAGTTCCAGTAAACTTTAAACCAATTCTCCACAGTGCTGAACCTATTTTGGTAGTTTCAGCACCTTGGTCAGCTCCTTTCACAATTCTCCAGTACTTTGACCAGCCCTCACCGAAGGTGGGCGGCAGTCATTTTGAATTCATTGTCATATAACGTAAATATGTGAGCCTGTGTGTGGTAGGTGTGGAGAAGGGACATGTATGATGTACACCTGATAGTGTGAAGATTAGTGGGAGATGTTATGGTATCAGAATCCAAATACCTGAGTGCTGTCAGGCAGAAGATGACACAGATTTGCTGGCTGTTTTCCCAGAGAGCAGGACTGGAACTAGTGGGTGGAAACTACAAAGGGGTAGATTTCAGGGAAACTTTACAGCGAAACTTCCATGTGGTTTAAGCTCTGGCTCAACAATTGAACAGACTGCTTTGCAAGGTGTTAGGCTCCAGTTCGTTGGAGGTATTTAGGCAGAGGCGGAATGGCCATCTGTCAGAGATGCTGGAGCTGTACGATTCTTGCACCGTGCAGGAGGCTGGACATGAGGGTGTCCAAGATATTCTCTATTTCGAAGATGCTATTATTTTAACACCTCCATCCAGAAGTCACCTGTTTGGTACCCAGGCTGGGGAGAGTGGCTGTCATGTATGAGAAAGCCCCTCTACTTTGCATTAGAGGCACACAGAGGCAACCCAGATTTCACTTTAGGGCTGAACACAGGTGTCTTTTTGGCTACAAAGCATAATGCTTTTGGGCTACATCCAACACAGATGAAGTGGCCCAGAGTGAAGGGGGTGACGTGTGGGAAGAGAAGCCAGTAGAGTAGGGCAAGGAGCTGGGTTGGGTACAGAAGACTATCTGTCTTCTAGCCAAAGACCACAATTTTCTCAGCTTTTTGTTATAACCATGATAATTAGAAAATTGCTTTTGAAAAATCTGATGATTGGGAAGTATTCCTAGGTAGCTGCCCTAGAACACTAGATTGTTGTTTGTTTGGTAGACACGATCAAGTGCTGCTGAGAGTCTAGTTCACTAGTTCTGATCTATCAAGTGTAGTATAACTGAGCCAGTCAGAAAACACTGTACCTTTAATGACTGCTTGTATTTTAAAAAGAATGGCTTGTCTTCTAGCAGAGGCTGCATCCTGTTGTAATATGTGGCTGCTTGCTTCAATGCTAAAGCAGTCCTGTGGGATAGACAGGGGACTGCTAGTTTATTCAAGTAGTAGTAGTAATAATAATAATAATAATAATAAAATTTATTTTGCAAGTGTCTTCTCCCGAACAGATAAAGCGCTTGGCCAAAGCAGAGTCGCTGGTTCACTGGCGCTGGGCACTCCAGTATATGCAGATTTAAGTAATTGTTTGGATAACAGCAGATGACTGACTTAGCTTAAGTGACTGTGAGAATGGTGTGTGAGAATGTGAATACAAATATGTTGGAGCTGTGTATGAACAAGCAGGACAACAGATGCAAGAAAGGTGTGAAAACTTTGTTATCTACAGCAATGCATTCATTACTTTAAATTATTTTTATTACACTTAATTAATTTTATTGTAAAGTTGTTAAAGTGTTTTTATTTGTGAGCCACCTTGGGTCCCTCTTCCATGGTCCCCTCTGGAAGAAAGGTGGCATAAAATAAATAAATAAATAAATAAATATGACAAAGCTGATGCTTATATGTGTACAAGCACAAGCAAGCATATATGTCTCTGTGCAAAGTTGTCAACATATCTATTAGCATGAATTAATGTGCATGAAGAATAGATGTGTATGCTGTACAGAGATTTGATATGTTACCCATTGCATAAAAAGACCATAAAGATATGTATATAGTTGTGTGTGTGTGTATGTGTGTTATGACCTGAAACCTAAGTTGCAAATGTGTACATTTCTGTGTATGATGAGCTCGTGATCAAAGGTGTGTGTGTGTGTGTGTGCACATGCTGGAGAGAGTGCACATAGGCAAGAACACAGGGATGTGTGTGTACATGCATGTTCTGACAGCACTAATCTACAGGCAAGTGACTCCCCATACATTCACACTCACAGTGGGATGCTAATAGTGCAGAAAGAGTGTTTCACAGCTGGCCCACAGCAATTCCAAACAGCCATGAAACTTACTTAAAGGACTTGGTGGAAACTCTGAAATATTATGTCTGATTCCTAAGTAAATGCCATTGGTAGCTTTCCTTGGTGTAGCTGTACATGAGTTGAAATTTGTCTGTGCATGTGCATGAACATTTCAATGAGGAAGGGGAATGTATCGATGAGGACATTCTTACACAGGAGTGTGGGATGCTTAATATCATATTAGTTATAGTGTCAGTTTGCATCCTCAAGCTCTATATAAGCATATACTGAAGGAGAGGTGAGTGAAAAAGCCTTAAATAATTATGATTGTAAGTCTGAGAAGGTGGTTAATAAGTATAGAAAGAAAAAGTAATCCACAGTAGGTGGTTCTTTTGTATCTTCAGCAACTGATGTAATATTCTGGAGAAACTTGAGAAGATTCCAATGGGAGTTTCATAACTACATGCTGAAATATGTAAAGACTGCAGCACTCTACACAGGTGGCTTCCTTAAACAGATCTGAACAAGACTGTTGCCAGAATGAACAGCTCCAGCATGTAACCTTCATGCTCATTGCTGAACCTATGAATAGTAAACTAGCTAGAACCATAATTATAAAAACAAGCAGCACGCATACTTTTAAACATTTTTGAACATCCTGAGCTCCTCAAGTACTTTTGATATTATTCTAGAACAGCTTACAACTGTACCTTGATCCATTCTAATTTCTCTAATGAGGTTGCACAAGAAGAACTGTATGCAGTTTGCCCAATACTGTTGTTGTTTGCTGCAAAGCATATGCAAGCATACCTCAGTTAATAAAGCCTTTGACAAAGAAGCTCATTTTTACAAAGTCTTTTAAGGCCTTCCCAGCCTTCTTCCCTCCCACTCTCTGTCTAGCTGGAATGTTTTAGCAGCATCAGCATTAGAAGCATGGTGAAGGAAGGCTGGAGAAAGTGTCAGGTTGCAGCAGCATATCTCCAGTAAACAGTGCAATGAAGCTTAAGGTGGGAAAACTGGGATTCTGTTCTGGGGGGGAAGTGGGCGGGGGGGCGGAGTGGCTTTGATTTATAAAAACACCTTAACCTTGACCAGGATACCTGTTCGACACACAACCCACATCGAGTGTATGTACCTCAGCCTGAAGGCCAGGGATAGTTTGGGGATTCTGCTAGTCTACCGGCCACCCCGTTGTCTTGCAGACTCCCTGACCGAGCTGACACAACTGGTCTCTGAGCTGCTGCTGGAGTCTCCCAGGCTTCTTGTCCTGGAGGACTTCAACATCCCGCTCGAGACCAGCTTAACAGGTGCGGCTCGGGAGTTCATGGATACCATGACAAACATGGGCCTATCCCAGCTGGTCAACGGGCCGACGCATTGCTCAGGCCATACACTTGATGCGGTGTTTTGTACCGAACAGGTATATCCGTGGGCTGAGGTGATTGATACCTCAGCATTGTCATGGACGGATCATTTCCTGGTCAAGATGAAAGTCAAAGCCAACATCTGCCCCCCCGGGGGTGGCGGACCTATTCGAATGGTCCGCCCTCGAAGGCTAATGGAGCCCATAGGTTTCCAGAGAGCCTTGGAGGGTTTAATGGTTGGGAATGCCGGTGATCCTGTCGAAGCCCTGGTCAATACATGGAACAACGATCTTACCAGGGCTATAGACACGATCGCTCCCAAGCATCCTTGCCACTTCGCTTCAAACCATAAGCCATGGTACACCTCGGAGCTTAGGAAAATGAAGCGATTTGGACAACGACTAGAGCGCAGGTGGCGAAAAACTCGACTCCGCTCTGACAGAACTCGCCATAGGAACTTTCTTCGGTCCTATCGGGAGGCAATACATGCAGCGAAGAGGGCTTTCTCCTCTGCACGTATTGCGTCTGCAGAGTCTCGTCCGGCAGAGCTGTTTAAGGTGGTGAGGGAGTTGACGCAGGTACCCCCTGCGCCAAACCCCTTGCTTAACCCGACAACGACCTGCTGCGACGCATTTAACAACTTCTTTGCAGATAAAATCTCTCAGATCAGAGCCGACTTAGACGCCACCATTAGTTCAGAATCCATAGGCGAGGTGTCCATCAACTCCGCCGATGTTGTTATACTGGATCAATGGCAATCTGTGAGTACCGAGGACGTGGACAAGCTGCTTGGTAAGGTGAGGAAGACGACCTGCCCTCTCGACCCTTGCCCATCATGGCTGGCCGTCCGGGGGGGGGATGCATTGGTGAGATTCCTTAGGGATATCATCAACGCGTCCTTCAGGGAAGGACATGTTCCATCATGTTTAAAGGAAGCGGCGGTTAAGCCGCTTCTGAAAAAGCCTTCCCTGGACCCCCTGGATATGAAGAACTATAGGCCTGTTTCCTTATTGCCATTTTTGAGCAAGGTGATCGAGAGAGCGGTTGCTCTTCATCTCCAAGCTGTCTTGGATGAAACCGATTATCTAGACCCATTTCAAACCGGCTTTAGGACAGGCTTTGGGGTTGAGACTGCCATGGTTGCCTTGACCGACGATCTGCATCTGAGCATCGACAGGGGTAGCGTGACCCTGTTGGTGCTACTAGACCTCTCAGCGGCTTTCGATACGATAGATCACGGCATCCTCTTGGGCCGCCTGAAGGGGTTAGGTATCGGGGGCACTGCTTTGCAGTGGCTCCGGTCCTTCCTCTCAGGTCGGTCCCAGAGGGTGCTGCTCGGGGACTGTAGCTCCAGTAAGAGGAACCTCACTTGTGGGGTCCCTCAGGGAGCTATTTTGTCCCCGATGTTGTTTAACATCTATATGAAGCCGCTGGGTGAGATAATACGGAGTTATGGTGCTGGGTGTTATCAGTACGCTGATGACACCCAAATCTATTTCTCCGTGTCTCGTTCGTCGGCCTCGAATTCCAATGGCATCTCATCTCTCAATGAATGTCTTCAGGCGGTAATGGGCTGGATGAGGAAAAACAGATTGAAATTGAATCCAGACAAGACGGAGGTGCTCACGGTACAGGCTCCGAAACCAAGGATTGGGTTGCAACCTCCAGTCCTGGATGGGGTCACGCTCTCCTCCAGTGACTGTGTTCGCAGTCTGGGGGTGCTCCTTGATCCGTCGCTTCTGATGACAAATCAGGTTAATGCGACGGTCAGGAGCGCCTGTTATCAGCTTCGGCTGATACGCCAGCTGCGCCCTTTCCTGGAAGTAGGAGATCTTGAGACCGTTGTGCACGCATTGGTAACCTCACGCCTCGACTTCTGTAATGCGCTCTACATGGGGCTACCCTCGTGCTTGATTCGGAAACTGCAATTGGTTCAAAATATGGCAGCCAGATTAATATCTGGAACATCAAGGGGGGACCATATTACTCCAGTATTGAAGTCCCTCCACTGGCTGCCTATTAGTTTCCGAACCCAGTACAAGGTGTTGGTTATTACCTTTAAAGCCCTAAATGGCTTGGGTCCAGACTATCTTAAGGACCGCCTCCTCCCGTATAATCCTCCCCGCGCCCTCCGGTCCTCTGGGAGGAATCTGTTACAGCCTCAAAGAACGAGGCTGGTGACAACCTCCCAGAGGACATTTTCTGTAGTTGCCCCCAAACTGTGGAACGGCCTGCCGGAGGAGATCCGTCAACTGTCATCACTTGACAGCTTCAAGAAAGCTGTCAAGACGGATCTCTTCCGGCAGGCCTTCCCCGATTAATTTTGTTAGTTGGTTCCGGGATCCTCTTCCCCCCCGAGATGCTCCCCTCTTCAGGAATTGTGATTGCACCGAGCCAGCATTTGACATCCGCCGGCACCTTTGTTGTTTTTAAGCTTATTGTTTTTAATGGAGGAATTCTACCTCCTTATATTGTGTTTCTTCTTTTTAAATTGTACTGAGTTTAATAAAATTTTAAGGGGGGGAGGGGGAGGTAACTATTCTTAACTACTGCTGATTTTTATGATGTAAGCCGCCCCGATTGAGCTCAGAGGGGCGGGGTATTAAATAAAAATTATTATTATTATTATTATTAGCCAATTCTACTGTAACTGTGTGTGTCTGCCTACAGCAGGCAAGGAAAGAATCCCTTACTAAGCATGCATAAACTGTAAAAGGGGAGAACAGATAAGCCTGCCTACCAGCTCCCCACAGAATGTTTTTAAAATAACATAGGTCAGCAAGTTTAGCCACCAAAACGGAAATCGTAAGAAAAATATAAAGGCTGGTGAAAGAAAGAAAAATGTCCCTGGTTGCATTTTGGAAGAAGGTTCAAGTGGTCTCTTGAAGGATGAATTATTACTATTTTTTATTTATGCAAGGCTTGCTTGATCTGGTTGTTTCATTTCATATAGGCTTATTGCTAGTTTTAGATAAAACATCTGCTGAAACATGTTGACTTACTCTTCTTTTTTTGTGGTATAGGTACCCATCCCCATTCTTTCTCTGTTACTTCTATCTCTGGTATCAACATTTTTTTTAAAAGAAGTAATGCTGAGAAACACATCTCTACATATATAGAGGTTTACATATATATGTAAAACCTTTACGTCTCCTATTAGTTATTTTTTAAAAAGAAACCTAAACTTATATTTATTTTTTCTCAAGTACCCTCAGTGGGGGTGTGATGAGGGTTCAGGAGGGGGTGCAGATGCGTGTGGCCCATGGGAAGATTGGTTTCTAACCTGGTTTAAAGTTTTTAAAAAGCACTTTAAATTAGCTCAGGGAACAAATTGCTGTTCAGAGTGATTGCTTCTAAATGGCAATTCTAGCACCTTGTGAAGTAGTTGGATGGCGCCGTTTTCTGTTGGAGCAGCATTTTCACCCACTGCAGCGTCCAAAATAACTTCAGAGGCAGAATGAACTGCAGCAATCCAAACATGTTGTAACTTTGAACTGTGGTTGCTGCCATACTGCAGAAATAAAGCAGTCTGACACCACTTTAACTTCTATGGCTCAGTGCTATGGAATTCTGGGATTTATAGTTTGTTGTGGCACCAGAGGTTTCTGACAGAGAAGGCTAAATATCTCACAAAACGACAAATCTCAGAATTCCCTAGCATTAAGTCATGGACATTAAAGTGGTGTCAAACTGCTTTATTTCTTGTCTCAGAAAAGGGCAGTCTTCTATTCTCTTCTTCTATTTCTAAGGCTTTAGGGTCAATGTATCATTTTTCCATTGGTACATTGGGGTGTTCAGGGTTTTTCTGATTATCACTTGTTTCCAGGTTAGAATGCATTCAGTGTGTTTCTATATGTATATTTGGGGGAGGGGGAGACTGTCCATACTCCATGCTAATTTGTTGTTGTTATTGTTGTATGCCTTCACGTTGTTTCTGACTTATGGAGACCCTACAGTGAAACTATCATGGGGTTTTCTTGGCAAGTTTCTTTAGAGGGAGTTTGCCATTACCATCCTCTGAGGCTGAGAGTATGTAACTTATCCAAAATCATCCAGTGGGTTTCTGTGGCTGAGCCAGGATTTGAACCCTGGTCTTCAGAGTCATAGTAAATCCCAAATCACTCACTCCCTTTGCTACTATAGGCAGTTGTGGTTGCCTCTCGGCCACCAGTCGCAGTCATCCTCTCCATGAGGGATAAAGCCATGTGCATCCACAGCTAATAAGCTTCTAATATTTGTGCCTGCAAGTTAGTCCTGGTGTAGTAAGCCCTGGATTTGAAATGTAATAAGGAATGTAATCTACTAAAACTATCAGGGAAGTAAACCAATTTCTGCTGCTCATGTTTCATATAAAGAAGAGAGAAGCCTCCAGATTAGACTACTGTAATGCACTCTACTTGGGGCTGCAAATGAAGATGGTTTGGAGATGTCCAGTGTTGCAGAATGCCATTGTTTTATTAGTCATGTTGGTATTGAATTGGCAGTTTGCTGAAATTATTGCACAGGCTGACACCCTCTTTTCAATCCAAGGTACTGGCTTTTGTCCATAATCACAGATACAATCTGAGGACGTTTTCATACTGTCCTCCTAAAGCCGGGTGGAGCCATTCCGGAATGGGTCGTGCCGCCGATTCCGGAATGGCTCCGCCGCCGAAAGGCTAATTCCTGTTGGACAGCTGGAATTACCTTTCCGCCGCTTCAGCCGGAGTTATCGTTGGTTCGGCCGGAGTGACGCTGGACTTAGGGCTCCGTGCGTTTGAACACACGGAGCGTAAAGCCGGACGGACGCAGGGATGGCACCGGAAGGGGCGGGGTTTGCCGCCGCGCGCATGTGAACTACGCGGAAATGGAGCCGGAGTGGGGCCGGACGGAAGTAGGATTGCCTCCTCAAAAAGGCCAGTGTGAAAACGTCCTGAGTCTTATGTATCATAAGACATGGGTGGGTGGCATGTAGCCCTCTCAGCATGTTTTGCCATTGGTTGTGCTAACCAGGCCTGAGGGTAGTTGTAGGTCAACAGCATCTGGAGGATTGTACAACCTCCCTTGCTGTTCTGGGGTGTTCTTTCATATGAATTATCTCCCAAGGCCAGTCAATGAGGCCAAAGCTTCAGATCAGCCAATGAAGCTTCAGATTTCTAGCTACTGAAAGCATGGACAGTTTGCACAGAAACCGTGCCTTTGGTATTGTAACCTGAGAGCTCTAGAGTGTATATTGACTCTGTGTATATCTGTGTATGTGTAACTTAATAGTGAAGGCAATCTTATTTTGCACCTCCTTTGAAAATTAGCACACTTCACTCTGTGTGTGTGTGTGTGAGAGAGAGTCATCAAATCACTTGTTGACTTATGGTGACTCCATGAAGTCCATAGGGTTTTCTTAGGCAAGGGATACTCAGAGGGGGTATTCCAATTCCTTTATTTGAAACAACCCTTTACTAGGTTTACCAATTTCCCCTCCTTATGTTCTCATTTTACTCCTCCTGGGGTAGGGGAAGGTTCTGCGCTGGAACTGAGGGTAGCTCCAGGCCTCCCCAAGAGTCCTTTTGCTCCTGTACACTGGCACACCACATATGCATATTCTTGCATAGGTTTAAGCATCAGTGGCCAGTTGTAAACATGGCCGATGAAATATTTGGAAGTGGAATATAGTGAGCTGGGTTTCTAACACAGGCAGATTGAATCTGGAATTCTTGTTAGCATAATGGTCAAATGTCAAAATCTGCCCAGTGGCATGAAAGGCTTAATTTGTATGATCTTGCTGGACCTTGCATTTGCTTTGCAGTTTGAGTGTGGGAAAAGATATGAAGGCTGACATTGGACTGGATGAGAGGATTTTTCTCTCTTGTTAACCTGCTCGTACAGCTCTCATAGTTATGGGGGGCACAATGTGTTATACTTGTGCACTTTGATTTTCTTTGTTTGTTCCTGCACTACATAACCCTCAGGAACCCATCTTCCACCAGCCTCAGCCTGGGAGGGCAGAGTGCACCCTCCAAGCCAGGCCCCTCCTATGCCCAGCAATGGGGAAAGTGACTGCTGACCAAGGAGTAAGTCTGGATAGAATTGATTTGGGGCCCCAACTCTACTATTGGTTGTAAGGGGATGCTGGGCCCTATCAGCTAAAGGACTGGAATGCTTCACTGTTGTGTTTCATCTACTGCATCATTCACCACCAATGAAGCTTGTGTGAGAGAAGAAGCGTTTCAGTGTCTGGCACCAAACAAACCCTTGGGAAGACCTGAAACTAGTTCTGGCATGGAACCAAGGGTGTTACAATATTCAAATTCATTCTATATGTTTATTTCTTAGTAACCCATTTTAGTGCATGAGCTGGAAGAAGAAGGATATGCTTTTTTAAAAAAATAAGGAAAATAAAATAATAAAAGAAAAATAATTGTGGACACTGTACCTGTTAAAAAGATTTAAACGATAAAAAATGGACACGAGAAAAGCACTACATTTCAAGAGGACTGGACTGTCTTTATTGACTACATAAACAGAAATACACACCAAATGAAACTCCCATCCTATCATGCTGACTGCTTGAAAGATGTGTTCGATCTTGATTACACACTCTCCCCAGAACAGCACTCAAAGATCTTCTTTTACAAAATTGGATATACATGGAAATGTAAAATTTTATGCATAAAGTTGAGCAACTCTTATGTAGATTTGCAATTGTGCACCCAAAGGCTTTGTTTTGTTGAATTTATCATTTTGAGATATGCTTATAAATGTACTTAAGTACATTTATAAGCATAGTTGTGAGTTTTTTCAATAAAAACAAGCAAACAAACAAAGTTGTGTTGTGCATAGTTGTGAGTTTTTTCAATAAAAACAAGCAAACAAACAAACCCCTCACAGTGGCCACCAAGATGCTTGGGAAAATCTCTGAGAAAAACTGTAAAGTCAGGATGCCTTTGACTTTAGCTGACAGGATATGTCTGACTGATAACAATTCATAATACTCTTTTGGATTACATCAAGAGCAGCCATTTGTGATTCAAAATTGCATGCCCCTGTGCAGATAATTTAAACGGGACTAATTTTATTCCTGGGCAAGAGATAATAATAAGTAACATATAGCCTGTATGACAAGAAAGTAGAACATGGAACTAAAGACAAAGAGTGTACTGCAAGTGTGTTGGTTTAATCCCCCCTCTCCCATGGACAAATATCAATTGTGGAACAAGAGATGTGACTTCACATCGCTCTGGTGGCACTAACTGGATGCTATTTCAGCAGCTTGAGAAGCATAACAATATAATAGATGTAATTTTTTATGTATAGTGTTGCCTTGTTTTATGTATAGGAGCATTTATAGACACGTATACATTTGTGTATGCTGCTGGTCCACACTGTCTTTGTTTACTATAGGAGATATGAGTGCTGTACTGATGTACTTGCAGTAACTGTGTTTGCCAGGCAAAACACGGAGATGCTCTTTCTAGACCTCTAATCTTTGAATAAAGCCCTTGTTTCTCAAGGAATTAATTGGCCATTTATTATATTGCTGTTTTAAGGAAACAGCAGGAGATGGACTCCTGATATTCCCACAAATAGGAAGTGTAAACATTTCAGTGTACCTATTAAAGGTCTAGATAAAGTGCTTGCTGTTTATCTGCTCTTATTTTTTGGAACATGAAAGATATAATTACAGAGGCCTGCGATAATTCCCTCCCCCCATACTGTAGGTGTTTTTAATGTAATTTTGAGTGCTGCATTTTAAAAACACAATAAAAATGTTGCACCACATGGAGTTCTATCACAAATTCACTATTTTTATCAGTTCAGTTGTTACTCAGCTTTGATTAAGTATGGATGCTGATATTCCAGTGCAATTTTTACTGTATTTGAACTGATGTTATGTTTCATATTAGTAATAATATAATAATAAATAATAAATTTTTATTTGTAGCCCGCCCCTCTGCTAGGCAATCGGGGCGGGGGACAGCAATAGTTAAAACAGAACAACGTTAAAACATTCCCTCTCCCCATAACCCCTACCTCCCCCCTCCCCATCCCCTTAAAATAGAATTAAACCGAAGAATAATTAAAATACAATATTAGTTAAATCAATAAATTAAGAACAAAATTTTTCCGCGGAGACAGACCAATGGGGACCCCTTTAAGGGCCGACCGTTATTCCGGGAAGGCCTGCCGAAAGAGATCCGTCTTTACTGCTTTCTTGAAAGCAGCAAGAGTGGTAGTAAGACGGATCTCATCCGGCAGGCCATTCCAAAGTCTGGGAGCGGTTGCGGAGAAGGCCCTCTGGGAGGTCTGGGACAGCCTAGTTTTTATTGGCTGTAACAGATTCCTCCCAGAGGACCGCAGGGCGCGGGGGGGGGTCATATGGGAAGAGGCGGTCCCTAAGATAAGATGGGCCCAAGCCATGTAGGGCTTTAAAGGTCAAAACCAACACCTTGTACTGCGCCCGGAAACTAATTGGCAGCCAGTGGAGGGATTTCAGCACAGGTGTTATGTGCTCCCTCCTAGATGTTCCCGTAATTAGCCTGGCTGCCATATTCTGTACCAGTTGAAGTTTCCGGGTTAGGCACAAGGGTAGCCCCATGTAGAGTGCATTGCAGAAATCCAGACGTGAGGTTACCAGGGCGTGTACCACAGCTTCCAGATCCTTACTATCCAGATAAGGGCGCAGCTGGCGTATCAGCCGAAGCTGATAACAGGCGCTCCTGACCACCGCATTCACCTGACTAGTCATGTGAAGCGATGAGTCAAGGAGAACCCCCAGACTGCGAACACAGTCCTTTACGGAGAGTGTGACCCCGTCCAGGACTGGAGACTGTATTCCCAGATCTGGTTTCGGGCCCGTGACTGCAAGTACCTCCGTTTTGTCTGGATTCAACTTCAATCTGTTTTTCCTCATCCAACCCATTACCGCTCTAAGACAGTCATCAAGAGGAGAGGCGCCATCTGAAGTCTGAGTCGATGATCTGGTCATGGAGAGATATATCTGGGTGTCATCAGCGTACTGAAGACACCGAGCTCCATGCCTCCGAATGATCTCACCAAGCGGCTTCATGTAAATATTAAATAGCATTGGGGACAGGATGGCACCCTGAGGGACGCCACAATTAAGCTCAATTTTGGATGAGCAACTGTCCCCAAGCCTCACCCTCTGAGATCTGTCCGAGAGGAAGGAACGGAACCAGTGCAAAGCAGTGCCTCCAATTCCTAACTCCCTCAGACGATCTAAGAGGATGGCATGGTCTATGGTGTCAAAGGCCGCTGAGAGATCCAAGAGCACCAACAAGGTCACACTACCCCTGTCGATACTCAGGCGGAGGTCATCGGTCAGAGCAACCATGGCAGTCTCCACTCCATATCCTGTCCTAAAGCCGGTTTGAAATGGGTCGAGATAATCGGTTTCATCCAAGACTGCTTGAAGTTGGGAAGCAACTGCCCTCTCGATCACCTTGCTCAAGAAAGGGAGCAAGGAGACTGGTCTATAGTTGTTTCTATCCAGGGGATCCAGGGAAGGCTTTTTCAGGAGTGGCTTAACCGCCGCCTCCTTTAAGCAAGATGGTACCTTGCCTTCCCTGAATGACGCGTTGATTGTATCCCGGAGGAATACCCTCAGCGCGTCCCCCCCCTGGACCACCAGCCATGATGGACAAGGATCGAGGGGGCAGGTTGTCTTCCTCACACTTCCAAGCAGCTTGTCCACGTCATCGGTACTCACAGATTGTAATTGATCCAGTAAAATGCCATCAACGGAGTTCCTGGATACCTCATCTACGGATTCTGCCAAAACAATGGTGTCCAAGTCGGCTCTTATCCGAGAGATTTTGTCTGCAAAGTGAATACTAAAGGCCTCACAGCAGGCTGTCGTTGGGTTAAGTAGGGGGTTTGGCGCAGGGGATACCTTCGTCAACTCCCCCACCACCCTAAACAGCTCTGCTGAGCGAGACTCTGCAGACGCAATGCGTGCAGAACAGAAAGATTTCTGCGCTGCACGCAAAGCCTCCCTATAGGAATCGAGATGTTTCCTAAGGCGAGTTCTGTCAGATAGGAGACGAGTCTTCCGCCATTCACACTCTAGTCGTTGTCCAACGCGCTTCATCTTCCTAAGCTCCTCGGTATACCAGGGCTTACGATTCGAAGCGGGCTGGAAAGGACGCTTGGGAGCGATTGTGTCAATAGCCCTGGTGAGATCGATGTTCCACGTGTCCACCAGGGCATCAACAGAATCACCGGCGTTGCCAACCATTAAACCCTCTAAGGCTTTCTGGAAACCAATTGGTTCCATTAGCCTTCGAGGGCGGACCATTCTAATGGGTCCGCCACCCCCGAGGGGGTGAATAATAGCCTTTAGTTCTGCCCTGATCAGAAAATGATCCGTCCATGACAGGGCGGAGATATTTTTGATCTCCGCCCACGGATGCTCCTGCTCCGTACTAAAGACCGCATCGAGTGTATGACCAGCACAATGTGTGGGCCCGTCAACCAATTGGGATAGGCCCATGTTAGTCATGGTATCCATGAACTCCCGAGCCGCGCCAGTTAGATCTTGCAAACTGATTTCGAGTGGGATGTTGAAATCGCCCAGAACCAAAAGTCTAGGCGATTCCAACAGCAGCTCAGAAACCAGGGCCGTCAGCTCGGTCAGGGAGTCTGTTAAGCAACGGGGTGGCCGGTACACCAACAGGATCCCCAAACTATCCCTGGTCTTCAGGCTAAGGTACATACACTCGATATGTGTCATTTTCCGGATAGGTTTCCTGATCAAGGTGAAGGTGTTCCTATGGACCAAGGCTATACCACCCCCCCGCCCACTTTCCCTCACCTGCTCAATAACTGAGTACCCAGCTGGGAGAGCCTGCGCCCAGGTCGCGGAGCTGGCATCCCCCAGCCAGGTCTCAGTGAAGCATGCCAGGTCGGCTGCCTCATCCACCAAGAGATCGTGGATGATGTGTGTTTTGTTCTTGACCGACCTGGCATTGCAAAGGAGCAGATTGAGGGTCAGTGGAATGGCAGGCACGTTCCCCAAGTTATCCTGGGAAGCAGAGCCAACAGAAGGGGGGATAGATATCAAGCATCGATCCCTCCTTCTTTTGTAACATCTGTTGGCTCTGCTGCCGCCATACCTCCCCCTCCCCCACACCACCTGAATACCCGCTCCCAGACTATGGTCAGCTCCAGTATGTAAAAAGGAAGGCAGACACCCGGCCGACTCCAGTCTTTAATTTCCCCCACAGCTGCATGGAAACCCACACAGCTATCCGTGGGAGGCAGTTTCTCAAGGCCATCTAATGGCTAGAGCAAGGCCAGCAGCAATTAAGATCAAGGACAAGCCCAGGTGGCAAGTCTGATGGTCCCGCCCTCCTCCTCCTCCTCGCTCCACACAAGCCCAGGCCTGGAGGTCCAGGGAAGTTGGGGCCAAGCGGGGCCCAGATGGCAAGTCCCTCTGTTGCTGGGGAGGGAAAGGAAGGCTCGCTGGGGCCTTTTTACCGGCCCTGATGGTCCCGCCCTCCTCCTCCTCCTCACTGACTCACAAGCCCAGGCCTGGAGGTCCAGGGAAGTTGGGGCCAAGCGGGGCCCAGATGGCAAGTCCCTCTGTTGCTGGGGAGGGAAAGGAAGGTTCCTTTTAGCAAATTGAAGTGCTTTGAAAGTCTATTAGAAGATTTTAACCCCTTTGTACTCTTTGCTGGATAATTCTTTGCAGGATCATTTTATTCAGTCACATATTACAACACAGAAATGTCAAAGCAAGTTGTCAACAAAGTTGTGATAGAACAAATCTGAGATCATTTTGCATCTAGAAGGCCAGATCCCTGTAAAACCAGCATACATTTTTTTAAAAAAAGGTTTTATGAGCCTTGATTTTGCAGGCCTGTGTTATTGTTTCTTCTGTGCTCTGTCTACATATGGCCGTTTTCCTTGTCTAAACTCATATTTTTCTCCCTCCTGTTTTTCCCACCATACTTTTATTAACTTCTTCCCCTTCCCAAGCTCTCCTTCCTTCAAGAAAAAGAACATGAAGAGTCCCCTTATGCTGACAGTGCTGCTCTCGCTACTAGTGGCAAAGATGTGTCACGGTTACTGCGTTGAGTCTCAGGAGCAACAGTTGCCAAGCAGGATTGATGTAAAGGTGAGAATTTGTTGTATTTAAGAGATGAGATGGGAGATTGCTAGTGAACTAAATGAGTCCTAATGCTGCTGGGTAAAGGAAGATCTGTTGTACTCTGTTCAGTCCTGGGCTCCTCATTTTAAGGATATAGAAAAGTTGGAGCAGGTTCAGAGAAGGGCAACAAGGATGATAATAGGAATGGAGAACAAAATATATGAGGAGAGGTTGAACGAGGTGGGCATATTCAGCTTGGTGGACAGAAAACGGAAGGGTGACATGATTGCACTCTTTAAATACCTCAAGGGATGCCACAAAGAGGAAGGTGCAGACTTGTTCTCTGCTGAGTCAGAGGATAGAACTAGGTCTAATGGTTTGAGATTACAAGAAGGTAAACTTCAATTGAACTTTAGAAGGAACTTCTTGGTAGTAAGAGCAGTTCAGCAATGGAACTAATTGCCTAGAGAGGTGGTGGGAGTCTCCTTCTAGGGGTGTCTTCAGAAAGAGCTAGACAGCTACCTGCTGGGGATATTTATCTGGAGATCAACAATGAGCAGGGGGTTAGAGTAGATGGCCCTTGAGACTCCTTCCAACTCTATATGATTCTATATCATAAAATCTGAAAAGCAATGAGAATGAAACACATTATGATTAACAGAGAGTTTTTCTTTACTGAAATAATTTTTTTAATAACTCAAACATTGTCCTGCTGTGAATTTGGCCACAATTATTATAACTTATAAAGTAATGAAAAATGGAAACTACTGATATTTTTAGAAAATGTAGCCACTCAAGTTGTGAGAGAATCAGTGAAAGG
This sequence comes from Phrynosoma blainvillii, assembly GCA_026167975.1. Classification (NCBI taxonomy): domain Eukaryota; kingdom Metazoa; phylum Chordata; class Lepidosauria; order Squamata; family Phrynosomatidae; genus Phrynosoma; species Phrynosoma blainvillii. Next base: position 203,236,033 of record JANUYF010000002.1, on the reverse strand, counting down.
CTGGAGGAAGGGAAGGAATGGGTTTGTAATTTTTGATTAGATCTGCTGAAACTGAAGTGATTTTAAGCTAATCACAATTAACAAGTCCCTTTGATTTCAATCAATCTTTTCTTATGCATTGAGTAAATCTGGACTCAAACACAAGTTTTTACAAAGCAATTATTCTTTTTTTGTTTGTAGGTTCCATTGCTTAGCACATTTTCTATTCTCTGATTTTCATCTGCAGTTGTAACTGCTTTAGGAATACTGAGTTTTAGGAAAATAGAGGAGGATCCTATGTCAGTGAAATGAGCTGGAGCAGCTACTTTTATCAGCCAGTCCCTCCAGTTCTATTATTTCTACTTTCTAAAAACAACATCTCCCAGGTGTGGAATGAGTGGTACATTTCTCCCTGACATGTCTGGATTCCAGAGCTTGGAAAAGTTATGTTTTGGGACTACAGGTCATGAATCCTCCAGCTGGTGTGGCCACTAGACATGCTGGCAGCAAGATTCTGAGAATGGTAGCCCAAAATGGTAACTTTCTCAAGTTGAGCTGTATTTTAGCGCTTCATTGTGCTGCAGACATAGACTGGTCCATAGGACTTACCTTGCATTTAGTGAATTCAACACTTATCACAGCAATCCTTGGCTTCTGGCTTGCCTAAGCTATGATCAACCTTTTTATGTTGCAAGCCAACTGAAGTTTGCATGCTTGTGGGTTTCTAAGTTAATGCAACAGGGCTATTCTTCCAAGGTATGAAAAGGGGGTGTTCAGTAGTATATAAGGTAGATCCCCCTGCCAATTATTGTTTCAACGAGCTTTGTGCAGTGCAAATTGCTTTTGTGGACAAGACTCAGCTGGAGATTTAAGTGGCTACTTTTGTCAAATCCCTTCTGAATGAGCTTCCTTGAGGATAAAAAGCTCATTCAGAAATCCAATTCCACCCTCTTCGGCTCCAGCTTCTTCCTGTCACTTCCCTACTGTCCCAAAATGTTTCAAATTACACCAGTGTGAAGGCTTTTACTATGTAATTCCCTGGGGTTTTTTATGTTCCTGATCTTTGGACACACTTTCCTCCTCCCCTCCTTCCATCTTCTGAAATTGCTTTACTTATGGCAGCCACAGTTTTAACCAGATTCAATTAGACAGACTCAACTTTTTTCTTCTTCTAAGCAGATTTAAACATTGTATAAGGAGATGTAATTTGGGAACGTTTTTCAGTTGAAAATCTGCGCTGATTATCAGGGAATTAGGATGGAACTTGTATCAAGAGGGACAGATTCTATCAGAGCTTGGAGCTATTCCGGCACTGCATGCCTAGCCCTATCTATTGAGTGGGAGATACTTATCACAAAGGGGTAGATGAGCCATCGTGATTGCTTTTTTTGCTCATGGCTGTTAAAGAAAGGCAATGGTGCTTTTGTGTTTTGCTTAATTTCACTCAAGAATTTACTTTTCAAATTGTCTGGATTTGAAGTAGTGGTTTGAGTGTTGGACTAGGACTCTGGAAGACCGGGGTTCAATTCCCAGCTCGGCCACGAAACCCACTGGGTGACCTTGGGCAAATCACACACTCTCAGTCCTAGATAAAGGTAGTGGCAAACTGCCTCTGAAGAAATCTCGCATAGCAAACCCTATGAGTGGGTCACTTGAAAGTCACGAGTCAACTTTAAGGTGCAATAACAACAGCAAAGTAACATCTGAATATAATTCTTTCATTCCCTAGCCAAAATGTACTGCCCTTCCAAATACACTGGGATGCTGGAAGAGACAAAGCTAGGAGGCTTCCAAATACACTGGGATGGGTAGGAAAGCAAGCAAACAGGAGGAATGATACAGGGAGACAAACAGCTACTGGACAGCAGCAGTAGTGGTGGGTGTCATAAACAGAAGTGAATTGTAATGACACTATAGCTAACATTGGTTAGCACTGCACACAGGGAAGTGTAGGTGGCCCTCCAAGTGTAACCTGATCACCTAATAAACCCTATGATGAGACACCCCCCCCCAAGTGAGACACAGGCTGTATTACAGCATTAACAGAAAGGGAAGGAAGGAAAATAAAGGGATATCACATTTGCAAGGTTAGCCAAGGGCATAAGAAAGATGCCAAGACAAATAGCAGACACCCTTAGAAAGCAAATATCACCCAAAGCAGCATTACACATAAAGGGACATGGAATGTGAGAAGCATGAGCCAAGGGAAGCTAGACGTAGTAAAAATGGAAATGCAGTGCATGAACATAGCAGTAGTGGAGGTAAGTGAGCTAAAATGGACAGGAACAGGCCACTTTGAATCAGACAACCATAGAGTTTTCTACTCAGGAAATGAAAAGACAAGAAGAAACAGGGTGGCTTTCATACTAAGAAAAGATGTAGCAAAAGCAGTCAGAGGATACAATGCAAAATCAGGCTGAATTATTTCAGTAAGGCTCCATGGCAAACCTATGAATATCACCATAATTCAAGTATATGCACCAGCTACAGAGGCAGAACAGGAAGAAATTGATAGATTCTATGAAGAAGTACAGGAAGAAATTGACAGCACACCAACACAGGATGTCAAACTGATCATTGGAGATTGGAAAGCAAAAGTTGGAAGGAAAGAAGAATAAAAAACAGTAGGCAAGTGTGGATTAGGCAAAAGAAATGAAGCAGGTGAGCGTTTGATAGATTTTTGTGCAGCCAACAACCTATTCATTGCAAACACATTTTTCATACAATCAGAAAGAAGGCTGTACACATGGACATCACCAGATGGTCAACACAAAAATCAACTAGATTATATAATTGGAAGTAAAAGATGGCGAAACTCTATACTGGTGGCCAAGACTAGACCAGGCGCCGACTGTGGCACAGATCACAAATTACTCATATCAAAAATAAGAGTAAGACTCAAGAAGAAAACAAAACCAGTGATTGTACCAAAATATGATTTAAGTAATATCTCAACAGAATTTATTGGCAACATAGAAAACAGATTCGCACAGCTAAACATAATAGACTGAGAACCATAGGAACTATGATCTGAAGCCAGGGACATAATAAAAGAAGAATGCAGACAGACACTTTCAATAAACAAAAAGAAAGAGAAAAAAACCATGGATGACAGAAAAAAATATTACAAGCAATAAAAAGAGAGAAGAAAAACAAAAGAGAGAAAGAAACAAACTAAGAATCATGAATGCAACAGTACAAGGCTTTTGCAGAAAGATAAAAGGAAATTACTACAGCGACCAATGCAGAGAAATAGAAGACAACAACAAAAAGGGAAGAATGAGAGAACTATTCCACAAGATTCGAGAAATCAAGAGAAAGTTCAAACCAAGCATCGGAATATTCTACAACAATAAAAATAACATAATTCAAGACTAGGAAGGAATAAAGACAATGTTCGTCCTGGGCATTATCAAAAGTGCAAAATGTAAACAGGTCTTGTGATCTGGCTTTTGCTTCTACTAAAAAAGTTCATTCTGAGTTTTTGAAAAACAGGAGCAGGTTAGATCACTTTAAATCACTCAGTCCTTTATTGGTTTGTACTAGCCACTTGCACAAGAGGTCAAAAGCAACAATTCTAGTTTAACCCACACAGAGGAAAAAAGAAGCACCACTTTAGAGGAGAAAAAAAAAACTTTGAGAAGGTGCTGATAACTTGAAATCCCTGGGCCAAATCCCAGTGTGTCCAGAGATCAAAAGAAAGATCTTTAAAAAGTGGCATCTGAGCCAACTAAGCTTGATAGGATTCTGCTTTAGGGGTGGAAACTGAGGCCTCACCTGAGACTTCTCAAAATGGCTACCCAGGAAAATTAATTGCTGGTTGTGATGTGGGGCTTGCAGTAGCCTTCTTTTATGGAAAGGTGGATCAGCTTTTTATAGGTGCGGCCACAATTCTTTGCAACATGACTCCAGGTGGTTTGTATTATGTACAAATCCCATATATAAATTCCTGCAGTATTTGCAGATATTGGGCATGAATACAGTTTCCTTAGACACTTACAGCTACACTTACACTGTTATATTAGTGCTTTTCATTTTGAAAATCTTCACTCTTGTTTTAGAAACCCTTTGGGGAGACAGAAATCAACAACTCTTTTGACTCAGTGGTATTCAAAAATGTCCCCCAGAGGAAAGGATTCTATACAAAAGAAACGACATTGGGGAGACTCTCACGCTCCCATTTAAAAAACAATAATCAAAAACAAGCCCACCACACCATCATATTTCACTTTCTCATTTTCACCTATTTGTTGTTGTCATGTGTCCTCAAGCCAATTCTGACAACGTTGTCGTAAGGTTTTCTGGGCCAGATTTATTCAGAGAGAGTTTGCTCTTGTCTTCCTCTGAGGCTAAAAGAGTTGACTTGCCCAATGTCACCCAGTGGGTTTCCATGGCTGAGTGGAGATTTGAACCCTGGTCTCTTGGAACTACTACACCATGCTGGCTCTCCTTCACATATTTGCATTCCACCTATTTTCTATAGCTTGAGAGAGGACGGGGGGGGGGGGGGAGTTTTCATAGCCCCTGTTCTCTGAGGGGTGGGTGTTAAAGAATGTAAGCCTTTGCTCAGCATTCAATATTCTGGCATTTCTTGTAGTATGTGTATTTACTTGGAGGTACACTCCTAGGAAATTCTTCCAAGTAAATGTGCATTGGGATCAGACAGGCAGGCAGGCAGGAAGGGCATGTACTATTTCAGATTGGTTTCTGTTGCATTGCTGGCTGACAGGCTAAAGTTTGGTCATCTTTGTGTATGACTTTGATCACCAGCATCCCCTCCTGGGCTTTAGGGGACTCTGTTTTAAAGAGAAAATAACACTTTTAGTGTGATGGCTGTTTCCAGAGGGAGTGACAGGAATGGACTTCATGAAATCCATGGGGGTCATTTGATGTACTGCAGGGAAATGCATTTGAGTTTCTAAACTTCCCCTTCTTTCTCCCATGGGACCCAGCAGTAGGCAGAAAATGGGATTAGTAGTTCCAAACCTCTTCATCAGTGAAACAGTAATACCTTCCAGTCTACTCTCAGTCCTCATTCTCAAAATATGTGTTTGCAAACTGTCCCAATCAACAGTTTCCCTGGGACATAGAATCTATTGTTTAAAATTCAGGAAACAAGAAGTAACTTTGGCTTCATAGAATTAATGCAAAATTAATGCAGTTTGACACTTATTTAACTGTTCTAGAGAGGCTAGAAGGGGAGGGTTATTGAGGACTAGAAGTTTATTTATTTTAAAAAAGGAAGTTCAGTTACTATCTTTTGCTTTAATTTCTTCTTTTTAAATTGCAGAGCTGAAGCAATTTGGTAGATTTCAGAATTCCAGTTAACACTCTCTGAATCTTAATCTGTTAAGCATAAAGCCAAATGTTTGTCCCAACTTGAATAGACCTGCTGAATCAGCTGTTGAATGGTAAATCAATACTTGATTGATCCAGTAGGTCTGCTCTAGTTGGGAGTAGCAATTGGATTTGATCTTTACTCTCTTGCTAGAATTAGTAGAGAGGAGCAAAGAGATGACAATGGCCATGGATTGCTGAACCAGTTATTTTGCTACTTTACCTTACAGACTGGGGAAAGTACTTAAAAAAAATCCTTATTGAAATTGGATATATCCGTTTCGGTGTTAATGAAGGAAATTGGACTTATCTGGCATAGATTTTAGCTGTTCTGCTGTGCTTTGCAACATTATCATAGGTTCTTCCTGATGTCAAGTTGCCTTCTCTTTTCTTTCCACTAGAAGAACTCAGATTCTTATAGGCTGCCTCCGCCTTTGCTCCGGCGACTGTATGATAGCCAAGGGATTTCCTATGATGCCTTGCTCAGACTGTCAGGCAAGGAAGATATTGGTAAGTTCCCCCACCTTACCACATTACTGGCTTTCAAGCACTTTCATAATAACAGAAAGGTAAAATTGCCATAGAAATACAAAAACTGCTATACAAAACTGTCATTCCAAATAATTCTGAGATGTCTAGAATGGTTCGTGTTTATGGTGCTGGATTGAAAATGTCTATCTGCATGATGGGGTGAGCTCCTGTCACTAGTCCCAGCTTCTGCTAGCCTACCAGTTCAAAAGCATGCAAATACAAGTAGATAAATAGATACAACTTCAGTGGGAAGGTAAACAGCATTTTGTGCAATCATGCTGGCCTCATGATCGCAGAGGAGTCCTCGGACAATGCTGGCTCTTCGGCTTTGTAAGGGAGATGAGCACCACCCCCTAGGGCAGGGGTAGGCAACCTTTCCCCTTTAAGGGCCGAGGGACTTCAGCTCCCAGAAGCCTCAGCTATGTTGGCCAATAGTCCCATGTTGGCCAATAGCTCCTGGGATTCTGGGAGATGAAGTCCCTCAGCCCTTAAAGGGGAAAGGTTGCCTACCCCTGCCCTAGGGTCTGACACGACTTAACAACCTTGTCAATGGGGAACACCTTTACCTTTACCTTATAATAACAGTCAACAAATCTGTACACATGGCAGAATGAGAAAGCATTAGAATATCTCCTTTAAACATATAAACCACTATCAGACTTGATGAGGGCAGATTTGCAGTGGCTGCCAAGCACAGAAATCTAAAAATGTAGGGCAAGTCATACATGCAACAGAATGGATGCTGTGAGTGTGTTCCATCTTAGATTTTGATATGGAGAACTTCCACAAGGAGGCTGTGACATTTCTGTCAATGGAAATGGAAACATGTGCTTCCTGGTGATGATTTTACTTCTACTGTTGTTATTTTTACAAATATATAAATATATATATAACAGAAAAGAAAGTGAAGAAACAAGCAATAAAGGAAAAAAGAGAAAACAAAAAGGAGATAGGAATAAACTAAGAAACATGAACGCAACAGTACAACGGCTACTGTACAAAGATAAAGAAAATTACTACAATGACAAGTGTAGAGAAATAGAAGATGACAACAAAAAGGAAAGAATGAGAGACCTATTCCACAAGATTTGAGAAATCAAGGGAAAGTTCAAACCAAGGACTGGGATGCTCTACGACAGGGGTAGGCAACCTTTTTGAGCCGGGGGCCAGGTTGCTGTCCCTCAGACAATTGGGGGGCCGAAGCACCATAATTAATTAATTAATTAATTATTTTTAAAAAAATATGCATGCACAGTCTCTCAGCCCTAGAAAAGCCATGGCAAAACCCCTGTGGAGTTTTTGCCAAGAAAACCCCAAGAACAAATAATAACAACAATAATCAATATCATCATGGCGGGCGGCGGCAGCGGCGGGGGCGGGGGCAGGACCGGCCTGAGGCCAGTCCAAAGGCCTCAGGGGGCACGTCTGGGCCCCAGGCCTTAGGTTGCCTACCCCTGCTCTACGACAATAAAAATAACATAATTCAAGACCAGGAAGGAATTAAAAAAAAACATTGGATGCAATACACAGTAGAACTATATAAAAGAGATGACAAAATGAAGTACACATGGAGCAAAGAGCCATATGAACATGAACCCCAAATTCTAAAACCTGAGGTGGAACCTGCAACAAAAGAAATGTCAAAAAACAAGATTTCAGGAACAGATGATATACCAACTGTTTTGTGCAACTCAGCACGAAAGTCAGAATCATACAAACCATCATGTTACCTATTATCATGTATGAATGTGAGAGCTGGACAGTCAAGAAAGAAGACAGGAAGAAAATCAATGCATTTGAGATATGGTGCTGGAGAAGAATGCTGAGGATCCCATGGACAGCCAAAAGGACAAAAAAAAAATGGGTCCTAGAACAGATCAAGCCAGAGATATCCCTAGAAGCCAAGATGACAAGACTTAGACTGTCATACTTTGGACACATCATGAGAAGGCATGAATCATTGAAAAAGACAATAATGTTAGGAAAGGTGGAGGGAAGTAGAAAGAGAGGAAGGCCACATGTTAGATGGATGGACTTTATTAAAGATATCATGAATATGAGTTTGCAGGAGCTGGGCAGAGCAGTAGAGGACAGCGGGGGCTGGGGGCTGGAAATGTCTCATCCATAGGGTCACCATGGGTCAAGATTGACGCAAAGGCAGTTAACAACAACAACAACAACAACAAATATAAGATTTTGACAAAGACTTGTAGTATGGAGATAAACTAAAACTAAGGTTAAAGCAAGAAGGTGGACTTAAGCAGTGAGTATAAATCAGGGTGAAGAGCCTAAATATGCTAAAGGTGCCAGCCCCTATCTGATCCTGGAAGTTTAGCAAGGTCAGCCCTGGTTAGTATTTGGATGGGAGACTGCCAATGAATACCTGGTGCTGTAGGCTATATTTCATAGGAAGAAACTGGAAAAATCACCTCTGAGGATTCCTTGCCTAAGAAATCCCTATGAAATTCATTGGGTTGCCATAGGTGAATAGGTACCTTGAAGGCACAAGCACACACGTATGGATCAATGGTGGGGAACTGTTTCAATCCAAGGCCTGCAGTGCCTTCCATGGATAATGTGTGTGTGTGTGTGTGTGTGTGTGTGTGTGTCACACAAACCATGAATGAACAGAGCCAAAGATCAAAGTGGCCAGAGCTAGGTTTTTTGCTGTTTTTTTAAATCAAGCATCAGCTCAGGATTTCCAACACAACACCACTTCGACATAGACTCACATAATCCCTGCTTGGCCATGGAAACCCATTGGGTGACCTTGGGCAAGTCACAGTCTCTCAGTCTCAGGGGAAGGCAATGGCAAACCCCTTCTAAGAAACTTGCTAAGAAAATCCTGTGATAGGTTCACCTTAAGGTCAGCATAAGTTGGAAAAAACTTGAAGGCAAACACCACACACACATAAAAATCACCCCCCCAACACCCTACGTACATTTACACACCACATTTTTCTCTTCCTGCTCCATTGATAATATTGCCCCATTCTCTTATCCCCTTCCTTGTTTTTCTTTTTCTTCCCCAGTCTCTTTCAGCAGTGTCTTCCAGTCCCAGCATGCATGTCTCACCTCTACTGGCACTGCCATTACTGATTAAGCATGATCTGGAAATACTTGCAGCCCTGTGTCTGGGTCTTGAATCTCATCAGTCCTTTTCTTTCTTTTCTAGGTCCCCAGGCACTTGCCTCTTCCCAGAAACGTAAGTCGGTGCATTGGTTGTAGTCTATTATAGTCTTTCTTTCCTTTGAAACAACATCCTTAAAGATGTTGCAAGATTTTGCAGACAAATCATTGCAAGAAAAGCTGTGGTGGATGGTGGCTTCCAGTTCAGTGGAGTGTCGAGTATTGTAATGTTTTTCATCTAGCCCTTGAATGAGCTATCCAAGGTGCTGAACTTTATTCCTAAAATCGCTTCAGCCCCTTGGAGAGTTCTTTCAAAAATTTGGTCTAAAACCCAAAGGGAATGTACTGCCCTGTTGACCTGGAAGCCAACAGTAGCCACTGGGGTGAGGTTCAAAACTAGCAGATTATCTATATCTAGGTAATGAATTCCAGGTGAGGAAAACATTTGGAGGGACTACTGCTTTTAACCTTTGGTTGTCTTGCTTAACTTTCCATCCCCCCTTTTTAAAATTATACAGTGTGCCAGCATCTCCAGCAACCCATGCTTTTCCCTCTTGGGATCCTCTATTCCAATTCTTCTCCTAAAGGACTTGACATTTACTGCAGTGGCCTGTCCAGGTCAGTAATTCCACAGAGACCAGAAAGATTCCCAATGGCCCTGCTGTAAGAGTGACAGAAGAAGCTGCTGGGGTGACAGGCATAAGAATTAGGAATATGTTTGGTTAGGGAATACTGCTAACATGCAAGGAGGAGGAGGAATTGCTTTCTGTCCTTGATATAAAGTATTGATGGAATACTTGGGCAACTTCCAGAAGCCCAGCCAGTAGGCTTTATGGGAGTGGTAGCCCCAACCATCTGGAAGGTACCAGACCAGATTCAGTAGGATTTATATATGGATCTTCGTGTATAAACCTCCATGATAAGGCTGTCAACATGAACAAACTGAGTAAAGATTGAGTCCCTCCAAACTGTGCTGTACTTTAATGCTGCATAAACATGCATAGAATATCACTGTAGAAAAAGAAAATGCGGGCACCTCCTCTGCTTTAAAGAGGGCAAAACAATGCCCAGGGGGATGGATCACAGAATATCTGTTATCCTTGCCAGTTGCAAGTAGAGCTATCATTTGTGGGATGTCTCTCTATGAAACCTACTTTATGATAGTGGAAGAAATATGAACCAAAGTATCTATCCCATTTCTTTCTCTACCATAATCTCATTAAGAAATTTGTTATTTCATATCTTTAGCCTTTCCTCCACCTCATCCATACTCCTAGAGAATAATATTCACTTACCAACAGGACCGTTACAAGGATTTTTGATTGTATGTATATGCTTTCAGTGCACTAGAAAAAGGTCAGAGAGCCAGTGGCTGTTTCTGGAAGTGAACTCCCATCATCCCTAACCATGCTGGTTGGGACTGAAAGGAACTGGGAGTCTGACAATTTTGGGAGGGTTAGAATTTTATAACTTTGGAATGGTGGTGCAGACATGTTCTGTCAAGATTATCAGACTCCCAACCCCCATTATTATATTGTAGTGACTACATCTCTCCATAATATTTCCTTTTGTAGGATGCCAGTATAAGATGATGGTGAAATAACGTGTTATTTACAGAAACTTATTTGTAATGGTAACTTCCATACCTCAGAGTCAATTGTTTCCGTAATTCCTAATTTCTACCATCAACTTAAACACAACCTGGGTCTAAGTGGGGCTTAGGGGAGTGGTTGGCACACAACAGATTTATATATCATGCTTTTACTCATATGGAGAACAACTACTTCTAAACTGAGGAATAATCAGCTATCAAAGACAAAAACTTTACAGATTTTTGGGCTGAAAAAACTCATTTATGCACATTTTGTTAATAAGCCCACTTTTTAGCATATAGGTTGGTATACTAGTTCAGTATAATAGACCTAAATAGAAATGATTGAAAAGATGAAGATTTAAAAAGTTATCATTTGCTGAGTAAAATGGGAAAAGAGAACTGCCAAAACCTAGTGAAAAAATGCTGTGGAAGCAGACTACCCTTGGATTTCTGGGCTTTACTTCCAAATACAAAAATGAGGCATTAGGCTTAGACTGCTAAGGTACTCATGGGAGTTGCGTTGCTCAGACAGAGCCAAAGAATGGGACATCCAGCAGTGCATCTGAGACATTTTGTTCTAATGGCAATGATGGATACACTGTTCTGAGTAGGAGCTGTTATTAGGGTCTCCACAGCCATCACAGTTTCGTTAAGAATAGATTTGGAGTTTTCAGAGGGATTTAGATATTGAGACATTTTGATAGCCTTTCCTCCTTATTGTAAACTGTTTCTGGAAGGCCTGTAACTTCCTATGCTAGATGATTTGGAAGGCATTTATTTAAATTAGGTAATTACTTTTTTCTATGTTTTCTTCTGAAATTAGATTTATCTAAAATTACCTTTTCTTTTCTTTTCTTTTCTTTATAGGAGACATGCATGACTTTTTTGTTGGTCTCATGGGCAAAAGGACCACAGAGCCTGGTAGGTCTGTTAGTGATACATGTCGTGTAAGCCAAGAGGTTTTCCTGACCTCTAGTATCCTATGATAGATTATCAACAATATCTTAGAATGCTAAAAAGAAATATGTATTCTTTAGTCCTGATTTCTCATGAGATAGCAGTAATTTGTTTTTGTTCCAAGTATGTGGATCTATAGAATGAGGGAAATCAATATATGATGTTAGGAACTTCTTGTGCATCTCAGTTTTTATAGTTTTTAAAAAGCAAATCTGTCATTTTTAGTTTTTATGGTTCCCAAGATCGAAGTGAGTGGGCAAAGTTTGATGTAGTTGCCAGTGGCCAGCAGATGAAGTTTCACAGAGGTGGAATAAATTATGCTATATTACAGTGGTAGAATTATGCAAATTAGGAAAATGTATAATTAGTATGAAGGTTAAAGCTATCACGTTTTGAAACTAGTTTGTATTATTTGGAGAAGGATTTTACTCAATGTTTAAAAAAGACATCCAGAGAACAATCCTGTTCTTAGAAATGATACTCTGATAAATGTCTAATCAGTTTGCTGGTGGCCTAGATGACTGAACACTAATATTCAAGATTTAATTATTTGTTGGATCGGATTGCCAGGATGTATGAAAGCAGAGCCAGCACAATGTAGTAGTTTGAGTGTTGGACTATGACTCTGGAGACCAGGGTTCAAATCCTGGTTTGGCCATGGAAATCCACTAAGTGACTTTAGGCAAGTCACTCTCGCTTAGCCTCAGGGGAAGGCAATGGAACCCCCCCTCTGAACAAATTCTGTGAAGAAAACTGCATGAAAGGCTTGCTTTAGGATCTCCATAAGTCGGAAATGACAACAACAATGGGAATAGACCCCACATAAGCAGAGAAATTGAAGCATGGCAGCTTGTTTCAGCTCAGGAAAGCCTTAAAAAAGAATTAGAGAGACTGAAACAGTTGCCATCATATTGTTGACTCAAGAAACTGTCAAGGTTGGAGTAGGCTTGCTGTCATATTGAAGTGGGACAAAATTTCCACATTTTGTTGTGGCACCTTGTCCCTGAATAAACAGAAATGAAGAAATAGAATCTGGCTGTAACTTGCTATTTCCTCCCCATCTTTCTTATTCATTGTTATATGTTTGTCTGTCTGTCTGTCTATCTATCTATCTGTCTATCTATTCATTCATTCTATGCTAAAAGCATGCTAGTTTCTTCAGATTTCCTCATGAGGCTTCTCTTCTTGAGATTTAACAACAGGACTGAGAATGGACCATAGCTAAGGAATGTCCAGGATCTTTGGTTTATGAGGACTTCAAAATACACCAGCCAAACCTGGGTGCAAGAGATAGATGTTTAGAATTGAAGAAGAGAGTGCCTCTGACCATATTCAGCCCCCGTGGTGCTGGTGGAGGAAAGGTGGGGCGGCTAGGAAGCCTCTGCCTGGCCAGCAACTCGGCCCCACAGCGCTGGTGGTGGAAAGGTGGGGCAGGCTTTGAAGTCTCTGGCCAGCCGGCAACTCGGCCCCCACAGTGCTGGTGGATGAAAGGTGGGGTTGGCTTTGAAGCCTCCGCCCGGCCAGCAACTCGACCCCTGTAGTGCTGGAGGAGGAAAGGTGGGGCAACTAGGAAGTCTCTGCCCGGCTGGCAACCCGGCCCCTGCAGTGCTGGTGGAGGAAAGGTGGGGCGACTAGGATGCCTCTCCCCGGCGGGCAGCTTGGCCCCCGCGGTGCTGGTGGAGGAAAGGTGGAGCGGCTAGGAAGCCTCTGCCCAGCCGGCAGCCTATTTTGAGTCTCAAGATTTGTTTTCCTCAGTAGAACTGTGCCAGAACTGAGTGAAATCATAGCTCTTTCAGTCAAGTCCACACTTCGTACAAGATGTTTCTTCAATTCAGCTGCCTAATTCAAGTTTTTTTCTTAAAAAAAATAATTTTGTTGATGATTGATGTTAAACAATTGGATGTCAGAAACCTTAGCCAAAGTGCTGTGGAGCACTAGCGATTTATCAGTAAATCCCAATTGTGAATCCCTGTTGTGTGCGACATCTAGACTGAAGGACAACATTCCAATTGCTGTGGACTGTAAAGATGAGGGTTCAGTTGCTCTCATGGCTTGTTTGAGGGCTAACCATAAGCATCTGTTTGGTTACTGTGTGATACATGATACTGGACTAGGCAGGTCTTTGGGCTGATACAGCAGGCTTCTACTTATATATCTAGATCCATTTCAAACTGGCTTTAGGACAGGATTTGGGGTTGAGACTGCCATGATTGCCTTAACTGATGACATTCGTTTCAGCATCGACAGGGGTAGTGTGACCCTGCTGGTGCTCTTAGATCTCTCAGTGGCCTTTGATACAATAGATCACAACATCATCTTGGATTGCCTGAGAGGGTTGGGAATTGGAGGCACTGCATTGCAGTGGTTCCGTTCCTTCCTCTCGGGTAGATTCCAGAGGGTGTTGCTTGGGGACAGCAGCTCTGCTAGGAAGGAGCTTAAGTGTGACGTCCCCCAAGGTGCCATCCTGTCCCCGATATTGTTCAACATCTATATGAAGCCGCTGGGGAGATCATCCAGAGATGCTGATGACACACCAGTACGCTGATGACACCCAGATATATTTCTCCGTGTCTTGGTCCTCAGCCTTGACTTCAGATGGCATTTCTCCTCTCAATGACTGTCTTAAGGCAGTAATAGACTTGATGAGGAAAAACAGTTTGAGACTGAATCCAGACAATATGAAGGTACTTACAGTAGCGACCCCGAAACCAGGTATTGGGATACAACCTCCAGTCCTGGACGGGGTCACACTCTCCGCGAAGGACTGTGTTCACAGTCTGGGGGTGCTCCTGGATTCGTCGCTTCAGATGACTAATCAGGTGAATGCGACGGCCAGGAGTGCATGTTATCAGCTTCATCTGATAAGCCAGCTGCGCCCTTTCCTGGAAGTATGGGACCTTGAAACTGTGGTACATGCGCTGGTAAACTCTCGTCTTGATTTCTGCAATGCGCTCTACATGGGGCTATCCTTGTGCTTGGTCTGGAAACTTCAACTAGTACAGAATATGGCAGCCAGGCTGGTCTTGAGTACATCTAAAAGAGACCATATAGCACCAGGATTGAAGTCTCTTCACTGGCTGCCTATTAGTTTCCGGGCCCAGTACAAGGTGTTGGTTATCACCTATAAAGCCCTAAATGGCTTGAATCCAACCTATCTTCGAGACCGCCTGCTCCTGTACAATCCGCCTGGCACACTCCGGTCCTCTGGGATGAATTTGCTACAGTCGAAAAAATCAAGACTGTCTGCAACCTCCCAGAGGACCTTCACGATGACCGCTCCCAGATTATGGAATGGCAAGACGTATCTCTTCCGGCAGGCCTTTCCCAACTAGACCTCCCGGTCTTAGGAGCCAGCCCATTTGTATGTCTATTCTCCCCTCTCCAGCCATTGTCATTGTTTACTTTGTAGTCTGTCAGCATTGTGCCTTATTTTAAATATTTTTTTAATCTATGATTGTTTAATGATCTTTTAAGGGGTGAGTGGAACTGGGTCTTGGGATTGATTTATTGTGCTGTATTTTTATTTTGTAAGCCACCCCCATTGCTTTGCAGAGGGACGAGATATAAATAATAATAATAATGTAAATTTGGTGCACTGTTACAGCATAGGTACTGGTGAAAAGAGGAAGAGGGCTGCAGGCATAGCAGCCATGATGAAAATATGATTTTGAAGAAATAGGCTGCTTGGAGTGGGTAGATCTTGCATGATCTTGGAAATGGTACAACTTCTAGCCTAGTGCAGCTACAGGATTCTGACCTCAGAAGACACTTCATGTGTTCACAGTAGTTATTATTTCATGTGTTCACAGTCATAAATGTTGTTGACACTTAAAGAGACTTTGCCATGTTAAATATTTGTTGAAGTTGGGAAACTAAGGAAGGAACCCTTTGGTACCATCACATCTGAACTATAGGGAAACGGAAGGGAAGATGGAAAGGGAGATTCTATCCATCAAAGATGAGGATGGAACAGGTATGCTTTTGCTAGAAGCCAACTGTCTTTGTACTCTGATTTTAGATAATCCCACAGAAGATAACAAGGCAAAGCTCACTGGCTTTGGGAACATAAAGTATTCACCAAATGCAGAATGAGGTAAGGGGAGCAGAGTGTGGTCTTGGCTGTTGTTTTGTTTTGTTTTGTTTTGTTTTGTTTTACAAATGGTTCTCTGATTTACTTCATCCATATACACATTCCTTAATACATATTTCTGTATGTACAAGTACACTCAGATGTGTCAAATATAAACACAGGCACACTCAGTTGTATTTCATTTGCAACTGAATTTAAGCTGAGAATGTTACCCCCTTGTATATGCACATAAGGGTCTGTCTGAGAAGATTGGAGATGTGCTAATCCTACAGTAAATCTCTCATCAATCTACCATAAATTGACATAATAGAGGTCATATATTTTCCAGCATAGGAGCAAAAGTAATAAACCTTTACATGGAAATATTTATACATGGAGGAAAGCTATTTTTGTACCTATACCTAGAGGACAGGTACATGGCCAATTCTGATAAATGGTTTGGCATTTTCAGAATGATTTTTCAAAGAAATTGGTAGGGACATACAAGTCTCAAAATTACACTAGAATTGGTTAGTCCAGTACATTTTCTGGAACAAGTTCACAAGAAAAATTGGATAGGAAGTGAGATTATTTCTTGAAATCTTGTAATGTGGTAGAATTTAAAAATATAGCTGTGACAGTCTGTGGATCAGTATGCAAAGGGATTTTGTAGCACCTTTGAGACTAATTGAGAGAAAAACATTGGTAGTGTGAGGTTCTACTTCATGAGATTGTAATGTGTTTTCCACTTCCACAAAGAATGAATAGTTCTGGGCAGTGCTATTCTGTTGGATGAGAAAGCACTACAAAACTGAGGTGTTTGAAGTGACTATTTGAAGAACATGATAGCAGAGAATAAATGGAGGCAAACAGATGCTTGTTAAAGGCACAAAACCCACACTGTGATTATGGCATCCCCTTCTAAATATTCACAGACTCTCTGTTTAATGAATTGTTCTAGAATCTTTCTCAGTATTGATGTCTGACTAACTGGGTGATAGTTGTTGGGATCCTTCCCCCCCTTTTTTTTGAAGATGGGGACAATGTTTGCCCTCCTCCAATCTACTGGGACTTCTCCTGTTCTCCAGGAGCTCTTAAAGATTATTGCCAGTGGCTCTGAGATTACATTTGCCAGTTCTTTTAATATCTTTAGATGTAGTTCATCTGCTCCTGGAGACTTAAATTCATTTAGGTCAGGGGTAGGCAACCTTTCCCCTTTAAGGGTCGAGGGACTTCAGCTCCCAGAATCCCAGGAGCTATTGGCCAACATGGGACTATTGGCCAACATGGCTGAGGCTTCTGGGAACTGAAGTCCCTCGGCCCTTAAAGGGGAAAGGTTGCCTACCCCTGATTTAGGTTAACCAGGTGTTCCTGTACTACCTCTTTACTTATTCTGTGCTGCATTTCCCTATATGGTAATCTCAGTCCTGTTGATGAAAAGGTAAGAGTACTTGGAGCTCTGGAAGAATGTTTTCCCTCAGAGAATAAAAACTGTAAAATGGGGAATGGGGGATATGTGCCAATTTGATTGAATTGAAGGTTCTTTCATACCTCCTGTGACCAAATCTTGCCAAGAAAACCACATGATAGGTTTGCCTTAGGATCACCATAAATCAGAAGACTCACAAGAACAAAGCTTCTTTCATCCCTCATTGTTGACCATGATGGTTAGGTCTGATGGAAGCTGAAGTCCAAAAACATCTAGAAGGCCATATATTCCGCACTTCTGATGTAACGATTAATTGTTTTGCATTCCTAGAAAATAGAAAAGTTAAGCGTTGTCGGAATCCACACAGTGGAATTCACCCAGCGTACACTGCCTTCCATTATGGGTTCATATGCTCCCCCTACTCTAAATGTACCTGCACGTTTACTATATATCCAATTAAATGTAGTATGAATGGTAGAATGTTACATACACAGTAATATCAGTGCTATCTAAGACATTGAGGTTGACATTACACATGCATAGATTGCTTAATCAAGCGATGTTGCATGTGCGAAACAGCTGTCAACAGGTCCAGAACCCCAGACAGCACTTTCTCATTATGTTAAACATGGTAGCTTTCTAATGAATTTCATTTCATGTTCATGGCAAGGAATTCAGCAATGAGTCATTCAGTTCAAAGACTGAGAATAATGGTTCCCTGCAGCCTCATGTATTTTGGCAAAGGAACTTCTACCTTGCATCATTATTATAATAATACAGCTTGCCCTCTCCAACCATGGGCTTGCCATTTGTGGATTTAAGCATTCACGGATGGCAAGCCCCATTGACCCTAATGGCTGCATGTGCAAGCAGCTGTAGCAGACCGGCTGTGTGCACACGTGCTGCCATTGAAAACTGCAGGACTTGAGGTCTCTCTCTCTCTCTTTTTTTCATCCATGGTGGGCTGCAGAATGGAACCCCTGTGGATACTTAGGGCCAATTGTAATTTCATTCATTAACTGTTTGATATGGTCAATTGAATATCAACATATCAACTGTTTGATAAGATCAATTGAATATCAACAATCTGAGATATGCAGATGACACCATAATATTAGCAGAAGACTTCACAGACCTGGAACACCTACTAAGGAAGATCAAAGAAGAAAGTGCAAAGGCAGACTTACTGTTGATCATAAAGAAAACAAAATAATGACCACTGAGGACCTTCACAAGTTCAACCTAGACAATGAATAGAAATAGTCAAAGAATCCCCATACCTGGGATCAAACATTGATAGAAATGGGGATTGCAGTCAGGAAATCAAAAGAAGACTAAGAATGGGGAGGGTGGCTATGAAACAAATAGAAAAGATTTTAAAATACAAAGATATACAAATCAGCATAAAAGTTAGAATCATACAAGCCATTGTATTCCCTATTACCATGTATGGATGTGGAAGCTGGACAGTGAAGAAAGTGGATAGGAAGAAAATTAATTCATTTGAGATAATGTGGTGCTGGAGAAGAGTGCTGAGGATCCCATGGACAGCAGAAGGACAAACAAATGGATCCTAGAGCAGATTAAGCCGGAAACCTTCCTGAAAGCCAAAACGACCAAATTGAAGCTGTCGTACTTCGGACACATCATGAGAAGAGAGGACTCATTGGAAAGACATAATGCTGGGTAAGGTGGAGGGAAGTAGAAAGAGATGAAGGTCACATGCTGGATGGATGGACTCTTCTATTAAGGAGGTCACGGGTATTAAGGAGTTGCAGGAATTAAGCAGAGCAGTGGAGGTGTCTCATCTATAGGGTCGCCATGAGTTGGGGTCAACTAGAGGGCAGTTAAGAATAACAACAATGGCCAATTGACTAATCAATAAACTTTTAACTAACTAACTTGTAATTTCATTCTGTTTTAATAACTGATGTCCTGCTTTTTTCGATTCAGTGGTGGGCACAAATCAGTTTGCAACTCAAAATAAAAGAAAGCATGAAATCCCCGAAATCCAAGCTCCAAAATATTCAAACTTTATTTCTGTCCAGGGTAAAAAAAAAATAACAAAAAACTATTTAGCAGCACATATAAAAAGCAGCCAGATGATTTTTGAACTGTGCAAAGGCTTTGCATGTTGGTCCCTTTTATGTCCCTGCCTACATGCACCTGTTACCCTGGAACTAACATGGAGTATGCAACCAGTAAGGCAAGGATTTCTCCATGAATGTGTGTGTATGTCAGGGGTGGTGGTTCAACAGTGGCTTGATTGGTTTTTTGCATGTACACAAGGCTTCCAAACAGTATATGAATCCCCATAGGAAAAGAGATACTAAAGTGTTTACCATGGGGCAAAGCTTGGAAAAGTATGCAACTTGTCTTTTGTACAATTCTCACTATGTTCCAGCTAGTATTGCCAAGATCATATTGGTTAGAGGATTACGAGAGCTGTAGTCCAAAGGGATACAAAACTGTCCACTGTGGCACAAAGATTGGACAATTTCCTTTTGTACTACAAATTCAGTCTCTCAAATAGCATGATCAATACCACACTATACCTCTCCATTCAAAAAGTAGTGCTTCCAAACTTCACTCTGAAGTAATTTCAAGTATCACTGAAATTCTGGAGAGAGGTTCAGCATTAAAGGTACAGGACTGCACCCTTTTAGGTGCTTAAATACTTTTGAAACTAGAATTTGAGCAACCTATTTACATGTAGACTTATTACCTATGTGATCCACATTTTGGTAATTGTATTGCTGCCACAGAGAGCATGGGGCAGGCCTTTTCATTTAAAATTCATAATGCTGGAAGTGTGACATGCCAAGAGAAATGCAGCCACTTTCTGCATTTTGCTGGTATCTTTCAGGCGTTACCTCCACCACACACAAGCAGCTGCTTTTGAAATTGAAGGACACTTCAAAAGCAGTTTGTACAGATATGAGTATCAGCTGTTGAATTATGGAGGTAGAGTAAAAAAAAAAAATAACACTGAGGAATTCTAAGCTCTTTGAATAAAGTTAAGAAGCCTATTCATCTTTGCCCATTGTTGGACCCAGAGCTTGGAAAACTTACTTTTTGGGATTACAACTCCAGAATTTCTTGGCCATCATGCTGTCTGGATGATTCAGGGAATAGGAGTCCAAAAAGTAACTTTTCCAAATGCTGAGTGGAGTTGATTCCAAGAAAATCAACTACAATATATAGTAATGTGC
This sequence comes from Phrynosoma blainvillii, assembly GCA_026167975.1. Lineage (NCBI taxonomy): Eukaryota > Metazoa > Chordata > Lepidosauria > Squamata > Phrynosomatidae > Phrynosoma > Phrynosoma blainvillii. Next base: position 203,215,796 of record JANUYF010000002.1, on the reverse strand, counting down.
TCAACATTGATCTCTCCTGATCTCTTTCATAAAGGTATCATGCAAGAGTGAGGGACAAGCCCCATGTCTACAGGACCTCAAGAAACCAACACCAAGCTGATGTCATCCACCAAAGCCCAGTATCTATCAACCAAACCCTTGGCTGTACCATGGAGACCTCATCTTGTCCTGTGCTTCCAGCTGCCATGTCCTTTCCCCTTGATTCTGACCAGCCTGTTCCTCCCTGTAATCTCTAGTGTTCTCCATTTGGAAATTTTGAGAAGTATCATTCTCTCCCACCATGGTGCTTTGTCCCCTGTATCCATGTTTAATAGATCTGCAGATAACTCTCCCTTGCCTCAAGCAAAACCACCCCACTTGCCCACCCTTTTATGGCACAGATTAAGAACACCTCAAAAACTTATACAATAACAGGGTTTTTACTTATGACCTGCCACTGTGTGTCTCTTGTTCTTTATTTGATATTTCATGAGAGTGTGCTAAGGAGTCTCTTCTAATCACAGCTGCCTGGTTTTAATATATTCCTTCCTTCTCTTCTTTTATCTAACCCACCCATCCCATTTCTATTCCCTTTTTATTCTGGATTGTATGTCTAGGGATTGTATGAAACCTGGTGGTTTCTTGATGTTTTGGACTACAACTTCAATAATTCCCAAACAGCATTGCCAGTGACAAAGGTTTTGGGAGCTGTAGTCTAAAATAACTGAAGGTAACCTGGTTCTTTGCCTATTCACCCATTGTTGGCAGTTTGTGGATGAAGGACATGCGTCTCCCTGTTTTGAGATCTTGAAAATCTCTACTCCCACTGGTTCATTGCTCTCAGATAAGAACCCTAAAGGCACCAGATCTTGAATGATCTTGGAAGCTAAGCAGGGTCAGCTCTAGTTAGTGCTTGGTTGGGAGACTGTCAATGAATACCAGGTGCTGCAAGCTACATTTCAGAGGAAGGAACTAGCAAAACCACCTCTGAGTATTCCTTGCCTAAGAAAACCCTGTGAAATTAACGAGGTTGCAAGAAGTTGCCATTGGGCCTCGGCAGACAGCTTATTGAGCCGTCTCCGAGGCAAGGAAGAGGAGGGGCAGCCGCACGCGCGGCGCCCCTTCCTCTTCCCGAGGTCGTCCTCGGAGCCGCCGGCCCTCCGCACGTCCGGCGCTCTGGGGACAACCTCCCACCACAGCGACCGCACGCGCTGCGGTGGAAAAGTCAGTGAAAGTGCGCCCGACGCTTTTAGGGCGCACTTTCACTGACTTCTGAAAGGAGCACTATTTTTGCGCTCCTTTCAGAGGCGCCGACGGTGCGCCGCGGTGCGACTGCTCCAGTCCCGCGGCGCACCGTCGCAGGGCGTCTTGGACGCCCTCGTCTGCTTCCCCCCATAGTTCAGACCTGGAATATGTAAAGTAACAAAGACTGCATTTCAGCCTGACTAGACAATACTTTCTTAGCTACTCAGTAAACACAGGTAGTCATAAGATGCCATTGTTTATCCCTGGAATATGTGAAGTAAGCTGTAAAAGGTACATAGAGATAGACACCAAGAAGGACCAGGTCTCACATCTGCCTGGAAATTTTTACCACTTGCCCTTGAAACCCACATCCTTAGTCTCAGATGGATGAAGTTGTCTGTGGTTACTGAGTAGCTAAGAAAGTACTGTCTAGTCAGGTTGAGTCTTTGTTATTTCACATATTCCAGGGCTGAACAATGGCATCTTATACAGCTTCCAGAGTGGAGTCCTTTTAAAGTTTAGTCCAAAAGAAGTTCTTTCTCTCACTAGGCCTTGAGGTCTTTCCTTTTCTTTAGACCAAAGGAGGGGAACATGTGGCCATATCTTCCTACACTGCTTTTCATCTGAAAAGTGCCCCAGAGTCCCCAACTGGATGTAGTCCATAAAACACCATGTTTAGTCTCTGATATTTCCATTTACAACAAGGGTGGGAAACCTTTGTTCTACATGGATTTTTGTACTACAACTTTTATAATCTTTAACTACTTGCTGGGGATAGTAGAAATGAAATTCCTCATTCTTGCTTTAAGACAGTCATAACACAAATGAGTTGGTGGGTCATACTAAGTGTCTCGTTTTCTGTTTTCAATTGTGGCCAACTAGAACCTCTTTCACAAAACCTGTAGTCAAGATTAACCAATGTGCATAACAGGCAACTACATTAAATCAATTTTAAGTCATTCTAACCCTTTTTTTGGGGGGGGGTAGAGAAAATAGTTTGTGATTAGTCACTGCATGGGCAGAATCATAACTTAGGGGTAGAAGTACTTATGTCTTGCCTGGTGAAGGCTCCAGGTTTAATCCTAAACGTACAAGGATCTTGCAGAGTTGAGGATGGAGGCAGTCTCTACCTTAGATAGTCAGTGCAGGGAATCGTTCCAGTCAGATTTACACCATGCTGGGCTAGATAGACTATTAGGTCAAAATCTGGTTGGTGCACTAGGCTAGGTCCATTTTTCCAGGGTTGTACAGGGGTGGGGAGGAAAGGCAAGCTCTCAAGACCCCATTTTTCCAACGTCTGCCTTTGTTCAGATGTTTTTCTTCTGCCACCACCGCTACTCACAGTGCCGTAGTTAAGTCAATGTGCTGTACCAAAAGGATTTTGCCCTTGGTCTGATTTGACATAAGTTATCTTAGCAGCTTCACAAAAATCACAAAGATTTACAGCACCTTTCAAGTGTTGACTACAAAGTGGAAAACAACCCTCAGGTTCAGCTACCCGGGTTGTTCATTATATGATGGTTAGCAAAGTCGGAGAGCTTGCTACCTCATTTGTTATTTTGATGAATGATTTTGATTACCATTATATCTGTCTTCATTTTATTCCTCCTCTGTTGTTTGGCTTAATTTTATGACAGGTAATTCAATTAAGCATCATTTCATTCATTCATATTTAATTACCGTTCTTTATTTAATATATCTCATAATCTTGTAATACACTGTTTCTGTTTTGTCTGCTTGAGCTGTAGGGTACATCATGATCTTTAATGAATCTTTCATTTTTATTACTAGATGAGTAGCTGTACTAGTCCTCTGAAGCAAAATTACTCATGTTTCTCCATAAAAATGAACAAACTTATTATGGCATAAGCTTTTATGAAAGTGCCATAATAAATTGGTTTGTAGTCAAAATATTTCCAGATTCTAAATGTGTTTACAGGGCCTTATTTGTTTCTGGCTAGGAAATAAAAGATAAGCAAATGCCTATATGAAGATGGATACAACTTCCATTTGACTGCATTGAGGAGCTGTGAACTTGTTTTAAATATTTATTAAGTTTGGATTAAAAACCTGATAGATGTGAAATCAATTCAACCTCAAGCATAACTCTAATATTAGGACTAGGCTTATTAGCAGCTGATAGTAGACATTCCTTGTAGATGAATGTGTATCTCCATGCCATCCCCAGCCTATTTTCAGAATATATATCCAATTTACCACCATGATGTTACCCTAGGTTTTACCACACACACTTAAAAGAGAATTGTTTGATAGTTTTTCTAAACCTCCATCCAACTTTCTGTTAGAGGTGGAGGAAGAGAGAACCAGACATTTTCAGTTATCAGTGAAGTTAATTCTTTTGTAAGAGAAATGAAGAAATATGTGATTTGAGTCTCCAACTCTTCTTCTGTATTCTCACAACAACAACAACAACAACAATAATATAAAATTTATTTCTATCCCGCCCCTCTACCAAAGCAATCGGGGCAGCTTACATCAATAAAATATCACAATATATCCTCCCAGACCCACCCTCCCCTTAAAACAATATTAAACGTAGTAAGAGTTAAAAAAATTAAAACAAACAATTAAACAAATTTAACAATTTACAACAATAAAACTATAAAAGCAGTCTAACAGGCAGCCCTGTTAATCACCCTGAGTTATTGATATAATTGTATATGAGATACATGTTGCATGATTGTATAGGTAAAAGTGGCACAGTTCTTGTGTTGTATGTATATGTGTGCCAGGGCTAAGCAGTTGGGGATCACATTACCCCAACAATTTATATGAGGCTGTGCCACTGAAATTTCACAATGGTACCTTCCTCCTCCCACTTTAAACAGCACACCCTCCAATATTTCACAGGTGAAAACCAGAACACACGGCCAAGCAGCATCAGAGTACTCTCAAGATGGCAAAAGTTATTAATGTGGAAAAAGAGACAAGCTAGGAGATGCTGCAGCAGTTTGCTTTTCCTTAAGCCTCTTGGGAAGGGCAAGACTCTGCCCTATCTTCCTCTCATCCCTCCCTTTTGCTGAGTTAATTGGCTGCAAATTACTTTTGACCTTTGATCTTAGTTTGGAGCAATTGAAATGAGCTGAGGATAAAAAGAGAAAGTGGGAGAAGAAGAGAGAAACTGGAATGCTTTTAAAGCAGCTGAAAAAGTTGGATGATGGAGAATGAATTAGGATTGTCCCTGCCAAATCAGAACAGTTGGAGAATATGAAATGGTGTTAAACAATTCCTAAACTTGAGTCTCCAGACTTTGTATTTCAGTATACCAAATTCCTGGGCTTTGACCATACTGATTAAGATGGCTTTGGGGAGATGAAGTTTATCAAGAGATCCAAGCTGAGGGAATATGCCTTTTGATCAGTTTCTAAAACCATAATTCAGCTTGAACAAAAGGTGCATACAGCTCATCCACCTACTTTTAAAGCAAATGTTTTTGCTAGAAGGCATACAACAGGGCTGCCATGCTACTGCCAAATTTCAGCAGCTTGGTAATAAATTTGGCAGCCTTATATGGCCTTGTTGATCTATGCACATTGGCTAGAACCCAGGTGATCCACCAGTTTACTTCTATTATTATTTTTAAAACGTATGCTTTTATCTTAATGTAACTAAAAGTGTTAAAAACATGAAATATTTTTAAAAAGCAAGGTATCAACATGTAATTATCACACTGGTAAGGGAAAAAAACAAACAGAAAACTTTATATGAAGGAGTTTAAAAGCATCAATGGAACAAGCAAACAAGACCTAGAATATCTGTACTCAACACATACTCAAGCTGAATAAGTTCAAGGCATTTCTTACAAAGCCAGGATTTGACCAGAAGATATATATTATTGGGGACTGGTTAGGTCTCCTTGGGGAGGGTGTGCCAAGCAGTTGAAAGAGCCCTGGTTCTAGTATTCGTTCAGGAAAGATCCTTTAGTGGAGTCACCTTACCTGTTGAATGAAACATATGAAAGGCATATAAGAGCTATAGCCTACAACAGTATGTGCCTTTTGAAAAATGCAGACAAAATGTGCAAACATTTCTAGTTGGGAGGAAAAGCAAGTCTCACAAGATACTACAGAGACAGGACAGGACAAAAATTATGGTGCGCCATCCTTGGAAAAGCAGTGAGAATAAGTGATTTTCACATCCCTACTACCCCTATTTAAAATATCACAAACAGATTTTTATAGTATCTAATAGGAAGACCATCTTCCCATTATTTCCTTAATAATAATAATAATAATAATAATAATAATAATAATAATAATAAATTTTATTTATATACCACCCATTGATGACCCAATCAGGGCGGTTCACAACATTAAAATAATACAGCCTAAAACCAACGTATTTCCCACCCCCCCTTAAAAAACTATTAAACCAGATTTAATTAAAACCAAATTCCAACAAGTTTAAATATACAATAATAAAACAACAATAATAAAACCCCTGCAGCTTCCTACAAGGGAAGGGTTATGGAGGATCTGCTGAAGGGGAGGAGGGCCGAGGCCAGGATCTTTAGTCCGGGAAGGGCTGCTGGAAGAGATCCGCCTTGACAGCCCTTTTAAAGCTGTCTAAAGATGTTATGGGGGCGACAACAGAAAAAGCCCTCTGGGAGGTAGCCGAGAGCCTTGATTTTTGAGGCTCCAGCAAGTTCCTCCCAGAGGACCGGAGAGCGCGGGGAGGATTGTATGGGAGGAGGCAGTCTCTGAGATAACTTGGACCCAAACCATTTAGGGCTTTAAAGGTGATAACCAACACCTTGTATTGGGCCTGGAAGCCAATAGGCAGCCAGTAGAGGGACCTCAAAACCGGGGTGATGTGGTCCCTCCTAGATGTTCCAGATACAAGCCTGGCTGCCATATTTGTATCAGCTGTAATTTCCGAACCAAGCACAAGGGTAGCCCCATGTAGAGCGTGTTATAGAAATCGAGGCGTGAGGTTACCAGCGCATGCACCACAGTCTCAAGGTCCCTTACTCCCAGAAAAGGGTGCAGCTGGCGTATCAGCTGGAGCTGATAGAGTAACATTGGAAAACTTTTTTTTCTTATGACAGAAAGGAATATAGGATTGAGTACTGGTTTGCCTGCCGGATTCTTAAAGACCTGCTCACATTCAGTGTTACTCACCTGTTTACTTTGGGAGAGAACTTTGATCCTGTCTCAGACATTACATTGAGCCTCAGTGTTAACTAAAAGAAAAAGCAATCCCTGAAGAAACTTGGAGTCAAGCCATGGATGGTTTTGAGGGATATAACTAGCACTCTGAAATGAAACAGAAACAAACATGTGTGCCAATTATATCATGCCATCCAATTCTAGACAGTAACCTGGTAACTGAAGTGGGTACAGAGCCTAGCAGAAACCTTTTTGAAGAACGTTTCTTAGAAAACGTATTTTCACAGAAAGCTTCATACAATAATCCAAGTTTGATGTGTTTTAAATTTTAAAACCAAAAGAAGTGTATATTCTAATGGAGTTCTAAAGTTAAGACATAACTTCTGTTTTTAAGAGACTTTTAAGAATATGCTATTTAACCCAGTTATAGGAATTATGCAGCCTTCCAAATGTTGGACTGCAAGTCCCAGCAGCCCTAGACAACACAGCAAATGGTGAGGAATGGTAGGAACTGCAGTTCAACAGCACCTGGTGGACTGCACAATTCCCAGCCTTTCCTTGCAGACAAAAGTTCCACTGACACAGCTTGGGAAAAAATACTTTTCTGGATTACAACTCCCACAATCATTGGTATGTACATACTAGAGCTTGGAAAATGAACATTTCCCAGAGATTAGAAAAGATATATATCACAGTAACCCCCGCCCCCCCCCGGCAAGGAATACCAACATCTGGAAGCTTTCTTTGTTATAACAGACACTGGACAGTAGCATCTTATAAGTGGACTGCAGTCTATTTTCTGTCCACTTGCTATATACAAACCATCCTTACCTCATTGTTTGCCAAGCCTGCAACATACTCATTTCAACAAAGATGCTATGTGTAACAATGTGCACAGAGTGACACTTCTGCTGTAGACGCTTCATCATGCCTCATGAAGTGGGGATTAGCAGTATCCACTCCAGTCCTATAGGTGTTTAATCAGAATATGTTCTACAGATTTCAGAGGAATTTACCCCAAGTTCATGTGCCTATGTTTGCAGTCTAAAATACCAAGATTGGGACAACTGTGTTAAAATCTTCTAGAGCAGGGATAGACAACCTTTCCCCTTTAAGGGCCGAGGGACTTCAGCTCCCAGAAGCCTCAGCCATGTTGGCCAATAGCTCCTGGGATTCTGGGAGCTGAAGTCCCTCAGCCCTTAAAGGGGAAAGGTTGCCTACCCCTGTTCTAGAGCTTAACAAAAGGAGCACATCTCCACCAAATAGGCAGCCAACACCTGGCTCAGAGCACTAGATTTCACTGTCTGTATTAATTGACTCTTCTGTATTCTGACAATGGGAACTCTCCAAGATCTTAGATGGGAGTCATCTTTACTTAGAAGCAGTACCTAGTTCTGCTTAGAGATGTCCTGCACAGAACCCAGGATCTTCTGCAGGCCTGGGCTGGGGTGAGGGCAATCTTCAGGGCCCAGACTTTTGGAGGGAAGGAAGAAAAGAAGCACTAAATTACAGGATATATTTCAGTATCTGAATAGCATGCTTCAGAGAGGGACTACAATGTCTGTTATAAAGTTAAGTAAAACCTCAATCATGCATCTTGCCTAAGGTCCAATGTCAACTCTCAGTTGCCCTCATCTTCTTGTAGGACTTCTGTCACTGAATGCTTATATGATATACAGAGGGAATGATGGGCAAAGGAAGAAAGATGAAGAGCCTTGGTGCAAAAAGTCTGCTCTGAACTCTCTATAAACCTGATCATAGCTTTCTAATATATTTCTGATCAAGCCCCAGTTGTTTTTGTGTGACAATCAATATGTAAAATATGGACAAGTATGCAGTAGGCCTGGGTATACATTTATCAAATCAAATCTTGATAAGAATTAATAAAATTCTTGAAAAACTATGCAGCCCTTGAAGACATGGGTTTATACATCTCAGATCAGCTCTAGCCCGATTGAATGTGTTGACTTCTAATAAATGAGAAGAAATAAGAATCATAGGATGTTTTCCTAAATGTGCTAAATACACTTACTTAGGTGAAACAAGTTAAAAAATAAATGTAACTAAGTTGCACCTTCTTGCTGGAAAATGTTTAATATTGATAACTAACGTTTCCAACATTCATGAGAAAATTTCTAACTCAGTTGATAACTTAACTGATCAAAATTAGTTAATTCCTATCACTAAACTGGATTTTTAGCTGGCTTATACACACAACTCAGAGAAGTACATCATTAAATATAATTTACAGAATAATTCAAAAGGGAGGGGTTAACACAAATTCATCAGGCACAAAGCATCAAAACATTACATTAAAAAATGGTCCCAGAGACCTCCCATTTAGAAGACTATTAAGCTTATCACATTGTGTTCTCGGAAAGTGATGAGAACGTGATGAGAATGAAACGGAACGTATTTTATTGCATGGTATGATCCTCATCGAGTTCCCATTCTGCGCTCTGACAGTCCCTAGCCCTTTCCAGGAGGAGAACTGTAAAAATGCGTCCTCAGCCAGCAAGAACGCTTTCAGACCGTTCCAGATGATGTGTGTGTGATAATCCTACCGGTCTCAATCTGTCCTCGTGTTCTGATTGACTAAGACCACCTCCTCCCCTCCCATCCTAGAACATCCCCAAACTCAACTCTTCCAGTGTTGACGCAAGGAAGGTGCCACAGACAATTTTTTATTTTTGTAGATTGAATTGCGTCGTGTTTACAAGAAAAAACAATGAATGCTCACTACCTAAATCTCTCGGTAGCATTTTCCAATGCAGACATAGGGGTTTTTGCAACAGTGAGCATGCGCCAATGAGGGACAGCGGAGGAACTATTTTAGCGCCGGTACCAGTACAACAGTAAATGCAGTGCGATAATATGTGTTCTCATAACATTACTATCCCATTATCAATAGTCTAATGCGGTAGCACCTGTTCCAATATCATTATGTTCCAGGGACTCAATGGGAACATTACAGGTACTGACGCGATAAGCTTATCAGTTCTGTCTTCTCAGGAGAGCACTGATGTATATGCAGCCCTATAGGTGCTGCTGTTCAGTCCCTTTGACTGGGTCCATTATACTTAACAGGATTTACTTCTGGGTAGATACCTAGCCATAGACTGTATTCCTAAAGTGTCTCTTTAAAATATGCTTTGTATACTGAAGTATTTACTTAAGTACCAGGACTGGATTTGCTTATCATAGATACAGAAATACCAAGTGAAATATACCTATCCAGATGCTATAGTGCAAATACAGTTGCCCCCCCCCCTCCACACATTCTTTATCCATGGATTCAACCATCCACAGCTTGAAAATACTTTTTAAAAAGAAAAATAACATAAATAAATGCCAAAAAGCAAACCCTGATTATGCCATTTTATATAAGGGATACTGTTTTACCATGCCACTGTATTTAATGGGATTTGAGATCCACAGATTTTGTTATCCATGGGGGTCCTGGAGCCAAACCCCAACAGATACGAAGGGCCCACTGGACAAAGAAATTTGAGTTTGTTTTAATATTTTAAATGTATTTGTATTATTTTTTAAAAAATAAGCCAAGAAATATGACACATCATACAATACATCATACAAATCACAAACAAATTACAAACAATACATTACTAACATAATTGTGAAGAAGCAATGGCAAACTCAGCAGATTCATCTGTATGTGGAAGAGATATCTGTATGGATCAGTTTCTTTTCAACCCATTCTTCTACCTCCCTACCTTTCCTCACTTTTATTGTGAAAAACAAAAACTTTTGATAACCAAGTGATAAGTGAAAATATGGCCAAGTGTTTTCCCTCTCAAATATTTCCTTTTCCTGCAGTGTTTATGCTGGCAAGGAAATGAGCTTGTGGCTTTGAAATAATTTCAAATGATAAAATAACTGTAAAGTTCACTGTACAAACTGCTTGCCCATTTGATAAGAATTTTTGTCTCTTATGTATCAAAAGTTATTGCTCCCCTAGGAATTTCTATATTTATTTACAAATACCCTGCTGTAATGCAAAAGTGGTTAACGTCAGAAAGAATACACAAGCCCAGTCTACAGCATTTATATAAAACTTTAAAGTACCTTCCCAGGCATACCTTCCCAGTCGGCTGCTCTTTTGCTAAGATAAGAGGTTGGCTGGACGGAGGGGGACTGCCATCTTGTGAATTTTGTTTTGTACTGCAGCCGGGTGATAGCTGGGGCAGATGTAAACAGCTGGAGGCATAATCTGCAAAATCGGGCTCTAGTTAAAATTTAGGACCCTCATGCATTATAATTCACAAAATATCTGGATAGGCAGCAGTTAATCATGTTTGGCTGCCTGGAACAATGCGAGAAGCATTTTCGTATAGACAGGCAATTTATCATGCTAAATACACTGGTGGCATTTAACATTCTCTAAGAATAACCATAAGATGGAGTCAACTTGAAAGCACATAACAAACTAAGACTTTGGACAAAGGGCCTATGATGTGATCAGGAACATTAGCCATCGTCCTAGCTGTGGAATAAAATGGTTGTACCTTTTGTGTCATCAGAAACAGGGAAGCATAGTTGTTTTTAATCTTTATGTGACTATCAGTCACTGGTGACAAACCTATGCCTACTTAATGTGGGACAATTTCCATTTAATTCAATGGGATTTACTTCAATATATATATATATGGATTGGATCAGGCTACACACACACACACACACACAAATACAGGAAGAGAGGGAAGAATGCATCAATCCTTAGTTTTTATAAACCCAAAAGCCATCTTTAAGCACAATTTGCAGGTTTAGAAGCACTTCCTATTCTCTTCCTCTTTTGCTATCTCTCACACATGCCTGATGCACAGGTTGGCATTATTATTATTATTATTATTATTATTATTATTATTATATTTATATACTATCTTTCCCCCTAGTTTGGAATTCAAGGCTGGTTACAGCAGTTAAAAGAGTTAAAAATATGGCAAGTACAAAAGTTGTTTAAAAAACCATTGAGCTAGCTGTAAAATTAAAACATGTTAAAAACATAATTATTAAAAATGATAAACTTACAGTTAAAACACAATTCTGCATGGCATCATCCCCTTGAGCAGTCTTCAACACCGTCCAGAAATAATAATAACAAAATCTTAACTGGCCTATGGAAAGATCGCAAAGAAGGTGTCAGTCTATCCTGTCTCAGAAGGAAGGTCCAGAGTCTGGGAGCAGCCTCCCAAGAAGGCCCTCTCCTGTGTTCCTACCAGGTGTACCTGTGAGGGTGGTGGGACACAGAGCAGTTCTTGACAGGTCAACCCCATCTCATTCCCTGAATTTCAGGGCTAAAATCCAGAGACCAGGGGATGTGTCTTTGCAATGCCACAGAGATGGGCAGGCAATGGTTGGTAAGTGGGCTAGAACTGCTCCTGGGTTAACTGATTGGGGAAAGAGGCATGAAGGCAATCTGGATAGAGACCGGGCTGAGAATGTCAACAAATCCCAACTAACTAGGTGATGGATGTGTCAACCCCAAACTGGGGGCAGGGGAGCCATAGCATGTGGAAAAATGTGCCCAGTAACTGCATACAGTGCTGTCATTCCTACGTGGTCTTACACAGGATATGTGAGGATTTTTCCAGGCCTTATACAGGCTGAGGCTTGCAGGAGTTCCTGCCTTAGGATGTATCCCCACTGCAAAATTAAAGCAGTTTAACACAACTTTAACTGCCAGGAGTCTGCCCTACAGAATTCTGGGATTTGTAGTTTGATGAGGCACCAGGGCTCTCTAACAAACTAGGCTGAATACCTCACCATACTACAAATTCCAGGATACTGTAGTGCCATACCCATGGAAACACCTTTACACCCAGCCAGACAGTTCCGGCACCAGTGGAAAGAATCTCACAAAACAGAATCCCCTGGAACTTCAAATTCTAATCCTAGGTGAATAATTCATCCTCTTTAGCATAGTGCTCCTCCAGTATGTGACATATTCCAGGGTAGCTGTGCTGGCTCCGTAGCAAAATACAGCAAATTTCAAAAGCCACAAAACAATGATACCTTATTGGGCCAATGAAAATGCACAACATACATCATGCAAGCTTTTGAATCTTCACTGGCTTCTTCATCAGGCAAAGATATGCATTTTGGATTTGTTTGGATTTTGCTGCATGGCCAACATGGCTACCCATGAATATGTTTCCTACATATGAATACTTTTCATTTTGTACACACTGAATGAGTGGCAACTCACAGCTATTGTGTAGGGATGTGTGGCAATGACTCTACTTTGTGTTTTAGGCCCAACTGCAGAAGATCACATTAAAGTACCAAAGCTATTAGGGCAGGGGTAGGCAACCTAAGGCCCGGGGGCCGCATGCGGCCCCCCGAGGCCTTTGGACTGGCCCCAGGCCGGTCCTGCCGCCGCCGCTGCCCCCCGCTGCCACCGCCACCCACCATGATGATATTGATTATTGTTATTACTTGTTCTTGGGGTTTTCTTGGCAAAATCTGCACAGGGGGTTTGCCGTGGCTTTTCTGGGGCTGAGAGAGTGTGCATGCATATTTTTTAATTTTTTGAAATTTTAAATTTTTATTTATTTATTTATTTTTGGTGCTTCGGCCCCCCAATTGTCTGAGGGACAGCAACCTGGCCCCCGGCTCAAAAAGGTTGCCTACCCCTGTATTAGGGGAACAGAGTTCAGCACCTTGGATAGCTCCTTCAACTGTGGAATAAAACAGAACATATTCACCACACTCTGTACCCAGTCTTTTTCTTTCTTTCTTTTCATTTTTCAAATTTTGTAGCAGAATAGGAGACTGTGACCACAATAAATATGTTAAAACATTCACAGTGTAAAGCTTGCCAATTGTTGTTGTATGAGGAAGAGAACAGGGTTTTTTGTGGATTTTGGATTTGGTTGTAATTTCCTGCATTAGCAACCTGGGCTTCATTCCCACTACGTTTTAAACTGGTTTGTAAACTGGTTTGAAGCAGTTTAAATGACCCTGGTTCACACTTGAACCAAACTGCTGAAGCGGTTTGGAGAGGGGGGCCATGCGCCAGACCCATTTAACATGCATCTTTTTTATGCTGATTTTTTCTGCGTCTTTTTCGATAAATCGATTCCGCGCAAGCATGAACCAGATGAGGATCGGAATCAATTTAAATTTGCCCTTCAGCCGGCTGAAGTGGGTCCATTTTGAATTCATTCATTCATCAATGTGAACCATAAGCGGGTTATTTGACAGCAAGAAAATGTGATCAGGGCAAATGTAGTGTGAACCATGCTTCGCTGTTGAACCGATTCATCGATTCGGATCGCAAATTGATTCATTTATAAGTGGGAATAAGGCCCTGGCCTCTCCTGAATGTATTTCCTAGATCTGAAGATACTGAATTTTGCCACAACAGGGAAAACTTTAACAACAGGAAGCAATGGACTGCACAACCATTAAAGGAAGGAGAAAGGAGCCCTCCTTGGCTCTTTGCTGTTTCTACTTCTAACAAAAGTAAAACTCTTTCATTTGAACTATAATTGGCAAGTTTTACTTACACAGCACCTAAAGGTTTTTCCAGATGTAACAGTACAGGGCTTCTTGAGAAATGCAACCTTTTCTGCCTAAGCAGTTAGCCTTGCATGGGACAGAGTTTGCCTAGATCAGAATGGAAGTTACTTTGCTGCTGCTAATGAATTTGAAATTTTATATTTTAAAATTTGAAATTTTATGTTGTCTATGTTTTACTGCCCTTTCCCCCCAGGTCCCCACATGGCCAAGAAAAGGAGTGGTGAAGAGGGTACTGAAAAGCACCTTAAAAGGAGAAAACACTAAAGAGACAAGCTCTGAGATGGTCAACTGTTTTTAAAACCCTCCAACACATTTAGGTATCAATGACAAAAGGCCTTCTTCAGGGGGTCAAAACAAAAACACACATATATTATAAATATTAAAACATGACAAAATTAACTCTATCCTATAAAATCACATAGGATTACACTATAAAGATACCCTTCAGCAGCATTCACGGGAGTTAAGAACACTCTCAGATAGTCCTTGAAAAGGAATAACCAAAGATGTGTGTTGGAATCAGCCCCAGGGACATCTGATGCAATCTATCCAGGGGATTACTCAGCCCATTCATGGCATTATATTCAAAAGTGTACGTTCACACATTATATTACAATCATTCTCTGCTGCATTTAAATTAAAAGACTGTAGGCCCATCTTTATTCAGACCTAGAAAAGGAGTGACCCTTGCCTGCATTGAGACCATTTTAACTGACAACAGAAGTAACATCTGAGATAAAAGGTAGGCCTGTGACTCTAACATGGTCGCATCTACAGTGATTTTTAATATCTTTGCCGGATGAAAAAACCAGGGAAGCATCGAAAGCTCACATGATATATTTTATGCTATTTAGTTGTCTCAAATCTGCTGTTTTGTGGATTTTGTTGTATTCTCCTGCTCAGAAAAGTGGCAAGTACCAAACCGTACCATAGTAATACCCCCCCACCCCCCAAAATATATCACTCTATCTCCTCACTTCCCCACCAATTGTTTACACCAGTTTAATATCCTGAATTCAAAACCTGTGCTGGGACTCAACCTGGCTGCCAGGAAGTATCTAGGAATCCCCTCCACCACCAGCAAGCCCTTGAGTAGATATATTCCCCAATCGCCATACATGGGTGATTAACGGATGTAATAAGATTGCCAGAGTGAAAACTGGAGAGGGCTCCTGTCCCCTTCCTTTCATGGTTGTGCAGAAAAGGGAATTTCAGAAGGTATCGTTGGCACACAACCGAGGAAGAAGCCACTTCTGTTGAAATTAGAGTCAGTGTGGTGTAATGGTTTACGTGCTCAACTGTGACTCTAGAGACCAAGGATCAATACCCAGCTTGGCCATGAAACCCACTGGGTGACTTTGGGCAAGTCACTCTCTCTCAGCCACAGAGAATGGCAATAGCGAACCTATTCTGAACAAATCTTGCCAAGAAAACTCCATGATAAGTTCGCTTTAGAGTCACAAAACGACTTGAAGTTACACAACAACAACAACAACAGCAATGCAACCAGCAAAGGCACAAAGCCCCCCTCCAGTTTCCCCTGTGGCAATGTCCTAAAAGGCAACAGATCCTGTCAGATCTTGGAAATTAAGCTGGGTCAGCCCTCATCAGGGTGACCAGATGTCCTCACCACAAGGGAGGATGAGGCACCACAAAAGGTAGGACATTCAAGAAAATTGGAGGGCATTGCAAAATAAAAGCTAGAAGCACTAATATGAAAGTAAATCCATGCTTCTTAGCCAAGCTCAAAATGGAGGACATTTTGGAATTCCTTCAGACAGAAGGCTGAAATGTAGGACAGGTCCTGGAGAAGGAGAAAGTGTCTGGTCATTCTGCTCCAACCCAACCCGATCCGACCTTCCCTCTTCTCTGACTTTTGGCGCTGAAACGTCTGCCATTCGCCTCACAGAACTGGCAGCCTCCTATCCCTCCCTCCTTTCATCCCGGTCTCCTTCTCCCAGGGTGACCAGAGGTCTTCCTTTTCCAGGACATGCCTTACATTTCAACCTTCTGTCTGTAAGGAATTCCACACTATCCTCCATTTTGAGCCTGAACAAGAAGCATGAATATTTCTAGCCTCTATATCAGGGGTCGGCAACTTTTTTTGCCGATGGGCAGGGGAGGGGATGGAGCTGGGGGTCGGTGCGTGCGTGCTTAACCCCCCCCCCCGTGTGTGTGCGCCACCATTTTTGAAAACAAAATGGCGGCCATCCCCCCCCCCGCATCGCGTGCGCCAGGAGGCTTCCCTCAGCCGCGCCGGGCAGCACCGCCGCGGGGGCCCCCCAGGAGTCTTCCTTCGGCAGCGCCGGGCTTCCGAGAGGCCCAGCGCCACCCAGGGAGTCCTCCGGGGTGCCATTTTGGATTCCAAAATGGTGCCCTGGAGGACCCCTGAGGCTGCGAAAGGCAGTGGCGGCAGGAACAGGCAGGGGCCGGTCCGAAGGCCTTCGCAGGCTGCACGCGGGCCACAGGTTGCCGACCCCTGCTCTATATGTTGCCATGCCCTCCATTTTTTCCCCTGAAGTCCCTCCATTTTGTGGTGTCTTATCCTCCTTGGCGGTGAGGATGTCTGGTCACCCTGTCTTTCTTCCACCCCATCCCCAAGAGAGCAGGGTGACTGGACACATCCTCCTTTCCCAGGACACATCCTACATTTCAGATGAATTCCACAATGTCCTCTGTTTTGAGCCTGACCTAAGAAGCATTTATATGAGGGTTTTTAGCCTTTATATGTTGTCATGCCCTCCATTTTGCGGTGCCTTGTCCTCCTTGGCAGTGAGGCCCATCTGCTTACCCTGCAAGGGAGAACCCCAGAGCAGGGTGACGAGACACATCTTTCTTTTCCAGGACACATCCTACATTTCAACCTCCTGTCCAGAAGGAATCCCCAAATGCCCTTCCTTTTGAACAGGACCAAGAAGCATGAATTTACATTTTTATATGAGTGCTTTTAGCTTTTATTGCTTGTCATGCCCTCCATTTCCCCCCCGAACGTCCATTTTTGCAGTGCATGGCCTTCTTTGGCATTGAGAAGGGCACCCTGAGAAGGAGGAACCCCAAAGAGCAGGTTGGCCAGACATGTCCTCATTTTCCCCGGCCTATCCTCCATTTCAACCTTTTGTCCAGGAAGAATCCCAAAATGCCCTTCATTTTGAGCCTGACCAAGAAGCATGGATTTACATGAGTGTTTCTAGCCTCTATATGGAGTTTATCACATGGGGGGGGGGGGGGGGTTGGGACTTTGAACAGTGATTAACCCAAGAAAATTGTGCAATTGACATTAAAACGTGATTAAAATGAAATTAAGGAGTTTATAACACGGGGGGGGGAGGGGAATTGGGACTTTAATCAGTAATTAACCCGAGAAAATTGTGCAATTGACATTAAAACACAATTAAAATGAAGTTAAGGAGTTTATGACATGGGGGAAATTGGGACTTTACACAGTAATTAACCCGAGAAAATAGCGCAATTGACATTAAAATACGACATAGGAGTTTATCACACAGGGGACAATTGTAAGTATAAACGGTGATCAATCTGTGATAACCCCACAACTGCGCTAGTGGTTTTCACACAACGTCAATAAAAAACATGATTAAAGTGCCATTATCCTGTGAATAACCAGGCAAGAAACAGCAGCAAATCATTTATGGGATTTTTAAAGGATAATGGCTCTTGTGTCTCAATCTCATTTTAATTGCGTTTGAATGTCAATTGCACGATTTTCATGGGTTAATTACTGTTTAAAGCCCCAATTTCCTCCTGTGTGATAAAGTCCTAAAATGAGATTAACACAAGAGCCGTTATCCTGTGAAGAACCAGGCAATAAACA
Source organism: Phrynosoma blainvillii (assembly GCA_026167975.1). Lineage (NCBI taxonomy): Eukaryota > Metazoa > Chordata > Lepidosauria > Squamata > Phrynosomatidae > Phrynosoma > Phrynosoma blainvillii. Next base: position 203,198,069 of record JANUYF010000002.1, on the reverse strand, counting down.
GCAAAGTCATTCATGGGAAAATCCCGTGAATGAGTCCCTGCTATTTCTTGCCTGGTTATTCACGGGATAATGGCCCTTTCATCATGTTTCATCTCCACGTCGCCATGTGAAAACCATTAGCGCAATTGTGGGGTTATCACGGTTTACCGGCCGTTGATACTTCCAACTGTCCCCGCTGGCCATGCCCTGTATCCCCCCGCTCCCCCGAAGGCCCTCCATTTTGTGGGGCCTGGTCCTCCTTGGCGACGAGGGCCTCCCAGGCCTTGCCGGGCCTTTGCCAGGCGGCGGGTCCCGCGGAGGAGCCCCTCCGGCCGGGGCTGCAGTGCCCCCTCCGGGGCTGGGGGCGGCGCTGGGCCCGTCCTTCCCGGGGCCGGATGGCGCCTCTTGGCCGGGGTCGGAGCCGCGCTTCCTCCTCGGCGACCAGGCCGGGCAGAGAGGGAGGGAGGCCGGCTCGAGGGGGCGCGGAGGAGCCCCTTTGTGTGGGCGCCAAAGAGCCTGCCGGAGCCGCGAGGGAGCCAGGCGCCCAGGGATGGTGGTGGCCCTGCCGCCTCCGCCTCCTCCGCCTCCGGGGTAAGGGGCCGCCTGCCCGCCTGCCCGCCTGCCTCGGAGGAGAGCCGGGGGACCCCCTGGACGATGTCCGTGTGTGGGGCGCCCCCCACAGCCCTCCGCTCCCTCCCAAACCACTTCAGGCGGCGTCTCCCCTCCAAGGCTACGGGGACCCCGAGCCCTTCGCCCTTCGCCTCAGCGCCCCGCTTCCCCCCTCACGGTCCCCGGACCCCTTCCCTCCATTTCCCCATCTCCCCACACAGGACTTGCTCTGTTTCTCCTCCGCCATCGCCCTCGTCTGTGCCCCAAATAACAGGCCCTTGAGGACTCCTCCTCATCGCCCTGGCTTCTTGTCATCATTATTACTATTACTATTACTACTATTATTATTATCATTTGGGAAGGGTGGAAGACTCCTTTCACCCCCTCTCTATCATACCACTGTTTATTCTGGATAAGTTGCCAGTTATCATGATCATTTATTTGGAAAGAGAGGAGGACTCTTCCTCCATCGTACCATTGTTTATTCTGGATAAGTTGCCAATTGTTGTTATTATTATCCTCATACTCATTATTGTTATTTGGAAAGGGGAGAAGATTCCTCCCCTCCATCATACCACTGTTTATTCTGGATAAGTTGCCAGTTGTTATTATTATTATTATTATTATTATTATTAGAGAAGGAGTGAGACTCCTTTCATCACCTCTCTATCATACCATGGTTTATTCTGGATAAGTTGCCTGTTGTTGTTGTTGTTATTATTATTATTATTATTATTATTATTATTATTATTATTATTCAGGAAGTGGGGGGAAGACTGTCCTGTCCTTTTCTCTCCTCTCCTCTCCTTTCCTTTCCTCTCTCTTTCATACCACCGTTTATTATGGATAAGTTGCCTCTGGTTGCTCCATCTCACTCCAACTGAGAGACCTCCTCAACCAGCACCTTCAGTTTTAAACAGTATTTTCCCATTTGTTGACTTCACCAATAAAATAATACCTTAGATGAGAATCTAGGCTGTTGTTGTTGTGTGCCTTCAAGTCCTTTCCGACTTATTATGGGCTTTCTTCCCCTGAGGCTGAGAGAGTGTGAGTTGCCCAAGGTCAGTGGTCTTATTCCTTTCACCTAGGTGTTGCCCTGTAGTGCATTCTTCTCTCTACAGTGATGAGGAAAATCACTTCTTTTGATTATGAAAAAAATCCCACTGCTTCATATTCTTGCTTGAAGAATGGGTATAGTTTATCATTCTTTGTTAGTGCACAGCTTTCCAGTATGTTTCCAGCCCACTCTGATGGCCCACAATTGGCTGCTCCCACTTTATCTCCCACTCCCTGCCCCCCAGAGTGGGCAAAAGTGTGCCATAGTTCTTGAATTTGTGCTAACTTAGCATCCTGCCCTGTCAAATGCCTGCTGCCTCATTTACAGAACATTGGAAATTGGAACAGCACGCAGTATTTTAAAATGAGAACTGTGCTTCACCTATTGATTTTATTGGCTGGCTGGGTTAAAAGTGAAAACCAGTTTGAAACTAAATAAACAAAGATGCAACAGGTTACATTTGAAGAAAATGGGTGGAGAGGACTTCAGTTTCTTGGTCTTTTGTTCTGCTCCCAATTTAGTTTTCAGATTTGTAGTCCATCTGTTGAAAGGGTTTCAGGGAAGTTCTTGTTTTCACAGATAATGTGCATCTTAAAAGGGAGGTTATGAGACAGCAAAGAAAGAAGCTGAAAGAGAATATAAACACATACAAGTATAATAGACCCTAAACATGAATGGAGACTGAACGTGGTGTAGTGGTTTGAGTACTGGACTATAACTCTGGAGACCAGAGTGATTCCTCACTCAGCCATGGAAACCCACTGCCTGACCTTGGGTGAGTCGCACACTCCCAGCCCCAGAAAACCCTATAGTAGGTTCCCCTTAGAGTCGCCATAAGTCAAGTGACTTGAAGGCACACAGCAGCAACAACAAACAGGAATGATAATGAACTGGCAATCTCACTTATTCAGAGAAACTAAATAATCTGCAGTTAATAGGTACTGGTTCCAGAAAGTATAGTGGTTTTGGACTAAGACTCTGGAGACCAAGGTTCAAATCTCAGTTTGGCCATGTAAACCCTCTGGGTGACTTTGAGCAAGTCACACTCTTGGCCTCAGAGGGTGGCAATGGCAAACCCCCTTTGAAGAAACTTGCTAAGAAAGCCCCATGATAGGTTTGTCTTAGGGTTGCCATAAGTCAAATGACTTGAAGGCACACAACAACAAAGATATAATATGGCCTGGGAGGACATGTATAGGGTATGTTGGTTTAAGCCAGGAATTATGCAGCTCTTAAGATGCAGTTGCCTGACCACTGTGGTTATGCTGGCTAGGGCTGCAGGGAACTGCAGTCCAATAATACCTGGAGGGCCACAGGATTCCCACTCCTGTTTAAAATAAGGAATTATCCTTCTTCTCTACTGTCTGATTTATAGTGTATGCTCCTCACCCACATTATCTTTGCATATTACTACCACAAGCACTTATTTTCAGAAAGCATTTACTCCAGAGCAGTTATGCTTCTTGTTATATAATGCATGCATTTATTACTGACAGTCCTGTTTACTCCCATCTTTCCATTTACAAGACTTCCAAGGCAGCTTACAACACAATAAAGCAAAGCAGCTTCATTTGTATACCGCTTCATACCATGCTATGCAGTGTCTAAGCAGTTTACAACTGTAAGCTCATTGCCCCCCAACAGCTGGGTACTCATTTTAGTGACCTTGGAAGGATGCAGGCCTGAGTCAAGCCTGAGCCCTGGCTAGTATTGAACTTGCAACCTTGTGGTTTATGAGTGAGTGGCTGCAGTACAGGCATTTAACCACTGTGCCACCAGGGCACACTGTATTTTAGGTTTTATTCAAAAGCTGCAGGAAAACTGTAACTTTTAATTTTCTTTTCTCTAGAGTCCACTGCCCAGTGCTATTCCAAGGCTGGCAGCCTCATTTCTGATGCAAGAGAAGGACGTGCAAGTATATACAAGAAGTGAGTGACAGAAGCAGCTTTTCAGCAGCAGCCAAAATGGGCATGAGGATCAAGCTGCACAGCACTGACCACCCCAGTAACCTGCTGAAGGAACTCAATAAATGCAGGTTGTCAGAAACTATGTGTGATGTTACCATTGTTGTTGGTAGCCGCTCCTTCTCTGCACACAAAGCAGTGCTGGCATGTGCAGCAGGCTATTTCCAGAACCTTTTCCTCAATACAGGACTGGATGCTGCTCGCACGTACGTGGTGGATTTCATCACTCCAGCCAATTTTGAAAAGATCCTGAGCTTTGTTTATACCTCAGAGCTCTTCACAGATCTGATCAATGTGGGGGTTATTTATGAGGTAGCTGAAAGACTTGGTATGGATGATTTGTTGAAGGCCTGCCATTCCACCTTTCCAGACTTGGAAAACTCAGCCGTCAATAAACAGTCCTCTGTCTCAGTTGAAAGTCGGACAGGTGGTGCTTTGGCTGAGTCAAACCATTCTCTGATTGAAATCCGAAACAGTGGAGAACACCTGAGAATAGAGCGAAATAGCAGCCTGCATGGTGAAGCAACAGGTGGCTACAAAGAAGATCCTGTAAATGATGCTAGTCATAACTTACTGCATCCACAGAACCCCAAAACTGAAGAACAGGAAACACCAGCACAGTTCAGTGGTGCCATGAGTATTATGACGCAGGCTGGTCTGAGCAGCATCAGCATGGCTGTTCAAACAACTGCAAACTCTTGCCAGCCATATAAAATCCAGAGCAATGGGGATTACAGCAAAGGCAACTTTTTCCCCTCTGATGCCTCTCTGGATATATCCACAGGCAGCAATTCCTGCCCTAGCAATAGTGACCACTCCAAAGATCAGGGTTTTGGACAAATGGATGAGCTACAACTAGAAGACCTAGGGGAAGAAGAATTACATTTTGAAGATCCCAGTGAGGAGCTAGGTGCACCAGAGGAGGTGATTGAGCTTAGCGATGATAGTGAGGAGGAGCTATCTTTTGAGAATGACAGCCAGGATAACAAGGCCATGCCCTGTCAAATATGCAAAAAAGTATTAGAACCCAACATCCAGCTGATCCGCCAGCATGCTAGGGAACATGTAGACCTGCTAACTGGCAACTGCAAGGTCTGTGAGACCCATTTCCAAGATAGGAACTCTAGAGTCACCCATGTTCTGTCTCATATTGGGATATTCCTCTTCTCCTGTGATATGTGTGAGACTAAGTTTTTTACCCAGTGGCAGCTCACCCTCCACCGCCGAGAAGGAGTGTTTGACAACAATATTATCATCCATCCCAGTGACCCACTGATAGGGAAAGTCAACTTGTTCAGTGGAGATTTGGCATGTGCTGTCTGTGGGAAGCTGCTGGCCAAAGATTTTCATGTGGTTCGGAGTCACATCTTGGACCATGTGAATTTGAAAGGCCAAACATGTGGTGTGTGTGACCAGCGACACCTCAATCTCTGTAGTCTCATGTGGCATACACTTTCCCACTTGGGAATCTCTGTTTTTTCTTGCTCTATTTGCGCCAATAGTTTTGTGGACAGGCACCTTCTGGAGAAGCACATGGCAGTCCACCAAAGCATGGAGGAAACCCTCTTTCGGTGTCATTATTGTGGTCAGGCGTTCAAGCTCGAAACTGCTTACCGGTACCATGTGAGCCAGCACAAGTGTAGCTCCAGCTTGGACCTTGTCCGACCTAGCTTTGGTGACCGAATGCACCAGCAATCTCTGCAGAAGAGGAAGCTGACAGAGGAGTTCTTAAGTGAGGACATGGCTCTCCAGAATCAACCTGGGAACAGTAAGTACAGCTGCAAGGTGTGTGGGAAGAGGTTTGCTCACACCAGTGAATTCAACTACCACCGACGCATCCACACTGGGGAAAAGCCCTATCAGTGTAAAGTATGCCACAAGTTCTTCCGTGGGCGTTCCACCATCAAGTGCCACTTGAAGACACATTCTGGGGCTCTCATGTACCGGTGCACAGTTTGTGGCCACTACAGCTCTACTCTTAACCTCATGAGCAAGCATATAGGTGTGCACAAAGGCAGCCTTCCCCCTGACTTCACTATTGAGCAAACTTTCATGTACATCATCCATTCCAAAGATGCGGAGAAAAACACAGACAGCTGATAACAACAGTATTGGGAAAGTAAGCACTACTTGTGCTTTAGTTTTTATAAAAATAACATTATGTACAATGGTCAGGCATCATCAGCATTGTACTTTGTTTCTTTTGCCTTGTTAGATGGTTTCTTAAATTACTGTCCTCTGAAAACAACAGCACATTAGATGTGTTATTGTTTGCAAGAAACCTGTTGTGTTTACCTCCTGCTGAGTCCAATGCTCGTAGTCGTTGTTTCAGATCTAGGAAACAGACAGTTTGTTCCTCTCCACTGTATAGGTTTACCTCCTCATGACTTTTCCCTCCACCACCATTGTCATCTCTGAGATGAGATCACTAAAAGATTTATGTTCTTAAGATATATTGATGCTCCACATCAGTAGAGATAGCAGGGGAGAAAGTGGGAGGCAAAAGTATTGTAATTGTTTCTGTCTGGTTGTCAGGAAGATGCAAGTTGAAGCAACTTAAAGTGCAGTCCTAAGCATGTTTGGTTATTGCTTCCTTCCTGGAAAGTGTGCTTAGGATTTTTAGGCTGCCTTCTTGTCAGAGAAATTTGTATTTTTAAAGGTTTGCCAACTTAACCCCCCCCCAAAAAAAAACCCCTTAACACTTGATTCTTTACCTGACAGCTGTGTGATCAATAGTCATTAGTGATTATGGTTCTTATCACTATGCTGTGAAAATTCTAACTTTATGATCTCCCTTGATCAGTGCTTCTCCGTTGTTATTTTTCCAGATGTTTCAGACTTCAGATCCCAGAAGTCCAAGCCAGCATAGTCAGTGATCAGGAATTCTGAAAACTGAAGCTTCAGACATCTGAAGGCCCAAGACCTGAGAATCACTGCTCTAGATAAAACTGACATTAAAGGCACAAGGGAAGGCTAGGTTTGTGTGTGTGTGTGGCAAATTATTAATCCTATCTTACCCCCAATCATATTTAGCCTTTTGCCCTATATAATAAAATCAGGAATTTGCTTTATGAAAAACAGCAAATAAGATAGATGTGTGGTAGAGGAGAGGAGAGTTTTTCCAAATATGAACCTTTTGGATAAAGTTTTGGCCGGAGCAACGAAAATGGCAGTGCCCTGAGAAAGAATTATTGGCATAATTTCCCACATCCTCTTTGCAGAAAGAAAAATTCCTCAGGCATCAAAGAACATATGTGTTGTTTTGTTGTTTCTTTGTTGCCTCCCACTATAGTATTTAAATGCTGGGGGGGGGGGGTGCCTGCCAGTTGCCTGTCCTGAAAAATGAGGCTAGTATCCAATGGTTCACACTTCTGAAAGTGTCTGACTAATATCGTTATGTGGGCAGGGCTTGGAATCCTCCTTGGGGGCTACAATCCTATACACGCTTATTTGGTACAGTTCCCTTTGAACTCACTGGGGTTTACCTCTGAGCAGACATGGAGAGGAGTGCATAGTTGTGCTTGAAAATATATTATTGCCTTAAGGAAGTATCTCTAGGAAAAGGAAGAAAAGAGTTAGGGCATTTCCAGATAATTTGAAGTGGCAGAATAAATTCATTTTTTTTTTCATATTAGTTTGGAGGGACCAACATGTCTTCTCAAAGCAGCACTTTTACTGCAGCACTTTTACTGCAGGAATATCCCACATTCTACCACATCTTTTTGTTGCATGGATCACAGCAGGCCTTCCCACTCTCCATGCAAATACATTCATTGTGATTATGCCAGAGGTGCCTATTGGGCTGAAGACAGATGTGACTTCTATAGACCAGTGGCGCCAGTTTGAAAGAGCATGACTACATGTAGTACATATATACCCTTGGCTTTCCAGGACTGAGCTGTGAAAAATACGCCCCCCCCCATGCAGACTTCAAGAAGCTTGTAGCAAAAGCCAGCCGTAGATGGCATTAATTGGCTTTGCACTCATTGCACTACCAGGATACATCGCATGCCAATTCTTGAAGCAATTTGCTACTTTCCATTTTTTTAAGATGAAGGATGGATGTACACATGAGGAAAACATGAATGTGGTGCTTAATTTGAGAAAAAGAATGGCCAGATCACTTGAATCAAAGGGAAAAGGGCAAGGCTAATGCATAATCCAGGAGTGGGGAAAGCGCAGCCCACAGATCGTGTGTGGCCCCAGAGTCATTTTTCTGGCTCCTAGGGCCATCAACCTTTAAAATGGAATTATTCCCCAAATGCCTCAGGCTTCCACCAGCATATGTGTGTGGAAGACAATTCCCCATTTTTTATTCAGTATATTTTTCAACACAAGTGATCTGGAAACCAGTGTCTTTTCCTGTTAAGAAAAAGGTCTGTCTTATGCCTAAAATGGTTGAAGAGGGCTGAAAATGTGGCACAAATTGTCCCAATTTCCCTGAGAGAGTGCTGTGGAGCATTTGGGAGCAAAAATATCTTTTTCCAGGGTCACAGCTTTCTTAATGTCCCTGGGGGAACCAATTCAGCCTGCTTACCCCCAATAATTGTCCGCCTGTGTTCTTATCCATCATTTGTCTTGGTGGGATATATATCTGCTGTGCTTACTGAAGGAAGGGAGGATGGAGAACCCACTGTGTCTCGCTCTTCAATAATTGTGTTTCTCTTCACCTCTGTACAGTGCCTATGGCCTCACAAGTACTTGGCAGCATTACCTCCCCCTATTCGTGTTGCAGAAATGTCAAGTAAGCTCATTATAATGTTCTGTAAAGTCTTCAGAGGTCAAGCACTACCCTGCAGGAATGCTCTTTTAGTCCTGTAGTGGAAAAGAAGTGGAAAACACCAGAAAAGTTACCTCTTCTCTTTTCTTTGACAGGCAAAGTGCTGCTTTTTGGTTTCATTTTTTAAGTTCTTTGATGGTTGCACACTTCCCCCTCCCTACAACCAAAGCACACATCTCTAACCATTTTCTTTTTTAAAATGAAGAACCAAGGTATGTTCTGTGTTCACATCTGTTCATGTCACAAGGCAAGGAGCATGCTCTTGATAGTGCATTTGTGCTAACATGAAGACAAGCTAACAGAAAGTGTAGACTTTTTTTTTTTTATCATCCAGAGATTTTGCCCTCAGAACAATTAAAACTCAGCATATGTTTAACTAACAATAAATACAGCCCATTGGCTTGATATTGGAGATTGCCTCTTTCCCTCCCTTCTGCATATTTTGGTGCACATTGGAGGGATTTAAGAGAAGAGTGAGATCCCAGGCTACAGGTATTGGATTACACTTGTGGCTTATCTTGTGGATTGTGCTTCGTGCTGCAAAAAATGATTTTTCCCAAGTGCAGTTCTGTGTGAAATCTATGTAGGAGGGATGGATGTGTGAGGTGAATGTTGATATATGTAGCAGCTGATGGGAGATCTGCCCCTTGGTTTAATGCAAACTACCTCATAAAGAGGAAGCTCTGGAGTCTTAAAAGTGACTTGTGTGCACTACTAGGCTCTCAGGCTTCCATAAATAAAAACACTGGTGTTAAAGGAAAGGAGACATCCATGAAACCCTACTCTATTTTTGAACTATGAAAGAGGAGAATGAAAATAATATAGGACCCCTGAATCATCTCTGATTCTGGTTCCAGTAGGGTTATTTTGGTCAAGGTTTTTTTGCCTCTCTGCTTACAGTACCTACCTCTAAGGGTGTTGTGAAGATTATCTATTTTAATGTGTATCAAGGAGCGGGGGGGGGGGGGAGCACTTATTTATGTCTCACTTTCATATCCAAGGATAGTAAGATAGTTCTAATGTGCAGCAGATATTCGGCTCATTTCTTTATTTCTTTCCTTCTTGTGGCCTCAGGTTGGCAAACACCAAAAAAAAAAAAAGATAAACTAAGGGATGGCTAAACTATGGCAGACAGAGCTCTTTCCAGGTGCATTTGGTAAAGTTGTAGGCAAGCATTAAAGAGCTGCCTCAGGATTTAACCACTATTAAGTTTTGATACTTTTATAAAATTAATAGTAGGGGCAGGGCTACCTGAATATAGACCCGGGAGAGCTTGAATAGGAAGTCAGAAGCAGGCCGAAAGCAGAAGGCTAGACCTCATGGGTATGGAAAGCCTGGCCACTGAAGGAGCTTCATACTCCCTATCCATTGGAATAGATGTTCTTATACACCCATTCCCCTTCTCTGCCTGAAGAGGGTTCCTGGGCCTGAGCACACACATTCCAAAGCTCACCAAAGCTGGTCCTGTCTTGGGGTCTTATCCCACTACATTGTTAAAGCACTTTTTAGTCGTCTTTAACTGCCATGGAAACCTAGGATTGGCACTTTGTTTTTGTTGTTGTGTGCCTTCAGGTTGTTTCCAACTTATGGCAACCCCAAGATGAACCTATCATGGGATTTTCTGGGACTGAGAGTGTGTGACTCGCCCAAGGTCAGCAGTGGGTCTCCATAGCTGAGCAGAGAATCAGACCCTGGTCTCCAAGGTCAGTCTGATGCTCAAATCACTACACCATGCTGGCTCTCACTGGCACTTTAGGAAGGGACATTTAGAAGAATTCTCAGTCAGAGAAGTCTTGGGCCTCACCCAAAATTCCACAAAGCATTGCCATGACAGTTAAAATGGAATTATAGTGCTTTAACAGTGTAGTGTGACAGTCCCATCAGATTCTGAGTTTTCTGGTTCAGAGTCCCAGACGAATAATCATTAATGTATTTCCCACAGTGTGCCATGTGCTAAGCTGAACCATGTTTCCCTAAGTAGGATGCAGGCTCTGGTGGGAGTGAAGAAAAAGAAACTATACTTCATCTTATCAAGTAATAACTCTTGTCTCAAAGTCAAAGCAGAGTTCTAGAGCTTTTCTCTCATTTTTCAGTGCCAAACCTATCCTAATTCATGAGGCAAATATGCCCAGCTCCAGAAAGTTCTGTTTTGAAAGCATTGTGCAAAAATAAAGCTTTGAATTGTAAACTTTACAGTTAAAGCACTGGGACATAGAAAATCGGAGCCTGGTTTCTGATTCTGAATGTCTGTCTCTTGAGTATAGCTTTGGACTAATAGAGTTATCTGCCTGCCCTCAAACACACCAACTCATCCCTCATCTCTAAGAATGAAAATGAATTTAAAGGACTACCTCACAGGGGAAACGTTGTGAGGTGTAGTAAATGTCTGTAAAGTGCTTTGGAACCCTTAGGCTTAGAGAAAGACAAAGTATTGTAATTAAATGGCTTCATTCTGTTTGCCATGCTACCATTTGTGAAAAATCTCTCCCTGTCATTACCATCACCACAGGGGAGGGATTAGGCATGGAACAGATATTCCAGTCCAATGCAGAACAGTTTGATTTTTTAAAAAAAATGTTCTGGAGATTAATGCTTTATAAACTCTTTGTAAACTGAAACAATACCCTCCCCCTTGTTTTCCTCCAAAGATCCAGATATCTTGAAATGAAACAAAAAAACAAAACAGATCATCATGATTGCTGTCTAACCTTTTGGTTAAGTTAATGGTAGGTACTGACCTCCTGGTTATTTAATTGTTTACTATCTATTTGCTGTACACTTTGTATATTTTGTAAAACCTGTCTCCTTCCCCAAAGGAAACAAAAAGTAGATGTCTAAAATTGTTATACATCAGATTCTTTTATACTCCCATCATTTGACACAAAAGTTGTTGTTTTTTTTTATTTAGAATAATAAAATGAAAAACTTGAAGAGTTTGGTTGTTCTTGTTTTTTGTTTGAGGTAGAAATTAACCAGCTTACTTTTTATTGCAGGTCAGTACAGTGGGCCTTTCACATTATCTGGGGTTATGGGCACAGGACCTCTGTGAAAGTGGAAAAAAACAATTTAAAAAGCATTTTTTTTTTTACCTGAGAGAACAGCTCTCTAGGATTTTCTGGGTCCTCAAGTGCTACTCTGTGGTCAACATCCACTGAAAGGCGACCATAGAATCATCATTTGTAGGTCCTCCAGCATGATTATATGGTCACCTTTTGGTGGATGTTGACCATAGAGTAGCACTTGAGGACCTAGAGAATGCTAGAGAGCTGTTCTCTCTAAAAAGAGGAAAGTGTTTTCTCTAGGAATCTCTAGGTCCTCCAGCGTGACTGTATGGTCACTGTTCAGCAAAGTCATGCTGTAGGACCTAGAGATTCCTAGAAAGAACATATTAATCAAATCCATGAATAATCAAATCTGCAAAAGTCAAATTCACAAATACTGAGGCCCAACTGATATGGTAATGAACGAAAGAAACAGCCTTCCCGCCACACACTGAAGAAACACTGCACTCCTTTAGAGCTGGGTCTCAAGTTCTCTGGATACGTCAGAGAGCTTGCAGGATTGCTGGAGGCTTCTCCAAGTTTGTTCTGGGATTTAGCACATGCAGTCCCTCTCATTCTGCAAGTAATACTTTTCTATGCATATCAGACAACTTGGGGGAAGCAAAGTGAAAGCCCCAACTAACAGCTGGTTAGGAAGCCAAGCAAGAGTACCTGGGCATGTACTTTTATATACATTTTTAAACTGTATGTTTATGTTTTATATCATAGGAACAAATATGTCTTGGATTGTTCCTCTCAAACATAGTTTTGGTTTGATTTGTTCTGTCTTGGTATCTGGTGGGTTTGATTTGATTATCTATTCTTCACCAGGTAAATAAATGCTCATAGATGAAATATGGTTGCAAAAATTAGGTAAGCATTTCTGGAATATCCTGTCATCTTTGTCCTGAGCTTTTTAACCTGAACTCCCAAGTATTTTATCATGATTTTTAATCCAGACATTTATATATGTCCTTGAGCCCTGGATAAATGCCCTGTTTCCCTCTTTTTAAAAAGTGATGATTAACTGCATTTCTTGTAATCTCCACCTTAACCTTTTGTTCCTGTTGTTCTGAGATTAACTTTGGCCTCAATCTATGTGTGTTCTATCAGGCTGAATATTGGATAGGATGTGCTGAGAACATTTTGCTTCCCATGGTCCATCTTGATCTCGAAAAAAATGCTTTGACCAGTCAGCTTTCAGAATACTGAAAAGCACATGGCCCAAATCATGTTTGTTTGTTTGTTTTTTGTAGAAGATCCTATAACGGAAACATCAAGGCCTATTCACATGACTGAACATGTGGCACTCATAAGAACAAGTAAAAAATTCTACATTTGCTGGCTCAAAATCCAGGGCTAGTTGGTTATGTACAGGTACCATTCTGAAGGAAGAACTCAGCTTTTGATGCAACATTACAATCAGACTGAAGTGCTAGTTTTGGTGAATGCGGTTGGGTAAAACAGGAAGAATTTTATCAGGTTCTCTGCAAAAGTCCAATTTGGCTATTCCTTCAAAATGGCTTATTTTATTTATTGATTAATCGATTAAAATACTCTTTTCTCCACACTGATCATTCCACCCATTGTCAACTGTGTGTTCCCTCCTCCTCTCCCTGGTTTTGTCTGTCTAATGTAAATAATCTGAACAGAGACCATGCTTCTTGTATGGTCTGTACTACTTCTAGCACACATAACCAATGCTGAGTAATTAATATTTAGTAATAGGACTGTTACTTTTATTAAAATTCTAGGTAGCGCAAGCAAACTTTGCTGTGGATGTTCCTCTGATGATAAAGACTGATGATAAAGACTAAATGGCACAACACAGGGAGAAAGGAATCCATCAGGGAGAGATGTAACATTTTTCACAGTAATAGATGCAAAAGGTAAAGGCTAAGAGGCAGGCTGGGTCTTCTACAAACAATGCAAAACTTCCAAGTACTCATGGGTCCCCTTAGAGGGGATTCAGAGCCCCAGCATTATTGCCTGAGGGCACAGCTGGTTAGCCATGTTCTTTCTCAACACTGCTCCAAATTCACAGTCTGGTCTATCACATTTCATTGGCTTCACATAATAGGCTCGCACACAGCCGGCTAGAACTGAGCCATTTGTATCCTTGATTCCCCAGTAGATACTTACATTTTCTCAAATTGTGTTCTTGTTGGAAAAAAATGAATAACTTTTCATTTTTCTTAACACCATGAGAAAGTGGAATTTTGAAAAATACAGGGCTTATTCTTAAATCAGAAAAATAAAACCAGAGTCTTTGTGTGTATTTGTGTGTGTGTGCAGAATATAAAATTTTCTCTGTGTAGGGAACTTTATTTCTTGACACAAAAGGACCTTTTCTGTGGGGAAACAACCCCAAGTGAGTTTTTCACACAGGTCTTACCTGTCCAGGATTCTTGTCAGTAGTTTTCTATGGGTTTTTCAGGCTATGTAGCCGCATTCTGGAAGAATTTATTCCTGACATTTTATCTGCATCTGTGTCTGGCATCTTCAGATCCTTCTGAAGATGTCAGCCACAGATGAAGGTGAAACGTCAGGAATAAATTCTTCCAGAATGTGGCCACATAGCACAAAAAGCCCACAGAAAACTATGGACACCGGCTGTGAAAGCCTTAGAGTTCACATTCTTTTCAGCGTTTACTGATGTTCAGGAAACCAATTTTTAAATTTATTATCTGATAATATCTGAATTTATTTTCAGATAATAGTCACTCACTATTCCCTAGCCACTCACACATACACAAATTACCAGTTGAATCTTCACCAAAGCCTTGGGAGGTGTCCATTTTGGAGAGCATTGTTTTTAGAATGAAATTTTCATTCAAAAATGCACAGCTAAGAGAGGAGTCACAGAAATATGCATTGTCACCACTGTAATTTCACGACAGCAGATACATTCATTACCATATTTGTGGGGGTGGAGGGAAGGTGAAATGGAGGAAGGGTAATGAAAACATAACGAACAGTTTGTTAAATTCAGCTGATCTGTCAGAATAGCAGACCATGTCTTCCCATATTTCACACTGCATGGTCTTTGGTCCCTAGATTGCTTGAAATAAATGCTGCCCACAATTAGAACATCTTAGTGAGGCCCTCTGCCAGTGGGAGAAAACTCTGAATATGCTGGGTCCTGAATGTGGCCAACTCTGGTCATAGAACAAATTATGCATTAATTTGGTGAGATGTCTTTTGCGATAACAATAGAATGCTGGGTGCTGGAGGAGCCCTCTCTACCTCTCTGATCCATCTGATCTTTGGGGATGTACCTGACCACAGCTGAGATGAGTTTTCCTCGGAAGTTCTTGCTCAGGAAGTTGTATAAGATGGGATTGACCACACAGTGGATGAGGGTGAAACAGTCTACGATGTCATAAAAGAAGTAGAGAAACTCAATCAAGTGGCAGTGGAGGAAGATGCTGGTGTCTTCAAGTGTGAGCAAAAGGAGAACCAACTGGAATGGCAGCCAACTGACCAGAAAGACAATGATGTAGGCATAGATGAGGAGGCAGTGCTTCTTGCCCTCTGGCTTGTTGGAGCTTCTGATGTGCCTGGCAGTCAATATGTTGAAAATAGCCATGACAGAAAAGGGGATGAGGAACCCAATGAAGAGAGTAAGAAGGGTGAGAGCCAGGGCCCAGGCACTGTATGTCTCAAGGGGGGCCATGAAGAAACAAAATGGCTCAGTGCTGTCAATTAACTCCATGTGTGCTACCTCTGGTAAAGGAACAATGGCAGCAAAGGCCCATATGCAACAACAAGCAATGCGTCTCACAAGATGCTGGTGTTTGTGCCAAAAGTGGGAAGATGTTGTCAGTGATATATAACGGTCGACACTGAGACAGGTAAGAAAGTAGATGCTGCTGTACATGTTGGCAAAGTAGAAGTAATGGGTGAAGCGGCAGAGAAAGTCTCCCCAGAGCCAGGTGTAATCAAGCATGACTTCCAGCATCCAGACTGGTAAGGAAAGGACCACCCCTAAGTCCGCAATGGCCATGTTGAAGATGTATAAGTTGACCAAATTTTTGTGGCTTCTGGTTTGCCAGTTCACCCAGATCACCAAGAGGTTCTCCACCAGCCCCACCACAAAAATGATAAGGTAGAGGACAAAGAGGAACACCCGCTTCATGTTCTCATTCAGCCCTGTATCACAGTAGTTGAAGGAGTAGTTGAGCAGATGGAAGAGCTCTGTCAGATTGTGGTACTCCTCATTGAAAGGTGAGAGACCCTCAGATTCCCCCATTTTGAGTGGGAAGGTGAACTGTAAGAAGAAATAAATAAAGGAGTTGTTGAGTACTAGTACATCTAAGTCAAGTTTTCCCTCCTAGTAAGAATATATAGACAACCAAATATCAACACAGGAAGGCTGTGTATAGCTGGAAAGCATAACTCATTAGGATGATTGCAAATCCTTCAAGTCTTGGGGTCTGATGCTTTTATAGTTCATGTTTGTGCAAGAGAGACACTTGGTGAAAATGGAAGAATCCAAAAGTGGAAGGTCACTTTTCAACTTAACTGCAGCAGTGTTTACAGAGGGGAGGTCTGGCTGAACCATAATGAAATGAATCTGAGCTTGGCAATATTATTTGGGGAAGGGAGCAACAAATTCCTGAATCCTCCAGCTGTAGGTTTCTGGAGTTGTAGTTCTCCAGTGCTATCTTGGATAGCTCTGGAGGGAACACACTGACGATCAGCTTCTGCTGTCTGTAGAAGCAGGATTACTACCTCTATTTCCCATCACTTGTCTTTTCTGCTTTTTAGGAATTAGTGGGAAGAGCAGCTGAACAGAGAGCAGTACCTTAGGGAAGCAAACAGGCTTGTGGGATCTACTTTATATATATAAAAAAGTAACTGCCCCCTCCCCCAGTACCCTAGCCTGAACCCATACACTTAGAATTAATGAACAGATTGCCTCTAGCAACAATCTGGGCCTAGGAATTCGTTTTCAGTATCAGAACTTAGCTGAGCTCACAGTCTCACCACAAACTTCTTTCAGCAGGCTCATTTAGCTGGAAAAATTCTTTTTTTTTGCTGTTCTTCTTAAAACTAGTTGGGAGTTGGCTATTATAATACACAGCGTGCATATGAAATCACATAGCAAAAGTACAGCAATTGCATCTCTCTGAATGAATATTCAGATGGAGAACAGAAATATAATTCCTTCATAGAAACATCTCAGCTAAAATACGTTAGGTAGTTTGGACTGGATCCACACTGACAATGTAATCATAAGAGAGAGGGAAATAAAATGGGGAGTGAGAGCTGTCAACTCACCCAGCATAGACCTGGGGCAGAATTCAGCAACTTTGGGTCTAGGACAGAAGTGGGAATTGTGAGCTTCATGTGGTCCTTTGGGGCTCTTGAAGGGAGAGTGCATATAGCTCTCAAGACCTCCAAAGTGCTTTCTGACACTTCCTTAGACCCCCAACAAAACACTTGAGGGTATAGATTAGTCAACAACATGGCCCCTATAATGCCACAGGAAGCTCAAAACAGCAGCACACTGCCCTCCAATCTCTGCAGTGAACCCATTCAGATCTAGGTTATCCAAAGCCCACTTTGAACCATCTGTGGAGAGAGGTAGAATGGCACATCCACAGAAAGCTAACATCTTCCAGCCATACACATGATGGTTGCAATTAAGATTGCCGTAAAAATTGCTGAATTTATTTTTCATTGGAGTCAATGGAGCTTAATCATGACTAATGTGTTCCTTTAATTTAAGTTGGACTTAAATTAACCTAATTTAGGGGGGTTGCAGACTGCCAGAAATAGTGCAAATTGAGTCCACTTTTAGGGTTAGGGTTAGTGCTAGAGAATCATGGGAATTGTTTTTTTTCTGAGACATTGAGCCTTCTCTGTCAGAGAGCTCTGGTGCCACAATAAAATACAGTCCCCATGATTCCCTAGCACTAACCCTAACCCTAAAAGTGGACTCAATTTGCACTATTTCTGGCAGTCTGCAACCCCCCTTAGTCTTCATCTCAGTCAGAGCTCAGAAAATTTACTTTTTTGGACAACAAAAATGGCCATGCTGGTTATGGAATTCTGGGAGTTGTAGTCCATAAAATGTAACTTTTGTACATAAATCTTAAAATGTGCAAGAGATTTTGAAATAAACCTCTCTAGGCTTTTCACTGAGCAACATTTCACTGTATTTGTTTGTGGGTAAGCCTTTTACATTTGCAAAACTGTGTGTGTATATGCGTTCAAGTTGCCTGTTAGCCTATGGTGACCCCATAAATCTCATAGGGTTTTCCTAGGCAAGAAATCTTCAGATGTTTTGCTAATTTCTTCCTCTGGAATATAGACTACAATACCTGGTGTTCGTTAGTTGTCTCCCATCCAAGTACTAACCAGAGCTGATTCTGCTTAGCTTCCAAGATCAGATAACATCTGGTGCCTTTAGATACAATCTCCCAAATGAATTCTCAGGAGAAGTCCAACACAGATCATGCAAAGCAAAAGCAAGCCATGCTCTTGTGCTGTAGATCTCCCTTCAAAATGGACATTCCCCATGCTCCTTTCATTTAATTGCATAGAAATGCCACTCTAAAAATGGGAGTAGGTCATCAGAAGACTTTGAAGAATATCCTTCACCCTGTTTCACTCTAAAGAGACACATGGAGGTCTGTCTGTGTTTGCTTGAACTTGCATATTGCTAAGCACTCTTTAAGACCAGAAAATTACACAGCCCTCCAAATGTCATTGGACTGCAGCATCCAGCATAGTTACTATCCCTGCTCCAGACAGGGATGGCTAGTGCCCCGAATAGGGCATTAACCTTGGTTGTCATTGCAACAGACTGCTTGAACCTATAAAATGGATGTAATGTACATATGCATTTACTACACTTCTATACTACTTTTCTGCACATGTATTGAGGACGTTTGCTGCTTAAAATAAGGGCTTGTATAAGTGTAATTTAGAAGCAATTTGCTACCTTCATTGGTAATCAGTTGAACTTCAGAGGTTCCCAAACGTTGGTCCTCCAGATGTTTTGGACTTCAGCTCTCTGATTTCTTGACTGTTGCCCAAGTTGGTTGGACTTCTGGGAACTGAAGTGCAAAACATCTGGAAGACCAAAGTTTGGGAACCACTGGACTAGATGAACTTTGGTCCCCCTTCCCCCTTTATAATTTTATGATCTAAATTGCATGTAACTAAAGAGGAAGGGATGGAGAGTGTAAGGGACACTTTAGTAAAGTTGTATACCATCTTTTTCATTCCATAAGTATGCTGCAAATGTAAGAAGGTGGATTTCTGGAATGCAGCCAGAGACCCCATCCTGTGGCTGATTTGTGTGATAGTGAGGGAAAAAAAAACTGTCTCTCTGTCAATCTGTTTGGGTATTGGACAGAAGATGGCTGGGTTCTTATCTCCACTCATTCAGAGACCTTGGGCCAGTCCTTAACACTCAGCCTAATCTACCTCACAGAGGTGTGATGTGAGAATAAACTGAGAAGGGGGAGCTATCTAAGCAAGACTCTTAGGTATTTCAAGAATGCTTCAGAAAGACAGTCCAGGTGGCAAGTAAAAAAAATTCACCTTACCTCCTTAAATGACCAATTCACACCTTATTATTTTACAACCTTGACTGAACTGGTACAGTATATGTTCATTGGTTTCAGACATAAGCACCTGATATTATGATGTTGCTTTAAATTCTGAACTGAAGGGTGAGATCAGGAATTGAGCGTCGCTGGGTAAGGGTATCAATCTTCATACATGTTGGACTATATTATTATTTTTAATGAGACAGACATACATTTATAAACACATGTCATACTGATATATTTTTCAGGGGGTTGGGATAGCTTGCATTTATACTAGCTGGTAAATTCATTGGTTTGCTTTTGTTCAATACAGTTGGCCCTCCATATCCACAGATTATTTATCCATCAATTCAACTATCCTTGGTTTGAAAATATTATAGATAGATCTAGATCTAGATCTAGATATAGATAGATCTAGATATAGGTAAAAATATTCCCCATTGACAAGGATGGCAAGTCATGTCTGACCATAGGGGGTGGTGCTCTTCTCCGTTTCTAAGCCAAAGAGCCAGCATTGTCCAAGGACTACTCTATGATCATGTGGTCAGCATGATCACACAGAACACTGTTTACTTTCCCACCAAATTGGTACTTATTTATCTACTTGCATTTGTATGCTTTTGAACTACTAGGTTGGCAAAAGCTGGGACTAGTGAGGGGAGCTCACCCCATCATGCAGCACTCAGGCCTTGAACTGCCAACCTTCCGATCTTCCGATTATCAGAATTGACATCTTAACCACTTGAACCACTGCATCATATATATATATATATATATATATATATATATATATATATTTTCCAAAAAGCAATCCTTGGTTTTGCTGTTTTATATAAGGGATACTATTTTAATATGCCATTGTATTTAATGGGTCTTGAGCATCCATAGATTTTTATACCCATGGTGGTGGTGGTGGTACTGGAACCAAACCTGTACATGCAGTGGACCATTGACACAATATCTTTCCCCCAACCTGGTGCCCCAGATAATGGGAATTTCAGTCTGTCACTTCTGGAGGGCACTGGGTTAGTGAGGTCTGAAGTATGGGACCAAGGCAAACTGACAAGGGAATACAGAGTGAGAGATAGTATTAGAATCATAGAATCATAGAGTTGGAAGAGACCACAAGGGCCATCCAGTCCAACCCCCTGCCATGCAGGAACTCCCAATCAAAGCATCCCCGACAGATGGCCATCCAGCCTCTGCTTAAAGACCTCCAAGGAAGGAGACTCTACTACTCTCCGAGGGAGTGCGTTCCACAGTCGAACAGCCCTTACTGTCAGGAAGTTCCTCTTAATGTTGAGGTGGAATCTCTTTTCCTGGAGCTTGCACCCATTGTTCCGGGTCCTAGTTTCTGGGGCGGCAGAAAACAAACTTGTTCCCTCCTCAATATGACATCCCTTTAAATATTTAAACATAGTATTCTAATGGGAGGCTCAGATAGGAGAACACTGGACAGAATGGTAGTAATATTCTGGTTGGGGGAGAAAGATATGTTGGTTGGACAGGAGAAGTTGAGAGCTGGGGCTGGAACTGGGTAAAATAGTAGGTAATGGAAGCTGCTGATGCCAAAGGAGAAAGGAATTCTTGTATGCCCAACATTTTAGATATGTCATGCCTCAGTTTAAAAAAACACACAATTGGCTGTATGCTCTACATGTTGGAATAGAGTTGGGAAAAACTACTTTTTCGGACTAGTGGTTTTTAGATTACAGTGGCCATGTTGGCTGGAGGATTCTGGCAGATAAAATCCCTGGAAGTAATTTTTCCAAAGTTTTGTGTCTTCTCTTGATTTTTCATTGGGATGTTTCTATGAGTCTACAACACAATACACTGCCTTCTCTGGCTAGTATCAGGTCCTCTGAAGTTCCAGGCAAGTAACCTGCAACTAGCACTGCCTAGAATACACAAGATATTGAATTACGGCTTAGCCTTAGAGGACAAATGAAAGCTGCCTGACCCTGAGTCAGACTACTCATCTATCTAGTCCAGTGCTGCCCACTCATACTGGACATGCAGTATCTGCAATAAGGTCTTTCCTAACCCAGCCACCTAAGAGCCTTACCCTGGAGGTGCCAGGACTGAACCCAGGATCTTACTGGTTACAAAATGATTCAGTGTTGAAGTAGAATTCCCACTTTGTTTTCCCAACAAGAATTAACATGTAGACAT
Organism: Phrynosoma blainvillii; assembly: GCA_026167975.1. NCBI lineage: Eukaryota > Metazoa > Chordata > Lepidosauria > Squamata > Phrynosomatidae > Phrynosoma > Phrynosoma blainvillii. The sequence continues at coordinate 203,176,902 of JANUYF010000002.1, read as the reverse complement.
GCAGCTCAAAGGAGGTTCTGTTATTTTTATAGTGGTTTTGAAAACATTTCTCCGTGTGTGTGTGTTTTTTTCCCCCATTCCTGAATCTTGAGACACTTTCATTCTGGAGGCTACCACAAATGGGATCTGGGATCTGGGATCTGGGATCTGTTGATGTCGCTGCAAAGAATATGTTTTCCCACTGAGCTATGATCCTACTAATATTTCCCCACAGATTGATTTTTAATTAATTTATAAGAGACAGGATGAATCCTATGAGCAGACAATAATATCTTAAAGTGTTCCAAATTTTTATTAGGCTGAATGTTGGCTTCAGTAAGTGAATGTCTGGCTTTTGGATTCCACAGAACTCTTCCTTTAAGGAGGAATAGGAAGCCTGAAGTAGGATCTGGCTCATAAGGGATACTTGGGTAAATCCAGTGGCAATTTGTGTTTTTCCCCTAGTAAGGAAGTAAATCCATTTAGTGTTTTAGTCCAGATTTTAAAGGATCTATTCAAGTTTCTGAATCCTAAGCTTAAACTTTTTGTCAGTGCCTTGGACAGCTCTTTTAAATTTCAATTAAATTTCAATTTCAATTTTAAATATCAGACTGAAATACAAAGTCGTGCTAGCACTGGGTAAATCACAAAATCTTGCTTCTCTTGTTTACTCAACTGGTCAAATAAGACTGAGGTTGCAGAAAGACAAATTGTTTTAAAGAAACTTGAAAGTGGCTTACAAAAGGTTTTGCCATATTATTTCAGCTCAGTGTTACCTCCAGCCAAACAGGCTTTATAGTTTTTTCTGTAACAATACAAAACTCTATCAAAAGTGTTTAACATATAGAAGTGGGATGAGCATTGTTGCTGTTGTTATGTCTGTTTACAATGAGATTCAGCTACAATGCTATACATAGTAATTTGTTGCTAATTGCCATCAGGTTGTCTTCCACATGTGGCTACCCTATGAATGAGAGACCTCCAAGTCACTCTGTTATCAGCTGCCTTGCTCAGGCTTGCAAATTCAGAACCATGGCTTCTTTGATTGAGTCTATCCACTTGTAATGCAGTCTTTCCCCCCCCCCCCATTTCCTCCCCAATATTAACCAAGCATAGTCATTTTTCTGATGCGTCCTCTCTCAAATTGCCTTTAAGTCTCTAACCCCACCCCACAGCATAACAACACCTACTGCCTGCCTTCAACCTTAGTGAATCAGATATTGGAATAAGTTACTGGTTTGGGCTACATATTCCAGAATCCAGCAGTCAGCATGGGCAGTTGGTGTGTATTACTTCTGAAACTGAAATGCAGAGATATAAAACGAGTGGCCAACCTATTTCTGTGGGACAATTGACACAGACAGTGGGAAAGTGTAGCACATCTGAAGGATCCATTGGCTGGCTGTAGTATAGCTGTTTGTTATTGTCTAGCTAGGGCTTGGCAAAGTTATGTTCTCTGGACTGCAATGCCAAGAATTTCCTGGATCAGCTTGTCCACAGGTAATGCTAGTTGGGGGGACTCTTGAGGTGCAATCTAACCAAGTAATTTTTCCAGGCTCTGAAGAAGACACATGTGAAAGCAGAGGATTATAGTGGTGATAGGAAGGCTTGTTATATTTATTTATATCACAACCTTTTCCCCAACCCTGGGACTTAAGGTGGCTTCCAATGAAAACAGATACAAATAAAAGCTGACATCAGTGAACAAGATCCATAATTTGGAAACCTCCTAAATTAAAATTTAATATGAAAATGAAGCTGTCACTGGGCTGGAGATGAGTCATTCACTTTCTCTAGAGCATTTGTAGGAAGGAAGAGAAAGTCCTGTATCTTAAACAGAAGGAAATCTGGCATCCCTAACAGAGGCGCCCATGCCCCTAGAAATGTTTCTCTACAGGATACAAGCTGATCTGCTAGCAAAAGAACAAAAAACAAGAGATGGATGCACTACTTACCTTATAAAGAAACAAAGATGACCCTGGAGGTCTGCAGTGAAGGACTCTTTGCCTTCTGTCTCCTCAGTGTGGTACTTTCCCTGAGTCTGTCGTGCAGACTTTGCAGGAAAGTGTGTTTTCTGCTGGGTGGCTGGCTGGTGTGAGGGTGCTTTTCCTTCCCTCCTATCTCCCTCTACACAGGAAATGAGCACAGGATCATAACCTGTTACCCTGAACACAAGGCCTTGGCACAAAAGGAGTGGTCTAACATGATCCCATTCCTGGGGCTTTCCTTGCGTGCCACATACACATGCGCACCAACATTGAGGATTATCTCAAATGGCTGGGCTCCAGGGATGGATATATTAGCCCAACTGGGGGAAGGGGGGGGGGAAGGGGAGAGGCATGGCAAAATCTTTCTAAGAACTATAGAGAGGATGTAGGGTTTCCTGAGGTGGATATCCTTTCTCTGAAACCCTTTTGCAAAGCTAGGCTTCCAGCCCACAGAATCAGCCAGCCCAAAAAGACAAGAGCATGCTGTCAAGAAAGAACGGGTGAGGTGGAAAATGCCAAAGTCCCAGTAATGTCCCAGAATGTACTGGGCCTTTCTAAGTTGCCATCAGGAGTGGCCACATGGTCTCCAGGGTGGTTCTTAGCAAGCAGCTTCCTTTCTCTTTGCTTCCCCTTCATCTTTCTGGGTATGCATGTAAATGCATCATGATTCCTTATATATTTTAGATATTTGGACTCTGTTGAATCATAGAATCATAGAGTTGGAAGGGACCACAAGGGCCACCTAGTCCGATCCAGTGGCATCACCAGATAGCTGTAGGGGGTGCAGACTGCACCAAGTGGCACCCCAGAGGAAGGGTGACAGCCTGCGGGGGGGAGGCTTACTCCTGCGGTGGAGGGGCCAGTGCACCCTTTGTGGCTTCAGTGCCACCTGGCTTTGTCCCCTAGGAAAGGAGCTGAAGCAGCGATGAGGGTGGCGGAGAGGCAAGCGCACCCCTCCTAGCTTCCTCACTGGCCCAGCTCTCTCCCCTGGGAAGGAGAATACATGAAAGGATGTCATGTAGAAGAGGGAGCAAACTTGTTTTCTGCTGCTCCAGAGATGAGAACACGAACCAGTGGATTCAAATGACAGGAAAAGCTTCCATCTAAGCATTAGGAAGAAGCTTTTTAACTGTAAGAGTTTGACAGTGGAATAGACTGCCCTGGAGGGTGGCAAAAGTGAGTGTGCCCCTCATGGTTTCTTCACTGGCCTGGCTCTCTCCCCAGGGAGGGCGACAAGGTGGCAGCAAGAGCAGCCAGTGAGCAAGGGAGCAGAAGGGGATGGTGGGGAAGGCTGCCCAAGCCACTTCCCAGCAGGCCCCATCTCCAAGCCTGGTGATGCACTGGTTCAGACCCCTGTGATGCACGAATATACAACTATGACCTGAAACAGACAGGCCAAAAGGAGTGGCTTCCAGCCACTTTGGGGGCATTGTGTTTACATGACACATGTCCCGAAAGCAGCCAGAAGCCACACGGAGGCTGTGCCAAGGTGGCAAGAGCTGTCCCAAAAGGAGTGGATTAAATCTGCTCCTGCCAGTGATTTGTGTTAGGGCAGTGGCTATGGCCTGTTTTAGGGGTGGGCCATACGCTCACTGTGGTCCCGACCCAACTGGGCCAGAGAGGCTTCTGGCCTCTCCTTCCAGGCCATCTGATTTGGCCCTTCACCAGTTCAGAGAATTGGCCTTCCAACCTATGTTTAAAACCCTCTGAAGATGGAGGGTCCACCACCCTCCAGGGCAGTCGATTCCATTGTCAAACTCTTAACAGTTAAAAGCAGGGATCCCCAAACTTTTTGATCTGGGGGCCGGTTTGCTGGCCCCCAGATCTCCAGGGGGCCAGAGGCGTGCGTGCGGATGTGCACGTGCACATGCGCATGACTCCGAGCGCATGACTCCGGGAGCCATTTTGTCTTCCACACAGTCCCTATTTCTATGAATGTTTGATCCCAGGTATTGGAATTCTTTTACTATTTCCATTTCTTCGTTGTCTAGGTCAAACTTGTGAAGGTCCTCGGTGGTCATTATTTTTGTTTTCTTTTATGTTCAACAGGAAGCCTGCCTTTGCACTTTCTTTTTGATCTTCAAAAGATGCACACTTAGAATAAAAGGCCTCTTGAGACCAGGAATGTATTTTGAGTACTACAACTGAACAGATTTCACTGTCTTCCTGGTCACAAATGTACTCTTGGTTTCCCAAAGCTTTCTTGATTTCTTTCATCACCATTTCATCATTTAGGGTAGTAACTGATTTTTTTTGGGGGGAGGGGGGAGAATTCATTTTATTGCTGTTATCGTTAAAGAGGTGGGAGTGTCAAATCATTGTTGATTAACAGGAGATTATGCAGAAATCTACCAAGAGATCTAAGGGGGTTGCAGACTGCCAGAAATAGTGTGAATTCAGTCCACTTTTAGGGTTAGGGTTAGTGCTAGGGAATCATGGGAACTGTTATTTTTCTGAGACATTGAGCCTTCTCTGTCAGACAACTCTGATGCCACAATAAAATACAGTTCCCATGGTTCCCTAACTCTAACCCTAACCCTAAAAGTGGACTGAATTCACACTATTTCTGGCAGTCTGCAACCCCCCCTAATCAAGCTTCTATTCCCTCCTGCTTTACAGCACAGTCATTTTTAAGTCTTCAAAACACCAATCTAAAGCAAGATCTTTATGGTTGGAGGTGCACATGCTGGTGCCACTGTTGTTAGGATTTTAAACATTAGCAGCTGTCCTTAAGACAAAAGCCCAGGAAGAAGGACGAGGAGAAGAGCACTTTGAGCAACTTGAAAAGATTTTTAAAAGGAAGCTATATATGGAACAAATACAATAATAATGATCTGCTGCACTCAGTAAAGATTTGCCCAAGATCACCACAGAGCTTAACCACCTTACTGTAGTCCCAGTAGAAAGCAAGTCTTGTTAGATAAAATCATAGATAAGTTTGTCATTGATACATAGGCCACCAACTTAACTATTAGATACAGACATATCTCAGTTAACAAAGCCTATAAACAATGCAATAAACAAAGCTCAACCTGGGAAAAACAGAATAAAGTCTTCCCTCCCCATTTGTGAGGGATCCATTTCGGAAGACAAAATGGAGCCCAAGTAGTGCGCATGCGCGTGCGATGCTGGGTGCCATTTTGTATTCCAAAATGGTGCCCGAAGTCGTGCGCATGCACGCGCAACGCCGGGTGCATGCGCATGACTCCGGACGCCATTTTGGAATACAAAATTCCGGCCCGCGTCGCGCACACATGCATACTACTCCTGTGCCGTTTTGTCTTCCAAAATGGTGCCTGGAGTCGTGCGCACAACTCTGGATGCCATTTTGGAAGACAAAATGGCACCCAGCATTGCGTGAGGGCGGCGGCGGCGGCGGTGGTGGCGGCGGCGGCAGCAGCAGGACCGGCCATGGGCCGGTAAGAAGGTCTCGACAGGCCGGGTCCAGCCCGCGGGCCATAGTTTGGGGACCCCTGGTTAAAAGGGTTCTTCCTAATGTTTAGGTGGAAGCTCTTTTCCTCTCATTTGAGTCCACTGGTTCATATTCACAGCTTTAGAGCAGCAGAAAACAAGCTTGCTCCATCTTCTACATGACATCCCTTCAGCTATTCAAAGATAATGAAGGTTTGTCTCTCTTGCTGGCTGGTCTCCTCCACAGCCAGGGCTGGCTCAAAGTAGTCCAGAATGAAGCCTGCTGGACTGGCCACTCCACTTATAACATATTACCAGTCCCTGTGGCTTCCTCCTAGGCCTCTTCGGCATTGTAAGACACCATGCAGAAGAGGCAGAAGCTATGTGGGAAGAGTCATCCTAGCTAGTTCCAGGCACCAGATCAGATGTAACAGTAGTAGTGTTGTTTTTCCATGGCAGATAGACCTTCCTTTTTCTTGTTTCTACAATGCTTTCCCTTTGCTAGAATGATGTCGATGCAGGGCTTCTCAGTTTCCTGGATGGGGTGTGCATGTGTGTCAGCCATAGAGAGGTAATCCTGCCATTCCTCCCCACAGTAGACTTGAAATGATAGACAGAAGGGGAACGAACTGAGATGAACTGTAGCTCAGAAGGGGGTAATGGGATTCCTATCCCCTACCCCCTCAATTAGATAGAGTCACCTTCCATGAGGAGAGTCCTTCTCCCAGCAGAAATCCCCTCCAGGTTCCAACCCATAGTGTCTATAAACATTATTTTATAGTGACTAAAATGAAATGCATAAATGAACAAATATTTGCATGAATTAAACAGCCCACCCTTGCTGCATTAATGAATGTATTACAGGTATACTTCAGTAACTGAAGCCAATGTTTCCTCAGCTCTTCTGCTTTGTCAGAGGTAAAAATAGCATGGAAAGAATGGGGATAAATTCTTACATCACAAAAAAGAAAAGAAAAAAAAAAGAAAAAAAAGAGCAATTCAACCTGTTGCAGCAAATTATTTCTTCAAAACTAACAACATGGACATGTGAAATAAAACAGCCAGGTCAGATAAGCCTTGTATAAATAAACAAAAGCATTTGATTCTTCTAGAGACAATTAGAAACTTCTCCCAAAACACACCCAGCAATGACTTTCTTTCAGCAGTCTTATGATTTTGGAGGCCAGTGCTTTTTTTGTTTTTAGCATTCTGGGGGGAACTGGTGAGGCAGGCTTAACTACTGTACCACTTTATCTGTGGTTGCTGTTCATACATTCTCAGAGATTGTGGTGGCAGCTGCTGTTTACCTTGTGTGTTATAGGCAGGTACATGTAGCTACAGTAGAATTTGTGAGAATAATACAGTCATCCCTCCCCATTTGTGGACTTCCTGTTCATGGTTTTGTGTTTCCATGGACAGCAAGCCGGGAGGGACAAAATAGTGTGCGTGCGCGGCATGCCTGCAGGTCTGTGTGTGAGAGCGTGCCACCATTATAGTCAATGGGGCTTGAATATCTGCATTTTTTCTATTTCATGGGTAGTGGTGGAGGTCCGGAATGGATCCCCCGCAAATGGGGAGGGAAGACTTTATTCTGTTTTTCCCAGGTTGAGCTTTGTTTATTGCATTGTTTATATCAGACATATTGCTGAAGCCTGACACTGAAAGTCTGCAGAGCCATCTTTCATCATTTTGACAGTACCCACATTGCTAAATAACTTTCAGCTAGACATGGGATGAGAAAGAAAAGGGAGAGGTGGTGGGAAGTTGTGAAAGCCTTTTCTAAAAAGAACCTTCTCTGTCAGAGGCTTTGGACGTTTTCACACGGGGCTCCGTGCCGCTGACACCGGAATGACTCCGACGGCGGCAGGCTAATTCCTTTGCCACCCGGAATTACCTGAAGCCGGAGTTAGCCAGGAATTAGCTTGCCGCTGCCGGAGTGAGGCCGGACTTAGGGCTCCGTGTGTTTGAACACATGGAGCGAAAAGCCGGCCGGACGCAGGGATGACACCGGAAGGGGCGGGGTTTGCCGCCGCGCGTGTGTGAACACATGGGAAATGGAGCCGGAGTGAGGCCGGCGGGAGGCCGGCTAGCGTCCTCCTTTTGCCCCGTGTGAAAACGTCCATTGTTAACTGAGATATGTCTGTATCTAATATTTAAGTTGGTGGCCTATGTATCAATGACAAACCTATCAATGATTTTATCTAACAAGACTTGCTTTCTACTGGGACTACAGTAAGGTGGTTAAGCTCTGTGGTGATCTTGGGCAAATCTTTACTGAGTGCAGCAGATCATTGTTATTGTATTTGTTCCATATATAGCATCTTTTTAAAAATCTTTTCAAGTTGCTCAAAGTGCTCTTGGGAACTTGGGACCTAATCCTCCTCCCTCCTTCTCAGTTGCTCCTTCCAACTTAGAGTGCATCTGTATTGTAGAAATAATGCAGTTTGACAGCAAGTTAATTGTGGTGGATCCATGCTAAAGAATCCTGGGATTTGTAGTTTTGTGAAGTGCCCACAGTCTTTGGCAGAGGCTCCTTCTCCTCGTCCTTCTTCCTGGGCTTTTGTCTTAAGGACAGCTGCTAATGTTTAAAATCCTAACAACAGTGGCACCAGCATGTGCACCTCCAACCATAAAGATCTTGCTTTAGATTGGTGTTTTGAAGACTTAAAAATGACTGTGCTGTAAAGCAGGAGGGAATAGAAGCTTGATTAGATCTCTTGGTAGATTTCTGCATAATCTCCTGTTAATCAGCAGTGATTTGACACTGCCACCTCTTTAATGATAACAGCAATAAAATGGATTCTCTCCCCCCCCCCAAAAAAAACCCCCAGTTATTACCCTAAATGATGAAATGGTGATGAAGGAAACCAAGAAAGCTTTGGGAAACCAGGAGTACATTTGTGACCAGGAAGACAGTGAGATCTGTTCATGAACTGGAAAAGTTTCTAAAATGCAAAGATATACAACTCAGCACAAAAGGTAGAATCATACAAGCCATTGTATTCCCTATTACCATGTATGGATGTGAGAGCTGGACAGTTAAGAAAGAGGATAGAAAGAAAATCAACTCCTCTGAGATAATGTGGTGCTGGAGAAGAGTGCTGAGGATCCCATGGACAGCCAAAAGGACAAACAAATGGGTCTCAGAGCAGATCAAGTCGGAAACCTTCCTTGGAAGCCAAGATGACTAAACTGAGGCTCTCATACTTTGAACACATCATGAGAAGGGAAGACCCATTAGAAAATACAATAATGCTGGGGAAGGTGGAGGGAAGTAGGAAGGGAGGAAGGTCACATGCCAGATGGATGGACTCTATTAAGGAGGTCACTTTGGGTATTAAGGGGCTACAGGATTTAAGCAGAGCACTGGAGGACAGAGGGCCTTGGAGATGTCTTATCCATAGGGTTGCCATGAGTCGAGATCGACTCGAGGGCAGTTAACAATAAAAAGTCTCTTTGACTTGGCATTTTTTGTTCCTTCTCAGGCAGCAAATTGTCTTGGGCAGGTCTTGGTCCTAGAAGACAAACCTAAGTTATAGGAAGGGAAGAGAGAGGCTGAAGCTGGGGGCCTTTGGAAGCTGGGGATGTGATACTACTTCTCTGTCAAAGATGATGGCTCTGCATTTTCTGAAGGGGAAGGGAGTGAGTAGGGGACTTGGCCTGGCTCCAGTCAGGGGGCAAAAGGCCTCTGGGCTTAAAACAATTGCTGGAAATCTCCATTTCAGGCTTTGCCAGCAATCAGATCGGAAGGAAGGCTGGTCTGGAACAGGGAAATGCAGTAGCAAAGATAAGTCAGGCCTTTGAAACAACAACAAACCCAGCCTGGAGGCCAGGTAGCCTTGCCTTATGACAGAACAATTGTCCCCTGCCATGGTAGTAACTCATCTGACCTTGATGATCTTTTTGCTCCTCCCAGAAACAAATTGTTCAGAATGGATTCACAGAATGCTACTTCTGCATAGAGTCAGGATGGTGGACAGCCTAGGGTATCCCTTGATTCATGATTTGATTATTATCAGCTAGGTCCAGAACTGAACATGTACAACACTGTAGAGTTAAGAGTTCTGAAATGGCAAATTGAGAGTGTCATTTCAGACTGCTGGTTAGGAATTCACTTCTGAATTAAAATAAGCACCCAGTAGACTTGATCTTGGAAGCTAAGCATGGTCAGCCCTGGTTAGGACTTGGATAGGAGACTGCTGATGAATACCAGGTGTTGTAGGCTATATTTCACATAGATCAAAACCATAAAACAGGCCTTATTTATGTTCACAAAGGAATCAAAATCCTATGACATTTCAAACTAGGGGTGGGAAAGATGTGGCAATTTATCTGTTGTTGGACTGCAGCTCCTATCACCCATAGTCAGCATAGCTAATGGTGAATCATGAAGGAAGCTGCTGTCCAAAAACAGCTGGAAGGCCAGTTTCATATCATTGCTTCAACTAAGCATACCAGTGAGTAGCATACAAAAACAATAGTGAAATAATGTGAGTTACAGTTTCTGGTATGTGTTTCACTTACCTAATTTAACACCAAACACTAATGATAATAAAAATATATACCGGTATGTAGACTTCTTGATTATGTGTACAAATTAATTCTCTGTGGGGAACATAAGTATCATCATAGTTAATTAACTATTTTATGAAGTATATAATGTCCTGTTATTTGTTCCTGAAAACAGTTTTCTTCAGCGTGGGTTGGAAATATCAGTATACTCTTATATAGGCCTTTGCAAACCTTGTTACGATTAGTGTATTGGTCACTAATGAAAGTAAGCCAAAGACAAAGAGGGACATTGGAAGGAGAAGAGAGAAATTGGGACATTTTAAAAACAGTTAAAATAGTAGGATAGTAGAAGATTAATTGGGAGTATTCCTGCTTATTGGGACAGTCAGAGAGTATGAGAATTGTCTGCTTGTATGGCTACTAAGCTCAACATCTCGAAAGCTGATAGGTTGGTTATTGAGGATTTTTTGGGACATAATTTTTTTTCTCCCATACATGTTTTATTCAGTAGACTATGGATACTGCATGTTAAAATCTATTCATGCCAATCTAATATTCACTAGGGATCACAACCTTCTGGAGAACAAATGTTGCTTCACAGCACTGTCACAGATATGTGTTCAAGCTTCTGCCAGTGTTAGAAATACAAATGAGACTTCTGGAAATATGTTCCTCCTGTCCAAGAGACGATGCTGTCTTTCTCAGCAAAGACTGAGGTCATAGCTTACTGTGGGGTGCAACAGATGGGCTAAATAAAGCAGTTTCCAGCCATTTTCAAGGTGAGGCATTTAGATGATGCATGCCTCGAAAGTGGCTGGAAAGCCATGCTCAGGGCCTAATAACCAGAGCAAAAAGAAGTTGGAATATTCTGACTTAGCCCATAAAATGTGCATTTTTGCTGCTGCATACAAATGCCCCGATGTGAGTGCAGGGCTGCAGCAAAGCAAAGCAATGAAAGTGTGACAAGTCCAATGGATATAATTACAACAGACACAACCAGACAGTCTGGGGGGGGTGGGCATGGGGTGAAGGGGGCAAGTATGGGAGGCCTCTGTGATTGTGCTTTGTTAATGTATCCCTTGGCACACTGATGCACCAATGAACACATGCGATTGTGTGGACGAACAAAGGTGCGGCTGAGCAAAGGGTTGGCAACGGGGTGGACATGAGAGGTACTTGGAGGTTGCAAATAGTGTGTTTGTGTGACAGTGCACATGTATGCTGGGGAGGCTACAAAAATATTACCCAACAGTGCACCTTGACACCGCACTGTGCAGTCAGCCCATGCATATTTGGCCCACCTTAAGAGTCGGCTGTGTGGGCAGCAGTGTTTTGATCTGTTTTAGGGAAAAGCAGAGTCAAGCCACTTTTTCCTGCCCATCTGTACTGGGCCCAAGTCAGTATAGGCCTGCATGCTTGTCAGTAAACTGAGAAACCCATTGAATCAGTGGGGTGAAACAGACAGGCAAAATAAAGTGATTTCCAGCTGCTTTGAAGTTGGGGCATTTAGATGATGCATGCTGCAAAAGCAGCTGGAAACTGGACTAAAGACACACTCCAGGGTTCAAAACTGGAGCAAAAAGAAACCAGGATAGTCTGACCCAAGGCAGAAAATTCACATCTTCACTCCTGTGTATAAACACCCAGACATGAATGCGGGCTGTAGCAAAGCAAAGAAATGAAAGTGCGACAACACCAATGGATGTAATCACACCATACACAAACTAGACAGTCCAAGAGTGGGGCATGGGGTGAAGGGGGAGTGAAGGGGGTGTGTAGGGCTGGGCTCTATGATTGTGTTTTGACAATGTATCACTCCCACACCAATGCACCGATGTCTTGAACTGGTGGAGGATCATACATGCAAATGTGTGGCTGATTAAAGGTGTGGGGGATGACATCTGAGTAGATTTGGGAAATACTTGCGATTGCACATATATGGTAGGGATTCAACAACAACAACAAAATGTGGTCAGGGGCTGCAAATTTGGCTCGCCTTGGGAGTGGCCTGTGTGGCCAGTGGGGATTCAATTTGGATCAACCAGGACCAGGATTGAACCACTTTTTCCTGCCCATCTGATCTGGCCCAGTGATTGGGGTGGTGGAAATATCTAGGGGGATGGTGAGGGAAAAGGTGATAGCATGATGTTCCAGACACTAATCTGGCTGCCATATTCTGTACTAACTGTAGTTTCTGAACTAAGCATGAGGGTAGCCCCATGTAGAGCGCATTACAGAAATCTAGACGTGAGGTTACCAGCGCGTGCACAACGGTCTCGAGATCTCTTACTTCCAGAAAAGGGCGCAGCTGGCATATCAGCCGAAGCTGATGACAGGCACTCCTGACTGTCGCATTTACCTGATTTGTCATCAGGAACAATGAGTCAAGGAGCACCTCCAGACTGCGAACACAGTCACTGGAGGAGAGTGTGACCCCATTCAGGACTGGCAGTTGCAACCCAATTCTTGGTTTCGGGGCCACTACCGTGAGCACCTCCGTCTTGTCTGGATTCAGTTTCAATCTGTTTTTCCTCATCCAGTCCATTACTGCCTGAAGACATTAATTGAGAGTAGAGACGCCATTGGAATTCGAGGCCAACGAACGAGATATGGAGAAATAGATCTGGGTGTCATCCGCATATTGGTAACATCCAGCTCCATAACTCCGAATAATCTCACCCAGCGGCTTCATATAGATATTAAATAACGTCGGGGACAGAATAGTGCCCTGTGGAACACCACAGGTGAGCTCCCTTTTACTGGAGCTGCTGTCCCCGAGCAGCACCCTCTGGGACCTGCCCGAGAGGAAGGACCGGAACCACTGCAAAGCAGTGCCCCCGATACCTAACCGCCTCAGGCAATCCAAGAGGATGCTGTGGTCTATTGTATCAAAAGCCGCTGAGAGGTCTAAGAGCACCAACAGGGTCAAACTACCCCTGTCGATGCCCAGATGCAGATCATCAGTCAAGGCAACCATGGCTGTCTCAACCCCAAAGCCTGTCCTGAAGCCAGTTTGAAATGGGTTTAGATAATCGGTTTCATCCAAGACAGCTTGGAGTTGAAGAGCAACTGCCCTCTCGATCACCTTGCTCAGAAATGGTAGTAAAGAGACTGGCCTGTAATTATTCATGTCCAGAGGATCCAGGGAGGGTTTCTTCAGAAGCGGTCTGACCACCGCTTCCTTCAAACAGGATGGAATATGTCCCTCCCTGAAGGATGCATTGATAATCTCCATAAGGAGCCTCCTCAATGCAACCTCCCCCCCCGGACGGCCAGCCAAGATGGGCAAGGGTTGAGAGGGCAAGTTGTTTTCCTCACACTACCAAGGAGCTTGTCTACGTCACCGGTACTCACAGATTGCAGCTGATCCAGTATAATTACATTGGCGGAGTTGCTGGACACCTCGTCTATTGTTTCTGTAACAATGCTGGCATCCAAGTTGGCTCTTATCCGAGAGATTTTAGCTGCAAAGAAGTTGTTAAATGCATCACAGCAGGCCGCTGTCAGGTTAAGCAAGGGATTTGGAGCAGGAGGTACCTGCGTCAGCTCCCTCACCACCCTAAACAGCTCTGCTGGACGAGACTCTGCAGACGCAATACGTGCAGAGGAGAAGGCTCTCTGCACTGCATGTATTGCCTCCCGATAGGACCAAAGAAAGTTCCTATGGCGAGTTCTGTCAGATAAGAGTCAAGTCTTCTGCCACCTGCGTTCTAGTCGTTGTTCAACCCGCTTCATTGTCCTAAGCTCTGGTGTATACCATGGCTTAAGATTTGAAGAGGAATGGCAAGGTCGCTTAGGAGCAATCATGTCAATTGCTCTGGTGAGATCGGTATTCCAAGTATTAACCAGAGCATCGACAGGATCACCGGCATTCCCAACCATTAGACCCTCCAAGGCGTTCTGGAATCCAACTGGTTCCATTAGCCTTCAAGGGCGGACCATTCTAATAGGTCCACCACCCCCGATGGGGCGGATGTCGGCTCTGAGTTCAGTCTTGACCAGGAAATGATCCGTCCATGACAATGCGGAGGTACTAATAACCTCTGCCCACAGATATTCCTGTTCTGTACTAAAGACCGCATCGAGTGTATGACCTGCACAATGTGTGGGCACAAGGACCAATTGGGATAGGCCCATGTTTGTCATGGTCTCCATGAACTCCCGAGCCGCACCTGTTAAACTGGCCTCGAGCGGAATGTTGGAGTCCCCCAAAACTAAAAGCGTGGGGGACTCCAGCAGCAGCTCTGAGACCAGCTGTGTCAGCTCGGTTAGGGAGTCTGCTAGACAATGGGGTGGTCGGTAGACTAGCAGAATCCCCAAACTATCCCTGGTCTTCAGGCTCAGGTACATGCACTCGAAGTGGGCTGTGTTCCGGACAGGTATCCTGGTCAAGATTAGATTGGGCTTATGAACCAGAGCCACTCTGCCCCCCTGCCCACTTCCCCTCACCTGCTCACTGACAGTGTACCTGGCTGGGAGTGCCTGCACCCATGTAACTGCGCTATCTTCTCCCAGCCAGGTCTCTGTAAGGCAAGCCAGGTCGGCATCCTCATCCAAGAGTAAATCATGGATAATATGAGTCTTATTTTTGACCGACCTGGCATTGCAAAGGAGCAGAGTGAGGTTCTGTGGAATGGAAGGTCTGCTCTCCAAGCCGTTCTGGGAAACAGAGGGAACTGAAGACGGGATAGCTTTCAAACAGTGATCCCGTCTCCTTTTGTAACATACGTTCACTCTGCTTCGCCCATACCTCCCGTTCCCCAACACAACTCCAATAGCCGCCCCCGCTTCCTTCCCGGCCTCAGGTGAGGCAGTGTCCCATTCCAGGTTAGTGTTTCTGACGGCTCAAAATGATCCGTATCACCATTGGAAAGAAGGTCCAGCTGAATAAGTTAACAAGATACTGCTCCTGTTCAGGACATAATGTCCTTATTACTAATGCGAGGGAGTCTTCTTCACCTCCAGCAGCTGTAGCTACTGCTCTACCTGGAGAAGATGGAAAACTGGGTGGGTTTTTAAAGTGCTGCCCAAGGCTCCAGGGAGGCTTGCCGTGCCACTGCAGCTGCTGCCGGGCTCACGGGAAGAGAGGTGTTGGGCGGGACCTTTCAGCCTCTGCTTGTCGTCCCGGGGCTGCACCGCTGCTCCGCCACTGCTTTCTTCTCTCCTATAAATAAATATTAAATAAATATGTAGTTCTTAAACCTTGAATGGTGCAGAATAACACATATGCCATGTCCTGAAATACAGAATATTTGAATAGGAACTATCCATCTTATACATATATTTTTTAAAAAACCTATTGATTTCAATGGGAATAATTCTGAGTAATAATTTTGAGTACCTCTTTGCTTCTATTTTTAATTTTAAGATTATTTTTAATTTTATATTTACTTTTTATTTCATTTTATTTTATTATTTTTTCTATTTTCATTTCATTTCATTATTTTATGATTTATATTGGTTTTGCGCTATTTTATATTATTTTATTTTACTTTTACATTATTGAATTTTTATTATATTTTTATTTTAAATTTTATTTTTGTTTTACATTTTATTTTATTTTATTACTATGCTCTGTTTTTTCTTTTCTTTTCTGATTTATTTTATTTCATTTTTCATTTTTATTTAATTTAATTTTATATTTAATTTAATAGATTTTTTACTTTATTTTTATGGATTTATTTTTATTTTATTTCATTTCATATATATATATATATATATATATATTAATTCACTTTCATTTCATTTATTTCAGTTATTTATTTTATTTTATTTCTTATTCATGTTATATTTTATTTAATTTTGCATTTTATTTCATTTGCATTTTATTTAATATTAAATTTAATTTAATTTCATCTTGTATTTTATTTTATAATATATTTTTATTTTATTTTAACATATTTTATTTTTAATTTAATTTAATTTTTCTTTTTCACTTAACATTTCATTTTGTTTGGTATTTTATTTTTCATTTCATTTCATTTCATTTTTATAGTAATGTAACCTAGAACTTTAGGGAATATTAAATTAGCTCAATTATGGCTAGGTTACTCAGCCCTGGGGTCTGTCTCTATGTTTACGGAGGTCGGAGGCAAAGAACTGCAGAGACAGGTTTCTCTAAGAACTATATTTTATTAAAGGAATTGAACACACACATGGAATTCACACATATACACTCACAAGCACACAAGAGACTAAGGAATAAAGGAGTTAGATTGGAATAGAATTGAGGCTTCACTAACAGACATATTTACCAGTCATGATGCTGCTCCTGTAGATGCAGGCTGATATATGGGTTAGGGGACTCAATCATTCCGGAGCTCTCAGAATGGCAATGATGAGCCGGGTCTAGCGGAGAATTGAGTGGCAGAGTGGCTGCCTGCAAACCAGCTAGCCCACTGAACAAGCTGAGAGAGCTAGGAATTGGAGGCACTGCTTTGCAGTGGTTCCGCTCCTTCCTCTCGGGCAGATCCCAGAGGGTGAGGCTCGGAGACAGTTGCTCTTCTAAAATAGAGCTTAATTGTGGCGTCCCTCAGGGCGCCATCCTGTCTCCGATGTTATTTAACATTTATATGAAACCGCTGGGAGAGATCATTCGGAGGCATGGAGGGCGGTGTCTTCAGTACGCTGATGACACCCAGATTTATTTCTCCATGACCAAATCATCGTCTCAGACTGCTGATGGCATCTCTCCTCTCAATGACTGCCTTGGAGCGGTAATGGATTGGATGAGGAAAAATAAATTGAAATTGAATCCAGACAAATGGAGGTGCTCACGGTTACCGGTCCGAAGCCGGGTCCGGGATTACAGCCCCCTGTCCTGGATGGGGTCACACTCTCCTCCAAGGACTGTGTGCGCAGCTTGGGGGTACTCCTTGACTCGTCGCTTCACATGACCAACCAAGTGAATGCGACAGTCAGGAGTGCCTGTTATCAGCTTCGGCTGATACGCCAGCTGCGCCCATTCCTGGATAAGAAAGACCTGGAAACCGTTGTGCACGCGCTGGTAACCTCACGTTTGGATTACTGCAATGCACTCTACATGGGGCTACCCTTGTGCTCAACCCGGAAACTTCAATTGGTGCAAAATATGGCAGCCAGATTAATCACCGGAACATCCAGGAGGGAGCATATAACACCAGTGCTTAAGTCCCTCCACTGGCTGCCAATCAGTTTCCGGGCACAGTACAAGGTGTTGTTTTTGACCTTTAAAGCTCTACATGGCTTGGGTCCAGCTTATCTCAGGGACCGCCTCTCCCCATATGAGCCCCCCCGTGCCCTTCGGTCAGCGGGAAAGAATCTATTAAATCAACCAAAGTCGAGGTTCGTACACACCTCGCAGAGAGCATTCTCTGCCATCGCCCCTAAATTATGGAATGGCCTGTCGGACGAGATCCGTCTTATCACAACAGTTACTGCCTTTAAGAAAGCAGTTAAGACGGATCTCTTCCGGCAGGCCTTCCCGGAATAACCCTCCTCAGAGGACGAACACTATCTCTCCTTCCCTCAAACCTCTCGCTGCTGTTTAGTTGTTTGTTGTATTGTTGCATTTTATTGTTATATTATGTGTTTTAATATATTCTTAGTTTAATCTTGTTTTAAGGGGTGGGTGGGATATGGGAGGTGGGATTGGGATATTGGATTGTTTTAATTGTACTATTTTAACTGTTGTAAGCCGCCCCGATTGCGTTGCAGAGGGGCGGGTTAGAAATAAAACCTATTATTATTATTATTATTATTATTATTATTAACAATGGAAATTTGGAGATTTTTTTAAAGGGAAACTCAGCCTGGGGCGAAGTCCAGGTGTCCCATGATCAATAGTCCAAATTGTATGAGGTAACCCTCCAGGATGGGGACTTCCGAGCTGAGAATTGGGATGCAAATGGACAGATTCCTGCTTTAGACAGCCCACAGGACCTGATAGACAGGAACAAATATTGCACAGAAATGGTGTATTGTTCCTTAATGGGATTCTCCATGACTTCCTTGTGTAGGTGAGTCACAGCCCCCTGGTGACTCCTAAGCTAGCTGACATGACCCCCTCACTAGGAATCAATGGCAGATACATTTATGGTCATGGAGGGGTACATCCCACCCTATTTCTTGATATCAGATTGGAGGAATGGCACGGTAACAGTAATGACCATGCATTCCACAGGGTCACCTTGAAATGTTAACTTGGGCTAGAAAAGTGCTGATATGCCACAGGAAATAAGTTAATAAAAAAACATTTGGTAGCTTGTAGGAGTAGAGAACCAATTCACAAAGAAGGCTGTCCACTATGCATGATTTACTGCTCTGGGGAATTTTTCCAGTAAACTCAACCAGAAATGAACAGTTCCACCATATCTCTTGATTGGCTTTTGCCACTGGATGATTGGGAGGCAAAGACACATTTTACCATTTCAGGCAAGTTTTTTATCTCAGTTCTGCAGTCTATATCTTCCTTCATATCTTCCTACTTGAGGGTCCTCCTGGATCAAGAGAATAGGGATCATGTTCCTCTTTGTTAGGAATAAAGATAAATAACAGGCTTTTTCCGTTAAGGAAAAGCTACTTGAGAACAGTCCTTTCAGAAGTCCTGACAAATAGCAAGTTATATAAACTACTTTCAGGAAAAGAGAAAGGAAAAGCTGATAAGAAAGGCTAATGAAGGCGGTTTCGCCTCCCCATCTTGTCTTTCACCCACTCTCCCTCCAAATCAGACACTGTCAGCAGTTTGGTTCCATGTGAAATCCTGAAAAGGAAGTGTTTCTAGCACTCGTTTCAGAGAGCAATTTCACAAATAATATCAATGGCAGGGTTATTTTCTCTTCTTTTCTTTTTGTTGGCATTGAATACACTTATCTCCAGTTTAAATGTATCCTAGCCAGTGTTATCACTTAAAACCATTATTTTAATGGTCTCACCAGGAAAACTATTTAAAACAAAACAAAACAGATAATCAATATCTGGGTCTGAAAAGACAATAAATTCTATAATCTCACAAGGCTGACTAGTGTGTTCTACTCAATTCTCATCTCTTCTTCACTGTAAAAATAAAGCAAATTAACACCACTTTGACTGTCATGGTTCCGTCCTGTGGAATGCTGAGATCTGTAGTTTGGTGAGGCATACAGCCTGGTCTGTCAGAGTGGTCTAGTGCCTCACCAAATTACAATCCCAAGATTCCATAGGACAGAGTCATAGCAGTTAAAGTGGTGCAAAACTGCTTTATTTCTGCAGTGTGGATACAACCTCTGTCAGTCTTCTACTTTTCAGATTCTTCCTGCCTTGCTGTCTCCCCCACTTCCACTCCCATCCCACCTCAGTCAAAACCTACTGTATCCCACCAGGCTCTATCCTTCACCAGTCTTGGCTTCTCACTCTACAGGGCCAGAAAGTTCTAAAATCAAAACGTGATGGTTGTATTGCCTGTCTCCTTGTTGCACAGGTCCTGCAAGTCACAGGGCAGGACTTCAGAATTAAGGAATGGTGCCTCAAAAGTCAGAGGTTATGGCTGCCTTAGAAACATATGTGAACCAGAATAGTAAGTCAAGTAGAAGACTGCACTCTTACTGCTATAGAATGCAAAAGGATCTTGCAGCACCCTTGAGACTACCTGAAAGAAAGAAGTTGGCAGCATGAGCTTTCCTAAACTTGCGCCTTCTTCATCTGAGGAAGGAGGCTGAAGTCTACAAAATCTGCTGCTACCAATTTCTTTCTTCCAGGCAGTCTCAAAGGTGCTACAAAATCCCTTTGCATACTGATTTTTCACAGCTGTACTGCTACAGAGTTAAATTGACTGTTGGTCAATTTCCCTTCCCAACTTCCCTTTAAAATAAGGTTTGAATAGAGCCATAACGGTGTAGTGATTTGAATGGTGTATTAGGACAATGGGAGACCAGAGTTTGAACCACTGCTCAGCAATGGAAGCCCATTAGCTTCAGAGGAAGGCAAAGGCAAACCCTATCTGAATACTATGATAGGCTTGCCCTAAGTTTGCCATAAGTTGAAAATGACTTAAAGGCACACAACAACAACAGTGAATAGCACACATGAGAGATAATGTGATGTAGAGGTTCAGGTGTTGGACTAGGACTCTGGGAGACCAGTGTTCAAATCTCCAGTCAGACATGGAAGCCTACTGGATGACCTTTGGCTAGTCACATTTTCTCACTCTTCAAGGAAGACAAAAGGAGAACCATTCTGAACCAATCTTGCCGAGAAAACCTACTGATAGGGTCCCATTTGGATCACCATAAGTTGGAAAGGATTTGAAGGGACACAACAACAACAGTGTGTGAAAGGCACAACAATGTCTGTCACATGTGTGGTGCCAGCGGTTACACACATACCTTTTAGGATAGCTCTGCATAGGACAGCTTACAAAATTTCAAATCGATCAAAACATAAACAGAAAAAGCACACAACAACAGAGTGCATACAATGTTTTTAAGCAGAATTCTGCTTCTGAGAGGGAGATGCCTCTTAAAAACAAGATATGTTCTTCATACTTGCAGGCTTGGGCACTGGAAGGCTTCTGAGTAAGTGTATCTTACACAATAAGCAAAAAATACACTTATTCTGGCTTAACCCAACTAGGAGTGAATAACTATACAAGGAAGAAGATGTGTTCCCAACGTCTTCCTTAAAGGACTGGTGCTTGAATAAGTTTTTTTTTTAAACATTCCCTCCTTTTGTAAAAGAGATCTATAGTGTTATAGCACCATAGTGCTGTTTTTTTTTTTTAAAATGGTGTTATACTGCTAGAATACAAGAATATATTCCTCTTAATTTCCAAGATTTTTTTTTTTTTGATTTTGGAATACCTGTATTTGCATAGACATACATAGTGAGATGTCTTGGAGATGGGACTCAAGTCTAAACAAAAATTGTTTCATATTTACCTTATACACATATCCTGAAGGTAATTTTACACATAATATTTTTAATAATTTTGTGCATATAACAAGGTTTGTGTACACTGAACCATCAGAAAGCTAAGGTGGCAGGATTTCAGCCACCCATTAAAAAAAGTTTTGGCCTTTGGAATAGTTTGGATTTTGGATTTCCGAATGAGGGAGACTTCACCTGTAACTGGATGAAGGTCCTTTGTGGATGCTCAGTGTAAAGTGAGTAAATGAAGCATAGCAATTTTGCATTAAGGATGAGTCCACACTACATAGTTCTAACAGTCTGATGCCTACTTAATTGCCCTGGCACCATCCTGTGGAATCCTTGCCATTTCATTCTAGTGCTGTAGTGAAGTACAGTGAACTAGAACTTTCTAGTGTACACTTCTAAGTACCTCACTAGATTACAAATCCCAGGATGCCACAGGCTGGCTAGACAGCTGTTAAAATGCTATCAAACTGCTGTAATTTTGCAGTGTGGACACAGCCTGAACCACTACACTACAGGCATCCCAGGCCCCAATTTTGTGGAAACTAACATTTAGCATTGAATTTCCACCCCACTCTTCCTCTCCAGCATCCTCTCCCTTTCTTTCATGGCTCTATCTCCTGAAGGGAAAGCATGTCTTCATGCACTTCATGATTTTACAGGGACAAGAGCCTCGAGGCTGCTCACATTGGATGCCTTGTTGCTCCCTCCCTCCCTGTCTGGGAAAGAAGGAAAAGAGCTGCTTGTCACTCCTATCAAGTTTCATTAGTCCCCAGGGACTCTAAGGTACCTTTGTCTCTTGTGGCTCGGCTTCCTCTGTATTGCCTGAGGCTTCCTGCCCCTTCCTCCAGTCCATAGGGTCCTTGCCCATTGGGTCCTGAGGATCTTCCTCCTATTGTCTGTGCCACATGTCTAGGTTTCCCGCATTTCAGCAGGGTTCCTGGAAAAGGGCCAGATTGATGGACTTCCTCTTGACAGGACGTGGCACTAAGCAGCATCAGTTCTTCTGTGACAGCAGCCAGCCTTCTCTCTGCTATGGTACTCAGAGAGAGGGGCAATGGAGTTCAGCTGCTCAAAAATATCCAGCCTCAGAATCCAGAAGTGTAGGATATGTCACTTTCAGAAAGCAGAAGAGTAGGATATGGGTGTATAAATTCTCTAATTCATTCTAGAACTTGGAAGGAATTGTTTACAAACAACAAGTAATTTGTAACCTTTCCTCAGTAATTAAGTCATAACTAAGTCACATTATGACTAATAGAATCATAAAATCATTGAGTTGGAAGAGACCCCAAGGGCCATCCAGTCCAACCCCCTGCCATGCAGCAACACAGAATCAAAGCACTCTCGACAGATGGCCACCTACCCTCTATTTAAAGACCTACAAAGAAGGAGAGTGTGTCCCACTGTCAAACAGCTCTTACTAGCATGAAGTTCTTCCTTATGTTGATGTGGAATCTCTTTTCTTGTAGCTTGCATCCATTGCTCCATGTCCTATTCTCTGGAGCAGCAAAAAACAAGCTTGCTCCAGCCTCAATATGACACCCCTACAAATATTTAAACAGGGCTATCATGTCACCTCTTAACCGTCACTTCTCCAGGCTAAACATACCCAGCTCCATAAGTCTCTCCTCATAGGGCATGGTTTACAGATCTTTCATCTTTTTCGTTGTCCTCCTCTGGACATATTCCACCTTGTCCACATCTTTCTTAAATTGTGGTATCCAGAATTGGATGCAGTATAGCAATAGCAATAGCAATAGCAGCTTCATTTATATCCCATTTCATACCACACTGAGCAGTCTCTAAGCAGTTTATAACTGTAAGCTAATTGCCCACATCAAGCTAGGTACTCATTTTAGTGACCTCAGAAGGATGCAAAGCTGAGTGGACCCTGAGCCCCTGGCTGGGATTGAACTCACAGCCTTGTGGCTTGTGAGTGAGTGGCTGAAGTACTGGCATTTAACCACTGTGCCACCAGGGCTCCTTCCAGGTGAGTCTGACCAAAGCAGCATAGAGTGTTACTATTACTATTACTATCACTTCCCTCAGTCTAGATACTATACTCCTATTGATGCAGCCTAGAATCACATTGGCTTTTTAAGTTGCTTCATCACATTGCTTACTCATTATGTTTTATAAATCAGACATTAGGAATGGGAATACACAAAAACTGGTGGCAGTTCAATCTCCCAGGGCATTCCATCTCAGGCCTCAGAACAGTAGTCCTTGAACAAAAGAACTACAAAGGTAGATTGGAAAGCAAAATACTTTGTGGAGTTCACCCACAAACTACAGTCCCTCAATGGACTGAACAAAGACAATGTTTTCCTGGCACACTACATACATTTCAACACTATCTGACCCCATCCTCAAAGGCTAGTTTTCAATGCCTTTTTCCACCAACGACCATAGTTAAAGCTGGGCTTGCCACTTCATTTCTATACAAAAAGGTTTTTGAATTTGAATTGACATTCTCACACACCTAGAGCATATATAAGTCTGTCGCTGCTTCCATTCCACCATATGCATCTGAGGAAGTAGACTTAAGTCTATGAAAGCTTATGCTGCCAATTTCTTTCTTTAGGGCCGATGCAGCCTGGCCTAAAGGGGCGTCACAGAGTTGCCCCTAGGAGCAGTGGATCGGGGTCACAATAACCTCATTCCAAGGGCCTGATCCTCCTTTTTGCTGCCTCCAAAAGAGTGGCATTTTTGGCGCAGCATGTGTGCATGCTGTGCCAAGAGGGTGTCCTGATGCTGCACGCTGTGCAAATGGGTGCACAGCATCAGGACAGCATCAGGGTGGAGTCGGGGCAGCCGGTGTGCAAGGCCCCATAGTTAGTCTCAAAGGTGCTACAAGATCTCTCTATTGCTGACTCATTTTCAACTTGTGGTCTACTAAGGCCTGAAACAGATGGACCAAATAAAGCCTCTTCTGGCTGCTTCGGGGGTGTGGTGTTTACATGACGCATGCCCCCAAAGCAGCCAAAAGCTGCACAGAGGCCATGCCGAAGTGGCAAAAGCAGGCCCCAAAAGGAGCGTATTAAATCTGCTCCTGTCAGTGGCTTGTTTGGGACTGCGGCAGCAGCTCACCTTGGGAGTGGGCCATGTAGTCGCTGCAGTCCCAGCAGTCCTTCCGGGCCATCTGCTTTGGCGCTAAGACTCCTAAACCGCTTTCACATGTGCTTTTGTCAAGTCAGGTGTCATCCATCCTATATCTGTGCATTTCATTTCACTTTTTTTCAGTCTAGTGTAGTACCTTACATTTTTCCATGTTGAAATTTATTTTGTTAGTTTTGCCCCAGCTTTCTAATCATTTGAATTTTGATCCTGTCCTCTGGGGTATTAGTTACTCTTCCTAATCTGGTGTCATTTGCAAATGTGATAAGCAGACCTTCTATTCCTTCATTCAAATAATTGATAAATATGTTCAATAGCACTGGGCCCAGGAGAAAACTCTGTGGCATCCCACTGGTCACTTCTCTCCAGGATGAAGAGGAGCCATTGCTGGGCACCCTTTGGGTTCAGCTGTTCAACCAATTACAATTCCTCTCTCAGAGGAAGAGGTTACATTGTCCAGCCCACATTTTACTATCATTTCCTTCATCTACCAAACTGGTAATTTTATTTAAAAAAGAGATAAGATTAGTCTGGCATGACTTGTTTTTGAGAAACCCAAGTTGACTTTTTGCGATTATGGCATTCTTTTCTAAATGCTTACAGACTCTCTGTTTAATCATCTGCTCTAGAGTCTTTCCTGGTATTGATGTCAGGGTAACTGGATGGTAATTGTTTAGATCCTCTCTCCCCTTCCTCCTTTTAAAGATAGGAGCATTTGTCCTCCTCCAGTTTGCTGGAACTTCTCCTGTTCTCCAGGACTTCTTAAAGATTATTGCCAGTGGTTCTGAGATTACTTCTGCCAGTTCTTTTAATACTCTTGGATATAGTTCATCTGGTCCTGGAGACCTGAATTCATTTAGATTTACCAGGTATTCTTGCACTACATCTTTATTTATTCTGTGCTGCATTTCCACTGCATTTCCATTTCATCTGTTCCATTTTTTTTCAGATTGAGCACTCTTCTCCTTTTGTGAGAAGACTGGGGCAAAGTAGGTGTTGAGTAGTTCTGCATTTTCTCTGTCCCCTGTTAGCATTTTGCCATCTTCCATTCAGTGGCCCTACCATTTCCTTCTTCTTCTTTTGGCTTTAGTAAAACAGGTAAATTCAGTCCTTTGACATGAATGTCTAGTCATAACTGACTGTAGGAGGTGGTGCTCATCTCTGTTACTAAGCTGAAGAGTCAGCATTGTCCAAGACTGCTCTGGTGGTCATGTGGCCATCATTACTGCACTGAACACTGTTACCTTCCCATGAAAGGGGTACTTATTTATCTACTTACATTTGCATCCTTTTGAACTGCTAGGTTGGCAGACGCTAGGACTAATGACACGAACTCACCCCATCATGCAGCACCTGGGCCTCGAACTACCAGCCTTCTGAACTTCCGATTGTCAGAATTGGCATCTTAACCACTAAGCCACTACATCCCTGGCTAGAAACATACCCCAAAAAGCCCTTTTAAAATTATTCTTAACCTCTCTAGCAAACCTGAGCTCATCCTGTGCTTTAGCTTTTCTGACTTTCCCTGTACACGTGCTAACTATTTATTAGAATTCCTCTTTGGTGATTTCCCCCCTTTTCCATTTCTTATACGTGTCCCTTTTAAAACTTAGCTCAGTTGATAGTTCTTTAGTCATCCATCCTGGTTTCTTGAGACATCTCCATTTTTCTTCCTCATTGGAACTGTCTGAAATTGTGCCTTCACTATAGCCCTTTTCAAAAACTCTCATCCACCCTGAACTCCCTTCCTTTTACTATTCCTGACAATGGGATCACACTCAATATTTCCCTGTGTTTACTGAAACTAGCTTTCCTAAAGTCTAGAATGCATGTCTGATGCCTGGCTTCTCCTTTCCACTGTATAACAAACTCCAGGAGAATATGATCACTCCCATCTAAGGATCCTGCCACCTCCACCCCATCAACCAGGTCATCCCTGTTGGTTAAGATCAGATCTAAAATAGCTGCCTCTTCACCTTTAGAACAATGAAATTGCCTGCCAGGCAAGTGAAGAATTTGCTGGACCTTAAATGTTTGGCTGAGTTTGGCTTCCAGCAAATATCATGATAGCTGAAGTCATTCATCACTACTACTTCTCTCTTTCTGAGTGTGTGAACAGTATTTGTATGTAAGTATATATATGTATATATGTGTATGTACACTCATTACAATATACTTTTTTAAAAAACAATTAACCCATCATAATATATGCTTATTTTTTATGGTTGCCAATATCTTAAAGAGCAAAGCTTTTGAGATCAATTTTGGATGCTTGTTCTCAAAATTTTATACCAGGAGCATGTGGCATATCCTGCAAGTGGTGCTAATGTATCACCAGAGTTTTGTTCTTGCCAGAGAATACCTGGTTTCTAATCAGGAACATATGTCTGTTTGTGTGTGTTATCCTGGTTTACTTTAAAAGAATAATAATAATAATAAAAATCACCAAATCATGACCAATCAACTGACACAAATGCTTTCCAGAATCCATGGGATAGAGGTCTTTATCTGGCCCTGGTGGCCACCAGTGCCTCCCATTTCAATGGGGCTGGATCCATTCCAGGTTTTAAAGGAGTCCTTCATGGTGCTCTATCTATTTAGGAATAGTTTTTCAGCACCTTGTTCCTTCATAGCCTGGACTGAAACCTAGATGGATTCAGTGCCCCATTGACATTAAAACTCCAGCCACAACTGCCCTCCATGATGAACCACCACAAGAGGGTGTGCCAACTATTTGGTGGTATCACCACTGCCCATTCCTTTGTCTCTTCCTCTCTCAGAGGAAGAGGGTAAAGTGAACTGAGATGGTTGCCCCTCTTCCTTGGTCAAGTCATTGCTCCCATAGTTTGTGGTGACAAATTGTCATTTGCAGACAGCAAGGAAGAGGAGGAGGAGGACTAAGAGCAATGTCTGAGTGCTCCAGAGTCTGGCAGTGGGACTACCAGGAGGTACTTAAGGATGTTATTAGATTGCTCCAGTCTTAGTACACTGGCCCCATCAAGACCATGAAAAGAACCAGAAGAGGTTCAAAAAGGGAATGGCAAGTACAATCCCAGTTCTTTCTCTCCTTGCCCTCCCTCTGTCTCAAAGTGTTTACTACAGCTGGCAGAGAGCTGCTTCCAAAGTGCTGATCCCTGCTGATAAATAGGTGTAACACCCAGGGCATCACTAGTGGGTGCAGGCCGCACCAAGATACACCCTAAGGGAGGGCGTGCAACACCGATCCCCAAACATCTGCCTTTGGGCAGAAACAGGTTGTGGTGTTTGCTTGCTTGCATCCTTTTAAAACACTGGAGATAAGAGGAACAGATGTTTTAGTGGGGTGAAGCTCAGTGGGAGGTGAAAGGAAAGGCCCTAGGGTTTTCTTTAATTTTAAAAAAAGAGTAATATTTAATTTTAATTTTTAAATTAAAAACATTTTAAATTGTTCTTTATAGACATCACATCTTATCAAAATTTTACTTTAATCACATGAAATTATGTACATGGAAATAATTTAGACGGTGCGTATGAGACTGTAATTTAAAGGTGTCATTTTAATTTTGCTAGTTGTTTATGTCAAAACTATTGCCATTACAACCAGTGATATACAGTGAATTATGATTTATGAGTAACATGAGTACAAAAAACATTACTAAAGATTCTGTATGCTGTGGTATGGGAGGTAGTCATTGTGGAGGTGACACCATGAATTGCTGCACTGGTGACATGATGCTGTTGGTAGCGCCTAAACTTCTTAGGTGTAACACCTTAGGGTTTAGACAAAATAGGTTGTAGCACTCTAGGGCAGGGATTGGCATACCTTTTTTTTTGGGGGGGGGGGCGGTTCCGCTGTCCCCCAGATCATCGGAGGGCCAAAGGAAAAAAAATGGTGCCAGAGGTGTGTGCTCGCGCTCGCTCATGCACGCACGCATGTGCACTACTCCTGGCGTTGTGAGCATGAGCGCGCAATGCAGGGCACCATTTTGTGTTCCAAAATGGCGCCTGCACTCATGCACACATGCTCATGACGCCGGGAGTAGTGCGCATGGAACACAAAATGGCGCCCCGTGTCACGCACGCATGGCAGCGACAGCGGCGGCAAGATCGGCCATGGACCAGTTGAAAGGCCTCGAGGGGCCGGGTTCGGCCCCGGGCAGTAGTTTGCCGACCCCTGCTCTAGGGTTTACACTAAAACCCAGAGTGAATTCACTAACCCACTAATATGGAAGCCACCAGCTGCCACTAGATGGGATACTAAATATCCTGAGAACTCAAATTGCAGCATTAGAGTCCCGAGAAAATTTTAGGCTTCTTGCCTCTTGTGTGCCATCATGTGAAAAGTGGGCATACAAGGATCAGAGACACCTGCTGAATATTACTTTTCATAATACTATGCATTAATTTTCATAATATTTTTCAGTGCTCTCTTAATGACCCTTTCAATTGATGTGCCATACCACAATAGTACTTTGCCAAGGGTCTGTGTGTGTGTGTGCTGTTCAACTAAAATTTCCATCATCCCCAGGCAGCCTGATCAATGGTGAGGGAGGATAGGAGCAATAGTTCATCAGTATCTGAAGGGTCACTGTCCCTTCTACCCCAGAATATTTCAATTACAGCACTGAAGCATTCATTTCTCCCTTGGGTTCCTTCAGCAAGGCTTTCTTTCTTTAAAAATGGAAGCGTGAAGAAGAGATATTTCTCCACAAAGCCTGTTTCCCTATGTGGCAATGGTAACATGGAGCAAGGACAGCTCTCAGAGAGGCACTGGGCAAAAGCATGTCAGAGTGTCATCTCCCCGCTTCTCCTGCAGGGGGTGCACAACTCTCCTTGCAGGATTCGCACTCCTTTTAGGATCAATGGCAATGAATACCCCATGGCAACTGGTGGCTTTCATGGTAGTGCAACAGTGAATCTGTGAAGATGTTTATTGCATGAGAAAAGAAAGCCAAAACAGAGCAGAAGACTAGTAGCTTCTGCTCTGTTTTGGCTTTCTTTTCTCATGCGATAAACATCTTGTCCCAAGCTAAATGCTTGACAATCATCATTGCACTTTGGATTGGAATAATTGTGTCATCATAACAGATTGAAAAAAGCAACAACACCCTGAACCACAAATAATTCTTAGGGAAAAACAAACAAAAACTAAAGTAACCGTTTTAAGAATTTTCAAAGTGAGAGCAATTTTAGACTGTTTCCGAGATGACACTTGCATAATGCTAACCAAACTAACACTTTTATAATAATGTAATTGGTTAATCTTATAGGTGCAAAAGAAGAATGACTTCTTTTCTCTTCCCTCTTTTTATACTCTTATAAATCTTTTAAATTACTTTTGCTGGTTTTGCTTTGATTAATTTGGAATTTTGTAAGCTGTTTTATACAGAACTATCCTAAAAGGTGTATGTCCAACCACCAGCACCACACACTTGTTAGACATTGTACCTCTCACAAATTATTGTTTTATGCCTTGAAGTCATTTCTGACTAATGGTGACCCAAAGGCTATCATGGAATTTTCTTAGCAAGATTGATTCAGAGGGGGGTTGCTTTTGCCATTTACCAAAACCAAGAGAGTATGAGTAGCCAAAGGGCACTCAATATGATTCTATATCTGAGTAGAGAGTTGAACCCTGGTCTCCCAGAGTCCTAGTCTGACACTTGAACCACTACACCTTTGGCTTTCATATGTAGCACTGGAAAAAAACCCTAAGCATCAAGACCAAAACCTAAGCTACAGTCTTATATGCACGTAATTTGAACTATGCCACATTGAACACAATGGGAGGGAATATGTATAGGATTTTTCTGCTAGTATTGGAAACTGTAGATGATTCATTGATTATCCTTCTTCCTATCTCTGCCATATATGTCATAGAATATAGTTCCAAATTCCTTGAAACAAAATTTATAACCTGAATTTGAGCACGTTTATGCAAAAGCAAGGACAACCATGTTCACTTGAGCTGTCTCCTTAACTCTAAGGACTGTCATTTTAGGATGCTAGTTTTAGGATTTAGCTCAGTTAAAGACAATGTGCAAAGTTATATGGTGGGGCAGACTGGCCAGAGAACCAGGAAAATCTTCAGGGGTTGACACTCCTTATGGAAAGAGGCTGAAGGTTTCAAATCAACACTTGTGTAACACTTGATCACCCAAAAAACAAGATGATGATGACGATGATGACAATGACAAAGATGAAGATGATATTCCAGGATTCTTTTATGTGTACTCTTGATCTTAGGTTAAGGAAGGGTAGGAGTGTGTCCCTGCAAGACTCACACCAAACACTAGAGGGCAGCAGAGGCCAAGACATTTATGCTATTGTTCCAGGCAGTTTATTCCAGGGCAGCAAAAAGAAGCACAATTTCTTGCTGCACCATATATGTATGTGTATATATATATATATATATATATATATATAGAGAGAGAGAGAGAGAGAGAGAGAGAGAGAGTGGGGGCAGGCACGTATTTTCACAGTGTATTTCATGAGGTGCCAGTGATGAATTGTAGCTGGCCTTGCAGCTGGTTGGAAACAACCTGAGTTATAAAGGGAGAAGTATGCACTCCTGAGAATAATCAGTCATCAAGTCTTCATAGAAAAATTGTATGATATGATTGGAAAGGGAGACAGCTGAATTTGGGTAACTACACAAATTCCAGTCTCTTAGCAGAGCTTTGAACAGAGATAATAGCTTCTTAGCACACCACATAAATTAATAGAATGGTTTTCATTACAATTCTGTGTCTAACAACAAAATCTTTTTTAAGAGACTCTGCTTTCAACAGAACTAACTTCCTTGAAAACAGGAATGTATTGTTATTACACACAGGAAGTGATTTTTCAACCTCACCCCTACCCCATGTTGCTGAACTGCAACACCTAGCATTCCTCACCATTTGCTCTCCTGGCTAGGACTGCTGGGAGCTGTAGTTCTGCAAGTCCTTGAGGGTCACAAATTGCCTACTCCTTCTCTTTAACACTTCAGAGGCAACAAACAGCTCAGTAGAACTTTAAACCAGTTTACAGATACCAGCATGTTTTTGCTAAATCAACCCTTTGCAAGTTTACCAGGGTTACAATTATGATTTTTATGTGGTAGAATTCAAAGATATAGCCGTGTTAGTCTGTAGAATCACTTTGTAGAAAGATCTTGTACCACCTTCGAGACTAACTGAAAGAAAGAAGTTGGCAGCATGAGCTTTCCTAGACTTGAGCCTGCTTCCTCAGATGCATGTTTCGATGTATGATGAAGTAGTTTCGAGTCTACAAAAGCTCCTGCTACCAACTTCTTTCTTTCAGTTAGTCTCAAAGATGCTGCAAAATCTCTAATGATTTTTATTTGTCTCCCATTTCAGTCTGATTCCCCCACCTCTGGCTATGTAACAGCTTATAGACATGAAGCTTGTATCTTGCACTCCATCAGTGTATCTGAAGCAGCCGATTTTACTCCGTATAACCTCATGTTACAATAAACCAGCTAGTTTTAAAGGCACCACAAAACCCACCTCCTCCTTTTTATACTGAAACAGATTTAACAGGGCTCTAGAAATTAGGCAGGAAAGCATGCCCATCCTCTGACCTGCTGCTGCCACCTAAAGGCAATGTGGTGCAATGGCAGACTATCAACTGGTAACATCAGTTTCTTGAAATTTACAGTGTACATTTCAAAGGCTGATGGGGCTAATGCTGTTTGTACTCCATACAACTGACCCTCAGGTCTCCCTCGGGGCCACCATAAAGTGGTTGGTGGGTTGTTTTGGGTTCAGTGGATTGTGCATGACACACAGAAGCAGAATCTCAGCTCGCAGACCTATTTCCTTGGGACAATACATCTTGCTCTTCTTTCTCTTTAGTGCCTCTTTCCATCTGGATTCTGAAACTGATAAGCTTATAGCACCAGTACCTGTAACATTCCCATCGAGTCCCTGGAACATAATGATATGGGAACAGGTGTTACTGCATTAGACTATTGATAACGCGCTAGTAACGCTGTGAGAACACATATTATTGCACAGCATTTACTGTTGTACCAGTACCGGCGCTAAAGTAGTTCCTCAGCCATCCCTCATTGACACATGCTCACTGTTGCGAAAACCCCTATGTCTGCATTAGAAAGAATGCTACTGAGAGGTTTAGGTAGCGAGGTCATTGTTTTTTCTTGTAAACACAATGCAATTCAATCTACAAAAATAATATATATATATTTTTTAAATTGCCTGTGGCACCTTCCTTGCATCAACACCGGAAGAGTTGAGTTGAATTGAGTTTGTGGACATTCTAGGATGGGAGGGGAGGAGGTTGTCTTAGTCAATCAGAACACAAGGACAGATTGAGACTGGTAGGATATCGAGCACACATCATCTGGAATGGTCTAAGGTATAATCTATGCAGTCCTTGAGATACATCTGTAAGGCTAGTGAATAAGGATAAATTACTCCCTCAATATTCATTATGCTGTTCATACAGCACAGTCTTGTTTACCTCAGGGGTGGGGAACATGTGGCTCTCCAGATGCTGGACTGAAATTCCCAGTTACCTTAGGCAGCATGGTCAATGGTCAGGTGATGATGGAGAATGCAGTCTAAGTATATCTAGAGGGCCAACTGTTCCGCATCCCTGATTTATATTATATAAATCCTTATCAATATAAAAATGGGATTGTAAGAGGAAACAGACTGGAAGGGACAGTCCTGATCAATCCACCGTTGTTCCAGTTTTTCCAGCTGCTTTTAAGATGTTCCATTTTCTCTCTCTTCTTTCCATTTCCCTACTTTGTCCATGGGCCTTGCTTCAGTTGCTGCCAACTGAGTTCAAAGTGCAAAAGTAGTTCATGCTCAGGGGAGAGGAAAGAAAGGAAAGGAAGGGGCAGAATTTTGCCCTTCTCCCAGTAGGCCCAGGCAAAAGCAAACTTCTGCAGCCTCTCCTAGCTTGTATATTCTTCCTCATTAATAACTTTTCTCATCTTGGCTATACTCTGAGGTTACTTCAACACGTTTCCCGGTTTTTATCTGTGAAATGTTGGAAGGTATGGGAAAAAGGCTGGCTTAATCTCAAAAGTCAGAGAAAAGAACTGAATAAGGTGCTCTGGGCTGGAGGACAGAATGTAATTGCCTTATTGATGTTGATGCTTTCTCGGCCTTTGCCATGAACAACATAATGAATTTCTCAAAATATGCATGCACAGGCAAAGTGACTTGCTGGGCATGATCTATACAGAGGGCAAAACAGTTTTTCTCTTGGTTCAGTTTTTTTTCAAGTACAGAACACACATAATAAATAGTCCAATCTGTACTATTTACAATTGGCACCTTGAGACTGTCCACTCTTTTTGTGAGCAGCAAATGAGGCAGGGGGAGAATATCATCAAGTTTCTCTACAGGGAAAAGGAATTGCTCAGCAATTTCTTAGGAGTGGGGCTCAGTGACAGTAATATAATCTCCCTTCCCAGGTTTTATGTATTTATATATACATCTGGGTTATACAGTCCGCCCGCCCCATACATGGGCTTGCCATACGAGGACTTGAGATCACACGGAAGGCAAGCCCAGGGGGACAATATGGTGTGTGTGGGAGTGTGCCACCAGTAAAACCAATGGGACCTGAGGTCCCACAGTTTTTTCCATGGGGGGGGGGTCCAGAATGGATGCCCCATGTATACAAAGGGCCCTCTGTACATATGTAGTCCGTCCTTGGGTCATTTTAGTTATTTGGGTCAGTTCTGCTGGATTCCACTGCATCCTCCTCTTATGAGCAAAGGTGAAGAGCAGTCTATTCTCAGTGCAATAGAATGAGGTGGTAGGCTAGGCTCCTAAAATGATAGAATGGAGGGCCAGATTTTGGGCTGTAGGTAAGAGGAAATGCCATTTCTGAAAGATAAAGTAAAATCTCCGCAAATAGAAAACTGGTATATATGGGAGAAGAGCTTGACTCTGCTCCAACCTTCTCCTCATTATACTGCATTTCAGCTTGCCGAGAGAGGGCTTATGAGAAACATTCAAAAATTCGACCCTGCATTTTCAGCGTTACAATCCAATCTATCCCTCCACCTGGAGCCTGCCATCTCATCCCGCTGCATGTATGAAGACTCTTTGCCTTATCCATATGAACAACAGAAAAATCACCAGCTTTTCTGTAGTTGTACACAGAGGCAACCTGAAGCTTGTCTACAATAAATAAACCTTGCCACCTTGATATATTTTTCACATTATGGAGAATTAAAACAGTTTGGCACCACTTTAACAACCATGACTCTGTCCTACAGAATCCTGGGACCTGTAGTTCAGCCTAGTCTGTCAGAGTGATGGGGCCTCACAAAACTACAAATCCCAGGATTCTGCAGGACAGAGTCATGGCAGTTAAAGTGGTGTCAAACTGCCTTAATTCTGCAGTGTGGATACACCCAAAGCTGCCAGTTCAAATCCAACTACAGCCACGATCAGTTTGGAAGGTGACCTTAGTTAAATGACTGCTCATTAAGCCCCAGCCCTCCTCAACCAGGATGTGATCTGCAGTAGACGTATAATAAAGACCATGTGTCTGTGCCTTCAAATCACCAGTCGACTTATGGCAACCCTATGAATTTCATAAGGTTTTCTTAGGCAAGGAATACTCAGAAGTGGTTTTGCCAGTTCCTTCCTTTGAAATACAGCCTGGTATTCCTTGGTGGTCTCCCATCTAAGTACTAACCAGGGCGGACCCTGTTTAGTTTCCAAGATCAAACAGGATCTAACACACTTTAATAAAGGGCTATGGTAAGGGCTTTAGAGATTGTGCACGGCAAACACTTAAGATGCTAAATGCTGCTTTGCTTCTAGAATCAGACTGCTCAACCTGAAATCTAGCCATTTTTCCCACATTCCCTTTTATCTTTGATGAGAGGCATGATTTAGAGCATCAAAGGACTACTTGGGGGCTACTTGGGTTCTTGTATTCATGGTCTTTCTCTCCCTGTCAGGAAACTAGGCAGCTGTTTTCCTGTTAGCACAGGCCAGCAAAGTGGAGCTGAATGTTCTGTACCTGCCCTTAGCATCTTAAAGACACAGGGCTTTGCCAAAGCTTGTAATTTCATTTAATTAAAGGAGTGATAAAGTATTCCGGCAGCCTCCAATTAAAAAGCATGGAAGGGTGGAGGTAAAGCTCTCTCTCTCTGTGTGTGAGACTGTCACTGAGATCAGACTGACATTTCCCTAAGATTCCCCAAAATGTGCCCTGCCCATCTACTAAGGCTGGCATCACAGATGAGACACTCACAAGACAATCCTGGTGCCAGTCCCTTCCTTTTACTTTGTAGGGTGAGAGGCAGTTGGGTACCTTCACTTGTTGTATAGATATCATCACTAACCATTTCACCTACTTGGGAGAGAAAGTAGAACTGTGTGTTCTTTAAAAAAAACAACAACCCAAACTTTTCTCAGTGATAGCACTTTACTGAATTAACACTAAATAAGCTTGTTGTACTTTATTAAGACATAAGCCAAATGTGGGGGTGCATTTGTTGCTGTGTGCCTTCAAGTCACTTCTGACTTATGGCAACTCTAAGATGAACCTATCATGAGGGTTTCTTGGCAAATTTCTTCAGAGGAGGTTTGCCATTGCCTTCCTCTGAGGCTGAGAGCATGTGACTTGCCCAAGGTCACCTAGTGGGTTTCATAGCTCGGCAGGGATTCGAACCCTGGTCTCCAGAGTTGTGGGGATGCTTTTGGACTACACTTCCCATAGCCTCTTACTGTTGGACCTGATAGGTGGGGCTGATGGGAGTTGTAGGTCAAAACATCTGTAGGGCTAAATATTCCTGACCCTTTCGCATAAACTTTCAGGGACTACAGCCCACTTTGTGAAAGTCATGACCTGAACACTAGATAACTACACAGTGTGTGTTTGTGTGTGTGTGTGTTTTTTTTTAAAGAGTTGGACAAAAATGTGATCCTCCTGTTTGTTGGATTGTAGCTCCCATCAGCATCTTCCTATCCAGCAATTCTGCAATGTCTGGAGATTCATACTATGTTCACTTCGGTTGTAAATAGTGAGCTTAGTAAGAAATGAAATGCAGAAATTCTAATAGTGAGAACTGCATTTTTACAAGTGGCCCCATCACAAAGCTGGTGTTGTTGATAACACAGACATCCTTGTAATGTACATGAATCGGCATTCATTTTATTTGACTTATATAACCATGGGTATGGGGAGAGGAGGATGTTTCAACTGATGTTGCCTGTCATGCAAGCAATACCTGCTGTTAATCTTTTCTACACAACTCTTTAAAGCCTGAAGAGACCTGCTCTCTTCTAAATTTGACCATTCTATAAGCATGTCTACATGGGTCAATTACACCAGTTTCCCTGCACCCTCACCAGAACCTGTCAACACAATGCAGGACCAAATCCCCGATACAGGTGTACCTGGGATTTCTAGTTTCTTGTGGCATCAGAGCTCTCTAACAGAGGAAGCTAACACTTCACAAAACTACAGATTACAAAATTCCATAGCACTGACCACAGCAATTAAAGTGGTATCAAAACTACATTAATTTTGCAGCATAGATGCAGCCCCTGTGAAATCTATGGACTTTATCACACAGGGGAAATCCCATGCAGAAATGGGGTTTTAAATCGGAAAAAACCCCGCAAAAGCAGGTTGACTTTCATGTCGTTAAACTGTTGTTAACCTGAATGGAAAGTAGGCAAAAGCTGTTCCTTTTTACTTTCGGAAAATCCCAAAAATAAACAAGAGCAGCTTTTGTCTACTTTCCATTTGGGTTCACAATACTTTAACGACGACGTTGTGTGAAAAATCAACCTGCTTTTGTGGGTTTCCCCTAGCTTTTAAATCCTGTTTCTGCATGGGATTTCCCCAGTGTGATAAAGTCCTATGAAATGTTGTAGGATATGCCTTTAGCTACTCTTTTTTTAGGACTGTGGGGAAGTATGAATTGACTACTGGGGCAAAGGGAGCTTGGAAGCAGATTTCATGAAACCTCAAGCAGATTTCATGGAGGGCCAGCTTTGCCTTTCCTTTCCAAACCAGAGAACTGTTTTCTTGGTATCTATGCAGGAGTTAGAAAGAGATATTCAGCTTGGCTGGGCTCTTGACCATGAGGTTCTGTACTTCCTAGGAAGCAGAAGATAAACACAGACAATTGTGGTGGGATAGAGAGGGTGGCCTACATTTTAGACACTGAAAATTAGAGAGGTGAAGAGCAAATACCTTGCTGCTTTACTGAGAAATACAGTGGACCCATTATTTCTTCACACACTCAAATGTCTTTGTACAGTGGGCCCTTGCTATTTGCTGGGGTTTGGTTCCAGGATCCCGTGTAGATACCAAAATTCATGAATGCTCAAGTCCCATTATATACAATGACATAGTAAAATGGTGTCCCTTATATAAAATAGCAAGATCAAGGTTTGCTTTTTGGAACGTGTATATTTTAAAAAATATATTCAAGCCATGGATGCTAAAGAATCCATGGCTACAATGGGTTGACTCTATTAGCAGGCATGTTCTCCCAATGGAAAGGTGTTAGAATGTCGAGGCGGACTTTGGATTCCCAGGTCCTCCACCCAATTGAGCTGAGGAAAGCCTTGGGAGCCGGGCCTTTTTGCTGAGCTTTTGAAAAATGTGCTGCCTTCCACAGCACAATTCAGCGTTTTTGGTCGGCTTCCAGGCATCTGAGCCATGGGGCGAGGCATCTTTGTCTGAGCAGGCCTGAACAGAGAAAGGAGGGAATCCAACTGGTGATTATGAGTTCTCAAAGGAAGAATAGGGCTTTGTTGTCAGACCTGGGTGGTGCCTGTTTCAACAGTAGGAGGACCGGAGCAGTGGCGGTGGCAAGCTTGAAAGGATTCGGGCTTTCTTGTTTGGCCTGACTGCGGGAGGCTCCAGTGCAAGGTGACCAGATCTGCTAACTGCAAAGGAGGACAAAGCACTGCAAAATGAAGGACATTCAAGAAAAAACGGAGGACATGACCAAAGAAAAACAAAAAACCACTCATATAAACGTAAATCCATGCTTCTTAGTCATGCTCAAAATGGAGGAAAGTTTGAAATTCCTCCTGGACAGAAAGTTGAAATGTCACCCTGTTCCAATGCAATATAAGGAAACAGCTATAGGCAAGACAAAGAGGCATCTTAATAATAAAGAGGTGGTAGGAGGAAAGTATCCCTGTAATTGCTAATGCCACCAAGGTTGCTGCCATACTAGAGAATTAATGCAAGTTGACACCACTTTATGCTCCTTCCTATGGAATCCTGGGATTTGGAGTTTGTTGTGGCACCAGAGCTCTCCAACAGAGAAGGCTAAACAGCTCACAAAACTACAAATCTCAGGATCCCATAGCATTGAGCCAGGGCAGTTCAAGCAGTGCCAGACTGCACTAATTCTGCAGTGTGGCAGCAGCCCAGGTCTAAAGCAAAGGAGATTCAAAACTGTCACAGTGAGAACAAATTCTCTTGAACTTAAATTCTAAAGCTTACTGCTGTAGATTGTGTAAACTATAGACCTAAGGGCAGTCTGTGGGAATAAAACTTTGCAAATAATTGAGATATGTAGAATTCCATGCAATTCCTTCATTTCATAGGAAAAGTAAACACTGGTTTGCAAATGGCATCTAAGGACCATAGGATTCTATTGCAAGATTATAATTAATGATGGACCAATTTTTGCTGATGTCTTTTTGCAGTTTTTAAAGGGAGTTTGGGGACACATTTGAGTGCACACGTTCAATTTGCATGGGGTTATGGTGAGGCCTAGGCTGGCACTCTTCATGAACTGAGGAGCATGCTAGAATGGTGTGTGATAGACAAGAATGGACCAAGGGGATACACACAGGGGTCTCTCAGGGCTTTCTAGGGAGATGACGTTTAATGCTTCACTATGTCCAGATCAGATTATGTTAAACTTTTAAGATCTTAAGCTTGATTTTTTTTTTACCAGCTTAAACTTAAGAACTGGGGGCAAAAATCCCCTTTCATGTAAGTACAAGACTAAAAAGCCTAGGGAACATGAAAATACAGTTGGCCCTCTGTATCTGTGGATTCTATATCTATGGCTTGAAAATATATATATATATATATATATATATATATATATAAAATTCCAAAAGACAAACCCTACTTTTGTTATTTTATATAAGGGATGTCATTTTTACTACCCCATTGTATGCAATGGGACTTGAGCATCCATGGAGGTTAGTATCCACAGAGGGTCCTGGAACCAAGCCTCAGCAGATACTGAGAGTCCACTATACAGACATCATGCTAAGAAGCAAATGACTGGATTCAGCCAGCTGTTTTACCATCTACATTTACAGCTTTGACTTTTGTGGATTTGATTATTCATTAATTGTTTAACATGTTCTCTCTAGGAATCTCTAGGTCCTCCAGTGCAACTGTAGGGTAAACGTCCGCCAGAAGTCACACTGGAGGACATAGAAATTTCTACAGACAACACCTCTCTAGGCATTTGTAGGTCCTCCAGTGCAATTCTATGGCCAATGTCTGGCTGATGTTGACTGTAGAGTTGTGCTGGAGGATGTAGAGATTCCTAGAGAGGTGTCCTCTCAAGTAAAATAAATTGTGGGTTTTTATTTATGGTTTTCCAACTTTCATGGGGTTCCTGGTTGCTTAACCCCAGCAAATGTGGAGGGGCCACTGTATACTGAGGTGCTGGTGGTTGAGGGGTCATTTTCTGCTTCTGTTGGCCTGTGTCCAGGCCTTGTGGCTTGAATTTCCCCATCTTGCTGACAGTAGGCAGCAGCTGGTTCTTTCTAGCTGGTTCTTTCTAGCTGTGCTAGTAGGGCGGGGGCCCCTGAGTCAGAGCAAAGCTCCTGACTCAGCTTGTCCTTGTTGCGGAGAATGCTTGGGTGGGCAGGGAAAGAGGGAGGGCAGTGGCTGCCTGCCAGCCCTTCTGAGTCACAGTCAGATTCCACCCAACGCCCAGTGGGCAAGGCTGGCGCTTGCTTTCGAACCCCAACAACGACCAAGCAGTGCTCTGCATTAACCCCAGAGGGAGTGGCCCAGATCCTCCATTTGTTGGTCTGTATCTCAGATCAACCTATCAGTGGATGCCAGGTTGCTCTTGGCGTAGAGAACTTTCTCAGGCTGGTGCTGTGCCACATATGGTGAGCCTTGGTGGCATTAGCATTTTAGGGGCTCATGTATACTTGTCAGAATACTCTGGGCTGCCCCCCAGAGTATTCTGACCTGAATTCCACCCAAATTCACCCCTTACCATGGAGTCTCTTCCCCAGCCATGATGGGCAGCTGCCTTTCTACGTGGTCCTCATTCATTGCCCAGTGCCACTGCTGAAGTCAGAACAAGGTGCCCAGCCACACCATTGACACTGGGCACCTTTTTCTGAGCTGAGACAGATTCATAGCTACAGCAGCGGCATCGGATGACAAGTGGGAACTGCAAGGGAAAAGGCAGCTGCCTGTCATCACTGTCATTGCCCCCCCACCCCCCATGAAAACCCACAGCAAAAGCTGAAAGAGAGAAAGCCTCAAATTGGGCTTGGGTTTTGTGAAGTGTCCAGACGTGATTTAGTAGTTTGGCCTTGTGTAATGTAAGCAGGACACAGCAAACCCAGGGAGATTCAGGGTAAAACACCCTTTAGACAAGATTTTAGTGTGCTCTACATTTTAGGCCACTGTAGTGTCCTCATCCAAGCTTTTCCTTGACTTTTTAAAACCATTCATAAATTGCCATAAATCTCCACTTAGCCATGAAAATCCACTAGCTGATATTGGACAAGCCACACTCTCTTAGCCTAAGAGGAAGGCAATAGCACACCTCCTCAAAATAAATCTTGCCAAGAAAACCCAAGGAGAGGATAACCATGAGTTTGAGTTGGCTTGATGCTGGAATGCAGTGTTCTTTGTTCTTCACCATTGGCTATGCAGGCTAAGGATGCTAGGATGAAGTTCAACAACATCTGGAGACCCATTTGATCCTTGGATTAGGGCATGCAGTCTAGACCAGAATAAGTTGTATTCAGGGAGCAGGAGCAATAGATTACAGGTAGCCATAATGATTCAGTGAATAGAATATAGATGTAAGTTAGTAAGACCCAGGCCTGAATGCCCCGTTGCCATGAAATAAACTGTGTGAGCTTGGGCTCATTCATTCTCTTGGGATGT
Organism: Phrynosoma blainvillii; assembly: GCA_026167975.1. Taxonomy (NCBI): domain Eukaryota; kingdom Metazoa; phylum Chordata; class Lepidosauria; order Squamata; family Phrynosomatidae; genus Phrynosoma; species Phrynosoma blainvillii. The sequence goes on along the minus strand of JANUYF010000002.1, from coordinate 203,135,884 downwards.
TATCACACAGGGGAAATCTGTTGGTTAATCCACACAAATCCCAAACAAAAACCGAATTTGCGCCTCACGATTTCACACGAAGTTGCACAGAAACTGGTCAGAAACTGGACAGAAACTGGTATTATCCGAGATCTTTTTAATTTCAGGAGTTTAGAGGAAATGCATTTGCGAAATTACAGTAATTTCGCATTTACTGTAATGTGAAAAGCAAATACGCATGGACAATTCTCTTTTAAAACCTGGAGGAGGGCCAGAAGGAGGAGGAGGAGGGGTCTCCAGGGAGGGAGAGTCCCGGGCTCCTGCCATGCAAGGAAGGCAAGGCAAGGCCAGGCCAGGCCAGGCCAGGCCAGGCCAGGCCAGGCCAGGCCAGGCCAGGCCAGGCAAGGCAAGGCAAGGCAAGGCAAGGCAAGGCGAGAGAAGTTTGGGACGGAGGAGAAGTTTGGCATTTGGGGTGGAGGGAAAAGGAGGGGAAAGAAGGCTTCCCTCACAGCAGCTGGATGTGGGTGCAAGTGTGGGGTGTGCTTGTGGAGCAACTTGGAGCTCCATCTCACCATGAAGTTCTGCCCTGCAGGTCCTACAAAGGGGAAAGGCTTATGGGGGGGGGGCATGGGAGCTACCTCCAGTTTCCCCCTCTCGATGCCTCCCTTGCCTCGGCTTGCCTTGCCTTTCCAGCCTCCTCCTCCTCCTCCTCCTCTGCTCTCTTGAGAGGTCCTAACCCCAACGGAAGGGGGTTAGGACCTGTGCAGGAGGACATGACCCCAAATGTAGGACAGTCTGACATTTCTTCCTGGGAAATGCAGGACCCGCCCTAGAAAAAGGAGGAGTCTGTTCATGAAACACACCCATTTCCAGTACATTTATGGGTTCTTTTCACTTGTGTATGAAAGTTAAAAACGTCTTTTTTTTGCTTTTAACTTAATTCTGTTATTACTGTAATTACATGTGAAAAGCATTTGCGCAATTAAGCTCTATTTTCGCTTTCTTTTCGGGATGCTTCATTTCCACTTTATTATCTCTTTAACAATGAAACTGGCCTATGTGTGATAATGTCATTAGAGCCTAATAGGTACATCTCACAGGCTTGTGGTGAAGGTAAAATGAGAGGCAACTTATGTATGCTATCCTCAGCTTTTTGTAGGAAACAATGAAATCTCTTGTATTGGCCCTCAGATACCACAAACAGTCCCATAATTCTGATTCTGTGTAATTTTGGAGAGCTTGGCTGATGTGTGGCAATTGGCTGAGTCTTTTGTTGTTTTTACTAAAGATATCTGCTGAAGCAATGGAGAACACGGATATAGGATGAGGTTGGGAAATGCAAGAAAAGGAAACAAACTAGATTTTGCTTTTACAAAGTATTCCAAAATAATGCTGCTAAGGGAGGAATGAGAATCATGAGACGCTACAGAAGTTGTTGAAGTACAACTCTTCTATAGCTGGGGTGAGGAATGCTGGGAGTTGCAACTAGGAAGGCTGCATGATTCCTACCCCATCCTAAAATGAACTTGAATCTGCAGGGTAACACTTGGTGCAACATTAATCTAAAACCTCAACTATTGCAGAGTGTGGGTATTGTATTTTCCCAGTTCAGCCCAACAATTTGAGCAGAGGAAATGTTTTTTTTCCTAAGCCTGGATGCACTAGCTGTGGGCTGGGAGAATATACCTGGATCCTTCCCAAGATGTTGGTGGTGTCTTTCCTATGCAAAAGTGATGCCATTTTGAAAGACTTGGAATTACTAGGCCTGTTTATCTATGTCCCCATGGTGATGTGGGCTATATACACCTACCCACCTGTTTGGAAGCTACCTGTTTTCCACTTGGACATATTCAGAGATATTTTCACCCCGTGAGAACTGTTTGTTCCCAGACTGATGGGACAAGGGAATACCTCTTTACAAGGAGCTCTACCGATACCCTGACATCAACACACTAAAGCAGACTCCCTGTACAGCCAAATAAGGAAGGAGGCTCTGGGAACGCACATTGATTGGTGAGGACAATGGCCAAATACCCCAGCCTTTTGTGAGAGCAGTGGCAGCGTCTGGGTGTGGCATGAACTTCACTCTCTGGTTCCCACTCTCCTGATGTGAGGAGATGCTCACTTGGGCAGCCGCCCAGCCCACACCCAGCAGTAAATCTCTCTGAAAGAAAACACCGTGAAAGGAATTCACATCCCGCCCCTAGGTTGTCCTGCCTGCAGAAAGGCTCACTGCAACTTAAGTTGAACTATTTGCCCTTTTTCACCTGTGCAAATACATTTTTTGGTAAACAAAAAAAGTAGTCATGACATTCTCCCCACCACCACCACTATAAAAATGCTATTTTGCTTTGCACCACTACTAGTAGCCAATAGACTGGTATCCTTTTCTCTGCCAACTCAACAAAGTCCAATGTTGTTTCGTGAGTCATAGAAGCATGGAGTTAGAAGGGATTCCCTTTGGTTTTCTAGCCCAACCCATTACTTTCTGCCAGGGCAGATTCGGAAGCCTCTGAAGATGTTCGTTCTCAGGGTGGGAAATCAAACCCAGCCAATTTACATTCCCACTTCTGGATGGCAACATCTCCTGCCAGCCTGGCTGCATGTAGAGTAGTGGGCTGGCATTTAGGTTGGCCAGAGGGCAAATACCAGGAGGTAATGGACCCAGTCACTTGCTGATAATGTTCACTTGTATTCATGTGTAGCCACGACAAGCCAGTGCTTTTGACCTAGACTGGTCACTGCCTTTGGTATAATCAGAAACATATGAATGGACATTCCCACTGATTCACATTGTGAGGAGGCTGGCAAATGTTTTAAATAGAAAGGACCTTGGTGTATTTTAAAACTGACTGGTCTCAACAGACAAGAATATTGGTGTGTGGTAGTAGGACAAACAGGTTAGACTGACTCTTGAGCTACACAGCCTGCCTGAAATGAAGGGAGGAATTCTCTCTTCACTGACAGAGCCTGTGGGGCAAAGGAAGTGGGGTTAACTGTTGTTGTGCCCAGAGAGTAGGGTTTTCACCAATGTGGCACTGGCAGAAAACTCTACCAGCTTAGATGTCTAGTTGGTTATGTTCTTCTGGCTGGGGGGGGGGGAATGGGGCATATTTGGGGTGCAATGGATAGGTGGGGGTTCACCAGGTCCAAAGTCTAGTTATCTTGTCTGCCACATCCAAGGATTGGAGGAATGCTGTACTAGTCCTAAGGCCAGCATAGTACATTCCATCTGACCATAGTGAATGCAAGGGGAAAAGGGGCCCACCCTCACATATTTTGAATCTGGTTGCCACAAAAGGGCAGGGCACAGGCAATGTTGCTTCATCCTTCAGTGGATTCCTCCTCCACTCCCACACATTGTAAGCTAGGATTGCTTTGTAAGCACTGATATCTTGTGGCCTGGCAGGAGGAGTAAATGTCTTAGAATCCATTCCTGTGAATACTTTCTCAGAAGTAAATCCGACTGAGTTCAACAGCCATACTCCCAGGTGACTGTGTATTGTTATATTCCACTGCCTGAATCAAGAGATAATACAACATGGGACAAATGGGACAAAACACTTGGAATTCTTTGCACACTTAGCCCCCCCCCCCCCAACTATCTAATTTTAGTAGGTACTACTTTAATTGCAGTGACTGCATCTTGCAGAATCATGGGATTTTCGTTTGGGGAGATACCAGAGCTCTTTGTCAGAGAATTTAAGTCCTCTTAAAAGTGCTAATCCCAGTATTCCGTAGGATGGAGCCATGGCAGTTAAAGTGGTATCAAAGTGCTATAATTCCATTATGGGAAAGATACCTTGCTTCACAATAGGTCCTGATGAATCCAGTTGGATTTAAATGCACAGTACCAAGTACAAGTGGGGACTGTTCCCCTGCAACTCCTTGGTATTAGGTTGCTGAAGAAATGTGCTGAGCTATAGTGCAATGTCTTTGTGTTATCATTCCTCCCACCCACGATGGCCCCTGCATCATTGCCTGCTGCTTATGAGGGAAATGAGAGTGTGTTTTCTTCACTTATGATTTATTGAGGAGGCATGTAAACCTTTCTCCTTGTAAAATGTCATTTGGGCCTTACTTACTTCTAATGAGCATCTTTCAGGAGTGCTTTGTTGTGTATTCCTGCATGGCTGTGGGCTGGGCTTGTGGTCCCCTCTAATTCTATCATTCTAAACATGCTTGCCATTGTGTTGCACAGTCCAATGGGAAAGGATTCCACTGCAAAGATTTGCCATTTTGCCATTAGACATTTGCTTAGGAGCCTACTGTCCTCAAACAGGCAGTATTCTACTCATCCGACTACAGCTACCAAATTCTGAAAAGTATGAATTCTAGATGCATCTGGGCTCTGCCCAGTGAGCAACCATATATTGTTCTTGCATTCAACAAGATGACAGAGGTGAGAGGAGTGGTATTTTTCTAAATATAAAATTAGTAACTGTTCAGAAGCTTCAGGGCCTAGAGTAGGGGTGAGCAATATATGGTCTTCGAGATTTTGTTGAACTGTAACTCCCAGCAGCCCCAGCAAGCACAGCAAGATGGTGGAAATGACAGGATGTGAAGTTCAACATCTGGAAGATCACGCTTTGCTCACCCATGGTCCAGGAGTTTATATCAGGCAGGCAGGAAAGTTAAACTATTAAGCTTATTGTACTGTGTTCTCGGAACGTAATGAGTAGTGATGAGAATGGAACGGAACGTATTTTATTGCACGGTATGACCCTCATTGAGTTCCTGTTCTGTGCTCTGACAGTCCCTAGCCCGTTCCAGCAGAAGAACTGTAAAAATGCATCCTCAGCCAGCAAGAACGCTTTCAGACCGTTCCAGATGATGTGTGTGCGATAATCCTACTGGTCTCAATCTGTCCTCATGTTCTCCTGCCCTCCCATCCTAAAACATCCACAAACTCAACTCAACTCAACTTTTCCGGGGTTGACATAAGGAAGGTGCCACAGGCAATTAAAAAATATATTTTTAATTTTGTAGATTGAATTGCATTTTGTTTACAAGAAAAAACAATGAATGCTCATTACCTAAATCTCTTGGTAGCATTCTTTTCAATGCAGACATAGGGGTTTTCACAACAGTGAGCGTGCGCCAATGAGGGATGGCTGAGGAACTACTTTAGCACTGGTACCGGTACAACAGTATATGCAGTGCGATAATACGTGTTCTCATAATGTTACTCTCCCGTTATCAATAGTCTAATGCGGTAACACCCGTTCCCATATTGTTATGTTCCAGGGACTCGATGGGAACGTTACAGGTACTAGTGCGATAAGCTTATAGATGTCACAACCAGTTCTCTTTACGGAAGGTCTAGAATCTGAGGACTGATACATATTCTTAAAGCAAAGTGTATAATCTGAGACGACTACAGGCCCATTTAGGGTACCAGCTTTTCAAGCACTGTACCTGTATCTTTGGAAGAAATGTGATTTCAGAATTTTGCATGCTGTGGAGAGCTTCACATGTTGATTTGTTCATGTTTAGGACCATGTTAAAGACACATATAAAGTCCTGTGGGATCCTCCACCCCATGATCATCTGTAACCCTTTGTGGCATCAGTTTGAGTTCTCCCAGGGTGACCAGATGTCCTAACTGCAAAGGAGAAGACACTGTAAAATGTAGGACCTTACGAACTAAAAGCTTAAAGCACTTATAATTATAAATTCATACTTCTTAGTGATACTCAAAATGGAAGACATTTTGAAATTCCTCCTAGACAGAAGGTTGAAATGTAGGATATGTCACTCAGCCTCAGAGGAAGGCAAAAGCAAACCCCTTCTGAACAAACCTGACCAAAAAACCCTGTGATAGTTTCACCTTAAGGTTGCCAGAAGTAAGAAACGACTTCAAGAGGCACAATGTCTCCTGCATAGTTGTGGAGGAGAAGGAATGTCAACAGGTGTGCTTTGTACATGTTATACATATGGAAAATTCCACATCCAACACCTGGCATCTCAAAGGAAAGCTGGGAAAGGCTCCTGTGTAACACCCAGGAACCTATTTTCAGTGAGTGTCTATGATGAACCAATGGTATGTCTAGATGGTTAGGCAACTTTCTGTATTTTTATGCATCTTTCTCCAGAAATCTTTCATAGGTTCAAAAAGTCCTTTCTTTTCCTTACTTAGCTAGGCCTTTGTCACACTTTCCCATTTTCTTCCATTAATCATTTTACGTTGCAAGTTTCACTGTGGCATTGGGTTTTTTATTCCCTCCCACCCCTTTACAAGTTAAGCCCATGTGATTCTCACTCCTATTCAGTTTTGGCTGCTGTCAGGTACCCGAGAGGTGTGGTTGGGGCATGAATTCAAAAGCAAGAACTGGCTTGACCTGGCTTGCAATTAAAGCTCATTCCTGACACACCCCAAACTTGTCTCTTCATATTTTCACACACACACCCCTTGCAGCCTTCCTGCCTCCTTAAGTCCATTTGTTGGCAGCGTAACAAGAGGCCCTTTGTACTGTGCTTAGTTTATTTTTAAGCACAAGACTGTGCTTGGAAAACCATTGTTATTATTAATTCACTTTTAATATTTTGTTTAAATCGGAGTTGTTTCTCTCTTGACAGCTTTATTTTTCTAGCTGTTGTACCATAAAACCTCACTTAGTGGTATTAGTATATATCTAAAAATCTCATATGTTTTTAAGAGTGGCTGTTAAATATGAAGAGCCTTGACCATTCTGCAGGTGAAGTTGTATCCCACATGGTTTGGGTTGCCAGCTACTTAAACTATTTCTGCTTCTGTGCCTATAACAGGACTAATCTGCAGACACTGCAGGTTATAAATTGTGAAAAGCTTTACCTGCTGATTTCTGAAAATCCTGTTGCTTAAAGGCATGAGAGCAGAGTGGTCAGATGAGCACTTTACATGCCATGATACAGCCAGAAAACCTGGGATAGAAGAAAGAAACAAATAAAATGATACTGGGTGGCATCTAACCCTAAATCTAAGCTCATTAGAGTACATCTAATAAGTTAAGCACTACCGAAGCTGGAGAAATCGGAATCCTTTGCTAGCTGGTCTGAATTTTCATTAAAATCAAGAATAAGAACAAAAAGTAGTCAGAGAAGCCCAAACAAAAAGGGCACAAATATAGTAAGGAAGTCCAAGTGGGAATGATAAAAACTATTAAATGAAACAGAGTATTCGAGATGTAAAATGTATGCTTTGGCTGTCATGTGTAAGTATATCAATGGCCTTTAGGGGGAGCTCAAACCTCTGCAACCTTTCTTGGAGAGTTCCTCCAAAAGAAACTTCAATCATGCCATGGGTCCTTTAAAATTGGGAGCAGTAAACCACCCTTTTAATGCACCCTTTAGTATGTGGGAGGACCTGTTTCTTTGTCTTTGATTCATAATAATTAGACTGTTTTGGAATTTTTAAAGCACAAGACAGTAGAAGGCATCCTTTTCTTACTATTGCAGTGGATCACATCACTTCCTATGCTTATTTTAAATGTTTCATGCATTTCCAACAGTTTATTACCAAGTAGTCCATTGACATGTTCAATATTTTTTTGTTTTATTTTATTTAGAAGTACATGTGTGTGTCTGTGTGTCTCTGTGTGTCTTCAGGTTGTTTGTCAATTTATGGCTACCCCATAGGGCTTTCTTAGGCAAGGAATACTCAGAGGTGGATTTTCTGGTTTCTGCCTCTGAAATATAGCCTAAAACACCTGGTATTCTTTTAGCCAGCAGCAACCATGCTGGCCAGGGGTACTGTATGAATTGTTGTTTTAAAAGATTAACTTTTTAATCTCTCATGTTCATTCATTTGTTTCAATATATGTTTTCTACAATCACCATACCTGCCAACATTTCACAGACGAAAACCAGCGCTCATGTAGCTAAACAACATCAGAGGGAAATCAAGATGACAAGAGCCATTACTTAGGAAGAATACCCAAGCAAGGGAATGCTGCAGCAGTTTGCTTTTGCCTGAGCTGACTGGGAAGGGCAAAGTTCCCACACCGCTTTTGTCTCTTCCCCATTGCATTGAGTTCACACTACTTTTGCACTTTGAATTCACTTTGCAGGATATGAAGTAATCTGAGGGCAAAGGGAGAAAGCGGGAGGAAGAGAGAGAAACTGGGACATTTTAAAAGCTGCTGAAAAAGTGTAATGACAGAAACTTAATCTAGACTGTCCCTGCCAAATTGGGACAGCTAGAGAGAATATAATAGTCCTGCTCTGTTTAGCAAATCTCCTGCCCATTCTGCTGAGTGGGACCCTAGACGTCTGCTTCATTGGCCTGCATTCAGTGCACTTTTGTGAGGCACCTGTGTGGGGACTATACATCACTTTTAGAGAATATGCAAAAAGGACTCAGGTTCAATCCTGGGTGTTTCCAGTGAAAGAATCTCAGCTAAAATGGTCAGAAAAGATCATTACCTGAAACCTTAAAGAGCTGGTGACGCTCAAATAGACAGCACTAGGCTAGTCAGATAAATGACCTGTGTTAGGGCAGCATTCTTTATTTACTAATAATGGGATGGGAGAGAAATTGGTTTCATCAACAGATGTTATAAGGCAAACCTGTTTAATCTGAAGGAGCCAGCCAGTAGTTTGAGTGTTGGACGATGACTCTGGAAGACATATACATGAAAACATATGCCCTTAAAAAAAAGCAGACTGATGCAGATATAACATTAAAAAGTCTCTTAAAGAATGAAAAAGAAAAGAAAAGAAAAGAAAAGAAAGAAAACTGAAAGGAAACCAAAACTGACAGCTACATGCATGCTTAATCTGAATTGGGACATCCTATATTTGATTCTTTCCATCTTTACTATGCTGTTCCCAACCATGGGAAGGTTTGTATAATATCTGCAGAGGGTGGTGGCAGCAAAGAACAAGTGACTATTTTCATATACTATACCCTCCAGATTTAGGAAACAGACTATGTCCAGCAGATATGAGCCTTTGAAATTAAGAAATCCCAGACTGGCTGGAATACTGAGTGACTGTCAAAATGTGTGCCAAATTGTTGGGTTCTAGAGCATATTCATTTTCTCTGGTGCTATTTCTAGGTTGCTTTGCCCTCATTTCACTGTCCATTGTACTATGTCACCCGCCTTGAAGAAAGGCTGTGCAAATTAATTAAGGTTTATAAAGCACTCAGAGCTTCTCAGATGAAAGTAGCACAATATAGTTATGAAAGCATTCTGGAAAGTATGAGTGAGAGAAAGCACCCAGGAATGTTTAACCCTAGACACACAGGCTTCTGATTTCAGCAAGGTGACTCACAATCCTTCTCTCAGTGGCTGAAAAGTTCAAATGTGAACATTTACTTTAATGCCACTGCATTCATGTGGCAGCAGCAACTTTCTATGTGGACAGGGCTACCAGACTGAAATTTAGAAATGGCTCCTGTACCTTTAATGATTGTGTAGAAGTGGACATTTCAGTAGGTAACCAGGTAAATAGCAACACCTACTGAAATTCCCTTTACTACACAACCACTAAAGATATAGGAGCCCTCTCCAGTTTTCACCTGACATGCCCTGGGTGGATCTGTCCATTTCCTCCATTTTCCATCAACAGTTTTAAGCCACCATCTTCATGGTGTACACCAGTTTTCTCCAACCTGGTTCACCACTGGTATTTGAATTGTAAACCCCATCATCCCCAGACAGCATGGTCAGTAGCTGTACTGTATAATGAAACTCAGTCTAAAATTTCTGAGGGCAAATGCCTGAGGAAAGCTCAGCTACTCCTTGTTTATGCTGAGATTTTGATCAAATCTTTTAAGCTTATTGTACGGCACTTCGAAGAACGGGAACGGAACGGAATGCAAGGGAATGGAACGGAGCAAAAACGCATTTTACCAAACGGCTGGGGAACAGATCGGGGACTCCTGGTGGCATTGGTGGTATTCCCCCATGTGGTAAAATGTGTTTTTGCTCTGTTTTGTTCCCTTGCATTCCGTTCTGTTCCCATTCTTTGAAGTGCCGTGCGATAAGCTTATTTATAGGGACCAAGTTTCAGAGTTCTGGGCCCTCCCTGGATTATATTGTTTCAGACTTCAAACTGAAAGAATTAAGAAATTTCCATATTAAAAAGAACTCTATTTATGTGGAAAGCTAGCACCTCTGGGAGCAAGTGGGCAGCCTAATTGGAAGTTTGTATAGGGGAACAATAAATATTAACCCTTTCTCCCCTAGTGCTGAGTTCACTGCTCACTTTGGAGATTATCACACTACCTTTAAAATGCATTAAAAAGAGACTTGCCTCACCCAAATTGAAGTAAAATTCGGGCTGCATCCAGATGGCTTCGCACGGATTTTCCCCGAAAAAGCGCCATTGGAATGCAGCCCAAATTTAGCCTGGCTGACTTAACTCGCTTCAGCTGCCATTTTTCTAAGTCAGAAAATCCATGTGATACCATCCAGATGCAGCCCAAATTTTACTTCAATTTGGGTGAGGCAAGTCTCTTTTTAATGTGTTTTAAAGGTAGTGAGATAATCTCCTCTGTCTCATGGCCCAATGATCAAAACCTAGTGAAATTCTATGTGAGAAAAAAATAGGAATTATATATGTATGTATGTGCCTTCAAGTCACCTGTCAACTTACAGAGACTCCATAAATTCCAGACAGTTTTGTCAGTTCCTTCCTCTGAAATATTGTCTACAGCAGCTGCTATTCCTTGGCAGTCTCTCATTCAAGTATCAACCAGGTTAGACCCTGTTTAGCTTCCAAGATGAGACAGGAACTGGTGCCTTTAGAGTACTGAGGCCCCTAAACCCAGAACTAATAGGGGAAGTATTTTGTGCACTATCATTTTTTAAAATTGTTATGACATTTCATAAGCTTTCTTAGTTACTGAGGGAGGGAGACCTGCATGGTCCTGTTAATCTAATAATAACAGTTTGTAAACTGAGTTACAATTTGCACGCACAGTGCTTCATCTTCCTGAGACAGGTCAATAATCTACCGTCCCTAGCTACCCAATTTCTGTATGACACAACTGCCTTGAGGCAGGAAGAATGGGAGGCCTTCTTGAATGGGCTCCCTCTAGGGGTGAAGCTACAGGAACAGAGAATATGTGCAAAATCTTGGAATTAGTTTCTTCCATTTTGTTGGGCCTGGGAAAATGTTTTGGGATTGCCTAGCAACAATCAGATGTGATGCTGAGCTCCAGACAAAATGGCACCATGGAATATAAAAGCTATAGCCCGTCTGTTCTGCAGCTGACCTCTCCCTATTGCTTCCATGACAAAACTGACAACCTGGCCTGCACTCTGGTGACACATCCACCCAAACTAGGATCTTCAGTAGTTATTGACTAATTTATTATGCTCTTCCAGAAAATGGGCTTCTGGCTTCTGGCTTTTTGCTTTTTTTTTTTTTTGGCTCATAGCACTGATCATGGAGAGTGCTGTATTTGTCATTTCCCAGTGGGCCAATATGATGCACCTTGAAAGTCCTTTTTGCTTTTTTTTTTTTTTTTTTTTTGGCCCTTTTCTAGTTCAACTGGTTATGTCACCACAGTTTTTGCAAAGTGACTGCTCTTAGACTATTTAAATAAAATGTGTGTGATGCTGCTTCTCCTCTTCATAGAGCTTTTCTTCCTAAATATCAAGGGTTTTGAGGGGAAACACATACATTTTGAAAATTCTGAAACCTTGTATATTTATATTTGGTGGTATGGGCACAGTGTTGTTTAACCTTTTTATAAATAATGTATAAGAGGGAATAGGAGGCATGCTTATTGAATTTGCAGATGATATCAAATTCAGGGGAGGAAAAGTCTGTTCAGCAAAAGGCACGCTTTGATGACCGTCTCCCCTCGGGAAGAGAATGGAAGTGCTACGAGGGCATGTGGAGCAGCATAAAGAAAACTGCTCCTTTCCCCAATTAGTTTCATCTTTCTTTTTTCATGCAGTAAGGTCCTTGGTGTCATTCTGGGTAGGTCCTGGCATTTGACCCACAATCCTGAATTTTAACACAAGGCCGAAAGAGAGGGAAGTACTCCTCATGATTCCTTGGTGAATTTAGCTTTGTAAGGGCCTCACCAAGAGCATTAATAAAGGTGAAAAGGGGGGGGGGACTTCATGGTCTATAACAAGGCTATAATTTTGGAAAATGCCTTGAGTCCCATTTTGAGAGAAAGATGGGGTATAAATCAAATACATATATACATACCATTGCTGGCATCCTGTTTAGTATTAACAAGATCGTAACTTTTGGGATTCACATTTATAGTCTTTAATGACTGAATATGACCACAAAAACCTATCTGTTAAACTAAGCAGTGCCTCAACTAAAGGGTTTTTGAGATGCTGGAGACTGGGATACTGGCAAATGATGACTTTAGCACTGTCGTCATCATGGGCCATAATGAGTTGTGCCAGGACTCTCAGAGGTTTCTCTAGCTGCTCATAGCACTGATCATGGAGAGTGCTGTATTTGTCATTTCCCAGTGGGCCAATATGATGCACCTTGAAAGTCCTTCATCTGGGATGTTGCCTGTGTTAAGAGGTGGTTTTTTTTGGGGGGGGGGGCAGGGGTAGCATCAGCTGAAGTAGCTATGATGTATGTATATGAGAGATCCTGTATTTCCATGAATTGTACATATTACACTCTGTAGCTTAATCCTATGGTTAGTTCTGACATGTTGACTCACCATGTTGATTACGTGTGAAAGGGATCTAGGAGTCCAGGTAGACCACAAGCTGAACATGAGTCAACAGTGTGATGCAGCAGCTAAAAAGGCCAATGCAATTTTAGGCTGCATCAATAGAAGCATAGTGTTTAGATCAAGAGAAGTAATAGTGCCACTCTATTCTGCTTTGGTCAGGCCCACCTGGAATACTGTGTCCAGTTCTGGGCACCACAATTCAAAAAGGATGTGGAGAAACTGGAGCGTGTCCAGAGGAGGGCGACTAAAATGGTGAAGGGTCTGGAAACCAAGCCCTATGAGGAACGACTTAGGGAGCTGGGGCTGTTTAGCCTGGAGAAGAGAAGGTTAAGAGGTGATATGATAGCCTTGTTTAAATATTTAAAGGGATGTCATATTGAGGAGGGAACAAGCTTATTTTCTGCCGCCCCAGAAACTAGGACCAGGAACAATGGGTGCAAGCTGCAGGAAAAGAGATTCCACCTCAACATTAGGAGGAACTTCCTGACGGTAAGGGCTGTTTGACAGTGGAAGACACTCCCTTGGAGAGTGGTAGAGCCTCCTTCCTTGGAGGTCTTTAAGCAGAGGCTGGATGGCCATCTGTCGGGGATGCTTTGATTGGGAGTTCCTGCATGGCAGGGGGTTGGACTGGATGGCAATTGTGGTCTCTTCCAACTCTATGATTCTATGATTCATTCAACAGTTGATTGAATGGGTCTACTTTAGGTGAGACCAACCAATAAGATACCACCCTATATCTGTCATGAGGTCCTGTGTCAGATGTAAATAAGTTGATTTTGGAGACACCAAGGTACCTTTTAAATTATCCCATTAGGAATCAATGGCAAGACATTTGCTGGGATCACATTTCCAGAATCTTGTGAAAAGATTTATAGTCAGCCCTCTGTATTGGTGGGGGGTTGGTTCTGGAATACGCAAGACCTCAAGTCCCATTAGCATCAGTGGATGGTGACAAGCATTTGGCCATGTTGCTATGTCTGTGTGCATGTGCTGCCATTCATGATAATGGGGTGGGGCCATCCACAGATGTGCCAAACAGATTTATTCCAAGGCTAGCCCACTGATCCAGAGGACTGACTGTATTTCACACCTCTTGAGACTGGCAAGGGAAGGAAGCATAGCTTGACTTTCACATTTTGTTTTGTAACACAGCTTTGTCATATAGACAACCCTAAAGCCAAAGATGATAAACAGTGTCTGAAAGGCTATAAATCACAGTAGGAGCTCTTCTCCTGTCTTTCCAACTCTGCAGTGCTCTCTCTCTTGCTTTATCTGTTCACCCACACTCCAAGGATAATAATTAGAAAACTTGTACTTTGCATGAACTTTCAAAAGCATTTTTAAAAATAGGATCAGATTTGGCCTCATCCTGGGTGGTTCCCCCCACCCCCAGTGTGTAAATATTAGAGCTCCTGCTGCTTCCACTATTCCCCATTTTAAGGTCCAGGAACCTACTGTGATTGTGGGGGACAGGAAGGTAAAGTATTTTATCAGCACATTTGTTGGGACTGAGACCAGGATCCCTTTACAATCCAGATACTGTTTGTCGGAGGTGGGAAGGATCCAGCCCTTGGGACCTCTGCTAAGTCCCTCAGGCTTCAACAACCCCCAAATTTAGATTTTTCAGCCCACCCATTCATAATGCTTAAAAACATTGATTAACACTGTTTTGGTGTTCCTCACCGTTAAACAGCAAGAACCCCTTTCCAAGATAGCTGAACAGGTGTTTGCAGTTGCCAAAATGGTGGTTATGGCAAACTGACTCTGGCCCTCCAGAGTACCAGAGGAAGCATAAAAATAAATAAATGGCTGTGGCTGACCTTGAAGTTCTGTTGCGCACCCACTCTTGTAGGACATGTTTGGAACATTAACATTCATGGGTGATTATTGATATACCTGGCCAAATTTTGGGAGTATGTACTGTACCACACAGGCACAGGTGGCACCATCCTGGAATTGCCTTTTCCACCACAGGTGGCTTTGAAATAATGGGCATGGTACCTAGTTCTCTTTAACTAAAAATCATTGGAAGTGATGATGGCAGAAAGGGCTTGGGGCTTTTATAATGGCAGAGTAAAAAGCTGGTTCAGATCCTTTCTGCTTTAAAAAATATTATTTATTGATTTATTTAAATTTATATGCCACCTTTTCCTCAACATGGGGCCTGAGGCGGTTTAAAACATGGTTAAAACAAAGTAGAGCAAAAAAAAAAAAAAAAAAAAAAAAAAAAAAAAAGATGATAAAAAGTTTAAAAACACAGATAAGCTATCATATTAAAATACTCTCACTTCAAAACAATATACAGTTGGCCCTCCATAGCCATGGATTCTGCATTCACAGATTCAACCATTCATGGCTTGAAAATACAGGAACATTGCAGACTGCCAGAAATAGTGCAAATTGAGTCCACTTTAAGGGTTAGGGTTAGTGCTAGGGAATCATGGGAATTTTTATTTTTCTGAGACATTGAGCCTTCTCTGTCAGAGAGCTCTGCTGCCACAATAAACTACAGTTCCCATGATTCCCTAACCCTAACCCTTAAAGTGGACTCAATTTGCACTATTTCTGGCAGTCTGCAACCTCCCACAGTTACCCCTCCGTTCTCTCAAACTTCAAGTCCGCGGTTTTACATATTCATGGAGGGGCGACCTCTGTTTAAATCAATGGGTTGTGCCCCCACAGGGGCATGCCCCATTCAAATTGAGGGCTTGAATATTTACTGATATTTGTTTTCGTGGCGGTGGGTGTGTCCAGAAAGGATCCCCTGTGAAAACGGAGGGCCAACTGTATTAAAAATAATCCCAAAAGCAAACCTTTATTTTGCTATCTTATATAGGAGATACCATTTTACTACACAATTGTATATAATGGAATTTGAGCATCCACAGATTTTGGTATCCACAGTGGGTCCTGGACCAAACCTCAGCAGATACTGAAGGCCCACTGTAAAATCATTTAAAACATAATCAGGATAAAATCACAGCACACTGCATTAAACCAGTTACAATTAGTTAATCACCAAATATATGTTTAAATTAAAAAAAAAGGTCTTTGGGCCCATAATTATACCAAGATGTGCCCAGTTCAACTGTCACGGCAACATCCTATGGAATCCCAGGGTTTCTAGTTTGGTTAGAGGCAGTAGGGCTCTTTGACTGAGAATTCTACGTACCCCCAGCTGCAGATCTCAGGATTTCATTTCAATGGAGCCCTTCCTCCATTCCATCCGATGTCGTCTGGGAGAGAGACACCAGGCCCAGCACCATTGAGCCTAGACTAAGAAGAAGAGCCCTTACCTTTTAAGGGGCGGGAGGGTTTGGGGATTTTTAGGTTCTGTTCACATTGTATTAACATATCTTTATGTAAATTTTAATGTTGTAAGCTGCCTCGATTGCTCTGCAGAGGGGTGGGATATTAATAATAATAATAATAATAATAATAATAATAATAATAATTCATAGGAGGAAACCAAGAGCCTCTGCAGACTGGCCCAAAGGGCTGGCCTGGAGGCAGAGATGGGGCAGGACAGCCACACACCAGCCGCCCCAACTCCACGCTGGCATCATCCTGGCGTGCTGCGCTGGAAGGGATAAGGAAGAGCCACGCGCCGGCTCTTAGGGTGCCCTTTTGCTGCCCCTGAAAGGAGCTGCATTTTGCTGCTCTTTTCAGGACGGCAAAAGGGAGGATCGGGGCTGCAGCGTGCAGTAGTTGCGGCCCCGATCCGCTGCTTCCCGGGGTGGCCCAGAGCTGCCCGTCTGCAGCCCCCATGACAGTTAAAGTGGAATCACAGTGCTATAACTGTGTAGTGTAAAGGAAGGAGAACAGAGAGGGGTCCCAGACGATCTTGAAGACCCTGAGAATCAGAAAGCACACATTTGTTAGTCTTTCTAGGTAAATGGTCATACTTCTATAGAGTATTATTCAAATGGACAATAACTGTTTCTTGTGTGTCATACCACATACAGCCTCCTTACCATTAGTCACAAAGCATTTTTAAAATAGCAAGACTTGGTGATGTCTATAGATTATATTCTTACATGGGTGGTGATGCAGAATTTAAATGGTTCTTTCTTAAAAGTCCTTCTTGTTCACTATAGCTTAATGAAGAGCACAATGACACAGAACATTCACCAATGGACATTTGCAAGGTCGGTTCAAGGTCAGTTTAAAAAGATGAGATGTTCAAAAGGCAGACAAAGACTGTTTTTAAAAAAACCAAAGAGGGAAAATGGTATGAATCTGCTTGCTTGAACATTGAGTGTTCTCCAAGAGTTTTAGAATTATTACATTTTATATTTAGTGGAAATGAACAAAAACCCAGCGGCTGCTGAAGAGCAATTTAATGGATGATTCTGCAGCTAAGTCAGAGTCCCTGAGGAAGGGAGGGAGGAGTGATCTTTCCCAGTGCTAGGGAATCAAGGGAACTGTAGTTTATCCTCTTTTTCTGGTTACTTCACTCTTTTCCTCCAGCAATGAACTTCATTTTTCTTTCTGGAAGGCAACCTTCATTGCATCTTGCCCTGCTTCCTTCTGCGGATCTCATCCATAGACTTCTGCAAGCAAGTTCATTTTGTATGGAGCATCCTCCATGTAGGGTTGCATTCACGTGAGAAGATGTGACCTAGCATGCCTGCAGATAACAGCCAGAGTCATGTGGAAGCGATTCCTTAGTGTTTGGCAACTTAAAAAAACAACACCCCCCCCCCCACACACACACACTTGCAGCTGTAGAAATCGTTACTACATTATTGTCAGTGGGTTGGATCCAGCCCCAGTCATTCTCAGAGTGGACCCATGAAGTTAGTGAAATAGGAGTTAGTCAAAATCAGTGGGCCTACTCTCAGCATGAGTACATGTGGCTGAAACTCACCATATCTGCAGGAGGGCTAATTCACGTTCATTCATCTAGGCACCTGATGATGGCTCAGAAAGTTTGGGCCTTTACAGACTGCCAGAAATAGTGCAAATTGAGTCCACTTTAACTGTCCTGGCTCAGTGCTAGGGAATCATGGGAATTGTATTTTTTTCTGAGACATTGAGCCTTCTCTGTCAGAGAGCTCTGGTGCCACAATAAACTACAGTTCCCTTGATTCCCTAGCACTGAGCCAGGGCAGTTAAAGTAGACTCAAGTTGCATTATTTCTGGCAGTCTGTAAAGGCCCTTTGTGTGTTAAGTGGCTCTAGCTGTGAACCAGTCCTGACAGTGGGAGCATTAAGAGGTTTACCCAATGTAGGAACTGGACCTTGAAACATACTCTTTAGGGATTAATGGGTAAAGAGGCAAATGAAACTGAATAGCCTTCTAACAAAGGGAGAAACAGAGACCTGACAGTGCATTTGGGTGGAACCCTCAGGCTTCACACCCACTCTCTTATTTAAGGAAAGTAATTATGACATCCAGATCTGCTTTCGCAGCATTCCTGTCTTGGAACGGACCCAAAGAGAGGAAGGAATGGTGTGTTGTAGGCCCCAAGGGAGCTGCAAAAAGTGCCTAGAACTAGACAGTGAATTCCCTAGAGAAAAAGGATTAGTAGTGTTAACCTAAGAATCCCAAGGCCTGTGAGCAGATAAAAGTGGTTTCCTGGAAATCACACCAGGATGGATAAGAGAAGAATTCAGGCAATCAAAACTTTCCAAGATAATACAGGTTCTGGTTCTATTTTAAGAAGTTTACAGTCTAGCTCTTTAGACTTCACCTTGAGCATATATGCACATGATTTATTCCTTTATTTCTTCAGTCACTTATGACTGACTTTCTTATGTTTCTGTCCAGCCACATTATATTATGATAAAGCTAGCCAGTCCCCCCCCCCCAAAAAAAAATTACAATAATGCTAGCCAGCTTTATCCCAGAAAATCCTGAGCAGAGCAAATCCTGCACAGACAAAAAAGCGAGCATCCATGGAGGGATGAAACACTCCTTTCGAATCTCTGCTGGGCTTACCTCAGGAGGAAATTAGTCAACAAGCCTCCTTTTACATTATTTAATTATTTATTTATTTTTAGTTTGCTGAATATTTCCTTCCCACATCTGCTGCTGGGAGAAAATTCAGCAAACCAGTTCTAGGGCTGCCTTGGTCAAAGGGGTAATTCTAAGAAGCAAGGTGGCCCATCTGCCCCAACACCCCACTGGATCATCCACATGTTTTTGCTACCAGGATCAGTGATAGCAACACAGTGAAGGGTATAGAAAGCCCTACTGCTATCCAAGCAATATTTATGGGGGCAAATGTCTTTCTTAATGTACTGAGGGGAAGATCTGTTGTGTGCTATGGCATTTGGGAAGGACACCTTCCCATGGACTGTAGAACTGCATCCCAAAATCCCAATATGGCATGATGGATGACGGTAGACGATTTGGACGATGATGACAACCACAAAATATTTATCACTGTTATATTTATATTTGTATATAAATACAGTGTTATATTTAGATTTGTATATTTGTTACATTGTTATATTTATATTTATATTTTATTAATCCTTTGTTTATATTTATCTCTCTTACAAATAAGAATAATCACCACCACCACCACCACCACTATTATTATCCTATCTTCCCGTGAAAGAGGATTTTTAAAAAAATCAGTGGTAGTTGTAAATTATGACTTTGTTAATAGTTTAATCCTAGTTTAATCCTATTTTAATGCTGATCTTTTGAATGTTTATAACTATGCTGTAATCATTTTAATTTGTAAGCTGCCTAAGATGTAAATAAAGATGATGATGATAACAAAACATCCTAATGTATACTTTCCCGAATACAAGTGAATTCCATCTTCACTGAACTATGCCTATGTCTTTTGTGCCTCTGCCACAGATGGGCAACTGTGTGGAGAGTGGCAGCCAATTTTCCCCCCTTACCGCTCTTGACCCCATAGGTTGTGTCTCCACATTGACAGTGCACTGAAACTGGTGGTCCATCACTCCCCTTTCTAGTTTTGGCTGTTTGTGACTGAAAATCAAACTTTTTCCTCCCCTGGAGTTTGGTGAGTAGAGGGAGGTAGAACACTACATTTGTGAATGGTTTGGGTGTGTTTTTGGTGGTTTTGGAACCTAAAATTATCTAGGAGTCATCCTTAAATTTACAAATATTGTGAGGAGGTTAGGGTATAATGCCAGCAGTTTCAGGGGGGCACAAAGATGGATCTTGGGGTAGCATGCAGTGTGTGGGCTACACTTTCTTTATCACTGGTCTATGTGATTGCTGACCATGTTTTCCTTGTTTGCTCTTTTGGATCTTTTCCTAGGTTTGTGTCCTAGATCTTCATCCACAAGCGGCCATCATCACAGTTTCCAGGGGTCAGTCAGACATCATTTTATTAAGTGGAATGAGGCAAATAAACTCAGGCATTCTGGATTTGTTATTCACACTATGGAACACATCTTTGTGCATCTTTGCAGGTTTGGTTGTTCAGTTATTCAGCAGTTATTCACACTGCTGATGATGCAAAACTTAAAAAAAAAAACAACTTGGAAAAAACCCACCAGTATTGATTATCCTGGGTTAAGTGGGTTTTTTGGCAGACCCCCTCAAACTTAATTGGGTGCATTTGGGATGCACGTGAACAATGCAGATTCAACCCGGATTCATCCTGGATTATTTTCACTGTCTGAATAACCTCCTAGTTTGTTCCTGACTTGTACTGGCCAACATTTCATGGATGAAAACTGGGCCTAAGTAACACCAGAGTGTGGTCAAAGTGACAAAAATTATTAATGGGAAAGATCAGACAAGTTAGAGGCTGCAACATTTCATTTTTACTTGTAGCTACTAGGAAGGGCAAGATTCTCCCTGCCCCCCCCCCCCCCCCCCGTTAATTGAGTGTAAGATGTTCTTGCACTTTGAACTCTATTTGCAGGAACAAGTAAGCTGAACACAAAGGGGGAATGGAGGAGGAGAGAGAAAGAAACATTTTAAAAGCAGATGAAAAAGTGGAGTCACAGAGGATTAATCAAGACTGTCCCAGCCAAATTGGGATATTTGGAGGGTATGTTGATTTAATCCCAAAGTTAGTTTTTTGAAGCAGCGCCACAAAGATTTGATCCTGTGACTATATGGACACACTGGAAGAACATCAAATATGTTTTAAAGCTATAGTCTCAGTTCAGGAAACATTTACCTGAATAAAACAACTTTGAGAGAGGGTTTTGTTTTGTTTTTTAAAAGATTAATGGTAATTGAATGATGTATCCCACAGGATGTTGAACCTTTTCCCCTTTTGAAACCTGGACCTGCAACTCCCATCAGCTCCCCCCAGCATGGCCAATGGCAACGGTTGTGGGGAATATAGTCCAAAAGGTAGCAGGGGTAGGCAAACTGTCCTCTTTAAGGGCCGAGGGACCTCAGCTCCCAGAAGCCTCAGCCATGTTGGTCAATAGTCTGGGATGTTGGCCAATAGTCTGGGATTCTGGGAGCTGAAGTCCCTTGGCCCTTAAAGGGAACAGTTTGCCTACCCCTGGAGGGTCTGATGTAAAGATTGTTATGTTTAGGGTAAATTACAAGCTCTAAAAATATATGTTATATGGCATTGCCCTATAATTGTGTTGTTAGTGGCTATGTTATCTGTAAAATAAGGTATGTTTTTCAAAGAGATGCTGTTCCTGATTGCTAAAACAATAGCAGATTGTAATCCATGAAAGCTTTGTGCAAAAAGGACCAGCTAGTAGTCTTAAAGGTAACACAAGACCCCTCCCCCTTCCATACTTTTACTAATACATTATTATGGGATGCAACAGGTAGACTGAAGTACAACTGCTAATGTTCTATTACCATAGTGTTGCAGGAAAATAGAAAGGCCATTGACGGGCTGTATAAACAGAAATGGGCTTATAAATTTAGTTCCACATAATAAGGAAACATGAGAATTAAGTTTGTGGTGTCTGGTGACTTCCTCGTCAGAGGGCTGGTGCATCTGCTTTGTGCTTTAGTATGAACTTTAACAGATCTACCCAAGGCATTCACTTATTTCCGAAACAGGTCCAGCACCTTGGATATCTCCTGTGAAGTCTGAAATAAAACTTGCTGACCTTGGAATCACCAGCTCTCACTGGCAAGTAGAACAATTGATTTAGGGTGGTCTATTAAAAGTATGAAAATTATAGTAATCTCACGAAGGTAAGAAAGTGTATGAGGTAATGAGTTTTAAATGCCATAGCCTCAGTGCCTTGTTTTAGTGGAGCTAACTCCCTAAAAATGTTGCACTGGTAAAAAGGGAGGCACTATCAGCTAAATAAATAAATACAAAAAAATAATAATCCCATTCCATTCTCTCTCTCTCTCTCTCTCTTTCTTTCTCATGTGTTAGAATATCAACAAGGGCTCTTATTTCTTCATAGCTGAGGAGCTGAGATATGAAGAGCTCTTCTTTTGGGATCCTCAAATATATAAAGTAAGAATCTTGCTAGACTGAACCAAAGGTCTCCCTCACACAGCATCCTCTGTCATAAAATGACTAATGGATGCCTATGGGAAGCTCATAAAGAGAACATGAAGGACTCTCTCCCCTTCATGTTCCCCAGTAATTGCGGTTCATCAGTATATTAGCATTGCTGCATAGGTTTGCAGACAAATATCCAAGGCCCAAAATAATTATAAATATTTATAATCACATAAAAAATGAGGGGATGGAGAGGTAGAAGTGGAAGCCGCTTTAGACCAGTGTACCCTCCAACATTTCATGGACAGAAACTAGGACACATGTGGCCAAGCAATATCACAGTGTGGTCAAGAATAGCAAAAATGAGGAAGAGCCCTGCAAGTTAGGAGAGGCTGCAATAGTTTGCTTTTGCCAGAGCCTACTGAGAAGGGCAAGACTTTGCTCCCTCCTCTCCTCTCCTCTCCTCTCTGGGGTGGGGGTGTGTGCTAGCAAGACAGTAAGCAGATCAGAACTTATTATCAGTTTATTAATACCCAGTGCCAGTTTGGACCTTCTTGTTTTTGCTTGGCTTATTCTTAATTTCTTGGAAACATAAAAAAAAAAGAGAACTCTCATAATTTCACCCAGTGGGAAAGAAACTTATGAGAGCTTTCATTCTTGTGTGTGTTAGTATACTGGGACCTTGGTATCCATGGAGGATCCATTCAGGACTTCCCCACGGTTGTCAAAATCCGCAGATGCTGAAGTCCTATTGTCCCTAATGGTGGTGCGGCTGCGTGCATGTGCCACCATGAGGGATGACGGGGGCTGTCCGTAGTGGCGATGCAGCCACATGCACTCACTGTCATTGGGAACAACATGGGCTTTCCATCCGCGGGTGCTCAAATCCATGGATGGCAACTCCGCAGATACCGAGGTCCCATTGTACACCCTGCATACCCAATGTTGTATTAGAGGGTCTCCATTATCCCTCCTTTATTTTGGCTACAATTACTGCCCTGCCTACTATTTGTTTGTTTGTCTATGGATTGTTTTTAATTGAGTGTCTTAACCATTTTGTTTTAACGTTAAAATTGTTTAATTCTCTTTTAAGGGGTGGGAGGGTTGTGGGATTTTGGATTGTATTTTAATATTGTATGTAGTTTTAAACTGTTGTGAGCTGCTCCGATTGCTTGACAGAGGGGCGGGATATAAATAAAACTTATTATATTATTATTATCTATATTTTCATATTTGGAATCAGCATGTTCTTTAGAGGTCACAATGACATTTGGAACACAAGGTGAATTTCCCGCAGGCAAGTATGAAGATATGTGTAAGACCCAGGTAATGCTGCAACCAAAGTTAAATGGATGTGCTGATTACGCCCTTACCCCAGGCTCTTTTGCATTTCTTCTTTCACCAAGAGCCAAAGGAAAGCTCATTGCACCAAAGCAATAAACCCATACTTTCTGTCTACCCCCTGCCATGTTCCCAGCCAACTTTCCTATCCTTTTACCTTGGGATTGTATGTATCCAATCACTGTTTTTTTTTACCCTAAAGTTAAAGCCATCAACCAGTCCAGAATCCCATTGTTGACTCCTGGGAAGAACATCAAATCTTTGTTACCTTGCAAAATAGCATACCCCTTGTGGGCAGGATCTCAGATATAAATATTAGTCCCCAAACATAGCCTCCTTGCACACCATTGGCCCCCAGTCTGTGCTCTGTGTGCACAGAGAGATTCTTCCACTCAGTGTGCCACCCTCCACTTCCAGTCTGAGCCAGTCCCGCTTTCCATAGACTAACCTTTGGACAGGTAATTATCACCCTTCTCTATGCCCCTCAAACTTCACTGTCCAATTTCCATATTTCTGTTTCAGTTCACTCTGAATGCTGTGTCTGTCTGAATTACTATTGTTTATCTGAATGCACTCTTCCATATTTCTAAATAAAACCTTCTTAATTCACCCAAACATGGAGTCATTCTCACTGAGTAATGTTATAACAGGTGCCAACAATCTTAAAGTTACCAAGCCTCTTGCAGGCTTAAGCTAATTTCCCCAACATTTTAAGAGAAGCTGGCAGTTGGGGGGAACCTACCAGTCCCCCTTTTCTTTGGGTACCATGAAAGACTTATTTCCCTAGTCTTTCCTGTGATACTTTGAGCACACCTTGTTCCCATGTCAAACTAACAGTGGTAGCTTGTGGACTGAATGGAAGAAACCCCACAAAAATGATGTGGAGAGCTGCCTCCTGTTCAATCCATGAGCCTTCAGTGCCACTTCTAGTGTCTGTCACAAGGGAAAAAGGACAAGGGAGGGGTTTGTTGAAGTAGAGATTGCATCAAAAGGCACAGTGTTGATTCTCATGCCTGGTCTCCCATCCTTCACCAGTTCAGAGAGGCTCCTGCTGATGATGAAGCTGCTGCCAAAGGGCCACCTGGTACTGGAGCTGCCTTTGGACTTGAACACAGGTGATCTTTTGGGGCACATTCAGAATCCATCCAATGAACACATTGCCAGGAATATTAGCACTCCAGGCTTATAACTGGGTTAGTGAAAGTGGTGGGAGGATGAAACGTGCTCAACATCTCTACAACTGATAACTCTTTGCCATATCTCTTCCTGGGTATCTCTGTAAAATCAAACCAACCAAACCTGAAGAGTCCTAGTTTTCAGCCACTGCCTTACATAGCAATCATACTATTTTCTCCAGTTCACTTCTGCTTCATTTGGTTGTATTTTGGAACATCATGAATGTGGTCTTCTTACTAAGCTTTCTTTTCCTCCCAAGAGTGAACAAATTTTCAGACTGATTTTGTAGTCCGAGGCACCTTAAAATTGAGGTGTGATTTTCTCAGGATTGGTGACTAAAAATTGCAAGACATGGAAATTTTCTATAAGTAAAAACAACATTACCAAGGAATGCTCCATTTCCTTTATTTATTATTTGAATAAATAAATAAATAAATAAATAAACAACACTCTGGTTATTTTTTTTTAAATTTGGTTATTACCTCTTAACCCATCAGGGTAATATTCAGTGGATGTTATCGGTGCATCTCTTTTCTCAGACAGAAGCCATGATCCTAGAAATGGTGATCTGATCCATTTATTAGCCTCTCCTCACTAAATCTGTGATGAGCAGAGCTTGGATAAATTATTATTTGGACAACAACTTCCAGAATCCCTGGACCAGTAGTTCCGAAGTTCTGGTGAGAAATGTATTGCTATACAGCCTTAACATTTTCACATTATGGAACACATCATCTCAAGCCCAGTGAAACATATATGCATCCCCAAAGATCCATAAAGATGACAGTGGTCCTTCACTTTTACATTATAACTTGTGATACCCAAAAAAAGAAAAGAAAAAGAAAAGAAAAAATAATGACGATGACATGAATTTATTATTTGTGGAAGAAAAAAATTGTATTCTTTTTAAAAAAGTTATTAAGGCTACCAATTAACATTTAATTCAGAATGTGGAAATTGTGTGGGTCTTTGGATCTTTGGATTGAATCTTCCAACAGCCCTACCCAGCATATCCAGTGAAGAGTGATGCTGGGATCTGAAGTCCAGTAATATCTGACGGGCCTCACACAGCTCCTCATTTAACTGAAGAAAGATACACCTGACACATTAAACATTTAAGAATGTGGGCAACCTATTTGAAGCCTGGGAAGGGACACATGGCTGACGACTGAATCAGCAATAAAAATGCTGTTTATGTCTCCCTTTTGCACCATAAAGACAGTAGGAAGCTGCACTAATCCCCTGGAATTTATAAATTGCCTTAGGTGGGGGGTAATTTATAAATATAGTAAGTAAATAATGGGAGAAAAATGTAGCAACTGCTGTTTTAATGATGTGTTTGCATGCATTCTAAATTAAACTGAGTTAAGAAGTAAAGGGAGTATGTAATTTGTTGCAATTTGTTGCTTCTTTCTGATTTTATTAATACAGTTGGCTCTTCAGATCTGCGGACTTTGGATCAGTGAATCTGATCATTTGCGGGTCATCACACCCCATATTATTAAATGGTAGTGATAGGAACACATCATATTAATGAAATAATATGGGTGCTATCAGTCATGTTTTTTTGCATCCACAGGTGTGTGTTCCCAGAACCAAACCCCCATGAATCTGAAGGGCCAACTATATATAGAAGAGTCCTGTGAACATTCAGAAATATTCTCAGCTTTCAACTTATTTTCCTCAAAATTCTCAGCTTTCATTTTTTTTTAAGGCAAACTTTCCAATTTGAAACCTCAGGTCAGATTTTGAATATGGAAGCTTTCTGGTGCACATCATTTTGGAAAACAATTATGCTTATCATACACAATCATTTTTATAAAGAAGAAAACAAGGTCCGTATTGTTCACTTGTGGCATGTACTACTGGGCTGGAGCCTTGGCTCAATGGTACATAGCAGACATAACAAGACTGTTATAGATCTGTTTTGTTCAACCAGCTGATGCTCATATGGATATGAACAAATAAAAAACTGACACCATCAATAGTTTGGCACTCGGGATTAAAGGTATTTGTACCTATCTACCAACATATCTACCAACAAAGAATCCAGGAACTAAAACAGCACCTGCTTCAAAAAGGATATCCATCCCTTATCCCCGAAGACAACATCCAGTGGGCTGCTATATTCACTAGAGTTGTCTCCTCTACAAAAATGAAGCAGGGGAGGGTTGTGTGTCTTTTGTGGGTGATTTATACCCATCATCTCCCAATTACCACTTGGCAAACAAGGGTAGTTTCCCCTTTATGGCTATTCACCACATCTTATTAAAGCTATTAATAACCCCACAGTCATTTGCATTCTGTGAGCCACTTACTTTTGATGTTCCTGTGTGTCTTCAAGTTGTTTCCAACATATGGAGATCCTAAAGTGAACCTATCACTGAGTTTTCTTGGTAAGATTTATTCAGAGAAGGTTTGCCATGCCTTCCTCTGAGGCTGAGAGAGTGTGCCCAAAGTCACCCAGTTGGTTTCATGGCCAACCTGGTCTCCAGAGTCATAGTCAAACATTCAAACCATGATGCTATGGTTATTCTAGTCTAGTCTTTATTGTTAGTGAGAACTGTAATAAAAATACCAGCAGGTGCCAATGTGCTTCAAAGGGCTGCATCACCTGTGCATATCTGTGTAAAACAAGGGACGTTATCACATGGGGGAAATCTGTTGGTTAATCCACACAAATCCCAAACAAAAACTGAATTTGCGCCTCACGATTTCACATGACATCACACAGAAACTGGACAGAAACTGGTATTATCCGAGGTCTTTTTAATTTCGGGAGTTTAGAGGAAATGCATTTGCAAAATTACAGTAATTTCGCATTTACTGTAATGTGAAAAGCAAATACGCATGGACAATTTTCTTTTAAAACCTGGAGGGCCAAGAGGAGGAGGAGGAGGAGGAGGGGCCTCCAGGGAGGGAGAGTCCTGGGCTCCTGCCATGCAGGGAAGGCAAGGCAAGGCAAGGAGAGGGAAGTTTGGGAAGGAGGAGAAATTTGGTATTGGGATGGAGGGAAAAGGAGGAAAAAGAAGGCTTCCCTCGCAGCAGCTCTGGATGGATGTGGGTGCAAGTGTGGGGTGTGCTTGTGGAGCAACTTGGAGCTCCATCTCACCATGAAGTTCTGCCCTGCAGGTCCTACAAAGGGGAAAGGCTTATGGGGGGGGGCATGGGAGCTACCTCCAGTTTCCCCCTCTCCTGGGCATCATCCAAGGCTCTGGCTCTCCCCAGGGAACACCCAGCCCCTCCTTCCTTCCTTCCTTCCTTCCTTCCTTCCTTCCTTCCTTCCTTCCCTTTCCTCCTCCTCCTCCTCCTTCCCTGCCAGCTCTGCCTGTGATCCTACCCTCCTTGCTCATCTCCCCAGCAGCTGACAGCCTCCAATGCCAGGAAAGGAGGGAGAGAAAAGGGAGGCTGAGCCATCTCAATCCCTCCCTTGCCTCGGCTTGTCTTGCTTTGCCTTTCCAGCCTCCTCCTCCTCTTCCTCCTCTGCTCTCTTGAGAGGTCCTAACCCCAACAGAAGGGGGTTAGGACCTGTGCAGGAGGACATGACCCCAAATGTAGGACAGTCTGACATTTCCTCCTGGGAAATGCAGGACTCGCCCTGGAAAAAGGAGGAGTCTGGTCACGAAACATACCCATTTCCAGTACATGTACGGGTTTTTTTCACTTGTGTATGAAAGTTAAAAACGTCTTTTTTTCACTTTTAACTTAATTCTGTTATTACTCTAATTATGTGTGAAAAGCTTTTGCGCAATTAAGCTCTTTTTTAGCTTTCTTTTCGGGATGCTTCATTTCCACTTTATTATCTCTTTAACAATGAAACTGGCCCATGTGTGATAATGTCCTATGACTTTTAAAAGCAGAAGCACTGGCAAAAGCTATCACATTAAACAAAACATGACTTGCAATTCTACCAATGACTTATACATGATTTAATACCAGTATCCCAGATGAAATATGCAATATGTGGAGAAAACCCAGAATCCCCAGAATGGAAGACTCAGGAATTGTAAGGCAGTAATCAACACCAAAATGCTAGAACAACCTGTCAGTAAACATTTTAATTCGAGGCGATACAACCTTTCCAATATGGCTATATTTCCAAGAGAACAACCCCTGCGATGTGCCCACGTTTCCTTATGCAAAAAGCAAAGTGTTGTGCAGAAAACACTGATTTTCCATTGGGATTTTTTGTTTTTGGTATAGTGTTATGATTTGTTCATAACCCCACCTGTGCAAGCTGAGTCCCAAATTGTGACAAATAATGGGGAAATGCACAAACACTCATGCTGTCACCTATTGGAAATTCTCCATTCTTGTGAACGAGGAGAGAAATTAATATTTACATCTCATTCACATATTTCCTTAATCCACACTGACCATATTCTTGGAGGCCAGCATGATTAACCATTGTTACTAAGTACTGAGGCTTTGCCTGTATTTGTGGTTGAGGTGAGATTTCAGCTGGGCATTTCCTCATTTATTTTTATTTTATTTTCCTTTTTAAAATTACACTTCAGATAACATTTGGTGTCCTACAGAGCCTGTATACCCTGAAGGCACCAGATCCCATCTGATCTTGGAAGCTAAGTAGGGTCAGCTTTGATTAGTATTTGGATGGGACATCACCAATGAATAACAGGTACTGTAGGCTATATTTCAAAGGAAGGAACTGAGAAAAAAAAACCCCTCTCTTCAATGTTGCTTACCAAAGAAAATTCTGTGAATTTCAGGGGATCAGCATAACTTCACAGGGGACTTGAAGGTGCACAAACACATGTCCAACAAGGGAAACAGATAAAACTGCTTAATCAGCCAATTTTGACTTCAAATTTGACTGCTTTCAATAAAGATCTTCATTCTCCTGTTCATTTACTCATCCAGTCAATCAACTTATATCTTGCCTTTCCCCTCCACAAATGGAACTCATTGATATTGATGAACATTGTTGATGATCTTATATTACTGAACACACCTGAAAAGTCCAACTGCATTCCTGTTTCCCTAAGGAATTCCTGTGAAGCAATGCATGTCTTCTCCTTCAAACTGGTCTGCTCTCCCCTTCAACTTATTTACTCATGTTTACTCATTAAACCTACAGTTTAATCTGAAAACTGCAACAGGACCAGCTGCACTCTTTTCTTGGCTTCCAGCATTAAGACAATCACCACCACCTGCAGGTGGCATTGCTGGAGAATGAAGAATTGTCTTCATGCTAGCACATGCCAGATCTTATATCATGTGACAAATAATTCTCTTTCCTTCTCCCTTTCCCTCTGTTTCCCCCCCCCCCCCCCCACACACATACAAAGAGAGAGAAACACACACACACACACACACACACACACACACACACACACACAGAGATTTAACCACATGCAATTGGTCTCCAATTAGACAGCCTGATCCATTCTTTGTTAGGAATGCCACAGCAAATCCACCAAAGCTCATGAATATTTATTTGTTTAACTTCTTGGTCTTTCATCCAGGAGGAGCCCCAAGGTGGCTTATGTAAGATCATAAGAAACAATTACACTGTCCAGACCATTAAAGCCATGTGTGTGTGTGTGTGTGAGAGAGAGAGTAATATTTTTATCCCATTAAATTAATAATGATCTCTCAAAGCAAACTTAAATAGTTTCTTTCTATTTTCAAAGGGTGTCATCCTTGCCTGTGAATTCATGTACTTCTTTGTGTAATGTGTATCATTATTCAGACTCCCCCTTCGTCCTCCCACTTCTTTGTGGAACTCTTCTCACTTCTGCCATATACTCTTGGGCATCCACCGCTACAATATTCACCCACCACCCCCTCAGAGCAAACTCATTTCATACCTATTGAGCTCAGCCTCTAGATGCTAGGCCCTGTACATTTATACATACAGTTCATACATATTTTTGACATCTCATATTACAATCCTGTGCAAGCTTCTCCAAATGTTTAGAAAAAGCCAGTGTAATACATACTCTGCTGCTCATTATGTATTCACCCCATAGAACAGCAACTAACATTTTTTACATATAGGAGGGGACCCAGAGTTACCTAATTAAATCAGTGGGATTTAAGTTAACCTTTACTAATAACAATATTGATTGAAGTAGGTCAACACTCAGCACAATTAAATTTGGATTGAAATCATCACCTGTTTATTCATTTGATTTGTTCCTTATTTTTCCTTAACAACAACAACAGTAGGCCAAGGTGACTAAGACCATTCCTGTTGGAACAACAAAGCATTAAAAGAATAATTCACAAATACCTGAGCCATATAAACATGGCATCAGAAAATAAAACAATAAGAAGGAGCACAGTAGTAAGAACTGAGAACAAGTAACTTAAGGAAATCTCAGCCATTCCCATCCTCTTTTGTTTCTTCTTCTTCTTCTGAGATGCAATGTTGACTAGAGATGATTAAAAACTGTAACATCCCTCAGAGTTGTTGCATTTAGCTGCAACCTGAGAGGTGTGTGAATGTGGGCATAACACAAAGAAGGAGATAAGCTAGCCAAGGGTTGTAGTCATGGTTAAAACAATAAGTTCTGCATTGGGCAGTCCGCACTTTGAATCTCATCTCAAGCCATTTACTCCCTGGCTGGCCTTAGGCAAACCACTCTCCTTCCGCCTCACTCCTCCACCTGTGTTTCATTAGCATAAAGTACTTGCAGCTATCATATTCCATGATTCACAACAGAACCTCTGATATGAGAACCCTGGACTATCTTTCTAGGCTGTTTTAAGGATTTTGTTGTTGTTCTGTGCCTTTAAGTCACTTCCAACTTATGGCAACCCTACAGTGAACCTATCACAGGGTTTTCTTGGCAAGTTTCTTCAGAGGGGGGTTGCCATTGCAGTCCTCTAGACTGAAGATGTTATCACACGGGGAGTTGCTGGGAGAAAGTGGAAATAAACGGGCACGAGCGGAAGTCTTTAATTTACAGGATTTGTCCCGTTCCACCTCGTCTGATAACTACATTCGAATTTAAAAGGGGATTAATTCGAATGAAAACCTGATCTTTTCATTTTCGGGATTTTTGAGGATTTGAAAAGATCAGGTTTTTGTTCGAATTAACTCCCTTTTAAATTCAAATTTAGTTATCAGATGAGGTGGAACGGGACAAATCCCGTAAATTGAAAGTCTTCCGCTCATCCCGTTTATTTCCACTTTCTCCCCGCAACTCCCCGTGTGATAACGTCCTGAGAGAGTGTGACTTGCTAAGAGCTAAATTTTCTGTTGGCACCAGGTTTGAAGGAGCCCTGGACAAAGTACCTTCTGGTGATTTCCTCAGCATCTCCATGGTTAATCCCCCAAGTTTATCATGGGGCAGGTAGGATGGATGGTGGTGCAACAAGTAGTCCAGCTGCAGCTCCCTGATTCTTCCTCACTTGAATTCTAAGATAGAAGCCACATTGTTTGGGGAGATTCTCGAATGTCTAGTACAAAAAAAGTAATATTTCCAAGTTCTGGTTTAGCTGGGGCCCAGGGACCTTGTATATAATGAAGATGACTGAAGCTAGAACTATGTACTTACTTCTCTTTATAGGCCCAGGTAATTTCAACTGATTTTTGTTTTGCAAGGGAGGTTGTCTCCAGATGTAAGGGGATCCTGGCATGTAGCATTTGCCTCACCATTTTGGCTGGTAACACTGGTCCTGACCAGTCTAGGCTTGATGTTATATCTGTGTAAGCCTTTAATGCGACTCAGTTTGTTGTTGTTGTTGTTGTTGTTGTTCTGTTTATTTATATCCCGCCTTCCTCCCAGTACAGGGACTAAAGGCGGCTAACAAATTAAAACAGTCTATGTTAAAACAGTATAAAACATTTAAAGTACAAAGTTTAAATAACAATTAAACAATTAAAACAATTAAAAACATAAAATTATTAAAATTTAAAAATGTTCTGCCGTCAAAAAGACAGCAGGGATGGAGCCATCCTGGCTTCCATAGGGAGGGAGTTCCAGAGCTTGGGAGCAGCCACTGAGAAGGCCCTCTCTCTTGTTCCCACCAAATGCACCTGAGAAGGTAGTGGGGCAGAGAGAAGGGCATCTTCCAATGATCTCAATGCTCTGGTGGGCTTGTACAGGGAGACATGGTCCTTCAAATAGCCTGGAACCAAGCCATATAGGGCTTTATAGCCCTATCAGCTGTTATTTTAAAGGACAAAATGCTTATACATTTTGGTTTCATTCCAACATCCTCTTAGTGCAATGTAAATATCAGCATGCAGAAATATGCTACATCGGTACTACACAACTCCCATGAAAAAGAGCAACATTGTATAACATATGTTAATGGCTGCGCAATATGCAACTATACTGTGCAAGGTGAAACTAATGAGCAACATGAAATTACAATGCACAATGTGGAAACCGCAGTGCACAATATACAACCACAATGCACTGTGCAGAACCATAACATGTACCATTGCTGTCTGTGCAACTCCACTGCCACGTCTGTCAGCAGAATATATTTGTTTTGCTGTGGCAAATAGTTTGCTCTACATTCATAGAGTGGCTTACCTATGGATATGTTATTAGCAGGATGCCAGCCATTTAATGTCATATTACTTTGGTCATGAGATTATATGGGTGAAGCACTTTGGGCTTTTAGAAAAAGTATAGTATAATATGAGATAACAATTTTCTATTTTTTCCCCCAGAGATGTGTCAATTACTTGTATATACTGCTTTTATACTTAATATTGAAGCAACACTTGAGTGACTGATAGTTTTCTTGTACTGATTCCTGATCCATTAGTTTTGCTTGTTTTACTATGTTTTGAAAATAACATTTGAGGGCTAGATTTCTATGCATATAAAAATTATACACACAAGCAACCGCCCCCAAATATATATTTTAAGAAAAGACAGTGGTATCTAAGGCTTCATGTACACTGAAGAATTAATACAGTTTGACATTGTTTTAACTGCCATGGCTCCATGCTATAGAATCCTGGGGGTTTTGTGGGAGATTTAGCCTTTGGTGTCAGAGAGCTCTGGTGCCACCACAAACTACAAAGCCCAGGATTCCATCACATTGAGCCATGGCAATTAAAGCAGTGTCAAATTGTATTAATTCTGCAGTGTGGCAGCAACCTCAATTATAAACAGAATTGTAAAATATAGAGGACCAAATCATAAGGAAATGAAAGCTTCCCAGATTCTTTGTTGTGGGCTGGTACCTAGGAAGCACTGTAGAAGCAGACTGAGGTCTAGTAGTTCTGACTGACAAGATCAGACACTTGTTGACAACCAGAGTACAGCTAGTGCTGCCACCTTTGCAATGAAGGGAGATTCCAGGGGGACAACTCTAACCTTGGCTCACTGTATGATGCAAAATCTATGTGACTGGGAGAATGTAAACCTGAGGATTCTAGAGCATTCTGGTATATTCTTGCCATACGTGGCCTCAAAAGTAATGGCAAAGTCTCTAACGGCACCTTGAAAAATAATGAGATTTATCTGGCACAAGTCTTCTTGGAATACAGCCCATTTACTCTGATGCAATTTGCATGCTCTCTTTACTCTGTTGCTTGTTAGTGATTTCTGCCCCCAATGGTTTAAGGGTGCCCTTCTTTCTAGCCCCCCATTCCTTACACCTGGTTCCCATTGTTTTTGTAGTTTTGTTTAATTCTTAAAAATGTTGACGGGTGCAAGATGAATGTGTGTGTGTCTTCTGCACATGTACAATTGTTGTATGCATGCAAATGTGAAGGAGGTTGATCTGTATCATCAAAGACTGGTTCCACCTGGCATTACTATTTCTTGATTTGAGGAACACACCTCTTCTGGCTTATCTGTTGATCTTTCTAGGTCTCAAAAATATGACAAGGATGAGCCAGAAAGATGTGCAATTTCTCCTCACATATTTTGATTCCCTGATACTTTGCTGCTGGCCTGCTTTTATCTTCCAGAGAACTGGTGCTGGTGAAGGTATCTGCAAATAGTGAAAGTGAAAGACAACAAACCTTTAGCTTTAGAGAAAGACTTTTTAAGGTCTTCCAGATCATTGCAAACAATAGTCGCAATTATCCAAATTTGTTAAAAATAAATAAAAAGAGGACTACCTTGAAATCTCATATTTGAGCTGTTGTTCCATATCTTCAGTACCAACTCCTATGATAACCACATTTTGAGTGATATCAACCACATAGATATCTCCACCCTGCTTATGGGAAATGTCACCCTGTACCAACTGAGCTCCATATACTTTGGAGAACCAAAGCACACACAGTTTCTGGAGCTCTACATGTTATTTAAGATGCATCCACATGTCTTACAGGCCAAGATCTAATAGTAACACTGGTGGAACATGAATCACTGCCAGTATATTTTTCATGATAGCCCCATCTTCTTGATAGAGTTTCATTCTCTGTCCTTGCACTCCACAGAGAGAAGCAGCAGCAGTAGTCCCCCCTAGACAAGTCCAGAAGCTGGTTCATCATTCCAGGAATTGCAAAGACAGCTGGATGAAAGCTGCAGTCAGTCAGTGGCTGG
Organism: Phrynosoma blainvillii; assembly: GCA_026167975.1. Taxonomy (NCBI): domain Eukaryota; kingdom Metazoa; phylum Chordata; class Lepidosauria; order Squamata; family Phrynosomatidae; genus Phrynosoma; species Phrynosoma blainvillii. Next base: position 203,100,870 of record JANUYF010000002.1, on the reverse strand, counting down.
GGAGGAAGACCTATGCCCAGAAGCCCCTGAATGTCTTTGCAGAGACTATCAGAAATTTGTTGCAAAAAGAGTTACAGCATACCTCCTTCCACAAAGTCTTTAACATTTCTTACTAGCATAACTGGCTGCTACAGCAGCACAAACCATTCATAGCTTTCTGGCCAGAGTGTGTAAAAGCTGTTGATTATTTTTAAGTGCTTCATGATGCTTCCTTTCCCTTCTTAATAGGTCTTAATAGATCACAAGTCAATTGATCTCAAATATGTGGGAGGGAGAATATCAGTGCTGTTTGTGTGGCTGGGGAAAAATAAGATAGTGAATGATAAAAACAATAGTGAACCATTAGGCAAATACATTTAATGGGTGTTTATTGCTGTGAAGAAGATGATGATTACTGTTTTTTTAAAAAATGGAGAGCAGTTCTTCAGTTCTACAGGTGATGTTCATTTGCAAGAACAGGTGTTACCTATAAGCTACACATATTAATGGCATAATTTTATTGCACTGAGAACAGACACATTCCATTACCAGGCCTCCCTTTGTTGCATGCAGCTGTTAATGAATGAGTGTTGGAGGTGTTGCCCTTGTTTCCTTCAACATCTCTCTTTGATCACTCTTGCAATCCATCTCCTCATGCATCTTCATTTTGACCCAACCCTGCAATTTATTGTCAAATGGCAACCTTCAGTTGGTGCCGAGTCAGTGGGATGTGGTTCTCTCTTTGAAGAAAGGAAGCCCCCCCCCCTCCAAGTAACCTTTTAGTTTTACATTGTGGATGTGTAGATTTATGAATTGCTCACCAACCATGTAGTATCTCATTAATTTTGTTGCTCTTGTTTTTTGATGTTTGTATTGCCCTTGCATGATGGAGGGTCAGATGGGGTAGACAAAGTGGCCAAGCACGAACCCCAAAGGAGGTTTGTGTACTTTTTAAGAGCTGAGCAGTAGAGGAAATGTTTTGGGGTATACTGATAATAAAAAAGGGAATCATTAGGCCACCACAAACCTGCTATACCCAGGAGATGCTCAACCCAAGGATGGGAGAAAATATCATTCAGTCCTCATTCACATTTCCCAAACCAATAAATAAAGCCACTTGAGCACTAACATTTTACACTTTCCTGGATTTTTGTCATGCAGTTCTCACATTAAAAATGTGTATGTTAAAAATGGGTACGTTTCTGGAAATTGTGCACAAAAAATGGCAAACGCTGGGGAAAATGCATACACTGTGGCATATATTAATGTGAACATTCAAAAATACACACAAACATTTCTACACATTCTTGAGTAAGCTTAAAAAGTATTACGAGATCAGAACAAAATTACTGTAACTTAAAAGTGAAAAAATCCAGAATTTTACAGAACTCTGTTAACCTTAACATGGCTAGTGAACAAAACTTGGAAAAGTTATAATTTGGGGATAAAAACTCCCAGAAACCCCTAGCCTGCATGGCCAATACCTATAAACTTTAAATGAAGAACTAAATAATAAACTACTACACAATGTTATGTTGGCATCTTTCAGCATTTGTAGCATTTAAAGGAAATACTTCTTTTCACAGCATATGCTCCTTTTCTGGACTCCCTGAATGCAGATACTGGGTTGGACAGGGAATTAAAATTTAAACAAACTTCAGGATGTGTCCATGTTGTTATTGTGGTTGCCAAATTGGATCCAGGGTGGGCCTTAGCAGATCTTTGAGCAGGAGGAGGCAGTATAATGCTCTATCAAGCAGGGTGAAAGAACCTATCCTCTCTCACCTTCCAACCCCAGTTTTCAACTGCAGCCATCCCCTCCCAACATGGCTATCACCTCACCAGTGGAGATGGAGGGCGGGTGTGTGTGTTGTCAACTGTTTTGCCTTCAAGTTTTTTCTGACACTTGGTGACCCTGAGACAAACCTATCACAGGGTTTTCTTGGCAAGTTTTTTCAAAGGGAGGTTGCCATTGCCATCCTCTGAAGTTGAGAGACTGTGACTTGCCCAAGGTCATCCAGTGGATTTTCATGGCCAAGCAGGGATTCAAATCCTGGGCTCCAGAATCCCAGTCCAATGCTCAAATGACTATACCATGCACAGAGGAGCTTTTCCATAGTTTTCATTGGCAGTAGTCCTGTGTGTGTGTTGAAAAATTCATGAGCTCTTGGGACCACCTGGCAGAAAGATTGATGGTATTATTATACCAACAACTCCCACTTAGTCTCCTCCTGTGCAGTGTAGCAGTTTTTAGGATGATTGCAAAAGAGAGCAGCAGTCCCTCAACCAGGCACAAAGCTATATGTGCCTTTTAGCTCAGCAGGGGACAATAGTAAACATCACTCTGGAAAACTGTAGGATGTCACATATCTCTCTTTTGTACCACTATAGCTAAGTTTTGAAAATGTTCCATAAGGATACAAGGATCTTCCATGGACTCTGTCTCAGAACTGGTTCAGTTGAGGTGCCTTTCTTATGCTGTGACAGTGGTTAGGGAACCACTTATCTGTGTCCTCATCCCACAGTGTTGCTGTAATGTTTTAAAAATTGGAACCCCATGGGTGGGAACAGTCACACAACCCCCTCCCACACAGTTGTTGCCTGGTTAAGATCAAATGTGACAATCATGGGAAGGATCCATATGTACTGCAGAGCTATTGAATGTGACAACATCAGTGAGATGAAGCCACTGATAAGCAGCTCCCATACTATTGTGAACATATGAAGGACACCTGACATTGTTCCTAATGTCTGGTTTCTGCTTGCTGTCATCAGCCCTTTATATTCAGCACAGAGCATAAACTCCACTATTTAGCTTGGCACAAGCATTTCTGCAGGGCCTGAGTCAAGAAGTCAAAGACATACCAGGGCTGCTGCCACACTGCAGAAATAAAGCAGTTTGACACCACTTTAATGTCAATGGTTCAATGTTATGGAATTATGGGATTTGTAGTTTGGTGGTGCACCAGAGCTCTCTGACAGGTAAGGCTACATATCTCAGGAAACTATAAATCCCAGAATTCTATAGCACTGAGCCATGGCAGTTGAAGCAGTGTCAAACTGCATTATTTCTGCAGTGTGGCAGCCACCTAAGATGCTCTGCCAAGCTCCACTGATACAATGTGAAATGTGGAGGCAAAACCAAGGACTTTATCACATGGGAGGCAAGTGTCCTCCTCCTGTGTATAAAGCACATTTAATCCTCAAAATATCCTGCAAGAGTAGGATGGTTTTCAGACAATGTCCCTAGACATTGCCATTATCCTGCAATTGACCAGTGAATAAAGCAGCAAAATCCCACCACTTTTTATTCACGGGAAAACACTGAAAATAAAAAGCGGTGGGATTTTGCCACTTTATTCACTGGCTAATTGCGGGATAATGGCGATGTTGGGGACATCATCTGAAAATCATCCCACTCTTTCAGAATATTTTTGGGATTAATTTCGCTTTATTCAAGGGATTGCCTCCTGTGTGATAAAGTCCCAAGGCTAAGTCTACATGAGGGGAAGAACAAAAACAAATTTTCCCAAAATCTGTGCTGATCAGGACATATGGTGCATGGCATTTCCCCTGAATCTGGCACAATCAGGACACATGACACAGGGCTCAATAAGCAGAAAACTTGGAGTAAAAATGTCTTAATGCAGGTTTTTTTTTTTTAAACTCACAGTTTGTTGTGAAATTTCCAGGAAACTCTAGTGTTTCTTGTATGTGTCCCATTTAATCCTAGTGGATTCAGAGGGTGAGTGAGAGGAAAGTCAGTTCATCTGGCAGGCACTGGCATTTTCAGTCAGCTCCACCATCAGAATGACATTAAAATGAAGAGTTTTCCTGTTAATGGGTTGTCCAGTGTCTTATTGTGACCTCAAAGCATACCATAGGGCAGGGATATAGACTTAAGTCACTTAATTTGGATTCAAATCAACTCAAGTAGCTTCAGTGATTTGACTTGGACTCAACTTGGCAATAAATGATGCACTGACTTGACTTGACTCGACTCATGACTTGTATATTTTTAGTGACTAACTTGTTGGCATCATTCAGTCAAGAGTCACTCCCAGAGTGCAGGCTTATTCCTTGGAGAGTAATAGCAAATGTATTAGGCAATGGACTTGAAGTGGAAGGGTTCTTCTCTAAAGCATTTCAAAAATTTTAGAGGTCTGCTTCAATCTGCAGCTGGGACAGGCTGCTGTGCAGACCTCAACTCCCACCTCAAGTCCTTTCAAGATATTTTCAAGTTGAGTCTCAAACCCATTGCTTAATGCATTTGCTGTTTCTCTCTGAGAAATGCACCCCACCTCATTTTGTTCTGTTCAACACTGGCTTCTAGAGTTGACAGTCAACTTAAAAATATCTTGAAAGGACCAGAGACTCAACTTGAGACTTGAAGATAGAAACTTGAAACTTGACTTGAGACTTGGAGTAAAAGACTTGCATATATAACTGCTGCCAGGAGCAGTTCAGAGGAGGGGATAATGTTATTTTGGTTGGTGAAGGTAAATGGCAGCCAACAATGATTTGTCTGTGGGAAAAGCAGTGGTGGCAGGAGCTGACAGTGGGCCACAGCAACAGGCACAGTGTAGACAACTGCTGTAGATAAAACAGTGCAGGATGGCTCTGGGGTAGGTGCAGGGCAGAAAAGATGGAGAGTCCATTCAGACTTTTCCCCTAAGTGCAGATTTGCCCAAAGCTGGTCACATCCTTCAGCCAGAGTTTGTTTCCCCACTCCCTGCCAAAAATATCTTTCTGCCCCAATGGTTCCATCCTCTTTCCATTACTTTCCAACTCCCATACTTTTTTTTGTATTTATTAGATTGTAAACCTCTATCAGAGGCTGAATTTTCTGAGAGAGAGAGAAGAAAGATATTTCCATAAGCACCATGATGATGATGATGATTCCCCTTTTCCCTTATAGTCCCTCATACCATCTTCCAGTTCATTCCAGAAGGTCTCTAAAGTCCCCAGCATAGTTTCCTGCTGTGGGAAGAAGCCATGATGACTGTGATTCCAAGGGAAACAGTAACAGTAGTAGTAGTTGTAGTTGTTGTAGTAGTAGGAGCCATTAACGGTATTTGGGTAACATGGGTATGCTTAATGTTAACTATATGGGCCAATGGTAGTGGATAGGGTGTACAGCTAACAGATTCCAAGAACAGAAGGAACATTGGTGAAGGATGAATTAATTATATTGCACATAGATGGCTTTGAGTCTTTTCTTTGTGTGTGTGTGTGTGTGTGTGTGTGTGTGAGAGAGAGAGAGAGAGAGAGAGAGAGAGAGAGAGGAAGAATTCAGCTGGATAATGAAATTAAAGGTGATGCCCATAGAATTCCAGACACATTCCCAATGTGACAGCAGTATGGGATGTGTTGATTGCTGTGTTTTCTTAGAAATAAAGTTGTGTGTGTGGGTTGAGGAGTAATGACAAATTTTTGACAAGGAAAGAGAATGATTTAAGACTTGGAGGCGTATCTAATATGTTGTGTGTATACAGTGTCCTTCTCTGTGCACTATTGAGAATACCCTGTTTTACTACTGATTATGACTTCATTAGTCTTTTCTCTTCCTCCCTCTATTATCTAATCTTCCTACCTGTTCTAATTTTTAGATTAAACTCTTTTCTGTGTTTCTATACAAGGACAAATATATGCTGATATAACTCTATATACAGATCTCAAATTCATTCACTGGATCCACCATAGGACTTTATCACATAGGGGTAATCCCGTGCAGAACCTGTGCTTTAAATCGACGCCCCCCCCCCCCCCGCAAAAGTGGGTAGATTTTCACACGACTTTGATGTTAAACTGTTATTAATCTGAATGGAAAGTAGTCAAAAGCCACTTCTTTTTATTTTCAGAAAACCCTCAGCTTTTACGTAGGGCATCTAAGTAAAAAATGGATCTGAGCAATTTAATCTGGAAAGTGTTGTGCAAATTTGGTTACAGAAATTGGCAGTCAAATGATCTACAATGTCTTCTTTTTGGCCCAAAAGCTAGTAGGTCTTCTCCCAGTAACATATATGTCTACAAACAGCTTTGCAAGCACTTGCTCAATACCATCATGACAAATGGTGGCAAATAAATTATCAGAAACCAAAAGTAATGGCTTTAACTACAAGAAGAAAAATCTATATATTGTCCACAAATGGTCATAAGATTGAACAGACAAAGGTCTTGTGGGGCTCATTCCCACTGTGATTTAAACCAATTGGCTGATCAGTTTATACGTGCCTCATTCACACTAGAAATGATTTCAGACCCAACTGCATTCAGTCTGAATCATGGCAAATTGCGGCAAATGCAAAAGGATCGCTCTTTTTGAAGATGGATATTTCGGTGGGTTTTTTTTTGAAAAGAATTGCTTTGCAAGTGTGTTCAACAAATGTGAACGATGTTTGGGTCTCAATTGCATTGCACCAGAGGGGAGGGACTACGGCTGAGGGTGCCCCCTTGGAGTCTCCCTGTGCAAGGAGGGACTGGGGGCAGATGCAGAGACCCCTAGCTCTGGGGAGAAGTCCAGGGGGACCCAATGGCCTCCTTCTCCAGGATCTGCCCTCCATTTCAACCCCCTCCTGTCCAGGAGAAATTTCAAAAAGCCCCCCCCATCCAAGTCCTGCAAGACTGGGAGGTCACCACCTCAACTCCCCATGTCCTCCAAGTCCTGCAAGACTGGGAGGTCACCACCTCAACTCCCCATGTCCTCCAAGTCCTGCAAGGCTGGGAGGTCACCATCTCAACTTCCCATGTCCTCCAAGTCCTGCAAGACTGGGAGGGCACCACTTGAACCCTCCCATGCCCTCCAAGTCCTACGAGGCTGAGAGGTCACCACCTCAACTCCCCATGTCCTCCAAGTTGTGCAAGGCTGGGAGATCAGCACCTGTCCTCTCTCCCTCCCATTGTGTTACGTCCTCCCCTGAATGTCCTCCGTTCTGAGCATCACTTAGAGAAGCCCTGCATTGACATTCCTAGGAGTGATCTTTGGGTTTTTGATTTTGATTTAGGTTTTGGTTTTTGATTTAGGAACATCCTCCATGTATATGTATATGGTCCTCCATTTTGAGCAGGACCAAGAACCACACACTGACATTCCTAGGAGGTGTGGACTTTGGTTTGGAAATGCCCTCCCTTTTGATCAGGACCAAGAGGCATGCACTGATATTCCTAGCAGTAGTCCTCCATATATATATTTTTCCTGGATGGTCCTCCATTTTTTTGGGGGGGGGGCTGATCCTCCCAGCCCTCCTTTCCCCCTTGTCCCTCCTTCCTTGCATCACCGATGATGCATAGATGATTGACATTTAAAAAAAAAGAATGGGATGGATTGATCGCAATTGATACTGAGAATGCATTTTGTAGTGGTGCAAATCCTGTGGAAATGACAATCGTGTCAAAAAAGACACAAATCCATGGAATAAGGAAATAATTAACTTCCATAGTAGGAATTACACATCATCCTGAATTGATTCAGCAACTTGGTGTCAATGCAACTTGCAAACTGGCTTAAATGCAAGTGGGAATGAGACCTAAGTATCTTAGGCTGCTGCCACGCTGCAGAAATAAAGCAGTTTGATATTAACTTCCATGGCTCAATGCTGTGGAATTCTGGGTTTTGTAGTTTAGTGAGGCACCAGAGCTCTGTGACAGGGAAGGCTAAATATCTCACATAACTACATATCTCAGAATCCCATAGCATTGAGTCAAACTGTTTTATTTATGCAGTGCGGCAGCAGCCTCAGTTTTGTCTTCTGGAAAACAGTGGCTGTAAGGCATATTCAGAACATATTGCCCAAACAGCCCAGAAGAGTGCCTCTGTCATAGAAACCTTTTTCATACCAGATGATCTTAGAGTTTACAAGCTACATTACAGTTATTTGAGTCTGAATCATTCACCTAGCTTTTATGATGCTTAGCTTGGTCTTCATCTCAATATCTTTTTGTGTGAAGCAGGTCAGTCAACTTTTTTTTGGGGGGGGGAGGGGGCATCCTTCAAATATCTTTCTGCATCCCAAATGAACCATGAACTTCACTGCATACCTGGCTCTGTGACTAGAAGGAGGACTTCAAAAACTTAACCTAGGATTTGACTCCCCATTTTTAACCTTTGACTGAAACTACGGTTGGCCCATCGACGGATTTTTTTTTTTTTATCCACGGATTCAAGCATCCACAGCTGGGCTAAGCAACCTGTCCCCTTTAAGGGCCGAGGGACTTCAGCTCCCAGAATCCCAGGAGCTATTGGCCAACATGGGACTATTGGCCAACATGGCTGAGGCTTCTGGGAGCTGAAGTCCCTCGGCCCTTAAAGGGGAAAGGTTGCCTACCCCTGATCCACAGCTTGAAAATATTTTTTTAAAAAGCATAAATTCCAAATAGCAAATCTTGATTTTCCATTTTATATAAGGGATACCATTTTGCTATGCCATTATATTTAATGAGACTGGAGTATCCAGCGATTTCGTTATCTATGGAGGGTCCTGGAACCAAATCCTAGCAGATAACAAGAACCCACTTTATCTCCCCCCCCCATGATTTAGCTCTATTAATTATACAGAATAGTTTCTAGTCAGATTGAAAACAAGCCTTCTTTCCACTTGTTGTTGTTGTTGTTGTTGTTGTTGTTGTGTGCCTTCAAATCATTTCTGGTAAGCCTATCACAGAGTTTTCTGGGACTGAGAGTGACTCGCCAAAGGTCACCCAGTGGGTTTTTTAATGGGTGAGCGGGGAATTGAACCTTGATCTCCAGAGTCACAGTCCAGTGCTCAAACCACTACACCATGCTGGGTCTCAATATATATTTACTGCTATATTTATTATTCATCATGATTAACTAGACTATCCAAAATCAACACATCTGATTAAATTCTTCTTTTTATTAAACCAATTTCAAATCATAGTCATATAATTATGCCCCCAGTTTCCTTTCCCTGGTATAAAGACTGATTGTTAGCAAACCTGACTAACTGAAAGAGTTCTGTTGAGACAGTGTTGTACAAATTCAAATATGACTGAGAAGAACATTTTTTTAAAAAAAAAAATTGTCATCACCCATGGAGTAGGCCTTTGGACTGGCTCTAATCTCGTTTCAATTGAACTTGGTCCATGTTTTCTGCCAACATTGATCTAGTTGTCATCCCACATGATTCATGAGCCACAACGTCCTTGAAACCCAGATAACTCATTTGTCTCTATTTGGAGAGAGAGGATGCTCTGGAGCAGTGGTGTTAACAACAGCAGCCATTCCCTATTCCAGTAGTCAATGATGGTTTTGACACTTGCCAATTCTAAAATCATTTAAAATTAGGCAAAATTTTAGATTTCTCTTACAACAAACATTTGCACATAAAATCTACAGTTCTATGCACCTCCAACAGGAATGAGTAAGCATTCTTACTTCCAGTTTGGAAAAAAAAGTCTTCTCCTGGGCCTAAAAAATAGGATGTGGGGAGGGACCAAGAAATACAAATTTGTGCGCTTGGCCCCTAGAGGGTGAGAGAGGCCATTTAAAATATAAAATTGGTGAGTGTTGTTTAAATTAAGGGACATGTATTGAGTACAGTCTCCAAACTTCTAGAAGTCACCAACCCCCAGGCTGAACTAGAAATTGGGTTAAAGAAGATGATGATTCTATTGTTGATGATTCTATCTTGAAAGAAATAATAAATTGCCACCCATATGAGTAACAGAATTGTAGTGGCATTTAGGGTAGATAATGTAAATACTCCAGTGAGAGTCATTGTCTGAGCTTGGTTTCTCTGCCTTAAGACCTTGATATGCCTGTAAAATTGACTAGATCTATTACCAGTTTCTAGGGATTGGTGGCATCTCCCAAACTGCACCCAGACAGAGCCCAAATATAAATTATTTTCTCAGTATTGCTGCTTTTGTGGATTGTTCTTGCCACTAATGTGATGCATCCCAAATGGCTGACAAATTGCAAAATGGCTGTGGGATGGAAGGTGGGTGCAAACATTGAAATATCAGCTAAAACAAAATATCCATCCCAATGAAACCAAATAAGGTCTGGCAGCATATTTTCCACTAATGATTTCTGGCCAAAAATTGGAATTCTTATATTGTAAAAGTGTTTTGAAGAATACCTTGTAAAGTATTATTTTGTGCCATTGATCATGTTGGCTGTCTCCTTTCTGCCTGCTCATTTTTGTCCCTTGTATTCATTGAATATGTGAATATTTGCTCTTCTTGACCAAAACAAGTAATTTTTAAAGTAGAGTACTAAACATTTTTCAAAGACTATTTGCAGTTCATGACCTATTCTGCACAAAATTCGCATGTCATATTCTTGGGCAGAAAATAGCATTAGGGAACATCATTTTTGAAACAGAAACAGAATAGAAACTGAAAGAGCACAGAACAAAATTGTTTTCTGCAACATATAAATTGCTGTTTGCTGTGCAGAAATGCTGTTTTCTGCATAAAACAACTACATGTAATTTTTTCATATAATAAATCCTGAACTGCAAAGATTCAGTTTAGGATTCTTCTCATCAGAGTTTCTTGACTCTCAAGAAACACATTTTGGACCTTTTTTGGGGGGTATTTTCAAATACTCTCCCTATTACTACTATTGAGCCTTGGACATTACTTCTGAAGGACATTAAGAATCACTTCATTTAAGTTAGTATCCCAAGTAAGGTACAATTGGGATGCAATGCTTAGATATTTTTGAGTATCTCCATGGGTGTAGAGGCTTTCTTCAAAATCACTATGCCTTCCATGGGATCAGGCACTGTATTAGCATCTCACATCCAGCTACTATAACAGAGGAATGATGTGGAAGATGCAAAGAAGAAGGTCCTTTTTAGGTAGAATAGCTGGCTATGTCTGATTAGATCTGAATATTTAGTTACCAATCTAGAGATGTATATTCATCTCAGGCAGGTGTTTTAACCATAATGTTGTTGTTGTGTGTCTTCAAGTTGTTTTCAACTTACAGTGATCCTAAGGCAAACCTATAATGGGATTTTCTGGGACTGAGAGTGTGTGACCTTCCCAAGGTCCCCCAGTGGGTTTCCATGGCTGAACAGGGAATCGAACTCTGATCTCCAGAATTCAGTGCTGAATCCAGGATACTGTCTAGAGGACATGAGCTTTCTTGGCCTGTAGATCAGTAGAAGTCACAACATGGAGGTTCATTTGAAAAGATTCCTCTGCAGATCTCCAACATCCCAAGTGGCAAGGCAAGTGGGAGATGCAGTGATATTTCCGTTTTGCTACATAAAAGTGACATAAAAGCTAGTGAAATTGATGCAAATGGTAGAAAGAATTTCCTTGGAGCAGTGATTCTTCAATGAAAGTATCTATTTCATACTTCCCGAGACTCATGGTGAGACAAAGTGCACCTTGCTTTGGTAAGCTGCGGGTTCATGAGGCTTTCAATATATTTCAGAGAAAAGAAATAAACACAAAATAACAAACATTTTTTTTAAAAATGCAAACAGCTCAAATGTGTACATGTGAAAATATGTCAAATATGTTTGGCCAATAGATAAAATGCATGCAACAATGCATAGATATGAATCTTTAGAAATAAAACATACCATCCTGCAGCCTGATACAAGCAAAGAATGTGATAGGGATTCAAAGAAATGAAGTGCATAGCAACTGAGAACTAAACTAGAGCAGATTTATACTAGAGCATTGGCAGCTAGTGACTTCTCTGTCAGTGCAGTCAGAAATCCATTCCAAGATGAACATTGAAGGGCCTCTTCAAAGTAGTGAGGTTAGTCCCCAGATACTCTCAGCAGCTTGGATAATTCCTTTAGTGTTAGGACTAAAACATATATACAGGGAACAACCAGCTACTATGGTCCTGGAGAGCAAGTGATAATGCAAATCAGTATGAGCAATCAAGCATATATATTTGATAGTGTTCCACTACATTTGTTTGTTGTTTTTTATGACAAACATTGACATTTTGCACAGGAATTTGATCTTCAGTCCTTTGCATCTATTATGCATCCAACATTCTGTTGACTTTGTGACACTCATATTCCCCCCCCCCCTTCTGTTGAAAGAAGAAGCAGAAAAGTCAAAAGTCATAAGAAGCCAGTGGTTGGTTTAAGAAAAGACAGTCTGCCCCCATGTGCAATCTCTGGTCTCCTTTAAATTCTGTAAAATCCCCACAATTTCCTCTCTTGATGGACATTGCAAGTTCTCTGAAGCAGATGCTTAATTATTTCTTGATGTTTGGAAAACAGCCAACATGTTTTGGGTGTAATATGAATATTTGTCATGTTTCTCAGTGCTGAGATCAATTAAGAGGTGGGACTTCACTGATCATTCTTCTATCGTTCAGCAAGTTAGGTATGAAGGATTAAGTTCATGGAAATGCACTGAGACATAGATTTGGCCATAATTTAGTATGTGTGGTACTCTAAAGAAATCACATGACACATCTGTTAGTTCCCTTAGGTAGCATGATCCCCTGCCATTAGAAACTGCAACATGAAATGATGATATACTTGTTTCTGGAGATGTGCCCATTTTTCTTGAGAAATTAGATGGTGATACATCCTCTAAGTAGATTTGCTGAAGTTGGGCTGGAGGTTTCTATCCATCAAAGAGAGCCTCAGCCTTCCTACCTTTCCAACCTCACCATTCTGTTAAGGTTTCAATCTTTGAAATTCTAGATGGTACTGAAGAATTTATTGAAAGGCAAGACGGTTTTCAGTGGCATCCTGAAAAGAGATGTGGACACTGTTATTTTTATATGTGTCTCAAGAGACTCCAGATTACAAAGAACACCTCCTAGAGTGTTCTTGGGAGGTTTTACTCAGAGGAGGCTTGCCCTCACCTTCCTCTGAGGCTGAGAGAGTGTGAATTCCCAAACTCAACCAATGGGTTCCATGGCTGAGGAGGAATTTGAACCCTGATCTCCCAAAGTCCTAGTGTAATATTCAAACCATTACAGCATGCTGTCTGACAACACAGTATACATCCAAAATTGTCCAGCATTGATGCTATTTTCAGAATGAATGTGCAACTAATGACATACATGGAGAGAATCAGGGAACATGTCCAGAGCTTCTTAAAACACTGCATTCCTTGAAACATCCATCATGTCATTTCTATCTTGTCAAGTGGGAATATGTCTGATTGAATTAATTGACTTTCCTTCCAGAAAAAAGTGGAATATTTAAGCTCAAAGAATTAGATGCAGTGGATTGAACTGACTGATTGAGATGATAAACAATAAAAATGAGGTCTTAAGAAGTCTGGGAGATACAGCAAAATAGTATAATGGCCCTCGGCCCTTAAAGGGGAAAGGCTGTCTACCCTTGCCTAAGCTGTTTAGAATGTGTAAGCTAATTGCTCCCAACAAGCTGGGTGCTCATTTTACTGACCTTGGAAGGATGCAAGCCTGAGTTGAGCCTGAGCCCCTGGCTGGGATTGAACTCACAACCTTATGGTTTGTGATTGAGTGGCTGCAGTACAGGAATTTAACCACTGCGCCACCAGTGGATTTTGGAATTTGGATTTTTTTTTGGGGGGGGAGGGGGCAAAAGTTTCATATATCCATCTTTTGTTTTGTTTGTTTGTTTGGAAGGAGGAACACTGAAATGGCTCACAAAAAGAACAGCAACAAAAAATAGACAGAAAAACAGGCTGTACGACAAAACCACCATATTAATAATCCAAAACAGCAGAAAATAGTAACACTTGTGAAACAGATCAGCAAGGAAAAAAACCAAACAAAAACAAATCAAGAACCTATAAAACTATCCCTTAAATATCCTCCATAAAATGTTAGGTGGTTGTGAACACCATATTGGGGGTTGAGAGTTAATCAAATGCAGCAATGTACATTTTTGCTTATTTTGTTCTCACATACAAGTATGTCAACAGTTTTTCTCTCTGCTGAGTAAAATTGTGAAAGATTTTGTGTATTCTCTGATTTTTGGAAGATTTTTTTTTGGGGGGGGAAGTTTCATTTGTACCAAAAAACCTCCAATGGGTTCCTTTTTATGCAGAAAAACATTAACTTCTGCAAAATACACTCTTATGCACAAAACATTATGTTTTGGCAAATTTGGCATTTTTTTTTCAGGAAAAATGCTTTGAATTTTGCATAATAACTTATATTTTTTTGCAAAAAGAATATTTTTTATGGTAAAGTCCAGCAATGCAAAAAGTTACCAGATTTGGGATACCTCTCACAACAAGTCAAGATGTGTTGAGACAGTCTTTCTCATTGTGAAGGATGAGAAAAATTGTGAATACTCTTTACTTTGCTATTTCAATGGCTACTTTTGATGTTGACTATATGAATTGTTTATGGGTATGTCTACACTAGCCAGAATAATCTGGGCTGCTCCCAGAGATTTTGAATGTTTTTTTTTTAATAACAGCTCCCAAAACAGCATTAGACAAGCTGGCTAGGAGATTCTTGGACTTATAGTCCAAAAAACTTAACTTTTCCAAGCACAATTCCAGATCGTGTTAGACTCCTATCAGCATCACTTGGGGTCAGAGATTATGGAAGCTGTAGTCCAACAATACTTTGAGCACCACAAGTTTCCTGATCTCCACATCGACTTTTTAAGGTTTTCAAGGTTAATCCTAGCACCTTGCATTTCTCTCAGAGTGAACTATTTGTACAGCTGGACCATTTTAATTGCTTTTTTTCTTCTTGTTCTTATTTTCTGTTGTTTTTTATTGGGGCTATGATATACAAAAGGTGAGTGGAAAATCCTTCAAAAAATAATAATTCCTGACTAAATATTTCCAGTGATGCTGCAAAAATGGTAATATTTTCAATGGAAGGATGTTTAGGTCTGATATTTCCCATGGTGGCAAACTCCACTAACATGTCCGACACCCATGAGGTGTCTCATACATATGCACTTAGGTGCATATGTAGCAATGCTCTTAAACAATAGGTGTTGGAACAATCCTTTTCTGGCAAAGAGGTTTCGATGTGTTCACTTTCAAACTTCCAGTATCTCCTTAGGAAGATTTGTAAATGGGAATAATTAACTTTTCTAACCTCCACAGCCTGATGGCAGGCAGGATAATTGCCATAAGGATGATGAAGCATTCCAAACTTCCAGCACCTCCCTAGGAAGGTCACTTAGGGATTCCTGTAACCAATAAATGGGAATAATTAACTTTTCTAACCTCCACAGTCTGTTGACAGGCAGGATAATTGCAATAAAGATGATAAGGAGTTCTGTTGTTAATGGTTTCACAAGCATGGTGTAAAAATCGGAAACCAATGCAATGAAATAATATAAAAACTGAGAACAAACATGGTTGGGAGGTGTGTGTGTATGTGAATGAATGTTCCTTGAATAAATGTTGGCTTGGGTTGTTGCTGTGTTGGTCCCATACAATGGGAAACATGGCAATGATAGTGCTAACATCATTTAGTGAGCGTATTGTGTTGGTTATTTTAGCATATTGTTTTAAAAAAGGAGCAGTGAAGGTCATTTTATGGTCCCAATACTCCTGAGATAATTTGACAGTATCTGGCCTAGGTGTCTATATCATGTTTTAATAAATGAGTATGAGTATTATGATGATAATCTCACCTACTTTCCAGTTCAGGACTCAGGGCTGTTTACAACAAATTAAAAAAAAAAGTTAAAATCCACAAAATACAAAAGTTAAAGGATATAAAATATATGGGAGTTTCTTTCATAGTAGAAAGATTTTTTTCCAAGTTTAGACAACAGAGTTGACAAACATTTTTAACACTAGGTCTTTAAAAAATGATATCTACCTATTTACATATCTACAATACGCAACTACAATGGGCCCTTGCTATAAGCAGGGGGATCCATTCTGGATCCCCCCACAGATAGAAAAAACATGGGACCTCAAGTCCTGTTCATTTCAATGGGCATGCGCTCCCGTGCGCAGCGCCACATGCATACGCACCCATTTTAAAAGCTGGGGCTTGCCATCCGTGGAAGCTCAAATCCACGGATGGCAAGTCTGCGGATGGCACAGGCACACTATACACATCTCAGCATGCAATGCTGTGGTATGTTAGGTGAAACCAGCAATCTAGGCAAATATGCATGATGTACATAAGTGGGGTTTTCCCCCCATCATTGGTATTTTCCTGGCATTGATCATCTGCAGGCAGACCTAAATGAGGTAGCTGCCTCAGACAGCAGGTGCTCAAAAGTAGATATAGTAGAAAAGTAGAAAACTGTATATATCACCTAGTCTGACCATTGTATTAGCATTTTACCTTGAGTGCAGTGGAGGATGCTGACTTGCTGCCAGGGTTAAAGTAAAATTCAACAGCCAACCTGTCAATTTTATATGAGGAATAGGGAGATGTGCTATTTTGTCCTCCATCACAGTAGCAAGGTATCTTGTATTAGCAGGGGGGTCAGAGTCATAAAGATTTTTCAAAATGGTATTTATTACATTAAAAAACAAAACAAAACATGAAAGCAAAACACAACAAATCTTGACATTATTCTTTCAGGAATTCTGTTCTTTCCCCTGCCCCCACAATGTTGTGATGTGTTAGGCAGAGGGATGGCAAGTAGCTCATGCTCATCCTGTCTTCTGCCAAATATTATACCTCTTCAGATGGCAGAACTCAAAGCAGAGCTTGGAAACATTACTACAATCTCTTGGGCTCCAGCTAGGGGATTCCAGCGGAGAGTCTACACTCCAGGCTACCTCTGGGATATTCTGGTCTCAAAGCCACCTATCTTCCCCCTGTTACCTGCACACCTGACACCACCACTGTGAATTGCACCTGCTGAGGCCAAATGTGAGGTGCCCAGCATCGATCACATGGCTGGGTGCCTCATTGTGACCTCAGTGGAGCGACTTGTGCTGATGGCGAGTGAGCTATTTAAAAGCAGTTTAAGGGAGAGATGGCTTGGATTAACTGCGAGACTGTCCTCCCCATGTGTGGACAGTTTACAGTCTAATAAGGCCTTTGGTCCTGCGTCATCTGGACAAGGCAATGCAAGGGCATGGTGAACTTGTGTGAAATGGCTGTGTAGACATGCCCCAGAGTAATAATGCACTATAACTGTGCATTGTGAAAGGACCTCTTAAGAAGGGTCATTGAGATTTGGGTGCCTTATTTGTTTTATATATCCTTTTTTAATTTTGAAGGAGAAATGGCAAAGCATGTTAAAAGTTACCTAGTTCCAGTCATCTAAAATTAGTCTTAATTCCATTGATTGTCTGTCTTGGTTGTGATAGTTGACTGGAAAGAGATGATTAAATATTGCCTTTCGTATTTGCTATTATTATACTTAACCATTCATAGAAAGGAAACTATTAGTAACACAATAGTAGAGCTAGTGCTACATAGTACACAATAGTGGCCTATGATACTAGGCTGTTGGCCTGTTCTCTGTTGAAAAATGCCTTTGGGAGAAGAGCATGGGGCAGTTGACCTCTTCCCTGTTGGCCGTGTCCCCCCTAAATTTCCTTCCCCCCTCTCCATGTCTTTCAAGCATTTATAAACTCTTGTGACCATAAAGTATTGTCTAGGATGGTCCTCATTCTACAGAGTAAGACATATTGAAACCCAAGCAATGCACTATCTTCTTCTTGTCAATCCCTAGATTTCGATTTCTTGTACTTTCTGATCTGCAGCCAAGAACAAAGTTGAGAACTTGTGATGTTCCCAGGCAGCTATTGGGATGCCTCCAAATGACAGTTGCTAGTGCTAATCATTAAAACACTTCATGTGACTATTCCATCTTTTCTTTCTTAAGGGATTTTTAGTTTTCTGGTTGAGTAGGAAATAGCAAAAGGAAAGTAGAAAAACACAAGAGAATTACACATGGAAGATAATGTCATGTGGACATGCCATGAAATTCCATGAGTGAGACTGCAGCTACACTGCGGAAGTAATTCAGCTTGACACAATTGTATCTGCCGTGACTCAATGCTATGGAATTCTAGGATTTGTAGTTTTGTGAGATATTTAGCCTTCGGTGTCAGAGAGCTCCGGTGCCACAAAAAAGTACAGATTTCAGAATTCTATAGGATGAGCCATGACAGTTAAAGTGGTATCAAATTGTATTAAGGACGTTATCACACGGGGGCAAATCTGCTGGTTAATCCACACAAAACCCAAACAGAAACTGGATTAGTGCCCCGTGTTTTCACACGACATCATACAGAAACTGGACAGAAAGTGGACAGAAACTGGTGTTAACCGAGATCTTTTGAAATTCAGTTGTTTGAAGAAATGCAAATGCGCAATTAAGGTAAATTCGCAATTAAGATAAATTCGTCATAATGTGAAAAGCAAATGCGCATTTGGAAGCATTTCCCTGCATTTTCCCATGGTTCCGCGGGGTCCTGGAGGCAGCGTAAGTGTCTCCTTCCCCCTCAGCAGATGGCTAATTGAGCCGTCTTGGGGACAGGGAAGGGGAGGGGCAGCTGCACGATCGGCGCCCCAACCTCTTCCCCAGGTTGTCCTCAGAGTGCTGACCCTCCGCACAGCTGGCGCTTTGAGGAGGACCTCCCGCCACAGCATCCGCACATGCTGCGGCGGAGGAGTCAGCGAAGGTGCGCCACAGCCTTTTTCGGTGCACCTTCGGCAACTAGAAGGACGGGCAGCCATGGGCTGCCCGGGGAAGTTGCGCTGCAGGGCCGAGGTATCCCCACAGCTCGGCCCCGCGGCACAGCTTCGCCGCCCCTGAAAGTCACCAAAGGTGCGCCGAAAAAGGCTGAGGCGCACCTTCAGCAACTCTTCTGCTGCAGCGTTCGCACATGCTGCGGCGGGAGGTCCTCCTTGGAGCGCTGGCCGTGTGGAGGGCCGGCTGCTCCGAGGACGACCTGGGGAAGGGGTGACAGCCACGGTGAGTGACAGCCACGGCAAGTGACAGCCGCGGCGAGCATAGTGCGCATGTACATGTACGGGATTTTTTCACTTGTGTGTGAGCGTTAAATGCGGTTTCAGCGGGAGCTTCCCTTAATTGCGCAATTAAGGTAATTCCATGTGAAAAACATTTGTGGAATCAAGGTTTATTTTCGGTTTATTTTGGGAATTTGTCATTTCCAGTTTATTATCGCTTTGTGGCCCACGTGTGATAACGTCCTAATTCTGCAGTATGGCAGCAGCCTAAGTCAGTATGACTGCACAATGGGAGCCTCATCTGGAAGCCTCTTTTGTTCCCCTTCTTCTTTTTTTTTTTTTGTCCAATGTTAAGGTGTCAACATTTTTGTATGTTTTCTCTCACTCTGCCAATTGGCGAGAGAAAACAGGAGCAGTATCTGCTGAAATCTGCTGAGGACAGTGCATTTTAATCTTATTCAAATTTGTCCTCCCAGATGTCCCACAAGATCTTACCACTGGTTTTCCCCACCCTCCCATCTCTTGCTGTTGTAAATTCATGCAAATAGCATCTCATACAGTCATACCATGAGGATCCCTGTGCCAAACCATTCAACAGTGGGGGGGGGGGGGGAGTGAAAGATTGAGAAACCAGCCTATAAAAAATAAAGGGCAAACAATAGAGAATAGTAGTAAACGGCATCTCTGGGAACTCCCAAATTGCAGTCAAACCATATTGGCTCACCAGGATCTAACAGGCTGACTCGGCTGTCTTTCAAATAATGATTTGTACAAGAGGGAAGACGAGTGGCACCTCCTCCCTTCAGTCTGGAAAAGGCATAGTTGATAGGAAGAACCCAGAGGAGATTTCCTTTCCTTTTCCACTGTCAAGAAAAAAAAAAAGTGAATGTGTTAATTAAAAGGATGTGGTTTGCTCTTGCCTTTTTGGAGTGTGTGTATGTCATACAGTTGTAGACATCTTTTCTTTGGGGCAATCACTACTGGAAGTCACTTTTGCTCATTCTGATTACATTGCAGTAAAATCTGTTAAAGGACAGGAAGATTGTTCAAACTGAAGAAGGGAAGGATTGCCTGTAAGATGGTGAAACTTTGTCATCCTGTCCTGAAATTTGGCAAGTCTGATGCCCTGGTATGTGTGGGCTGATAGCAGTAGAACCAGAAGTGGTATCAGTAGGCTGTCCAAATATTTCTTGGAATAGATGCTACAATCTTGAGAAGAGCAGCTGGCCTCTCATGAGTCATGGGAAGTATTTAATTGAACCTGTAGGGGGAACCTGGGAGGGAAATAAGATGTCACCAAAGTTTGTGCAGTTTGGATAGAAACCATGAATGTTACAGAGAACAGAACACTGGCTCTATCACCATTGAAATGAATGGAAGAATGAAAATGATGGAACTGATAACAGTACAAAATTAGAAAAATCCAGTTCAGATACAAAGAAAACAAAGTTAATGGAGCTTCTAAAACTAAAAGGAGTGAGGTAGTATACCACTTCCTTTGGTTCTATGAGACCACAGTAAATGAGTGTTTCACAGACAGTTAAAAGGGTGTACACAATTTGCAGATTTAGATAACTATTTTAACCCCCCACAAAACCCAGCAAAAATACTGCATGTTTTATATTGAATCCAACACATATGCAGTCTCTCAATGTTCCATGCACTCCACAAAGCAGGGCTTGTTTGCAGAAATCTTGGTACTTAGCAGTTATTATCAGCAAGCCAAAGCCCTAATTCAAGATGACACTGTCTCAGTTCTAAACACAGCTCCTCTCTCCTCCAGCTCTCATTCCAAATTTGAATGGAAAAGTATAGTCCTTTCCAGAGGTTTCCTCCTGTACCTATTGGGCCAAACCAATACTTCATTGGGGTTATATTAGCAAAATGAAATGTGGTTTGTTTCTGCAATGAAGAACATGAACCTTCCAGGCCAAAAAATGTTTAGCTTCCAGTCACCTCTGATTAGGGTCTCTTTTGCAAGCTTGCTGTTTCTTGAGTTGGTACTCTAGCTGTTCTCAGGAGTCGTCGTTATTGTTGTTCTGTGCCTTCCAACCTATGGCAACCCTAAGGCAAATGGGGTTTTCTTGGTAAGATTTCTTCACAGGAGGTTTGCCATTGCCTTTCCCAGAGGCTGAGATGGTATGATTTGCTCAAGGTCACCCAGGAGGTTTCATGGCTGAGAAGGGAATCAAACCCCTGATCTCCAGAGTCCTAGTCCTGCCCTCAAACCACTGCACCACACTGGCTTTCAGGGGTTACCATTCCAATATTATATCAACATGAGGCTTTTCCCTGCAAATGGTCTGTCCATTGTTCTTGTGAAAACATGGCCTCTTTGTAGCTGGATGGAGGAAGGAACAAAGGGCTGGAGAAGAATGGGTGCTGAGAATAAACCCTAAGAAGGCTGTGAGCAGCAAGAGGAGTTGTATACTTTAGACCAGAACAGAGCTCAAAAAGCAGGGACATGAGGATTACTAAGGGCCTCTACAGATGACATTTTGCGCCGTCTTGGAAGCAGGGAAGGGGAGGGGCAGCCACAGGCCGGGCACCCCAACCCCTTCCCAAGGACATCATTACGGCTCGCACCATTACGCATGGTGTGTGCGCTGTCAAGACGTCCTCCTGGCGTAGCGTCTTAATGCACTGCGCTGGAAGGGGTGTAGAAGAGCCGCATGGTGGCTTTTCAGGCATCCTATTTGCCGTCTGTGAAAGGAGCGGCATTTTGGTGCTCCTTTCCCAGGTGGCAAAAGGAAGGATTGGGGCTGATGCGTCTGGCAGCCTCGGCCTCGAACCTCCATTTCCCGGGCCGGCCCAAGGCCACCCGTCTGCATCCCCCTTAAGTCAGGATGATGAAGAGCTACAGAGCATGAAAGGGAGATTTTATGCTCTGCCATGACACAATACAAGGCACACATACACACATCACAGACCATCTATTTCCAGAGTGCTTAACTCTGTTGGAACTCAGAATCTTGGCTATCAGTTTCCAACACAAGACCCTTACTGCAGAAATCACATTTCCACTGTCATGATTTAATAAGGACAGTCCTAATTAATCCTCTGTCATTCCACTTTTTCAGTTGCATTTAAAACTTTCCAGTTTCTCTCTCTTCCTCCTTTTCCCCCCTCCTTTGCCCTCAGCTTACTATACTTGTTGCAAACTGGGCTCAAAGTGCAAAAGTAGTTTGTGCCCAGTTAACTCAGAGGAGGGGCAGAGCCCTGTCCTTCCCAGTAGGCTCAGGCAAAAGCCAGCTGCTGCAGCCTCTCCTAACTTGAATGTTCTTCTCATTATTAATTTTTGCTTCCTTGACTGCACTCTGATGTTGCTTGGCCACGTGTAACCTAATGTTCAACTGAAATGTTGGAGGGTATGAAATCACCTGGAGAGAAGTTGGATTCCCATAAGCCTTCTTGGGAAATTCCACCCTCAAAGAGAAGAATGCAGCATCACACAGGTCTCCCATCATTGTTCAATTGCACTTGGGCTGAGGAAATTTTGGATATGTGCAGGGAGTGTGCCTAAAGGACATGCTTGACAAGTGGTAATTAAAGCATAAATTAAAATGGAAAAAAAACAGTTAGGTTTTCTTCCTGTTTCTTTTGTTTCTGTCTCATGAGGTAGTTGTTGATGGCCATCTGTGAACTCACTTTTTAAGGCTTTCTGTTGGAATGCACAGCTGCTGTATAAAATGTTTGAAGGTTGTCTAGTGGATGGAGCCTAAAAGCTGTTATATGTTAGCAGCTTGGGTCCACACCATGAATTCCACACACACAAATGCAGGTGTAATCAAATCTGATGGACTCCATCCCTTTTGTTACAAGGCATGATTGACAAGGGAAAGGTAGCTATGACCTTTCTTTCTTTACATCAAGGGTGGGCAACTTTGGAGATTTGGGAATTAGTTGTATGTCCCTGGTACCTAGCAACAGCTATACCTCCTCTAAAATAAATGTGATTTTTTTTCAACCCCACAAGTTCCCCCCACCCCACACCCTCCATGTACGTCTATTAGTAGAAAAATGACCTTGCAGGATTCACGATTCTTGCCTCTGGTTTATAGATTTTTCCATTTCAAATTGCTTTCCAAATCTTTTACTCCATTTGGAAGGGTTCCAGTTGTGTGTTTCAGTGGAACTCTGGAATCTAGCAGAGGCAGACAGTTGTTTGGAAGACAAATTTTAAAAGAGATGCAGTGGACTGGAAAGTAAATAATCCAGGAGCTTGGAAGTACCTAGTCCCAAGTAATTACTAACTTGTGATGAATGCCTCTTTGCAAGAACTAAAGCATAATAACCTTACTTTACTCTATTAGATTAATGAGAAATAGCTTCACTCTTTTGTAGTGTAACTATAATGGTTTCAGTTATTTTATATTTTCACAGTTATAGTAATAGCATACAATAGTTTTAGTTGTTAACTGAAACTCTTAGGCAGGGACTTAAAACTGTATTCCTAACTCATTCCTTTTTAAGCATAATTTTTCAAAGTCTCTGTACTCCTTCAATTCAAATTGTGCTCAGCTGAAATTACTTTTGGAGGAGCGGGTTTATCCACATAAACTAGCAAGTATAGATAGGCACTAAAAGTAAGTGTGAACAAGGAATCTCTTTCTATCTCCAAATCACCTCCTTACCCCAAACTAGAGTCTTAGGAGTTTATCACACTGTAAATAATGCGATTTATCCCCAACGGGATACAGTCACTTTTTGGGTTCCCAGCAGGTATTATTGCACATGAAATCACCACTGGTTCAGCTGGGTGACTGCAACTCGGGTTCCAGCTGCACTCAGATTGCTGCTTTGCAAAAACGGCAAGCTCCTGTTTTTGCAAAGCAGATGGCTGAGCGTGGTTCATAATGATATGAAAATCTGGGATTTGTAGTTTGGTGGGCCACCAGAGCTCTCTGACAGGAAGGATACCTACCTCACAAAACTACAAAACACAGAATTCCATAGCACTGAGTCATGGCAGTTAACCTGGTGTTAAACTGCTTTATTTATGTGGTGTGGCAGCAGCCCAAGACTTCATTTCCCCATTCTTGAAAAGCCACGGGATAAGCCTTGGTTGCATACAGGCTGCATATGGGCTTTATATGGGAGAATGCAGTAAGACCCATCTTTGAAGTTAAATATACATGTATCCCATTGGGAAAAAGATGGGGTAAGGCATGTGCAATAGTCTCCTTTGCATCTGTGTCTCTGCTGCATAATCTACAATTGGCAGAACCTGAAAAACATTTATATCCCTCGTTTACAGCTGCAAAACA
Source organism: Phrynosoma blainvillii (assembly GCA_026167975.1). Lineage (NCBI taxonomy): Eukaryota > Metazoa > Chordata > Lepidosauria > Squamata > Phrynosomatidae > Phrynosoma > Phrynosoma blainvillii. The sequence goes on along the minus strand of JANUYF010000002.1, from coordinate 203,076,810 downwards.
GGGACATACTTGCAGAGGAAGGATACTCCTATTCTTGTGCCAGGAACTCCACCTTCTTCTTAGCTACCATTTAATTAATACCGTAGATACAAGTTAATCATATCTGCATATTACCACAACCTCAATACCACAATCTCAATGTTTGAGATACTGAAAGAAATGTAAGAGAGCTTGCAACTGAATAAACAAAAGCCATGATTCCCTGTTAGGAGGAAAAGCCATCTGTACTATTTTATACTCACTTTGGATGACATGCTAGAACCATAAAAATAGTTTTATTCCAAAAAAATAAAGAACGTGGATCCAATGTTTGATGTACAGATCTAGCAATTAAACTTCCTCTTCTTGATTATTCCTTATGCAAAGGGATCTTGTAGCAACTTTGAAACTAACTGAAAGAAACTAGTAGCACGGGCTTTCATAGACTTGGGCCTACTTCCTCAGATGAATGAGATGGTATCCTCATGCTTCTGAGGAAGTAGGCTGAAAAGTCAATGAAAGTAGACTGCTATGGAAGTAGGCTCAAGTCTATGAAAGCTCCTGCTCCCAGCTTCTTTGGAGATTATCGCATGCCTTAAATAATACTCCTTACCTCTCCTGAATTTAACTGTAATTTGTGCTGCAGCTGTGTTTTATTGCACAGCTTTTGCAGTGGAATCCGACTTCAGAGTAGATCCGCATTCCAATGCACATCCAAAAATGTGCTCCAGTGGCTATTTTTCCAAGTTGGAACCTTCTGACTTGGAAAAATAGCTGCTGGAGTGTGTTTTCGAATGTGCATTGGAATGATGATCTATTCTGAAGTTGGATTCCACTGCAAAAGCTGTGTGATAAAATATGGCTGCAGCACAAATTAGAGTTAAATTTGGGAGAGATAAGGAGTATTATTTAATACAATAATCTCCTTTCTTTTGGTTAGTCTGAAAGATGCTACAGATGGGGGATGGTGTGAAACAAAAGGTCTGGTGCAAGCAAACTTTGAACAACAACAACAACAACAACAACAACAACAAAAACCGAAGTGTAAAACTTCATCAAAAATGCAAAATAAGTAAATAAATAAAAATCTCATAATCTCATCCATTTAGAAAAAAAACCCACCAAATTAAATTATTCAGTTTTTTTTGGATGTAAAAATTAAATCTGCAAACACTTAGACTCCCTAATCTATATTACCCACTTATAGCAGTTTTATTGCACCTCCTGACATAAATTTGTGATTTATTTAGGGATGTAATTCTTTGCCTATTTCATTGCTGCATGCAAGAATGAAATATTTCAAAGCTTCTTCTTTGCTGAATGAGATTATAAGAGTTGTGTCTGTTTTTCAATTTTTTCATTTATTTATTTATTTTTTTGCTCAGCACACTGGGAACAACCTAGGGAACTCAAACTCCCTGGTCAAACTATAAACCCCAGAATTCCATTGGATGGAGCCATGACATTTAAAGTAGTATCAAATTGCTATAACTGTGTAGTATAGATGCACTCAGAGTGAATGAATATTTGGATTTTGATGATGATCAACCCACTGCTTTTCTGTACTCTTGAAACCAGTGGCAGCTGGTGGCTCCAGTCCAAAATCAGTGGGTAGTGGATCCTTTCTGGGTTTTCATTTTTTCATTGAGTCTATTGAGTCTGGGGCTTATTTTCATTTTTTTTTGGATAATGGACCAGTTGCTGCCATGTGGACAAATTGCTTCTATTCTGCACTCCAGGAAGCCAGGCACATCATTTTTCAGGATAACATGTTTTCCCTGCCCAGTATCAGGTCACCATTCTCTGCCACCTTCAGCAGTCAGACAGAATACAATAACGTGCCCATTGAGCACCCTCAAACCATGTTTGGATGTTTGGGGAATTCTTTCCCTAGACGGGCTCTTTGAGGAGGCAATGCTTTGTATTTCTTTCAGAATTAAGTCCCACTTTGTTCAGCTGGGGTTCACACGTACATGAGTGTGAATGAGACAGTAGCCTTGCCATGTAACGGATTTTACTGTGCATAAACTATTTCCCTTTCCACATCCCCCTTTTTCAAGGGTAGAAAGACCAGCGTGAGCTCAAACACTTTGCTGAAGGAGTGGTGTATGTGAGCAACTGGGGTGCCCATAGAGAGGGATGGAGCCACAGGCTGTTTTCCTCACTCAAATGTTACAGTATCCAGCTCTTATGAACCAATGTAAGCCATTCACCTTCAGTTTAGATCACTGTTAGGCATTCCTGAAGGTGAGATATACAATTTTATAATAAAGCATTAATAAAGAAAGAATACTAGGTGGAACAAACTGCTCTGAAAGGCCGTGGCCCCTGCTTTGTTAAAGTTCTTCAAGCAGAAGCTGGATGACCACCTATCAGGGAAGCCGAAGCAATGGTTGTACTGTATCAGCAGAGGGCTGAACTAGATCAGTGGTTCCCAGACTTTGGTCCTCCTGTATTTAGGATTTCAGTTCCTCTTAAGTCCTAGCCATTTTAGCCAATGGACAGGAATTCTGGAAGCTGAAGTCTGAAACATCTGGAGGACCAAAGTTTGGGAACCACTAAACTAGATAGTTTTTGAGAAACCTTCCATCTTTATGATATCATAATGAAAAATGTATTTTGTGATGATAAAAGACATATATGTATGTTCTTGGAGCAAGAGCAGAATAAAAACATACTATAGCCCATGCTAATCCTTGCAGGATACAAGATCTCTCATCCTTGACTGAATTTTGTCATTTTTTCTGAGAACAGTGAAAGTGTCTTCCACACCCCCTGAGAAATCCAATCATCAGATTTAATGTTGGATTTATTTCTTTTACTTCAAAAATAATATATATATATAGGCTGAGATAATATGGTGAAATCGTGGGTGTGGATAAATAATGTATTCTTTCACTTGAACCATGCATGTCAGAGGGTTACTTGTTGGAACTCTCTGAAAAGAACCATCTGCCATCAGGTTTAAGAAAAAGGGAGTGATGGGGATATGTATCTTAGCCAGGGGATTATTTTCCCTGACGGGCAAAAGAATATCAAGGGGACTTGTCATGCCCTGCCGTACAGGCAAGACTCATAGCAGAATCCAGCAGTTGACAGAAAGGTGATGCAGGTAATCTGGGGTCGTCGAGAGTTCACTGTCATGTTGTGGGTTTTTCAGCACTTTGGGGTGTGTTTCAGGGAAGGTCACTTTCTGGCATGGACTAAGAGGGAGGGTGCCAAGCACATCTAAGCTCAGGAATACAATAAAAAAAAAGAGATGAGCCCTTGCTTTTCCACTCCCCTGTCAACAAGCCAACTCTCTGAACGGATAAAAAGGTTGCTTCTTGCCTTCCTCCGAGAGGGGCTCAGTTTCATTCTTTGCTGGGAACTCTTCCTTGGAAACTCCATCACCAACGACTTGCCACCAAGACAAATCTCCCCATAACCAACAGTCATCATGTCTCGTCAATCCTATGGCTTAAGCATCAGAGGAGGAAACAAGGGATTCAGTTCTAAATCTGTCTCCTTAGGGGGTGGGAACAGAGTCAGCTTCAGCACTGCTTCCACATCCCGTGGATGTTCTGGCCGTGGTGGAAGCATTGGTGGGGGTTTTGGCAGCAGGAGCCTCTATAACGTTGGGGGCAGCAAGAGAATATCCGCTGGTGGCTTTGGTGGTGGTTTTGGTGGCTGTGGCCAAGGAGGTGGAGGCTTTGGAGTTGGTGGAGGCTTTGGTGGAGGGCTTGGTGGAGGCTTTGGTGGAGGGCTTGGTGGTGGCTTTGGTGGAGGGCTTGGAAGTGGCTTTAGTGGGGCAGGTGGCCCCAACTTTCCAGTATGCCCACCTGGAGGGATCAAGGAAGTGACCATCAACCAAAGCCTCCTGCAGCCCCTCCACCTGGAAATAGACCCAGAAATCCAGAAAGTGAGGACAGAAGAGACAGACCAGATGAAGACCCTCAACAACAAATTTGCCTCCTTCATCGACAAGGTGAGATGATTATGACATTGTGAACTTTTAAATTGATTTGAGGATTATCTCTCTTCAGGTCTTTCCCTTTCTGTGATGAGGATATTTCAGGAGTATTCCCAATTTACAGGGTATCTGATGTTTTGAAATAAAATGGATTTCAAGACCGGACAACTGGAGGGGTAATTGAAAAGCTATGATTTGCCATTTTAAATGTGATGGCTATTAAATCTCAAATCTAGCAGAAATTTCTATATGACTCTGAGAGGGATTGCAAGTAGTTCCTGGGGTGTTCTATTAAACAAGAATAGAATTGAAAGAAATAAAAAGTTAAGAAGGGCAAATCTATTCTGAAAAATGTATTCAAATGTCACCCTCAAAGAAGCCTGGGACTATACTTTGGTGAAAGTGCTAAATATTCTGAGCTCCTTCTCCACCAATCTATCTCTCCCAGGATGCCCTGGGGAGACACTTGATTGTGACACCACTTTATATCTGTGCTAGTTATATTCTCTAGTTTGTATCATAGAACATTCCTGGTCTTTCATGTTGCTGCCAGTATTAAATTGCAATCAGACATGTTGGGGAAATGTAGGGATACCTTTCCCCTCCAGGATAGTACCTAGAAATAAGAGTTGTTGGCCCTAAAATGAAATTTTCTTGAGATACAGCTACAAGGCGGCAAAAGGTGCTGTGCATCCCCTCTGGATTGTAGATGTTACAGGTGGGCATTGAATAGCAAAATTGGCCCTAGTCTGCAGCATTATTGCTTAATGAGATCACATGTGAACTGTTGCTGCAACAAATGCTTCCCTTGCCAGTTATCTTTCATTCTCATTTCTCCATTGCATTTCTCAGCCTCCTATTGGGGTTCGGTGTTCTGTGCAAAGAGAATGGACTAGTAGATTTAATATGGAATTTGGAAGTTGTCCCTGGTGGTTGTGGGCTTTGCTGAGGGTTGTCTGGAAGGAATAGTAGTGTCTTTCAAGAAGGAGGTACCCAAGTGATGTTGTGTTAGAAAGTACTCTAGATGTAGTCTTGTGGCAAGGAAAAACATTAGTCAGTTCTGGATTGACAGTCTTGCTAAGCACACCACAGAAAAGGGACTGGCCATATTGGAACTCTTGTTATAGTTTCATGCATTTGGTGATGTGAAGAGTCCCACATTTTATGTCTACCTTCTTTGAAATTTCCAGAAGAAGTTAATGGTTTATTTATCATGAGACATGCAGGGGCCATCCACCCAGTTTCAGCAAGTAAGAATAGCCTGATAACATGACAAAAAGGAAAACATTGTTTCTGCTGTGGAAGATTTTTAAGGCCAAGTAGGTAAACCACAGGTAGAGTGAGTTAAACCATCTTTGCCACAATGTGGCAGTTCCTGAACTGAAGTCGTAGTTTATCACAGCCACACATTGGAAAGTTACTTTAAAAAAGAATTTTAGATTAGAAAGTTACTTTAGAAAATAAATAAGTGGCAATTGTCTTTCCAAGGCTCAAAGTAGATTGTTATAATCATACTTTTGTAAAGCAACAATTTCTTTCCCACTATTTGAAAGTAACAATTTTAAAAATATGTCAGAATTCTTCAAGCCATTGGCCTGTGGGACAAAAGATGCCTTAATAGCGAGGCTGTACCCCTGTAACTATAAAAGAAACTAAAAGAGTCACAATTATGTCACAAAAGAAATGAAATGATCTCTTGTGCATTTATGGTCACCATGTAACTTGTTATGTGATAAGTATCACCAAAGCAAGCTGTTAAATGTAATTCTTTATTTGTAACTATTAATGTACAACTTATAATTGGGTGTGTGTAGTACCACAACAAGGACTTCATTCAAGGAAGGCCCTGCAGCCTGATGAGTCAGTTGATCTCTCTTTAGCTAGATTATTTCCTGGTTCTTTGAGGGAAAAATGGGTGACATTTTGCTCTGGGAAGTAGGAAACTCCCTCAGCAGCTCTCTCTTCTGCAACATTTCATGGATGAAATTGGATACTTGTATTTTGGCACATCTATATTGTCAAACTGAAGAACCACAGCTGAAGCAGGACCCTCCCATATTCTCTGTATATATAGCAGGCACTCTTAGATGCTTAACATCTAGATCAAGGATGTTGCATTATAACTTCCATCATCTATGATAGTTAGCCATGCTGGCTGGAGGTAGATGTTGTGGCTGAACAAAATCTGGAAGGTCACAGGATATCCATCTTTGATCTAAAGGCAGGAAAAGAGGGGAGAGAGCCAAAAATCCACATTTTAAAAAGGCATCTCCAAACTCCCTCCCCAGAAGGAATAGCAATATACTAGAACACATAAAGCCTGTACCTGGTTAGTAAAGACCATAGGAATACATGATAAATGTTTTTACTGTATTCCACCTCATCCTCATCCACTTTTCTCCTTCCTTTAGGTCCGCTTCCTGGAACAACAGAATCAAGTCCTAGAGACGAAGTGGAAACTCTTGCAAGAGCAAGGGCCTGGTGTTGCTCACAAGAACCTTGATCAATTATTTGAAGTTTACATCAACAACCTGAGGAGACAGCTAGATGGTATTCTGAATGAGAAGAGAGGCCTGGAATCAGAGCTTAAAAATTTCCAAGATCTGGTGGAAGATTATAAGAGCAAGTAAGAGAATATTTTAGCCTAGCCCCAGACTTGGACTCCAAATGTCTCCCTCCCCCCTTGCACAGCCCTTTGAAAATTTAGGGCAAGTGCCATGATATACGGGGGGATGCAGACGGGCGGCCCTGGGCTGCCCCGGGAAATGGAGGATCAGGGCTGAGGCTGCCGGACGCGTTGGCCCCAATCCTCCCTTTTGCTCGCCTGGAAAAGAGTGGCAAAATGCTGCTCCTTTCAGAGCCGGCAAAAGGGTGCCCTAAGAGCCACCGCACAGCTCTTTGGCACCCCTTCTGGCGCAGCGTGTCAAAAGGCTGTGCCGGAAGGATGTCCTGACACCACGTGCTGTGTGTAACTGTGTGTGAATTCAGGACGTCTTCAGGGAAGGGTTGAGGCAGCCGGCGTGTGGCTGCCCCTCACCATCCCTGCCTCCAGGATGGCCCAAAGGGCCCATCTGTAGAGGACCATACATATTTCTAGTTCTGCTACATTTTACTCCACTCCCGCAATTATATAAATATGTTGTATATCTGAGGCCTTAATACCACTCAGTACTGCATCTGAAGAAGTGGGTTTATAACCATGAACATTCATGCAAAAATAATCTTAAAGGTGCTGCTACATTTCTTTTTCCCCTCTCCCTCCCTTCATCCTTTTTGAGTATTTTTGGCATTTTTTGTTCATTTGGAGTTGTTTTAGCTAAGACAAATGGATGCATCTCTGCTTGAATTTCAAGACTATATGCTGTTACAATAGGTTCTGCAATATTTTTTGCTTTTAACGGCTGATTCTATATTGATATCCAGTAACACAGAGATACTATACAGTGCATAGAAAGTAGAGAAACTTTGGCCCATCAGATGTTTTGTGTTTAACTTCTACCAGTCTGTCCATCATGGCTAACAAGAAGGAACTGCAGGAGTTACATGCCAGTACACCTTGAGGGCCAAATGTTGCCCATTGCCACTATAGATCCTAGCAATGATGTTGGATCTGGTAGGTCTGTGCATACATTCACATGGTCATGGGCAGAGCTACAGTGGATGGAGGAAGATGGTTGTACACATCAGCAACTGTCCAAACATCACTGAGTGCTCAGCTGCTCTTTGGATCCTTATTTATTAACCAAGAAGGTCTGCAAAAGAATCTTTTTGCACAGGAATGAGGAAAATGTAGTTCTTCAGATGTTGTTGGACTGCAGTTCCCAGAATCCCTAGCCAGAATAGCAAGTGGTATTCTTTAGCTACAGCGACACATGCCTTGATTACTGTAGATCTCATTTGGACTACTGCAACACAGTTTATGTGGGGCAGCTTTGGAAACTGTTCAGAAACTTTAGTGTGTGTAAAACGCCGCAGCCAGAATGCTTACTGGGGCCAGTTATAGAGACCACATAACTCCCTTGTTAAAACAGCTTCACTGGCTACCAGTTCATTTCCTGGCACAATTCAAAGTGCTGGTTATGACTTATAAAGCCCTACACATCTTAGTTCCAGATTATTTGAGGGACTGTATCTCCCCATATGAACCAGCTAGAGCCTTAAGATCTTCAGGGGAAGGCTTTCCATCGGTCCCACCACCATCACAGGCTCACCTGGTGAGGACATGAGAGAAGGCCTTCTCAGTGGCTGCTCCTGCACTCTGGGATGTCCTTCCACAAGAAGCAAGGCTGCCCCTCTCCTTGCTTACCTTTCACCGGCAAGCAAAAATGGCTTTATTTAAGCAGGCTTTTAATGTATAAAATGTATGGGGTGGCTTGGCTATTTGTTATATAGGGTGGGTATCATGGTTTAAGTATGATTTTAATATTTGTAATTTTACATTGTTTTTGGATGAAATTTCAACTGTTTTATTATAATATGTTTTTAGAATGCATAGAAATGGGTATTGTTATTTAATAAATAAGTATATTTAGAGACTATGTTGTTAATCAGGATGGGATTAAACAATACCTTTGCCTGATGTCAAAGGATGAGGAATGCATCCTGGCAGAGGGGAGAGTCAGAAGAATGGGAACTATGAAGAATGGAGCATGAGTCATAAACTTAAGGAGGCCAAATAATTCATCAAATAATTAAGGATTAGTCTTGCTCAGTCCTTCAACTGCATGCCAAGCAAATTCAGAAGGACTTTTAATATTATAGTAATTTAGAAAGAAGGGAGACAGGACCAGATTACATCACTTGCCTCTACTCCTGACCAAATTTTTGAAAAGAAATCAGGGCCATGATTTTGTAATCAAGAATATATGATGGAAAAATAGACAATTTTGTACTCTTTGTTCTGATTTTATACCAGTATTATTTTGCATCTAAGGGCCTGGTCCTTAAAAATATTGATATGTTTTGATCCAAAATTGAGGGTCGCAGATCAATGAGAAGTTGGACTTGATGGATAGGGGATAAACAAAATGTCAGTGATCAAAGAGGAGGAACAGTACAGGTAGAAAAGGGAAAGTACTGAAACCAAGTGTCCCTTCTTTGTGATCACCAGATATGAAGATGAAATTAACAAGCGCACCCAGGCAGAGAATGAGTTTGTCCTCTTGAAAAAGGTAAGTGTATTCATGGTTTGATGGTTCTTTTCATTTTTCTTTTCTTTTACGAAAGAAAATGTGCATTTGGTTACATTCCTTTAACACTTAAATTAATATACAGAGTGGATCAACAAATTACTTTTAATACTAAGGCCCCATCAATGCTTTCTTCTACAATAATTTATCTTGGGATATTTGTGAATGTTGATTGGACTAACCCAATGCTTTACAACAGGGGTGGGGGTGGGGGTAGAAAAGTGTGGACCTCTAGATGTTTGAGACTGCAGATCTCAGCATTCCTAATCATTGGCTCTGCTTGCTAAGGCTGATGAAGTTTTAGTCCCACAACATTTGGACAGTCACACTTTGCCCAAGCTGATATCTATATTAGAAAAACCAGAATCCCTATGCCGGTGTTTTGAATAATGGCTATATTAAACATCTGAGAAAGGGGATGCTTTTGCTCCATCTTCTGAGTTGTCACTTCTGTTGATCTCCTCATATGCAGAGTGACTCTGAAATGGAGAACCTCTGTGTGGGCACTCTCCACATGACCCAGAATGTTCTTTTTCAAGGATTATGGATTCTGTGAAGAGTATCCATGGAAAGGAGGCTCCCCTTTCAGATCATCAGTCTGCATTGAAATAGAAAGTGATGAGTGAAGAAAGTGATGGAAACATGTGTGTGTTCAGTATACCTGCTTTTCAGAACATCTGAAGAGGGTTGCAACTATTTCCAAACTGTTTCTTGATCTTCCTGATGTGTAACAAAAATATGACATCATGCCCTCAGATACATAGATATATAAATAATTCTCCATTTCCATTCTATCACAGTATTTCAGTTAGTTTTGTCATAGAAGTGAAGATGATGAAGGGGGAAATTTGCTGAATGTATAGGAGGAGACAAGTGCTTCCAAGATTTCAGTGTCCTCCTATTGTTATCATCCCCACCAATACCCTTCATTGCCTGTTCCCAACTTCCTTCACTGTGCACATTCTTCCTTTTCTGTGGGCTAAGAGAAGAACCCTCAAGACAGGATCAGCTTCCTAGAGTGCCCACTTTGACATCAATGCCCTACAGCAATGGTTCACAACTTTTGGTCCTCCAGATGTTTTGAATAAACTACTAGAATACCCAATACATTTGGCCAGTTGCCAGGGATTCTGAGACTTGAATACCAAAACTACTACTGGCATAGAAAATGGGACCTTGTTGAACTTCAGCACCATTTGAAGGCTTATATGAAATAGTGCCAGCAGAGACAAACTCAGTGGTCTAGGTTTGTGTAAAATGGCCAATGAATCTACTCCACATTTTACTTGAAACTTCAAAGGATCTATGCTGAATCTGTTTTAGGGATGGGCTCAGCACATTGGATAGCTCCTTTAAAGGTCAGCTTAAAACCCACAATGGATTCTTTGTCCCATTGGCATGGAAGCTTTTGTTGTTAACTGCCCTCAAGTTGATCTCGACCAATGGTGACCCTATGGATGGGACATCTCCACGAACCCCTGTCCTCCACTGCTCTGCTTAAATCCTGCAAACCCATACTCATGACCTCCATAATAGAGTCCATCCATCTGGCATGTGGCCTTCCTTTCTTTCTACGTCCCTCCACCTTTCCCAGCATTATTGTCTTCTCTTCTCATGATGTGTCTGAAGTACAACAGCCTCAGTTTGGTCATATTGGGTTCCAGGGAGGTTTCTGGCTTGATCTGCTCTAGGACCCATTTGTTTGTCTTTTTGGCTGTCTACGGGTCTCCTCAACACTCTTCTCCAGCACTACATCTCAAAGGAGTTGATTTTCTTCCTATCATCTTTTTTAACTGTCCAGCTCTAACATCCATACATGGTAATAGGGAATACAATGGTTTGTATGATTCTAACTTTTGTGCTGAGTTGTATACCTTTGCATTTTAGAATCTTTTCTAGTCCTTTCATAGCCACCCTCCCCATTCTTAATCTTCTTCTGGTTTCCTGACTGCAGTCCCTATTTCTATCAATGTTTGATCCCAGGTATGGGAATTCTTTTACGATTTCTATTTCTTCATTGTCTAGGTTGAACTTGTGAAGGTCCTTGGTGGTCATTATTTTTGTTTCCCTTATGTTTAACATTAAGCCTCCTTTAGCAGTTTCTTCTTTGATCTTCCTTAGTCGGTGTTCCAGGTCTGTGAGGTTTTCTGCTAGTATTATGGTGTCATCTGCATATCTTATTGCTTCCTCCTGTTTTCACTCCTCCTTCCTCTATGTCCAAGCCTGCTTTTCTTATAATATGTTCTGCATGCAAGTTGAACAGATAAAGTATGCAACCTTGTCTAACTCCTTTGCTAACTGGGAACCATTCTGTTTCTCTGTGTTCTGTTCTGACAGTAGCCTCTTGTCCTGAGTACAGATTTCTCATCAGAACTATCAGACGTGTTGGCACTCCCATGTTTTTAAGGGCATTTCATAGCCTTTCATGATCTATGCAGTCAAAGGCTTTGCTGTAGTCTATAAAGCACATGCTGATTTTCTTTTGGAATTCCCTGGTGCACTCCATTAGCCATCGTATATTGCAATGTGGTCCTTAGTGCCTCTTCCTTTCCTGAACCCTGCTGCAGTTGCTGCAGTCTCTTGTCTCTCCCTTTTTGTGGATGGGGATGTATATTAATCACTTCCAATCTGTTGGCCATTGTTTTGTTTTCCATATCTGTTGACATATGTTGGTCAGCACTAAAGTTGACTCTGTCAATGTGGATTGCAGCAGTTCAGTTGAAATATCATCAGTTCCTGGTGATTTGTTCTTCACTATTTCTCTTATTGCAGCTTCCACCTCGTTTTTTAGAATTTGGGGTTCATCTTCACATGGCTCTTCATTCCATGTGTCCTTCATTTTGTCATCTCTTTTGTATAATTCTTCTGTGTATTGCCAGTTGCCATTATCAAGATAAAACAAGATTTATTGTTCTTTTGCAGTGGTTTCAAGATGCAAAATGGCATTCAGATTAGCATTTAGAACTGAGTTTGAGGAAGTTACTTTTTTGATTACCACTCCCCTCACTTCCTCTACCTGGGGGGATTCTGGTCCCAAAAGTGATGTTTCCAAGCTCTGATTTAGAACTGATATAATCATTTAAAAGCAATGATCCTTGCTCTGGTTTTTCTGCCAGGATGTGGATGCTGCTTACATGACCAAAGTTGAACTGCAAGCAAAACTGGATGCCTTGACAGATGAAATCAACTTCTTGAGATGCCTGTATGAAGCTGTAAGTAGTATTGCTGTTTTTCTATGAGCATTTGGGACAGTACTGGAGCAGAACTGAACTTTTGTTGCATAGTGTGGTGGAATGAAGCAATCCTTAAACAAATGCTTCTCCCATCTTGAATTAGTTTCTAAAAGTGGGCAAACTGTTTGAAATCAGATAACAGTATTCTCTCATCAGAATAGTTAGGATTGATCTGAAAGATTCTAACAGCATAAAACATTTTAAGAACAGCAAGGTCATTGATGACCAGGACTCTAGGAGGACTCTCATTCAAAGAGTCTCCAGAAGTCAAAGCCAACATAATAGCAAGTAGCAATAAATGGTAACATCTGAGTAATTTGAGTATTCAATTTTTGGGATGCCAAAAAGGTGTCAAAGAGATGCTGAAAAAGATCAGACCTTTTTAGGTGTGGCAAAGTAGACTCTCCCATCCATTGAGCTACCACGGAAGGTAGAGACTAGTGTCTTTCTTCAGGGAAGGGAAGAAGTGACTCAAGATATGAACATGTGTATGTGGAGGAAAGGTGGTATACTTATGGCAGTGGCTGCATTTCTTTGGCAGGAACTGAGCCAGATGCAACAGACTGTTTCAGACACCTCTGTTGTTCTTCAAATGGACAATAACCGAAACCTGGATCTGGACAGCATCATTGAAGAGGTCAAGGCACAGTATGAGGAAATTGCCCAGAGGAGCCGTGCAGAAGCAGAGTCTTGGTACCAATCCAAGGTGAGTATTCTGGCATTCATTTCCTATCCTGCTGCTCAGATCCCCCCCCCCTTCTGTAATTCCAGTCCATGTTTGTTACAAAGTAAGGTGTCCAATTACTGTGCAAAATCAGAGATGCATGCAAGACTTTTGAGTCTAGTAGAATATAAAATGAATTGTATTAATTTATACCAGAGGTGGATGGACCTTAGACTTTGGCAGTCTAACATACTATAAACAGCATCCCCATGGCCCACCAACTTGATGTGTTTTTAAAAGATCTGGGGGAAGTTACTTTTTTTGGACTGAAGTTCTAAGAATACCTTAGCAAGTATGGCCTCTGAGGATGGTAATTCACTCTCCCCATAACCTCATAACTAGGGAGATACATGCTTAGATTCTCTTATTGGGATTAATAATCAAGTATGAAGCAATCTGGGTATGTACCGTACATTTGTATAAATTGAGAAGATGTAGGCTGTTGCTGGTCTCTGCTGGAGCATGCCAAATAATGCCTAGCCCATCATTCTTGAAAAGGAAGCCTAACCAACAATAAGCCCAACATAGGAAGCTACTCTAGACTGAGTCAGACCTTTGACTTAAGGTTGGAGCAGATGGGCATAAAAGAGTGGCCCAAGTCTGATCCTGCCACAACTGGGTTGTGACTGCACCAACCACACAGCCTGTTCCCAAAGTGGGCCATTCCCACAGAACCCAGCCCATGCCACCAGGAGCCAGATTATCCTGACTCCTTTTTTGCTCCAGTCCAAGGGACCAGAGTACAGCTTTGGAATGGCTTTGGACTGCCTTGGAGGCATGCGTCATTTGAATGCCATGCCTCCAAAGAAGCCAGATGTCACGTCATTTGGCCTATCCATCTGGGCCTCAGTGTTGTCTCCAGCAATTAGCAGCCACTCTCCAGAGTTTCAGACATCAGTCTTTCTGAGTCCTACCTGCACTTGTGGGAGATTGAACCTAGGGCCTTTCTGTATGGCAAGTTCATGCTCTATCACTGGGAAGATAGTTGTTTCCCAAGCTGTTCAGTAGTCCATCAAAAACTGGGCAATACATTGATGCTGTTTACACTGATGTAAGAATTTAAGAATTGTTTGTATGCATCCTTTTACTCAGAATAGTCTTGGACCTGCTACAACTCTTTTGTTTGATGAGACAACCTCCTAAGGCAGGGGTGGGCAACTGTGTGGGGGCTGGGACCAATATCCCATCCACCCCCAAACCTCCTGTGGGTCACCTCTTCTACAGCAAGGCCCAAACCTCCATTTTCCTCTCCATTTCCTCCCAAAGTGGGAGGAACTGTCTCCATTTTGGGGGGGACTACAGAGAAAAACAAATTTAGGGGGTGATACAGGGTTTGGGGTTGCTTGTGAGATTGGGGTTGGGGTCTTTTTGTGAGCTTTTATGTGTTTAAGGAGCTTTCTTAATAGTTTGGGGACAAACATTGCTCCAACATTTTAATTTTGGGTGTTGGCAGCTTTGGAAAACTGGTGGGGGCTTCAGGGACCACAATAATGGGAATCAGGGACTGCGTGCAACACCTGGGCCTCCCTTTGCCCATCCCTTACCTAAAGGTACAAAGTACTTTTTCATTGCTTAATTGGGCCTCTCTGCAACAAATTCTCATGTCAGACCTAACAAAATCTCACACTTTATGTCTTTCTGAATACTAGTATGAAGAGCTGCAGGTCACAGCTGGGAAACATGGGGATAATCTACGAGACACCAAAGCTGAGATCTCTGAGCTTAACCGGATGATTCAGAGGATACGCGCAGAAATAGATAATGTGAAGAAGCAGGTAAGATGGAGGAATTTTTGTAGGATTAACCCAGGGGGTGGCATTCCCTTTGGAATTTTTCCTATAAGTAAAACCTTATCTGAACAGCTTGCTCCTTCCATGTCCCTTTAACTGCAATAATGTGATCTGAAACATAGCTAAAATGTGCTGAGCTCAGCAGATTATGTCTGGATACACCAGAGCAAGAAAAGTTACTATTTTGGACTTGGTTGTTATCACGTGCGTTCTAGTCATTTCTGACTTATGGTGATCTTAAGAGGAATTTATCCTACCCAAACCCAGCATAAACATGACTGAGGGATTTAGGGAGCTGTACTCCAAACAAGACATTTTTAAAAGCTCTGAAAAACTGTCTGTTACATAAATATAAAGCTGCTAGTGAAAGGTTTTACTGGCATATAATATAATGGTGCTAGTCACTTGGAGATATCCTGACACATCCTTGGTTATAACATTAGAAGCTACTGGAAGCACTCCTCCTTTTTGTCTATTTTTTTCTTCCATAAGCCTTCAGTGCTGTGCAGTTACCTCTCTGGAATGATTTTGGGGCAATGTTCTGCTGCATCAGCACTGGGGACATTATAGATTTGTGTCTCAAGGGCAAGTTGAGGTGGTGGTGATGACGATGACTGTGATACCAGTAATGGGGGTGTTGGTGATGCTGATGATGATAATGATGGAAAGAGTGTTTAAAATATTCAAAAATGGTAAAAAACCCTGTTTCTCAAGACTTCTGGATTGATGAGAACCTCCACAGTTCAGGATTTATTCTGTGTATAATTTATGTACTATTCACAGAAAACAGCATTTTTTCTGCATCGAAAATAGCATTTTTCTGTGCAGAAAATAATACCTTATTCACAGAAATATTTTCTGTACAGGAAAGCCAGTTTTGTGTGCAAACAGTACACATTTTATGCAGAATATGTCTCCAACTGCACCATTCTCTGTGCAGAAAACAATATTCCTGGACAACAATACTATGTGGACATTTTGCACAGAATAAATTACACATTGCAAGTAGTTGTTGACATTTGTGCAGTTTTCAAAAATTTTCTTACAGTGGAAAGAAAACTTCTATAAATGTTTGTTGCTTCCTTTAAGAACAAAATCAGCGAAGAATTACATGATTCTAGATGATTTGGAGTGTTCCGAGCACTTCACATGTTTTCTTATCAAAGTTTTTTATAGCAATTGTAACATTTGCACCTATTCTTCATTAGCACAAGATTAGGATGCATGAGTGATGTAATCTAGTGACAGAAATATTCTTGAAATTTCTCATGCTTGCCAAGAAACTGTGTCCTGACACACAAAGACCTTCTGTCAAAAACCTGTCAACTTCCATTAGATTTTTCACTCCACAAGAGATCAAAGAGACTAGTGCTTTGCCTTTCCTTAATTTTTATTGGCACAAGAACCATAGCTGGCATCCTGAACTAGGTGTGATTATGTAAGCAATGATGTCGTCTTCCAGAACCTGTGGAAGACTCCCAGGAGGTTACAGAAGATGCTTCCTCACTGTGCATCCTGCTATAGGAAAATAACTGGATGTTGTTATTGCCTTCTGCTCTCCCTCAATCAATAAATGGCTGGGGCTGCAGCAGCTAAAAGGTGGATTGGGCAGTTGATGAGCAAGGAGATGGGGCAAATAGTTCTCCCTTGTGGAACTTTATACTGTCTTTCCCTGATGTAGGATCTTGGCCCTTACTTTGTGTTAGGTCTAAAATGGAGTGTAATCTTGTATCATCTTATGACAACTTCAACATTTTTGTTCCAATGATATCTTTGACCAAAGCTTTATATTTTGTGCAAAAACATAGAAAAATGTGCTAAAGCTTTCATAATCTCACAGAGAAGGAAAAAATCATTTGAACTGTTTTCATTTTTACATGTAGCCATGAGGGCTCGAAACATGCTTAATAAAAGCAAAAGGATAGTGATTCTCAGTAGAATTCTAGGCCTAATGCAACATTCTGTGTTTTCTCCTGTGGAACTGTATCATATATAAAATTCTGGCTCTAGTGGATCTTTGATATTTCAGCTGCATCATTTCATAAAATATGGGAAATGTACATAAGAGGTGTGAGGGCAGGTTAATGATTATGCGCTACCTCCTGTGAATTTCAGTACTACTGCACCATAGAAAGATGATGATGATGATGATGATTTACTTATGTCTGTCTTGTCTTTCAGTGTGAGAAGCTGCAGGCTTCTATTGCAGAAGCTGAGGAACGGGGTGAAATGGCACTCAAGGATGCCAGAGACAAACTTGCAGAACTGGAAGATGCTCTGCAGAAGGCAAAGGAAGAAATGACCCGTCTCCTGAAGGAGTACCAGGAGCTAATGAGTGGCAAACTGGCCCTAGATATTGAAATTGCCACCTACAGGAAATTGCTGGAAGGAGAGGAGAGCAGGTGAGTGAGATGCAAAGAAATGGAGAGTATGGACGTTATCACATGGGGGCAAATCTGCTGGTTAATCCACACAAAACCCAAACAAAACTGGATTAGTGCCCCGTGTTTTCACACGATGTCGCACAGAAACTAGACAGAAAGTGGACAGAAACTGGTGTTAACCGCGATCTTTTGAAATTCGGTTGTTTGGAGGAAATGCAAATGCGCAATTAAGGTAATTTCGCATTTACCGTAATGTGATAACCAAATGCGCATTTGGGAGCATTTCCCTGCTGTTGCCATGGTTCCAGCGAGCATTCCTCTATCTGCGCATGTGCAAAAGGCTCATTTCTAGTACATTTACGGGCTTTTCTCGCTTGTGTGTGAACGTTAAATGTGCTTACTGTAAATTCGCAATTAAGGTAATTACGTTTGTGGATATTTTCCGTTTATTTTCGGAATGCCTCATTTCCACTTTATTTTCGCTTTCTGGCCCACGTGTGATAACGTCCTATGCCCTGCTTTTGCTGAAAGAGATAGGACAGAGGAGGAGAGGGGGCTGTGTTTTCATTATACAACTCACTATATTAGCCCACTGCCCTATCAAGCTTTTGTGAAAGGATTAGTGGCTAAATGCTAATAGGGGAAAGCCTACTGCAAATGCATTTCTGCTAGATCAGTGATGCTAGGATGGGCTTTGTGACTTCAGTGGAAAAGGAGAACTAGACTTGTGCACAGAAGATTTCTCCTGGCTAAGATTAACCTCAAATTAAACCCATAGGAATGGTGAGAACCGGAGATTAGAGTGCAAGAAGCACAAATTCTGAGGCACTTTACATGCTTGAGGTGGGTCCCAGGACTTGGGAAGAGTCATAAAAAAGGCATTTGACTTTCACCTGGGTCACAGGGTGAACAGTTAGAGATGGACATCAGGTCCATATTTCAGCTACTATTCTAGATGTGCTTTACATCATTGTTATACAATGTGGTGGTCCCTGGACCAGTGCCAATCTCTGAGTCATTGGCTGCTGGTCCTAGGAAAGTTTCTAGGAAAGACAGAAACAATCATACCCAATGGGCAAAAATGTGGTACTGATCCTTGACACATAGGAAGAAAAATAACTGCTGGTCCCCCATATCAGATAGCCTGAGAAGCACTGCTTTATATCATAGGACAGGTCTAGTAGCTGCCTGATTTATAGTTTAATAGTAAAAAAAAAAAGTTACTTTCAAAATTGGAACTATAACAATACTTAACTACCTGAGATGTATAATCCTAACAGTAGGGAATTAATTTAAAAGTAACTTTCCAAGCTTTTGTAAGGAGGGGCTTTCCATCCTGTACATTATGCTGTTTTGGGATTTAGTGACAGGAACAGCAAATTAGTTTAGACATATTGTGCCTATGTAGACTGTAAGGCCAGAAATTGTGACCCAGATTCTTGAAACTGGCAACATCTGAGCATGACCAAAGAACACAAGTTCCCCAAGAAATTCCTTGGTCAGGGAAAAAGCTGAACCTGACTCCCCTGTATTCAACCCTATCTCCTTTCTCCATACTACTGCTGTAATATCCACAAAGCCTGACAATGAGAGCAACAAGGTTTCAAGGGATTAGCTTGTATTGACTGGAATATAGTTAGGCTTTTGTATGTCAAAGTCTGCTTGGATCTGATCCATCTCCTAAATCCCTGTTTTCTTCCTTCCCAGGATGTCTGGAGAATGCCAAAATGCTGTGAACATCTGTAAGTAGCAAGTAATTTCTTTCCCCTCTCTAAACAAGTAATACCGACCTATAAGCTGTTGTTCTGGCAATTCAATTCACTGGAGCTGCTATGCCAGTAGAACAGTATGATTTTAGCCATAAGAAACTTCCTAAGACCCAGAGCCCAGCCAAGTTAATTTTCATTTTACTCTTTTCCCAGAACTGGGAGTTTTTGTGCATGTCTGCTACAAGCTGGGTGTCTTGTAGCAATATGCCCAAGCTGCTAAGCCTGGTAAAAAATGGGCACAGAAGTAATATGGCAGAGGCACAAGCTGGATATGGGGTCAGGCCTAGGGAAGATTTCTTCATGCATCATACTATAACACTTTTAGACAACCACAAAGTCAGCTATATCGATGCAACTTTGATGTGTGTCCTAGTAACGTGTACATAGAGATTGCAGCTTATTAAAGGTTGATGTTACAAAAAGACTATGAGGAAGCTGGTGTAAGCACTATTACATGCAATGATCTGGCTGAAGTTGCATAATGGAGATGGATTACACATGGATTTGTTAATATTAGCAATTTGCCCAAAGCAATCCAATTGAACTTCTTGGCTGAACAGGAAGCATTTTGAACCCAAGGCTCTTTAGTCCAAGTCCAGCACTTAAACTACTATGTCACACTCCCTCTCAGCTGAACCTCACACCACATGGATGATTCCTGTCCCTTGGAGGCTGCAGCATATGATTGCAAGCCACCATCTTGAGTGATTTTTGGCAGTGGTGTGGAGGTTTTATATTATAAAACAAGAAAGCTATAAAATGGTAATGGTAAAATGATTAAAAAGGTAAATATAGATAAATGGCAAATTCCCAAAGATAAATGATAAAAAGAATTGATTAAATTACTAAGAAGTGTATGAGTGGGGGAGATTGTAACTGCTCTTGGTTTTGTATTGGATTCCACTGGAAATGCAACTACAACCTCTCCCACTTCCTCTCCCTCCTTATCTATTTAATAATTTTTATACCACTTACACTGCTTAAAGATATCTCAAAGCTGTGATATTTAAATGTAAAACAATGCAGACTCAAATATTGAAAAGAACCAATAGATAGGCTTTAGGTGGGCTTTGCAATATTAGGAATCTTATGGAATATGTTCTATGTGTTCATGGACATTTCCGGCTCTATCCTTGAATCCTCCCACATATTTTTTTTCAGGAACACCTATTCCACAGAAGCATTGGAGGAGAATATTTAGTGATTTTGCAAGGGAAAGGGCTGAGTTTTTTTTTGTTTTTGTTTTTTTTTAAGAAAATGGGCCTGCCATTGGAATAGGGTGTGGCAGTCTTTTTAGTTTACTTCTTTTTTTCTTCTCACAAGAAAAAGTGATTTACTCCTGCTCTAAGCCTGGCTACTCTTATAGTGTGTTCTTGGGAGAGAATGCCATGAATAGACCTGATGCAGAGTATCTCTGTACTACACCATTATAACACTTTCATACCAATTTAACTGCTCGGGTTTAGTGAAGAGTGTTTAAAATTCTCTTCCACCCTCCTCTGAACTACAGTATTAGGGCTCTCTACCAGAGAATTCTAAATAGCTGCTCATGTTACAAATTCCAGAATTCTGTTGGATGGTGGCCATGGTCATGAAACTGGTATTGAACATCTATAACCCATGTATAGATACACTTGAGTCATTCCTACATATATTAATGTGGAGCACAGGAATGGCTGCCCCCATCTATGCACTGACAAAATTGAGTTCAGTGCATTATTTGTCAGTATGAGTTAAAAATAAACGTGTATTCACCTTGGTTGTTTTCCTTTCCAGCTGTGGTTGGCTCTACTACTCAAGTATCTGGTGGTGGCTATTGTGGTGGCTACGGAGGAGGAGTGTGCTTCGGAGGTGGGTCCAGTGGCCTTGGTGGTTTCAGCTCTGGAGGTGTAAGCAGCATTGGTGGTGGAGGAGTAGGAGGAGGATACAGTTCTGGGGGAACCATTGTGAAGAAAACCACTACGTCATCCACCATCAGGTCTACATCAAGGAAACAGTAAGCAACAGAGGCAGTGATAACATAACTGAGGATGAAAACATTCTTCTGAAGACCTCCGTTAAGCCACTTTGAACCCACTCCTGGCACCTCCTGCAGAAATGAACTGTGCCCATTTTATAACCACTATTTCTGTACTCCCCTAATACATTTAGGTCTTGCATTCTGTTTGCTTAACTAATTGTAAATACATTTCATGCCTCCAGATATAGATCAGGTACCAGCCAAATAAACAAGTATCACTCATAGTATGGCTGTATTTTTCATTAACCAAAGGCCATCAGTAGCATTGGATAGGTCTACTGAGTTTATTCAGGAGAGTGTATTGCTCTATTTCTGTGTCATTCACACATTTTTTATCTATTGGAGAACAATTCCTATGTTGCCCCAAAAGAAGGATCATATGTTTTAAATATTCCAGAACTCTTGATTGCTCTCCTTTCATGTAAAGAGATGGTCCTCTCTATGGCAGACTGAGACACCCTGGGAAGGCCTGGAACAGACTTAGTATTCTCATGAAGAAGCAATGTTGGAAAATTGTTGGAAATATTGGAATGTTGGAAAATTGCTTTCTGTCATTGTTCTATCCAGACTGTAGCCCTCTGAATGAGAATCACAGAGCAAATAGTGTGAATGTCAGCTACATCAAAGTTACTGTTCACACGGACATGGCCTTAGTGTTTTGCCTTTTCATGCAAAAAATAAATAAATAGTGGACCTGATACTATTCTGTGATTGCCTGTTCTGCTGACAATGGTTTTCAAAAGAATATGTGGAGTATTAGCAGCTAAAAGGTCAAGGTGCACTACTTAGCCAAAATTAAGCTCTTATAATTCCTACCAATTTCAACAGGAAAGTTTAAACACTGGTTTAAGCTGCTGCTGTTAAAACAATGTGACTGGAAAAGATTTAACTTTGGCTTGTGTACTTTCTCTCCCTCTCTCTCTTGCTTTCGCTTTTTTGTAATGGCCTGGAAGCTTTTTCATTGCTCATTTAAGTTTTGGTTGTTCTTCTTCTTCTTTGGTGTGACCATTTGCATTCCATTAAACTCTAAAATGCAGAGAAAATTGGTGTCTTTTGAATTTTTTCTAACAGCTTTTATGCTGTGACAATAGTGCTACTAAGATGTACTGCCTTATTTCCACTCTGTGGAGAGACCTTATAGATGTAGTTGGAGCTGTCAGCAGAGAAACTATGAGAAAAGCTTTTCATACCCTGATCAAACGATAATTCCCAAGACTTTTTATGGGTGGCATGATAATTAAACTTGTGGAAAATCAGTATGTCTGTGGTATCAGTGGCCCTAAGAATAATTCCAAATAATTTTGGGGAAAAAATGTAACATTTGTGACTATTAGAACAATAGGGGGAAAATGTTTATTACAGCATGGGGAGACAAAGCACATTTTGACCAAAGAGTATTTTGATATAATAATTTGATGAACAAAAGTCTGCCATAAATCTCAAAGATAACCAGAGAAGAATATTTATTTTCTTCAGAAGGGATTATTTTCCTAATATTAATGATAAAATGGTGTAGGTTGAGTCCCTCTTATCCAAAATGCTTGGGACCAGATGTGTTTGGGATTTCTTTCTCTCTCTCTCTTCCCCCATTTTGGGAATATTTGTGTATAAATAATGAGATATCTTGGAAATGGAACCTATATCTAAGCATGACATTCAAGTATGTTTTGTATAAACCTTATACACATTGCCTGAAGGTAATTTTTGCATAATATTTTTAATAATTTGGTGCATGAAACAAAGGTGGTGCACACTGGACCATCAGAAAGCAAAGGTGTCATGATCTTTGTCCATGTGGACAATTTTGGATTTTGAAGTATTTTGGATTTCAGAATTCCAGATGAGGGATATATTCAACCTGTATTTTAAAAGCAACTCAAAATCTGGTAAAATTTCAAATTGATCCCAAAGAAAGAGCTGCCCAAGGAAACAACTTACACTGATATTCTGCATAAACTACTTAGGCCTGAAACACAAGGGCTAAATATGGTGGCTTCCAGACACTGTGGGGGCCTGGTGTTCAAATGACACATGCCCCCAAAGTGGCTGGAAGCTGCTCTGGCATCACGATCTGGCCCCTTGGACCAGATCAAAAAGGAGTGGATATAATCCAGTTCCTGCCAGTGCTGGTTTGGGACTGCAGTGGTGACCCAC
Organism: Phrynosoma blainvillii; assembly: GCA_026167975.1. NCBI lineage: Eukaryota > Metazoa > Chordata > Lepidosauria > Squamata > Phrynosomatidae > Phrynosoma > Phrynosoma blainvillii. Next base: position 203,053,616 of record JANUYF010000002.1, on the reverse strand, counting down.
TTCAGAAGCAAGCCATGTTACGGTCCCAGCCGGATCGTGGCTGGAGCAGCCTCTAGCTGCTCTTTACCAGCTGTGTGCTTCGGTCCCTAGTTACATGTGCATAACTAAGTAACATCTCCTGGCTGGACTTCCCCCTTCCCCATCCACTTTAAGGATGTTATCACACGTGGGCCAGTTTCATTGTTAAAGAGATAATAAAGTGGAAATGAAGCATCTCAAAAAGAAAGTGAAAATAGAGCTTAATTATGCAAAAGCTTTTCACATGTAAGTACAGTAATGACGGAATTAAGTTAAAAGTGAAAAAAAGACGTTTTTAACTTTCATACACAAGTGAAAAGAACCCGTACATGTACTGGAAATGGGTGTGTTTTGTGACAAGACTCCTCCTTTTCCAGGGCGAGTCCTGCATTTCCCAGGAGGAAATGTCAGACTGTCCTACATTTGGGGTCATGTCCTCCTGCACAGCTGCTGAGAGGGAAGCCTTCTTTTCCCTCCTTTTCCCTCTATCCCAAATGCCAAACTTCTCCATCCCAATTTTTTTTTTCCTGGGCTGCCTTCCCTTCCCTTCCCTGGCACTGAGGAGGAGCCTGGGACTCTCCCTCCCTGGAGGCCCCTCCTCCTCCTCCTCTTGGCCCTCCTCCAGGTTTTAAAAGAGAATTGTCTGTGCGTATTTGCTTTTCACATTACAGTAAATGTGAAATTACTGTAATTTCGCAAATGCATTTCCTCTAAACTCCCGAAATTAAAAAGATCTCGGATAATACCAGTTTCTGTCCAGTTTCTGACCAGTTTCTGTGTGACGTTGTGTGACATCGTGAGGCACAAATTCAGTTTTTGTTTGGGATTTGTGTGGATTAACCAACAGATTTCCCCCGTGTGATAACGTCCTAAGAGGCAACAGCTGCATCAGGAAATCATGTGAAAATTAATCCCAAATCCTTGTCACAGCCTCACTTGTTGGTGGGAGGATGTGTGTGAAAATATCATTCTCCCTGAGCCCCACCTGGCAGTTGAATAGACCTTGTTGCCCAATTTGGTGATGGCTCTTAAGCATTTATGTGGTCTTGCAATAAGACTACGTAGTCTTACTGAATACTAAACAGTCACAAACTCATAATTCCAAGTTACAAATCTGTAACAGAATGGCACCTCTAGTGCCTTTGTGTCTGAAGAACAGGGCATAAATACAGCCTTTCAGAGGCTAAGTGTGACTTGCCCAAGGTCACCCAGTGGTTTCCATGGTCAAGCAATTAAATGACTTAGTGGGGATTCAAACCCTGGTCTCCAGAGTTGTAGTCCAATGCTCAAACCATTCCACACATAAAAAAATATTATATTATAAACGATTGTATTATGAACTATTATAATACTATTATAAAATATTCTATACTATAGAGAGGCAGAGGCAGTCACAACCCCATCATGCCTAGTTCCAGAAACAGTTGAAACTTTCTCCCCATCCCAACAGCCACTGCCATGGCCCCAGAGGAAGAGAAGAACACTCAGGGCTTATCTTTCTGAGGGAAAAAACCCACCCCACCTCCAAATCCAGTACAATCAGGACACATAGCCCTATCAGAAGCAAACTCAGAATATAAACCAAATTTTAACAAAACCCACATTTGTCTTGAGTTTCTTCTGTGTAAACAATGGATATGCCCTGTATTCTGGTGGTGGGGATAGGTGAGAGGCAGGATAGATTGCTGCCTAGCAGGCACCACCATTTTCCTCCATCAGTTCCCACTGCCAGGACAGATCACTGCCTGACAGATGCATGCACCACCAGTTCCCCAATTGGACTTCATCTTAAGTATCTGCTGGATTTAATCCCCTTTCCTTGTGTGTCAGGACTTTATTAGTTTGTAAGCTAGAGGGCAGGGTTTTGTTGTTCTTTTACTTGTAAAGCACCATGTACAGTGATGGCATAAAGAGCAGGGTATAAATACATAAACGGCATAAGGGCATAAACAAATGAAGATGAGGATGAAGATGATCATGATGATCATGACAACAATAACAACAACAACAACAACATAGTATTATGAGTATATTATAACTGTGTACTGTGGAATCCTGGGGTTTGTAGTTTGGTCAGAGTCACAAATGTTAGCATATCCAACATACCCTGTACTGTACATGGGGCTTTCATATTTTCATATTTGAAGCCAGGCATGTTCTTAAGAGGTTACACCAGGAGATTTTCCCATGGAAAGGACACATAAATCTGAATACATGTGAAGGACCCAAGACAAAAGCTGAAAGGGTTTGCTGATCACTCTGTTCTCCCTCCAGACTCTCCATGTATCCTCTCACTAGAAATAGAGGCAAATGTGAGTAAGCCAACACTTCCTACCTACCCCCTGCTGTGTTCCCAGCCAACTTCCCTATCCATCTATTTTGGGATTGTCCTAAATCCAATCACTATTTTTGTTACTCTGAAATTAAAGCCATCAGTCATTCTGGAATCTCATCGTTGATTCCTGGGAAGACCATTAGGTTTTTGTTACATTGCAAGGTAGCACTTAGCACCTCTCGAGGCTAGGATCTCAGAAATAAATATCAGTCCCAAACCTAGCCTCCTCACACACAGTGGGCATAGAGAGACTCTTCTACTCACTGTCATCCTCAGGCCCCATCTGAGCCATGCTCCACTTTCTATAGTGATCTCTTCAGGACAGGTAGCTCTAAGTCTCTGCTATTGAGTTTCCACACTTCTATTTTTGTTAGCTCTGAATGGTGTATCTGTTTGAATTTCTACTGTGTGTTTGGTTGCATTCTTGCTTACTTTTAACTAAATATATTTCTTGTTTACCCAAACTTAGGACTTTATTGCAGAGATAATAAAACCAGCTTACTTGAGCTGGCTTAAAATTTAAAACGTGTGGCTTCCTGATGTTATCAGAAGGATTTAGCCACGGAAATTGCTGCCCAAGTCCATCCCCACTCCCAGGGCTGCTCCGGTGGCCATTTCCTGAAGCTGGGAAACTCCCGGCTTTGAAAAGAGGTGCACTGAGCACCCATGAGAGCAGGGCTGGATCTGGGCTGGTCCAGGGCAGCGATTTCAGCAGCTAAATCCTTCTGATAACATCAGCATGCTGCCCATTGTAAATTTTAAGCCAGCTCAGGTAAGCTAGTTTTATTTTTGCTGTAATAAGCTCCTTGGAGTCCTCCTCACAATCCTCAAGTTACCCAGGCTCTCGCAAAGTTCCATGGCCTAAACAATTTCCCCAACATTTAAAAGAGATGCTGACACAGTCGCTGGGGACCCCCCCCAGCCCCCACCTTCTTTTGGGTAACACAGAGGCACTTTCTTGATGACAGCGATAAAAGCTCCTCCCCAGGCTGCAAATCACAGTATTCCATGTGCTGGAGCCATGCCAGTAGAAGGGGAATTGTGGTGCAGTGTGAAAGAGCCCCAGGTCTAGTTTGATTGATTTCAAAGGATGGTTTTCATTAAAGAAAGCTTTGGACACTGTTTGGGAGGCACATATTAGCTAGATGAGGCCTATGATTAATTAACATATTGAGGCATTAATTAAAGAAATATTGTTGTGAAGCATTTGTCTATAATCTTGGCGCTTGTCTGCTATTTTTATTATATCTGTGTCTACTAGATTGCAGACTCTCCAAAGCAAAGAACCTTTTTAATTTACTTTCTTGGATGTAATTCAATGCAAAGAAGAAGATATTTTCTTCTCAAGTTAATAAACTCTGTAGCAAATGAATCTCTGAGAGTCAGTGTGGTGTAGTGGTTTGAGTGTAGGACTCTGGAGACTAGGGTTCGAATCATAGCTTGGCCATGTAAACCCACTGCGTGACCTCAGGCAAATCACACAGGTGACCTTGGACCAGTCTCTCAGTCTTGCTCTGCTGCAAACCAAACTTGCACAAGGCTCTATTTTCAGCAACTGCCTCAACCTAGACCAGGGGTTGGCAACATTTTCCTACCTGGGGCCGGTCGCTGGTCCCCAGGTTTTCCGCTGGGCTGAGGGGGGGAGGAAATGGCACCGCGAGCGCATGCGCAGTACTCCAGAAGTACTGCGCATGCATGAGCGAGTTGCGGCTGCCATTTTGGAAAGCAAAATTGTGGCCGCGACTCGTTTGTGCATGCGCAGTACTCGGCGCATGCGCAAATGAGTCGCACCCACCATTTTGTTTTCCAAAATGGTGGCCGTGGCTTGCTCACGCATGCGCAGAGTACTGCACATGTGCAAATGAGTTGTGGTGGCAACATCCATGTCAGTGGGATAACATTCCCCCAGTTTTCCAAAATGGTGGCTGCGACGTGCGTGGCAGCGGCACGGTGGTGGCACACACGGCGGTGCCGGGGGTCGTCGTCATTGTTGTCAGCAGGACCAGCCTGGGGCCGGTCCAAAGGCCTCGGGATGGTGGATCCAGCTCCCGGGCCATGGGTTGCCGACCCCTGACCTAGGCAGAAAGCTAGAAAGGAGGTAGGGTCATAATTGAAGTTGACATTTTGGCAAGTTTATACCTTGAAAGTTGGGAATTCAGACCAGTGAATGGTTCAAACAAGTTGAACATGATGAATTAGTCCACCTGGCAACCTAAGCTCCACTGAATGCAACTGTTACACGTAGGCTGCACACAGAGGTGTTACTAAATTAGTTGATTTATTTGACTGGATGCTCAATAACAAAAGTTGACATTCTTGGCAAAACCTTCATCTTACTGTGTTATATTAAGAAATGATGGGTCCTTTGACATTATAATTCTCAAGTATTCTCTTCAACACTCCGGAGTCTGGGGGGTTCCCTACTTTTCCAGGGTACTCTAACAATGAAAAATGCTACAGCATGGCTAGAGCCCAAGGACCATGAAGCCCAGTGTAGAGCTAGCCATATTTGTCCAATAGCAGTGTGAGCAGAAAATATTTTACTTTGATTCTGGCCAAATGAAGGCTGGGAATCCAGGTCAGCTAATGATCCAAACAGGCTAAACATAAACAACTGAGCCACATGGCAACCCTAGCTATGGCTGCATCTATGCTATGGAAACAATTCAGTTTGACACTGCTTTAACTGCCATAGCTCAATGCTGTGGAATTCTGGGGCTTGTAGTTTGGTGAGATGTTTAGCCTCTTCTGTTAGAGAGGTCTAGTGCCCCAACAAAGTAAAGGTCCAAGGATTCCATAGGATGGAACCATGATAGCTAAAGTGGTGTCAAACTGCATTATTTTTGCAGTGCAGATGCAATCTATTATTCTAAATCCATTCCTGCCTTTATCACATTCCTAAGTAGCCAGCTACCTGGAAGAACTATAGCAAACAGTCTACAATTTGTTGACATCTACCATAGTGAATAAGAGGCCTGCTATGATGTTGTTGTTATTATTATTATTATTATTATTATTATTATTAGTCTTACCTCCATGATGCTGTTAGTACAGTGCCAGGTTTAGAAAGCATCATCTTACCCCATGGTATGGGAAAAATTGGTTTATGTGACCTGAGGATGTAAACAAGGGGCCTGCAGCTGTTCAAACCATCATGTGTAAGTCATGGCTTACTTGGGCTAACCAGGCAAAGGCTTGTTAAATTTATTAGAGCCTGGAACAGGAGCCTATTAGGAAACAAGAACACCCAGAAGGGTCAAGGAACAAGACTGAGGAGGCTCAGCAACAGCTGGTGGATTTTATATGTCATTGATGCAGTGGAGATGCGCTCATCTTTGTTCTTGTTTTGGTATGCCTTTAAATCATATCTGACTTAAGGTGACTCTAAGGCATTTTCGTGGAGTTTGCTTGCTAATATTTGGTCAGAGGAGGTTTGTCATTGCCTTCCTCTGAGGCTGAGAGTGTGTGACTTGCCCAAGGTCCTTTAAAGGAATACAAGTACTGAACCATAAACCCAAAATAAGTTCAGCATCTTGGATAACTCATTTAAGTTCCGGACTAAAACCCAGACCACAGATATGTTATCCCACTGACATGGATGTTGCCACTGGGAGACACTAGGAGTAAGATATGTATGTTTGTGTGTATGCTGAAGATAAAACAGTGCCATGTGACTTCCCTTATATTCCTTGTAGTTGTGCACCTGTAGAGTGGTTAGAGGTACATTTCTAACTCTTACATTGTTTGTTACAAAGCATCAGCTATTGAGTTTGATAGTTAAACTGACATTCCTTCCATAACTTTCTCAAACTTATCTGGAGTTAGTACCTGTGACTCAGGAGGCACATTATCTCTAAAGGCGTTCATCGACTCCCTGTTTTTGATTATGCAGGTTTCCCCATGCTGACTTAACAGCTTTGGTGTTCTTTAAGATACACTGCCTGGGAAATCAGTAATGTTGCTGCTTTATTTTGCTTTCAATGAATCACCTGTATTCTGTGCATTGCTTTAGATTCTCAATTTGGGTGTGTCAGCACTGACTCTGAGACACTTCATCCCACATACATTAGAAATGGCAATAGAAATCTAGAACAATGATAGAGCTGTTGGAATAATTTAATCCTATGTAAATAATAATTATATGTATGAAGAGGGAGATGGTGTTCTAAACTGGTGTTCTAGCTTATGATTGAGGAAGAACATGAAACATTTAAGCCCCTGGGTGAGCCAGCATGGCCTGTGACTTGGAGAGCAGGGTTCGATTCCCAACTCGGAGGTGAAATCCACTGGGTAACTTTGGACAAATCACAAGCTCTCAGCCTCAGGGGAAGGCAATGGTAAACCACCTCTGGACAAATCTTGCCATGAAAATCCCATGATAGGTTTGCTTTAGGGTCAACATAAGTCAGAAACAACTTGAAGTCACACAACAACAACAACAACCACTTACCGGGCCACAGCCACTGTGATCAATGGAGGTCTCTTTCCTGTTGATCAGGAAGCAGCTCACTGAATGTCCTTTGAGCGAGTCATCTTTAGCATGATGGGGAATTGCAACAGGGGTCTTGTTTTTGCCTGTTGCACCCAAGACCACTCACAGGAGGAAGTAGAAATGGAAGGTAGCTGATTCTTAGGAGACAGGGGAGCACATCCCCCTCAGTTGCAGGTGGCTGTTGCCTGGTAAGTGGGGATTTGGGGGAATGGGCCAGGATTCATTGTGTAGCTCCATAATTACAGTGTGTACACATACATAAGGACCTACATACATTCAACCTAGACAATTAAGAAATTGAAATAGTAAAAGAGTTCCCATACCTTGGACCAAAGATCAGAAAGGAGACTGCAGTCAAGAAATCAGAAGACTCTGGACGTTATCACACGTGGGCCAGAAAGCGAAAATAAAAGTGGAAATGAGGCATTACGAAAATAAACCAAAAATAAACTTGTTTCCGCAAACGTCATTACCTTAATTGTGAATTTACAGCAAGTGCAAAGAACGTCCACACACAAGCAAAAATATCCTGTAAATGTAGTAGAAATGAGCCTCTTGCACATGCACAGATAGAGGAATGCTCGCGGGAACCATGGATAATGACGGGGAAATGCTCCCCAATATGTATTTGGCGATCACATTTGCGGTAAATGCGGAATCACCCTCATCGCGCAATTGCATTTCCTGAAGAAACCGAAATTCAAAAGATCTTGGATCTTTCCACTTTCTGTCGGGGTTCTGTCGGAGTTCTGTGTGACGTCCTGTGAAAACACGGGCCAATAATCCGGTATCGTTTGGGATTTCGTATGGATTTTGTTTGGATTGGGCCCCGTGTGATAACGTCCTAGGAATGGGAAGGGCTGAGATGAAAGAACTAGCCAGAATCCTAAAGAGTAAAAATTTACAACTAACTACTAAAGTGAGAATAATCCAACATATTGTATTCCCCATCACCATGTACGCGTGTGAGAGCTAGACAGTGAAGAAAATGGCTGAGAAGAAAATCAATTCATTTAAAATGTGGTGCTATAGAAGAGTGCTGAGGATATAATGGACAGCCAAAAAGAACAGATCAAGCCCGAAATCTCCCTGGAAGCCAAGATGATCAAACTGAGGCTGTCATACTTTGGCCACATCATGAGAAGGCATGATTCACTAGAAAAGGCAAAAATGCTAAGAAAGGCCGAGAGCAGTAGAAAGTGAGGAGTGACCACAAACTAGACCATAATTAAGGATTAATTTGACAAAGACGACAAGCAAGAATTTATAAGACCTAAAACCAAGGTGGGTCTTGGAGATGTCTCATCCACAGGGTCGCTATGAGTCAGGGTTGACTCGAGGGCAGTTCGCAACAACAGCAAGGACCATACAGGATTCCAGATATTTTAAAACTCTTATTTCATAATTTGAGTTTTTGTTTATTATTGTCCCACTTGGATTTTTATACTTGCACATCTGCTGGTGATTTACAAGGCCTTTGCAGACTGCCAGAAATAGTGTACATTAAAGTGAGGCACTGCCCTGGCTCAGTGCTAGGGAATCATGGGAACTGTAATTTATTGTGGCACCAGAGCGTTCTGACAGAGAAGGCTCAATGTCCCAGAAAAAAATACAATTCCCATGACTCCCTAGCACTGAGCCAGGGCAGTGCCTAAATTTAATGTGCACTATTTCTGACAGTCTGCAAAGGCCCTGAAGTCAAGAAATAAGAAGAAGACTAGGAATGGGAAGGGCGGCTATGAAAGAACTGGAAAAGATACTGAAGAACAATGACATACAACTGAGTACTAAAGTCAGAATTATCCAGGCCACTGTATTCCCAGTTACCATGTATGGATGCGAGAGCTGGACAGTGAAGGAAGCAAACAGAAAGAAAATCAACTCATATGAAATGTGGTGCTGGAGAAGAGTATTTAGGATACCATAGACAGCCAAGAAGACAAACAAATGGGTTCTTGAACAGGTCAGACCAGGGCTCTCCTTGGAATCAAAGATGATCAAGTTGAGACTATTGTACTTTGGCCACATAATGAGAAGGCATGGTTCACTAGAAAAAACAATAATGCTAGGAAAGGTAGAGGGTAGAAGAACGGGAGGAAGATCACAAACCAGTAGACTCAATCAAAAGGGTTATGCGGAAGGGCTTGCAGGATCTGGGCAAGGCAGTGGAGGATAGGGACTCTTGGAGATGTCTCATCCACAGGGTCGCCATGAGTCAGAACCAACTTGAGGGTAGCTAACAATAACACTTGTAGCTTGTATCCCAGCTGGTAATTTATGCATCACATTTATATACACATGTCAGCTACTAGACAATCTAAATATGTAATATACAAAGAAACATGTTAGTCTCGAATTGGAATGTCAACACTGATTTTGGGGACAGGGACATTAAAGATCAGAAACTGAAGTTTTGTTTTTATAACAATAACTTTTATTTGTGATGTTCTGGAATAATGAAATGCAAGGTTCAACCACAGACAGTGTAACAATCCAAATGGAAACACAGACCCTATACAAGCTATCACACAAAGAGAAGAAAAATCCCACTTATCTTTACTAGCAAGGAAAACTAGATATTCTCAGTTTGAATATGCTTTACACACACACACACACACACACACACACACACACACACACCACCTATTACTACTACTACTACCACTACTACTAAACAACACCAGTCTCAGCCTGCAGGCCCATAATCAGAAAAATACACGAAACGAAAAGAGAAGAAGGTAGGAAGGAAAAGCTTTGCAATAGTAGCCGTGGTAGTAGGGGGTTGAGGAAAAGAATAATAGAATCACACAGTTGGACTATACCATTCAGTCCAACCTCCCTGCCATGCAAGAACTCACGATCAAAGCACTCCAAATAGATGGCCATCCAGCCTCTGATTAAAAACCTCCAAAGGAGGAGATTCCATCACTCTATGAGGGTGTGTGTTTCAGTGTTGAACAGCTTTTACTGCCAGGAAGTTCTTCCTAATGTTTGAGCTGGAATCTCTTTCCTGAGGCTTGCATCCATTGTTCTGGGTCCTATTCTCTGGAGCAGCAGAAAACAAGCTTGCTCCATCCTCAATATGACATCCCTTCAAATATTTAAACAGGGCTATCATATCACCTCTTAACCATCTCTTCTCCAGGCTAAACATACCTAGCTCCTTAAGTCATTCCTCATAGGGCATGTTTTCCAGACCTTTCACCATTTTGGTCACCCTCCTTTGGACATGCTCCAAAGCTGCTGCTACTGCTGCTTTTTTAAAACTGAGTTTTAAAAGGGCAAACTTTAATTAAAGAATACACTGGCCAAGATTCATGAAGACCACTGGTGCAGCATAACTCTTCACCAAGGTGCTTACACCTGTGTTTACACTATCTTCCTGGAGACTTATTGGCTGCGGAGGGCATCATCCCAGTGTGTATTCTGGTGACTTTGCACACCTGAGGACCGTGGAACAGGCTCTGCCCCCAGTATGAGGCAGCTGGCATGTGCCTGGGTGCCCCCTTGAAGCCAATCAGTAGCTGAGGGGGTGGGGATGAAGCTGTGTCCAGGAGCCCCCTGGCTCCTTTTCCGCATTCAGCGCAAGGGGTTATGCAGAAATATTGGGTACCTCTTTCCAAAATGCCCCTGAAACTAGTTTAAGTGCCACTGTATGCAACTACCAGGATTTTAACAAATAATTAATGTAGGGAGCCACCCAAAAATATAACAGAGAAAGGAATTAAACTCTGTGTCATCTATAACCAATTATAAATGGTCACTAGGGAATTTTGTTGCATGTAGCCCAAATAGTAACACTTCCAAGGTCTTGTTTATTATTTGTTTAACGTATATTTCATTGTTAAAGAAAATCTCTCTTCACACATACTGTATACCACAGGGAAATGTCACTGAATGACTTGACTGAGAATATTGTATTGTATTGTATGGTTAGAAAGGACATAGCTTGAAGGTAATTAGTTGCAATTAATTAATTACTTTGAGTTAATTCCCATTTTGCATCCAGTGTAATATAATTGAGGGATAACCTTCTCCTTTCTTATGGTACAACAGTAACATTTTAACCTACTTTTACAATTATGGGAAGGTGTAAATAACTTACTAATGTGTGTTTGTACTGCTGGCCAAGTGGCATGTAGCATTTGGACCATTTTTGAAAATAATATATAATGAAAAGATTTAATTTAGAAAGGGTAAGTGGATAGATATAAGCCAGTGTAGTGTAGTGGTTTAAGTGTTGGACTATGACTCTGGAGACCAGGGCTTGATTCCCAGCTCAGCCATGAAACTCACTGGTGACCTTGGGCAAGTCACATGCTCTCAGCCTCAAGGGAAGGCAGTAGCAAAACTCTTCAGAACCAATCTTGTCAAGAAAACCCCATAATAGGTTTGCCTTAGGGTCTCCATATTTGGAAATGACTTTAAGACATAAAACAACAAAATATATAGACAACTAGGTATATGTTGGGCTTTGGAACTGTAACTTATTTTGAAATAGCCAAATAACAAGGTCCAGGTTAGACTTCATACCATATTAATGTGATTTCTCTCTTTGGTGGTCTAGCTACCCTTCTGCTCTATATAGGTTTACATTTGTAATGCTATGCATAAGCACTACCATCCTTGAGTCAAGTATCATGGAACTTCTCTACAGTTGGAGAGGGCACCTCCAGAGTCTTGCACCTCTGCAAAATTGACCTCAACAGTGAAATGAAATTATTGCACCCCACTTGGTGTAATATAATCTACATAAAAGCCTTGACACAACATGAGGTGGCTGCATTGGAGTATGACTTCACAAAAATGGAGTTACATAATCTACCTGTTCATCCAAACAAAACAAAACAAAACAACAACAAAAACATCCTGTTTTTTTAAAGGTCCTAGTTCTTCTTCTTCCTCCTCTTCTTTTCATTATGATGCTTAAAACTGCATTTAATGGGGTGATAATGGGGGTGGAATGCATCTTATCAAGTAACCTAGTCAGCAAATTCACTGAATGTTACAGGTATATTCAAGAAATTTTACAGATGATTAATGTTTCGCAAAATAGCAGCCAGTATTATATGCCACAGAATTTAATGGACTGTTCTTTTTTCAAAAAAGCTTCACGATCATGTTTTTGATAAATGATAACTCAGCTTGCTACAGCTACAAGAATGCATTTCATAATGACAAGTAACACATTTCATAATGGCTTTCTTCACACTGCTGTCTTCTCCATCAAAATAATGTAGGTGGCTGCTAGGTCCTAGTCTCTTGTGACTGAACAGAAGTTTTTATAAATGATTTTTCTCTGGCTATCTACCTTTTCTACATTAAGAAAAGGTCTCTGTGGCTATCTACCTTTCCCACATTAAGTTATTCACCTATGACCCATAACTGATCCCCACATCTTTGCCTGCCTGCCTGCCTCTCTTCCTATCCCTCTGCAAGAACAATGCATGCATACATACATACATAAGCTAGTTTCTTGAATTAAAGTAATGCCACAATTAAGTGGCTACAGTACATTTGATCTTTTTATCTGTTGTCAATGAACCCACCATTTCTTCTTGAGCTTTGTCAGCCAGTACCAGCCATCTTTGTCAAATATATCTGAGGGGTGCTTGCACCCTACTTTTCCCTCTATGTTTCCTTATGCTTAATTTCCAAAGTATAAGGAGAAGGAGAGGTGGTCACCCAGTGTTGTTCATCACCAACATCTGATCTTCATCTTTGGTTCATTATTCCTGGTCTAAGATTCACACTGTGTTGAAACTTCATCCTCAGTGAAAGAGTTTATAGACTCCTATGTGAGAAGAACTGGAACATATCCTCACGGACACACACTTATTCAAAATACACTAAAGTTGATGCAGATCCTCTACAGTCTGCAAATTGAGAAACTGTTCCTTGTCAGCCAAGGGCAATTTTCCACATCAAGGCCGATTTAAGGTGTAATTGCGGGTGTGCTTTGGGAATTGTGAAAGTCTTGCTATTGCTTAGCCTTCTGCAAAGCGGCTGCCTGCCATGGAGCTTTACCATTAAGAATGCAGATGAAGATGCTGATAGATGGGGCCTCTATTGAGAATATAGGGTGATGCTCTGCATCAATTAAGGAGGCTCTTCCCCAGACACAATAATCAAGCTTAAGATGTCTTAGTCCCTCAAAGACTATTACATCACCATGGGTGTTCTTCTTCTTCTTCCTCATACTCATCACCTTCTTCTGAGTCTTCACTTTTCTTTTTCTTCTTCTTCTGGTAGTGAAGGGGTGTGCTAATGGGTAGGGTTAATGTTTGGTAAACTGAAGATGAAGATCTGTCAGCCACACCAAGCCCATGAACACAATGAAATGACATTCTCCTTCCCGCCCATGCAAAATCAAACACCTCCTTCAAAGGGATAAAAGGGAGGCTCTTCCCAGCTCTGGATTCATAGGGATTTGCTTCCCTTGGGCTCTGCATACCTCTCTTCCTTTTTTGCATTGCAACCACTTGGCTTGATTGTTTTCTTTGCTATTTGTTTGACTCCAACACCACAATGTCTCTCCAGACTGTCTTTCAAAGCTCCAAAGGGTGCAGAAGGGGCTACAGCTCATGTTCTGCTATTGGTGGTGGAGGAGGAAGTAGACGTACCTACTCATGCAGGGGATTTGGAGGCGGTGGTGGCATGAGAGGCCAGTATGGCAGCAGGAGCCTCCATAACTATGGTTATGGCACAAGGATTTCCTATGGACGAGGCTATGGAGGAGGCATATGTGGAGGCTATGGCGGCTATGGTGGAGGCTATGGTGGTGGATTTGGTGGTGGACTTGGTAGTGGTTATGGTGGAGGCTATGGTGGTGGACTTAGTGGTGGCTATGGTGGTGGAGGAATTGGTGGCTTTGGAGGTGGAGGAATGGGTGGTGGTTTCGGGCCTGGAGGAATTGGTGGTGGGTTTGGTCCTGGAATTGGTGGTGGCTTTGGACCTGGAGGAATAGGTGGTGGTTCTGGAGGCATTGGCAGTGTCCAAATAGATCCAAGTCTTCTACGACCAGTTCGTGTAGAGATTGACCCCCAGATCCAGCAAGTGAAAAATCAGGAGAAAGAGCAGATCAAGATCCTCAACAACCAATTTGCAACTTTCATTGACAAGGTTAGTTATCAGAAGAGCATGTGATACATCTTGATTGCATGGAATGTATGTTTAAGGGGGGTGCAGTTAATTTTGAAACTCTAAATGCATGTTTGAGGGGGGAAATTCAGTTATTTCTGAAAGTCTGAATTTTGATTTCGGCATATATTTCCCCATACACAGCTAGGGATTAGATAAGATTATTTCTCTGTAGAATGCCTTCTTAAGATTCTGAAATTAGGAGCTGTCTGCTTATATATTATGAAATGTATAATGGCTTTCTAATCAAACATTTAAATCATTGCATGTTATCTATATTTTGAATTCAGACAGACACATTTTAAAACTGTTTCAGCAGGTGAATGCTAAAAGTGTTACCAGTAAAATGGTGAATGGAAAGTCTTTCTTAAAAAATAATAGCAACTAATGAAGGCATAATTAGAATTTGTGGAGGCAAAAGCTGTTGATTGTTAGAGATATATTGATACTTCTTAATGTCTTTTTTTTTCTCAACGTATCATTTGAATATTTTAGAATGGTTAATACAAAAATGAAATGGATATAAATAAGGAAAATGATTGTCATTCAAAATCCAAAGAAGCATGTGAGACTTGACCTTGCTGAAATACTCTAGGTTTTGGAACCTAGGCCAAATTCTGGGTGAAATTACAGATCAAACAAAAATTTGAAGGCAATCTGCAGTGTTGCTCCTCTGTCAAAACATCAAAGGGATTTTAAAGCAAGACTTAAATGTTGTGGTATTATTGGCACAATTTCTCAGCTCTCTTTTGCATATCCCTAGGTTGTGTTGATGATTATAGTTAAAGCAATGATGCATATCTGTCATGGGAAGATGAAAATACATTATACACTCTACAGATCATTGGTACCTTTAGCCCAATATTGTCCATGGCAGCTTTTAAGAACTTGAAGCCCTTCAGATGTTGTGTCAGTACAGCTCCAGGCTGTCCTGAAAGGCACCATGTTGTCTAATAAGTCCTACTCAGTATGGATAATTCTCACAGATTGTGGAAGTTGTAGTTTAAATTAAAAAATCTGGAAGGCACTACCATGGAGAAGACTTACCTACACCAGTTGATAACAGCCCTCTAGGATTAATTTTAAAAAAATATTTCAACTGGAGATAACAATGACTGAATGTGGGATTGCCTGGGTGTAAAATATATGCCCTGCCAGTGGCTGTGGCCTTTCTCTGAAGATCACAAAGATTACTAACATCAAGTAGCAACAAGAACAATATGAACAACAGCAACAACAATTAGTAGACAGCTTACCCCAATACAGTTATTGGTGACCAAAGAACCAGTAGTTTCATAGTTTCCTTGCTGGATCTCCTGGAGCAAAACCTTAATCACCATAGATCTCAAGTAACCACTTGTAAATAATCCTGGCTAAAGTAGGACTCCTATGTCATGTGAGGGTTCCTCTGAAACTACTTATCAATTTTGCCAGAGACTAATAACATTTGTTGAGTTTAGAGAAATTCTCAGGTGCCTTTGTCCAGATGTCCTTGAAATATTATTCATTAAATTGCCAGTGCTTCATTTGCCTATGTGGAGCTGGGGGTCCAACCAGGTTGCTGTGGGCCTTGACATAAGATTCAGTTATCTATGAAAGGGGTGTCTTTTCTGTTAATAAGAAACATACATTCCACCTCCTCCAACCCCATGCACTCAGATACATCTCATTCTTGGCTTTCAGGTACGGTTCCTTGAACAGCAAAACAAGGTTCTGCAAACCAAATGGCAGATCTTACAGCAACAGACTCAAGGTCAAGGGCCAAGGCAGAACCTGGATGGTGAATTTCAGCGCTTCTTGAACACCCTGAGGAACCAGATTGAACAAACGTGTGGCCAGAAGCAACAGTTGGTATCTGAACTTCAGAGCATGCAGCAATACGTGGAAGACTTCAAGAACAGGTAAGGAAAGAAGGAACGAGAGATACCTGTCACATAACCACCCCCACCCCCAACATTGCATAGATGAAAGCTAGGATATTGT
The DNA here is from genome assembly GCA_026167975.1 of Phrynosoma blainvillii. Taxonomy (NCBI): domain Eukaryota; kingdom Metazoa; phylum Chordata; class Lepidosauria; order Squamata; family Phrynosomatidae; genus Phrynosoma; species Phrynosoma blainvillii. The sequence goes on along the minus strand of JANUYF010000002.1, from coordinate 203,037,648 downwards.
GGCCAAGCACCATCAGAGTGGAGTCAAGAGGGCAAAAGCTTTTAATGGAGGAAACTATACAAGCTAGACAGGCTGCAGCAATACGCTTTCACCTCTGCCTACTGGGAAGAGCAAAATTCTCCTCTCCTCTTCTCTTCTCTTCTCTTCTCTTCTCCCCCTACTGAGTTAATTAAGTCCAAACTAGTTTTGTCCTTCGAACTCTGTTTGCAGCAGTAAACTGAACAGTAAAGTGAAGAAAAAGGAGAAAACTGGGAAGAGGGAAAGAAATGGGATCATTTTAACCAAGTGGGATGACAGAACATAAATCAGGACAGTTCCTGCCAAGTCAGGACAGTTGGAGGGTACATTGTTACCACTGATGGCCCAATCATACAGCCTGTGTTTCAGAGGAATAGTCAGCCCTGAACTATCAATTAATAGTACCTGTTGCAGCAGGATCAATGGAGACGTATCCATCTGTTTCCCTAAAGCTGGATGCACAGCATTGATATTCCTAGAGGCAAGGTCCTTGGGAATGCCTGTAGCTATGCATCCAGCTACAGGAACATAGATGGATGCTTTTTTCCTGACAACTTCATTCTCCACTGTCCAGGAAATGGTCATTTAGGGCATCTGCAGCGGAGGAAGGTTTTTTTGGGGGGGGGGAGGATTTTGGGCACTGCATGGTTAGTACAGAATTCTGACCTCCACAATGACCAAAAAAGTAGCATATGTTGGACGTATATGATTGTAACTCACCAACTTATGTTAATGCTTCTATGGGGGACTGAGTACTATTCAATTTATGTGGCTTATACTTCAACATTTTTTTGCATTCTTGGCATCTTGTATGCTTGTTTTTTATATTCTGTTGTGTGCAGAATAAAACAGTAGTCCCTGGAATTCACTGTGTTGCCATTTTCTTCTTTTCTTCTTCCTTCACTTTGAACAGGTATGAAGAAGAGATCAACAGGCGCACAACTGCTGAGAATGAATTTGTGGTGCTGAAAAAGGTGAGCAGTGGACTTTGGTATCATACTAGAAAGAAAGATGGTGCTATTTAGTGATATCAATCAATCAGCTATCATCATGTTTTTAGAGTTAAGGACTAGGGTAAGGCTGTGTGGTTATTGGGCTTTAAGGCTCCCAGTTTAGGACAGATAAAAATGTTTACTACCTCTAAGGGATTATAAGCAGTCATTCTATGTTTCAGCATGCTCCATATCAAAATCTCACAGTGCACTGAACATTAGCTTGACAGAGGAAAACTTCAGCTATACTTTTTCTCAGTATACATGTTCCACATAGATATATTTAGAGATAATTTGATATGTTGGATGTGTGAACTTGCAGCAAATTATTCCCCAGGTGTTTTAAAATGAAAAGGAACCAGGAGAGGGCTGTACTGTATAGGTTTAGTTAGGCCTCTTGGAGTGCATCTGACCTGTCAAAATAATGTAATTTGACATCACTTTAACTGTTTGGGTTTCAGGTGTGCTGGTGTTGGCTTTCTGAAGCTTTACATTTGTGTTACTCTTGGTTTTTCCCCCCAGGATGTAGATTCTGCCTTCATGGGAAAGGTTGACTTGGAAGCCAAAGTTGGTGCATTAGTTGAACAGATCAACTTCCTGAGAAGAATATTTGAAATAGTAAGGAATCTTCCATTCGATCTCTACAGTATCTATCTATCTATCTATCTATCTATCTATCTATCTATCTATCTATCTATCTATCTATCTATCTCATTTGTATGCCCCCTTTCTCCAAGAAGGGACCTGTTATGATATATCACCAGAAAGTGAGCGCTCCTCACTCCCCAACCTTCCTTCAGAACTCAAATTCAAGTCTGGTTTCAAAGAAAGCAACATTCTCTCCTTATACCAAATGAAGACACAATCCTGCTTCCACATGGTTTGGGGAGGACAATGGGTTGGAGTAAGTAGAAATAGAGGGTGGTTGTTGAGGCAAGAGAAGAAGGGCTCAAGAGTAAAGAGGCACTTTCACCTGTTCAGGACATAGAAGCTTTACCCCAAGTCTACTTAAAATGCTGTGGATATGCTTAGGTATTTTTCTCCTTGCACTTGCCTTTGTTGCACAGTGCTTCCTCTCAGACAGCCTATTCCATCTGGTTTAGGGATCTCTCTATTCTCATTGACCTAAGGAGATTCATGTTCTGCATCTTCAACAAACTGCTCAAGCAAGATGATTGCATGCCAGTTTTCATTTTGTCTGCAAACTTTATTCTTTTCTTACCTTTTTCTTTTGTCCAGCATAAATTAGAGACCAAATCTATTCTGTACTACAAATATTTTTATTTTATTTTATTTTATTTTTTGCAGCACACCTCTTATGTGAAAATTGCAATCCACATTGCAATCCAATTTTGTTAGAAGGGATAAATTTGCTGTAACAAAATGCAGGGCTCAAAATTCATTGTAGCAGTCTATGAGAAAAGCATGAAAGTGGCTACATTACATGTATACATATTACATGTATAGTTGAAGTGAGGCCAATTTCAAGCACAATTGATTGACTGAGGGTTGTTTTTTTCTTTGCAGGAAATGTCCCAGATCCAAGTAGGTGGTCAAGATACCTCGGTGGTTGTGAGCATGGATAACAACCGCGATTTTAACTTGGAAAGTATCATTGATGAAGTAAGAGCTCAATATGAGGAGATTGCTCGCAGCAGCCGAGCAGAAGCTGAGAGCTGGTATCGCAGCCAAGTAAGTAAAAACAGAACAGGCTATCAGCCCTTCTTCTTAGTGGGATCCCAATAGCCTCATCTTGTGCTACCAAATTTTGAGGAAATAATCTGCTTAAGAACTGGGACCCAAACTATCACCAATTATAGATAGCTTCAGCATGCCATCATACTCATACTTCCCTCCCCCCGCCCAAAAAGTCATAAACCAGAATTTTGAAATCATAAATGTTGGAATTCAGGTTTATGGTGACTGTACCATTATGATGACTGAAAGCCTATAACAGGTGCTGTCAGGATATTCCCATGGCAGCCTCGAGTACCCTAGCCCTGAATCTGCTCCATCCCCCCAACCCCCCGTCGCTTTGGCCATCTGTTCTGATGCCATGTGGCTGTTTGCATCATGTCCCATTGTGTTTTCTGGTCCAGCCATGGCAGCACTCTTGCCATTGAGATCAGAACAAGGTGCCCAGGCTTAATCACATAGTTGGGTGCCTTGTTCTGACCTCAGAGCACTGCCATGGCTGCACCAGGTGGTACAGCAAGACACATTTTAAACAGCCACCCAGCATTGGAATGGAGGGCTCTGGATCTTCCGGGAAAGATCCAACACAAACAAGGACTATTTTATTTCATTTAAAGAGGAGTACAGGTTTGACACTCAACAAGTTTGCCAGTTTTGGCACTGAACATGCTGAATATCATCAGGTCTGACTTGGGGTTTTGGCTGTGCATCATTTGGAATCCCTTCCAAGAGAACAGGGGAAGGCAGGTTTAATTGACCTGTGCAGACAGGGCCACAGGGATGAAGCAGCCTCACCAACATAGATATTTCTGAGGCTCTTGGGAGAGGAGTGGTGAGTGAAGATGCTTCTACCTCTCCTGGCAGCATGGAGCTTTGTAACAAGCAGCAGCAGCAGCAGGGACTATCATAAAACACCTGGCTGCTAGACAGGCCTAAACATTTCTTCACTCATCCCCCCACTCTCCAGCATCTTGGAAATATCTATGTCAGTGGGGTTGCTTAGTCTCTAAGGTGGGATTTGAGGGTTTGCAGTGGGAGATGTAGCTATGATGATGGACCTATGTCATCATAGCCATGGCTGCTGATGCAGGATCTTGATCATGGCCTTTTGGAAGGATAGAGGGACTCAGAAAAAGTGAACTCATTCTTAAACTATCATTGCCATATACAGTTGCCCCTCTGTTTTTTGGGAGATCCATTCTAGACCCCCTCCCCTTGCGAAAATGGAAAATTGCAACTATTCAAACCCTATAGGCTTGAATGGAGGTGCATGCCTGCAGGAGCCTGCAGGTGCGTGCTACAGGCGGGTGCCCCGTTTTGTCCCCCTCTGTTTACCGCCTGCAAACAGGCAAGGGACATGGACTTCAAGTCCATGAAAATGGAGGGGCAGCTGTACTGATAAACACTTGTAACTCATTCTCCATGCACAACTACCCAATGTGAAAGCTTAAATGGGCTTTTAAATAGTCATTCCCTCTCTTGAAGAAATCTTAAGAACTGTAGTTTTGGCTAAGGCAAATCTCAGCATCTCCACTTATTACAATTCCCAGAATTTCTTTGGGGGAAGTCCCTGACAGTTATAGTGGTATAAAAGCCATGCATGTTGCACTATGGCTAAATATTCTTAGCCATACTATTGAATGAACATTTGGCTATTTTCGCTCCTTTGACTGTTGAATTTTTAATATTTTTTTTTAACCTGACAGTATGAAGCTCTGCAGAACACAGCAGGAAGACATGGGGATAGTCTGCAGAACACCAGACTAGAGATTCAAGAGCTGACCAGGAACATCCAGAGGCTGCGTGGTGAAATTGAGCATGCCAAGAAACAGGTATGACAAACAGGAAGGCAAACATTCCATTTGAGAATAAGGATGAAAATGGAATTCTCTTTAGGAGATCATGTTGCTAACTTAGGTGAAGAAATCAGTGACTTACATTAATATAATATTTGAGAGACATTGGAAAAGTTACTTTTTAAAGATTACCCCCTCCCCCATTGTGCCAGTTATGCCTGTAGTCCAAAAAAGTAATTTTTTCAAGCTCTGACATCTTGTGGAAAGCTCTGGTCCAATTTCTAATAACTCCAATTAAAAGTGTTTTACTGAATCTAAAACAGTTCCTCCCAAGATTGCTGTCTAAGGATGACAGTAGGTGTAATAATATAGATCTGGGAGTTGTCAGGTTGTGAAAAGCTGATCTAAGGATGCACGCTGGGAAAGACCATGGAGAGAGTCATTGACTTTCAGAATAGACTGCACTCTGACTCAGCAACCTTATACTTTCATCTCAAGCAGCTGCTGAAGATTGCCTTCTCCTTCTCAACAATCACCTTTCTCAATCTCTCAGTGCAACAGATGAAGAGCAAAAGGCCTTGTTTGACTGTTGCATCATCACAGACAGGGAAACTTGCACACAGGACAAATTGTGTTGCCTATATGGAAATGTGGGTGTGTGACACTGCTTGAAATTACATTTCCTTAAGAAGCCTGGGTGGTTCAAGGGACAACATGTTGCAATTTGAACATGGGAGGTTTTAGGGTGGAATCTTTTAGACACTGAAACTAGAATCTCAGAAAAGAGTGCTAGGGCTTATGGGCACAAGGTAGCTCAGTAGTAGAGCATGGGTTTTGCATGCAAAAGGCCATGGGTTCAGTTCCGGGTATTTTCATATGGAGCTGGAAAAGATCCCTGTCTGAAATCTGGGAAAGTCCTTGCCAGTCAATACATACAATGCTGAGTTGGATGAACCAATGGTGGGACATGAAAGGGTGGTTGCTACAATGTCAGTGGGGCAGTGAATCTGGGTTTTAGCTTGGACTTTAAAGGAGCTATCCAAGTAGCTGAGCCTATTTGAGTGTAGAGTTTAGCATCTTGCATACATCAGAGCTGCCAGACTTCGTGACACAAAAGCAATGTCTTCTTTGGCCTTCTTCCAGATGTTCTGGATAAACACTTGAAATCCCCCAGAGAGTAAATGTTCCAAGCTGATATGGAAGATTGATAACACATTTCTCATTCTTGTAGCTGATATCAGCTAATAAGTTGATATCAGCTAATAAATTAACAGCTTGGAACACTTACTTTCTGGGGAATTCCAAGTGTTTGTCCAAAACATCTGGAGGACGTCCAAAGGGGACACTGCCTTTGTGTAAGTGTGTGTTCTACCTAATATCTAAGTATTGATTTCAGTTAACCTAGCCATGCATTCCTCTGCAAAATTAACATATTGTCCCATTCCTAAATTACCCAATGCACACACTTCTGTCTTTATGAAGGCCTCGTGCTCCCACATATGGGAATTTTGGTCATCTCATTTAATCTATATAAAAGGAAAAGCCTTCTACCCCTCTAATAGGAGGCACCCCTTATAATAAGGGATAATAGCCAACACCATAATAGGCATATTTTCTGGCCTTCACATAAGGGATAGCCTATCTAATAAGGGACATGTGGCAACCCTAACTTGTGGGAAAGGGAGCTTTCCATGCTCAGATATGCTTTCTTCTTCTTTAAGAATTCTCATCCACTGCTATAATTAAACCTGGGGATGGAAAAACAGCCCTTTCTGAACTATGGCTTAAATTTAACCTTCACTAAATATAAAAAGGAAAAGTGGGTGGCGGGGGAAGGAATCTAGCAGCATCTTTAAGGCTAAACAATATTTTAGTATTCCTACTAAATCTGACACCTTCCATCAGAACAGCTTTCAAAGAAATAGCAACATTAGTCTCCTGTAGCATGAAAAGGAAGGAAAAGGGGGGAGGAAAATATATGCGACAAAAGACTAACATGGCTATTTCTTTAAAAACTTTACTAAATATCTCACTCTCAGTGAAAACAGGTGCGGTATTCAACTATATGCTTTGCCTAGACTGGTGTCTGCCAGGTGTATTGACCAACATCTCTGTCATCCACAGCAAGAGCATGATCGTGGCAGAAAGAATCCCACAATAGAAATAAAAGGGACAATTTAAAAAAAATCTTCTTCCTTACCTTCTCTGTTATCTTGTAGGCTGCTCAGTTGCAGTCGGCGATTGCTGAATCTGAGGAGCGTGGCGAGATGGCCCTCCGAGATGCTAAGCAGAAACTGGATGAATTGGAATGTGCCCTTATCAAGGACAAGGAAGAACTGGCTCGTGTCTTGAAAGAGTATCAGGAACTGCTGAATGTCAAGATTGCTCTGGACATTGAGATTGCCATGTACAGAAAACTATTAGAAGGAGAAGAGAGCAGGTGTGTCTGCTGTCACCTTTCATATCAGGGCTTTTTTTTTTTTTCTTATTTGTAGGCTGGTTTGTTGAGGACCAAGTGTTGATCATCCCATAGCGTGATATGAAGCGGTATATAAATAAGCTGCTTTTGCTTTGCTTTGACAGGTAGCATTTGTCTTGATTTCAAATATTATGGGGTATCAAGTTTTCAGTTAGGACCCAACAAATGCTTGTATATTCAGATAATGTCCTGTGGCTATTTTAACATTTTAATTTGGGGGAGAGGAAATTCAATTTGTCTCCAGAGTCCCTTCAGAAATGCAGTGCCTCTTTTTGTGTTGTGTCCTTCCCTTTGCTCACTGGGGCAATGTACACTGTATAAATAATAAAGTTTGCTAACACTTTAACTGCCATGGCTCCATCCTACAGAATCCTGGGACTTGTAGTTTGATGAGGCACCAGCACTCTTTGACAGAGAAAGTAACAGACCTTGTAAGGCTACAAATCCCATAAGGTTGATCTATAGCACTTGAAGTGGTATTATACTGCATTATTTCTATAGTGTAGATGCACCCTGGGATCATCTGGTGAAGTGTTCCCTCTTCTTTGATTCTACCACACAGATTTGGATTATATGGGTTGATCTGCAGGGAGGGAGCAGAGGCTGACATGTGGAGGATCTAGTTCAGGGGTAGGCAACCTAAGGCCCAGGGGCCGGATGCGGCCCCCCGAGGCCTTTGGACCAGCCCCAGGACAGTCCTGACGCTGCCTCCGCCCACCATGATGATATTGATTATTGTTGTTATTACTTGTTCTTGCGGTTTTCTTGGCAAAATCTCCACAGGGTTTTTGCCATGGCTTTTCTGGGGCTGAGAGAATGTGCATGCATATTTTTTTAATATATTTTTTTTCAAAAAAATATTTATTTATTTATTTATTTATGGTGCTTCGGCCCCCCACTTGTCTGAGGGACAGCAAACCCGGCCCTCGGCTCAAAAAGATTGCCTATCCCTGATCTAGTTTTATCAAAGGGCATTGGATGAGATGCCTTTTCCATTTCTTGCAGAACTTTTGAAAAGTTATTTTTGGACTAGATGTTGCAGAAAATTCTAGCCAACAGACTGGGGGATTCTGGAGTTGTAGTTTTTTTTTATTTTTAAAAGAGCCTTTAAAAAAAAAGAGCCAGTAGTCTGAGTGTTGGATTAAGGCTGTGAGAAATGAGAGTTTGAATCCCTGCTTGGCCATGGAAACCCACTGGGTAACTTTGGGAAAGTCAGACTCTCTCAACCAAAAAGGATGGCAATGACAAGCCTCCTCTAAACAACTCTTACCATGAAAACCCTGTGATAGGTTCACCTTAGGGTTATCATAACTCAGAAACAACAACAAAGTCCAAAGTACAATTTCCAAACTCTGGACTTCCTTGCAAGGTGCAATTCACAATTCTGTTACTCATGAATGCTACACACGGACAGGGCTACTCTCATCTGGAAATGCCACTATGCCTACTCATGCTTTTTTAGTGTTTGTTTCAATGAATGACTTTTATTTCTTGCTCCTAAACAGGTTATCAGGCCTAGGATCCCAAGTCCATGTCTGTAAGTAACTTGTCTTCACTGGAATTGATATGAAATTAATTTTAAAGTCATGGAGGTATATGTACTGAATTTGTGCTTCCTTTGCAGCGGTGAGAAGCAGTGGCTACAGTGGAGGAATGAGCGGCGGTGGATTTGGCGGACTTGGAGGCGGAATGGGTGGCGGCGGCCTTGGAATGGGCGGTGGTGGCATGAGCAGCGGTGGTCTCGGTATGGGCAGTGTCTGTGGAGGAGGAATGGGTAGCAGCATTGGAGGTGGAGGAATGGGCGGCGGCATATCTGGTGGCTATGGATGTGGAAGCGGAGGCTACGGTGGAATTATCAGCGGCGGAGGCTCAGGCAGCTCTAGCTGTGGAGGAGGTGGTGGATACTCACATGGTTCCAGCACAATCATCAGGAGAACCACCACATCCAGCTCATCTGTCAAAGGTGGAAGGAATTAAACACCCATACAGGTCCAAAAGGAAAGCTTCTACTGACAACAGCACATAACCTTCAGCCCCATCCTGATAGTCCAGAAAGGAAACAAACGGTGTCCTTTAAAGCCCTAGATCTTTATCTATTTTGCTCCCCAAAGTCAACCTGCAAGAAGGCATCACTGAGGTAGTCATCTTCCATCATGATTTTATCACCGGTGGCTTAGGTGAACAGTGATGGAACAGACCAGCAGAGAATGCTAATGAAATGTGATGGTGGTGTTGTATTTTTAGGATACCAATGAACAGAAAGTTGCTTGAAAGAGGAAGGGGAGTTCTGTAAAGCATGAATCTGGGCAGTGTTTCTTTCAGTATGCTGTATATTTTTTGGCTTTGTTTTGGTGGCTGTCAAATGGCAATGTGTATGAACATGAGCTTTCCTTCTTTCTCTTGAGGCTTCTTCTTCCAATGGATTGTTCTCTTCAGGTGTTGTAGTTCCCTCCTTCTCAGAAGAAATCATTCATTTTCACTGTACATGTCTTTGTTTAGTTGGAGAAGTCAATATTTCATGGCTGACTTATTGACAAATGCCCTTATCTACTTAGAGTTATACAGTGAGACTAATTATTTTTCTTAATTATAACCCTGTTTTACTCTGCACTCAATGGCAGAGTTAACTTCATGCTCCTGTAGAACACTGTGTAACCAACCACTAATTAGATTTGATCATTTGAGACACTATCTCATCATAGAAAACGTACTGTGAAAATGTTCAAACTTGTGCCAGTTTTGTGGATTACATGCACCTATCTTTATCTTTCATGGTTTGTTTCCCATTTCCTTGGGAGGTGACAATTCTTAATAAACTGCAGTCAAAGTTAGATGTGGCCTTGATTTATTCTTCTCATTTGTTCAATGCAATTACTGTAGAGCTAAAATTAATGTAAGGAAATCTTGTACATAATCTTCTTAACTGAATTAGTTTGAGAAACATTTGTATTGAAAACCTATGCATGTTTACTTGGGAATTTAAAAAAAAATATTTTTATTCAAACACAGATATTTCGCTAATATAAAACACACATACAAGGTTATGATTCTACAAATACAACAAACATAACAAAACAAAAATACACCTTTATCTAAATCTACATCTACAAAAACTACACACTACTACTAAAACAACTACTACTATTTTGCCATTGAGTGCAGAGTAAAACAGTCATATTTATTGTTGTTGTATGCCTTCAAGTTGCTTCCAAATTACGGTGACCCTATCACAGTTTTTTGGGGGGCTGGGAGCAGCAGGTTTCCATGGCCAAGTGGAGAACTGAATGCCAGATCTCTAGAGTCTTAGGACGTTTTCACGCGGGGCTTTAGGAGGACTCAATCCTACCTCCGTCCGGCCCCACTCCGGCTCCATTTCCAGCTTGTTCACACACGCACGGCGGCAAACCCCGCCCCTTCAGGTGCCATCCCTGCATCTGTCTGGCTCGTCACTCCATGTGTTCAAACTCACGGAGCCCTAAGTCCGGCCTCACTCCGGCAGAAAGGCCTCTAATTCCGGCTTCAGTGGCGGAAAGGTAATTCCGGGTGGCAAAAGGAATTAGCCTGCCGCCGCCGGAGCCATTCCGGAATCAGCGGCACGAGCCGTTCCGGAGTGGCTCCAGCCGGCTTTAGGGACCCCCAGGTGAAAACGTCCTTAGTCCAACACTCAAACCACTACACCATGCTGGCTCTCACTACTACTATTACACTAGCTTAAAATGACTTTAAAAACTGGGATCAACATATGACTTCCAACTTGCCAGTTGATAGTTTATTTGGGAATTCAACCCTACAGAATTCAGTGGGACTTATTCAAATTAGGAGTGCAACCTCTGCATTCTTTTTTCAGCATTTCCAAAGAAAAGGGAATATGTTCAACAACAATGTTTATATAGGCAATTAGGGGGAAAAGTGCAAAAGTTCTGGATTTGGCCAATTAATACTTAACATGTTGGCCTTGAAATTAAATCAGTACAGTTCAAAATTTAAGAGTATAAACTAAGCAAAATCCAATTGATTTGAATGGGAGAGTTGAGCATGGGCTAAATCCAACTAGCATACAGCCACTGAATAATGGGATTTACATGGGACTTGTTATGTTTCTGTTAATTCAGTGCACCTACTTTAGATGCCATTAGAAATTTGATTTATGCTTATGTGTTTACATCAGTCTCATTTAAATACTTTGCTTTGGCTAAATTATTCGTTCAGCTTATGGTTGTTTTTTTTAAAAAAAGTGTCCCTCAAGGCCTAATTTCATTTCAATCATTTTGAATTCCCACTGTTCACTTTGAAATTTTAACACATTTCAGAGAGGTGCAAACTTTCATTTCTGCTCTATCTGGATTTTTGGCCTATAATATGCACAATGTCTCAGGATGAGAAAAAACACTTAGGACCTCTTTGTCTTTGAACATCTTTTCTAAATGTATGTATCTCCTTGTTATTAGTAGTAATATTAACTTAGCATATCTGAAGGTAATACTTCCTTCAAGAACTCTAGGTGGCATACATGGAATTATTTCTTTTCATTCATAATTGTGCCATACTACACGACTGACCTTTATATGATTGTTTAGTCCCTGCTAGAAGAGACCCACTCAGTCAATGGGATTTACTTATGTGTTGACTCACCATTCAACAATTGTTTGAATGGGATTTTCCTAAATGGTATTAAAGAACAGGGTTCAAGCCAATAGTATAAAGCAATTTGCCATTCTAATGCCTAATTTAACTGTGTCAAACCAATCTTACACACTATTCACTATAAACAAAGACACTTGAAGATAATAAAACAACAACAACAACAACAACAACATAATAATAATAATAATAATAATAATAAGATTTATTTCTATCCCGCCCCTCTACCAAAGCAGTTGGGGTGGCTTACATCGATAAAATATCACAGGAAAAGCAAGAGAGTATGAAATCCTTGCAGAATATTTAAAAAGCAAAGCAAAGAACAATGCAGAGTTGTTGTCATATTTATTTGTATCCCATCTTTCTCCCAGACTTTGGACTCACAATGTAAAAAGAATAATATAGCTGAAAAAAAAACACCCACTAAAACCAAAAAACAAAAACAAAAACAACAAAAAAGAGATAAAAACCATGGATGTCAGAAAAAAACACTACAAACAATATAGAAAAGAAGAGAAGAAAAACAAATGGGAGATAGGAGCAAAATAAGAATTATCAACACAACAATACAATGGCTTGTGTAGAAAGATAAAGAAAATTACTACAATGACCAATGCAGAGAAATACAATTAAACAACAAAAAGCAAAGAACAAGAGATCTCTTTCACAAGATATGGGAAATCAAAGGAAAATTCAAACCAAGGACTGGGATGATCTATGACAATAAAAATAACATAATTCAAGACCAGGAATTCAAGATCAAGAACTATACTAAAGAAATTACAAAATGAAGGTAACATGGAATGAAGAGCCATATGAAGATGAACCTCAAATTCTAAAAAGCAAGCTAGAAACTGCAACAAGAGAAATAGCAAAAAACAAATCACCAGGAACAGACGATATTCCAATTAAATTGCTGCAATCCACATTGACTGAATCAACTTTAGTGCTGACCAACATATGTCAACAGATATGGAAAACAAAACAATGGCCAACAGATTGGAAGTGATCAATATACATCCTCATCCACAAAAAGGGAGACACAAGAGACTGCAGCAACTATAGGAATTTAGCACTAATCTCCCATGCAAGCAAAATCATGCTCAAAATTCTGCAACACAGACTACAACCATACATGGTGAGAGAAATCCCAGAGGTCTAAGGAAAAGGAAGAGGTATGAGGGACCACACTCTAAACATACAATGGCCAGTGGAGCACACCAGGGAATTCCAAAAGAAAATCAGCACGTGCTTTATAGACTATAGCAAAGCCTTTGATTGCATATAGGCCATGAAAGGCTATGGAACACCCTTAAAGATGTGGGAGTGCCAATACATCTGATAGTCCTGATGAAGAATCTGTATTCAGGACAAGAGGCTACTGTCAGAACAGAACACAGAGAAACAGAATGGTTCCCAATTGGCAAAGGGGTCAAACAAAGCTACATCCTTTCACTCTATCTGTTCAACTTGTATGCATAACATATTATAAGAAAACAGGCTTGGACAGAGAAGGAGGAGTGAAAACAGGAGGAAGGAATATCAACAATCTAAAATATTCAGATGACACCATAGTACTAGCAGAAAACCTCACAGACCTGGAACACCTACTAAGAGAGATCAAAGAAGAAATGCTGAACATAAAGAAAACAAAAATAATGACCATCGAGACCTTCACAAGTTCAACCTAGACAATGAAGAAATAGAAATAGTAAAAGAATTCTCATACCTGGGATCAAACATTGATAGAAATGGGGACTGCAGTCAGGAAATCAGAAAAAGACTAAGAATGGGGAAGGTGTCTATGAAAGGACTTGAAAAGATTCTAAAATGCAAAGGTATACAACTCAGAAGAAAAGCTAGAATCATACAAGCCATTGTATTCCCTATTACCATGTATGGATGTGAGAGCTGGACAGTTAAGAAAGATGATTGGAAGAAAAATCAATGCATTTGAGATGTGGTGCTGGAGAAGAATGCTGAGGATCCAATGGACAGCCAGACAAATAAATGAGTCCTAGAGCAGATCAAACTGGAAACCTCCCTGGAAGCCAAGATGACCAAACTGAGGCTGTCGTACTTCAGACAGATCATGAGAAGAGGGCACTCTTTGGAAAAAACAATAATGCTGGGAAAGGTGGAGGAAAGCAGGAAGAGAGGAAGGCCACATGCCAGATGGATGGATTATATTAAGGAGCTCACGGGTATGGGTTTGCAGGATTTAAGCAGAGCAGTGGAGGACAGAGGGTCTTGGAGATGTTTCATCCATAGAGTCGCCATGAGTCAAGATCAACTCGAGGGCAGTTAACAACAACAACAACAAAGCTGAAAACATACAAAAATGAACATTAAAATGCTATTAAACCAGCCACAATATTAAAAGAATTCAAACTTATATTTGCAAGGATAATACTGCAATTAATTTTTTAAAAATCTATTAAAACAGTTTATTTCAAAACAGTGCAGCTCCCTAATGCCCATTCTTTAAATATGATGTGTTTTAAGAGTAATCCCTTGATCTCTCCACACTCTACTCTTCCCTGGCTCTCCTGTGTAGATGGAACAATGTCTCTTTCCTTGCAAGAACATTTCTGTTTCAGGAAACCAAAAAGCCTATTCCAGGAACACTTTGTCTTACAAGCTGGTATCCATCCTATACCCATACACCAAGGAATGAGCCATGTTCAGTCCAGTGACACTTACATTTCAGGAGATAAATATAGGATTGCCACTGGCATACCTATCTAACATTTGGTGCGGATCATTTTTAATACCCTCTCTCCTGTCTTCAACAGCCTTTTCCAGGACTAGCAGAGCTACTCTCTGGTCAGGAAAGGGAAGCAGCTCTCTTTACCACCCAGCTAGAGAGCCATTTAACCTGAAAGGAAGCCCAGTCCCACTAGTAGCCATTGGTGGGGCTGGGCTGCTCCAGCCACCCTACAGTGTTTTCTGGGTCTGGGGGAGCTGTTGGGCAAGCCAGAGCGGGAGGAGACTTGCTATCCTGTCAGGCCAGAAGACCTGCCAGACCAGGAAGGCAGCCTCTTCTCAGCAACACACTGGGTGACAACCCCCTCTGAGATGTCACTTGGTGTGGTTTGCACACTCTGCATACCCTTGAGGATTGTCCTATTAATTGATGTAAAAAAATAAAATTATGTCAAAGATGAGAAGCCTTTAAGTTACACAGGTGACACCATAATACTAGCAGAAAACCTCCCAGATCTGGAACAACTACTAAGAAAGATCAAGGAAGAAAGTGCAAAGGCAGGACTACTGCTGAACACAAAGAAAACAAAAATAATAACCATAGAGAATCTTGACAAATTCAGTCTAGAAAATGAAGAAATAGTAGTAGTAAAAGCGTTCTCCTACCTGAGATCAAATATTGATAGAAATGAGGACTGCAGCTAGGAAATCAGAAGAAGATGGAGGAGCTTATCACTCCACTAAATAAGCTGGCTTACCTTTGCCGGCTTCAATCTTCTTCTGGGATACCCCCAGATGTTATCAGATGTAAGTTGCCACTGATTTAGCCATAATGCTGCTAGCTGGGTGAGGCTTGGGCTGAAGCTCCACTCAGCTGGCACTTTTTCAAAGTTGGGGAGCTTCCGGCTTCAAAAATTTGGTGGCTGGACATGGCTTCGGTCTGCATCCAATCTAGGCTGAATTTGGCTGACAGCATCACAGCTAAATCAGTGGCGACTTATGTCTGATAATATCTGAGGGTATCCAAGAAGAAGATTGAAGCCAGAAAAAGTAAGTCAGCTTATTTAGTAGAGCGATACTGGGGAGAGCAGCTATGAAAGAAATAGAAAAGATTCTAAAATGCAAAGATATACAACTCAGCACAAAAGTTAGAATCTTAAAAGCCATTGTATTCTCTATTACCATGTATGGATGTGGGAGCTGGACAGTCAAGAAGGAAGATAGGAAGAAAATCAATTCATTTGAGATAATGTGGTGCTGGAGAAGAGTGCTGAGCATCCCATGGACAGCCAAAAGGACAAGCAAGTGGGTCCTAGAGCAGATCAAGTCAGCAATCTCCCTGGAATCTAAGATGACAAAACTGGGGTTGTCGTACTTTGGCCACATCATGAGAAGGCATGAATCATTAGAAAAGACAATAATGCTGGGAAAGGTGGAGGGAAGTAGAAAGAGAGGAAGGCCACATGCTAGATGGATAGACTCTATTAAGGAGATCATGAGTATCAGTTTATGGGACTAAGCAGAGCAGTGGAGGACAGGAAGTCTTGGAGATGTCTCATTTACAGGGTTGCCATTGATCAAAATCAACTTGAGGACAGTTAACAACAACAACAACCACCTGGCTCTCAGCAGCCTCCAGTGGGTTTGAGAAAGCCCAATTCAGGGAATCACAGAAGTATAGCTATATGTATGCTTCTTTTTCTTCCCTAAACATGAGGACTTCAAGTAACTAACAGAGGCTGCAGTGCCTGCAGTCGATATAGCACTGCGCCCTCACCTGTCCACTTCATGACAGTCAGAATCATGGGCTTTCTAGGGCTTGAGATTTGATTTATTTTTTTTTTTAATAAATTTTATTATTAAAACATACAATCAATGCACTCCATCAAAACATAAGACCTAATCAAATCACATCGACAACATAAAACATTAGACATTACATACTTCTCTTCATGACATTTGACATAAAACAACAAGACAAAACAATCAAGATATAATGACCTAATTCTGAAATCATAAATAAAGAAAAAAAAAATCATATTGAAATCTTAAGGTCATATTATTGATAATCTTGGTTTATCTATTATTGTTTCCTGTACTTCCAACAGGTGTTACACAATAATGATTCTTAATGATTCTTAATGATAATTTAAATCTTCCCTTTGATCCATTTATGAACACATTCCCATTCATCTTTTAAATCTTTGCCTCTTAAATTAGCAGTAAGGATATCCATGTTAATTGCCTCATTCAGTTTAACTATCCATTCTTCTATGGTTGGAATTCTATCAGCTTTCCAGAATTGTGCATATAGTATTCTCGCAATTGTCAACATATATAATAGTTTTCTAGAGTGATCTTTTTCAATCTTAGTTTCTAATAATTTTGTCATATTTAATAAATATACTCTTGGATCAGGCTTGATTTTTATACTAATTATCTCACTTATGGCTTCAGTAATGTTTGCCCAATATCGCTTTACTTTAATACACTTCCACCATAAATGTATAAAATTGGCATTTGGTTTTTGGCATTTCCAGCATTGTGTTGTTCCTGTTTTGTAAAGCATATTAATTTTAACTGGAGTCATATACCACTGAAAGAACATTTTGTAATAGTTTTCTATATAATTTTGACATAGAGTAAATTTGTTTGTTATTTTCCAAGAATTTTCCCATATTTCAAGATTTATAGGTTTTCCAATATCCTGCGCCCATTTTATCATGGTTTGTTTTACCCTTTCATTCTCCAAGTCTCTCTCTTTCAGTATTTTGTAAAATTTTGCGATATGTTTTTCCTGTCTTCCAAATATAACTTCATCTATTTCGTTTTTATTTAATGAGAATCTTTCAAATAGTTTCATATCTTCTCGAAATTTGTATTTCAGTTGGTTATATAAAAACCAACCGATATTTTTCTTCTCCTCCTGCAGTTTTTCTAATGTTTTAAATTGAAAGGTTTTGTCGTTATTTATCTCTATTAGATCACTATATTTTAACCACTCATCTTCCTCTTTCTTTGATCTATAATAGAGAGCTTCCTGTGTGGATAACCATAATGGAATTTCCCTGTAGAATTGTTTTCTAATTTTGAGCCATACCTTTAACAATGCTTTTCGGAACACATGATGTTCAAAGTCCTTATTAGCTGATAGCTTATTGTACCACATAAAGGCGTGATATCCAAAACGCAAATTACTGCCTTCTAGAGTAAGTAGTCTCTTATTATCCAATTTTATCCATTCTTCCAGCCAATTCATACAGGAGGCATAGTAATATAGTCTTAAATTCGGAAGACCAAGACCACCATTGGTTTTGTCATCCGTCAATATTTTCCATTTAGTTTTAGGTTTTTTCCCTTCCCATAGGAATTTAGAAAGCTCTCTTTGCCACACTTCAAAGCATCTTTCGTTAGCTAAAATAGGTAAATTCTGAAATAAGAAGATAAATCTGGGCAATATGTTCATCGTAATTACAGCTTTTCTGCCGAAAAGTGAAAGTCGCAATCTTGACCATCTTGTGAGATCTTTCCTGATTTCTTTCCATGTATTTTCATAGTTGTTTTGAAATAGATCAATGTTTTTCTTTGAAAGGGAAATGCCAAGATATTTTACTTTGCTCTGTAATTGAAATCCTGTAATATTCTTTAATTCTGTTTGTTCTGTTACTGTCATATTTTTGGTTAATATTAAAGTTTTTTCCTCATTAATTTTAAATCCTGAATGTTCTCCGAATTCTTTAATAAGATTAGTCATGTGCTTTATACTATTAATAGGGTCTTCTAAGAAACAAATCAGATCATCTGCGTAAATTTTCAACTTAAACTGTTCTTTTTTTATCTTAGCTCCCACGATGTTATCATCATCTCTTATTATTTGATGCACAATTTCTATTATCATCAAGAATATCAGTGGTGAAAGTGGGCAACCCTGACGAGTACCTTTTTCAATGTTAATTAAATTGGTTTTTTCATCATTTATAATTATTCTCGCTCTTTGTTCTTTGTATATTGAATTTATCCAGGTATAGAAACGTTCTCCTGTATTAGCTCTTAATAAGACTTCTTTTAGAAAATTCCAATTAACCTTGTCGAAGGCTTTTTCTGCATCAATGAAGATTAAAGCTATTTTTTTATCAATATTATAATCATAGTGTTCGATTATATTAACTACCGTCCGGATATTATTCCTGATTTGTCGATTAGGCAAGAATCCATTCTGGTCTTCATTGATTATTTCATTTAGAACATTTTTAAGTCTATTTGCCAATATTGAGGTGAAAATCTTATAATCGACGTTAGTTAAAGAAATTGGCCTGTAATTTTTTATCTCTTTCTTATCTCGTTTTTCTTTAGGTATAACAACAATTGTGGCTTCTTTCCAAGAATCAGGAATACCTTCTTTATGAATACTATTATATACATTATATAGTGGTAATAGTAAAAGATCTTTCAATTTTTTTATAATAAACAGCCGTGAACCCGTCTGGTCCTGGCGCTTTACCGGATTTCAATTTTCCTATTGCCTCTGAGATTTCTTCTACTGTTATAGGTCGACTCAATATTTCCCTGTGCGTGTCATCAAATATTGGAGTTTTTTTTCCTTCTAAATATTTCTTTATAGTCTTAGATTTATTTTTCTTTTTTACAGTTTCTTATGAGCCTAGGTGACTGACCCAGGGATGCTGCAAGTTTAGCCTTTTGGAGAGTTTTCCAGAAGAGATCAGCTGACTAGAATAATGAACTGAGGGCCTGTACAGAGTGCCAGAAATAATGCAGCTTGAGGCCACTTTAACTGTCCTGCCTCAGTGCTAGAGAATCGTGGGAATTGTATTTTTTTCTGAGACATTGAGCCTTCTCTGTCAGAGAGCTCTGGTGCCACAATAAACTACAGTTCCCATGATTCCTTAACACTGAGCCAGGACAGTTAAAGTGGCCTCAAGCTGCATTATTTCTGGCAGTCTGTAAAGGCCCTGAATAATCACAACTCAGCTGAAGAAGGTTAGGGTTAGGTACAAGTCCCTGGTGCTGGTTGTTTCAGAGATCTGCTGACAGATGTAGCTACCAGCAGAACTATCCTGCTGGCCAGGATCTGTTGACAGAAAAGAAAAAGAAAAAAAGGGAGGTTGGGTTGGTGGGTGGATAGTATGTAGGACAAGGCAGCAGCTGCATCATGCTACAGCCTAATCTCTTCCAGCTACCAGGATAATGTAGCAAAAACAAATTATGATAAAAACTTGGGTCTAAAATTAGCAAGGGAGGGAGAAAAACAGAGAACAAATGTGCTCATTTTTTTTTTACTTCTTGTTGTGTGCCTTAAAGACATTTTTGACCCCAAGGTGAAATTATCATAGGGTTTTCTTGACAAATTTCTTCAGAGGGGTTTTGCCATTGTTATCCTCTGAAGCTGAGAAAGTGTGACTTGCCCAAGCTCGGCCAGCAGGTTTTTATGCTTGAGTGGGGATTTGAACCCTGATCTCTGGAGTTGTGGTCCAATTCTCAGATCAGTACACCACACTGGCTCTCATGGTGTGAAAATTTACCACATGGTTTTGTGTGAAAAATCCAGTAGGGGTTTATTTGTACACAAAATATGATTTTTCACAAAAATGAAACCCATGTGGCTTTTTTGGGGAAACTTTTCTTTCCTATGAAAGATGTGAGGGTTTTTTGTTTGCTTGTGTTTGCATGAAACATACCTCCCCACCCCCCAACACTCCCCACCCCACACACTTGTTGTTTCCAGATAGGCATATGGGTACATGGGATTGTGTAAAATTGCTGGGTTTTGTGCAAATTTGGCACTAGCCTCTGCCCACATGTCCATCTGGAAAGATGGGAAAGATGGGATTTTGTAAAACAAATTGATTTTCATGTGGAAAAAACACACATCTCCCCAGAATGATTTCCTGAAACACTGGCAATCTGTGAATAGTGGGTGAGACCTGCACAGAAATGTGCCCTGTGTGGGGCTGAACTTAACCTGGTCTGGAAACTGCAGCTCGGTCAGAATGCAGCTGCCTGGTTGTTGTCGGTTGTCACATCATATCAGTATTTCACCCTTTGCTGAAGGATATCCACTGTTTGTCTATTTGCTACCAAGTCTATGTTTAGTATACTGGTACTACTATATAAGAGAATCAGTGTGGTGTAATGGATTGAGTATTGGATTAAAGCTCTGGAGATCAGACCTTGATTCCCTGCTCAGCCATGGAAACCCACTGGGTGACCTTGGCCAAGTTACACACTCTCAGCCCCAGAAAACCCCATGATAGGTTCATGTTAGGGTTACCACAAGTTGGAAATTACTTGAAGGCAAACAACAACAAAACAAGAATGGATAGGTTACAAATGGGATAGGTTACAAATGAGATACCTCAATTTACACCTTCTTCCATGCCATCCTATCTGATCACTGAGATCTCCTAAAGGGGCTCCTGGTGTTTCCATATGGGTCAAAGGTCTGTACATGGTGCTCCATCTGTACAGCTTTCCATGGCATGGAGGAATATGTGTATAGATATCCATGGGAAAGACTTATGTGGACATGAATTTTCACGCATAAGAGAAAGAGTCTTCCATCCAATCTGATCATCGTCCATGAATATCGTACACTTCACATGTCTTGCTTTGGTAGGGACAGAATCAGCTAATCATCTGCCATCCACTTTTTTAGCTGCTTTAAAATGTCCCAGTTTCTGTCTTTTTCTCCCATTTCCTCCCCTTTTTTCTTGGCTTACTTCAATTGATGCACACTGAGATTCAACTGCAAAAATAGTTTGTACTCCATTAACTCAACAGCATGGAGAAGGGAGGAAGGGGTAGGATCTTTCCAGGAGGCTCAGGCAAAAGGAAACTGGGTGTGTTCTTGTGTGTTTTTCTTTATTAATATTTTGCCATCTTGACCACTGTGATGTTGCTTGGCCCCACATGTCCCAATTTTCCTCTGTGAAATTTTGAAGCGTTTGGAATATGAACCCCTTGAAAATGGTTTGGTTTTGGAGATTGTCTATTTTGGAAATAATAATGCTGAATACCTGTTGAGACCAGTAAACTAAATTAAAATTTGTTTGCTTAGAGAAACATATCTCTCAATTTCTTACTAGAGGGGGAATTAAAAGAGAGGACAAGTTCAATCATGAATTGTCAACCACTCCCATAAAGTTCCAGTAGAACCAGGATAGATTTATTTGACTGTAGAAAATGATAAGAACATCTCTCTCTCTCTCTTTCTCTAAGTAATTTCAAAGCTCCCCAAAACATTCATAGTTGACAGTTTAATACCTATGTCAGCCATGATGGGAAAGTATGAAGAAATATGAGTTTCGAGAGGCAGGTGCTAGACTGTTAATTATACAGGGGCAGATACTTGAAATAGAAATGGTTGCATGATGCTAAGTGTGGACAATTGTTAATCCTAATGAAAGTGTTCCCCCTGACATTTCATCCAGACTCTCTAGGTGTGAACTAGTATTCAGTGGGTTTCAGTGAAGGATGGGCTGGTGCCAGACCAACCAAGCCTGTGAATAGTTTAAATATCTTTCATTTCACTTGTCCAACCAAGCCCAGGTTCTGAAAGCCATATAAATGAAGGGGTCTTGGTGTGGATGTTGAACTGTTCATTTCTCTCTCTCTCAATTTCTGTGTTGCTGTCTCTTCATACAATGAGTCGACAACTGAATGCAAAAGCTTTGAGTGGAGGGAAAGGGTTTAGCTCTGGTTCTGCTATCGTTTTTGGAGGAGGCAGGAGCACTGTGTCATCTCCGAGTCGAAGAAGCATGGGAGGAGGAAGTGGAAGTTATGGCTTTCACAGTCGGAGTCTTTATAATCTTGGGGGAACAAAAAGCATTTCCCAGAGTGTGGTTCCAGGAGGCGTTCGACGTGGAGGTGGATTTGGTGGTGGTGGTGGGCTTAGTTTTAGTGGTTTTGCTGGGGGTGGGTGGGCCAATGGCAGTTTTGGCAATGGAAGAAATGGGCCAGGCTCTTTTCCCTACCCATCGGGTAGCATCCAGGAGGTGATCATTAACCAGAATCTCCTGGCACCGCTTAACCTGGAAATTGATCCAGAAATCCAAAAAGTGCGCAAAGAAGAAAGGGAGCAGATCAAACACCTCAATGACAAATTTGCAACTTTTATTGACAAGGTGGGCTTTTAAATTGTTATAACTACTTCCTTCTGTTTGCCAAGCTCTTTCAATTATCCAATTAGAAATATTTAGCCATTCTTCCAACTGCTTGCCCATCCATGACTGTGTATTCTTATTTTTGATATTTTCCTTTGTGTATTTGGGATTATACACTATGTTCCTGGATATCCTTTCCTCCTTCATGGCACAATGATTTATTTCATTTTTATTTAAATAGATATCATCAGTGTAGGTGCACATGAGCAAACATGCACCCTTTTATTGACAGTTATCATATAAATCTTTGAATGTTGTAAGTTCTTCTGATTCCTTGGATTATCTTTTCACATTGACAGATTGAATATGAAATCACCATTTGGATGAACCATTAGACTGACAGTTAATTCATAATTCAGAATGAAAACTTAAATCACAGTTTAGAATGAAAGGTAGGATGAGTTTGATAGCTTCTTTTCAGGAAGTGTTGAGAACCCTCTACTGAAATTTGATGATCTTCAGGAAATGCAGTCTGCTTCAAGCTTTTAAACAATATCTGATTAATTTTCTAGCAGTGCATTCTGGGCATGTTCTTCACTAGATTACCTTTAGGAAACTATGCTTGCCAGTCTCATGGTATGAGGCATTTGTGCTTACCATGATTCTATTTGAGGCATTATGCCTATATATGAGGTTATATAAGAAGGGCAGAAACTTAAATGCTGTCGCCAAGATCCTGGCCTTCCTTTACTAAGCAGGGTAGTCCTGAATGTCAATGGAAATGCTCCACAAAACTTGGGGCCCATTCACTCCATGTGGTCATAGCACGATGATACAACTTTATCAACTGTGTCTGCATGCTCAGGAACCCTGAGATTTGTAGTTTTGTCAGAAGTAAAGGAACTGTCTGGCTAAGGATTCTAAATGTCCTTTCCTAAACTGCAAATCCCTAGATTCCACGAGATGCTGACTTGGCAGTTAATGTGGAATTATAGTGCTATAATGCTGTAAGGTGAATAGGCCCAGGAAACCTGTTTATTGGTGTTCCTTATAATGAAAAAAAATGTCTTCTGTTATGAAAGTGAATGCAAGTAGATGCCCCCTGAAGACATTTTCACTCCACAAGCAGAGGCTGGAACATGTGATGATAAGGCTGACTCCAGCACATATTACTCCTTTCCTCTGACCTAAGACCACGGATATTGTTTGATAGAGTACATAAACATGGGTAGAGGGGATGGGACTGTGTGTTCAGCTGTATATAATTTATTAATTATTCTTACAAGTGATGTTCCCAACTCTGGTCCCCTTCCAACATTCATTCATTCTCTCTCTCTCTCTCTCTCTCCATCTGTAAAACAAGGGTGTTTTTTCTCCCTAGAATGCTGATACCTCCCTCTTTTCTATGGAAGTGCTTTTCTGGCTACATACAAGTTGTCCATACTAATAGAGTAGTTCAATTGATAGCATAGAGGGAAAAATCAAAATAAAAAACAAAACCCCAAACACAATCTGGCAAATTCATATTTAATGCTTGAGCCTCAACAATTCTAGACATCAAAATTTTGAATCCAAATGTCACACTGTCTTTTTTTTTTAAAAAGTGTGATCTTTTATTTTAGTTGCTCTCCATTCTAATAAATTTGAGCTGCACTGTAACTAATGTCAACCATTCCTACATATTTAGACATTGAGGACAAATATAACTCCTGGTTTATTTCATTTTTGTATGCAAGAACAATGAATTTCAACAGTTTTTTTTTCACCCCACTGGTCAGGATTGTCATTTTTTGTGCATTTTTCTTTAAAAAATGAACAACTCAGGATTTCCCCCCAAAACCAAAAAATTATCTGTGCAAAAAATATGAATATGCTCATGTCCTATTTCACAAAATTCCACCCGCATTCTTACAGGCCCAAAGGGTGAGAGCCTTTCCTTCTTCATCAGCCAGATCTCTGAAACCAATCAGTATGTGTATGTGTGTGTAGGGGGAAAAGAACTGCAACATGGCACTGTCAGGCTGCTGTTGTGCAAGTGAGGAGAAAGGGGCAGATGTCACCCTCCTGCATTTGCAGAGGTGGAAAATAAAGGGCATTGGAGAAGAGACTGGTGATGTCTCTAAAGGCAGACCTCTGGAGGACCTAGAGGATGCCTTTGTTGTTCTTCTTTTGGTTATGGGGCATAATTAGAGACTTCTATGACATCCCTGCTCTCCACCAGCCACTGAGGATTTTACTACTCTTACCTCTTTTTTCACTGTGACTGTGCTAATGAAGGGAAATGCATACATACTGGTTTGGGAGCACTCCCTAATGCATGTTTCTTCATTAGCACAACCAGACTGTTGCTGCCTCCTCATGCTCTCTTCTACCCCTGTTCTCAAATCTGTTTCCCTATGCTATACCCTATCTATTGTGCCCTTCATTTGCGTGTGTGTGTTGTTTCTCTTAACACAATTCCTGAGTTATGCAAATGCATTTTTTTTAAAAAAAAGGACATTTTTTTTTTAAAAAAAGTTGTTCTGGAATAGCGAAGGGGAGGATGACAGGCGAAGAAGAGGAGACACTGACATCACGTACAACCAAATAATTTCCCATACTTTATAACCGAAGCGATTGAGAGCTTATTGATGGGTGCCCCCCCATCCATGACAAGGGATGGGTTAACAATGATGGAAAGACAAGGCAGTGACAAGATGGCACTGTGTGATAGTTATTACCAAAGGTGCTATTGAACTTTTCTCAAGGTTTAAATGCTGTGTGTGAAAAAGTCCTAAATGGCCGGGGGGGGGGGGGGGAGAATGAGACATTTCATTTTTTAGGAAGTTGGAGGTCATTCCTCAAGGGGATAGTGAATCTTCCTTCTGCAATAACCATAAAAAGACATATACATAGATATGTTAGACCTATCCCTGCATATGTCACTAATAGGACACAAGCCAATGTTGGAGGAGGTAATAGGCTGGATGAAGAAAAACAAATTGAAGCTGCATCCTGACAAGGCATTGGTACTTACTGTCACAGGTCCTAACCTGGGCTTGGAGGTATATCAACCAGTCCTGAATGGGGTTACACTCCCCTTGAAAGACTTTTTTTTTGCATCTTGGGGGTAATTCTGGATCTGTTGCTTCAAATGACAGCTCAGATAGATGTGACTTCCAGGAGTGCTTACTATCAGCTTTAGCTGATATGACAGCTGCACCCCTACCTAGAGCTGGATGACCTAAAGATGGTAGTGCACACACTGGTAACCTCAAAGCTGGACTTCAGCAATGTACTGTACATTGGGCTACCTCTGTACCAAGTTCAGAAACTTCAGTTCAAAACATGGCAGCCAGATTGATTACTGGGACATCCAGAAATGATCATATTACACCAGTATCAAAATCATTCCATTAGCTACCAATTAGTTTCTGGCCAAGGTACAGTGTGTTGGTACCTTGAAAGCCCTACAGGGTTTGGGTCCAGGTTACCTATAGGATCACCTCCTCACATATAATCCACCCCATTCACTCAGGTCTTCTGGCAGACATTTACTCCAGTCAGCCAGGACTAGGTTGGCCATTGTCAGCCAGAGGATTTTTCTTCAGCTGATCCTAGACTGTGGAATAACCTGCCAGAAGATGATCAACAGCTAAATATGCTATCTGAATTTAAAAGAGCTTTAAAGACCAGCCTCTTTCAGCAGGCTTATTCAGATTATTTTTAAATTGTGAAATTTAACTATGAATTTTAAATGTGGATTGTTTTAATATGCATATATCTTATTTATCCTTTTAAACTGATGTGCATTTTAACTGATATATTTTAACTGATGTGGTGTTTCTGTTAATTGTTGTTGTTCTCCCCCCCCCTCAATCCATGGGAGGAGGTGGGTAAGAAATTATTATTACTGTTTTTTTTTTTTTAAATAAGCTGCACTGCTAAAAATGTGGCATTAAAAGTCAGTGAGTCAACGTTTAAAAAAAGGTACACAAAAATATGTACATTAGAACAATGCATTTAAGGACAAGCAGATTGAAATGTGGATGGCCATTGATACAAGCTGGGATGGGATATGGGAAGAGCCTCATAAACTAATACAGAAAACAGAGAGCAGAATACAAATGCCAGTGGGAAATGGAGAAAACTCGACAGTAATGAGACTTGGAAATTTTCACATCCCTAATAGAAATTGTTTGAATTCCCAGGTTCGATTCCTGGAGCAACAGAACAAAATCCTTGAAACAAAACTGAACCTTTTGCAACAGCAGCCCATAGCCCACATGAAGAGCAAGGTTGAACCTCTCTTTGAGTCCTACATCCACAGCCTGAGAAAGCAGCTAGACTCTCTGACGACTGAAAGAGGAAGGCTGGGCACAGAACTGAAGAATATGCAGGATCTTGTGGAAGATTTTAAGCAACGGTACAGGAAAAAACACCATCTTTTAAAACAGAACTTAATGGGGACCAGGCTCCAAATCCTATAGACCTCCCTGCACACTGTGCCCCCTAGTATGTCAAACTGTTTCTCTTCTTCTCCCGAGTCCCTCTCAAAATGGCACCCAGAAGTGATTTTGCATCACATCCTGTCACCATTTTGAGAGAGAGTCCAACAAAAACAGAACTATATATGTGTGAGAGAAGGGGTAAGGTGGGGAATTCTGCAGCGTGGTGTTTTTGCAATCTCATGTATGGGGGGGGGGGGCTTTCCACGCACCTTTCAAGCAAAAATTGCTATTTTTAAAAATTGGAGGGGGTTGGGGACTTTGGAGGACGACCAGGTGTATTCAAGGTCACAAAAGTGGGATCTAGGGGAATTATAAAGCCCATGGTTTGCATTTTTCCTATTCCTACATTGAAGTAAATCCCATCTTCTGAAATCGCATTTTTAAAGGATAGTGACAGAGAAGGAAAGAGTGAAATTCCACATCCCTGCCTTTGATAATACTCTTAAGTCCAACACTGGTGCTTGCTTTAAATATCATATATAGATGGACCCTTTGTTGAGCATAACCAGGGCTTCTGCCACACTGCAGAAATAAAGCAGTTTGACAGCACATTAACTACATGACTCAATGCTAAGGAATTCTAGTTTGGTGAGGCACCAGAGCTCTCTTCCAGGGATGGCTAAATATCTCACAAAACTGCAAAGTCCAGAATTCTATAGCATTGAGTTATGGCAGTTAAAGTGGTGTCAAACTGCTTTATGTCTGCAGTGTGGCAGCATCCTAAACTGCTAGTATAATCATGATACTTAAAGCAAATATTGTCAGGTAGGTTTTGTATGTCTGGGGAAAGGAAGGGTATGTAGGGAGATTGGCACACCTAAGATATCAGAGACTGTGTGGCTATATTGTTCCGTTAACTGATAGAATCATCCTAATCCCTGTCCTTTTTTCAAATCCCAAAAGGTATGAGGAAGAAATCAACAAGCGCACAACTGCTGAGAATGAATTTGTACTGCTAAAAAAGGCAAGGATTTTTTTTTTTGGGGGGGGGGGTCCATATAACAAAGGTAGATCTAAATGGAGGTAAATGGTGACAACTGCTTGTGTGAGGGGCAACAGGTAAGTCTGGAAAGATTAGAGACATTAGTTACTCCTGACCAGAGTCAGCTCCAAGTTGGAGGGGGCCTCTACCAAAGTGCCTTTTGGGAGCCCCACCCCCACCCCACCCCACCCCCACCCCCACCCCAATATAGCTGCACACCTCGTGGGCTTACTGCCTCATGGTGCTGGGAGCAGTAGGACTCCAGTCTGTGGCTCTCTTTCCATTTAAATATTCAAACTATCCTTCAGATGGCAGCTGTATTGGAAACACTGTGGATCTTTGAAATTGTGGGTGGTTCATGCATGCTGCCATACTCACAGGAATCCCAGAGTCAGAGACAATGACACTGTCTGCATGGGCCAAATAAAATGTTCTCCCTCCTTTTCAGCGGGGATGGGTCCTTTTGTCAGGGAGTCAAGACGACACAGCACCAAACCCCCTGGAATACCCCTCTTAAAATGAAATAAAAAACCTTACCATTTGCTCCAGATCTTCCTGGAATATCTGGAGCTCTCTGTTGTGATGCTGAGCAGCTGTTTACATGTATGTCCTGCTGTGCTGCCCAGCACCTTCACCACCACAGTGAATCACTCACTCTGAGGTCAGAACAAGGCACCCAGCCTTGTGATCAACACACAGCTGGCCACCATTGAAACAGAGGGCCCCAGGTAACAGGGGGCGGATGGGGCAGCTCTGGGGCCAGGATGCTACAGGCTGGTTCCAAAGTATCTTGGCCTGTGCAGACACCACCAATATCAGTGGTAAGCCATGTCTTCTGGTCTAGTATTTTGGCAGCTGGGTAGGCTGCTAGGTCTTGATGGCAGCCCAGTCTCCTTCCTCCCCCTCTCTGCCAATGTCTAGTCATAGCCAGAGTGAGTCAAGATCCACAGATAGCAATCAGAATGAAAGAAAGGGAGAACTATATGTTGAAGATGCACTGTTTTCTCCTATTAATACAATATTTCATTTTAGCAAAATGGAGGATAAAGCATAGTCACCAAGGCACTTAATAACTATTCATACATGAGCTATGGAGTGGGATGCAGCAGTAAAAACCAAGGCAAAGACAAAGTTAGGGCTTTTACAGACTGCCAGAAATAATGCAGCTTGAGGCCACTTTAACTGTCTTGGCTCAGTGCTAGGGAATCATGGGAATTGTATTTTTTTTTCTGGGACATTGAACCTTCTCTGTCAGAGAGCTCTGGTGCCACAATAAACTACAGTTCTCATGATTCCTTAGCACTGAGTCAGGACAGTTAAAGTGGCCTCAATACCCCAGAGGACAGGATCAAAATTCAAAATGACTTGAACAGACTAGAAAGTTGGGCCAAAGCTAACAAAATGAAATTCAACACGGAGAAATGTAAGGTACTGCACTTAGGGCAGAAAAACGAAAAGTACAGATATACGATGGGGGACACCTGGCTGAATGAGACTACGCGTGAAAGGGATCTAGGAATCCAGGTGGACCACAAGTTGAACATGAGTCAACAGTGCGATGCAGCAGCTAAAAAGGCCAATGCAATTTTAGGCTGCATCAGTAGATGCATAGTGTCTAGATCAAGAGAAGTAATAGTGCCACTCTATTCTGCTTTGGTCAGGCCTCACCTGGAATACTGTGTCCAGTTCTGGGCACCACAATTCAAAAAGGATGTGGAGAAACTGGAGCGTGTCCAAAGGAGGGCAACTAAAATGGTGAAGGGTCTGGAAACCATGCCCTATGAGGAACGACTTAGGGAGCTGGGGATGTTTAGCCTGGAGAAGAGAAGGCTGAGAGGTGATATGATAGCTGTGTTTAAATATTCGAAGGGATGTCATATCGAGGAGGGAACAAGTTTGTTTTCTGCTGCTCCAGAGACTAGGACCTGAAACAATGGATGCAAGCTGCAAGAAAAGAGATTCCACCTCAACACTAGGAGGAACTTCCTGACAGTAAGGGCGGTTCGACAGTGGAACACACTCCCTCGGAGAGTAGTGGAGTCTCCTTCCTTGGAGGTCTTTAAGCAGAGGATGGATGGCCATCTGTCAGGGATGCTTTGATTGGGGGTTCCTGCATGGCAGGGGGTTGGACTGGATGGCCCTTGTGATCTCTTCCAACTCTATGATTCTATGATTAAGCTGTATTATTTTTGGCAGTGGATCTCTTTCTTTCCCTACCCTGGGTTTGAGAAAGCAAGGGTGGTATAAATGCAAATCTTTCCAAACACACAACCAAAATCTAACACCAATTTACAGCCAGCATTACCAGGATCTTATTTGGGGAAGGTCTGTGAGAATGTGTTTACTTCTTCCTTGTGTATGTGTAATGTGGACATTCCAAGTGGGGTTTACCTTTAGTAGAGGGAAGCCATATTTCAAATACTTCCCTATTCTGTAATTGAAGAACTGAGTTGCATCCATAGATCAAGTCAGGCAGAAACTTCTGTGGGGGCAAGGGGATCCCAAGGAACTCACTTTAGACAACACCCAGATCCTCCCCTCCTCCTCTGCCATTGTGCCACCAAATTTACCCTCATACTTCTGATTTCTGGTGATAGCAGTGAAATTCTGCTGATAGCAGTGAAAAACAGAGAAACTGTCAGATAACTTGTTTTCAGTTGAATCATGATTGTGGGATGTGCAAGGGTTTGGGATTTCCAGAAGAATTGGCTGGGAGTGTAGTCAGTTCTCACATTCAGCTTATTCATGTGTTTTATATGTTTAATGGTTATAGAACATAGTAACAGGGCATTTACTGTTTAATCAAACAGGGTTATAGCAAATCATCAGCATAATGTGGTTTTCAACAGTTGCATTTTCTCCAGCAGGCTGTGCAAGGATAGAATGTCTCCATTTCATCAGAATGTCCAGGATGCTGTTCCTTTGTAGGATGGGGTGATTTCTCTCCCCCTTTGTTTGGGAAAGTGCTAGCACTTTCTAGAACAAGAGAGAAGGGGTATTTGAGGATCAGGAAGGACCAGAGAATTGCTCCCATCTTGCAGAAGTGGGGGAGGCCA
Source organism: Phrynosoma blainvillii (assembly GCA_026167975.1). NCBI lineage: Eukaryota > Metazoa > Chordata > Lepidosauria > Squamata > Phrynosomatidae > Phrynosoma > Phrynosoma blainvillii. Next base: position 203,006,673 of record JANUYF010000002.1, on the reverse strand, counting down.
CTGCCTGTACTCTGGCTCAGCAGGTCCATTGTGGGCAACCCCTCAATGATTGTGAGACCCTGGTGGACAGTAGGTGTGATGAAGGATTTCTTCAATCAGCTAAGGGACATGAACTAACTTTGCCTTTGACTTAGGTTTTACTGCTGCAATTCACTTACTATCTCACATAATCAATAAATGATTAAGTGCCCTTGTGACAATGGCCCAAAGCAGATGGGCCAAGAGGACTGCATCAGGACTGTGCCGACCCCGATCGTGCCAGGACTGTGCTGACAACATGCTGCCAGTCCTGATCCAGGTCACAACCATGGTCCTGAATCAGGCCACTGGAAGGAGCAGATACATTCTGCTCCTTTTTGGCCTGGTTCTCTTTATTTGGCATGGTGTCGGCATAGTGTTGGTGCAGCTTCTAAAAGCCATGCCCCCAATGTGGCCTGAAGCTGGCACTTTTTGTCTGTGTGTTTCAAGTCTAATAAGCTTATTGCACAGCACTTACAAGAACGGGAACATAAGGGAACGGAATGGAGCAAAAACACATTTTACTGCATGGGAGAACACCACCGATGCCTCCGGGAGTCCCCAAGGCGTTCCCCAGCCATTCCTGGCAGCCAATTTTGAAGCGTCCTTCAAAAATTGGCTGCCAGGAACATCTGGGGAGCACCTTGGGGACTCCCGGAGGCATCGGTGGTGTTCTCCCATGCAGTAAAATGCGTTTTTGATCCATTCTGTTCCCTTCCCTTCCGTTCCATTCCTGTTCTTTAAGTGCTGCGTGATAAGCTTACATGTTTCAGTTTAACAGATTGTTGAGCCTGAGCTGGCCAGGAAACTGAATAGACCAGGGCCCTGAAATTGACTCTTGCCCTCCCTACAACAGATTCTAGCAGCTCTAGTTCAAAAAGTCACTTTTCAGAGTCCTGTTTTCAGCTTCTTTTTTAAAACCTTCTCTGTGTGGCATTGAAGGGGTATATGTAAAACACCTGATATAGGGATTTCCTGTGGTGGCTCATTTGGTGTTGATTGTTTGGGCACTTCCAAGACTGCTTATTTGGGGGTCAAAATTTGCAACAAATAAACATGATTTCTAGCATGAAATTCCAAGTATTGAAACCAACTACAAATCTCAAAATGCCATAAGAGAGAATCATGACAATTAATGTGGTATCAAACTACTACAACTATATGTTGCAGACATACCCTTAATCATGAGTTTCCCACTTTAAGGATAAATAAGTTGCATTTGGCATTGGATTTGTGGGGCTCTAGCCAACTTTTTCAGATGCAAAGAAGTCCAGAAACACATGGAGAACTCCAGGTCCTCCACTCTGATATATGGGGATTTGTTTTCAAGTTGTGTATATCAGCATGTGTATGAAAATAAGGAATGGGAAGTGGGAAATCAATGGGAGAGGTAGTATCATTGGAAAGGTGAGGAGAGTGAGAGAATGGGGATTGTACATTGTTTGCATGCACATAAAATATATTTAAAATATATATTTCAAATGTTTCAACAAAACATTTCTGATGTGAGGATTTGTTTTGTTTTTCCACAGGATGTAGATTCAGCCTATATGAACAAAGTCGAGATGGAGGCCAGGGTGGCTTCTCTGACTAAGGAGGTCAATTTCCTGAGAAGCCTCTATGAGGAGGTGAGGATCTATCCCTAGTCATTTAAAGCCATCTCAAAGTATCTCAAAGGTTTAGAACCTGGTGTCTCCTGATGTTGTGGCATTTTCTCTTCCTCAACTCCTTTCTAAAACGGTCAGGGATGAGGAGAGCAATCTAACATCTGAATAGTCACACTGTGCCTACATCTGTTTTTGACTCTGCAAAGACATGGCAAAAAATAATTCTAGACACTGGGGCAGGGAGTTCACATGCAAAGACTGGCCTTCATTCAGAAGTGTTCATCTGGTCTGTACACTAGTTCTTCCACTATATCTGCCAGGGCTATAAGCCTTCTTTTGGTGGAGGCAATAAAAAAGGCAGCACTTCCTGGTTAAAACAAAGTGTACAGAGAATGTACACCTTGTCTGAAGAAAAATTGTGTTTCCCTGAGGCTTCTGGAAAGCACTAGTTTGTATAAAAGAGAAAAAATGCAGAAGAATTAACCATAATAGTGCCACTGAATTCAGAAACAGTGAAAGAAGGATCCCCATCCAGGTAGGGGCCACATGCAACCTGCACGACAACACTCCTCTAAAGGATAAATGTACATAGCAGTCAGTAATACATGTTTGTTTGCTATGTCTCTTATCTTATGTTAGTGTCATATATTGAATCAGTACTTATTGCTACTTGAATATCCCATTTAATGGTATTGCCAGAAAAGGAAATAACTAGTTTCTAGTTTGGGTATCAAATCTAATAACTACCATAGGCAAATGTACATATCTATGATTTTTTTTTTAAAAAAAAATATGTTCATGCTACGTGTGTATGTGTGTGTTAAGGGAAACCGCCTCTAGTGGCAATCGCTTGTTATTTTGTTGTACTCTCTCAAAAAATGCTAGATCATCAAAGCATCAGATGTATAGCTACCCTCCCCTTTGCAGCTTTCTCTTGTACTGAAAATCTGAAGTGGATAAGGTTGCCAGATCTTAGGATCCAACCCTGAGACTTCACTTTCCTTGGGTCATCTCCAGGCAGATATGAGGGGGGCAAATTCTTTAGTTTTGCTGTGCTTAGCTCCAGGCATAAGGCTAACAGGCTTAGACCTTTGTGCAAATATCCAGTTCACCTACTAGAGCACCAGCTTGTTACTATTTCCAAGGCTTAATTCATTTGTTGATACAGCTTCCAAAGACTCACCCGTGTGCGTGTGTGAACCATCTATATACCTAAATTCTTCCTTCCTGCTCAATTATTGTGGTGCCAGTATGGCGTAGTGGTTTGAGTGTTGGACTATGACTCTCAAGGCCAGGGTTTGAGTCCCAGCTGAGCCATGAAAGCCACTGAGTGACCTTGAGCTGGTCACATACTCTCAGCCTCAAGGGATGGCAAGGGTAAACCTTCTCTGAACAAATCTTGCCAAGAAAACCCCATGATAATTTCGCATTAGGGTTGCTGTAAATCAGAAACTACTTGAAGGCATACAACATACACAACACATGGGGGTCACCATATACTCTTCTCTGCATCCTTCTTCTGACTAGAAGCAAGTCAGCTAGACTAAATGTTCTTCATTCCATCTCCCTAAGAAAGAATAATTCCTCACTTCAACTTGATCTGGCAATAGCCCCTTTACCTAAAATTTCTCTCTTATTTCCAAACGGGAAAAATATTGTGTGCTTGTGTGTGTGTGTGTGTGAATGAATGTAAATGACCAGATGTGAGCAACTGTGATTGGTACTTAACACTTAGCAGCATCACCAGGGGCTGTCCGTAGATCTCTGGTTTTGGCTTGGAAACCTCGTGGCCTGGGATCTTGTACTGGCAATCTTAGAGATGGACAAGACATACGAGTAATCTTGTGGAAGTAGTACAGCCCAGATACTGATTTACTCACTCCTATATTAAGTTGGATATGATGCTGTGGTGCAAAATATATTTACTGATTAACTTCTTGTGACTTGCAGGAGCTGGCACAAATGCAAAGGCAGGTAAGCGACACAAGCATCATCCTCTCCATGGACAACAATCGAGACCTGGACTTGGACATTATCATTGCTGAAGTCAAAGCTCAGTATGAAGATATGGCAAATAGGAGTCGAGCTGAAGCAGATGCCATGTACCAAAGCAAGGTGTGTATACCCCCAAGCTTAGAATTGTCCCTTGCATAATGCTTTAAAACAAAATGTCACTTCAAGCCTTTTTTTTAAAAATCACAAATTGAGATCAGGGGAATATGCGAGAATTTCTCTCTCCCTAAAAATCATTTGAGCAACTAATATACCAGTATATTTTTCAAGTTACATACTTCCTGATCAAAATAGCACCACAAAACAGTATTCCAGGATTGACATTTGGAGACATTTATGTGTAAAATAGACATGCACAGATTTTCTGATTCTCAATGAGAAAAGGTCTCTTGACATGCCAAATCAATTAACTGTGTGAAAATTTTGTTTTGGAACAAGAGTGAAAACAACTTCTCCTTTGCTGTTCTCATTTTATGTGTATTTTGTGGAGAAAAAGCCTTATGTGTGCATGCGCCTTCAAGACATCTGTTGACTTATGACAACTCCATGCATTTTCTAAGTTTTTTTTAAGGCAAGGAATACTCAGAGGTGGTTTTGTCAGTTCTTTCCTCTGAAATATAGTACACAGCGTCTGGGATTCCTTAGCAGTCTCCCATATAAGTACTAACCAGGGTTGATACTGTTAAGCTTTCAAAATCAGATGGGATCTGGTGCTTTCAGGGTATTTGAACAAAAACATTGTTACTTGCACAAAAACAGATAAACAAAGTGTGCACTTCATTGCCCCTTCAGTGTAGCATAAATATCCACACACAGAATTATGCTATGCTGGCACTACCCAACCCAAATCAACATGGTTCAACATATGTCAATGACTGGCTACTATGTAATGTGAAATTGCAATGCACAATTCTGTGAGAGAAGCTATGAGCTAACCAATGAGATTTAGGGGCAACCAGTATCTCTTCCACATTATTCTTTCACTTCCAAACACTGGGCAGTCAAATGGCTTCCTTCAGATAGCTAGATTTGACCATGAATTTGGCCCTAAGGTCTGCCTGCTGCTCATTTGAGTTATAATGTCTTGGCACATAAAATCAGTTTCAGGAACTTCAGCTGACAGCTGGGAAGCATGATGATGCCTTGAAAAACTCCAAGTTGGAGATTTCTGAGCTGAATCGACTGATCCACAGGCTGAGAGCAGAGACTGACAATGTGAAGAAACAGGTAGGATGCACCTCTTTAGTGGAGACACCCAGAAAAAAGTGCTTTCTTTACATTTGGTTGTTATTCTTGTGCTTCTACAAGGAATAGATGCTTGGAAAAATGTTTAGAATGGTCTAGAAATTGATTTTTTTAGCAGAATAATAGTGATGCTAATTAATAAAATGTAAAATTAAACAGAGGATTACATCTTATCTCCCTTTATTGGTAATATTTTTATGGCAATAATTTCCCAGTTAAACATGGCTTAGCTTGCAAATGAGAATTTTCTCTTGTACATGAAGCAGTGGACCTGTTCATTCTCACTTTTTCTCATACTCCCCCCATCCAAATAATTAACCATCCTAAATTCTATGACTTCAACAATTTTACCTTCTCAAATGGACATTTACTCAGTGATTATCTCAGATCATTTCCCTCTTTCCTCCAAATCATTATTCTGTTCCATCGTTGGCATAACTCTTTTAAGAATAATTACTATTTTACACACTGTTTTGATGAGCTGTTGCTTCACTAATTACTTGCAATCTTTAAATAAGGGAAGAATAAGTTTGGCCTTCAGATATTTTGACTATGACTCCCATCAGCCCTATGCACCATGGCCAATGAAAAGGGATTCTGAGAGGTTGTTCATCCTGGCTTTACATCCTGGTCTTATGCACATTTATTCAGAAACAGATTCTACTGATTTATATTGAATGTACTCCTTAGCCTGTGGAGTGTACATAAAGTTGAGGGCAGCTTTTGTTAATTGATACTTTCATCCATGTAAGCTGCATGGATTCCTAAGTTCCATGGCTTTCTTTTGCTTATTGTGTTACTGAAGGCGCCTGATAGTTAAGTGCATAAAAATGGACCTGGTCCTTCAGATGAATCATATCAAAGCAGAATCAAGCATTTAAGACACCTACAGAACTTTCTCAAGCTTTTTCATATCATGGTCATCAGGCCTTGGTTGTGTAAAATCTGAATTGTTTTCTTGTCTTTTCATTTTCTTGGTAGTGTGCTTACCTTCAGTCATCCATTGCTGAGGCTGAAGAACGTGGAGAGATAGCCCTTAAAGATGCAAGGGAAAAGCTGACAGAACTGGAAAACGCTATGCAGAAAGCAAAGGAGGAGTTGGCTCGTCTTTTGCGAGATTACCAGGAACTTTTGAATATCAAGCTAGCCCTTGACATTGAGATTGCCACCTACAGGACACTCCTGGAAGGCGAGGAATGCAGGTGGGTATCATGGCACCCAAAGTGATTGTCTGCAGCTTCTCATCAACTAATCAGCTATTCAGTCAGTTAATCCACTGATTTATTTTTGAGAATCTAGCTGTTACACTGGCCCATCCCCATTTCCCCCTGAAACATGGTGTCTGTTCTTGAAATATACTGAAAAAAAGAATCTTCAACAGTTCCAGAAGAATCAGTTCAATTGGTGGCTGTACTTCTATTGCTGAATGTGATCCTGAACAGCAGCTTGATATTAAGGCTTCCTCCATCACTAGGCAGAGTAAGGCCTCAGGCAACAGATGTAGGGGACAGGGACAGAAATAGGTAATTCCACCCAACACCTCTCTTGCAACTATTCCTCTCTCATGGAAGACAGAGATATATGTGCCACATGTGATATCCTACACCTTCAAAGCTGTCTTCTCTCTTTGGGTATGGGGGAGAGTGCTATCCAATTGCCAGTACTGAAAGAAAATATAGTTTCCAGTCTAGTTGGCACTAATATATGGAAGCAGTGGGGCAATAGGGATTGGGCTGCATTATCAGTTCTGGTCCTGTCTGCATGAGCCAAATAAAATGTCCTCACTTGATCCTACAGTGAGTAGTCTTGATGATACAGGGCCTAATACCCAGTTCTGGTGTGGACTATGCAGCTGATGTCTGGCCAGTTCAGCACCGAATCTGCTGTACACCCCCTTATAACAGTTTAAAATAACTCATCTTTTGCTCTGGATCATTCAAGAAGATCTGGAGCCCTCTGTTGTGATGCCGGCCAGCTGTTCACGTGTGCTTCTTTGAAGGGAAGTGTGAAAGAGCTGCCACTGTTGCCATTTTCCCACCCAGGTATTCAAAAAGGTCAAAAGTGGCACTGCAGCAGAGAGAATAGATTGGGAGGGGTTAGTGCTTTTGGAGCTCCTGGGACAGACTAAGCTTTCACCTTTCGCACCTCTACTCAATGTAAGGGTGGTTCCTTTTATGAGAAAAGTATAGTACCTCCACTGACCTGTGGATAAGTCAATCCAGGATTTTGTGGGTCAATTTTTAACCCAAATTTCTAGACATAGGGCCTTTACAGACTGCCAGAAATAATACAGCTTGAGGCCACTTTAACTGTCCTGGCTCAGTGCTAGAGAATCATGGGAATTGTATTTTTTTCTGGGACATTGAGCCTTCTCTGTCAGAGAGCTCTGGTGCCACAATAAACTACAGTTCCCATGATTCTCTAGCACTGAGCCAGGACAGTTAAAGTGGGCTCAAGCTGCATTATTCTGGCAGTCTGTAAAGGCCCTTATACATGAGTATATATAGTAAGTTCTCAAAGTGCTTTCATAGGGCCGATGCAGACCAGCAGTTTAGGCCAGCCTGGGGGTGGAGTTGGGGTGGGGTAACCACACGCTGGTCACCCCGACTCTGCACAGCTGTCTGCATGATACGTGGTGTCAAGGCACCCTCTTGGTGCAGCATGCACACACACTGTGCTAAAAGGGCGCAAAAGAGCTGCAGTGGCAGCTCAAAGGGTGGCCTTTTGCCGCCCCCAAAAGGAGCAGCATTTTGCTGCTCTTTTGGGGGCAGCAAAAAGGAGGATCCGTGCCATGCCCTGTGCTTGCTGCGGCCCTGATCCACCACTCCCAGGGGCGGCCCAGAGCCACCCCAAACAGGCCGTCTGCATTGGCCCTTAGTTTCTTTTTGTCTCATGTTCAGTTTTGTTTTTTTAAATTAAGATTCTTTAGGATTAGGAGGAATTCTGTGAAATATCCCAATGTGGGCAGATGTTCAAGCATTTAATTTTTTTTTTATTGCTGGTAATAAAAAGATGCACCATAATGTTTTTTTAAAGTTAACTAGTATGGAGGAGGTATAATAAATCCAATCCAGCAATTGTCATGTGCAAGATGGCATCAGCTGTGAAGGTGATCTGTGACACAGTGGGCCCTTTCTGCCCTGGGTAAGGGCAGCCCAAAGAATCCTGGCCCCGAAGCTGCCCCAGCCCTCCCCTGTTACAAAGGCTCTCCATTCTGATGAAAGGTGGTTAATCACACATGCATCCTGCTGAGCTGCCTGGTGCATCTGCTGCTGCTACAAATCACTTTTCTCTAATGTCAGAAGAAGGCTCCCAGTCTCTATCACATGGCTGGACATTCTGTTTGATCCCAGAGCTAATGACTGGTGGCAGCAGTGGACACTCCATGTGGTTCAGTGGGACGTATTTCAAACAGGCACCCAGCATCCAGGAAGAACTGGTACAAACAGGGAGATATTTAATTGTGTATAAAGAGGGGCTATCTCCCAGTTCTGATGCTGAACACGCTGGGTGTTGTCCAATCTGTTCACACCAGGACCAAGCTTTGGGCTATGCATCATCCAATCTCCCTGCTAAGATGATGGGGGGGGGGGGGGGAGGCCTGTTTATTTGACCAGTGCAGACAGGGCCTACGAATCCTACTCAGTATTGTATAAGGCACTGGATGCCTTATACTCAAATACTTGGGAATCAGTCCCATAGAATGTTGACTTTTTGAGGAGTCTTGCACAAGACTGTGCTCTAGGTGTGCTTAATGTTATAATACATGGAGGTCTACCTGAGAAAACAGAGGAAGATAAGGAGTTTCCAACTCTGCACTTTTTGTTTTCCCCAACAGGATGTTGGGAGAATGCGGCAATGCTGTAAACATATGTAAGTAGCTGAAAGTTTTGTGTTGATTTTTGGGGTTTGCAAAAATGGTATGTTCTGAACCCTCTATGTTGGAAAATTATGGAACATCAGTTCCAACATGAATTGGTGGTTAGGCTGGTCCTACAAGAGATAGCGTCTTCTCAGTGGTGGCACCAAAATTATGGAACTCCCAACGTCAAGTGATACATTTAGTACCCTCCAGAACATGTTTTTGTTTCAGACTGTTTTTTAATCAAGAGTATAGGCATGGGGTTCTATTATGTAGTTCTTATTGCTCAGCTTTAAGATTTTAGATGCTGAATGAATGTTGAGGAGGGGGTTGGAAGACTGAAAACCAGTTTCAGAAGGGGGAATGGAATGGAGTAACTTGGAAATGGGCTTGCTTGTCTATCCCAATCGGAGCAGTTCTCACTGCAGTATTTTGTGGCACATCCTAAATGGGGCTGCAGATGAGCAGCTCTGAGCCACCTCGGGAAGCGGTGGATCGGGGCCGTGGTTACCCCATGCTGCGACCCCGATCCTCCCTTTTGCCACTCCGAAAAGAGCGGAAAAATGCCACTCCTTTCTGGGGCAGCAAAAGGGCGCCCTAAGAGCCGGTGCACGGCTCTTCTTCACCCCTTCCGGTGCAGTGCGTTAGGATGCTGTGCCAGGAGGGCTCCCTGATGCTGCCCACCATATATAACAGTGCACGGCATCAGGACACCACCGGTGTGGGTTTGGGGCGGCCGGCATGTGGCTGCTCCGCCCCATCTCTGCCTCCTGGTTGGCCCTTTGGGCTGGTCTGCAGAGGCCCTAAGTCTATCATCCTGCTTCCATATTACAAAGCTTCCATATTACAAAGCTTAATAATTAGTCCCAAAACTAATGCATTATTACTTTTCCAACAATAATGTATTATTATATTATAAATAATTATATGTGTGCATTTCTATGTTTTCACAGCTGTGGTTAGCAACAGCAGCATGGCTGGAGGAAATGGATTGGGCCGTGCTGTTGGAAGTGGTGGAGGTTCAAGCTCTGGAAGTGGCAGGGGCATTGTGGGATATAGTTCTGGGGGTGGAAGAAGCTCTCCTGGCCTGAAAATTATATCAACAACCTCTACAAGCAAAAGAACAACCATAAGATGAGCCATAAGCATAATTTCCTGAAAAACCAAATTGACCACTTACAGATCTTTGAGGCTTGTCAACACTAAATGTCTGCTGTGGACAAACTTGCTCTTTGTGTGCATTAATTCTCTTTTTAATGGCTTCACAGGAATCACATTCTTTTTGCAAGCATATTGAATAACGGTAAAAAACAACAAACCTATTATGGAGAAGGAATGATCCAGTTTAGGAGCATTCCAGTGTAAGGACATTTATGCCATTTTAAATGTCATGGACTCATATTTCCCCAAACCCTGTGAACTGTACATAGAGAGATCTTGTAGCATCTTTGAGACTGAAGTGTTGGAAGGTATAGTAGAGAAACCTGTTAGGTGTCCATAGCCACCTTCACACAGAACAACAGAGGACAGGGTTCCCTTGGAAAAAGAGATAACAATTTAACCAATACATCTGTTTCTAGTTTTCTATTTCATGCTGTAGCTGTAGAGACATGGACACAGGTTTGTGACATAGCAGCAAAACATGGCATCCTGTCACAATTTTCTTCACCACTAGCGATTTGCTCATCTTCATCTACAGATGTCCACCCTACCACAAAATCCCCTCTAGTTTGTTCCTGCTTCTATTATTTTATCGGATAGGATCAATTCTTTTGTTATCCCCCCCCCCCATGTGTACACATTAGTGAACACTTTCCTTTCGCTACTCAGTTATAGTGCTATGTTTCGACTTTAATTGCCATAGCAACTTCCTGCGGATTTCAAGGTTTAGCAGTTGAGGGAGGGGCATGTAGAGTCCTCATCCAGGAAGCTCTTCTGGTGAGACTGACCAAATTACACCCCCCTCCAGCATTACATAGGACACAGACACAGCAAATACAAGAAGAACCATACCACTATAACTGTGTAGTAAGAAAGGGTCCTAATGCATGTCAAAAGAAGCATTTTGTACACCCTTGAAATGTGCTTTTTCTGTAGAGGAATCTTGCCTTCACTCTGCAGGAAGTGCATGAAGCTTATTGAGACAACTCACAAAGCAAAAGAAAACATCCTTGTTATCTGTGATAATAATCTTTTTTAATCCTCCAGTGGCAATTGAAAACATGTGGGGTTTTTTGTTTGTATTTGGTGGGTATTACATGAAAAAGACAACTTTTTTGCGCAAATATTTGCACTGTCTGTCCAGAAAGCAACATCTTCTGCTCAAAAACTAGTATGTTCACTGCAAAAAATAAGCAAGGAAACAAAAACAGTGTTTTTGTGGGCACAAAATTTTGGAAAAAGAAATCATCAAATGAGAAAAAATAACACTGAAAATATGCAAAAACTCTCACAGTCTTAAGGGTGCATTCAGACCTAAGCAGATGGGCAGAATAGCATGGGCCAAGCCCACAGTATCCTGCCCAAGTTCTGACCTGGGTCAGTCTTGGGGCTGGCACAGTGATGGCCGGGTGTTTACAAGCCAGCCCACCACAGCGCAATATACCCACTACTGTACCTGTCTCTGCCATCATATCTTCACTGTAGACCCACATCACGACCAATAAGAGTGGAAATGGGTGCCTGGCTATGTCCATGCAGCCAGGTGCCAACATACGATGCAATTGGCTGCAGCGATGTCATTGGTTGCACCTCAGTGAAGAGGTGATCGCAGAGAGAGTTAAGGGGGGCATGGGACTGTGCAGTGTGCCAGCTGTTGCTGTGGAGTTTTCACAAAACTCTGAAGCAGACAGCAGGACTTTCTGACCTGTACAAAGTCACTTTGTCTGGAATTGGCCCAGAACTGCCAGACTGGCATCAAGACAGAACGATCCCAGCCCAGGGCTAATGTACAGTACAACATGAGGCCAGGGGAATAGATCAGAAAGTCCCAGATTTTGTTCCTGATCTTTCTGATTTTATTTTGGAGATCTAAACACATTTTATTTATCCCAAAATATTTTCTATCAGATCTTGGTATGATGAGAGACTTTTTATACCAGTTCCTCAGGCCAGTTACTTTTAACCCAGTATAAAATAAAATAAAATGTATCACATGCGAAAATGAAATAAGCACAAATAAATAATAAACAGATAAGCAAAAACTTATATCCATAGACAAGCCTTTGAACGCTGTACTAAATTGGTTTCCTCACATATCTGAACCCACCATAATTCAAGCAGTTTCATTTTGCAGTTTTGGATTGGTGCTGATCAGTCAGCACCATTTCCCACTTTACCTTGTCACTCAAGGGCCTATGGAAGGACTTCATCATTGGAGAAAAATTCTGTAATAAGTAATAGAGAATATATTAGCAGGTTTGCAGCTGATATGAGGGCTTTGTAAAGGGAAGCTTCTTACCATAGCAAATATGTTGTGGAAACAAATATTTCAATTTACAGGCAATTGTTAAGCTACCGATTTTATTATTTTATTATTTGCCAGTCTGCACATTTCTTCTCTAAATGTAGCTGGGGAATAGTATAAATCAAAGTCACACACATGGTTCTGCTACCCACATACTTTGTATGATGAGGAAAGAAGGAGAATGTAGCCTGTTCATGACCATATCCCATTTCTAAATTAGGGTTGAAAGCAGCTTAATGGTAGAGTACCTGTTTTGCCTGGAGAAGGTCCATGTTTCAACTCTTAGTTCCTCCAGTTTGAAAAAAAAAAAAAGATGGTTCAGGAAGCAGATGATGTAAAAGACTCTTGCTTGAGCAGTTCTTAAGCCATGCAGAACAGGTACTACTGGACTAGGGTCCAAAACATGCTGCAGTTTGAGACGGCTCTGACTGCTCTGGCTCAATGCTAGGGAATTCTGGGAACTGTAGTTTTGTGAGATATTTAGCCTTCTCTGTCAGCATTATCCAACTGGATTATTTCTGCAGTGTGTTTTGGACCTAGGTGGACTTTTTGATCACAAAGAAGGTGGCTTCCTATCTTTCTTTATAAATGCAATGTGACGTCCACATGGTTAGGTTCCATCTAACCCTTCTTTGGGAGACAGGTGACATGGATGGAGTCTGTGAGCATGGAAAAGCATGAGGATGAACATCACACTATGTCTGATGGCAGAGTCAGGAAATGCAAATTAATGCTAAGATGATGCAGTTATGAAGTCAAAGGCTTTCACAGCCGGCATCATGGTTTTTTTTGTGTGTGTGTGTTTTTGGGGCTATGTGGCTGTGTTCTAGAAGATTTTATTTCTGATGTTTTGCCAGCATCTGTGGCTAGCATCTTCAGAGAATGCTGGCATGGAAGTGAGTCGGGTATATATATATGTTGTAAGTAAACAAAGTCTGGCTGCCAGTCCTGAAAAACACCAGAATGAAAACCCAGCATGTGCAAATGAAAATGACCCTGGGTCAGGGGTTTTCCCCACAGACAGTGGATCACCAATTAAATAGATACTCCTCCTCCTTGTACATCCTTCCACCCTGGGCCTTTCCATTCAACAACAGACCAACACACAGATTAACATGTAAATCACCTTCTCTCAACCAAGGGTCACACAGTATATATATACCCCACTCACTTCCATGGCAGCATTCTCTGAAGATACCAGCCACAAATGCAGGCAAAACTTCAGGAATAAAATCTTCTAGAACATGGCCACATAGCCCCCAAAACCCACAAAAAAACCAAGGATGCAGTTAAATAGCTAAAGAAAGTGAATTAGTTAGCATTACAATGTTAAGAAAATGCAATAAAACTAATGCATTGCTTAATTTATTTAATTCATTAGTTGATTGATGCAAAAGTACAAATTTTGTAAACACTGGTCCAAAATACACAGCAGAAATAATCCAGTTTGAGACTGATTTAACTGCCCTGGCTCAGTGCTAGGGAATTGTGGGAACTGTAGTTTATTGTGGCACCAGAGTTCTCTGACAGAGAAGGCTAAATGTCTCACAAAACTACACAGTTCAAACTGGATCATTTCTGCAGTGTATTTTGGACCATTGTTGAAAATTTTAACAAATTGGGAATATGGATTTTTAACCAATTATTTACAACCTCTACATTATGAGCATCTTACCACTCATAGAACATAACTTCTAAAATTCTGTATAAGCAGGTAGTATGCCATTTTTGGAAATCCTTACACAATCCCAAGCAGATCCAAAATGAAACAATTGTAACACAATCACACCACAACTCCTTGAGTCTTCCTCTAACTCCTCAAGACTGTTCTTATTCTTTCTTTATATAGGAAAGGTCTAAGATGGACTGATAGTAAAAACTACTCACTATAAAAGCTTCCAAAGGATGAGAAATGATTGCAATAAACTGTAGATTTACATGGAAAAAAGGAGAACTTACTAAAAATTCTTATGAGGCGAGCAAGTTTTAAGGTAGACAACCTCTGTTGCCTCATGACCTGATAGACGGGACTCTCTCTCTCTCTCTCTCTCTCACACACACACACACTAGATTGATAACTTAGCATTTTTCACTTAATAAAAAACACTGGCTGGCATTCTGTTAGCCATTTACATTGTTGTAAACTGAGAGACAGTGTGGTGTAGTGGTTTTAGAATGACCCCTAACTCAGGAGACCAGGGTTCAAATCCCTGCTCAGCCATGGAAACTGAATGGATGACCTTGGGCAAGTCACACTCTCTCAGCCTCAGAGGAAAGCAAAAGCAAACTTCTCTGAACAAATTTTGCCAAGAAGACTCTGTGATAGGTTTGCCTTAGAGTCACCATAAATTGGAATTGACTTGAAGGCACACAACAACAACAGACTTATGATTTCATAAAGGTGAATTGTGATACTGCACAATGTTCATATTCATAAGCGGGGAGCAGAGATGTAGCTACCGTACATCTCTGGACCATTGCACAAATAGTGCAGAGTTGTGAGCACCAGTTTGAGACTGATTTAGCTGCCCTGGCTCAGTGCTAGGGAATCCATTGCATGACCATTGCACCATGGTCCAAATGCACAACATGACCTAATACACAATGGTGTATGATACACAACATGACTGGATACACATTGTGCATTGGGGCACACTGCACACTGATTCAAGGTATGCACATAATGCAATGGAAAGCCCCTATTATTCAGTGCCTTGTTGCACACTGTCACAATTTACTAGCATAGTTGAGTCTCATGTCAGCGAGGTAGATCTGTCATCACAATGTCATGTGTTGTAGCCTTTGATGCAGAATTCTGGCCACTATGTAAAACCAGTAGATAGCAAGTGCACACAATTTCAACACAACCTGGTTCTTAGTGAGGGATAGCCTCCAGATATTGTTGAATGGCAGCTCCCAGCTGCCTGAGACAACAAAGCCAGTAGTGTGGGATCTTAGGAGATGTGGTTCAACAATATCTGGAGAACTATGGCAATTCCCAAACCTGTTTGAGGTGAAACAGAGCAAGTTCACTTAGATTCAAATGAAGATTTTTTTTAATTTTAGTTTTCAGTATATTTGGAAACTTCTAATAAAAACTATAATTAAAAAATATATGAAGAACTATAATTTATCCTACAATCCCGTTTCTTAGCCTCAGAGGAACACAAGGAAAAATCCCCTCTGAACAAATCTTGGCAAGAAAAGTCACCTTGGGATTGCCATAAGTCAGAAACAACTTGAAGGCACACAACAACAAACAACCCTTTATTTATGTCAATGAGAGAAACATTATATCCTTCATCCTACTCCCACTACATTCCTTATTAAGTATATCTCCTGAGGAAAAGACAGAAAAAGAATATTGGATGGGAATGTTGCCTGGTAGAAAGCAAAAGAAGAATCAGACCATGAGGCTACAAAGGCATTCTGCCCCCACCCCTGCCATAAGATTTTTAAAATAAATTCTTTGCCCTTTG
The DNA here is from genome assembly GCA_026167975.1 of Phrynosoma blainvillii. Taxonomy (NCBI): domain Eukaryota; kingdom Metazoa; phylum Chordata; class Lepidosauria; order Squamata; family Phrynosomatidae; genus Phrynosoma; species Phrynosoma blainvillii. The sequence goes on along the minus strand of JANUYF010000002.1, from coordinate 202,990,983 downwards.
CCAGGGAAATGGTAGTTTGGAGACACTTCAGTTTGGAATGCCAGAACATGATAGCTTCTGGGATGATATCTGATAGGACCCACCTGGTTTGGATAGTGTCCCTTATACATGTGACTGTTTCTGACTGATAGTGTGCTGGACTACAACATTACTGGCTACTCTAATAAAGCATTTCTTCAGGCCAGAGTGGATTCTCTTGATGTGATTAATTACATGAAATCTGCCTGTCAAGGAGCAGGTTTCTTGCCAGTTTGTTTTTTTAAAAAGACCCATTGGCACTTGCTTGTTAATTGAGAAGGAACAACCAGCGCTGTCAGCATGTACCCTCAGAGATGGTGCTGCCAGAGCGGTGGGCACCCTGTATGCCCCAAACATATTACTAGGCATCCTGAAGATATTAGGGTGAGATTTCTATTGGCTGTACCCTACCCTGGGATCTCTAGCTATAGATGGGCATATACAGATATTAATACTTAAGGCAAAGTGGCACACTGCAGGCCAAAGAAGGTAAATGAGCTGTGGCTGTTTGGTTAAGCTTGTACCCTCCCCCTCCCCCAGATGTTGTTGGACTGGAGCTGCCTCCTTCCTTAACCACTGGTCATGATGGCTAGGGATTATGGGATTTGCAGTCCAACAACATCTGGGTCATCACATGCTCTGGGTTGTGAAATCTTCACCTGTGATGAAGTGAAATCTCTAGAAACTGTGACTATGGGAAAGAGGAAGTGCTTAACCTTAATTAAACCCACTCCTCAGTTACTATTAATCCAATGGGGAATTTTTGCTGTAGTTGTTATTTGTGTTTGTTTTACAAAGGAACCTCCCCCCCCCCAAAAAAAAAAAAAAAAGAAAAGAAAGAAAGAAAGAAAGAAAAAGAAAAAGAAAAAGAAAGTGAGAACTTCTTGGGTGGATGATTTCTGAGTGAGACAACTGTTGGTAGAGTAAGGATTAAGGACTCCTTTCTGCTGGACTTTTCTACTCAAATCCTAAATTTGCTGATGCTGCTTTTCATTAGAATAATAATAATAATAAAAAACCCAACCCCAATACATGAAAGGCAAGTTGTTAAAGGCAGGCTTCCACCCCATATGAAACTCTGACTTGGATAGCATATTCATTGTGCTATAGAGATGGGAAACCTTGGTTCCTGGGTCCAACAGGGGTTTCCATAATGAATGAGCAAAGTCCTTCTCTTGGCTTCTATCAATAACCAGAGCTAAGGGCCTTTGCAGACTGCCAGAAATAGTGCAAACTGAGTCCACTTTAACTGCCCTGGCTCAGTGCTAGGGAATCATGGGAATTGTATTTTTTTCTGAGACATTATTGAGACTTCTCTGTCAGAGAGCTCTGGTGCCACAATAAACTACAGTTCCCATGATTCCCTAGCACTGAGTCAGGGCAGTTAAAGTGGACTCAATTTGAACTATTTCTGGCAGCAATAAGAGACTATTTGTAGCCCAGGAAGTTGTTGTATGGAACTGAGCTCTGAGTTGCCAAGCTTTTGACCTTAAAAGAATCCATAGCCTTCTTCATGCATTTGTTTCCACATGACTCCAATCACAGGAGAGAAAGAGCAGCTGTTGGTCTGGGCTGCACTTTCTGGCCCAACTTTCGCCATGACATGGCATGTCCTCATTGGACTTGTCTTCTGTTGACTTCTGTAGAGGAAACAATGCCCTGTATACAGAGGTAGGGCTGGACATTTGTTTCCTGAGACAAAGTGCTTTCCTCACATTCAGTGTATAAAGACTGTTCCTCATACAATTGTAGTCATGTGGAAAAAAAGGGTATCTGAATCTTACTTCACATTATCAACAATGCGGTATTTCTTATCTAAGGTCAACAAGCTTGCTCAGAGGGACAGAACAAGCTACATGGCACATGCATGACTGTTTTCTAACACCTCACTGCTGCTTCCCAGTATCTGTCACCCAATTTGGCTATTTCACCCTATCTACTAGTCAGGATGGCCCTGAATGCCAAACACAATGGCCAGAATCGAGTTGGTGGTGGGATATGGGAAATAACAGTTAAAATTTGCATTAAGTTACTTATTCCTCCAACAAAGGAGTTATTCAGATGGTGATAATAATCCAGGTAGAATCTGGGTTGAATCTTTGTTGTTCACATGCATTTCAAATGTATCTGATTAAGGGCCGATGCAGACAGCTGATCCTCCTTTTTGCCTCCCCCAAAAGAGCAGTAAAATGCTGCTCTTTTTGGGGCTGGCATAAGGCCACCCTTAGAGCCACTGCTGCAACTCTTTTGCACCCCTTTGGTGCAGCATGTGCACACGCTGCACCAAGAGGGTGCCCTGAAGTTGTGCACTTTGTGGACAGGTGCACAGCATTGGGGCGCAGTCAGGGCAGAGTTGGGGCGGCTGGCGTGCAGTTGCCCTGTCCCAACTCCACCCTCAGTCTGGCCTAAACTGCTGGTCTGCATTGGTCCTAAGTTGGGAGGTATGCCAAATCCCCCACTTAACTCAGGATAATCGATGTCAGACTTTTCCTCATTTTTCTAAAAGATTTGCTTTCTTGGCTGTGTGAATAACCAATGTGAATAGACCCAGGATAAACTGTGAATGTGAACAGACCCAGGATAAAACCCTACATGCTTTGAACATGTTTTGAATACATTCACATCATCAACTCTACCTTCATTAAAGTGCTGAGATGTGTGAGCAACCCAACTCACAGAGATGCGCATAGAGGTGGTTCCATGGTGTGAACAACAAACCCAGTATGTGTGAGTGAGATTATCCGCATAGTCGCACTAAAACAAACAATGTGTGAATAACATTAAGGATATAGTAGAGTTGCATTTGAAATGCAACATAATGAGCAGGAACAATGTGATTGATTGATGGAATGATTGATTTATACCTACCTTTTTCAAGGATTCCTTTCCAGGATAGATATCCTGGCCTCAGGAATCCATCATAGGAGAGTCCTCTAAAAGTCTTCTCATGGACGGATCACTTTCTGATTAAGGTGGAACTAAAGGCTATTGTTCGCCCTCCCGGGGGTGGCGGACCTATTAGAATGGTCCGCCCTCGAAGACTAATGGAACCCATTGGTTTCCAGAAAGCCTTAGAGGGTTTAATGGTGAGTAATGCCGGTGATTCTGTCGAAGCTTTGGTTAACACATGGAACACCGATCTTACCAAGGCTATCGACACGATCGCTCCCAAGCGTCCTTTCCAACCCGCTCCGAACCGCAAGCCGTGGTATACCGAAGAGCTTAGAAGGATGAAGCGGGTTGGACAACGACTAGAGTGCGAATGGCGGAAAACTCATCTCCTATCCGATAGAACTCGCCTTAGGAAGCATCTTGACTCCTATAGGGAGGCTTTACGTGCAGCGCAGAAATCTTTCTGTTCTGCACATATTGCGTCTGCAGAGTCTCGCCCGGCAGAGCTGTTTAGGGTGGTGGGGGATTTGACGCAGATATCTCCTGCGCCGAATCCTTTACTTAACCCGACGACAGCCTGCTGTGAGGCATTTAATATCCACTTTGCAGATAAAATCTCTCGGATAAGAGCCGACTTGGACACCAGTATTCCAACAGAATCTGTAAGTGAGGCATCCAGTAACTCCGTTGATGGTACTTTACTGGATCAATTTCAATTTGTGAGTACCGAGGACGTGGACAAGTTGCTTGGAAGGATGAGGAAGACAACTTGCCCCCTCGATCCCTGTCCATCATGGCTGGTCGTCCAGGGTGGGGACGCATTGAGGGTGTTCCTCCGAGACACAATCAACACGTCCCTCAGGGAGGGCAGTATACCATCCTGCTTAAAAGAGGCGGCAGTTAGGCCACTCTTAAAAAAGCCTTCCCTGGATCCCCTGGACAGAAATAACTACAGACCAGTCTCCTTGCTGCCATTTTTAAGCAAGGTGATCGAGAGGGCAGTTGCTTCCCAGCTCCAAGCTATCTTGGATGAAACCGATTATCTTGATCCATTTCAAACTGGCTTTAGGACGGGATTTGGAGTTGAGACTGCCTTGGTTGCTCTGACCGATGACCTCCGCTTGAGCACTGACAGGGGTAGTGTGACCCTGCTGGTGCTCTTGGACCTCTCAGCAGCCTTTGACACTATAGATCATGCCATCCTCTTGGATCGGCTGAGAGAGTTAGGAATTGGAGGCACTGCTTTGCGGTGGTTCCATTCCTTCCTCTCTGGCAGATCCCAGAGGGTGAGACTCGGGGACAGTTGTTCTTCCAAAATAGAACTTAATTGTGGCGTCCCACAGGGTGCCATCCTGTCCCCGATGTTATTCAACATTTATATGAAGCCGCTGGGAGAGATCATTCGGAGGCATGGAGCACGATGTCTTCAGTACGCTGATGACACCCAGATTTATTTCTCCATGACCAGATCATCGTCTCAGACCTCTGATGGCGTCTCTCCTCTCAATGACTGTCTTAGAGCGGTAATGGATTGGATGAGGAAAAATAAATTGAAGCTGAATCCAGACAAAACGGAGGTGCTCACGGTTACAGGTCCAAATCCGGGCCCGGGATTACAGCCCCCAGTCCTGGACAGGGTCACACTCCCCTCCAAGGACTGTGTGCACAGTCTGGGGGTACTCCTTGACTCGTCGCTTCATATGACTAGTCAGGTGAGTGCGACAGTCAGGAGTGCCTGCTATCAGCTTCGGCTGATACGCCAGCTGCGCCCATTCCTGGATAGGAAAGACCTGGAAACCGTTGTGCACGCACTGGTAACCTCACGCTTAGATTACTGCAACGCACTCTACATGGGGCTACCCTTGTGCCTAACTCGGAAACTTCAGTTAGTACAAAATATGGCAGCCAGGTTAATTACCGGTACACCTAGGAGGGAGCATATTACACCTGTGCTCAAATCCCTCCACTGGCTGCCAATTAGTTTCCGGGCGCAGTACAAGGTGTTGGTTTTGACCTTTAAAGCCCTACATGGCTTGGGTCCAACTTATCTTAAGGACCGCCTCTCTCCATATGAGCCCCCCCATGCCCTTCGATCAGCCGGGAAGAACCTACTCCATCAACCAAAAGCCAAGCTGAATCAGACCTCGCAGAGGGCATTTTCGTTGACTGCCCCTAAACTATGGAATGGCCTGCCGGATGAGATCCGTCTTATTACAACACTCGCGGCTTTTAAGAAAGCAGTTAAGACGGATCTCTTCTGGCAGGCATTCCCAGATTGATCCTCTTGAGGAATGAATATCGAATCCTCTCCCCAGACTCTCTGTTGTGTTGTCACTAATATTTTATCACTCTGTTTTTATTGACCTTGTTTTAATTTTTTCTAGTTTAATTCAGTCTTAAGGGGTGGGAGGGATGGGTGGAGGGATCGGGATACTTAAATGTATTTTAATTATTGTATTTTAATTGTTGTGAGCTGCCCCGATTGCTATGCAGAGGGGCGGGATAAAAATAAAATTTATTATTATTATTATTATTCTCCTGACCCATAAATACAACATTGCCAGCTTCCCATTTTGTTGTATTAATGGTTTATCCTTGTTTGGTTTTAATCTGTATTGTTTTAATATGTATTGTTTTAATACTGTTTTAAACGGGGAAGGGTATAGGGGTTAATTGTATTGGTATTTTAACATGTTGTTAGCTGCCCTGATTGCTCTCAGAGGGGCGGGGTAAAAATAATTTTTATTATTATTATTATTAAGGCATGGGACCCATGGCAACATACATCATAGAGTAAAAGACAGAATAGCAAGAAACTAATGGATAATTTTAAAAGGAGCAATTACTTCTATTTAAAGCTCATTAAAAACTGTTTGAAACATATTCAAAACATGCTAAAAAATAAAAGTTCATTGGTCCCCCTTAAAAAATCCTTCTGTCACAAACAAGAAGCTGAAGAGATAATAATAATGGGGGACTGGAACGTGGTAATAAACCCAGTACAAGACAGAACATCCTGTAAAAAAATAAAAAAGAATCAAGGGAAATTACCGACGGCCTTCTTTCAATTATAAGAACAGTTGAAATTAAAAGATATATGGTCAGAACTCTATGATAAAACACCAGGATTTACTTTTTTCTCGATGTAATTCAACTCCACATCACGTATAGATATGTTTCTGGCTTCAAGTAAAATAACAACAAGAGTAAAAAAAAAAAATGGAAATTATTCCAAGAATCGAATCAGATCATAACCCAATTTGGCTGGAATTGGATATGCCAAAAAAGCACTACCACTGGAGATTAAATGATTCACTACTATCTGAAGAGGCATACCTCCAACAGCTAAAAAAACAAATAGAATTCTACTTTAAGGAAAACTCAACTAAAGATACTAAAATGCAAGTTGTCTGGGACACTGGTAAGGCAGTGATAAGCGGATTACTTATACAAAGAGGAGCAGAATTATAGAAAAAAAAATCAGGGAAAAAATACAAAAGATAGAACGTGAAATAAGAACCAAAGAAAAAGAGCTAGAAAACAACCCAACAGCAAAGGAAATTAAAATACATCAAAGAATGTTACAAAAAAAACTTACAAGACCAATTAACAATTCGAGTAAATAAAAAATTACAGGAGGCACGACAAAAACACTTCGAAATGGCAAATAAATGCAGAAAGTGGTTAGCAAACTGATTAAGAAAAAGCAGAGAATTTAAAATAATAGATAAAATTCAAGAAAACGATGAACAAATAACATCACAAAAAGAAATAAAACAAAAATTTACAGAATTCTTCTCTCAACTGTATAAACAATCCCCAAGATCGGAAAATGAAGAAATTCTATTACAAGACTTTCTTCAAAAAGAAATTAGCTTTAAGATCCCAGACAACTGCTATGAAACATTGAATAAAGAGATTACAGAAGGGGAGATAGTTAAAACAATCAGAAGTTTAAAGCTTGACAAAGCCCCAGGACCATATGGTTTCACCTATCTCTTTTACAAAAAAGTCAAAGATGTCATCCAAAGACCATTAAAAGAAGTGTTAAATTCAATAATAAAAGAAGGAGTTCCTGAATCATGGAAATATGCCAACCACGTTCTGATACACAAAGAAGGAAAAGAGAAAAACAAAATGGACAACTATCGCCCGATCTCATTGCTTAACACAGATTATAAAATTTTCACATCAATATTAACAAACAGATTAAAAGAGGTGTTAAAAGATATAATCAATGAAGATCAAGCAGGATTTCTGCCCTCGAGGCAATTAAAAGACAATACAAGAATTATAATAGATCTAATTGAGTATTATGAGAGAAAAAATTGCTCTGTTTCTATTGGATGTTGAGAAAGCTTTTGATAACTTAAAATGGGACTGTATGCTAGCAGTACTAGAAAAAATTAAAGTTGGAGATAAATTCCTGCAATGGGTTAAAAGCATATACAAGGAACAGTACGCACATATAATAATCAATGGAGAAAGAACGGTACCAATCTCTGTTCAAAAAGGTATGAGGCAAGGTTGCCCCTTGTCCCTCCTTCTTTTCATTACTGTACTTGAAATGCTAACCAACAAAATAAGATCTGACCCAGAGATAACAGGAACGAAGATAAAAGGAAAAGAATACTCCCTCAGAGCTTATGCTGACGATCTTGCAATAATTCTAGAAGATCCCCTACTATCTATAGAAAAGCTAATGAATATACTTACTAACTTCGGAATAGTAGCTGGCTTTAAAATAAACAAAAATAAATCAGTATTCATAACAAGAAACATGAACACCATGGAAAAAAACCTGCTACAAGAAAAATTGAACTGTAAAATAGTTAAGAAAGCTAAATACCTTGGCATCTGGATCACTAATAAAAATACTGTTTTGTACGATAATAACTATAACAACATTTGGAAAAATATCAAAAAAGACCTGATAAAATGGGCAAAGTTAAAACTTTCCTTTCTGGGAAAAATAGCCACAATTAAAATGTCCATACTTCCAAAATTCAATTTTCTCTTCTCAACCCTTCTAATTATAATAAATAGCAAACCTTTTGATATTTGGAACAAGGAGCTCAAAAAATTCCTCTGGGGAGGAAAGAAACACAGAGTGAGATGGAAGACATTAACGGACACAAATCTCAATGGAGGCTGTAACATGCCAGACTTATTTCTGTACTATCAAGCAAGTACGTTAGTATATTTATCGGATTGGATCAAACTAAGCAATCAAAATTTACTAAATCTTGAAGGATTTAATCTGTGCTTTGGATGGCACGCCTACCTTTGGTATGGCAAAGATCAAATACATAAAAATTTTGAGCAACATTTCATCCGAAAATCTGTCTTTAGAACTTGGAAGAAAATTAAACCAGCCTTCTACAGTAAGATCCCAGGTTGGCTATCCCCTCAGGAAGCCTTAATGGAAAGAACTAAGCTGAGTGGAAGATGGTTGAGATATAGAGATATATTAAAAAGAGATTACCAACAACAATATGTTCTGAAAAAAGCAGATGAAATACCAGAATTTAAATCCAAGAATTATTGGTTAATTTACTATCAACTGTCAGAGAGATACAAAAAGGATAAAAAAGAATTTGGATTTGAACTACAAAAGAATGAATTAGATGTAATTCTGGAAGAAAAGGCTACAAAACAAATGGCTAAAATTTATAAGGTACTCTTGAATAGAAACCAAGAACAAGAAATTATCAAAGGAACTATGATCCAGTGGGCTAAAGATATTGGTAGACCAATAGGTCTGGAAAGCTGGCAGACCTCCAGAAAAAGGACATTTCAATTCACTAAAAGCCAAAGTGTTAGAGAGAATTATCTCAAAATGGCATATAGGTGGCACCTCACTCCAGCCAGATTAGCTAAAATCTACAGAAACAAAGAAAATAAATGCTGGAAATGCAAAAAAATGATAGGTGACTGGTTCTACATGTGGTAGCAATGTCCAGTAGTTAAAAAGTACTGGGAAAATGTACACGGAGAAATTCAAAAAATCTTAAATATAAAATTCTTAATCATGCCGGAGATTTATCTCCTAAATATGACTAATAAGGTATCAAGTACAGATGCAAAAAAATATTGGAAAATTCTATTATACCTAATAACCTCTGCCAGAACGCTCCTTGCTCAGAACTGGGAAAAAAAAAAGAGAGGTTCCAACAATAGAAGATTGGCTCCTAAAATCTTTGGATAACATAGAATTAGATAAACTTACAAACATGATAGAAGGAAAACACATTGAGGTAACAAATATGGACTGGGTGAAATTGAAGAACTACTGTGATAATCGATGGAATATATAACTCTAAGTTAATATTATTTCTTTTGATTTATCATAATAATGTAAGACTAAAGTTACTAATTATTGATTAAAAGTAAGTTGGATTTAAGTTATCTACTTTTTCGGACCTAAAAGCCATGTATTAACGTAAGAAGTTCAATACTAATAACAATTTATATACTTGAAAATTGTAAAGAAAAGGAAATGCTTTGTTGCAAGTGTTTTTGTATTTTAAAATTTAATTAAAAAAAAAAAAAGGTCCTTCTGTCACACTGAGCCAACAGCCCACTCCAAATAAGAAGACCTTTGCCTGTTGGTGGAAGGAGAGCACAGAGGTCCTATTTGCACTGCAGAACTAATAATACAGTTTGACATCACTTCAACTACCATGATTCATGTTATAGAATTCTGGGATTTGTAGTTTTGTGAGCTATTTAGCCTTCTCTGTCAGAGAGTTCTGGTACCATAGCAAACTACAAATCCCAGGATTCCATAGCATTGAGCCATGACATTTACAACTGTGTCAAACTGCATTAATTCTGCAGTGCTCATTAGACCAGAGAAGGCCAGCCTGTTTGGTATATTAAGTAATTACTTTTCAAAAGTTATTTTTAAAGGGCACTTTAATGCATTTTAAAGGCATTTTGTTATGCATTTTTAAAAGGCTATGCCATTCTTTCTTAAACAATCCATGGTGTTTGTAGAGTGAATGAACAACATATATGTTACCTGGTTTGGCTCTGGGTGGACAGAAGTGGACAGATGAAACATTTCAGCGGCAACATTTGCTTGCACAGGTTGTCTTGATACCAAACTTCAGAACAGCTTTCCCAACCTGGCACTTTTCAGAGATGTTATTGTGGGCCTTCAAGTAATTTCTGACTTATGGTGATCTTAAGGTGACTATCACTGGGTTGTCTTGGTAAGATTTGTTCAGAAGGGGGTTTGCCTTTGCTTTCTTCTGAATCTGAGAGGTCCCAAGGTCACCCAGAAAGTTTCTGTGGTCAATGTGGGGATGGGTAGGTTATGACTTCTGGCCTCCTGGTCCAACATTCAAACCTTCATGTTAGCTCTCTCTGGGTATGATGGGACTACAAATCCCACCGTGTCTAGTCAGCAAAGGTATTGTATACATTTAGAAAGTTGCAGGTTGGGGAAGATAACAGGATTTCCCAAAAGAGCAGTCTTACAGAAGTCAGTGACAAATTGCACCATTGGCAAGGAACAATATTAATCAAAGGCACTCTCTGCCACTTTCTCCATCAATTCCTTACATGGTTCCGCATACTACTAACAGTCCTTTCCAACTACAGCAGCAGAAGCAGCTGTTGTGATAAGGCTTAAGATGAAGACGTGTACTGTTTATGTTCCAAATAAGAAGAGTGCTGTTCCAGGCCCAACTTGAAACCCAACTGAAACAAACCAGCCTTGGGCAACTCATGATTCAACACACTTTGGAGGCACTATTTCAAACCATGACAGGAGGAGGGGGAGAATCTTTTATTTGGAGCTTTGTAGTAAGAGGTTGAATAACAATCTCCCACAATTAGAGTAGCTTTTTTTTAAATAATAATAATAATAATAATAATAATAATAAAAACTATGTTAGGATGTATTAATTATTTTGGGGTGATATGTGGAGGTGGTGGCAGGAAAAATAATTCACTAGCTTAAGTAGCTTTTTGTACCATTAAAGCCTGCAAGCCAAGCAGTTCTTATATGTATCTAGTTTCACTTCAAAGAAACACTTCAGAATGTAAAAAAAAAAAAAAAAAAAAGGATTTTGTTGCTGCCAGACCTAACTCAACCCAATAACATTTTTATTCTCAATTAATTGCCTAATTCTTGCCAAGCCCATCTCCACACAAATATGTATATATAGAGGAGAGACTAAATTTCTTCCTCAGAGAGGGGTCTGCTGCCCTTCTCTTTCTATTGCTCTTCTGCTTTTTCTCTTTTTCCTTATAACTTTTCCTAAACATTCTCTAGCAGGTTTTTTTTAAAAATATATATCAGACATAATGAGTAGGCAATTTAGTTCAAGGTCTGGTGGTGGGGCCAGGATGTCCCATGGCTACAGTTCTTCCACCATTGCCCTTCCTGGGAGGTCAAAGAGCAGTTTCAGCTCAATCTCTTTATCCCGGAGTGGGAGAGGGAGCCAAGGTGTAAGGCTAGGGGATGGCTTTGGTAGCAGAAGCCTCTACAACCTAGGAGGCACCAAGAGGACCTCCATCAGCGTTAGTAGAGAAGGGGGCTTCCTGGGTGTTGGTGGTGGAGGTGGAGGTGGCTATGGTGGAGGTGGTTTTGGTGGTGGAGGATTTGGAGGTGGGGGATATGGAGGAGGAGGATATGGAGGAGGAGGATATGGAAGAGGAGGATATGGGGCAGGGGGTTATGGCTTTGCATTAGGAGGCAGAGGGTTTGGTGGTGGTGGTGGTGGAAGAATGGCCCCTCTTGTTCCTCCTGGAGGCATCCAGCCAGTCTCTGTCAATCCCAGTCTCCTGTCCCCACTCAATTTAGAGATTGACCCAGAGATCCAAAAGGTACGCGTGCAGGAAAGAGAGCAGATCAAGACCCTCAACAACAAGTTTGCTTCATTCATTGACAAGGTGAGTCAATTAAATCAATGTTCTTTGCATGGCACTTCAAAGAGCTATGGAGATTTATGGTTGAGTTTGCAGGAACAGAAGAATGTCTGAAGATGCCAGTCAAATGCCTTGTGGATGACAAGGACTTTGGTATTTTTCCTGAGCAAGCTTTTAGCTTTAACAGCAGGGCTTCCCTCACAGAATATTTGGGTGTGTTCTTTAATGTACACCCCCAGCTTCTTTTATAAGATTCCAGCTCCCAGAATCCCATAGGAAGAGGGAAGGCCTACTAACCGTGCTTATGCCTCTGCTGCAAATTTGGCTGTCATAATTGGTGCTCATATTATTTTCTTTATGCAATTATTGTGCCCCATTCCAAACACATTTTAAAGCAAATCTTAGGAGAAGGTTGTAATCAGGAGAATTTTTGAAATCTCAGTTACAATTCAGTTATATATTGTGGCACATGCTGGTGTGGTGTGGTTGCTAGGAGTCTGAGCTCTGAACTAGCAAATCTTTGATCAAGGTGTTCGCTCAGCTTCTGAATCCATTACAATCTGGAGGCAATAATACGGGAACAACAAAGCAATTGTCAAGTTTACTAAGTGAATGGCCATTATTCTGGAAACTGGAACTATACAAGAGCATAAACTGCAGTTCAGGGATGGCTAGTGGCTCCTATGTCAGCAGGGCAGGGAATACACTCCAGGTTTCAGTTTTAACTTCAAAGAAACTACCCACAATTCTTCACCTTACTCCAAAGCATGATTCACAGCCTTGTTGTGGAAGCCACCACCTGCCACTGTGTTTCACTAAAGTGTTCACAATGGTGAGTACTTAATATAGGTCAAGATTTGATCTTGTTGATTTGAGAAGGATATGGGTAGATAGATATTTTAAAAATGCTTGCCTCAACCCAGCTACTGTCAACATGACCAACCGCAGTCGAGAGCAACTAGTTCTTACTGGCCATTATGTATCTGGAAACTGATTCTGGTTCCAGTGTGCTTCTGAGGCTACAGCATTAAATACTGGCTCTCCCTTGCTTGATTTCAGGTGTGGTTTCTGGAACAGCAGAATAAGGTTCTGGAGACCAAATGGAATCTTTTACAGCGACATGGCAGCACAGTCACACAAATCGGCCTTGAGCTCCTGTTTCAGGGTTATATCTCTAGCCTCAGGCGTGAGGTGGACAGTCTGGTTGGAGACCGAGGGAGACTGGATGGAGAGCTAAGAAACATCCAAGATCTTGTTGAAGATTATAGAAAGAAGTAAGTGAGATTTGAGATTTGGGGTGTGTGGCCTTGCTTCGGGAACACAAAGTATCCCAATCAATAGTAACTTTCATCTCAGCGTGATGGTGAGTCTCTTCCAGGTTTCAGCATGAATTGAACAGGAGTTCTCCAAGGCTCTGAAACTATTTTTAGAGAAAGGTTTCAGCACCTTGGAAAGCACCTTTAAAGTTTGTGTGAAAGCACAAGACAGGCTGCTACCACACCAAGAATGAATGCAGTTTGATATCACTTTAACTGCTATGGCATGCCATACTATGGAATTCTGGGATTTGTAGTTTGTTGTGGCACCAGAGCTGTCTGACAGAGAAGTCTAAATGTTTCTACAAACCCCAGAATCCCATAGCATTGAGCCATGGCAGTTAAAGCAGTGCATTAACTGCATTAATTCTAAAGTAAAGATGCAGCCACAGATTCGCCATCCCAATGACAGCTGGAGGCATAAAACAGAATAAGAGATTAGAGTCCTGAAGGCCTAGTGTGGACAGCACCATCTGAAAATTCAAGTGTGGGAATGATATTTTAATACCCATACCATCAGTGGTGTCACTAGGGTTGGTGTCTCCTGGTGCGGTAACTCATGGTGTCACCCTCCCCACCATTGACCTCCTCCCATACAACACTATACAGAATCCTTAGTTAAAAAAATTGTACTAATGCTACTCACAAATCGTAATTCCAATATATCACTGAATGTAATGGAAAGATTTATGACATAAACAACTAGCAAATCAAAATTATACTTTTAAATTACAATATCATATGAACAGCTTATATGCATTTACATGTACATAGTTTCATGTTGTTCAAGCGAAAATTTGGTAAGATATTTTTAAAGAAAATTTTAAAATTATATATATATATATATATATATATATATATATATAATTAAATTTAAAAAAAAAGACCTAGGGCCTCTTCTTTTTCCTCCCACTGAGCCTTGCCCCATTCACATCATTTTGTCAATGTTTTAAAGGGACGTGGGTGAGCAAAAAGGCAGATGTTTGGGGAACAGTGGTGTCATCCTTAGGGTGTCACCTGGTGTGGCCCATACCTCCCCACACACCCCTAGTGATGCCCCTGCCCACCATTAAAAAAGATCAAAACCCCACTAGGTATCAAATTATTACACTGGGAAGATGGGAATCTAGCCCAGCCACTGTGTTCATTTCCCACTTATAAGGAGGCTTTAGTTATACGCCCACACACAACACACACACACCCCTACATAGATGTCAGGAAATTTTCCAAAATGAAATTCCTCCCTTGCTGTCTGAAGTGTGTGGCTGGCCCAAGATGTTGCCTGAGAAGGTACATGAAATAGTACCCCTTCTTCACTCACCTCAAGTTGCAAAGTACTCAAAGCCAGTTAACCTATATAGGCACAAAAGAAAGGAAATCCCACAAATCATTTCCAGATTCATGGTGCCCCAAATCCATTCTTTCAGGCTGCATCCGCACTGCAGAAATAATCCAGTTTGACACCACTTTAACTGCCATGGCTCAATGTTATGGAATCCTGGGAATTGACATTTGGTGGGGCACCAGAGCTTTCTGAAGGGGAAGATTCTCTGTTTCACCATGTCAATGAGTCTACACCTCATTGATCTAAATATCTCACACAATTACAAATCCCATAATTCCATAGCACTGAGGTATGATAGCTAAAATGGTGTCAAATTGCATTAATTAATTATTATTAATTGCATTACAGACAGTGCCTCTCTTTAAAGATTCTCTGTTTCACCATGTCAATGAGTCTACACCTCATTGATCTCTGAAGGGGAAGGCTAAATGTCTGACAAAACTACAATCCTCAGAATTCCATAGCATTGAGCCATGGTAGTTAAAGTGGTGTCACACTCGATTATTTCAACAGTGTGAATGCACCCTGAGGCAGCTGCCTCACTGCCTCATAGCAGAGTTGTCTCAACTGTCCTACCATCTCAGGGATTTGTGTAGAACCAGCATTATGAATGAACACAATAAGGATGTGCAGTCTAGGTGCTTGCCTGCTCTACAGCTTGTTTTGGCACAGATTCCAAGTTGTGGTTTAGGCCAGAGAAGGTTTCAACCCATATTAAAGAAAATGAAGGGATTTAAAGTGAGGCATTTACAGGGTTATAAAATTACATCTTGTTTCCACAAAATGAGAGCCATAAAATCTTGCTGCAGCAATTGAAATTGCATGTGCTTGCTGCATTTGAACAGCCTATATGAGAGCACAGGAAAACTCTGCAGAAACTCTTTATCCTGCAGCAATGAAAAGTCAAATGGGGGGGGGGGGGAATTTGAGATGGATTTTTTTTTTAAAAAAAAAATCATATGCATGGCGTATTAAACATTAAGGGAGTGTTTAAGTAATTAACCATGAAATTAAGAGAATCTGACTAATTGTGATGTCCAGCCTGGACTTTTTAAATTCTCCCCTGCATTTTCCTTCATTTTTAGTTCAGTTTAGTATGTTTGAGCATAGGAATGTTCCACTGTATTAGTTTGTGGGAGGAGCTGTAGGAATCCCCTGCATTTTTCTAGTTTTTGGTTTGCCCCTTCCCAGCAAGCTCTGCTTCAGCCTGGGATTTTTAATTTTTCTTAGGCAGGCTTGGCTTTATCTGTTTTGGTGGCAAACAGGCACAGACAGAGGGAAAGGGCATTTCTTACACCAGTTAGCCAATTTAGTTACCACATTTAGCCAATTTACTTACCATTTAACCAGATTAGTTACCAAAAGCAGTTAATTATATTAAATATCAACAACAGAGAAGTCAAGAGCACCAGAAAGACCCTGCACCAGCTTCATTGAGTAGGAGATCAAATCAAGATCAAACCCAGAGAGATGACAACCCTGAAGATTGCTGAAACCTAAACTGTAAAGTACCTTTTATTTTAAGCCTGTAAGAGCTAGGAAGGAAAAATTCTTTTTCTTTTGTTCTTTAAAAATAAATTTCCCCCTTTTGGACTTTACATTCAGCTTTGGAGCCTTTTTGGGTAAAAGAGTTTGATCTCACCAGGGTACTGGCGTTGCACACCCATATTTGCCACCACCTTTAGTTGGGTGTGTCTTCACAGTGTAAGAAAGCCTGGTGGCCTTGCCACTCCCGCTTGTCAAGAGAGAGTCCCAGTGCACAGCCCTGCATTGAAGCTAGTTTCCAAGACTCGCATAGAGAGAAAAGAGGCCTTCCTGTGGCTGTGAAAGGGGGGAGAAGGCAACAGTTGCTATGCTTAATTAGCCTGTTTTGCTACAGCAGCCATTTTGAGTCTACTTCTTCCTGCAGAGTTCTGAGCACATGGTTGGCAGCCATTTTGAGTCTACTTCTTCCTGCAGAGTTCTGAGCACATGGTTGGCAGCCATTTTGAGTCTATTTCTTCCTGCAGAGTTCTGATCACATGGTCGGTGGCCATTTTGAGTCTACTTCTTCCAGCAGAGTTCTGAGCACATGGTCGGTGGCCATTTTGGAAAACCTTTTTCCATTCAAGTATACGGATAGAGCTTTATTAAGAGAGTAATGTATGTTTTATGTTTGTTCATGTTGCAAATTTGAAGATAGGAGCTAGAAGACTCTTCAACCAACTCCAGGTCTGGCTGTGCTGAAGTAGCATAGAAGTGGTGACAGCAGGAGAGCGGAGCAGTAGCAGGCTGTAAGTAAAAATTCAGTACTACACCGTTTAGTCCTCTTCATCCTTGCTGAGTTGTTGCTTTGGCAACTAGGACCAGCCAGAATGGATAGGCTTTCTGAAAAAGCAGCACATGGACACACACATGACACTTGCTCCCTCAGAGACAGACACCCGACTGAGAACGCCCTAGAACTGCTGTTGGAGGAGGAAAGGCACTTAAGTGTGAAAGAACTGGAAGCCTGGAAGAGTTTGCAACATGCCATGTCCTTGCTGTCAGCAGTCTGTAGCTTGGAAGACATGCAAAAAAGAGAGCTTGCCCAGCAATCCAGTTTTCTACAGTGGAAAGAAGTGGTGAATAAAAGGATCCAAACACTTCAGACTATTAACAATCCCAATGCAGAATCCAGACTAAAACAGTTCCTAGAAGAACTCGCGGGTAAAGAAAAGGAGTACAGCACAGTTTTGGACATAGTCAAGTTTCGGCTGCAAAGTTTGGAACTTAGTGAAGAGAAGGAGAAGTCCCCTGCCGGCAGTGCCAAGTCCAGCAGAGGAGTATACCCAGGGAAACTTCAAAGTGCAAAGAGCTCAAAAACCTGTCACACCAGCAAGTCTTCTTCGCACAGACAATCCCACTCCAGTAAAGGTTGTAGTAGCAGTTCTTCTTCCCATGCTAGCTGGAGTTCGTCTATGGCAGCCCAGCAGTTCAAGGAAGTAGAAAGAATGAAATTGAAGTCTGAAATATTGCATGCTGAAGCATAAGCAGCAATGGCCAGTGAAGAACTAACCTTTTCTCATCAAGAGGCTGATTTAGAAAAGCAAAAGGCTGCCCTCAAAGCAGAACAAGAAAAACAAGAAGCTGCCCTCAAAGCAGAATGAGAAAAGCAAGAAGTTGCCCTCAAAGCAGAACAAGCTGCCCTCAAAGCAGAACAAGAAAAGCAAGAAGCTGCCTCAAAGCAGAGCAAGAAAGGCAAGAACTCGCTATTCAGAATGAGAAAAAACTTCTGCTCAAGGCTAAGGAGGCTGCAAAACTGTCCATAAAGGCCAAGATTTTAGCCAAGGCTTTCCAGGATGATCTGAGTGAGGAAAACTTGAGGAAGCTCCCTACACAAGAGCCTAGAGACAGGATGTCTACCTTGTTCCTTGTGCATGAGAGCTCCCCACAAGACCCAGAAGCTATGTCACCTCCTAACTTAGAGGCTAGCAAGACACATCCGCCTGCTGTTCCGAGGCACCAGCCTACTGAGGAACCTGTTTACATAGAGAAGATTATCCCTCGTGACCACCTACCTATAAATATGTCAGTCAATGAGACCAGAAACCCATGGCGGGGAGCCAAATTCCTAGCCATGCTAGCGTGGCCATCCAGCAAGCCCCGGCTGCTGAATCTCCTAAGACTTACAGATCTAGAGAATCTATGGACTTGCCTGCCAGTCAAGCTGATTTGCAAACTAATAGGAGTCCACGCTTCTACTAGCCTGCAGAGACGATTCCCATCTTCATGGAGGCTTTTTCACCATTTATGTTTAAAACTCCCAGGAAGCACCTTAGAGACAAGGGAGTCCAGAAATTCTCAGACCTTCCTGAAGACTTCATCTTATGGAAGGTAACTTTTCAGAGAGCCATTAGAGATTTGAAGCTGCAAGAAGATGAGGCACTCACCTTACTCATGGCATGGTTGGGCCCCAACTCATCTACGCAGAGAGTCTACGCAGCCTACGTGTCAGACCTGGTTAAGGCATTGCAGACAGCGTGAAATAGATTAGAGGAGTGATATGGTGCATCAACAGAAATAGAAGCATCCTTACTGAATTGGCTTTATAAGTTCCCAATCCTCAAGTCAAAGGACTACCGTCAACTTTGGGACTTAAGTGATCTTCTAGTTGAACTTCAGTCTGCAAAATGTAATTCAGAGTTACCTGGTCTAGCCTGCTTAGATCAACACATCACGCAGAGCCAGGTGCTCCAAAAACTACCCTTTCAGCTCCAGGAGATGTGGGGAAGAGAGGTGTTTTCTTATAAGGAACTCAACATGCAACGCTACCCACCCTTCAGTTACCTTGTGACCTTTGTGACAAGAGCTGCAAAGGAAAGGAATGACCGAGAGCATGCGTCCAGAGAAGACTGTAAAGGAGGACAAAAAACTTATCAAAGAGATGGGAAAGAGCACAGCTGTAGTTAAATCTACTGAGGTCACTCAGTTTAAGTTGGATAAGAAGCAAGAGACTAAAGAAATTCCATGTCCCATTCATAATAAACCACATAGCCTTGCAGATTGTAAAGAGTTCTCAAAAAGGCCTTATGAAGAAAGGCTGGAAATAGCAGCTAAAGCAAAGGTTTGCTTCCGATGCTGAGGTTCAAGAAGTCACTTTGCTAAAAACTGCAAAGTAAAGGTGAAATGTGCAGAATGTGGCAGCCCACAGCACTGTTCAGCAATGCACCATTTTAAATCACCTTCAGAGTCACCTAAACTTGAGAAGAAAACAGAGAGTCCTAGAAGTGAGACCGCAGAAAAGACAGCTAAACCTACTTCAGAAGCAGAGTCAGTTGTGACATGTACAAATCTATGCCAGGACTCAACACAAACTAGGATATGCCATCCTAGCTGAAGTTTTGTCTAGCTGAAGTTTTCTCATAGAACAAACCTCACTTTAGAAAAAGACTATATTGCCCTAGACTCACAGAGTGATGCATCCTTGGCCACACCAGACTTTTTCAGTACTTTTTCAGTCAAAGCCAAGAGGCTTGAATACACCATATCTACCTGTGCTGGACAACAACAAATGCAGGGTAGAGTGGCAACTGAGTTCATGATTTTGCCGTGTGATGACAAAAGGTGCATTAAACTTCCTCCATTAATAGAGTGCCATTCTATCCCAAGAAACAGGAACCAAATAGCAACCAAGGCTGTAGCCGAAAGCCACACACACCTGAAGGCTATAGCGAAAGAAATTCCTGCATTGGACAAAGATGACGAAATTTCCCTCCTGATAGGCTCAGATTAGGTCCAGAGCTGTTCCAGGTCTTGAAGCAAGTAAATGGACCTCCAGGCGTGCCAATAGCACAAAAATTGCCACTAGGATGGATAGTAATTGGACCTGTGTGCATCCACAGCAAAAGCCCGCCAGCAGCGTTCAATCTTACAGGCAATAGCCAATTTCCAAATTCAAGACCCACACAACTACAAAGTTGCCTAAGCCACATTAAAGTGTGTTGCCTTGGTGTTATCCCAGACTACGGTGCCATTTTTGAAACTTCAACAAGAGATGAAAACATTTTCCCTTGAGGAAAGGGAAAATAGCCTTTTCCCTTGAGGAAAGAAAGTTCCTAGACATAATGAATCTAGAAACAGTCCAGAATAGCGAAGGGAGCTGCATGGCACTCCTTCCCTTTAGAGAAGATTGACCAATTTTGTCTAACAACCATCAACTTGCTGAGAAAAGACTTTTTGCTTTGAGAAATAGAATGCTCAAAGACCCCACTTTAAAGGATCAAATTGTACAGTTCATTGAAGATCTGTTTGTAAGCAACTATGCTGAAAGAGTTCCTTTGAGCAGTGAACCCCAAGAGCAATGGTTCCTGCCATACCATAAGGTAACTCACCCACAAAAGCCAGAAAAGGTGAGAATAGTTTTTGACTCAAGTGCAAAGGTGCAAAACATCTCACTTAATGATGTTCTTCTTAAAGGTCCAGATTTGCTTAACACTTTACTAGGAGCACTTCTGATGTTTAGAGAAAGAAAAATAGTGGTGACAGCAGACATACACGAAATGTTCTATGCCTTCCTGGTTAAGCCAGAACATTGCCGCTTCCTAAAGTTCCTGTGGTTCCAGAACACAGAAACCTTGGAAAATATCACCAAGTTTCGCATGAGAGTGCATGTTTTCAGAAACACCCCTAGCCCAGCGGTAGCCAACTACTGTCTTAAAAGGACTGCAGAAACTTATAAAAATCAGTGTAGTACAGAGGCTTATTGAGCAATCAACTCAAACTTACTGGTTTCCTTTGACTCAGCGCAGGAAGCTAGCCGAGTCATAAAAGAAGTACAGTCTGTGCTAAATTTAGCTAACATAAAGCTTCATAAAATAGTCTCTAACAGCAGAGAAGTTTTGGAGACCTTTCCTAAAGAGGAGCTTGTTGAAAGGGATGTCACAACGATCTTTGAAGACAAGGGTACACAGAGTAACCTTGGTATTTTGTGGAATGTCTTCATTGATAGACTTTCGATCAGAATTTCAGAACTTGAACTTCAGACTACAAGGAGGAAAGTGCTCTCTTCAATTAACAGTGTTTAGGACCCTTTGCGTATTACAGCACCAGTGCTTATAATGGCCAAAAACATCTTTAGAGAGGTAATAAACCAAGTTAAAGACTGGGATGAAAATCTTCCCCCAGCCATGGACTTAGCATGGAAGACCTGGGCATCTCAGATCAAAGACACTGAACACCTTACTGTGCCCAGACAGTATGTGTCTGTAGGGCCTGGACCAAATAGCATTCATGAGTTACACATTTTTTGTGATGCCTCTGAAAAGGCAATTGCTGCAGTTGCATATTTGAGAGCAAGAAATAATAATGAGAGGCATGTGGGGTTTATTATGGCCAAAGCAAAGGCAGCACCCAAACAGACAATACACAGATTAGAGCTGTGTGCTGCTTTGCTAGCTACCCAACTTCTTCAAACCATTTGTGAGGAACAAAATTCCATGAAATACTATTATACACCGACACTATGGTCATACTAGGATACCTCACAAACACTACAAAGAGATTTAAAATGTACATAACCAACAGAGTGAACAAAATTCTTTCTCGCACTCAACAAAGTCAATGGAAGTATGTTCCTTCTGAGTTAAATCTAGCTGATATTGCTACAAGAGGAGCTTCAGCCCAAAAGGTGCAGTCATCCACTTGGCTGACCGGTCCAAAATTCCTGATGAAGTTAGACTTTCCTGATCACAACAGAAGTAGAGCTGAAACATGCTCTGAGTTACCTGAGTGCCTGCCAGAGATCAGCAGCTGCAAAATAGATTTGGTAAATGCCTCATTTAGATGTCAGGAAATTCACAAAGTTCTCTCAGTGGCTGAGTCTTCAACGTGCCCTTGCTAGACTCATTCATTTTATAATTTTCAGAGACAAAGACGCACTTAAAACTATGGACACGGTTAAAGCGGAAACCCTGATCTACAGGTCTGTACAGAGATCTGAATTGAAGGAAGAGTTCAGATGCTTAGAAAAGCAGCACTATTTACCTAGACACAGTGTCCTTAAAGATCTGTATCCGGTTATGGACAACAGAGGTCTTCTACGTGTTGGAGGTAGACTTCAAAGAGCTAAAATCAAGGACAGGCCACCATGAAAACTATAAGCGAAGGCAAAGTGATCAAGTATCAAAGACCTTTAACAGACTAAGGGGGGGTTGCAGACTGCCAGAAATAGTGTGAATTCAGTCCACTTTTAAGGTTAGGGTTAGAGTTAGGGAACCATGGGAACTGTATTTTATTGTGGCATCAGAGTTGTCTGACAGAGAAGGCTCAATGTCTCATAAAAATAACAGTTCCCATGATTCCCTAGCACTAACCCTAACCCTAAAAGTGGACTGAATTCACACTATTTCTGGCAGTCTGCAACCCCCCTAAGTTACTCTGTTCAAAGTTAGATAAAACTTTTAATTTATTGTATAAATGGTTAGAATAGGTCATTAGATTGCAAAATTTCATTGAAATTTTGAGTGGGGAGTGTGATGTCCAGCCTGGACTGTTTAAATTCTCCCCTGCATTTTCCTTCATTTTTAGTTCAGTTTAGTATGTTTGAGCATAGGAATGTTTCACTGTATTAGTTTGTGGGAGGAGCTGTAGGAATCCCCTGCAGTTTTCTAGTTTTTGGTTTGCCCCTTCCCAGCAAGCTCTGCTTCAGCCTGGGATTTTTAGTTTTTCTTAGGCAGGCTTGGCTTTATCTGTTTTGGTGGCAAACAGGCACGACAGAGGGAAAGGGCATTTCTTACTCCAGTTAGCCAATTTAGTTACCACATTTAGCCAATTTACTTACCATTTAGCCAATTTACTTACCATTTAACCAGATTAGTTACCAAAAGCAGTTAATTATATTAAATATCAACAACAGAGAAGTCAAGAGCACCAGAAGCTGAAAGACCCTGCACCAGCTTCATTGAGTAGGAGATCAAATCAAGATCAAACCCAGAGAGATGACAACCCTGAAGATTGCTGAAATCTAAACTGTAAAGTACCTTTTATTTTAAGCCTGTTAGAGTTGGGGAGGAAAAAATCTTTTTCTTTTGTTCTTTAAAAATAAATTTCCCCCTTTTGGACTTTACATTCAGCTTTGGAGCCTTTTTGGGTAAAAGAGTTTGATCTCACCAGGGTACTGGCGTTGCACACCCATATTTGCCACCACATTTAGTTGGGTGTGTCTTCACACTAATAGTAAGATTGTATGCACTCTGTCCTATGAATGCTGCACAGAAAGTTATGCACACCTTCCCCCCCACCACCTGTATGCTAGAGATGGGAAACTTATGGACCTTCAGAAAACATATCCGGGGATAGCTGTGTTGGCCATACAGCAAAATATAATAACATCCAAAATCCATAAGGCAGCAATTCTTTTATTGGGCCAACCAGAAATCCACAAAATCATGCAAGCATTCAAAGCACCACTGGCTTCTTCATCAGGCAATATATGATTCCCAAAATCTGAATCGTGCTCACTCAGATCCTGTTGCACTGTTACTCCCACCAGGATACCCAATAGTGAGTAATGTTGAGAATTATGTTTCAGCAACACCTGCAGGACCACACAATCCTTATCCCTGGTTACCTAACAATTTGGTGTGGATGATGAGAATCAAACAAAGACAGCAGCCCTACACACAGAAAAGTTGCTTAAGCCCCATTCAGTTTTATGTAAGTAGTTGTGTGCAAGACTGTAGCATGTTGTTATTAGCTGCCCTCAAGTTGGTTCCAACTCATGGCAACCCTGTGGATGAGACATCTCCAAGAATCTCTATCCTCCCAGATCCTGCAAGCCCTTCCCCATAACCCCCTGATTGAATCTAGCCATCTGGTTTGTGGTCTTCCCCTCTTTCTTCTACCCTCTACCTTTCCTAGCATTAGTGTTTTTTCTAGTAATCTGTGCCTTTGCATTATGTGGCCAAAGTAGGATAGAGGACCCTAAAGCAGAGATGTGGAGTGTTTGGGCATCTAGATGCTTTTGGAATGCAACTCCCATCAGTCTGAGCCAGCATAGCCAATAGTAAGGGAGGATGGTACTGTAATGCAACAACATCTGCAAGGCCATCATTTGCCTACCCAATATCTCAATGTATCCTGAGAAAAGGGAGAGGCAATCTATGTTCCAGAGCTGTTTTCTTTTTCTTTAACCTTGATTATCAAAATGTTAGTCCACAGTGATTTCAGAGAACTTGCTTGTGTGTAACACATTAATGATGGGATGTGTCATTCCAGAGTGATTAACATCTAGTTTCTGTCTTCCATATTCTTGGATCCTTTATCCATGGATTTAATTATTTATGGCTTGAAAATAATTCAAAAATTATAAATTCCAAAAAGCAAACCTTGTTTTCACCATTTCATATAAGGGACAGCATTTAATGGGACCATTGCAATCTATTGAGGGGTATAGCTTTGATAGGCTGAAACTGATTGAAGGGATCAGAGAGGAACCATTTCTTGTCATTTTCCCTCATGTTTGTTCTTTGAAGAAGAGTTCAAACCCAAACATGATTCTTGCTTTGACAGATATGAAGATGAAATCAACAAGCGCACTGCTGATGAAAATGAATTTGTGAACATCAAGAAGGTGATAACATTTATTTTTAAGTGTGGACATCCTTTAATCATTAGAACAGATGTTATCTCTTGGATGATACATTAGAACAAGATATTGGATCCTATTCCAGATCATCTAACTATTCTAAAAAATATTTGATCATTATTATTTGTGGAGTCTCAAAGGACACCAATACAGTTGATCCTGCAACTGAGGTTGTAACAGCCAACAAACAGTAATTAAAAAGGTGTGATACATCACTGTAGGAAGATCTTCTCTGTCATAATTTGACACATTACACAGAGATTTTAGGTTGACATCCTATATCCACCCGGAAGTAAACCCCATTCAACTCCATAAAACTTGCTTAAGAGTAAAAATGTATAGGACCACCTTATAACAGTGTCAGCAATGTAGAAAATTCTCATTTTTGTTAAGAACCAGATCTTGGAGAGTTATTTTTTAAAAAAATTAAAAAAAATGATGAGTTACAATTACCAATTCAAGCCCCCCCCCCCCAACTCAATTCATTGCCGCTATAGTTGAATTTTTTAAATAAAAGTCACTCTTTACTTTCTTGCTGTCCCAAAGGAACTAAGACATTTACTTAAAATAAAAGGTCCTGGCTTATGATACAAAATACCTAAGGAGTGAGATCACACAACCTCTATAAATATAAAACTAACTAGAACAGTGTCGTACGAAAGGAGTGATGTTATCCCTCAATGTTACAATCTTAATGTGACTAGGGATGCATTTACACTGTAGAAATCATGCAGTTTGACACCACTATAATTCCCACAGCTCCATCCTACAGAATCCTAGGATTTGTAGTTTTGTGAAGGACTAGCACTCTTTGGCAGAAAAGGCCAAAGGCCTTGTAAAACTAAAAACCCAGGATTCCATAGGATGGAGGTACAACATGTAAAGTAGTGTCAAACTGTGTTATTTCTATAGTGTAGGTGCACCCTTAGCTGCTCTTCAGTTAAAACAAAGAAGACTCAATTATTTTGTAATGAGTTACTCCCAAGCTCTGTCAAGAATGTATGAAGTTAGGTATGAGGCAGGGCAATCTGGTGCTTGCTCAACATTATGGCCACTCTGGCAGACCAATAATTTCATATAGATGATTCTCTTTGTACTACTCTCATGCCCTTCCTGGTGGTGCAGTGGTTAAATGCCTGTACTGCAGCCACTCACTCACAAGGTTGTGAGTTCAATACCCACCAGGGACTCATGGTCAGCTCAGCCTTGCATCCTTTTGAGGTCACAAAAATGAGTACCCAGTTTGTTGGAGGCAATTGGCTTACACATTGTAAACTGCGTAGGGAGTGCTTAAGTGCATTGATAAGCAGTATAGACATGTACTTGCCATTGCTAATGTTATACTTTGTCCAACTTCCTTATGTTTAGCAAAATGTGTGAGTCCACTTATTTCCTTCTTTCAGAATGTTGATGGTGGCTTCATGCACAACATAGAACTGCGTGCAAAGGTTGATAGTCTGACAGATGAGATCAACTTCCTGAAAACCCTCTATGAGATTGTAAGTGTATAAGTTTGTCAGTCTATAGAAAGCAGAATGAGTGGTGAGAAATCCATTGCAGGCTAGAGTCTGATTGACTGATGTGAGGGGTGGAGGTCGCATTGGTTTGTCTTTCGCAGAAATGGCATGCCTCACCCTCAAAATGAGGAAATATGGCATTCAGCTTCATTGGCCTGCTAGCCATGATCATGGCCATTGAGGCATCAATCATCATCATCATCATCATCATCATCATCATGATCTGTATAAAGGCCTGGGAATAATTCATGGTGGCTTTGAGTGAGCTGCCCGCACTGAATGAGATGATGACAAATCTTTTTTAATTTGTAATTAATTTCAAAATTAGTTCAAATTGCCATTAGCACTCAGGAATGGAATACTGTTGAACATCAAGGCAGATCAGGCTCTTGTGAAGGTGGTATTCAATGAGATAGCTCTGTATGCTTCATTAGCATTAAAAGATAGAAAGGAAGCCAACAGCACTTTTGAGTCCAACTGGGAAGAATAAATTTCTAGCATACAATTTTGTGGACTAAAGTATTAACTGAAATCCTTCATGTGATTTCTTGCAAGGGTAGAAAGACTGATATGCACAAACTGATATGCACCATTATGTTGGTGGTTGGAAAATTAATTTACATCTATTCTATGGTTTTGAAAAGTGCATTGGCTCCCCATGGGATCTTGGACATTCAATGTCACCCACTGGGCATCCCTACCTAAAACTGGAAGGGAGGAAACACAGCTTGTTCCCAAATAGCCAATAGCACTTCCAAATTGCAAGGTGGGGATTGCTGATGGCTATTTTGCCATATTTTCTGACATTTTCACCCTCCTCCCTCCCTCCCTCCCTCCCTCCTTTTTTTTTTTTTTTTTTTGGAATGCAGAAACTTTTTGCATATCAAGAAGTAATCAGACTTTCTTTTCTGGTTGCTTCCTGTTTTGTTTTGTTTTTTAAATGTCTGTATAAACTGAAGACCTTAACAAACTCATACTTCCTGAATTAATATGTGAACTAGAATGTTGGTATCCTTCTGGATTTTCACTTCCAAAATATTGTAATGCAACCCCCCCAAACAAATTATGGGTATAAAAATGTGTATATTAAAACATGTATGCAGAAATATATACCTTAGGAGAGATGTTCATGTAAAAGCATGAACATTTTAATGCAGACTTCTTTTTTAAAAGTTGCAGATCATTGCAGAAATCTGACAAAACCAATTAAGGAGTGTAAAAATAAGAAACTGTCAAAAATTACAATCAGTGGATTTTTTCCACCCCCAACTTTGAGTATTTCCATAAAATGGATGCCTAAAATGAGTGATTGTTCTATGTACCAAACTACTAAGAAGTGGTTTCAGAAATTAATTGGAAAGGCTCTGTTTATTTAGTTTTTCTTTTGGAAATAATCAATATCTACTGTTAATTGTGAAAGTAAGAGTCCATTTATGATTCATGAAAGATAAGGCTATCAGTGAGTACAAATTATGATGTCTTTCTCTAGTTATCAGTCTATCTATCCATCTATCTATCTATCTATCTATCTATCATTTTGCCCTGGTGCTTTGGTGGTGCAGTGGTTAAATGCTTGTACTGCAGCCACTCACTCACAAACCGCAAGGTTGCGAGTTCAATACCAGCCAAGGGCTCAAGCCTGACTCAGGCTAGCATCCTTTCAAGGTGGCTAAAATGAGTACCCAGCTTGTTGGCTTACACATTGTAAACTACTTAGGGAGTAGAAATGTACTTGCTATTTCCATCCATCCAGCATGAGAAGCAGGTTGCTGGGGACCATGAGAAGAAAGATGTTAGTGCATTCATGTCTTACTTGTGCACTTCCCATTGGTATCTGGGTGATAACATATGAAAAAGAATCCTCCAGCTAGATCCAGGATGATTCTGTCCCCACCAACCAAAAAATCTTCAACATCTCAATGGCAAGCCATTCATATTACTCAAGATACCATGTAAGTTGCCCTTCATTGTGTGGCTTATGTCTACATCAGTAGAGCCCAAAGTTAGTGCTAAAATACCTTGTGGGAGGTGGTGTCTGATTTGCATTTAGAGTTGGCACACACAAAACAGTATTGTCTAGGGAGAAAATGCCATGCAGAGATAGTTCAAGATGACCATCATGTAGTGGCCATTATTATACAATTGTTGCACAAGTGATTTCTGTTTGTACTCTTCACTACATGTGAACTGATAACAGGATCTTGTTTTCACTCAAAGGAACTGGCTCAGATCCAAGGACAGGTCAGTGACACCAATGTTGTTCTACAAATGGACAACAACAGAGATCTAGACCTCAACAGCATCATTTCTGAAGTGAAAGCACAATATGAAGAAATTGCTAACAGAAGTCGGGCTGAAGCAGAAGCTTGGTACCAAAGCAAAGTAAGACAGCATGAATCTTGACTACTGCTTCTTCACAGGAAAAGAGAGGTGTCTGGCCCATCCCCTGGGTGAGTCAGGCAAGACAAAAACCTAAAATACAAATCTCATCCTAAAGGAAACCCCATGAGACCACCAATAGGTCTCAGGTCTTTAGAGCTGGGATATTTGGTCTTTCTAGGTGCTCTGGTTTTTCTATATATTCCTCCTAGAAATTGTTTAGCAGGTGTCATCTACCTGTAGAGCAGATCCCTTTCTAATGGACTGCAAGAAGACCATCCTTTGGAGGGCTAGAGAGTAACAGGGGATTAGTCAACTGCAGGCATAGACTGGAGTCTTTGCCCTCCTTTCCTGGTTGTGTTCATGAAGAGAGAAGAACTTTGTAGGATTATGCCGTGTGTGTGTGGGAGCCCTTTGTTTGTGTCCACAGCCTATATTTCTGTCAGAGAGCTACAAAAAGAATGAACCAGTGGTGTGATGTCCAGCTTGGACTGTTTAAATTCTCCCCTTCATTTTCCTTCATTTTTAGTCAGTCCTTAGTATGTTTGAGCATAGGAATTTTCCATTGTATTAGTTTGTGGGAGGAGCTGTAGGAATCCCCTGCATTTTTCTAGTTTTTGGTTTGCCCCTTCCCAGGAAGCTCTGCTTCAGCTTGGGATTTTTAGTTTTTCTTAGGCAGGCTTAGCTTTATCTGTTTGGTGGCAAACAGGCACAGACAGAGGGAAAGGGCATTTCGTACACCATTTAGCCAATTATTTACCATTTAGCCAATTTAGTTACCACATTTAGCCAATTTACTTACCATTTAGCCTGATTAGTTACCAAAAGCAGTTAATTAAACTGAATATTAACAACATGTGTTTTTGTTCAAAAAGTACAAAAAGCTTCAGCCCACAAAAAGCAAGATTTTTAGACAGTCAGTTTTTTTTTTTACAAAAAAGTCTCAAAGTACCATCTCTCTCTCTGTCACCACACACACACACACACACACACACATACATGGCATTTTGAGACTTTATATATATACACACACATCATATATAATTTTTATATATAATGTTATATAAACATATATAATTTTCCATTACAGTCTTACCCTGTGGGTCAGAACTTTTGAAATTGTTCAGTCTGCAAGAATGGAATAAGTATAGATATTCTAGTAAGAACACTATCTTCTTTTCCAACAACTTGCTGCTATCTCCAAGCATGTGCTGCTTGAGGTATCCACTTCACTGTGTCCAATGGTGGGGTCAGCCCTTCACAGAACATACAAGAAACTCAAGAAGCTGTCTTTAATTTGCTTTTTCCAAGCTAAGGTAGCTCAGTGAGGTCACTTGCCTACTCTCTCCAAATCCTGAAAGTGGAACTACTTCAAATAGCCTCCTCACTAATGGAAGGATTTCTTTCTACCTTGCAGTTTCAGGAACTTCAGAGTACAGCTGTCAGTCATGGCAATGACTTGAAAAACATTAAGAATGAGATTGCAGAGCTCAATCGGATCATCCAGGTGCTGAAAGCAGAAATTGATAATTTGAAAAAACAGGTGAGATGCTATTTAATGACATAATCCATTGTTGGTATGTATTTCTGTGTTATTGTTCCCCCTCCTTCTTCCTCCTACCATCTTGTTACAAATTCATCACAGTGGAACTGGACACTGCTCAACAGAAGAGCACATGAACAGTATGTGCAAGGTTACAGGTTGACTGCCAAATCCATCAACATGGCAGGACCAGGGAAAGCTTTATCTAAAAACATGAGAGACCCAACTTCCAACCCAGGCAGATACTACTACTACTACTACATTTATTTCTTACCTGCCTCTCCCCATGGATTGAGGTGGGGGACAACAAAAATTAACAAACAACATCACTTAAAACATATTGGTTAAAACACACATGAGTTTAAAAGAACAAATGTGCTCATATTAAACAATCCACGTCTAAAATTTGTCATTTAAAATTCATAATTTAAAAATCATCTGGATAAGCCTGCCAGAAGAGACTAGTCTTCAATGCTCTTTTAAATTCAGACAGCGTATGAAGCTGCTGAGTCTCTACCAACAGGACATTCCACAGTCTAGAGGTGGCTGAAGAAAGGTCCTCTGGTTGACATTTGCCAACCTAATCCTGGTTGCCTGGAGTAAAGGTCCACCAGAGGACCTGAGTGTATGGAGTGGATTATATGGGAGAAGGCGATCCAGCACTCAAACTACATAGGGCTTTCAAGGCAATAACCAGCACTTTGTACCTTGCCCAGAAACTAACTGGCAGCCAGATGAGTGATTTTAATACTGATGTAATTGATCATTTCTGGATGTCTCATTAATCAATCTGGCTACCATGTTTTGAACTAACTGAAGTCTCTGCATTTGATATAGAGGTAGCCCAATATACAGCACATTGCTGAAGTCCAGTTTTGAGGTTACCAATGTGTGCACTACCATCTTTAGGTCCTCCAACTCTAGGTCGGGGGGGCAACTGGCATAACAGCTGAAGCTGGTAGTAACCACTCCTGGCTGTCACATCTATTTGTCATTTGGAGGGATGGATGCAGAAGCATCCCCAAGCTGTGAACATAGTCTTTCAGGTGGAGTATAACCCCATCCAGGACTGGTTGACTCACCTCCAAACCCAGGTTAGGACCTTTGATAATAAACACGTCTGTCTTATCTGGATTCAGCTTCAATTTGTTTTTCCTCATCCAGCCCATTACCTCCTCCAGGCATTCATTCAGAGGAGACACACTATCCTTAGTGTGTCTGCATCTGAAGGCATAGAGAAAATATATTTGGGTATCATCAGTAAACTGATATATTTGGCTCAATGGATCAATAGTCTTTCAGCATAAGGAAGCAGTATTACTCAATTGGATTATTCTTGAATTAAACTTCCACTCTCCTTCCTATTAAGGGTTAAATATTCTTACTGACTTCAATATTTCCTTATAGATTAAACAGATGTAGTTGCTGTGAACCAAATAAAAAGATGCTGGATAAGCTGTTCATGATTTTCCATATCATGTCCTGTTTGCCAGCTTCCCTTTTATATCCTTCTGGGGAAGGATATTTAACTATTCATTGTGGATCTTGATTCTTTCTACTCTTTTTCAAGAACCTGCATTCCCAATGATTTCTGATTAACATGCTTGTCACTTTATAAAATAAAGTAGAAGGGTTTCACCACCACCACCACCACCACCTTTCCTGTCTTTGAATAAAAATATTGGCTGACATTCAGAGGAGACACACTATCCTTAGATATGTGTTCATGACTAGTTTGTAATCACATTCCCTATGTATTGAATACAATAGTGTAGGGAATATACAGGGATCATGATCAGGATGCAGCTGACTGATGCTTCCACTCCCCTCCCATGAACAATCTCCAGTGCAAGGGGAAATTATAATCTGGATCTTCTGACTATTGCAGCAGAGATTGTGCACATGGAGAAAGTGGAAATGTCAGTCAGCTATGTCCTGATCAAAAGGAAAACAGAGGCATGTCGCTCACAGCAGCTGCTGCCTGGTATGTCTGGGAAGGACTGGGCCATGATACACTACTTGGCTAAGTAGCTATGGTAGTTACAATCAGCCCTCCATATTCAGAGATTCTTTATCCATGGATTCAAGCAACCATGGCTTGAAAATATTTTTTAAAAGTATAAATTCCAAACAACAAATCTTGATTTTTCCACTGTATATAAGGGACACCATTTTACTATGCCATTGTGTTTAATGGGACTTAAGCATCCACAAATTTTGGTATCCATGATGGTGTGTGGTGGAGGTGTCCTGGTACCAAAGTCCAGCAGATACACACTGTACTTAATTAAGTTGTGATCTAGAATCATATCGATCTTGTTTTAGGTTGTCCAGTATTAGCTCTTTGTGTTTGAAGTCAGTTTTGTGTCTTCCCTTCTTGGCTTGGCATATTTTACCACTGTCTTAATCTGAACAACTCTCTGACAAGAAGGGAGGAGAATGCACAAACAAGTATGCTGCCTCTCTTTTTCTAGATGAACTTAATTGTATGGGGCAGGATGTGGTATTTGCACAGGAAGTTCAGGATCATAAGAGCAGTGCTATCATACTGAGTTTCATGATACATATATTCAGCAAAGAGTTTTAATCAAACAACTACAAAAGTGAAGTTGTTCCACATATGGAAGTAATGAACTGGCATTTCAAATATCAAAAATGTTGATTTCAGATCTTTAAGTTAAATCCAGGCAGAAATAATTCTGGACCTGCATATGAATTGGTGTATACTGAACAAACCTTGGTAGGCCCTTTGAACTTCTTGCAGGATGAACAGAAGTAGATAAACAAACATATTCTTGGCTGATTTTGTTCCCAAAGGGAGCAACAAATTATTTTGGCAACTTTCTTTTTGCCATGAGAAAGGCTTCAGAAATGTTTCAGTGGGTATTTGAGTTCAAGACTTGTTCAGTGCAAAATCTGGGCACAGTATTTTGCACAGAAAACTGGATATTTTGTGCACAGGGAACAGCATTTTCATTATTTTCTGCAAAGAAAATGCTGCTTTATTCAAATTGTGCATGCAGTGTGTCCTGAATTGCAGAGTTTCTGAACAGTGCCAGATTCTTCTCATTGGGGCTTCTCAACACTAAAAACTAAAAAAATAAAAATAAAAATCTTTTTGACCATTTTTGCATATTGTAAAATATACAAAATAACATCCCTAATACATAGATAGATATAAGATAAACCAAATTGAAAGGAAGAGATCAACATTGGCAGACAAGGACTTTATGAAGTCCACTTTATATTCATATTATTTCAGCATTTTCAGCATTTGTCCGGAGTTCTATGTATAGAACAAGAATCACCTGATTTTTTTTTATAACAACAATAAAGATACAAATTTCAGTACAAGCAATTCCACATACATACAAAACTACAAAGCATCACCACATCACAAATTGCAGCTTATAAAAATAATAAAAAAAGAAATTATAAAATTATAGAGTGTAAGGCTGATAGTTTCCAGTTGATATCAAAGACATATCAAGTTTGAAGGTTGTTATCCTGAAATTATAAATAAAACCCACTTCTATAAAATATATTATCTAGTACATTGCTAGAACAACAAAAAAAACATTTTATATCCATCCGCTAATCCTTAAAGAAAAGAAAGAAAACAGCAGCAAGAAATACCTAACAGAAGGAAAACAAATTTAATATTGTTAATATTACTATTGCCCTATTATCATTATTCATCTTAGAACTAGTAATATCATATTCCATTTAACTTTCCCATTTTTCCTCACAGTATGAATATAAAGGTTTCCATATATTTTCTGAACTATTATAAATATCGCCACCAATTTCCACATTATGTTCATCTAAATTCGCAATATCCAATAATTTCTTTAACCAGTCACCAATTGTTGGTAAAAATTGAGATTTCCAATTACTAGCAACTACTATTCTTGCGGTTGTCACCATGTACAAGAGGATCTTCCATTTATAATTTCCTTTTAAACCATTAAAATCCTTAATCATGTTTAACAAATAAATCTGGGGTAAACATTCAAAAGCTATGTTAAGTATGACACAAATTGCATTATGAATTATCTTCCAGAATTTTTGTATCAGAGGGCAAGACCACCACATATGTATACTTACCTGGCAGGGGAGACACCATGATCACCTGATATTTTTAGCTTGCCCTCTAAAACATTTGAAAGTTTTTGGTTACCCATCAATTTCATGAATCCCATACCTTCCCCTCTTTTCTCCATGTCAATACTGGGGATGATGTTTGAACAGTCCATGGTACATCATAAAAATTTATAAAACCTGACTCTCTCCAGTCTGCGAGCAAAATTAAAGATGATGTATCATAATGTGAACCTGGAGGAAATGAAGTCTCCTTGTAAAGAATGTGGCCATAGCATCCTATCTTTTCTAGTAGATGTGTGGAACTGCTGTCTCCTGACCAATGGATGTTTGAATTATTGCTAGGTGATACTACTTATTGTAACAGTACATATTATGACACATGTAATATAAACACTTGTGAAAACAGAAATCAATTGAACATATGACTTTTCTCAAACCTGATACAGATTGCTAGGCTTCAGTCAGCTATTGCTGATGCTGAAGAACGAGGGGAGTTGGCCTTGAAAGATGCCAGAGTAAAACTTATGGATCTGCAACATGCCCTACAAAGCACCAAAGATGAGCTGGCACGTCTACTGCGGGATTATCAGGAGTTGATGAATGTCAAATTGGCCCTGGATATTGAGATTGCCACATACAGGACTCTGCTGGAAGGAGAGGAGTGCAGGTGGGTGCCATCTTGTGTTTGTTTCTTACATTTCATATACAGCTGAGCCTCCATAACCACAGATTCTTTATCCATGGGTTCAATTAACCACAGCTTGAAAATATTTAATATATATATATATATTGAGAGAGAGAGAGAGAGAGAGAGAGAGAGTATGTCTAAAAAGCAAACCATGTCTTCAGCATCCACAGATTACGGTATCCAAGTGGGGTCCTAGAACCAGACCCCAGTGGATACGAAGGACCCTAAATAGGCACATTTAAGCCAGAATCCTCATGGTTCACATATCCTTGGATAAGCAAGGGTTACCCAAGTAAGTACTTTGGGGAATGTTATGCAAAAGGGTATTTAATACCTCTTTGTTCAATAGTTTTCCTGCAACTTCTGAATATCATCTGAATGACAACAGATGCATCTCCACCTTCCATTGCAAGCTGAGGGGTAGGCGGGGGTGGGGGCAGGTGATCTCTGATGCTCTCCCACCCAGTTCTCCTACATAACTATTCTGGTGGAGCTTTATGCTTTGCCATCATTAAGTATTACCTTGACCTTAGTGTCATATGGCTAAGCACTGCATCTATTATTTTTATTGATTGACTGATTTATTAAATTTATGTCCTGATTTAGCTCCAAAAAACTGGAAACATTCCACATGGCTTTTGTCCCCCTGTCCCTTTGTCCTCCTAAAAATTAGTGAAGTAGGCCACCCAATGAACTTCTTGGTTCAGTGGGGAATTGATTTTCCAGGTCCCAGTCCCATGACTCTATGCACTACACAACCCTTGGTCTGTATTCATATTCATACAAAATATCAAAGTATGCTTCCCCTTCAGAGCTTTTCAACAACAGCAACAACAACAACAACAACAACAACAACAATGTTACCCATCTCTCTCTTTATGGATTGAGGTGGGGAACAACAGATTAAAATACAGCAACAAATAGACACACAACACAATTAAAAATACGAACATTGATTGAAATGAATAATTAGTAAAAAGAGCATACCTATCAAAGGCAATCAATCCATAATTTAAAAACTCATAATTTAAAAACCATCCAGTTGGCCTGCCAGAAGAGATTTTTTTTTATTCTGTTTTAAAAACATGCATTGTATCCACCTGTCGAATCTCTTCCAGCAGGTTGTTCTACAATTTGGTGGAGGCTGATTAAAAAGTTCTCTGGTTAACACTTGCCAGCCTGTTCATGGCTGACTGAAGTCAGTGTTCTCCAAGGGACTTGAACACACAGGGTGGATTTCACAGGAGAAGGCTATCCTGTAACTAACATTCAGAAAGTGTCTCAAGGTGATGAATCTCTTCTGGCAGGTCATTCCACAGTTTGGGAGAAGTAGAAGAAAATGTCCTCTGGGTAGTAGCCTAGCTTTGGCTGACAGAGGTAGATGTCTCCTAGAGAACCTGAATGTACAGGTCAAATTATAGAGCAGAAAGTGATCCTTTAGGTGACCTGGACCCAAACCATGTATGGCTTTAAAAGTAATAACCAATACTTTGTACTTTGCCTGGAAACTAACTAGCAGGCAGTGGAGTGATTTTAATACTGATATAGTCTGGTTGCTCGTAGATGAACCACTAACTAATCCAGCTGCAATATTTTGCACTTATTGAAGTTTCCAAACTTGGTACAGAGGTAGCCCAATTGCAGAAGTCCAGCCTTGAGATTACTTATTACTGTATGTCCATAACTGTCAAGCATCCTCAGCAAGAGGTTTATATGGTTTTATTTCATACCAATATGTGAAATGCAGGCAACTTTCTCACCCATCTCTTCTTTGGCCTGGGCTGTTGCCACAGTTCTCTGATCCTAGCCTACCCAGTTTGTCCATTATTTTCCAGTTAATGACATGGATATCTTTCCATGTCTGGGCTCTGCTAGTATTGTCTTTGACTCTTTTGCCCATTAAAACTAATTCTTCTTCTTTCCTACTTTCCACCAGGCCTTGCCTTCCTTTGTACATTAGTCCCTCAGCCCCATCTTTCTTAGTATGTTGTTTTCCTTCAACCACCTTTTTTCTTTTTTGAAACCCTGCTCTGCTCTTCTGTCTTTTCCATGACCATCCATTTCTCTTCACTAGCAGCAAACAACCCGTCCTGTTTCAAGGTGATCAGATAGCAAACAAAGAAAGAAATCCTGTCTCTTCCAGTAGTCAAATATATATATTTTACTGGAGGATTTTTTCCTCAATGATTGCCATTTCCTACAACTATTGAAAATACAAGAGTTCTCACCTCCTTTACATCTGGTCCACCATTTCCATCTCTAAAATGCCCATGTTGTGTTCTTAGCCACATTGATATCTCAGTTGTCACACAGATATGCACTCTATCTCTGAACATTATACATACATTCCACGTGATTGTTGTGAACATCCTGTGTCATCTTGGTAGTTCAACCAATAGGTAAAAGTTAATTCTAACACAAACAGATTGTGTTACAACTTGGTCATCTTGGGATTACTGAAGACAGTTATTCAGGTGATGATGTCCATTATGTCCATTTCAGTTTGTTTACCTCATTTAATTTTACCAAGTGTGTTTTTACCCATGCAGGTGGTGTTTTTTTTTTTTTTTAATTGCATGGAATATTGTCTGAATGTGGAGCAATATCTCAATTTTAATGGGTATCCTTAGATTTAGAATAGCCATTATCTATGTACATATTTATTAATTATTGCATGTGGTTAGCTATAATGAATAATATTACATGCATATGTATATCACCTGAGATTTCCACACATTTTTATTTGCATCTTTTATTTGAATTGCATGTTTTATTACTCTACAATTCCCATCATCCTCAATGGGAATAAGCTGGCACGGAGTGGTAGGCTTTGCAGTGTACATATATGGAGGACACCACATTGGGGAAGGCAGAAAATGGGAAAAGAAAACTGTGCAAATGGCCTCTAATTTGGAGTGAGGAACCTTTGCTTCTTTAAAAGCAGAAGGTGGGAAAATTGCTCGCTTTTGCTTTCATCCACATTCGGATTTTTTTTTTAAATCTCAGGTTGCTTGCATCCAAAATATGGAGACATTTATGAATTTGGGGGAATTCTTCAAAAATGATCTGCAACAGACTTCTCCCACCCCCTTCATTTGTACTGGACAAATTCAATTGGTCTAGCTGATCCCCAAATGGAGGAAGCCCTCTTGTTTCTGCCCACCATTTAGGTGTTAAAGGCACATCATGGAAAAAGGTATAAAAGTCCCAGAATCACCCACCAAAACTAGTCTTGCTGGGAGACTATAGGTATTGATGTTCCCAAGAATTAACTTTTTCCAAGTTAAGGGCAAGGAGCCTCTCAGAAGAAAAAAGAGATGGTAGTCAATGGCAGGGCCCCCTCTCTGCTCTCAAGGTACCAGATCCCATCTGATCTTGGAAGCTAAGCAGGGTCAGCCCTTCTTAGTACTTGAATGGGAGACTGCCAACAAATATCAGGGACTGTAGGCTGTATTTCAGAGGAAGGAACTGGCAAAACCGCCTCTGAGTATTCATAGAAAAACCTATGAAATCCATAGGGGTCACCATTAAGTTGACAGATGACTTGAAGGCAGTTACACACACAACCAATGGCAGCTTATGTCTCTCTTGTCAGTAGGGTGGTGAATTCACTGTTGATCTTAGGCTAAACTTTAAAGGGAATTATCCAGAGTATGGAACCATATCCCTCAAAAATGTTCAGCTCCTTTAAAATTTGAATAACTTCCTAGAGTCCACCTGACACTAGGAACAAGAATGCCAAGTCAGACTTTCAAGCACTAAAGGATCTAAGAGATTTAATGGATCACTCTGGCAGTTTTTTAAATTAAAAAAAAATGAACTGAGACAAAATGGATCAGTTACTGCTCATGCCTTCAAAATTCAAACCCTGCTTTCCCATTCAGCCAATGTTGTGTCTGAAGAGCCACCTGGAGGAAAAGAAAAACAATTTCATGGTGATCTTTTAGATCAGGGTTTCTCAACTAGGATTTGTGATTCCTCAAGAGGTCGCTAGGTCTTCCACAAGAGATTGTGATTGAAAACAACAACACTGGGTTTTGGGTTTTTTTTTTTAGAGCTGTAGATGTAATCATTTTTATTCAGAGGTTCATTGACACCTGAAAATTATTCCAAGGGTTCCTTCAGGGTAAAAAAGCTGAGAAATGCTATTCTAGAGCATCCCATTGGAAAGACCAGTGGAGATTTTTTCAAGATAGGGAGATGCTGTTGGAAGGAAAGGAGCAATTAAACCTCTGAAAAAGAGAATGTTCTTGTGAATCCACAAGCAGTTGCTAAACCAGTCATTGTCACAGAGCTGTATTTCATATTTCTGCTCAAAAGCATATTCTGAGTTGAAAAGTTTGTTTGTTTGTTTATTGCATTGTTATGCCACCTTTCTTATGGTGAGTGACCCAAGGCAGCTTATAACAAACGGTTCTTCTGCTTCCAGGATACCTGTGGCTCTGAGGTTGCTGCCACACTGCTGAATTAATGCAGCTTGATACCAGTGTAACTGTCATGGCTCATATTATGGAATCCTAGGATTTGTAGTTTGTTGTGGCACCAGAGCTCTCTGATAGAGAAGTCTAAATATCTCACAAAACTACAAATCCTAGAATTCTACAGCGTTGAGTCATGGCAGCTAAAGCGGTGTTCAGACTTCATTAATTCTTCAATGTAGATGTGAGTTTTCTTGTGAAACATGAATCTAACATGTATGGACTGAATCCAGTATTCTGTTGTTGGAACTTTCTCAGTTCTAGAGGACTTCCCAGCCCTCTCTAGATCCATTTTTTTGGGAGAGCACAGGGAACTGCAATAGATGAAAGAAATAACCCCCTCCTTAGTCTACTGGAAACTCAGCAGGAATAAACTACCACACCTTGACCTTGGTTTAAGAACAAAGGGCTGAACAGACCAGCATAAAGGGCCGCCTGGACTCTGCCCTCATGCCCCACCACACGGTGGGAGGTGTCAGGGTGCTCCCTTGGCGCAGCGTCCACACACACTGTGCCAAAGGAGCACCAAAAAGCCGCCGCTGTGGCAGCAAGGGTGGCTTTTTGTCGCTCTAAAAAGGAATGCCATTTGCCAGCTCTTTTTAGAGTGGCAAAGCACTTGATCGGGTCTGCAGCGTGCCAGATCCGGGCCACCTGTTCAACCCCGACCTCTGTTTTATATCCACCACAAATATGAAATATGACTCAGTGAGATGAACATCCAGGGTTGAGAAATGGGGTAGAAAATCACAGACTGGACTTATTCTGGGATGTGGCTAAGGGCAAGGGGGAAAAAATGAAGGTGTTTGCCCTCTGAATAAGAATTCTGCTCTCCCATTCTCCAAATCTATAGCATTGTACTAACTTAAAACCTCAAGTGAGCATTGTATAGTGAAGGAGGCATCCCATGAAAAGGAGCAGGCAATGTTCCTAAGAAAAATAAGTATTGTAGATGTGAATGATTTTCAGTGTCTCACTCTCTGCAATGTTAGAGGTTGGGGACTGCAGGAAAATTTTGTGTGTGTGTGAAACAATTCTTAGTAGGGAGCAACATTCTCATTTTGCCCCTTCTCCATAGCTTGTGTTTTTGCCAGCAAAAATTCAAGACCTAGGAGGTACAGGAGGCAGCTTTGACTTCCAATCCCATCTCCTTCTAGTTCCCTTTTAAAGGCAATCTTCTGTTCTGGTCACCATCCTGAGGACTTAAAACTGGCAGGTAGTGCTCCTTGGTTTGAACGTGACTGCATCTCTTCTCCAGCATTTTCAGAGCATTGTGCTGTAGTCTCTTTGTTCATAAATATTTTCATCATTGATTTATAGACTTATCTGAAAATGTTTCATTCCACCCCCACTCTCTCTTTTATAGGATGTCTGGAGAACTCACCACCCCTGTCAGCATGTGTAAGTATCTTAGTGCTACTACCTCACTTTCAATTTCTGCAATATTGTATTCCTTCCCATATTTCAGGAGCAATTACACAGGAGTAATATGTCTGAGGGCACATGTTGTTTTCACTTTTTGTTGGTTTTACATACCCACACATACACACACAAACATACACACTAAACACAAACAACCAATCCATTTAAATTACTTGCAAATTGTAA
The DNA here is from genome assembly GCA_026167975.1 of Phrynosoma blainvillii. Lineage (NCBI taxonomy): Eukaryota > Metazoa > Chordata > Lepidosauria > Squamata > Phrynosomatidae > Phrynosoma > Phrynosoma blainvillii. Next base: position 202,950,113 of record JANUYF010000002.1, on the reverse strand, counting down.
ATCTATTTAAATGCATTTCTTTAGGAAAGAAGGGAGCAAAACAGACCCCCAGGGGACCACTATGTTCTCACAGGGGTTCCATGAAGGTCAACTCTTCTCCTTTTGCCTTCTCAAGCTCTGTTGTGCTCAGCCTCACACTTAAAAGGGGACAGTAAAAGAGAAAGACAGGAGAAAGAGGAGGAAAAGAGACAGCCCAAGAAGCAACAGCAGAGCTCTGCCTCCCTGTGTTCTCTCCCTCTCTCTCCTCCACCTTCTCAGACCTCCTCTCCTTGTTCATTTCCTCTCTGATTTCTTCAGGACCTTCAAAAGAAAAGGTCAAGCAGACACCCTCACACAAAGACACCTTGGTGAACAAGTCCCTGAAGGCCAAGTTGGCCATCCCTCCTCGCTCACTGGCTTCCCGGATCCCTCTCTCTCTCCCTCTCATCTATCTCCTTTTGTCAGAGCAAAACAAACAACCTGTGTTGTACAGAACGATACGTCTCGGGACTAACAGTGTGTGTAGAAGCAAATAAAGATGGCAAGAGGCAGACAGGCTGGCTGGCTGGCTGGCTGGCTGGCTGGTATAAACAGCAGCGGAAAGAGGCAGCAGATGCAGCAGCAGTTCTAGAGCAGAGGTAGCGATACTCTGGATGTCTATGAGTGGGGGAGTGTATTATGTATGTGTGTATATACACACATGCTTGCATGTGTCCACAGCAACAGCAGATATTTAAAGGGGGGGGGCATGGTAAACAAAAGGTTAAGAACTGCTGGTTTGGACCATTTCATAAGGTGCTGAGTTAGCTGGCTACTTGGTGTGGCCTTGCCATGATGATGATGATGATAATAATATTTATTTATAACCCGCCTCTCTGTAAAATACAACCGAGACAGCTTACAAGATAAAGCAAACAATCCCGTCCCTCAATAGCCCACCCCCTCTTAAAATACAATTAAACAGACAAAATATAAAAGCATACTTAAAAATTACAAATCACAAATAATTTGAGATAGCTACAGCGGAAATCAGGGACAGGCATAACTATTTTCGGTGGCTGGTTACCTACTCAGGAAAGGCCTGCCGGAAGAGATCCATCTTAAACAGCTTTTTAAAAGCTGTTTAAGGTGGTCAAGTAACAGATCTCATCCGGCAGGCCATTCCAAAATCTGGGAGCAATAACAGAAAAGGTCGTCTGGGCAGTTTCAGATAATCTAGCTTTTTTGGGTTGTAATAAATTATTCCCAGAGGCCCTGAGTGCGTGGGGTGAATTATACGGAAGGAGGCAGTCCTGAAGATAGGTTGGACCCAAGCCATTTAGGGCTTTAAAGGTAATAACCAACACCTTGTGCTGCATTAGCCATGAGCTTTGTAGTTTCTTTTACATTGTTCCACCCCCTACAATGGCTCTCACGAAAATGTGAAAATGTTAACCATGTTTTAATCCTGATTGCATAATTTTAATAGTAATAATAATAATAATAATAATAATTTATATCCCGCTTCTCTGTATGCCATAACTAGGGTGGCTTACACAATAAAACATACAGTCCCTTCTCCCAATAGTCGCCCCCCAATACAATTAAACAAATCTAATTTAAAATATACTTAAAACCAGATAAATAACAAATGACAAATAAATTAAAATAACGGGTAATTTTTTTTTGAAGGGTTAATCACCATTTAAACTACCAATTCTCCCCCACACCCATTCTTCCCTATGTGATAAACTTCCTAAATGCTTTGCTGGTAACTTCTGTTCTATTGTCTGCAATAAAAAGTCTTTTGTTTTCATCACACTGAAACTAAATTGACTGTACATTTGTATTAGAGTTCACTGGTTCTGACACTGCCTCAAAAAATAGGGGAAAATGTCAGTATGGCACAGGGCCCAAGAAGCACTCAAAATGGAGGCCCAGCTTTGCTGAGGTAAAAAAAACAGGAGGAGGAGGAGGAGGAGGAAAGCCTCACACAGCGCGGAGGGATACCAAACGTGAGGCCCAAAGGAGGAGGAGGAGAAGAAATGGAAGGAAAGGCCAGGGCTGGTTTATGTCACAGCTGAAAATGCTGCTAGCACTCGATGGGAGGGAGGGAGCTGGGGAGGCCAGTTCTATCTGTCTCAAACCGGTTCCAGCCAGTTCTGCCAATGGCTGCTCCCTGCCGCAGAGTTAGCTGGCTGCTTGGTGTGGCCTTGCCATGTTGTTCTCATGACACACATTTCCCTGTCCTTCTTTGTTTTGCATGCAGTGGCAATAGATCAGTAACTAGCCTGGCCCAACAATGTTTGCTTTACCATAGTCATTTCCTTTGCTATATCGCTTTGCACGAAGTAGGTTGGAGATTGGTCTGGGCCACATTTCATTAACCAGTCTTTTTTTCTTCCAGCGGTGGTCAGCAGCTCTTCTACCATAGGAGGAAGCAGTTATGGCCTTGGAGGTGGTGGCGGAAGTCGAGTGAGCAGTGGAGGATTTGGCATGGGTGGTGGTGGAGGCAGTGGAGGCCTTGGCCTTGGTCTTGGAATGGGTGGTGGAGGTGGTGGGGGTTATGGGGTGAGTAGTGGGATTGCTGCTGGAGGGAGTAGCTACAGTTCGGGAAGTGCCCAAGGTTTTGGTGGGGGACTGAGTGCTGGAGGAGGAGGAAGCAGGAGCTCCTCAAGCATGAAATATGTCTCAACATCCTCATCATCAAGCAAGAAAGTAGTTAGATAAAAAGCAAACTTCCACCCACACCCACCCAGATCCATCCAATTTTGGTAAAGCTCCTGTTTTTAATTGTCAGCAGCAACACCAAAACTCCAATCTAGTTGTCCTTCCTTTACCTCTATGAAGTTATGCAATGATGGAAATGGTCACATGACCCCTAATGATCCCATGAGAGGCATGCGGTGGCTGCTCATAAAAAAATGCCTCTATACCAGCCTTGGCCAACCTTCGGTCCTCCAGTTCTGTTGGGCTACAACTTCCATCATCTTCACTCTGCATGGCCATGGAAGGTGATGGAAGTTCTTTCCCACCATGGATGAAGGGTACTAACTAGGGAAGGGCCAGCAAAGTCTTGTGCAAAGATAAAGGTGGGATTGAAATAATGTTAATAAATAAAGCTCAATAAGACTCCTCTGCACGGTGTAGCCAGCCTTTGGGAGGTACCATCAGTATTTAAAGGCCATTCTTTCCAATTAACATAATCCTTTTAACTGGACAAGGAACACATGGACCTCCTGTAAGGACAGAGAACAAAATTGGCATTCACTTACATAGCAGTAGGAGGGCTTTTTGGCCACAATCCTGGTAGGCACCCTATGCTAGCAGTTACTTTTCCCCAGCATCATGGTGAGGAAAGGTAGGCAAAAATCTGATGGCTCTGAGTAGCCTGTTTCTCCAAGACTTTCACTTCTTTGGAGCAGTACTACTCAAAGTGGTGGCCTGTGGACCAGTACAGGGCCATGAGCTATTCATTGCTCATCTTGTGCAAGTTTTCAGGAAATAAAAGAACAGTGGCTGGGCACAAATATAATGCCAGTCCCTGGATCACCGGGGGGGGGGGGGGGGACACATGCTTGTTCCCCACTTCAGACAGACTGAGAACCACAGCTTTACAGTTTCTGCCTCGTGGCCCTTTCCCTCCTGCTTCCTGCACCTCCACTGGCATAATTACACCAAGGCAATGCATTCCTAGGTCCTGCTGTCTCCTTTCTATCTAATCTGTACATCTTCTTCATTCATTGAGGATGAATTAAAAGTCCTCTGCTGAATTGTGTTGGTCACTGTCCCTGGTCAAAGTTGTCTGGAAATAAAGAAGATACTTTCTAACTGATAATTGTGAATGTTTTAAAGTCTTGAAAGAAATTTTACAAGACTGGCAAGAAATTTCATTCATCTATAATAAAACACACACACACACTGGGAACCATTTTTTTGGACACTGAAAGTAAGTAATAAAAGAACAACTATGACAACAACATAATAACCTAGATGCCATTGCCATTTTATTAATATTTGGAGATGCCACCCAGGCAATAGAAAACATTTCTTTCATTATGCATGGAATAATTTTGTTCCAAAAGGCATCTGATACACCAAACAGCTGAGAGTCTGTTTTGATTTCTTTGAATGAATACAAAACATTTCTGACATCATGTGGCCTACACACTGACTTGTTCAACAAGGAGCTAGAGAATGAGAACATGTTTATGTAAGTCAGTTTTATCATTATAATCTTTCATGCCCAGAATGGTAATAGAATGTGATTCTGGGCTACATTGATGAATAAGAAAGAAGGTGAGGCTCAGCCATCTATTTTGTATTTAGTCCTCAATCACCTTAAATCCACTCCTTTCCCTGCTCCTCAGGGCTGTATATGTTTATATTCTTGGTTGACATCTCAGCCATTGGCCATTTTTACCTGTTTAGGCTAGAAAGACAGAGAGAACAAAAACATTTAAACACTCATGCCAAAGTATTTCCACTGTAGATTCTTGATATTCTGCATTGGGGTCTAGTTCAGAGCTCCTAGTTCAGCAGCTAGAACCCAAAGCAGAAGCAGTTATTCTAGGGCTGTCTTGTTAGTTCAAGGAGAGTGCTAGCTTAGGCCTTTTGAGCACTTTCCTGAACCTGCATAAAGCTGACTTTCTCTCCTGTGGCTATACTTTGAAGGAGAAGATCAGGACTGGCAAGCAAGTCATTTCTCAAGTATTTATCACTGGATCTTCCCCTGATTTCTGATGTCTTTCCTGTTCCTGATCAATTATAGAAGTGGGTATCTGGGAGCAGACAATCCATTTCAACTATAGTGGCAAAAGCAACCAATGCTCTTCCTCATGGCAGCTTCTGAGACACAGCCTAGACCTTGGAAATGTACTATTCATGATGTTCCTGATCCACCTTGAAGAGAGAGCACAAAAGCCAAATGAACTTAAATGACCCCAGGGCCCCTCATGATTCAACAAATTTTGGAGACAGTGAGGATATCAAGACAATGATAGATGTATGGGAGAAGGGAGTACAGTCTTATATGCAGCTTTGAAGAATGAAACTGAAGAACAATTTTCCACATTTAAGACCTTTTGAGCACTTTCTTGAGCCTGCATAAAGCTGACTTTGATTTCTGGAGCAGATCCAAACTTCTCCTGTTAAATTAGAAGGACATAGTTCCTCTTATTATGTCAATCTTTTTCTTAATTAAACAACTAATTCTATCCAAGCCAATCAACATACATAGCTGATTATACAGAGAAAAAGAAGACTATCACACAAGGCTAGAAAAGAGTAATTTTAACAGGATAAAAGCATATTTGACCAGCACTTATCACTTGACATTGTGCCCATCCTGCTGCTGCCTTGCATTGCATTCATTACTGTAGTGCACCATATATATATATATATATATATATATATCCCAGAATAGCCGTCTCAGATGATCAGCAAATGTTACACTGCATTTGACAGTATTAGACACTATTGCTTAAAATCCTACAATGATCTGGTGGAATATAAAGCTTTGCCAGATATGGATATGCTCCCTCTCTGCTCCCCACATGCACAACTGACTTCTGTGTCACAGAATTTTCCCCATGGACATTTAGCTGCTGGTGTAAGACAAGAGGTGACTAGGCCGTCCCCTTGTGTTTCAGCAGCTAGATGCAAGGACATGGCATTATCTTCCTTGACCTCTGTGTAGGCACAAGGTTATTGTGGATGGAGTTGCTGAATATCTTCTTCTGCAATAACCATGGAATCACATGTTGAGGAGTAATGTGGCATTAGGCCTGTGTTTACCACTGACAGCATTCAAGGTTACTTTTAATGTGATATTTCTCAGCTTTGCTTCCAATATGCTGTAGAGTCTCTAGGGGTATGTAGTGGTGCGGCCTGTACTGGATTACACCCCAGAAGGGGGTTAACACTTGGTTGGGCCTTCCCCACATACACATGTTCCCCTCTGTGCAACATCTATGTGCTTTCCCCTGCACACTGTCCCTATACATGTTCCCTCATGTGCCATCCCTGCATGTGCTCCCTTATGTGCTGTCCTCTCGTGTACTCCCCCCGTGCACCATGCCATCCCTTTCCTCATCAGGAAAAGGATGGGGCAGCTTGTTGACAGCCCCCCCAGAGGCTCCACCCATTGGAAGCCCCATTCCCTACACTGGTGACACCCAGTGCAGGAGCACCACTGCCAACACGACAGGGAAGTATATTAATAAGTAAAGTGCGAGTAAGTAAATCACTTGAGGCACTTTGGCATAATCAATTCTCTGCTTGTTGTGGCAACCAAGATGCTACCACAGCTTCCCATCCTTCTTTCTGCTCCCTCTTGCTGTAGGTCCTGATTAACTTCCTTGCTGCCTGTCTTCCCTCAATCCCCAGCAGATATTTTGCCAGTCCCTCCAAATGCTTCCACACCACCTCCCATCCTCTCTTGCTTGAACCCCTGCTTCATATCCTCTTTGCTCAGCCTCTGCAGAAATCTTGTCAATCTTTTCAAATGCTTCCACCCCTCCTTCCTGAAAAAATAATAGTCTACACACACACGCACACACTTTTGCAAATAAAAAACAAGGTTACAAAGTGCCTCTTTAATTAAGAAAAAACTATGGGTTCATTTAAAAAAGACTGGGAAAGTGTGGTGGAGTTTATGAAGAGTAGTTTTAGGGTTTGAAACATAAAAGAATGAACAATCCACCCTCCTTATCCATGGATTCAATCATCCATGGTTTGAAAACACCCAGTATATGTATATAAATTCTTAAAAGCAAACATTGATTTTACATTTTTATATTAGGGACACCATTTTACTATGTCTTTGTATTTAATGGGATTTGAGCCTTTATGGCTTTTGGTATCCATGGGAGGGGGGGCAGGGTCCTGGAACCAAACCCAGTAGATATCTATGGCTTGCTGTATTAGTAAGTAGAAATGTGATAATGGAGAAGATATGGTTAAGAGGAGATATGATACCCCTGTTTAAATATTTGAAGGTATGTCATATTGAGGAGGGCACTAGATTGTTTTCTGCTGCTCCAGAGACTAGGACCCAGAACAATGGGTGCAAGCACCAGGAAAAGAGATTCCTCCACTCCATCCGACGTCATTTGGGGGGAAGATGCAGGCCCATCTCCATCGGGCCTAGCCTAAGTGGGAGGGAAAATGTTGTTTTATGTTATATGCTAATGTTTATGCTGTAAACCACCCGGATTGGACTACCAATGGGCGGTATAAAAATAAAATTTATTATTATTATTATTATTATTATTATTCCACCTTAACATTAGGGGGAACTTCCTGACAGTAAGGACTGTTTGACAGTGGAACACACTCCCTCAGAGAGTAGTGGAGTCTCCTTCCTTGGAGGTCTTTAAGCAGAGGCTGGATGGCCATCTGTCAGGGATGCTTTAATTGCGAGTTTCTGCATGGCAGGGGGTTGGACTGGATGGCCCTTGTGGTCTCTTCCAACTCGATGATTCTATGAACCATGTAGTTTTTCTTATGAATTAGAGGGAGTACGTTTAAGAGTAATTATAACCATAAACTGGTAAATTGGGAGCCACATGTAGTTTCTTGTATGTTTTTTCCCATTTCTGTTTTAGGGGGCTTGTTTGTTGTTTTATGTTACATCTTATTATATGTGCATCAATTATGCAATAATTGTACCCTTTAAACAATATACAATAGAAGCAGTCCAGAACATAATCAGTAGTGGAGGAGAAGTTACTGAAGAAGATCAAAATGCACTCCCCCATGAAAGATTCTAATTTTCCTTCTATGCAGCTCATGGGGTTGGGGAATTCCAGAAAGGCCCTGGCTGCTTGAGGACCATGATCTCCTACAAAGCAAACAAATTACTCTCTCCAACCACATTCCTTTCCAAGACTTACCATTTTCTTTTTCTATTCTTTTTACTACATCCCCAAATTTAGCTAACCTGCTTCCCAAACCCAGATCTTACCTAAGCTTTTACTTGGGACGTTATCACACGGGGGAATCTGTTGGTTAATCCACACAAATCCCAAACAAAAACTGAATTTGCGCCTCACGATTTCACACGATGTCGCACAGAAACTGGTCAGAAACTGGACAGAAACTGGTATTATCCAAGATCTTTTTAATTTTGGGAGTTTAGAGGAAATGCATTTGTGAAATTACAGTAATTTTGCATTTACTGTAATGTGAAAAGCAAATACGCACAGACAATTCTCTTTTAAAACTGGAGGAGGGCCAAGAGGAGGAGGAGGAGGGGCCTCCAGGGAGGGAGAGTCCCAGGCTCCTGCCATGCAGGGAAGGGAAGTTTGGGATGGAGGAGAAGTTTGGCATTTGGGATGGAGGGGAAAGGTGGTTTCCCTCGCAGCAGCTGTGGGTGCAAGTGTGGGGTGTGCTTGTGGAGCAACTTGGAGATCCATCTCACCATGAAGTTCTGCCCTGCAGGTCCTACAAAGGGGAAAGGCTTATGGGGGGGCATGAGAGCTACCTCCAGTTTCCCCCTCTCCTGGGCATCATCCAAGGCTCTGGCTCTCCCCAGGGAACACCCAGCCCTTCCTTCCTTCCTTCCTTCCTTCCTTCCTTCCTTCCTTCCTTCCTTCCTTCCTTCCCTTTCCTCCTCCTCCTCCTCCTCCTCCTCCTCCTCCTCCTCCTCCTCCTTCCCTGCCAGCTCTGCCTGTGATCCTACCCTCCTTGCCCATCTCCCCAGCAGAGAAAAGGGAGGGTGAGCCATGCCAATCCCTCCCTTGCCCCAGCTTGCCTTGCCTTTCCCTCCTCCTCCTCCTCCTCCTCCTCCTCCTCTGCTCTCTTGAGAGGTCCTAACCCCAACGGAAGGGGGTTAGGACCTGTGCAGGAGGACATGACCCCAAATGTAGGACAGTCTGACATTTCCTCCTGGGAAACGCAGGACTCACCCTGGAAAAGGAGGAGTCTTGTCACAAAACACACCCATTTCCAGTACATGTACGGGTTCTTTTCACTTGTGTATGAAAGTTAAAAACGTCTTTTTTCGCTTTTAACTTAATTCCGTTATTACTGTAATTACATGTGAAAAGCTTTTGCGCAATTAAGCTCTTTTTTCACTTTCTTTTTGGGATGCTTCATTTCCACTTTATTATCTCTTTAACAACAAAACTGGCCCACATGTGATAACGTCCATAGGCTCTCATATATCTTTCCTATTCCACTCTCTTCCCAAAAGCAATCATAGATTGCTCTGTCTAACAACAGAAACATGTGTCCCATTTCCTCCAATTCAAATATTTCTTCTCCAGAGGCAGCAGGACTTTGTGTTCTACTGGATATGATAGAGGGAGAGGCACCTGGCCTAATTAATCCTTACAAATTCTAATCACCCAGTTCACCAATATTCAGCATATTTTTAACTTCATGTTAAAAATACAAGTTAATTGACAAATTGAGAAAGTTAGGTGCAATTAAAAAAAACAAATAAGACTGAATTCAAATGTAACAACTTAATCAGCAAGTCAATTCCAAGTTCTGGAGAAAGGGAAGGGAAAGCTTAAACATTCACATATAAAGACTTTACAAGCTACATCTTGTATTTGTGGAATTTCAGTTAGTTTGGGTTTCTGGACAGACAACAAGAATCATAGAGAATATTTAATTTACTCTGAAGCATTTGCAGTTTTACAAGGATTTTGTTATTCACATAAGCTTCATTACCTTTTCAGTCCATTGACAGTGAGGATAGTAGCTGGACAGTCATCAATGCATCACCACAACCTTCAAAACCCTAGCTGTCTCTCCCCAATCAAAATGAAAGACAACGTACAATACTGAAAACTTGCAAGACAGGCAGTCAGCATATATATATTAGACTTGCATGGTCATATGATCCTACCTTCTCTGGCAGATATATGAAACTGTTGCCTTTTGGCCTTTGAATATTTGAATAACTGAAGTCTGATACCACTAAAGCTAATATTATGACAGATGCAATATAAACACTTGTGTAACTAGGAAAGAACTGAATATACCACTTTCTTCAAACTGGCTACAGATTGCTGGTCTCCAGCTATTGCTGATGCTGAACAACAAGGGGAGTTGGCTATCAAAGATGACAGAGTTAAACCAATGGATCTGCAACATGCCCTGCAGAGCACCAAGGTTGAGCCAGCAAGTCTGCTGCAGGATTATCAGGAGGTGACAAATGTCAGATTAGCCCTGGATATTGAGATTGCCACAAACAGGAGTCTTCTGGAAGGGGACAAGTGCAGGTGGGTGCCATCTGGTGTTCATTTCTTTGATGTCATATATATAATGTTTTTCTTCCTAGAACTATTAAATGCCTTCAGCAAGATATTTGTTGTTTAATTGGTTCACTTATGTTCATCTTAATTTATTAGACACATATTCCACTCTTCCTCCAAAAATTTTAGACAGTATACATAGCTCACCTCACCCGCTCTTTATCTACACATGTGAAGTAGGATAGGTTGAGGCACATAGTGACTGGTTCACAGCCATCCAGTGAATTTTCATGGCTCAGTGTGGGCTGGGACCTCTGTCATGTTTTATACATTTCCGATTATATGCTATGTAGATGTATGAAATAGGCATTTATACAAGGCTAAACTTTGCATACATTTTATTGAGTAAAATTAGATTTATATCCTGTCCCCCCCCCCCCCCCCCAGTAGTTCAATGTTGGATGCAAAGATGCTTGTATAAGTTGATCAGTGAGTGGGAACTCTAGAGAATGTGCATACTCTTTTCCTTCATCTCTTTGTTTCTTTCTCTGATTCATGTATTCAAGTGTCTTTGCTTCCTTCCTGCCCTCAGAGGTCATTTCCCCCTTCTCATAAAAGTTAGGCCTTTTCTCTCCCTTTGTCTGGAAAGGCCAGGCTCCTTCCTCACTCAGGATGGGTTATATCCACATGTGAAAGCCAATTTTTGGGGCTCTTCTAATAAAGTTTCGCTAATCTTCTTCTGCCTATCTCCTTTCCTAATCCAGATGGATTTCCTGAAACAATAAATGGAAGTTTTCATTTTAAAAAAAAACTTTACAAGAGCATTCTAATTATTTTCTCCTGTTTTCTATCACATGCTCATTTTGTACTAGCTGTGCTGCAATATATTTGATATAGATATCAAATACACCTGCATTCAAAGTGTCATAGATGGTTCATTTTCCCTGCCCTTTATCCTCACAACTGCCCTGTAAGAAAAGACAGGCTGAGAGAGAAGCCCAAGGTTTTCGTGGCTTAGTTGGGACTCGAACTTGGCTCTTCCAAATCCCAGCCCCAATACATTAATGGCTACATCACTGCATTGAAATCTGTGTGCAATGACAAATGTGCTTTTCTCCTCTAACCCTTTCTTTGAGAATGTCTGTTGGGCCCTTTATGTAACTATCAAAATCCCCAGCAAGCAGAGTGACCAGATGTCCTGCCTGCAAAGGAGGACAAGGCACCGCAAAATCTAGGATATTGAAGAAAAATGTAGCACATTATCAAATAAACCCCCAAAACACTAATATAACTATAAACGGATGCTTCGTAGTCATACTCAAAATGGAGGACATTTTGAAATTCCTCCTGGAGAAAAAGTTGAAATGAAGGACATGTCCTGGAAATGGATGTTCATGGTTATTTGGTTTACATCAGCATGTGAAATACCTTTTACCAGGAATGTCACTAAGGATGTGTGTGTGGTGGGGTGGACCACATTAGTTGACACCCTTTTGGGGGTGACACCACTGCTCCCCAAACATCTGCTGTTTGGCAGATGTAGATAAGTGTTTGTCTGTATCTTGGAAAACTGAGCAAAAGGTAAGGGTTTTTTGTGCAGTTTAAGACAGGGGTGGCCTGGATTCTATCTATCTATCTATCTATCTATCTACACTGGAAAGTGGCCTAACTTTGTGAACACAGTCCATGGTCAAATTGGGGCTTTGATTTTGTATCATGAAATAGTCTCAACGAGAGTGAGGGGGGACCAATTCATTTGCTCCTTGTGTAGACATGTCCCCAAAGGGCTATTCTCTTGCCCTTGCATGCCATCCCAAGTCTTCCACACCTAACAGGTGTCAAACCCTGGTAGGGGCTGTTGGTACTTCTTGTCAGGGAAGAGTGGAAGAAGGGAGCAGGTGATTCAAAAGCTACTCTGAGCTTCTAGGGGAAGACTAAGGGGGGTTGCAGACTGCCAGAAATAGTGTGAATTCAGTCCACTTTTAGGGTTAGGGTTAGTGCTAGGGAATCATGGGAACTGTTATTTTTCTGAGACATTGAGCCTTCTCTGTCAGACAACTCTGATGCCACAATAAAATACAGTTCCCATGGTTCCCTAACTCTAACCCTAACCCTAAAAGTGGACTGAATTCACACTATTTCTGGCAGTCTGCAACCCCCCTAAGTTGGCTGCACTCCATTCAAAAGCACACCATCATTTCTCCCAACTGAGTCTGGAACTGCTTTTTCTCTTGGGTCAGAGGTGCCTACCTCCTCCTTTGCTTCACCATTAGTAAGCAACAACAGCAGGGGCCACTTAACCACAACTGTGTAAACTATTCATGCACATAGGATCTCAGCAGATGGGTACTCCTTGTCAGCATTGTGTAGACCTATAGATACTCAGCCTACTCTCTACCTTACCATGCGGAATATACTCATTAACATCCCATGTCATCATGGTAGCTCAATAAAGAGCTAAGCAAAAGACTGTTTATATACATATGAAATCACCAAGATGAGATTAGGCAAGTGAGATGATGATTGATCTAGGTGCCAGTGTCCATTTTGTTCCCTTTGACTGTATTTATTCATGCCGGCATTTAGCCATACAGGTGGTGCTACATACATTTGGATGGCATATGACAAAATGTCTCAATATTTAATGGGGATCATTTAATTTAGAATGATTATTATCTATGCGCATATTTTGGAAATATTGCTTGTTGTTACACACCTGAAATAATATTGTTTTCATATATGTATGCAGGTAGATGTTTCCACATTTTTTTAAATTTGCATTCATATTAAGTGAAGAAGCTTGCAGCACAAGGTGGTTTGTAAAAAAAATGTAAATAAATAATATATGTACCATATTTTGTGTTAATGTAAGTAAGTCCTTGTTTACTAGTTAACCTATACCATGCTGTGATGGCTAAATTTGTCACATTATACTGCTTGGACATTGTGCATAATAGAAATTGCATCACTAACTTCAGTAAAACTTGGAACAAAGCTATGCACCAATCAATCATTGCCCCTAACCACAACTATAATAGCTCAGGCTATTTAGTAAGAGAGTACTCTTCACATGTACAGAGGCATTCTTTCCTTTACTATTCTTTCACATAGGATGTATAAAATAAAACATCCTATGAGAGCCAGCATGGCACAGCTAGGTCATGAAACCCACTTGGTGACCTTTGGTAAGTCACATGCTCTCAGCCTTAGTGGAAAGCAATGGCAAATCTCTTCTGAACAAATCTTGCCAAGAAAACCCCATGATAGGTTTGCCATAGGTCAGAAACGACTTGAAGGCACATAACAACAACAACAACAACAACATAAATCCCAGGGCTTTATTCTGGAGCAGAATATAGCTGTGTCACATCTGTAATGAAACCTTTTCTCTCTTCCTGCCTTGTCTCTATATTACTTAAGATCTCATGGATTTGCAATCAGTGAAATACTCATAAGTGTTCCCATCAAGTTTAATGGCATATAGCTTCAGTCCTCAGGGAATTGCTATAGATATCATACATCTTTAGGCTAAAGGATAGCCATATATCCTTATCTGATGGGAGAGAGGTCAGCTGCTTCACCTCAGGGAAGGGTTAGACATTTTAGTTTATTTTTTAAAAAAATCTGAATTTACCAAAATTTGCAAAGCCTGAATGCAGGAGGAAAAAAACCCATTCCAGACAAGCCCATCCTAGTGTACTACCACCTAATTTCTCAAGCTGTGACTTTACCTAGGCTCTTTCCCAGTCTGCTGAAACAACTCTCAGGACGTTATCACACGGGGCAAATCTGCTGGTTAATCCACACAAATCCCAAACAAAAACTGGATTTGTGCCTCACGTTTTCACACGACGTCGCACAGAAACTGGATAGAAAGTGGACAAAAACTGGTGTTATCCGAGATCTTTTGAAATTTGGTTGTTTTGAGGAAATGCATTTACGAAATTACAGTAATTTCCCATTTACCGTAATGTGAAAAGCAAATGCGCATTTGGAAGCATTTTCCCGCATTTTCCCATGGTTCTGCGGAGTTTCCCATGGGTCATCAAGGCAGTGTCTCCTTATTACGTTTACTTCCAGTTTTGTTTGGGCGACAAACCTGCCGGCCAGACATGAGCCTCTCTGCTTTGTCTTTCTAAATATGTCTGTCTTTTACTAGAGATATCAGGCCGTGGTTGATGTGGGGTTTGTGAAGGAACACAATTGGGGATGGGTGCTGCAAGAGAGAAATCACGTTAATGGCGAAAACACGCGGCCAAAGCAATGGCGAAATGGGGAAAAGGAAGTGACGAAAACAACATCCGCCAGCCGCGGCGAGCATAGCTATATCTGCGCATGTGCTAGAAGATCATTTCTAGTACATTTACGGGCTTTTCTCACTTGTGTGTGAACATTAAATGCGCTTACTGTAATTTCAGAATTAAGGTAATTACGTGTGAAAGCCATTTGCGGAATCAAGGTTTATTTTCGGTTTATTTTCGGGATTTCTCATTTCCACTTTATTATCGCTTTATGGCCCACGTGTGATAACGTCCTCAGTTGATAAAGGAAGCTGGTAGGCAAGAAAACCAATAGCTGTCTACTTCCCACTCCCTTGAGGGATTAAGGAAGAGCTAGAATTTCTGGGCTAGGAGCCCACTACATTAATTAGACCAGCTTGCAGCCTGCTATATAAGGTGGGTCTGCACTCGTACAGTGATAGCAATTGAGACCATATACACTTTTATGGAGTCATCCTAAAAAATCCTGAAATTCTGCAGGAATGGAACAAAGCACTCTCTAGCAGAGAATTCTGAGGACCTCATCAAACTACAAATCCCAGGATTCTATAAGGTAGAGCAGGGGTAGGCAAGCTTTCCCCTTTAAGGGCCAAGGGACTTCAGCTCCCAGAAGACTCAGCCATGTTGGCCAATAGTCCCATGTTGGCCAATAGCTCCTGGGATTCTGGGAGCTGAAGTCCCTCAGCCCTTAAAGGGGAAAGATTGCCTACCCCTGAGGTAGAGTCATGGTGATTAATGATGAAAGGATAAAACTGAGAAGCTTATCATATTCTTAAATAATACGGCTTTCCTGATCCAGTTTAAAATTTACATTGGGTGGCATCCTGATATTATCAGAAGGATTTAGCCAGCAAATCCGCCACCCGGGTCCTGCCTGGGTCCATCCTCACTCCCAGGGGTGCTCTTGTGGCCATTTTCTTAAGCCAGAAAACTCCTGGCTTCAAAAAGAGGCATGCTGACCACCCCTGGGAGCGGGGATGGACCCAGGATGGACGGGTGGAGATATCGGTATCTAAATCCTTCTGATAATATCAGGATGCTGCCTGATTTAAATGTTAAACTGGATCAGGAAAGCTATATTATTTAAGAATGTGATAAGCTTCTGAAGCTTTGCAGTGCAGTTGTACCTCTTAGATATGTCAGCAATTAATGAGTTTCTGTTTTTGGCTGGAATCCTACACTGGGGTCATTTAGCATGGATCTCTGCATGAAGAATCACATATCAGTTGGGCTACAGAAGGCTTAAGTGGAATGGCAGTGTTGCACAACTTAAAGTATAACCAACCACAGAAATGAAGGTGCATGACAAAGCACACAACCTGATGCACATCTACATGGGTAAAGTTGCAACCATTAACTAAATGCTTCTTCATTGGACAAAAATATCTAGCTCCTTCCACAGAGAGAACTTATGCATTCATAAAGCCACTGATAGGATTCAGGCCACCCAGTGGCAAATAACAACAACAACAACAATATACTCTGTGCAGAAGTACACCCATCTTCATTATATTTGATTTTTGATTCTTGTACCTTTAAGCATTAAATGAAAGCAGATACCAGGAACAACTCCTGTTGCAACTTGAAGAAGCTTAAAGGGAAGGAAAGGTCTGCCTTTCTTTTCCTGTTAGAGCTTCTTCACCCCAGGGAAGGGTGAGAATTTTTATTTTATTTTAAATCTGAATTTACCAAAATTTGCAAAGCCCAAGTGCAGGAGGGGAAAACCCCATTCCAGACTAGCCCATCCCAGTGTACTACCATTTCATTTCTCAGGCTGTGACTTTACCTAGGCTCTCCCCCAGTCTGCTGAAACAGACTGTTGGAGGTTGAGTTCTACTCAGAGGATTAAAGGAGCCAAGTGTGTTCATAATGCATACAGTTGGACTCACCAGGTGAGGGTGCTGTTAGATGACAGTACCTGGTGGAAGCAAGGCTGGGTTCATTGTGCTGATCAAACCCTCAAGGCAGGCTTTGCATCTGAGATAAAGAGATCCTGGGGTGGGCAGGTAGTGGTAGTGGGTCATTACAACATAGGACAATGATTACAACATACTCAGAGCCAGTTGGTATAATACATTTATCTTGGGGTTCCTGGCTTAAACCACCAAATTTCAACAACAGCTATATAATGCAGGCCATCTCAGAAATGCTTTTGACTGCATAGATCACAAAAAGTTATAGAATGCTCTTAAAGACATAGGTGTGCCACTACATCTGATAGCCTGGATGAGAAATCTGTAACAAGAGGCTACTGTCAGAAACAAAATGGTTCCCAATTGGTAAAGGAGTCAGGCAAGGCTGCACATTATCACCCTTCTTGTTGAACCTGTATGCAGAATATATCATATGAAGAAAAGGTTAGACTTAGGGCCTCTGCAGACCGGCCCAAAGGCAGAGATGGGGTGGTGCAGCCACACGCTTGCTGTCCCAACCCCATGCGCACATGGCATGCAGCGTTAGGACGCTTTTCTGGTGCAGCATTCAAACACGCTGCACCAGAAACGGTGAAGAAGAGCCACACATCGGCTCTTAGGGCAGCCTTTTGCCACCCCTGAAAGGAGTGGCCTCTTTCCGGGGCACCCAAGAGCCGCCTGTCTGCACCCCACCTTAGAAGAAGGGGGAGTAAAGACAGGAGGAAGGAACATCAACAATCTAAAATATGTGGATGATACCATACTACTAGTGGAAAACATCAGGCACCTGGAACAATTACTAAGGATGGTCAAGGAGGAAAGTGCAAAAGCAGGCTTGTTGCTGAACAGAAACAAAACAAAACAAAACAAATGACCTCAAAGGATCTACATAAATTCAACCTAGAAAATGAGGAAATCAATATAGTTAAAGATTTCCTGTACCTTGGATCAAACATTGAACAGAACAGAGACTTCAGTCATGAAATAAGAAGACTAGGAATGGGAAGGGCAGCAATGAAAGAATTAAACAAGATCCTAAATAGTAAAGATGTACAAGTGAGTGTTAAAATTAGAATCATCCAATCCATTGTATTCCCCATCACCATGTACAGATGTGAGAGCTGGACAGTGAAGAAGTGGATAAAAAGAAAATCAACTCATTTGACATGTGGTGCTGGAGAAGAGTGCTGAGAATACTGTGCACAGCCAGAAAAACAAACAAATGAGTCATTGAACAGATGAAGCCTCAACTCTCCCTGGAAGCCAAGATGATTAAATTGAGACTGTTGTACTTTGGCCACATTATGAGAAAGCATGAATAATTGGAAAATACAACTATCTGAGGAAAGGTAGAAGGTAGCAGAAAGAGAGAAAGACTGCATGCCAGATTGATAGACTCAATCAAGGACGCCATTGGCCTGAATCTACAAAACCTAAGAAGGGCAGTGGAGGATAGGGGCTTGGAGATGTATCATTCACAGGATCACCATAAGTTGAGGTCAACTCGAAGGCAGCTAACAAAAACAACAGCAACAAACCTCAGAAGTGAAGCCTATGTTCCAGTTGCACAGTATGTATGTCTGTGTGAAGAACACTTCAGCATTCACAACTCTACAGTTATGACTGCAAAATTCCCAGAGACAGGGAGAAGGAAGAGCCAATCTGGTTTAGTGCCTTCCAGACATGTTGAACTCCAGCTCTTAACATACCCAATGACCAAACTGTCTGTGGACAATGGGAATTGTAGACCTTCAGATGATACCAAGTTGGGGAAGACCAGATTTGATCTTCTGCCACTTGGAAAAGAGAATTGTGAAGACTGCCTCAGATTTTTTATTTATTTATTTATTTATTTATTTATTTCTAGGATTTATATCTCACCTTTCTGCACAATGGGATTCAAAGTGGGTTATAATATCTTAAAAAGACAAAGCTAAAACATTGATTGCAAAGTTAAAAAATAATTAAACAATACCAAGCTTAAAACATAGGTTAAAAACAGCATAATTAAAACAGTAAAAAAACATTAAAACAGTAAATCAGTATACCATATTATTAAAAGAGATATCACCCACCAAACACCTGCCTAAATAAAAATGTCTTCAGCTGCTGGTGGAAAGGCAGCAGGGAGGGGGCCGACCTGAGCTCTCATGGCAGGGAGTTCCACAGTCTGGGAGTAGCCACGGAGAAAGCTCTCTCCCCAGTCCTCATCAACCACAGTTGTGAAAGTGGTGGGACTGAGAGAAAACCCTCTCTTGCTGATCTTGATGCTCAGGTTGGCTTGTATAAGGAGATACGGTTGTTCAGATAGTCTGGACCCAAGCCGTTTAGGGCTTTAAAGGTAAAAACCAGTACCTTGAATTCTACCCGGAAAAAGACCGGTAGCCAGTGTAGCTGTTTCAACAGGGGGAGATGACATGATCCCTGTAGCCAGCCCCAGTCAACAGCCTGGCTGCAGCATTTTGGACCCACTGCAGTTTCTGAACAGTTTCCAAGGGCAGTCCCACCTAGAGCACATTACAGTAGTCCAAATGAGATGTAACCAAGGCGTGTGTCACCGTAGTCAGATCCTACTTCTCAAGGAATGGGCGCAGCTAGCTCACTAGTTTTAACTGTGCAAATACACTTCTGGTCACAGTCAAAACCTGGGCATCCAGCCTCAGATCTGAAACCAGGAGTCCACCCAAGCTGTGAACCTGTCAGGTTCAGCTGACCAAGATCTGAAGAGAGAAGCAAACATCACAGAGAGTTTAACTGACAATTTATTTTGGACTTCAAAACAAAGGTTGCTACAGTCAGGTTAGTGTCCAAACTAACCCCCTTTGCAGATGGCATTTTATGCTGTCTTGGAGGCAAGGAAGGGGAGGGGCAGCCTCACGCTGGGTCCCCCAACCCCTTCCTGAGGACGTAATTGGAGCGCTCCGATTATGTCCTTCCGGCTCAGCGTCCAGACACGCTGAGCTGGAAGAGACGCTGAAGAGGCGCATAACGCCTCTTGCGGCACCCTTTCCATGCCTTGCAGAAGGAGTGCTATTTTAACATTCCTTCCAGGGCTGGAAAAAGAGTGGATCAGGGCTGAGGAGTGTGGCAGCCTCGGCCCCAATCTGTGGCTTCTCAGGGCGGCCCATGGCCGCCTGACTGCAGAGGCCCTATGTTTCCCCAGAATAATACACTCTTTAAAACCCTTTCTCTTCCAACCCTCCCCTTTCCCAACTGGCAATGCATCAAATGATTTTTAAAAGTGTCTGCTTCCCCCACCCTCTGCTATCTCACATCTGCCCCAGGAAGGGAAGGTGTTACTTCTCTGGCCATCAAAGGATGGTCCTAGGAAATAAACAATGTCATAAACAATCTTCCTATAGCCCATCTGTTCTCCTAATTGCATATCATTTGGATCATAGTTCCCTTCTGATTCATCTTTACTTCTCTATATCAACATATCACCACCTCAATTATCCTCATTCCTTCATATCCTTTATTCTGGCAGATCCACTCCCCTTTTGGATATTACAGAACCTGAGTTTCATGGGGAGTGTAACTCCATCCATCACAGGCTGTAACCCCTATTTCCTGATCTGATTCATTTTGTAGAGTTTCTCCATGAATGTGGAGGGAAATTCTGTCAGTTTTAGTTTCTTCATTCCGTTTTGCTTCTCCTACTCTCAGATTTTTAAACCTCAAGTTCTTTCCCTCTGAGATGTTAACAAATGCTGATGAATTCTTCAAAAGCAAACTGTATAAAATATACCCCATTTTCATTAGGGAAATTGCATAACCCCCCCCCCCCCAACTATTTTCCTCATGCAGATGATTATATAAATCACATAAAATGTATATATGCTCGATTGTTTCTTAACAATGTCATGTCAAAATTAATTTATTCACTTATTTATTCTGAATATGCTAAAGTGTCCTACATAGTGAACCATATAAAGAAAAAATTATATCCCTTCATTTGGTTGCTGCTTTGGCTTCTGCTGTTGTTAATTTATTATTTGTTTTCAGTGACAAAATACAGACCCTGAAATACACTGTCCCTGTAGGTGAACTATGCTAGTAATCTAAGGGGCCATTCCCACTTACATTTGAATTGCTTTTCAAAACACTTTGACATCATATCGTAAAATCGATTGAGAGTGAAGCACTGTTCCCACTATGTAAGGATGTTATTTCCTTTCCCCATGAATTTGTATTATATTTAACATGGTTAGCGTTCCCATTGGATTTGCACCGCTACAGAATATCTTGCTAGCATCTATTGCAATCGACTCATCCTGGCTATATATATATATATATATATATATACCCTGTCAATCAACTTATTGCATTGCCACATCATCAATGATGTGATGATGCGTCATTCTGACGACAAGGCACAATTGTGGTCATGCACATTTTATGCTGATTTTGCTTTGTCTCACATTCTGCCAGTGGGAGCCATGGATCCAGTATCCCTAGCCATTCTGCAAGCTATGATTTCATGTCTGCAATTCAATATTCTCATCTGTATTTGGATAAAGCGATTTTTACTGCTTAGGTATGAAGCTTTGTGGACAGAAATGGCTGATGAGGATGGGAGTGATGATGAAAATAATCATAGATCTCTTATTGGGAGGCCAACTTGTAACTTGAACAATGAGCTACTGGATCTCAGGATTGTTTTCCCCTATGTTGGTCAGGCCACAACTGGAAACAACACTTTGCATCGCTTCTATGGACCTATGCAAAGAAGGTGGTGGGTTTACCCTAAAACAAAAGTGATATGAGACATTTATTTCTGTACTGTGTGGTCTGATGAGATATGAAAGATGCAGTATTGCATGTTACACAGAGTTTTCAATATGATAGTGGAAGAACTGCGCCCACACCTGAGAAGATAGGACACCTGTCTACGCTGGGCAATTCCTGTAGAGCAACGTGTTGCTATTGATATTGATATTCTGCCTTAAAAAATTCCTATTCAACTGTTGCTACTCTTTTGGAGTTAGGAAATGCACACTCTGCAAAGCTTTTATCCAAGTGGTTATTGCCATGGAACTGGTCCTGATGCAGAAGGCTGTGTACCTAGGAGACCATAGAAAGGTGAGGATTCCAAGCATGGTGAATTTTCTTCTTTATATACAATTTTGGTGCAAACATTTTGTGCTTTTCCATTTCCATCTACTTAATCATTTCTACTGTTCCCATAGGTCATGGCAGGATTTGAGGTGATGGGATTTCCACAAGTGATTGGTGCTGTGGATGGCTGCCACAGTCATATCATTGCACCAGTGCATCAAGGTGGCAATTCATTAACAGGAAAAATAGATACTCCATGCTGCTGCAGGGGACATGTGACCCCACAGGAAGAGTTATAGATCTTGTGACAGGATGGTCAGGAAGCAACCATGACAGTTTTGTCTTTTGGCACTCATCAGTCTATGAAGCCATGAAGGCAGGTGTCTATGTTTCTGGTAACCCGACAGTTACAAACTTTGACAAACAAGTTGGGCCATTGCTGTTGACTGATGCTGCCTATCCATTAAGCCATGGGTGATGACTCCTTTCAAGGCTATGTTACATCCTGGCCAGGCAGTGTACAACAAGCACCACAACAGGGTGAGATATGTTGTAGAGAGGACATTTGGACACCTTATGGCAAGGTGGATATGCCTTACAGCCCCTTGGAGGTGTGAGAGGAAAATATTTTTCCTCTTCTCATTGCTGCACAACATTGTGTAGACTGATGGCGAGGTCATCTCACCCAGTTCAACCCCCACTCTTTACAGTGAATACTGCCAACACTGTATTCCTAAGTGAAAACCAGGAAACAAAGCAGGGTGAAGCTATAAGAGCGGCATTTATTGATTTCTTTTGCCACCAGCAGCGTTGATAGGCCCAAGTTTCATAAGTATATTACTATGCTATTGCAGTTTTCATATCCCAATGATAAATATCTGGTTATTAAATGATTTCACTAGTGTTGTTATTATTTAACCTCTGCTCACTGATTTCCTGTTAGCATAGAAATGCAAATTCTATCTTCATGCTGTAATACTAGTTGAGTTATAGTCCAATACCCCAGGCCCCTCCCCCCACATCCATTTTGAGAATTAACATTGTGTTTTTGCATTTGTAGTTGGTGGTGGTCCTATACAAGTACAGCTATAAATAGGGTGTCCTAGTAATGGTGTGTACTTTTAAAAAAAAACTCAATAGAGAAGAGTGGCAGGAAGCACCCTCCCAAGCAGCTACAGGAGTAAAAGGGACTCCTTTCTATTCTGGCAGCTGCTTGGAAGGTAAGAAGCATCACTGCCTGGTTCTATGCTCCAGTATTATTGCCACACTCTTCCCAGGGTTCAGAACAAGCCATACTCTATCCCAATGAGAACCTTCATGCTGTAATACTAATTGTGTTGAATTGCTGTTTCTTTAAAAATTACTGACATACTTGTATAACTCTACAAATATATTCTGGGCTATTCCACACCTCCATGAATTGGTAATTTGCTTGATCTTTGATGATAACTTTCAATTGTTCTTGATCACGAAAACAAGAATAACATTCCCTGAATAAATATATTTGTTTGTTAGAAAAAAACACAATATTGTAGGAGGAGGAGAGGGAAGGTCTCTTCATCTTCATCCTCATCCTCTCCTGCAGATAAAGGAGAAGTGATTGAGGGTTCGCCCCACAGGCATCCCACTGTTCATCAGCAAGGTAGTATATCCACATTACTTATATTCATGTATATCTACAATTATAATTCATATGTATGTATTTATTTGTATATTTTACTTCATGTGTGTTATGTATTTTAGACATTCATATGTATATATGTGTTCATATATATATATATATGTGTGTGTGTGTGTGTATGTATGTATGCTTGTGAATGTGTGTATGTATATATACACACATTCACAAGCATATATATATGAGTACACAAGCATATATACATATGAATGTCATAAATACATAGCATACATGCATTAAAAATGTATGTATGAGTATATATTGATATATCTATGCACATGCACTTTACATACATCATCGTGATTAGTAATAGCAAGCTACACAGCAATCAACGTATATATTTATACATATATATATGTGTGTGTGTGTGTGTGTGTGTATATGTTTGCATGGATAATAATATTCTCAACGTTTAATAGCTAGTTTAAATAATATCTTCTGCTTTTTTTCCCTCAGCTGCTGAAGTAGGACCTGGAAGCTCATCACAAAGAGCCCAAGCTATGCCTCTGACAGGTAAGTCAGACTTAAGGGAGAGAGCAGACGGGCGACCATGGGCTGCCCGAGAAGTGGAGTATTGGGGCCACTGCTAACACATGCAGCGGCTCCAATATACCCTTCTGCTGGCCCTAGAAGAAGCGCTAAAATGCCGCTCCTTCCAGAGTGGGCAGAAGGGGTGCCAGAAGAGGCACCACGCTCCTCTTCCGCGCTCCTTCCAGTTCAGCTCATGTGGAGGCTGTGCCGGAAGAACGTCATCAAAGCACTCACTATGTGCAACCCCTCGGGAAGGGGTTGGGGCATCTGCCGTTCAGCTGTCCCTCCCCTTCCCTGGCTCCAAGACAGTGCTTTGTGCCATCTGCAGAGTCCCTTACTTACTAAAAGAACAGAAAATGTTCGCTCTCTCTCTCTCTCTCTCTTTGTATATGTACTCATTTACATATGTAAATGTAAATTTGTATATATGTTAGTAAT
The DNA here is from genome assembly GCA_026167975.1 of Phrynosoma blainvillii. Classification (NCBI taxonomy): domain Eukaryota; kingdom Metazoa; phylum Chordata; class Lepidosauria; order Squamata; family Phrynosomatidae; genus Phrynosoma; species Phrynosoma blainvillii. The sequence continues at coordinate 202,926,049 of JANUYF010000002.1, read as the reverse complement.
AATAAATAAAGGTGCTATATAAGCAAACACACAGCACTATATACATGTATATACTGTGCATATTCATTGACATAAGCACAGTTACAGATACAATTTGAAATAAAATATGTCTAGATGTACTGTATATAAAAATTAAATATATAGTCTAAATAAAGAAGATACACACACACACACACACACACACAACTGTGATCTCATATGCATGCCTTGAAATGTTTTGGTACAGATGTATCTTTCTTTGGTTATCAATGCATATATGTATGTATGTATAAGTATTAGCATATCCATACATACAGGCTCTGCAAAACATTACAATACATGATTTACTACTAATAAAATAAAAGTTATTTTTATGTACCCAAAACAACCCAGTTCAACCTCTTGAAGAGCAGCTGGGGCCATCTGGTGTGCAGGTTGCCCTAATACATGGTCCCCCTGCATAGGAAATGCCACCACCTGGGATATGTAAGTGCATTGCTATTCACATTTTTTAATTGTTTGTACAGTATGTATAGTATCATAATAAAAAATAGTTTAGTAATTACTAATGTTCATTTCTCTTTTTATTTTTTGCAGGGGCAACACTTAGTGAAAGGATGGACAGGCTTCAACAATCCATGTCTGCAAGCCTGACTCTGCCCCCCTCAGGTAGATGCCCCACCTCCAGGATTTTGTAAGTGATGTAATAAGTAAACACTTGATAATTAAAGAAGTTGTGCAGCCACCAAACCTTGATATTTAAATATATTGTATTGCCACTTAACATTTAATGCTGATTCTCTCTCTGTTCTTTTTTTGCAGGGAACAACATCCTGGAAAGACTGGAGTGGTGGAGGAAGTCTTTTGGTCAGAGGAATTGATATTGATAATCTTTCAATGTCTGCTGCCTTTTTTATTATTTTTCTTTCTTATTTATTTTTTGTATGATGTTCCTTTAGTGTAATAATTGCTGAAAAAATTACAAAGCAATGTAACACTTTTGCTGCATTTTACTGAAAAAAATTTCTTCGACTATAAAAGTAAAAGTTTTATTGTTAATACAAATCAGTGTTTGATTCTTCTTTTGTTAATCTACCTAACTTAGTGCTTCATGAGGTGTTATGGGGACAAGGTAACTGGCTTCTTGATCTTCCTAGCTGGTCTACTGTGGGAGACATGGGGGGGGGCGGAAATGGAGGGCTGATGCTGTGCTGCAGCTGAGACATGAGCTTTATTTTTAATGTCATTAACACTGGGAGCTGTTGTCGGAGGAGCTGTAGAGTCAGCAGTGGAAGATGCAGTTTGAGGAGCAACAACTGTATGAGCAGGCTGCAACACATTGTTGCTTATACCACCACTAGTGGAGGCACCATCATTAATGGTGAGCTGGGGAAAAAAATTCTCCTTTTTAAAACTCTGGCCCCTCCCCTACCTGTTGCACTGTTGGCCATTACGAAGCTAGTGAGATCCCTCATAACATTAGTTTGTTCCTTTATAACATTGAGAAGATCATGAAAGTCTGTCTTAGTTTATTGAAGGTACATATCTCTATTTTGTCGGTCCTTTCCCCTCTCCATTTTCCCGATCTCTGTCTGTTTCTCTAAACTGGAACTCTCTCTCCTGAAACCAGGTATCCCCTGCCTCAGATCTTGCAGCTTGCACCTTCATATGCTCAAAGAGGAGGTGCTCCATTAGCTTTTCTGCTGTGCTCCTGTCTTGCTTTCTGTTGATCATTGCTGGTCGTTCTGCTGGGGTTAGAGTTGCCATTTGTCTGGATGTATTGTTCACTAAAGAAGGGAATACATAATCAGACAGGTAAACATTCAATCTCAACCACATCTAAAGATTTGACAGATATATTCCACTTGAAATGTGGAAATATGTTCATTGAATGGCACAGCGGTAAATATATCACATTATTAAAAAAACACAGAAAAGATTGAAATGGGTGATTCTCCTTGGAAGTTTTGTAAATATGTGCACAGCATCAGTAACTACCCTGTTGCCCCTCTAGAATAAACAGCATTTTGGAAAACATACCAATTGCAGCTGGGGGATGGGAACTACCAGGCTCCTACTGTGTTTCATCAATAGGTCCACCAGCATGGTCTTCCATTTGAGGAACTGCAGCTTCAGTCTCTGTGACCTGGATGCTATCACCCTCTTCTTCAAAGATAATAATGTCATAATTACTGTCTCCTCTCCATCTCCAAGAAAGTCTGCATACAGATGGAATAGAAAATGTGGCTCAATGACCATCATTGAAATGTTTTCCCATATCAAGAAGAACATTGTTTCAGCCAGCAAATATCAAAAGCAAATAGAAGTACACAATTTGCACTACCAATAAATAAATTGCAAAACAGAAATGCATACATTAGTCAAAGTATTGATCACTTAGATAAAAGCATGTAAATAAATACCACATCTAATAGTATTATTTCTGATTTTTGTTGTATTCCTCATTAAAAGGAATATATACTTATTTAGAGTTAAAAACAGAACTGCCTCCAATGACCACATTCTTTTGAATTGGAAAGGGGGGGGGGGGAAACTGAAGCCCAGAGAAGGAATTACTTACCAAGACCACATGGCTTTGTTTTGGGGGGTAGGTGGGCAATATATGCACAAGAAAAGGAGGACACTGGAGGATGAAACAGCTCCTTTTACAGACAAGAAACACCCTCTCTTCCTGTTTATTCAAGCCAGAGGGAAAAAAATACATCCAGCATAAGGCCCTTTTATCCCGGAAATTCTATAGGCTTCCCTGGGCAACATAGCAGCTGTTGGGGGAATTTAGGAAAGCATATTTGTTCACAGTTCCGCAAATCCAACATACTGCATACACGGTCTTATTAAGAGCAATATATTAAAAAACTTATTGATGTCTCCAATAGTATCATATTTTGCAAAGCAATACATACAAATTTACCTTGTGAAAACAGCTCTTCAGAGCCCTCTATGGCCTACTGTTGCTGCTGTTGCACTGCCATGCACATTTCAAACCAATTTTGAAATTCAGAATTTATTGTCTCCTTGGATGAACACCACCTCTATGGCTGAGGTCACCCATTTTGCTTCTACGCTGGCATCCCCCACAAAAATATCCTTTAGCTCTTGGAAAAAGGGCATGGTTATAGCACTCATTCCACTTTTGTTAGCTAGCTGATTAGCAATTTTAAATTTACGTTTCATAGCCTTTGCCTTTGTTCTGCACTCTGACCTGTCCTGTCATGCCCTCTTTCCCTCATCTTTGTAGCAATATTGTTATAAATGTCTATATTCGGGTCACTGTGGTTAAGTTGCAATTGTACAGTCTCTTGCCCCAAAGAGCTATTAAATCTATCGTCGCCTCCCTTTTTCAAGCTATCCACCCCCCCTTTTTTTCAATGATTTTGCCATTGGTAAAAGTAGTTTTTTAAAAGAAAACAAATGACTGGTGGATTTTTAAAGGGACCCGTGAGGGTATGGAGTGATGCGAGCACATGTAAGGGATTTTTAAAAATGGTGCTGTGCCAGGTAACCAGGGGTGGCCACAAAAGATGTGCAAAGGGCGATAAAGGGGGAGGGCAAAGGTGGGCACCAGTGCCTCAAGGCAACTTTAGGAATGCCCTCTCTTCCTGTGTACTCCTGCAAGGGATGATCAAATGGCACCTATGGTAATGGTAACCCACACAGCCCCCTACAATAAGTTCTGGAGCAGCAAGTATCCCCCAACAAGAATGGAGAAAGTGCCAGGGAATTCTCTAGAATTGTCCTTTAATTTCTGCAACTCCAACATATCGCATTTTTAGTCATTAAAAAAGAAAAGAAAAGAAGAAAGAATCTTGTGCTCATTTTGCTTTGCAAACTTCAGTGTCAAATCCTCCTTGCAACTTTCTGCCATGGGAACCCACACAAAAACCCTGCCGATGAACAGCAGTAACATAAATGCCGACAGAAGAATTTTCACCTAATTGATACTATGTAAGTATGATATATCGTATATTTTTATTGGAATTTTAAAAAAAATGAAAAGAAAGAGAAAGCACACCCCACAGTAGTCTTACCTCTTACAAATACAAGATAATCAGTAATAATTACTGGTTAGAAAGTCGAAATGCACCCAAACAGTAGGATTGCATCGCAAACAGAGGAAAAATGGCAGATTCAGGAACTGAGCAAAGGGATGGATAACTCCTCTCTTCCCACCCATCTGCCATTAGTCCCTCCCCACAAGCAGAATGCGAGTCAGATCTGAAACTTGCTCCCACTTGCTAGAAATGATTGGAAATCAATTATTTTCAAAAGAACTGCCAGAAAAAGTACTCTCCAAAAAATGCAATTATTTTGCATTTGCCTCACTCCCAAGCGATTCTGAACGATCGGAGTCACATTTGAAATTCCTTCCAATAGGAATGAGGCATAAATACAGCGTTCAGCAATTCGCTTCAAATCATAGTGGGAATGACCCCTAGATAGCAGCCTGCTTCTGCATGCTAGAATTGTGTCCCATTTAACATAAACACAATGGCTATAAAGGGATCTCCTGGGACACTCTAACATGACTGAGAGCAAACTTGGCACTGCTCAGAGAGCAGTAGGAGGTCTTCTTGGCTTAGATCTTGTTCATGCACTATGCTAGCAGCTGCATTTTTTCTTTTTTTAATTTTTTAAATTAATTTTATTAATAAAACATATACGTACATAATTAAACAAATACATACACATACATATAGACACTATTAAACATTACAATTCTATACATACATACAACATCCCTTCCCTATCACCAACATCTAAACATATAACTCTCTCACCTACCCCTTCCCTTATACCTACATAAACTATACAATATATACATTTATAAAACATAAAAAAACCATTATATCTATATTCTGATACAGCTGCATTTTTTCCAGCTGTGGCCAGGGATGGGAAAGAAATCTATTAGTACTGAGATGCCCATTGCTCAGATTCCCTCCTTCATTCCCTGCTGCTGTATCTACAACCATTTTCATCCTATTGCCACTACCTAGATTCCTAGCATAGTTCACCAACAGGAGTCTGACTGCTCTGGTTTGTACAAAAATATGGGAAAATTTAGTTCATTAACATAGACACACATTTTCAGGGACTGTATTTTGTCACTGAAAACAAATTATAAAGTAACAGCAGTAGCAGCAGCAGCAGCAGCGGCAGCGGCAGCAGCAGCAGCAGCAACTAAATGAAGGGATATAATTCTTCACTTTTTTTCCTGAAAGAAGAAAAGAGTAATTATAGCCATTTTCTTTCTGCCACAAAAAAGTCTTCCAAAACTATGCAAATTTCAAACCCATTTTGAAATTCAGAACTTATTCTTTAGAAAAATTCACATGTTTTGAGCAGAAAACAAAATTTTTCTGTGTATGAAAAAGTATTTTTTGCGCATACCCCCACACAGAGAGAAATATTACTTGATGTGTTAAAGGAGCTATTTCATGCATAGAAAATGCTGTTTTCTGTACAAATCAATCATGTTCAAATTTTGCGCAGAATAGTCCACGAATAAGTATTTTCTGCACAGGAAGCCAGGAACCCCTCTGTCAGCCATATATAAGACTGGCTATGTGTGTCATGCAATGTACCGTCTGCCTCCTTAGCTACCTTCAGGAGTGCTGGAGGCTGTTGTCTTTTGCCTGGGTTGAAGTAAGGTTCCAATGTCATTCTAGCTATCTGCCTTTGTGCATGGAATGGGGAGAGGTGACATTTTTTGAATTGTCACAGGCACCCAAACACTCAGGAATTAAACTATAATGACTGGGATCATGCCTATGGTATGGAGAACATAATGGCCCACAAGTGCAGCTCTATGATCTCCCTCTGCCAAGTCCCATAGGTAGGAAAGTGAATGAGCAGCAGGACTGAGTCCACCCCAGCTACAGTTCTCCAGCTGGAGGCAGGCAAATGGTTTCTCTTCCTCTGTATGGAGAACTACTGATGGAATGCAATCCTGCTGCTTAGTCACTTTACTGCTGCCCTCCCCTTGCCACTAAATATTTGAAGCAGTCCCCCCCCCCCAGGTCTGCCTTGAGGGGAGATTTTGGGTGGTGCAGAAGGTGAATATCACTTTGCATTGCATCCAATGCAAGACATACACATAAGTAACATGAGCACAATTTCAACCATTGCCTAAAGGCCAGCTAAGACTGGGAATTTGACCGTCTCTTATATGTTAAGTTACCCAATACTATCATTGTGAAAGTGGCCATGTGCATAATAAATTCACATTTTTGCTACTTTTTTGAGTAGAGAAGTAGAGCAGAACATCTAGGAAGTACAGAAAATGGCAAATCACAACTTTATTCCTATTCTGAACAGCTGATTGAAAAATGTGAATTAAGTCAGTTCAAAACTATTTTCACCAAATTCACATTCCCCCATTGTCTCAAAATGAATTCATACCTCCAAGGATTAGATGTAGCATACATACTGCAAACACATTTGTTTCTTTTGCCCTGACCTACATGCATGCCAAATTTTCTCTGTGAACCTCCTGGGAGAAAGAGAATTGTGGCATGAATTCTTCTCCAGCAAACATACACACCCATAGGAAGATTTGGACATACTGCCTTTGAAGTCAATACTAGATATATTAATTATAAGCTTTGCAATGCCCACAGCCTAAGCATGGTACACATCAATGATGTGCAATGCAAGTGGCCCCAGGACACACTTACCCTCTTCTTGTGCCAAACCGCTGGAGTGAGAACTTCTCTTGAACAAATGTTGAAATGTTCTTGTGGTCTGTTCTGTTATTCTCTGTTGTGAACTTCCAAGCTGCTGAGAACAAGAAGCTGAAGTGGTTGCCCAGTAAGGCAGGACATGACACAGGTGATTGTGAGGCAAGAGATCATAGCAGACTGACACTTCATTAAAAAGCTCATCCCTTTACAGGAGGGATGCACAATAGCCAATTTAGTAGGAAAAACTAAAATCCCAACTAATACAATAAAAAACTTCCTAATGGTAAGAGCTATTCAGCAGTGGAGTAGACTGCTTGGAAGATGGTGGACTATTCCTTAGAGGTTTTTAAACATAGGTTAGAAACACAGGTTATTCCTGCATGGCAGCAGGTTGGACTTGATGGTCTTTGTGGTTATTTGCAACTGATTGATTCTATGATTCCATGAGGCCTTTCATTTATTGCTTGACTGCACCTTCCAAGAACCTTCACCAGTGGCTACGCTGGCTATTGCTGAGGGGAGGTATTGCCTAGCAACATCTGGAGGGCCCCAAGTTGGTGATGCTTGCTTTCTAGCTTCCAATATAAACTGGTATGGCCCCAGCTCTCAAACAGTGATGGACATGTCTGGTCCATGTATGTCACCATCACAAGTGTTTATTCACAAATATTTTCTACCTCATTTCTGCATATTTCTGTGATTTTTTTTTTAAAAAAAGAATTGCATGAAATTCTATATAAATCCATATTTCCGTCTGCATTTTCTCTCAGAACACATCTTTTTAATAGTTTTTTCAACCAGTATTTAGAAAGTATTTGATTCATTTTTGAGCCAAACACTGCATTAGTACTTTAAGGTAATACTAAATTCAGTGGATAACTAAAAGTTCTAACTTACACATTAATCTGGTAAGTGTAGGACTGAGTTCTTGTTGAAGTAAAAGTCCTCAAGACCCACTCCCAGTTCTAAGATTGTCATGAATGGATGGGGGCAATATTAATCATACTGGCATGTGCTACAGGGCTGATCTAGCATAGTTACATTTGGAACTTAAAATCTACAGTTTTGAATTACATATGCCTAAATCCACGGCCACCATGGACAGTTACCTGGGAGATTGTGGAATTGTCCAAAAAAGAGATATTTTCAAGCTCAAAATAAACTAACTCCATTAATTAATGTAGAAATGATACCCTAAATTACACAAAGATGGTGGTGCTTGGAGCTAGGAAAATGATACCCGCCACTAGATTCAGCTATCTGAATTCATAACCTTACTTTGTTTCATGGTAATAGCCACCCTGCATGCAGTGACTTGCATTCCAGCCACTGAAATCTGGGAAGTAGGCTTAGGCTGCATCAATAGGAATGTAAAGTCCAAATCAAGATAAGTAATGGTGCCATTTCTGTTTTGGTCAGACCTCACCAAGAATATTGTTTGCAGTTCTGACACCACAATTCAAGAGAGATATTGACTAGCTGGAATGTGTCCAGAGGAGGGTGACCAAAAGGGTGAAAGATCTGGAAACCATGCCCTATCAGGAGTGGCTTCGGAAGTTGGGTATGCTTAGCCAGGGAAAGAGAAGGTTAAGAGGTGACGTGATAGCCCTGTTTAAATATTTGATGGGATGTCATATTGAGGATGGTGCAAGCTTGTTTTCTGCTGCTCCATAAGCTAAGACACAGAGTAATAGATTCAAACTACAGGAAAAGAGATTCCACTTAAACATTAGGAAGAACTTCTTGAGAGTAAGAGCTGTTTGACAGTGGAACACACTTCCTCAGAGTGTGGTGGAATCTCCTTCTTTGGAGGTTTTAAAACAGAAGCTCCAAAGGTTTTAAAACAGAAGCCATCTGTTGGGGGTGCTTGGATTGTGTCTTCCTGCATGGCAGGGGTTGGACTGGATGGCCCTTGTGGTTTCCTCCAACTCTATGTTTCTAAGATATACCATGCAGACCTATCATGTATGGTGGACATCAGATGGCATGGTATGGCTGTTATCTGGATCAGAGGACCCTAGGGATCAAGATCAAATCCTACACTATGACACAAAGGAAATCTCCCTTTCACTTTCATGTTTCCCCTTTGCCAGAGCTGTACAACTATCCTTGCATGGTGTACATGTTAGACCAAGGTTTGGATGTAGTAGATGAACTGACATGTTACAAGGCTGTGATCAAAACTTAGGCAGGGTCACCACTTACACATTGCCAAAAAAAGAAAGCAAAAGAAAACAGCAATCTGCCTAAAATTGGCAAGTGCTAATGCTTTTGTATAGATGCAAGTTTGGAAATCATCACTGAAATTTAAACATCTAAATGTAGGGGAGATAGTTGTGACGTGTTATTTGCCCACTCAATCTGTAATATAATTATGGGCAGTGGACACACTCTCTCAGAGAGTGGTGGAGTCTCCTTTGAAGGTTTTTAAACAGAGGCTGGATGGCAACCTGTCAGGTATGCTTTGATTGTGTGTTACTGCATGGCGGGGGTTGGATTGGATGGCCCTTGTGGTCTCTTCCAACTCTGTGATTCTATGATTCTAAGTTGTTTCTGACTTAATGCAACCCTTGAGAGCCAGTGTGGTGTAGTGGTTTGAGTACTGGGCTATGACTCTGGAGACCAGGATTTGATTCCCTGCTCACCCATGACCTTGCTGGGTGACCTTGGGCAAGTCACAATTTCTCAGTCTTAGAGGATAGCAGTGGCAAACCCCCTGTAAGAAGAGCTTGAACCTGGGGAATTGTTAAAAGTTCAAGTCTCCGATGGGATCTTTTATCCTGTGTTTACAGAGGTGGCTAGGGAGTAGACTGATAGAGACAAAGCTTTTCAATGAGCCTTTGATTAATTTGGAGATTCAAACATACAAAGACAATCTAACATTCACTCAAGCACACAAGAACTCACGAATAAAATAGGTAGCTTGGATAGGAAACAGAAGGCTTTCTAATGGTGATAATTACCTGATGGAGGTTGCTTCAATGATGAAAGAAAATGGATAGACTCAATTGTTTATGAAAGGGAAAAGACAACAGGAAGAGCCAGAACCTAAGTCATAGTTCACAGTGGCTCAGTGTCACCATGAAATAATAATAATAATAATAATAATAATAATAATAATAAATTTTATTTTTATACCGCCCATTGGTAGTCCAATCCGGGCGGTTTACAGCATAAAAATTCGCATACAATGTAAAACAACATTTTCCCTCCCCCCCCTTAAAATGTTATTAAACCACATTATAATTAAAACGACTTAGCAATATAAAAACAAAAATTAAAAGTAATACAATGCAATCATAATAACCCCTGTGACTTTCTTCCAAGAAAACAGGGGTTCTAGAGGTTCTGATGGGGGGGGGGGGGGGAACCCGAGGCCAAGATATTTAGTCCGGAAAGGCCTGCCAGAAGAGATCCATCTTGACAGCCTTTTTGAAGCTGTCCAAAGATGTTAATTGACGGATGTCATCCGGCAGGCCGTTCCAGAGCCTGGGGGGCGACAATAGAGAAAACCCTCTGGGAGGTAGCCGAGAGCCTCAATTTTTTGAGGCTCCAGCAAGTTCCTCCCAGAGGACCAGAATGCATGGGGAGGATTATATGGGAGGAGGCGGTCTCTGATATAGCTTGGACCCAAGCCATTTAGGGCTTTAAAGGTAATAACCAACACCTTGTACTGGGCCCAGAAACCAATAGGCAGCCAGTGGAGGGACCTCAAAACCGGAGTGATGTGGTCCCTCCTAGATGTTCCAGATACAAGCCTGGCTGCCATATTTTGAACCAACTGTAGTTTCCGAACCAAGCACAAGGGTAGCCCTATGTAGAGCGCATTACAGAAGTTCAGGCGTGAGGTTACCAGCACGTGTACAACAGTCTCGAGATCCCTTACTTCCAGAAAAGGGCACAGCTGGCGTATCAGCCGAAGCTGATAACAGGCACTCCTGACTGTCGCATTTACCTGATTTGTCATCAGGAGCGACGAGTCAAGGAGCACCCCCAGACTGTGAACACAGTCACTGGAGGAGAGTGTGAGCCCATCCAGGACTGGAGGTTGCAACCCAATTCTTGGTTTCGGGGCCGATACCGTGAGCACCTCCGTCTTGTCTGGATTCAGTTTCAATCTGTTTTTCCTCATCCAGCCCATTACAGCCCGAAGACATTCATTGAGAGAAGAGATGCCATTGGAATTCGAGGCCGATGAACGAGACATGGAGAAATAGATTTGGGTGTCATCAGAATACTGATAACACCCAGCACCATAACTCCGTATAATCTCACCCAGTGGCTTCATATAGATGTTAAATAACATCGGAGACAAGATAGCTCCCTGAGGGACCCCACAAGTGAGCTCCCTCTTACTGGAGCAACTGTCCCTGAGCAGCACCCTCTGGGGCCTGCCTGAGAGGAAAGACCGGAACCACTGCAGTGCAGTTGCCCCCCGATACCTAACCTCCTCAGACGGTCCAAGAGGATGCCGGGGTCTATCATGTCAAAAGCTACTGAAAGGTCTAGGAGCCTACCCCTGTTGATGCTCAGACACAGATCATCGGTCAAGGCAACCATGGCAGTCTCAACCCCAAAACCTGTCCTAAAGCCAGTTTGAAATGGGTCTAGATAATCGGTTTCATCCAAGACAGCTTGGAGCTGAAGAGCAACCGCCCTCTCAATCACCTTGCTCAAAAATGGTAACAAAGAAACAGGCCTGTAGTTACTCATATCCAGGGGGTCCAGGGAAGGTTTTTTCAGAAGTGGCCTAACAGCCGCTTCCTTTAAACAAGATGGAACATGTCCTTCCCTGAAGGATGCATTTGTGATATCCATGAGAAATCTCCTCAATGCATCCCCCCGGATGGCCAGCCATGATGGGCAAGGGTTGAGAGGGCAGGTTGTTTTCCTCACCTTACCAAGCAACTTGTCCATGTCCTCAGTACTCACAGATTGGAGCTGATCCAGTATAACTTCATCGGCGGAGTCTCTGGACACCTCGCCTATAGGCTATGTTTCAATAGTGGCATCTAAGTCGGCTCTTATCTGAGAAATTTTATCTGCAAAGAAGTTGTTAAACGCATCACAGCAGGTCGTTGTTGGGTCAAGTAAGGGATTTGGCTCAGGGGACACCTGTGTCATCTCCCTCACCACCCTAAACAGCTCTGCTGGACGAGACTCTGCAGATGCAATACGTGCAGATGAGAAGGCTCTCTTCGCTGCACGTATTGCCTCCTGATAGGAACAAAGAAAGTTCCTATGGCGAGTTCTGTCAGATAGGAGTCGAGTCTTCTGCCACCTGCACTCTAGTCGTTGTCCAAACCGCTTCATTCTCTTAAGCTCTGGTGTGAACCATGGCCTTCGATTTGAAGCGGGATTTCAAGGACACTTGGGAGCGATCGTGTCGATAGCCCTGGTAAGATCGGTGTTCCAGGTGTTAACCAGAGCGTCGACAGGGTCAGTGGCATTCACAACCATTAAACCCTCTAAGGCTCTCTGGAATCTGATAGGCTCCATTAGCCTTTGAGGGTGGACCATTCTAATAGGTCCACCACCCCCAGTAGGGCAGAGATTGGCTCTCAGTTCCATCTTGACAAGGAAATGATCCGTCCATGACAATGCGGAGGTGCTAATAACCTCCGACCACGGATATTCCTGTTCCGTACTGAAGACCGCATTGAGTGTATGACCTGCACAATGTGTGGGCCCATTGACCAGTTGGGATAGGCCCATGTTTGTCATGGTCTCCATGAACTCCCGAGCCGTGCCTGTTAAATTGGTCTTGAGCGGAATATTGAAGTCCTCCAAAACTAAAACTGCGTCAGCTCGGTCAGGGAGTCTGCTAGACAACAGGGTGGCTAGTAGACTAGCAAAATCCCCAAACTATCCCTGGTCTTCAGGCTAAAGTACATACACTCGAAGTGGACCATGTTCCGGACAGGTATCCTGGTCAAGGTCAGGTGACTTTTATGAACTAGAGCCACTCCGCCCCCCCTGCCCACTTCCCCTCATTTGCTCACTGACAGAGTACCCAGCTGGGAGGGCCTGTGCCCAGGTGACTGCGCTATCCTCCCCCAGCCAGGTCTCTGTAAAGCAAGCCAGGCCAGCATCCTCATCCAGAAGGAGGTCATGGATGATATGAGTCTTGTTTTTAACTGACCTGGCATTGCAGAGGAGCAGAGTGAGGTTCTGTGGAATGGTTGGTCTGCTCTCCAAGCCATTCTGAGAAACAGAAGGAACTGAAGGCAGAATAGCTTTCAAACAGCGATTCCATCTTCTTTTGTAACATTTGTTCCTTCTATTCCAACCATACCTCCCATTCCCCAGCACGACTCCAATAGCCGCCCCCACCGCATTCCCAGACCTACAGCTGATGTTGCTGCCGCGCTGCCGGGGTTTGCCTCTTAAAGGCACCAGGAGATGGAGGGCGGTCCCAAGGCTCCTTGGAGTCTTCTCCCCAGCCTTACAGCTGGTGTTGCTGCTGCGCTGCCGGGAGTCGCCAGCAGATTAACAAACAGGTTAAATCAAACTATAATTCAACACATAATAAAATAATCTACATATTTTAAAAACATCTCATCTATATATTTATATTTGCAAAATTTTATGGACTTATTTATAATGTGTAATGATCCAATGAAAATCTTTACAGTATTTATTAGGATTTTTAATATATAGATATCAAGACTTAAGAGGCACATATTTTAAAAGGCCAACATCAATGGAACCTAATAAAGTCACAGATACAGTGGAGAAAGATTTATGGCCATAGCTTCAATAGAAAATAGAAGCATTCAAATTTGAAGCAACACACTGAGCCAGCCATCAAAATCATGATAGAAAACCCACCATTCCTTTGAAAAAAAATAATAATTCTACCCAAAATACCTAGAACCAGGATCAGAAGTTTTTCACTGATGGAGGCAGTGATTCCCCTCCCTACCATCTAATTCCTTAATTAGGCCTAAGAAACTCTCTGGAGCAGATTAGTGGACTGTGGAGGGCAGCAGAAGGGAAGAAAGTAGGAGAAAGGCCTTTAGGTTAGCACACGTTATGCTAGCATAATATTAGATCCTGGCTTACAAAACTGTATTTACAATCATTCTTTTAGAAAGTACATTAAATCACTTCTAGGCTGTAATTAGAATTTAAAACCTCCAGAATAGCAATATTTACAATGCATACAATATTTAAGTCCAAACTTCATTAAGAACAACCAAGTGAAAACAGATTGCAAAGTTACAATACAAATGTTTGAGTGGGAGAAAAGGGTATATTCAGCGTCATTCACAAAGTACATAAGTCAATACTCCAGATAAAGCTTAAATTCCTTTTCAAAAGCATGTCTTTAAATTAGGTTGATAGCTTCTGTATTTTACATAAAAATTTCTTCAATCAAGTTTTACGACACAGTATATTTTGGTAACAAACCAAAAGCATGCGAAGAATCCAATTGTTCCTGTAAAAAGGAAGAATATCAAGACCATGATCATGGTGTAGCCAAAATATAAAATGGTGCTTGCTGTACCCGTAATTTGAAGTTTGGAAAAGAAATAATGTACTGCATATATAAGAAAATAAATAGCTGTAAAGCCACTGGTAAGAAATGAACGCCATTGCCAGTGGTAGTCCTCTGCACACAAGTGGAAATAGCAAAGTAGAATAGTGGCCTCTGAACAAGTGATAACCAGAATAATGAATACCAAGAATAGAAACCCAAACATATAATACATCTGATGAGACCATATGCTATTGAGGATGAAGAAAAGTTGTATGAAAATACAACCAAAGGGTAGAATACCTCCCATGACGATGCCAGGTAACAGCTTTTTATAAAATGACTGTTCAGGAATCTGACGAGGAATCTGATTTGTTTGAACTGGATGTTCTATGGCATTCTTTTTAAAACCAAAGTAGGCCCCAATGACTATCAGTGGTACCGATATGCAAAACCAGAGAGCCAGAACAGCTACCAAAGTGCCAAAAGGAATGGCTGCAGAGGAGCCTTCTCCCCAGAGAATCAGATTCATGATAAAGAAGTCTGCAAACACAATGCCAGGACAAAGAAAGGCTATCAGCAGAACATTTGTCTTTCATTTCTCACCCCAAATGATTTGTAAAACCTAGCTGCAACATAACCTGCTGGGGTTCCAAGCAGCACCCACAAGACCACCTATTTGCAGGTGATAAAAATCCTAAGCAGGCAAAGAATAAAGTAACAAAAGTCATAATTAAAAATCTGTGTTCCAGAGTCTAGAAACACAGAAAGCAGCATTCCTTTTCGTGAGGGCCTAAATATGTCACGATGAACCAACTTCCAGCCAAATTCCTCCTGAGCATCCTCCGTAGAATCCATTTGATTGTATGTTGCAATGACCTTATGGAGAGTTCTTAATATGATCATAGCTACCATTCCAGAAAGGAAGAGGACAATCACAAGAGAATTCATAATACTAAACCACTGTATATGTGTGTGAGGCATTGATTCTAAAATGTAATCCCATCTAGATGCCCACCTGATTTCCTTATTTTCCTGAAAAGAAACTGAATATGTGTACACAATTTTGACCTTTCCATCTGTCATTTCATTACTTATATCCATGGGTGGTCCTGAGCAGTCTGGCTTTTCAGCATCTGTATGCTTGAAACTTTTTGGTTTAAGTTTAGCAGCTACTAGTCTTGCACTAGGTGCTTCATTTTCTACAACATGGTAGACTATTCTAATGTCTACATGGTTGAAGATATAGAAGGTATTGTGAAATCTAACCAGACCCAATGTGCCTGAGATTTTGGGGATCTTTTATATCCTTAAACCTAGCCTGAGGTGAAAATTTGCTATTGTATATCAAAGGATTCCAGATTGATACTCTTTGAAGCAGACAATTTCCAAAGACGGGAGATAGGGTGTTGATGTTATCTCATCCTCAGCTGGACACATCCTGGCTGTTACTCATAAATCTCCTAGGTGTGAATGTCCTGCTTTCCAGCTGTTAACCCTGACCTTTTGATCTGCTAATTTGTTGCAAAGGCAGATATTACCTCTGGGGTGCCTACATGATGTCCTCGTCTTGGATCCATGATGGTTGGGCTTTTCCAGTTTAGGGCCATGACAGGAGACCCACAAAGGGATGTTTATATTAAAGCGATGCTTAACTCCTCCCCCCCCCCAAGAAACTTAGGGTCACCATAAATCAGAACTGACTTGAAGGCAGGCAACAAGTTTTCTTGGCAATCTTCTTCAGAGTCTTAGTCCAGTGCTCAAATCACTATATCACACTGGCTCTCAGGAGAGGCTAGGGGGACACAAAAGTGAGGACTGGGAGCTGCATGCAGCAGGTGGGCCACATTTTTCCCACCTTGGAATTAAGTGGACAAATATTCAGATTCTTCAAAAGAGAGTGACAGCTTAAGAACTGAATGTAGGCATTTCTCAGGCCAGTGACAGGAGACGGGGAAGAGAGATCATAAAGGCCACCCTGGTAACTAGGAATAATCTACCATAGGGTAAATGTATAGAAGAAAATGGAAGAACTTCACTTCTTGCTTAGTTGCTTTTTTATTTAATATCCTATTCCCCACCACCACCATATTGGGGCCTAAAGACAGCTGCCATGACATTGTTGTTGTGGATACTTCCCAGCTGAAATTACTGAAATATCTCATCAGTTATCTGCAGATAATCCTGCACAATTGTACTTCCTTCTCACAGGATTTGTACTACTACAACTACTATGACTACTACTACTACTAATTTATTTCCTGCCTCTCCTCAAGGCTTGAGGCAGGGTACAGCATGTTAAAATACAAAACATAACTAAAAACACATAAACCAACAGTTAAAATACAATATTATAAATCCATTAACATACACTCATATAAGTTCATATACAAATTAAAATTCATGATTTAAAATTGACTTGGTATGCCTGTCAGAAGAGATATGTTTTTAGTGCTGTTTTAAATGCAGTCAGCATTTCAGATGTAGGATCTCTTCTGACAGGTCATTCCACAGTCTTGGGGCAGCAGACAAAAAGATCCTCTGGGAAACCCTTGCCAATCTAGTCTGGACCAAAACCATGTAGGGCTTTAAAGGTAATAACCAACACTTAATGTGATAACTCCTGGATGTACCTGTAATCTGGCTGCCATATTCTGAACCAGTTGGAGTTTCTGGACTTGGTACAAAGGTAGCTCAATGTATAGCACATTGCAGAAGCCCAGTTGTAGAGAAGAAGGTGTTCTTGTTTCTGAAGGGTCTCCTAAGCTGAACAGCCAAAGATGACTGCTGTCTTCTATATCACCTCCAAATTACACCTTGAAGAATTGCTCTAACATTTAGATCAGCAATTTCTAAACTTTGGTCCTCCAAGTGTTTTGGACTTCAACTCCCAGAGGTCATAGGCAGCTTGATCAAGAGTCAGGAATTCTGGGAGTTGAAGCCCAAATGATGGAAAAACCAGAGGATTCACTTCCCCACTGATGTTGACACTACCATCCACTGCATTGGAAAAAGGTACTCAGCAGCATCAACAGACCATATAACAAAAATTGAGACACAGGGACCAGACCATGAGGCACACCCAGTTTCCAACTCTTTCTCAATATCTCCTCCATGGACTTAATAGTCTCACTAGAACAACAGGATTTCATTATCCTCCAGCATAGCATACATCATTAACTACCAACCACTCCCTTCACCACTCTGCATAGCAAATAGACCAGCTTTTTAATTAGCCTCTATAATCATCCTTGATGGAAATTGATCTATAGAAATTAGCTCTTTATTGTTGAGGTCCTACAATGGGGCAGCATAGCATAACTCACTGCTGGAGTTACTCAGTGGTGGTGCTAGGCCACCCATATAGTGGGTGGGGACATTAAGTAACCCACTGTGTATCTGAAATTACACTGATGCACATTCCCACTGTGCAACAACAAATCGTGACTGCAAGGAGACATTTGGAGAAATTACAGATCAGGGCCCTTAGTCCATGATTATTTACTCCTCAATCCATCACTTCTCAAATCATGATCAATTTAAAAAGTGCAAATGTTTGTTCAACAATTACACTTGACGAACTCCTCTTGTTCAATCATAAAGTGAATACTGCATATACTTGACTATAAGTTGAAAAGTTTATACCCAAAAATTGACCCTAAAATCCTGGGTTGACTTAAATACAGGTCAATATGGTAATACTGCTTAGAAAGGTCTTGAAAAAAGCACCACTTCATGTGCCTTGGCAGTGATTTCTGAAACAGCTGCCGAGGCAGGTGTGTGTGTGTGTGAGAGAGAGAGAGAGAGAGGGAAAGAGCGAGAGAAAGAGATATTCCCTTCTCAATTCAATGTTAAAACTTTCTCTCCCCATCCTCCTCCTCCTCCTCTGGATCTTTATCCCCATAAAACAGTCCATTTAACTCCACTTGCTGCCCTTCCTAATCCAATGTTAAAACCATCTCCTCCAGCACCTGGGAAGTGGTGTTAGGTGGTTGGGAGAGGTGCAGAAAGGAGAAGGAGGGAGAGAAATGGTATTTTCCTCTTTACATCCTTTGTTACATACCCCTAAGTTTTACCCTCATCTTATCCATGGGCCATATCAAAATCCATGATTTGGCCCCAAAATCTTCCCTTGACTTATACATGAGGTCGACTTGTACATGAATATAGATGGTATATCTATTTCACAATGACAAAAAAAAGTATAGCCACCAGCCTATGGCAACTTATGCCATCCTGTGTCATCAACAGGATGTTAGCCATGTTGCCATGTTCTTCATGTTCTGTTTCAGCTAGATAATTTTAGACTCTGGACTGAACAATCTTATATAGGCCCTCCTCTTTAGAATGTAATGTGCAGCCCCTTTACCCTTGGGGACAATCCTGTTCATTTAGCAGAATGAGGCCCCAGATGTCTCCCCCCAAAGGTGAGGGCATCCTGGACTGTGAAAATTGCTTGCTAATTGTTGCCTATAGAACTGCAGTTAATGCCAAGCCTACAAAGCCTGGCTGGACAGTGACTGTCCTAACACAATGGTTCTCTGACTTTTTACTTGTGACCCCCTTTACATCTGCATGTGGAAGTTGAGTTCCCCCCCCCCCCCGACATAGAATGTGTTTGCTTAGTGTGCATATTTTCATTCATGCATATTCTTATTTTAACATTTTATAAGGGAATAACATTGTTAACATTAAGACAGTTTTATTTAAATAAATTCAGTTCTTGTGTAAATATTACATGTACTGTCCTACATATGTACATGTACCAGTGCTCACAGTTATGTACACATCCAGGTGGGATGTGCAGTGCAGAAACAATGCATTTGCCACACTTTCACTGTCATCCTATGGAAACCTGGGATTTATAGTTTGTTCTGGCACCAGAGCTCTCTGATAAAGACTAAGGGGCGAAGCAGACTGTCGGCTCTGCGCCGCCCCAGGAAGGTGCGCCGCAGGACCGAGGCAGCCCCACGCCTTGATCCTGCGGCGCTCCTTCCCCGTTCCTGCGCACTTTCACTGACTTATCCACCGCAGCGTGTGCGGACGCGGCGGTGGGAGGTTGCCCTCGGAGCGCCAGCTGTGCGGAGGGCCAGCGGCTCCGAGGGCAACCTCGGGAGGAGGAAGGGGTGCTGAGCGTGTGGCTGCCCCTCCTCTTCCCTGGCTCCAGGACGCCTTAATAAGCCATCTGCCGAGGCCCTAAATATCTCACAGATCTACAAATGCCAGAATTCCATACCAATAAACCATGGAGGTTAAAGTGATGTCAAACTACATTATTTCTATAGTGCAGAACCAGCAGATTCAGGGCCTTTACAGACTGCCAGAAATAATGAGCTTGAGGCCACTTTAACTGTTCTGGCTCAGTGCTAGGGAATCATGGGAACTGTAGTTTATTGTGGCACCAGAGCTCTCTGACAGAGAAGGCTCAATGTCCAAGAAAAAAATACAATTCCCATGATTCCCTATCACTGAGCCAGGACAGTTAAAGTGGCCTCAAGCTGCATTATTTCTGGCAGTCTGTAAAGGCCCAAATTCTTTCTTTCACTCATACATATACTCATTTACTGTTTCACACACAGAGTAACACAGAAATATTCATTCTCAGGGCAGTGATGGAATGTGTGGAGGAAGAAGAAGAAGTGGCTTAGGATGGGCCCTGCCAAAAGCCATGATCCAGTGAGCTTCCCCACTCTCCTCCTCCTCCCTCAAGCAGAACTGGCTGCTCCAAGCACCCTTCTTTCTTCCCCTCCAGGTCAGAAAAGGTTTGGGATGCAGAGGAGGAGAAGGGGTAGAGATCAGGGCCTCCAAGTCTCGTGCCCACCCCTTGAGCAACTCTCATGCCCCCCTGGGGATCCTGCCCCACTGTTTGAGAACCATTGTCGTAACACGAAGTCCAGCCATATGGTCAGATGTGCCAGAAATTCTTCAATGCTAATGTGGTTGATTGTTACTACCAGGATAATTGTCAGTCAATGTTTATTGTTCTACCTTTGTGTTATGCCTGCAATTACCCCTTGTTTTGACAGTACAATAGCTAATCTGATCTGATTTGTAAATTCCTAGAAATAAAAATGCATTGAGGACTTCAACCTGTGTTCTCAGCTACTGTACATGCACTTTGCAAGGCATTTCAGACTGAAGTCAAGGCCTTCCTGTTCCTTATATTATTCTGAGAGTATAATGTCTGGCTCCACCTCCAGGGTCCCTTGGCCTAGTCACCTTCTCACAAAACTTTGGCTTATATTTCCCTGTTAGGGGATCTTTTTTCATAGAAAGCCAAAAGAAGCATGGGGAGCAACAGAAAAGAGTAAACACAGACAAGGGATGGGTTTGGTAATTATTCTGGCCTAGCATAATGTGTCAATTTAAGGTGAGCCAGTGGAGCAGCTATGTGCCATAATCTTAATTAAGAGGAGTAAAATCCATCCATCCATTCCCTCCCTTTCTCCCAATTTGGGACCCAAAAAGCTTCACAATATATGATAAAACCAAATACAGTTATAACAATCATACCAAAACCATACCAAAGTTAAAATGTAATTGGGACAGGTCAAAGAAGAATATAGTCAAACCTGAACATTTGGATTTCAGGAAAGCTGATTTTATCAAGCTCAGAGAAATACTTGGCATGTGCAACCCAAGCTTGTAGGAACAGTGCAAGGAAAGCTAAAGCTCAAAATGAGCTGAACTGGTTAGAGAAGCAGGAAGCAAAATGAAGGGGTTTTTCAAATATGTTTGAAAAGAAAATGACCAAGGAAATGGTGGAACAGCTGATTAACAAGGATGATAAAATGCTGAGATCATGATGAAAAGGGAGAATTGTTCAATACCTATTTTGCTTCAGTTTCCCCTCAAAAAAGAAGGCTGTGTGCATCCATGCAGCAGCAGAGACCTTGGCAAGGAGTCTGGATTGCAAATCAAGGTTGATAAGAAGTTAGTCAGGAGTCACCTTTGGGGGATGCAGATGGGCAGCCATGGGCCGCTCTGAGAAGGGGAGAATTGGGGCCGAGGCTGCCCCACGCCTTGGCCCCAATCCACCCTTTTGGCCACTGGGAAAGGAGCACCAAAATCGTGCCTTAACCTACATGAGTTCATATCTGGAATACAAGATGAACTGCATCCCAGAGTTTTGAAGGAAATTGATGATGTGAATGGTGAAAGGTCTGGAAACCATGCCCTATGAGGAGAGACTTAGGGGGCTGGGTATGTTTAGTCTGGGGAAGAGAAGGTTAAGAGGTGATATGATAGCCCTGTTTAAATATTTGAAGGGGTGTCATATTGAGGATGAAACAAGCTTGTTTTCTGCAGCTTCAGAGAATAGGACACAGAGCAATGGATTCAAACTACAGGAAAAGAGATTCTACATCAACATTAAAAAGAACTTCCCGACAGTAAGAGCTGTTTGACAATGGAGCACACTTCTTCAGAGTGTGGTGGAGTCTCGTTCTTTGGAGGTTTTAAAACAGAGGCTGGATGGCCATCTGTTGGGCATGCTTGGTTTGTGTCTTCTTGCATGGCAGGGGTTGGACTGGATGGCCCTTGTGGGCCAGCTCTGTGATTCTATGATTCTATGTTTTGCAGAACCACTTGCTATCATTTTTGAGAAATATTGGAGGATGTATGAGGTGCCAGAGGACTGGAGATGAGTAAAAATTGCCCCTCTCTTCAAAACAAAAGAAGATCCAGGAAACGTGAAGCCAGTCAGGCTGATCTCAGTAGCAAACAAAATATTAGAATAAATTATACAAGAGTCTCTATGCAATTATTGTGATGGCAATGCAGTGATGACTGGGAGCCAGCATGGGTTTATCAAGAAGAAATCCTGCCAAACTAATTTTATATCTTTTTTTTTTTAAAAAAAAACAGGTCATTAGTTTGGTAGATGCTGGAAATGCTGTGGATGTCTTTTATCTAGATTTCACTACAGAGAGAAGAGGGCAAATTTTTGTCTGTTGTTCCAATGGGTAGAACGTGGTCTAATGGTTTTACATTATAGGTACTTCGATTTCAATTAAATGAATTTCTTGACTGCGAGAGCAGGTTTGCATTGGAATCAATTGCTTAGAGAGGTGGTGGGGTCTCTATCTCTGGATGTCTTTAAAAAGAGGCTGGACAACTACTTGCTGGGGATGTTCTAGCAGCTGGACATCCTGCACTGAGCAGCAGGCTGGATTTGATGGCCCATAGGGCCTCTTCCAACTCTATGATTATATGATTAAATTAGAAAATGTATGATTAAATAAAACATGATTATATGATTATACCATTAAATAGTAATAAAAATACTATGGGTTATTCTTATTCCTCCTGAAAGGTTCCTTGACTTCTTCTATTGCAGCTTTACAATGTTGTATCTGCTGAATGTTTGAAAATGAGCCTTATTGTTATGACTTAAAAAGTAGAAATATGAACAAAAGTTATTTTAAATATAATAAGGATGAACAAAACCTCTTTCAGCTTTCAGGCACTCGCTTGGCATCAAAACCAGCTGAAGGTCCAATGGCAGCTGGTGGATCCATTGCTACACAGGCAGGAAATCCACTTTTGGTGTTATGGTTTCTTCTTTCACATTCCCTCTAAGTTGTATGGGAGCTCTCCTGGTTCTACTCTATCCCAGCAATAGACTGGCATTTGGACAGTTCTTATATAACCCTTTGAACCTGCTGACCAAGGGGAGGCCGCGAGGCTACCATTCTCATCATCTCCATCCAGTATGGTCAAAGATCAGAAATTCTGGTAGTAATTGTCCAAAAACAGATGGGGACTGAAGGTGGTGAACCACTGTTCTATATAGCTTTTCAGGATAAAAAGAGGCTACACAAATATAAGAAAATGGTACACAAGTTGCAAAAGAAAGAGCTCATGGATGCCCCTCAGCCACGTCATTCCACCAAAGTAAGCACGGAAGTCACACATCTGTCCTGAGCTCAGAAAAAATTATGCAAAGACGTTTACCTGTTCCCATAATTTTCAGGTGCAATTTACTGCCTCCTTTAGGAAAAGAGAGAAATTAAGTAGGAAGGAAATTGTGGAAATTGTCTTAAGCTCTTTGTCCACCCAGCTCAACATTTATTTCTCAGACTGGCCACTGCTGTTAGGCTTCACAACTCTGGACTATTGCAGTCCCTGAGAATTCATTGCAAAATTTGAGCTCTAGGGGCATGCTTTGTGAGGTTACTGGGAGCAGCCCCTGAGTATGTTATTAGAGTGATTCCCATGTAAACTGTGTATTGTTATGTCTTGGAACAGTTTCTCCCCATAGAGATTTCCAATGTGAAGTCGTAGGCTTTCATGGCCAGTATCCATAGTTTTTTGTGGGTTTTTTGGGCTGTGTGGCCATGTTCTAGAAGAGTTTCTTTCTGACATTTCACCAGCATCTGTGGCTGGCATCTTCAGAGAATGCTGGAATGGAAGAGAATGGATATATATATATATATATATATATATACTGTGAGACCATGGGTAGGGAGGAGTGATTCCCATGTAAATTGTGTATTATTCTCCCTGTAGAGATTTCCAGTGTGAAGTCGTAGGCTTTCATGGCCGACATCCATCATTTTTTGTGGGTTTTTCGGGCTGTGTGGCCATGTTCTAGAAGAGTTTCTTTCTGATATTTTGCCAGCATCTGTGGCTGGCATCTTCAGAGAATGCTGGAATGGAGGCAGAACAATACACAGTTTACATGGGAATCATTCCTCCCTGCCCAGGGTCTCACAGCATATATATACCCACTTTCTTCCATTCCAGCATTCTCTGAAGATGCCAGCCACAGATGCTGGTGAACCATCAGAAAGAAACTCTCCTAGAACATGGCCACACAGCCTGAAAAACCCACAGAAAACTATGGATGCCGGCCATGAAAGCCTACGACTTCACATGCAAAAATCTTTTAAAATTGGTTTAAAAATATGTTTTTCAAGTGTTAAGGTACTCTGATGACAAGAATCTTGGACAGATGAGAATCTTTGCAGTTTGAGACTTATTTTCTAGGCAAAAAATTCACATGGTTGTTTTAGCACAATACAGCATTTTTTGTTTGTTTGTTTCTGGTCAGGAGAGTCTGTTTTCTGTTCAAAAAATTGAATTTTGTGCAGAGTTAGTTTTGAACTGCAAATAGTCTTGAAAAAAAACAGTTTTTGATTTTTTTTAAATTCCAGCAAGAAGAAAATGGCAAGAATTAGTCACTGCTTCCTTTAAGTAGAATGTTATCCTTCTTAAACAATTATATCCCTAAAGCCAGAACCTGAGATCCCCTCCCTTCTACCTGATCCCTATTCACCTGAGATGTCTAATATTAAACCTGGGCCTTCTGTAGGCAAAATATATACTCTTTTCACTGAGCTATGAACCCTCTACATTAATGATGGAGTCTCACTCTTATCCCAGGCAAGGTGTGTCCAAGACATGAGCATAGTTACTCTTGCATCCTAAGTAGGAATTTGAGCCCCTCAACCAACAAATCTCAGCATGAATGGCATGCACTTTGCTATACACATTGCAAAATGGTTCCCCTTCTCTGGGTGCTTTGCAAACAAGTGCCTTGGCTTTTGACCTTGACAGCTATCAGAGACCCAGTATCTGTCTTGGAGTCAGACATGTGCAGACAAGATCACAAAGGAGTTTCTTGGTTTTAATGTATGATGTTATCAGGGAAACCCTTTATTCTTTGTATCATGTTCAGTCCTGCATTATTATTAACAAACACTTGGCCTAGCCACTCCACTGGCCCAGGATGAATGAAGAGTGCTTGTGTTCACAAGGGAAAGAGAGGGAGGAAGCCCTGACATCCCTTCTTGTCTTGCCTGGCATCACAGGTTGCAGCCAGCACTGCTACTCTGCACAGGAGGTGGCTTCAGAATACAGAATACAGAAAAAGGGATCCCTTCTTGCCCAGGGACTCTATAAAAGATAATTAGACTGTGTCTCTTTCTGTCCCTGGATAAGCCCATGAAAGTGTGAGTATGGGGGGGTGGGGCTGGGATGGGGACGTCCTCTGATCTTGCTACCACACCCCTTCACTCATTAAAAAGTTGGGATGATGCTAGAGTCTTCCCCTTTTCCACCTTCCCATTGTGTCTGGAAAGAGGCAATTTGTGCAAATGTTTATTATTCCTCCTCTCCCTGCTGCCACTTAGTTTATGACAGAAGAAGTCCATGCTTCTAGCATGGCAGGTACTGTTGAGTCAGACATTCAGAAACTTGATGGGATAACTGGATGCTTGTAGCATTTTTTCAACCCACACCTTTATTGTATTGGGATGTATGTGAGGGTGTGTGTGTTTGTGCACAAAAGATGGACAATATTTTGCATTAAAAACAATATCTTTTGCACAAAGGACAATACTTTCTGTAGAGAACAACAGCCTCCAATTGTCCCAATTTGGCAGAGACAGTCCTGATTAAACCTCTATCACAGTAATGGTAAAATGTTTAGGCACCGAGTGCCCAAATGAAACAGCCTTCTGGCACGGGGTGTTATCCCATGCCAAAGGTGGGACTTCTGGGGGGATGGGGCTTCCAGGGAGAGATTTCCACCCTATGGAGGTGGGACTTCTGGGATGGGACTTCTCTCCCACTGCACCCTCCCGGGCCTCCAGCTGCCTCTCTGGAGGCAGCTGAAGGCCTGGGAGGAGGAAGAGCAGGCATGCACCTGTTCCTCCTCCTCCCCCACACCTTCCCAGGCTTTCAGCTGTCTTTCTGGAGGAATCTGAAGGTCTGGGGAAGCCAGAAGGAGGAGGAACAGGTGCGCACCTTTTTCCTCCTCTTCCCCACTCCGCATGCTGGGGAAATGGTTTTACGTGCCATCTCTGGCATGCATGCCATTGGTTCAACAACACAGCTCTATCATTTCACTTTTTCAGCTACTTTTAAAATGTTCTGGTTTCCCTCTCCTCCTTCCAATTCCCCCCTTGTCCTCAATTACATCAGTGCTGCAAACTGAATACAAAATGCAAAAACTCTTTACACTCAGTTAAATAGGCATTTGGGAAAAGAGAGGAGGGGTGTCAGTACTGGAGGACCCAGTTCCCAGTAACCAACAGCATTGTAGTGTAATAGAAACTAGAGATTTATTCTGGATATTGAGACAGATAGTTCCCCCATCCTGGTTCAGTGTTAGAACTAAATAAAAAAACCCTTGGACCAGCAGAAATACTTTTTCATCCTCCAACATCCCCCCCCTTTCCAACCTCAATCACTTCCCTTTGATCCAGATCAAAGGGCCCTTCATGTTTCCCTCTTCCCCCTCCTGTCCTATCTTTAAATCTCCTTTAAGGAAGAAAGTCATCCTTGTTTCATAGCTCTACTCTATGGCAGGAAGGTTGGGGTCATAAACTACAACTCCTTTCCACTGCTGGCCATCTGTCCTTCCCGTTTGTCTCCCAGTCTTGAATTTGTCATAATTGATAGCCCTTTCTCAATAGCCCACATACTATACAGTGTTATATCACCATGTCACCATGTCCTCATATCTTCATTCCTTAATATCATAATATCATGACAGAACCATGCATATGGATTCTGACAAGGGGCCAGAGAGTTACCCTTCCCAGTAGACTCAAGCAAAAGCATAAAGCTTCAGCTTTTCCTAGCTTGCCTGTTCTTCCTCATAAATAACTTTCACCACCTTAACCACACTTTTATGTTGCTTGGCTATTGGGATCCCAGTTTTCACATGTGAAAGGTTGGAGTGTATGGAAAACAAGGATTGACAGTTTTGGTTTGGCTTTTGGTTTGGGTTGCATAAATGTCCTCCTACAAAGTCCCTAAATGTGAATAATCATTGAACAATTCACAAAACTTCTCATACTGTCACTCATGATGTGAAAGCTTTAGAAATTCTTTCTTGTATTTGAGCATGACATAAGTGAAGGTTTCGCTAAAGCCCAGGAATTGTTTAGAACTGCCAACTTGAAATTCAAAGGTTATATCTTTGGTACTATACTCCAGTTTGGTTTTAGGGTTCTAGAAAAATGTGGATGGCATAATGCAAGCCTGACATTTGCCCTTACTTGAGTTATATTTGCCATTTTATCACACTGGATGTTCAGGATGCTGAATATTAGTAATTTAAACAGACAGAAAGAAAACATATGAGACATGTCACGTCATGCTTGAGACTGATTCCCTCCAAGACTAGGGCATGCAAAACAAGTGGGCCTCCAGATGGTGGTAGATTGAAAGTTCTACCATCCCTCACTTCTAGCTTTGCTGGTTAGGTCTGATGGAAGTTGTAGCCTTAAAACATCTGGAGGGACATAAGGTGTCCACCCCTGCTTCAGCTTGATTCCTTTGGCAAGTTGTGTTCCTGAGCTAGGATTTAACTTCTGCAGCTGCAAATGTTACAGGTGGGCACATGTATTCCACACCTCTCCCCCAAGGGCAGTGTATGACCTCAGAGTGGGCACAACCAGGGTGGGCAAATTATGGATGTTTATGCTAATTCATGTATGTTTGCACTTGAGATACCCTTGAATGATCAACCTAGCTTTGACTTTCCCCTTTCCCCATAACTGGAAAACACACAAAGCCCATATGTGAATGAAACAAAGTTTTTCCCCCCTCTCTTCCTCCCTCCCTCTATTTCTGTTTCTTACCAATTCCTTGTCAGCATACCAACCACAGTAGAAGGCACGTGGAGTCTAGAAAGAGGCACATGGGGAACAGTGGTACTCTAAATCAGTGGTAGGGAACCTGTGGTTCTTTATACATTGTTGTAGTGCCATTTCCCCACTCCCTGACCATGGAATATGCTGGCTCCAGTTGATGGGAGTCCAACATGTGTAGAATCACTGGCTCCCTGCCCCTGTAATACATTGTGTTCTGAATTTACACTTTTTCTACTAATTTTCTCCTTAGTGTTTGCAAAACTGTTCACACAGAGAATTTTTTGCATTCATCAAGAAATCTAGAGCAGTGATAGTGAACCTTTTAGACACTGTGCCCAAACTGCAGTCCCAAATCCATTTATTTATTACAAAGTGTTGCATCCCTCTGGCTTTCTAGTAATGAACTCTGGTGAACTCTATGCTGGGGCAACAGCATGCATACCCACAGAGAGGGCTCTGAATGCCACTTCTGGCATCCATGCCATAGCTTTGCCACCACTGATCTTGGGCTCCTGCCACACTATAGAATGAATGCAGTTTGACACCACTTTAACTGCCTATGGAATATTGGGATCTATAGTTTGTTGTGACACCGGAGCTTTCTGACAAAGGGGGGTTGCAGACTGCCAGAAATAGTGCAAATTGAGTCCACTTTAAGGGTTAGGGTTAGTGCTAGGGAATCATGGGAATTGTTTTTTCTTTCTCTCTGAGACATTGAGCCTTCTCTGTCAGAGAGCTCTGGTGCCACAATAAAATACAGTTCCCATGATTCCCTAACCCTAACCCTAACCCTTAAAGTGGACTCAATTTGCACTATTTCTAGCAGTCTGCAAAGGTCCTTACTGTGGTGGCAGCTGCAATGGGTGGCACAGCAGGATGTGCATGAGAACAGTCACCCGGTGTCCCAATGGGAATTCCCATGTAACAAGGGGACATTGGGGCAGCTCCCAGAGTATTCTGGCCTGTGCAGATAGGGCCTAAGAGAGACTAGCCACAATCAGTGTACATTTTATTATCCTAGACAAATTCTTTGTCCTTTCCAATAATTCTAAAGTAAGAGTTGAGCTAGCATGGCATAGTCGTTTGAACGTTAGACTATGACTCTGGAGACCAGGATTTGATTCCCAGCTTGGCCATGAAACCCACTGGGTGACCTTGGGCAAGTCACATGCTCTCAGCCTCAGGAGAAGGCAATGGCAAACCTCCTCTGAACAAATTTTGCCAAGAAAACTCCATGATAGGGTCACCTTATGGTTACCATAAGTCAGAAACGACTTGAAGGCACACAACAACAACAACAATGGATTGATAGCGACTCACAATGCCACTCGCTATTCTATACTGGTGTCGTATACAAAGCTGACCATTCTATCATTGGAAAGGATGGATTCAGATGACCATGAAGTATGCAGAAGGTGTTTAAAATTATGTACTTTATTGCACCTTGGTTGCTGGTCTTGTGGCTGACTGACTATGTCTCTGTGCAAGCCCTCTGCATTCTGGGGAAGTAGAAGAGTTCCAAAGCCAAACAACCACTTGATCAAGAATGGTAGCCCATGTCTAGATTTTGCTTCACATTCCCCTTCTTGTCCCAGATTTTATAAAACTCTAAATATGTTTACTCCTAATGGCATGAAATAGCTATGCTGTGGATCTTTCTTCATGCAGGTAAAATACACATGTTCTCTCCCTCCTTCCCTCTTCAGCATCACTGGTGGTGGCCAGTGAATCTGCTGGCATAGGAGTGGAAAATCCACTCTTGATTTTGTTGCTACTTCACCTGCATCTTGACTGGGAGCCCTGCTGGTGATGAACCTCTGAAGGGGCAAAGTTTAGCACTGAGGGAGTTTCCATACACAACTCATAGCAGTGGTAGAGGGACCAGCAGTAAAATCAGAGGTGGATTCAATGCCCCCAAAGTAGTGGTTCCACCAGCAGCCAGAGATGTATGCCAAGCTGGCTCAAGACTTCTTACTATTTGAGGCAAGGGCAAAATGGCCCTCCTCCGTGTTCTGAGCACAGTATTTGGCTGCATTGGCAGCCCAGTCTTACTTCTTGCTTCAATACCAGGGACAGGAGAATGACTTCCAATAGGGATCAGAGTAGTTTAGGGGAACTAGGATAGGTTGTATGGCATACACAACTCTGTCCTACAGCAATACAATAGCAGGGAATCCTGGAGGAACAGTCAAAGGGTTGGTACTATTTCTCCTTAACATCAGTTGCCTAAGGTGAGTGCCTCACTCTACCTAATGATAGGGCCATCCTCTTCATGCATGTGCAGACATCACAATGATCACACATACTAAGCAAGAGAGATAGGAAACAGGGTTTTATTGATATCTATGAGGAGCCTTCCCTTTGAGGGATTTTATTCCTCTGCAAAATAATTTCCTGCAGGAATTGTACCAATAACAGATAATACTTATTAATATATATATATTAAAGGGAAGGGTTTCTTTCAATCTTGAATAGAAACTGGATCCATTACTGAAAATGTGTTTTTAAAATCATTCCACTGAAGGAACACAGCACAAAATACTTCACCCTTAAAACAGATCTTTCTATTTAAAACTAGGAATCCCCTTGGGATTAACTAAATGGAGGTATTCCACATTATAATGCGGTACATCAAACTTTTACATCTGCAAAGAAGCAGGTCTAATGTATCAGTGATGCTATACCATGAAGAGAAGCATGTAAGTATTTGAATGTTTCTCACTGGCATGCTGGTCAAATCTTTGTGGGTTCATGGAAGGTCAATCTGTGCAGAGTAGATTTCCTCAAATTGGGCCCCTCCAATTGTTTTGGAGGAAGTGTGGTGTAGTGGTTCAAGTGTTGGACTATAGCTCTGCCGACTAGGGTTTGAATCCCTGCTCAGCCACAGAAACCCACTGGGTGACCTTGGGCAAGACATACTGTCCTAGTCTGAGAAGAGAGCAAAGACAAAGTCTGAACAAATCTTACAAGAAACCCTGTGGGTGATTCACCTTAGGGTCAGTCATCATAATTCAGGGATGACTTGAAGGCACACATCAACATCATCATCATCAACAACAACAACAAAGTGTACAGTTCTCAACATGGTCTGTTCATTGGCCGTGCTGACTGAGGCTGAAGGCCAATATATCTAAAGGTCACTGCCAGATCAAGGACGACTGACGTAGTGGCTCTAAATATGGTGGGTTCTTCCACCTTAAAATTAATCTGGTTGAACTATTTATATATATATTTAATAGAGCATATGCAAACAAGCCAATAACACCCCCCCATGCATCTTTCTGAATCCCTTATTCTTGATGGCTCATGGGGGGGGGGGAATCTCATTCTAAAGTTGTTGAAATGAAAGTTCGTGTAGAGCAACATTAATCTTGAATTGTATTTTAGACATCTCTTTCTACATGACACTACTGATTGGTCAAGGACAATACATCCCCTTGCACTATCTTGTCTTGTGCACCTGAGATTAAACCCCTTTGAAGAAAGCAAACATGATAGTGGTTAACATGAAAGAGATGCAAACAAGCAAGGATTGCAAAGCTAGCACTTTTGAAAAATGAAAACGATGTAATAGGTGTGTTGCGCGTTTGCTGCTGGGGTTGAGCCGTTACTGGAGAACTCATTGCTTGAAGGCAAACCAAGCCCTTGATGAAACATTCTGCCTTAATCTTTGCATTCTCATGCAACCAAGCCCAACACCTTAAACACATATAAGGAGAAGTTACCCAGTCCCACTTCACAGGGGGCTCTCAATCTCCTCCTGCCTCTGCTCTTCTGTTCCTGCTCCATATAACCATTGCCATTCCCAAGGAGTCACAATGAACCGGCAATTCAGTTCCAGATCCTTCTCAATGGGTGGAAGAAGGGGCTACTCTGTTTCAGGCAGTGGCTTCAGAATGGGCAATAGCTCAACTTCCCTTGTTCCAATTGGAGGAACGGGAGCTTTCTCTGGTGGCTTTGGCAGCAGAAGCCTCTACAGCCTTGGTGGAAGCAAACGGATATCCATTGGCCTAGCTTCAGGTGGAGGTGGAGGTTATTTTGCAGGAGGCTTTGGTGGAAGAAGTTTGGGTAATGGTCTAGGATTCAGCAGTTATAGCCCAGGTTATGGAGGTCTGGGAGGTGGTGCAGGCTTTGGCAGTGGTGCAGGCTTGGGAGGGGGCATTGCCCTTGGCAGTGGTGTTGGCCTTGGCAGTCCCATTGGAGGCTTTGGTGGTGGAGGATATGCTTTTTCAGGGCCAGGCCCCATACCAGCACCAGGACGGATCCATAATGTTGTTGTTAACAAGAATCTACTGGCTCCTCTTCGTGTGGAGGTTGATCCTGATATCCAGAGGGTTCGGACACAGGAGAGAGAACAGATCAAGACCCTCAACAACAAATTTGCCTCTTTCATTGACAAGGTAAAAAGGGGTAGAGAAAATATTGGATTGCAGAAGGAACAAGGAGGAAGAGGAGGAAAGGTGCAAAAAAGTGAATTCCTAATATTTTTAAAACAAGAAATGGAGATGATTGTGCTTTTGGTTCAAGTGGTTAAATTGCTACCATTCAGAATGTGATTTTAAATGATTACATGTTAGCAAGAACATCATAAGTGAAAGTTCACTGATGGAACTGGCTACTTTTAGGGAGCTTGCACAGCATCCTTCCTTTGTTTGGAAGCTGTCCAAACAAGGTGGAACAAGAACCTGTAAGGCATGGACAGGGAAACCTCTCAGTTTCAGTTGTGTTTTCATGAATCTTACCTACATTTTCTTTCTTCTTCCTTTATATTGGTTGCAAAACTTTTTTTTTAGTTCCTGCAGATTCAAACAGAATCCACCCCCACGCTTGTGCATGTTTTTTTCAGTTATATGTTCACATTTAACAACACTGTGTATGCTTTGTTTCTCTGAAATGCCCAGTTAGTATGAGAAATATGCAAATTCTTGATGTGAAGTGCGTTTCTTCTTGCAAAAAGTTTGAAGGGTGTGAGAAGGCTGCTTTAATTGAGAGTGTGGATCTAGCAAATAAATAAATAAAAAAAATAAAAATAAAAAAATACCCATCTCTAATGTCAGGGATGCTAAAGACATTGGAAAGATATCTTTTCTGTGAACATTTAGAGGAAATGATTAATTGGTAACTTTCCAGCTATGTAATTCATTTCATTGACAGGTTTACAAAAAGAGAAACTTTATTTGGTTATACTTAGGCATTCCCAGTTGTAATCTATCAGCTTCTAAGGCTGGCCATCTGGATACTTCAGTTCTTAGAGTACCATATTGTCATCATGTTCAGGCACATGTAGGGAGATTGAAATTTGTCAATTTTGTTTCCTCCCCTCATACTAGAATATTTAAGGCTTTCCTATGTTTTGGATATGTTAATTGCAGACTTTTGATCAATCCTTCAAGCACTAGCTGAAATGAAATTATCCCTGGTTACCACCAGCCAGATGTATTAGATACAGCTATTTCCATGAAGAAGTAGATCATTTGTATTTGCTTGCCATATGTGTGTGTTGTGTGGCTTCAAGTCATGTCTGACTTATGGGGACCCTAAGGTGAACCTATCATTTTTTTTTTTTTAGCAATATTTGTTCAGGGGAGGTTTGCCACTGCCTTCTCCTGAGACTGAGAGCATGTGGCTTGCCCAAAGTCACTCAGTGGGTTTCATGGCTGAGCAGGAATCAAATCCTGGTCTCCAGAGTTGTAGTCCAACATTCAAACCACTACACCACATTGGCTCTCTAATACAAGGGTTAAAGTAAAGATGAGAAGCCTGTCAACAGAAAACAGATGGAAACCCCATTTGAGAACTGAAGTGAAAGAATATAGAGGGATTACTAACCATTGTCAGCACAATCAATCATTTTATTTTGGTCAATGACCACATTAGTTATTCATTGTTATGAATTAACCATTCATTCTTGATGATGAAAAAGGAATTGACAGGAAATTCTCATCTGACCCTCTGTTCAAGTGAACTGGATATAGCTTCTGAGCTGTTGGACTTACACATTTAGGGGCTTGACTCTGTGGCTTGCTTTGGAATACTTTGGAATTCCTTATGTGCTTAGGAAAGGGAGTGTGTTCAATTCTATCAGCTTAATCTGAATTGCGCTAAACTCATTGACAGTGTATATTTAGTGCAAATTGAGGCCACTTTAAGTGTCTTGGCTCAGTGCTAGGGAATCATGGGAACTGTGTTTTTTTCTGGGACATTGAGCCTTCTCTGCCAGAGAGCTCTGGTGCCACAATAAACTACAGTTCCCATGACTCCTTAGCATTGAGCCAGGACAGTTAAAGTTACCTCAATTTGCACTATTCCTGGCAGTCTGTAAAGGCCATAGAAGTCTGCTCCTTTAAAGAAAAATATTATATTAACAGTGAAGTAGTGCTCTTCAGGTGACTTAGGTGTATCTGTGCTCAGCAAGTCATTCATATTTATTTAAACAGTAGTGGGCAATTTGTGGTCCTCCAGATGTTGTTGGACCACAACTGTCATCAGCACAAGATATCATGGCTATTTGTGAGGGATGGTAGGAGTTTCATTTTAATGATACCTGGAGGACCACACAATTCCCTATAGCTGACTGACAAAGATATGGTGGTAAGCCACTAACCATTTGATTCCTAAGTAGATTCTTCTCCAGAGCACACGGCTGGCAACCCAAATACCTCATTTCTTTTCAAAACATGATTTCATTCCCTAACATTCCTGAGATGCTTCTGAGTTTATAGCCCCATTGGCCTTTAAATGAAAACATATTTTAAGTAAGAAATTTACATGAGAACTAAGCCTTCTGGGTAAAATGCAAGCTGAACTCTAGCAAAGTCAACCCCTTCCCTACCTTTTCTTTTCTCTCTTCTCCTACATGCATAAACTTCTGACATACAAGTAGGGTCTGCATTACTTTTGTAAAGGCAATGTGAACTACTTCTAAACAGGTGGATACCTGAAATGAATTCCAAAAGGAATAGAAATTAACTGTTATGAAGTCATGATTGTTTCAGAACTTCAAGTTTTGAAACTGGAATCATTTCAGATGTAGTTTTTGAAGTGGATGTTTTTGAGAACCCAGAAAGGTTTTTAGAAACCTAAGTCTTGGATTACTTTTACAGTAGTACTGTAATTGTAAGTGTCAACTGGTTAAATTCAGGGGGCAAGATGCAAAGAATGAAATACTGCATGATCATGGTGGCTAGTTGAACTTCTCCCTCTTTCCCCCTCCTGTTTGCAACCCTTACCAGTCTCTACTTAAGACAACTCTACTTGCAATAATTTGCAATAATTAATAGTATTAATTCTGTACCTCTTCCTCCTTTTCCTTGCTCTCTTCTCAGGGCAAGAGTTCACCTGTCCTCCTCCTCCTTCTCAGGAGAAAGCTGGGCAGTGGAAGAGCCCTGAGGGACAAGCGTTTGCCCATCCTCCTCCACCTGGCCTTCTCAGTGGAGGAGCATTGCAAATATTCACCCAGCCTCCTCTTCCACCAATAGCAGGGCAAGCATTTGCCCACTCTTCTCACTGTTTCCTGGCCTTCTCCTCAGGAAAAAGCCGAGCAGTGGAGGAGACTTGCAGGGTGAGCATTTGTCCCTCTTCCTCCTCCTCTGCATGGCCCTCTCCTCAGAAGACCAAGCAGTGGAGGAGCCTTGAAGTCATTGCACATCCTTGTGGCCCACCTGAAATCCTTTGCCGGGCTTCATGCATCCCCTGGGCCATATGTTGTGTAGACCTATTTTAGAGTAACAGGAGAAGGTGATAGGGGAGGAATAGATCTCAAAGGTCCTTCTAGCAACAACATCCAGTTAGCTGCTACTGGTAATGGCTGTGCTCTTCGCTGTTCTCTTCATTGGTCCTTCCCCCAAACAGACACATTGCACTGCAGAAATAATGCAGTTTGACACCACTTTAATGGTCACAGCTCAATGCTGTGGAATTCTGGGGTTTGTAGTTTTGTGAGATGTTTACCCTTCTCTGTCAGAGAGGTCTGGTGCCACAACAAACTGCAAATCTCTGCAAATTCCATAGCATCGAGTCATCATAGTTAAAGCAATGCTAAACTGCATTAGTTCTGGAGTGCAGATTAGAATTTAGACCAGATTGCACAGTTCACTATACTGTCAACCCAAAAAACGAGAGACTGTAGCGATGTGTGTGTGTGTATGTGTATGCTAGAGACAAAATGAATTATCCATCCTTGCCATGTCAGGCTATGAATACATAGTTCTTAGGGCCATGACTCTCAATGTATTGAAACAACAACAGAAAATGAATAAACAAATGGAGTCATTCTGACCCTGAAAACTATGGGCACTCTCAAATTCCATTATACTGTAATAGATATAGTCATCCCTCTATATCCATGGATTTTTTTTATTCAAACATCCATGGCTTGAAAATAGGTTGATCTGGCTGCAATGTGAGGTTGATCTGGCTGTGACATCTGTCACCCCATTGATTGCCAGGATTGATTCAGTTTGAAAATAATCCAAAAAGATATGAAATACAAAATGCAAACCTTGATTTTGCCATTTTATGTAAGGAACACAATTTTACTATCCGTTGGATTTAATAGGACTTGAGCATCCATGGATTTTGGTATCCACAGAGGGTCCTGGAACCAAGCTGGAATTGATCCTTGGTTACTTTGGAATAGTGTTGTGACAAATCAGATTTTTCTTCTTCTTGTCCATTGAGAACTAGATGTAATTTTTTTTAAAAAAATATTCATTTTAAAAGTTCCACTTTCAAAAGATTATTTTGTCTCTCCCTGTCAGGGGCAAGAGAAGTATTTTTCACAGATTTCCCAAATGACAATAAAACACAAGGCAGACATTTACACTCATTATGTGTGATGGTGCTAATTTAATTTGCATTTCAAACTCAGTTAGCTTGTCAAAAGGAAATTTGGCAGAGGTTTAAAGAACATCCCTCAGCTTAAAAAAACATGAAGGCACACACAACTCCCCCCCCATCTCAACAAATAAATTTGAGTTGCAGCCCCAACAAGAAATGGTAGACTTGCGGGGGACCCTCAAGGATCATAGAATAATAGAATCATAGAGTTGGAAGAGACCACAAGGGCCATCCTGTCCAACCCCCTGCAATGCAGGAACTCAAAATCAGAGCATCCCCAACAAATGGCCATCCAGCCTCTCTTTAAAGATCTCCACAGAAGGAGACTCCACCACCCTCCAAGAGAGTGTCTTCCACTGTCAAACAGCTCTCACTGTCAGGAAGTTCCTCCTAATGTTGAGGTGGAATCTCTTTTCCTGTAGCTTGCATCCATTGCTCCAGGTCCTGTTCTCTGGAGCAGCAGAAAATGCTAGCTCCCTCCTCAATATGACATTCCTTCAAATATTTAAACAGGGCTATCATATCCCCTCTTAACTGTCTCTTCTCCAGACTAAACATACCCAGTTCCCTAAGTCATTCCTCATAGGACATGGTTTCCAGACTCTTCACCATTTTAGTCACCCTCCTTTGGACATGCTCCAGAACTGGACGCAGTATTCCAGGTGAGATTTGACTAAAGCAGAATAGAATGGCACTATTACTTCCCTTGATCCAGACACTATACTTCAGTCCAACCCCCTTCTGCTATGAAGGAATACATAGGAAAACATAGGATCCTAGAGGGCATGTAATCTCACCCCCTTTTCAACATCAGGATGGCAGTGGAAGATATGATCCTAAGGCACACCTATCACAGGGTTTTCTTGGCATAAAGGGGAGTTTTGCCATGGGCTGCCCCTGAGGCTGAGAGAGTGTGACCCTCACAAAAGAGAAGAAGGAGCTCTGGCAACTAGGGATTGTCTGGCAACTGCACTATACTCTCATGCCAAGATATAAAACCATTATCTCCTTAATTGTTACAACATTGCTTTAGGCTAAGTAGTTTATTACTGTAATTCTGGCTTTACAGATGAAGGAGTGGAAACTGTGAGATAGAGAGTCCTTTGCCCAGGGCCACCCAGAGCGTCCTTGGCTGAGTTACAATATGTATTTGGTTCCCATGATCTAAAAGCATGTATTCTGGAATAATTTGAAAATGTGTTTTAGGACTGTAAAGAAATATGTTTCTATACTTGATAGATCTGTTAATAAATAAACATCTTACTTAAAGCCACAAAAGTGAAAACAAAGCAAAACAGCTGCTCCCTCCTACAGTCAATCTGCTGCTGCAATCACACTCAATAGATCAAAAGAAACAACTCTCATGTTGTCATAAAGCGCTCCTTCTCCCTGCACAATATTATTGTCTTTTCCCAAATTGACTTTGAGTAGGTCTTCATTCACAATTTGTGCTGACCTTAAACAGATTCTTCAAAGTTAGACCCAGCACAAACCCATCTACCTCCTACCTAACAACCAGCTTTTATTTCCTAACAACAGCCACTAAAGTGCTATACAAAGAGCAAAACTTTCACCTCTGCCTTAAAACTGATTGAGTGTTTTATCTGGATTCAGTTATTTTCCATTTTTAATGTTCTCTCCCCCCCCCCCCCCCCCGTCTTTCATATAAGCTATCTTGGATATTGTTCAATAAAGGCAAGATGCATATTTCTGAGATAAAAGTAATGCATATTCCATGGGGATTGTGGCTTTAAAGAGGATTCCTTCTTAAGCTTTTAATAGTACAAAGGCAGTTGAGTGTGTCTGTGTATAAATATACATAAAACTGTTAGGAGACAAGCTCTATGTGCTCTGAGATGGTTAGCAGTTTATTCCTTTTTAAAATAGCCCATGCATGTATATCTGTCTCTCTACCTGAATATCTATCTATCTATCTATCTATCTATCTATCTATCTATCTGTCTATCTATCTGCATGTATATCTGTCTCTCCCTATTTGACTTTTACTTGAGCTATCCCAAAGAAGGGGACAGCCTTCCAGTATAGTCCCTGCCTCCAGAGGAAGTTGCATTTCAGACAAGGTTTTGATCTATGGAGAAGATCAAGACAAAGAAGAAGAAGAAGAAAAAGAGAAGGCAATGGAGCCTCATGGGCAAAACTGTGCAAAGTTGATAAAAGTATTTTACTCTTCCCCTTGCTCTGCTGGCAATCAATTGAAGAATGTGATACCAACCAAATGTATCACACTGGATGAACTCAGTCTAGCAAAAACCTTTCAAAGATGGCAAGAATCTCCTCTGACCAGCAGAAGCTATTGGTATAATGGAGCTTCTCTACTGGTTGAATAGTGGAGGAAGCAATGGCTGGAATCCTGTTCGTGAGCCCCAGTTAGTGCAGACTTACTGAATCACTGGTTGAAGAGTGAGCCAACACATGGTTAAACCTCAGTGATTCAATCTCTCTACTCTAGTTGGGACTAAGAACAGGATTAAGGCCAATAGTTTCCAATTCATTCATCTCCTTGCAGTTGCCTATGTCCTGGGAACATCTGCTCCAGAGGGCCAGGAGACCCTCTGGAACAGTGGGAGAAATGTGAAGATGGCTGTGGAGGGAGAAGATGTCTGGCCCACATTTCTACAGGTGGGAGTATTCTGAGTAGAAGTCTGTTGATGAAATCCTATCTATCTCCCAGTGGAATGGAATCTCAGGATCCAACTCATTTAGAACAGAGGGATATTTAGGCTGGAATGGAAAGTGTGTGGATCTTTAAATTCAGATCCACACACTTGCAAAATAGTCAGTCTATAGTAGCTCTTGTTGCTGTGTGCCTTCAAGTTGTTTCCAAGCTATGGTAACCCTAAGGTGAACCTATCATGGGGTCTTGGCAAGTTTCTTCAGTGGAGGTTTGCCATTGCCATCCTCTTAGCTGAAAGAGTGTGACCTGCCCAAGGTCAACCAGTGAGTTTAAAAATCCATAGGCCTATGTCCAATTCAAGTTGACATGCTGAATCAATGGAGTTTACTTTATTTTCTAAATGAATTCATTGATCAGTTGAATCAGAAGTGCTGAGCTCCCCTTAATTTAGGAATATCTGCTATAGTTAGGACTGAGAATGGGGTTAAGCTCAAATCTCCTAGTTCATTTCCCACCCATATTCTAGTAAAAGGTAATGGCAACCCAGAAAAGCATCCAAGCTATCCCAGGCATCATCTAAACTCTGGTGTCTGTTATCTATTTTGTTTTCCAGTTAGGCCTTGCAGTTTTGCTCCTCTCAGCTGCCCTCTGCATTCCATTATTTGCACCTCTTGTTAGACTGACAATAACAAGGTTGTTAGCTATATCTTGAAGAATTGTAACAAAGGGCAGGGAAACACATACATTTTGAGATGGGGGGGCACAGACGGACGGCTCTGGGCTGCCCCTGCTAGCCATGGATCGGGTCTGCGGCTACTCCACGCTGCAGCCCTGATCCTCCCTCTTGTAGCAAAAGGGCACCCTAAGAGCAGGTGTATGGCTCTTTAGCGGCCCTTCTGGTGCAGTGCATCAGAACACTGTGCCGGGAATACATTCTAATGCCGCACACCGTGCGTACCAGCACGCGGCGTCAGGACGTCATCGGGCTGGGGTTGAGGTGGCCGGCGTGTGGCTGCCCCTCCCCATTTCTTCCTCCAGTTCGGCCCTTTGGACCGGTCTGCAGGGGCCCATTGTATTCTATTGGCATGACATGTATAGACTGGTTCCTCTTTCTGGTTTCTCATACTGGCTCACCATTTTCTCCCAGTGTACTTTATCACATGGTGGCAGAGTCCTCTCATAAGACTGTACCACCTAAGAGCACACATTGTGAGGACATCTTGACAATTTATTTATTTATTTAGAGTATTTATACCCTGCTGTTCAGCCACAAAGGCTCTCAGAGTGGTTTACAGATTGCTAATTTGACAGTTCCCTGCCCCCAGGTTTACAATCTAAAACAACATGGTACAAAAGGAAAAGGTAATAGCATTAGGGAAGGGGATCAGGTCCAGCAGATACTGCTGGTTCCTCTCTCCCTCCAACGCCAGGATGGTGTCAGTTAGAATGGAGGAAGGGTCCCCCTCTGCTTCTGTGTCTAGGCATGGTAGAGTTATGCCTACCTCTTCTCCTCTCC
This sequence comes from Phrynosoma blainvillii, assembly GCA_026167975.1. Lineage (NCBI taxonomy): Eukaryota > Metazoa > Chordata > Lepidosauria > Squamata > Phrynosomatidae > Phrynosoma > Phrynosoma blainvillii. The sequence continues at coordinate 202,885,290 of JANUYF010000002.1, read as the reverse complement.
CTCTGAGACCAAGGCACTAGCAGTCAAGATGGAAGGAGGGCCTTTCATCTGCCTCTGGGGCAAGGCCTGATGGAGCTATGCCTGCCTCTTCTTCACTCCATCTGAGGCAAGGGTGGTAGCAGTTAAGATGGAGGGATATCTTTCCAGTAATGTACATTAGAATTTGCGTAATAACATAAAACACTACCCCTAAATCCTACTTCCTCAATATTTCTTGCGGGATCATCCTTTCTTCCTGACCATATCTATTTGAATTTATTGTTCTTCTGTTCATTTATGATATATACCCATATATTTACAGTAGTCACAAAGTTTTATACTCGTGTGATGGAAGGGACTTTTCTTCCCCCTCCCAGTTCATCTTATTTCTCTGTCATCCTATTACTCTACCTACAAAATTCATTTACTGGAAGCCATTCTTTCTCAATTACAATCATATCATTCTGATTCAGATGAGCCATCAAAATATCCATATCCATCATTTCTGATCATTTTAGCAGCCAATCATCTAATGCAGGAAGTTCATTATTTTTCCATTTTTGTGCAACCAAAAGTCTGGTTGCCATTATCATATAGAGTAAAATTCTCCAGTGTTTCCTTTCTACATGATATGGGATCTTATTTAACATACTAAGTAAATAAATTTCCAGTCTCAGTGGAAAGAGGGCCTTTCATCTGCCTCTGGGCTATGAAATGCACAAACTGAGTTCAAAAAAAGATAACCAGATATTGTCTTTTCTTTGCTTTCCCCCTGTGATGTTTCAGGTGCGATTCCTTGAGCAACAAAACAAAGTATTGGAGACAAAATGGGACTTGCTGTACCAGCAGGGCACTCCAGCTCTGAGGGACAATATGGAGCCACTTTACGAAGCTTACATTGACAATCTCCGAAGGCAGCTTGATAGCCTCATCAATGATAAGAACCACCTGGATATAGAACTGAAGAACACACAAGACCTTGTTGAGGATTTCAAGAATAAGTATGTAAGAGTGAAACATGTACAGGGTGGCTGGGAGACCTCAGATTTCTGCCAAGAGAAGGCAGAACAACACAATTTTGTAGTTCTTTTCTTATCCAAGTGGAAGCCAGGTTTTCCCATACTTCTTTTCACTATCCTCATGGTTGCTGTTGTTTTCCTTACTGCTACCTGTTGATGGTCTCATTAGGTTGTTGTTGTTGTTGTTGTTGTTGTTGTTGTTGTTGTTGTGTGCCTTCAAGTCATTTCTGACTTATGACAACCCTAAGGTAAACCTATCATGTTTTTTTTTTAAAGATTTGTTGAGAGAGGGTTTGCCTTTGCCTTCCTCTGAGGTGGAGAGATTGTGACTTGTCTAAGGCTACCCACGGGGTTTCAATGGTTGAGTGGGGAGTCAAACCCTGGTCTCCCTGGTCACAGTCCAACACTCAGACCACTACACCACGCTGGATCTCTCATTACTAGTTGCCTAAATTTTTCCTTTGTTCCCCCTCTTCCACATCAACCCTCTTCACTTGGTTCAGCACCATGGACTGCTCCTTCAAAATTCAAAATAATAACCAGCAGATTCACTGTCTCACCAGCATGGAAGAAAGGCACATTAAAATGTACTGGCTGCAGTTGTTCACAGTGAGATACAAATAGTCATACATCTTGTTCCTTTAGGAAAGAACAAATAATTTTACCATCATTTTCTGCACTGTGTGAAGGTTGTTGAAGACTGCACAGTTTTTGAATACTATTTGCTGTTTAGGAACTATTTTGTGTTTTAAAAAGTTTTTATATAGAAAAATAAAGTTTTTTTTCAGTATAGGAAGATTTTTTTTTTTTAAAAAAATGCTGTTTTCTGCACAGAATTGTTTCAGTCTGCATGAAAGTTTATGCATCTTTTCATTCACTCCTCCCCACCATGACTGTAATTTGTATGGATTTTCAAGAATGATTTTTTTGTGCACATTTTATAATTCATCAATTTTTCAAGTAACAGTTTCATTAATTAAGCATTTAATATGCATTTGACAAGCCAACCACCTCCTGGATGCATTGTTTCAAGTGCACACATTTTTGTGTCCACTTTCTTCAAATGTTTGCATTTTTTGTGGAAGTTTTGTTTTGTTTTGTTAACTACATTGCAAAAATCCAATTTTGAAATCTAAATGCATTCTGGTTAATATTTAGATTCTGAAAATATGAATTTGCTAATTTAACCTGAATCTGAAAACTGAACAGATTTCATAGCCACCTGTATTTGGAACTAGACAATATAAGACTCATCTTCCTCGAAACTATATGAAACAAGACCATAGTATACTATCAACTGGTTAACCTTTTTTTTTTTAGATGCTAGAACTTCTTCTGCTGAATCTTTATTTTTTGATATTAGTAACTGCTTGTAAGTCTCATTAAATTCTGTTCGGATAACATGTATATGACTCGGCCACACACCTGCTATTGTGTGTGTGGGTGTTTCTTGTTCATTGTTAGTGTGCCACAAAATCCAGTGTTACATTGCAGATAGCAAATTATCTTGGAGCAGTGCCCTCTGTCAAACTTGGATGTATTTCAAAGTGTCATTATGAAGATATATGCAATATGAACTAGGAAATATTTTGATGATGATGACAATGGTGATGATGACGATAATGAATCCTATTAGATAGCCTCAACTGGAGTAGACTCACTGACTCAATTTCTGAATGGAAATTCAACAGAGGTAAATCCCATTTGTTTACTGAGTCTATTCTAGTTGGGACAAAAAGCACAATTCAGGATGATGATGATGATATCATTCAGTGGAGCAATCCTTACAGGAGAATGGTGGAGGTGACCATCTTTGTTAGTTAACTCCTTCCTCCTACTACAGTTCTCTTACTTCCTTTGTTCCAGAGAGCTGAGGAACACTTGGAACACATGAAGGTGAAGTGAGCTTCATAGGGGCTAGGGATCAAAAGAATATTCAGATATTCTCTCAAATTATAGACTGATTAGAAGAAACCTGGACTGATAATAATCTTTAGGACTTTTTCTGTGCAAAATTCGCTCATGGCATTTTTATGCAGAAAATGGCATTTTCTGTCCAGGGAGTAGCTGTGCTGACATAGTATTTCCTAGGCAGTAAATGATGATTCCTGTGCAGAAAATGCAGGAGATGAGGATTTATTCTACTCAAAAATCACATGTAGTTTTCATTGTAGAAAACACTGTTTCCTGTGTTTTATACATTTAAAATACCGTATTACTAGGCAGAATCTGAATCACAGATGGTACAAAACTCCACTTGGCAGCATCTGGTAGACTGTGAAACTGAATAATAACAACAATAATATTATCCTTCTAACAGGTACGAGGATGAAATTAACAAGCGTACAGCTTGTGAAAATGAGTTTGTGGTGCTCAAAAAGGTAAGTGCCATTGGGCTGTATCTGGTGTTAGATTTTTGCTTAGAGAAGAGTGGAATCCAGTACAAAATATGGGTCAACCCTCAGATTCACTGTAGTGCCCAAGAACCCCAAAAACCTATTCTGGGAGGCTAACAATAAAACAAAAACAAAGCTCAAAGCTTTATCAGGCATCTCCCAGGGCTGTGGAATGGAGACAGTGAGATGAAAGAGGGGCTAGAAATCCTGGTACTGTTGATAGTGGCCTTGTTTACATGGACAAATTATCCCAAATTCCTCCCAAGCTCATTGCATCCTGTTTACATGATGCAGGGCCAAAATCCTGAAGCAGGTGTCAGCTGTCTTCATGATGCCTGCACCCAATTCAAGGCTTCAAGGCTTCAAGGTTTCCTCTCCCTAAAAATAACTCACCTTTTGTTGCATGTTTTTGGCTGTCTTTGCAGTGACAGTGGTGGCTGACTTCACTCACAGTCCTTGTGAGTCACCCAGCACTGCCGTTATAGGTACGAGTCATTCTGAGTTCAGAATGAGGCATCCAGCATTGATATCATGGCTGGACACTTCATTCTGATCCCAGCAATGGTGCAATGAATGAGGACCTTGTGGAAAGGCAGTCCCCTGGCATTCATTGCAAGTGCTGAAAATCTGCAGCAAAAGAGAGCAGGTAAGAAGAGAATGGGGGGGGGGGGGATTCAGGGCCAGAATATTCCAGAAGCAGAGGAGTCTGGCCACTGACTCAAGAAAACTTGCAGACAGAATGTTCATTCTTATTTCATGTAGATTGTGATGCAAAAATGTGTATCTGTGCAGCACTAGAGTAGTAACTAAAACCAACAGTCTTATATTTCTAAAATTCACTGTCACAGCAACAAGCATACAAAAGCCAGGCAGCCTTTGAGTTTTTGCCACTGCATTGATGTTTGTTATGAAACAAAATTGTTACACCTCTGCAGTTTTGCAAACTTTCTTTTCCCATCTAGAATGTTTTAAAAATTGACATGTTAAAATATTTATATTTATTTATTTATTTCAACGATTTATATCCCACCTTTCTCCCATATTGGGATTCAATGGGATTATTATATTAAATTTAAGAAGTGTTTACATAGAGCGAAAGACAAAAGCTTGATTTTTACAGGACACTTTTGCTTTATTTAATTTCAATACATTTTCCATTGTCTGTCATACAAATGCATAATGTAATCTTTACTCAACTGAACCTTAAATATGTTCTTCTCTGTACTAAGAGCAAACCTATGCTGAACAGTGATTTTATGTTCTTTTCTCAGGATGTGGATGGCTCCTATATGCACAAGATAGACCTGGGATCCAAAGCTGACTCCTTGACTCAGCACATCCAATTCTTAAGAGCACTCTATGAGACAGTAAGGATAATTTCATCCCTGCTTTATCTGATTAGCAGCACAGAACTAAATTATCTTCAAAATCCAAAATCTGTAATAGCATTGGCAGGGGCAACAGATGCCCTAATTATCTCCTAATCCAATATGTGGCCCATATCTATGCTGGAAATGCCATAGACATTGTAATGTATGTCATTTAAGTACTTTAAGTACAATAAATGGGTAGTTGAGCTTTTCCCAGGGTTGACCCAGTGGCATCATTAGGGGTGTGTGAGGAGTACCGTCCATACTTGGTGATATTCCAGAAGAGGGGTGACACCAAATCAGACCCCTCTTGCTGTGGGGTGAGGAGGGCTGAGTGTGTCTTTCCCAGCTTTGCTGCCACAGTGAAGGAGAGGGTTAAGTGTGTCATTTTGGCTGTCGCTGCCCCTCCTGGTGGTGCCAGGGGTGGGGACACCACTGGGTTGACCAGCAATGCTGAGGAAAGTTCTGAGCAAACTTTTCTCCATTGCATTCCTTTCTCCATGGCTGTTGTTGTTTTTAACTCCTGCCCCAGCACCAATGCCAGTATAGCACATCAACTGGATTAGTTTGCTTTGTTTTTCATCTTTGCTCATAAAATTAAAGTTGTGATTGATTTAAACTACTCGTAATGATGTTCTTTGTTCCACATGGCCATCTTTTTAACATTAGCTAAAATAATTTTAGTCATTATAACAAGTCGGTTATACAGGAACAATCCCTGGAAGCAAGTAATATGCTACTGTCAGCAAGCAAAAGTGGTTTCATGAAATACAAGGGAATTGAGGAGCATTCCTGCCCCCCCCCAGGCTGTATCTGCAAAGGAACTAATTTACTTTTCCCTTAGAAGTGAACAACACCTCTTCACCTATGGCCAGGATGGGCAAAATGTGGTCTTTGGGTCATGTGTAGCCCCAAAGTTATTGAAGAGGCACCCAGGGTCTTCCAGCCTATTCCATTTTAAACATAGGACACTAAAATGCTCCATCCATGATAATCTGATAACTCAAGTCATTATAACTCCCACAGGAACTGGCTCAGGTGCAGATCCAGGTTAGAGATACCAATGTTGTCCTTCAAATGGACAACAACCGAGATCTGGATCTAAACAGCATCATCACTGAAGTCAAAGCTCAATATGAAGATATTGCCAACAGGAGCAGAGCTGAGGCAGAGGCTTGGTACCAAAGCAAGGTGAGGATCTCTTGGACAGCAGAAAGAGGCAAAATTTCATCAGCGTTAAAAAAAACACCCACATTAGCTTTCAAAACTGAATTCACTCTCTCCCAGCCCCTTTTATCTCATCAGTGTTACAATTTTCTTGCCTTCTCAGACAGTGCAGCTCATTCCTAAATGTTTTGGGAACTGAAATTGATAATTTGTCATACAACATGAAGGGCAATCAATAGAAACCTTTTCTGAATTGATAGTAGTAATATTTATTCTTCCTCTTCCTCTATCTCTTTGTAACCTGATGCTGACAGAAGCTTATCCTGGCACCAAACAATTCTATTATTCTCTCTTCCTGTGCATAAGGAGAAATTGTTTTGAGTTATTTATGAGAGATATACTGACTTCTGCTTTGCTTTGCTTTGTTTTGTGGGTTTCAGTATCAGGAACTGCAAGTCACAGCTCACAAACACGGTGAAGAACTGAAATATACCAAAGATGAGATTGCAGAGCTGAGTCGGATTGTCCAAAAACTTCGCTCAGAAATTGAAATAGTGAAGAAAGCGGTAAGGCACAGCATTTTGTTTTGTTGTCACATAGGCTGTGACTGTTCTAGGGCAATCAGCTGATCGAGGGTGCATCTGCCCTGCAGAGATAATGCTATTTGACATCACTTTAAGTGTTTTAGCTCCATCTTATGGAATCCTGGGATTTATAGTTTTGCAAGGTCTTTTGCCCTCTCTGCTAAAGAGTGCTAGTGCCTTGGTGGTTGTTGTTAACTGCCCTTGAGTCGATCTCAAGTCTTGGTGATCCTATGGATGAAACATCTCCCTCTATCTTCCACTGCTCTGCTTAATTCCTGCAACCCCTTAATACCTGTCACCTCCTTAAAAGAGTCCATCCATCTGGCATGTGGCCTTCCTCTCTTCCTCTCTTCCCTCTACCTTCCCTAGCATTACTGTTTTTCCAAAGAGTTCTCCCTTCCCATGATGTGTTCGAAGTATGACAGTCTCATTTTGGTCATCTTGGCTTCCGGGGAGGTTTCCGGCTTGATCTGCTCTAGGACCCATTTGTTTGTCCTTTTGGCTGTCCATGGGATCCTCAGCACTCTTCTCCAGCAGCACATCTCAGAGTAATTGATTTTCTTCTTATCCTCTTTCTTAACTGTCCAGCTCTCACATCCATACATGGTAATAGGGAATACAATGGCTTGTATGATTCTAATTTTTGTGCTGAGTCTTTACATTTTAGATTCTTTCCTAGTTCTTTCATAGCCACCCACCTTAGTCATCTTCTAATTTCTTGACTGCAGTCCCCATTTCTATTAATGTTTGATCCCAGGTATGGGAATTCTTTTACTATTTCTATTTCTTCATTGTCTAGGTTGAACTTGAAAAGGTCATCAATGGTCATTATTTTTGTTTTCTTTATGTTCAACATTAAGCCTGCCTCAGCACTTTTTCGTTGATTTTACTTAGTAGGTGTTTCAGGTCTGTGAGGTTTTCAGCTAGTACTATGGTGTCATCAGAGATTCTTGATATTCCTTCCTCCTCCTCCTTCTGTGTCCAAGCCTGCTTTTCTTATAATATGTTCTGCATACAGATTGAACAGATAGGGTGAAAGGATCCAGCCTTGTCTGACCCCTTTGCCAATTGGGAACCATTCTGTTTCTCTGTGTTCTGTTCTGATAGTAGCCTCTTGTCCAGAGTACAAATTCCTCATTAGAACTATCAAATGTGTTGGCACTCTCATGTCTTTAAGGGCATTCCATAGCCTTTCATGATCTATGCAGTCAAAGGCTTAGCTATAGTCTATAAAGCACATGCTGATTTTCTTTTGGAATTCCCTGGTACGCTCCATTAGTCATCATATATTTGCAATATGGTCCCTCGTGCCTCTTCCTTTTCTGAACCCCGCTTGGACCTTTGGGATTTCTCTCTCCATATATGGTTGGAGCCTATGTTACAGAATTTCGAGCATGATTTTGGTTGCGTGGGAGATCAGTGTTATGGTTCTATAGTTGCTGCAGTCTCTTGTGTCTCCCTTTTTGTGGATGGGGATGTATAATGATCGCTTCCAATCTGTTGGCTATTGTTTTGTTTTCCATATCTGTTGACATATGTTGGTTAGCACTAGAGCTGACTCTTGTCAGTGAGAATTTCAGCAGTTCAATTGGAATTTCATCTGTTACTGGTGATTTGTTTTTCGTTATTGGTCTTATTGCAGTTTCCACATCACTTTTTAGAGTTTGGGGTTCATCTTCATATGGGTCTTCATTCCATGTGTGCTTCATTTTGTCATCTTTTTTGTATAATTCTTCTATTTATTGCTTCCAACATCTTTTTATTCCTTCCTGGTCTTGAATTATGTTATTTTTATGGTCATAGATTATCCCAGTCCTTGGTTTGATTTTTCCTTTGATTTCCTGGATCTTGTGAAATAGATTTCTTGTTCTTCCCTTTTTTGTTATTGTCTTCTATTTCTCTGTATTGGTTATTATAGTAATTTTCTTTAACTTTCCGCACAAGCCGTTGTATTGTTGCAGTCAGAATTCTTAGTTTGTTCCTATCTCCCTAATAAATAATAATAATAATAATAATAATAATAATAATAATAATAATAATAATAAATATTTATATCCTGCCCCTCAATCGGGGCAGCTCACAAGTAATAAAAGTACAAGATACATTTAAACCCCTATGCCCTCCCCCCCCTTAAAAAAGTATTAAACTGACAAAGATTAAAACCAAACAGATTAAAACAAACAAAGATCAATAACAATAAATCAAAGGGAGAGATGGTGGTCACAGTTGACTAGGAGGCAATAGGAAAGTTCCTGGAGGGCTCCCCTAAAAGGGGTTTCTGAGGCCGGGATATCTATCCTGGAAAGGCCTGCCAGAAGAGATCCATCTTAACAGCCTTTTTAAAGCTGTCTAAAGATGTAAGCAGATGGATCTCATCCGGCAGGCCATTCCATAATCTGGGGGTGACCATAGAAAATGCCCTCTGGGAGGTAGTCGAAAGCCTAGCTTTTTGTGGCTGGAGCAAATTCCTCCCAGAGGACCGAAGTGTGCGGGGAGGATTATAGGGGAGAAGGCGGTCCTGAAGATAGTTTGGACCCAAGCCATTTAGGGCTTTAAAGGTGATAACCAACACCTTGTACTGGGTTCAGAAACTAATAGGCAGCCAGTGGAGGGACTTTAATACCGGAGTAATATGATCCCTCCTAGATGTACCAGAAACTACTCTGGCTGCCATATTTTGTACTAACTGCAGTTTCCAGACCAAGCACAAGGGTAGCCCTGTGTAGAGCACATTACAGAAATCTAGACGTGAGGTTACCAGCGCATGCACAACAGTCTCAAGGTCCTTTACTTCCAGAAAAGGGTGCAGCTGGCGTATATCAGCCGGAGATGGTAACAGGCACTCCTGACTGTTGCATTTACCTGATTTGTCATCAGGAGTGACGAATCAAGGAGCACCCCCAGACTGCGAACACAGTCCTTTACGGAGAGTGTGAGCCCATCCAGGACTGGAGGTTACAACCCAATTCTTGGTTTCGGGGCCGCTACTGTGAGCACCTCTGTTTTGTCTGGATTCAGTCTCAGTCTGTTTTTCCTCATCCAGCCTATTACTGCCTGAAGACATTCATTGAGAGAGGAGACACCATCGGAATTTGAGGCTGATGAACGAGACATGGAGAAATAGATTTGGGTGTCATCAGCGTACTGATAACACCCAGCTCCATAACTCTGAATAATCTCACCCAGCGGCTTCATATAGATGTTGAATAACATTGGGGACAAAATAGCACCTTGTGGAACACCACAGGTGAGCTCCCTTTTACTGGAGCAACTTCCCCGAGCTGCACCCTCTGGGATCTGCCTGAGAGGAAGGAATGGAACCACTGGAGCACAGTGCCTCCAATTCCCATCCCTCCCAGGTGATCCAGGAGGATGGCATGAGCTATCACAGGGGTCAGCAAGATTTATTTTAAACAGGCTGTCCCTGGTGCTGAATCCTATCCAAGAATGCATAAGTCCAGAGTGGAGTCAAATGCTCACTGACATAAAGCCACCAAGTTTCAACTCCTGTAAAAAACAAACAAACCCTACAACAGGACCAGTCTATTCAGAATTAGTTTCATGCAGTTTATAAAGTATAATTCCTTCTGGTCTTTCCTGTTTGGTTATTAGACCTATTTTCCTCCAGGGAGGGGTTGGGCCCAGACCTGCTTAGGTCCATCAGTAGAACTACTGCACCATAGACCTCTAGGCCATCCTCATGTATCCCAAATACCTGAACACCTGTCCCTACTTGCAGAAATATACCAGATTTTGCCACATGAAGCTATCAATGTGTTAGTAAATCTGCTTTTAGGGGAAGAGGCTGGGTTTTATAAAAACTTTTAACATTGTTGTTATTAACATTATTATCATCATTACCATCATTATTAACACTGATAATGAAAATGTCACAGTAAGTTTGTTCTTGTTGTTTGGTCATTAGCCATCAATTTGGCTTCAGCTTGTGGAGATCCTGTGAAGGAAAGACTTCCAAGAGCCCTTTCAGCATTGTTTTTTTCTCTCTCAGACTTCACTCTCTACATGCAGGGGTAGGCAACCTTTCCCCTTTAAGGGCCGAGGGACTTCAGCTCCCAGAATGCCAGGAGCTATTGGCCAACATGGGACTATTGGCCAACATGGCTGAGGCTTCTGGGAGCTGAAGTCCCTCAGACCTTAAAGGGGAAAGGTTGCCTATAAACCTGAAACCTGGCCAATCATTTATTATTCAATGGAGTGGGATATACTCCCCCAAAGTTCTTGTGTTTGTGTTGTGTCACTTCAAGTTGTTTCCGACTTATGGTGACCCAAAGGTAAACCTATGATGGGGTTTTCTTAGCAAGACTTGTTCAGAGGAGGTTTATCATTGCCTTCCCTTGAGACTGAGAGGATGTGACTTGCTCAAGGTAACCCAGTGGGTTTCATGGCTAATCTCGGAATTGAATCCTGGTCTCCAGAGTCACAGTCCAACACTCAAACCACCATACCACACTGATAATTTTATTTATTTTGAACATTACACAGGACTCTTTATTGCTTTGTCTGCAACAGACTAACATGGCTAATATCATCATTTAGGATGTGGAACTGGAGTATAGCATTCAGATTCTGTGATGTGAGTAGGCTTGGCCATAGTCAATAGAGTGCCAAGGGAAGAACCAAGCTCTGGATGTGACTTTTCCATGCTTTTGTTTGGCTTCATTGCTTCCTTCATCCAGACTATGGGGGGTTGCAGACTGCCAGAAATAGTGCAAACTCTTAGGGTTAGGGTTAGGGAATCATGGGAACTGTATTTTATTGTGGCACCAGAACTCTCTGACAGAGAAGGTTCAATGTCTCAGGAAAAAAACAATTCCCATGATTCCCTAGCACTAACACTAACCCTAAAAGTGGACTCAATTTGCACTATTTCTGGCAGTCTACAACCATTCCAGACATAGCCAAAGTGCCACTCCCTCCTGGGACTTGTAGTTTGTTGTGGTGCCAGCACTCTTTGACAGAGAAGACTGAATATCTTACAAACCTGCAAATCCCAGAATTGAGTCATGGTTGTTAAAGCTATGTAAAAGTGCATTAATTCTGCAGTGTAGATTCAGCTTGGTTTAGGATCAGAGCATGGAAAAGTTACTTTAGGGGCCTCTACTCCCAGAATCCCCCAAGCAACACAACTGGTCATGTTAGCTGGGGATCCTAAGAGTTAAGTATCTCCAAAATTAATGTGTCTATGTTCTAACTGGGATATTTATACCAATCCATCCACTAAGAGGGTCAGCCTTGAATTATTATTATGTTCCTTCAAGCCAACTCTATTTTATGACAAACCTACCATGGGATTTTCTGCAGAATAGCTTTCCCATTTTTTTCCTTTGAGGCTGAGAGAGTATGATTTGCCCAAGAATAACTAGTGGGTTTCTATGGCTAAGTGCAGATTCAAACTCTGGTCTCCCAGTGTCCTAGTCCAACAGTCAAGCCACTATACTATGCTGGCTCAAAGCCTTGAGTGTGCACAGAAAAATGTTGTCAATTGAGTAGAAAAAACATCTACCATGAGATTACTTTTATTCTGAAGAACTACAAACAGTTTACATAAAATGTCATCAGGAACAAATCTGCTTAGGGCTTGAGCCATCCTGAGGACCTTGTCTCTTTCCTGTGGAATTGTGTTTGGAGAATGCAGTAGGAAGCCAAGCAATCTTCTTAATAGCCAAATTAACCAAGGGAGACATTCTTCATTTCATTTTTCAGGTTAATGGCCTGCAGTCATCCCTTGCAGAATCTGAACAACGTGGAGAGCTGGCCCTCAAGGATGCTCAGAAAAAGTTGCTTGACCTTCAGACTGCCCTAACCACCTCAAAGGATGAGCTGGCTCGTCTACTGCGGGACTACCAGGAACTGATGAATGTGAAGCTAGCTTTGGATGTTGAGATTGCCACTTACAGGACACTGCTGGAGGGGGAGGAAAGCAGGTAAGTAGAGGCCAGAAAATCAGAAGATGTCTGATGGAACAGATGTGGGTTTGTGTATGTGCCTTCAAGATGTCTGTTGACTTATGTTGGCCCCATAAGTTTCTTAGGCAAGGAATGTGCAGAGGTGGTTTTTGCCAGTTCCTTCCTCTCTGGAACAGGTAGCAGGGTGCAATATAATAATAAAATAATAAACTTTATTTTTATACCCCGCTTGTTGCCAAAGGAATCAAGGCGGCTTACAAGTGTAAAAACAATTGAATAAAACATACCTTCTATTAAACGATAAAAACAATTATAACAATTAAACTCTCCTTATTAAAAACACAAGATTTAAAACTGCCCGCATTCTGGATAGGTGTATACAAAGGGTATATATAGCGCGAGGGAGGGACGCAGGTTGAAATAGAGTGATCTAGTTTGGGAAGGCCTGCCAGAAGAGATGCGTCTTGACAGCTTTTTAAAGCTATCCAAATTGGTTATTTGATGGATCTCCTCCGGCAAGGTGTTCCACAATCTGGGGGCAGTGTCTGAGAATGTCCTCTGGGAAGTTGCACTAATCTAGTTTTTACCGGTTGCAGCAGATTCCTCCCAGAGGACCTGAGGGTGCGGGGCAGATTGTATGGAAGAAGGCTATCCCTTAAGTAGGTTGGGTCCAGGCCATGTAGGGCTTTAAAGGTAATCACCAACACTATACTGTTCTCGGAAACCAATAGGCAGCCAGTGCAGAGATTTGAGCATCTGTGGCTGGCATCTTCAGAGAATGCTGGCATGGAAGTGAGTGGAGTATATATATACCTCAACCAAGGGTCACATAATATGGAGATATATATATATATATATATATATATATATATATATATCCCACTCACTTCCATGCCAGCCACAGATACTGGTGAAACGTAAGGAATGAAATCTTCTAGAACACGGCCACATAGACTGAAAAACCCACAAAAAACATGTTTTCTTTTTTATTATCCCAAATGTAGCCTCTAGTTTAGGGGCTACATAGGGACTATGACAGTCCCACAATCTCCACTTACTGGGAAGTAGCCACTGTAATTGGTCTGTTTCCCTGTTGATCAGGAAACAGCTGACTGACATCCCCACACCCTTGCACAAGCAATCTTTGGCATCAGGGGACATTATTATTATTATTATTATTATTATTATTATTATTATTATTTCCTACCCCTCTGCAGATACAATTGGGGCAACATGGCAGGGAACTTCATCTGGCTGTCACACTACAGATTGTTCACAGGAGAGGGTGGGACTGTCAGTCAGCTGCTTTCCAATTGACAGAGAAACAGGCTCTAATTGATCACAGTGGCTGTTTTCTTGCAAGTAGTGGTTGGGGGGATTGGGATAAGATTCACTGTGTATCACCATAATTGTGATGTTTTCACATGCATAAATTCCCAACAGGATTCCAGACTTCATTTCCCAAGTGTGGTTAGGATGTCATGTGGAGAATAGTTGCAGAAATCTTCCTGGAGGTGTAGATGTATTTGATCAAGATCACTTCCTCTGTCAATTAGATGAATGTCAACAACAAAGAAGGGCACCAGGCTGGTCTGGCAATATTTGTTCTTACTTCAACATGTTGTTTCTCTTTCTCATTCCCCCATTAGGATGTCAGGAGAATGCCCGACCCCTGTCAACATCTGTAAGTATAATTATTCAGTATTGCGTTAAATTGAAAAGTCATCTTGCTACATGAGGAACAGAAAGAGATCTCTAACCTGAGTTTCCATTTCTACAGCTGTGATCAGCAGTTCCAGCACCATTAATGGTGGTGGTGGAGCAGGAGCAGGAGGATATGGTGTCGGAGGAGGAAGTGGCTATGCCATCGGAGGAGGAAGTGCACTGAGTCTTGGAGGAGGGGGAGGCGGATATGGTGTAGGAGGGGGAAGTGGATATGGTCTTGGAGGAGGAAGTGGATTGAGCCTTGGTGGAGGAGGTGGTGGTGGACCCATCAGTGTTGGAGGAGGAAGAACCAGCCGGTTTAGCAGTGGAGGCAGCATGAGTGGCTCTGGCAGCATCACTGGGGGTGGATACAGCTACGGAATGGGCAGCTCAGGTGTGAAGCTGGTATCATCCTCAAGCTCCTTCAACAGAACAAGCAGCTAAAGTTTTGTTTTTTGTGTTTGTTTGTTTTTTAAAAAAGGTATGCCATTCCTTACTTCAAGAAACAATAATAGTAATCTCCAATGATTACAAGACCTCACAATGTGCAACACAGATATACCTATTGATATCTCCCCCAAGCACAGTTAAATAGTTTAAAATGCCAAATATGCTATTAATCTGTTGATTATGATACCTATTAAGCTGAAAGATATGATCATTTGGTGCACCTTTATACCACTCCAAGATCTAGATGAGGCATTGCATTCTTGAATACTCCTCCCTCTGCTATTTTTTTTTTAAAATGGAAATGATTCCTTGCACATACAAAACTAACCACTGAGAAAGGAGGCTTTCTAGCCTGACATTCTCCCCGACAGGCTGGTTTTGTATGCTCATAAAAGCACTGCTTGTTTCCTAATAACTGGCAGCAACTAAAGAATTATCCATCTACACGCTCTGAAATTGTACAGGCTATTCTGACTATGTGTGGTTTATATTTCTCCAGCCTCTTCAGCTAGACACCATGCCACATAACATTGCAGAAAAAATACATCTTCATCACCCTGTAGTAGTTTCAGATGATATGAGGTCTTATATATTAATAGGAGGTTCATTCCAAGGCAGCTTCCAACCACTTACTTATAAAGTTGTATAACTCTGCAGCAAACTGGTAGCACAGTTTGTTCCAGCACTTCTGCTTATTTTATCCCTATCTATATAAAGGAGACCACCACAAACCATTTTTCTGACAAAAGGGAAAAAGACATTAGCTTATAGCTAAATCAGAAAAACAATAACACAAGAACAACAGAAATGCTGCTTCTGAAAAATTCCATGTTCTTAAAAATATTTTTATTGTAATTTGTTTTTACACACTGACATAGTCAATATATATTTTAAGCAACTTTCATCTGTCTTTAGTTGTTACATATTGCTAACAATGAGCCACAGCTCAATTATCCAACGTCATTACCCACCTCATGTGTCCGATGTAGTAAACTACTGTCTGTGAACAATAAATTTGATCATTTTAAAGCTATTTTTAGGCTTCTCATCATGTTTAGAGCTGAACACATAGTATCTCTATAAAAATGGAAAGAAAGAGACTTTTATGGACTGAAGTGTTCATGCTAACCCCTTGCTGTCTGTTCACTATACAAAAAAGGGCTGAAGACCAGCTCATGCAAATTCATTGTAAGAACCACCTATGTCAAGTGGTAGGCGTGTTTTGGGTGTTCAAAGAGTTGAACAAGAAAGGGAATTACAATGTTGCATGAAGCTGTATTTCTTTGAAACAAAAAACAACTGTCATGAGTAAAGTCAACATCTTGTTAAAATAACACAAGAACAAGGAGCTTGAAATTAGTCCTTTAAGTTTACCAAAAAAAACAGTTAGCACCACCTCCCTATGGATCTAAGGCTAGAGAGAAAATAATTTTGAAGAAAGTTGGAAGTACTGCTACTGAAGTATCTTTCTTCTTGTGATGTATATACACCACTTTTTTTTTTGCCACACTTGACTCTGAAGCACCAACAGATTATGCAAAATCTGTTTACTAGAGATAAATGTGAAAAGCCCTGGCACACCCCAAGTGTGCCCATCATATCACCTCCAACACTGTCATCTATGTTTAAACAAATATCCCCATGGGTATCTGTTTTTCAGAGATGAAAGATGCAGTAAACATCCCCACAAAATTATTATTAGTAGTTGATCATGGTGAGCCTACCATTAGGCAAACTGAGGCACTTGCCTCGGGGGGGGGGGGGGGGAGAGACTGGGGAGACAATGCCAACAACCTCTTGGCTCTGCATCCTCTTCCACACAACTCACTTTCTCTGCTACTCACCTGATACCTGTGGTATATCTGAGGAGAGTTTTTCACTGCCAAGACTGGAGCAAGACTGGATTTTCAGTCCAGCCAGCTTCTGCACATGGAGTAAATAGAATGAGTAGGAAGCCCTGGCCCCAAAGGTGGACCAGCCCTCCTGGCACAGTTGCCACCATAGGTATTATTTTTTAATCAGAAAGAATCAATCATGGAAAAAGCTTCTAACAGATTTGACATGGGGGCAGATTATATCTCCTATCTTTCATTTTTAAAGTAACAAGTATGCTGCTTGCAATAAATTGGATGTAATTTTAATCATCAGCAACCCCTGCCTGTGAAAATCAATGAGCCTCTGTCTTCGCTACATCTAGTGTGTTAGTTTCTTACTTAATTTACTCCTCCTGCATATGTTTGTAGATTGTATTCATTTCCCCACCCTACTCTCACTTTTCTGTGCTGGAAGATGTAAAACTGACCAGGCCTTTGTATAGTTTCCATTCAATTTTGTGAGAGTTCTAACATTTCTGCTGTCTTTAGGAATAAAAAACCCCTCCTGCTTTGTGTGGAAACTTCATCCTTGTGTGTTTGTGTGTTTTGTCCTTCAGTCACAACTATATATTTAAAAAGTAACAGGAACAAATAGCTCCAATATGGATGATGAAATAATCTCTTGTTAAGTGAGTCCTCCAGCAGCCAGAGACCTAATGCCACTACACCAATAGATGAGGAAGAGGCAGAGGAGGAATAGGGGCCTATTCACACTACAGAATTATAGCACTATCATTCCACTGTAATTGTCATGGTTCCAGCCTATCGAATCCTGGGATTGGCAGTTGGAGGAGGAACCCTTATCATTCTCCACAAAAGCACTACAGTGCCTCATCAAACTATAGGATACAGGATCTCACAGGATGGAACAATGGCAGATAAAGTGGAATAATAAAGCTATAATTCTGTAGTGTGAATTAGCTCAAGATATAATGGCTGAGGAAAAGACACTGTGAGTGTTGCAACAACAGGGAGGATATCAGCAGAAAAGCCATCCCTGTCAAGAGATAAAGCTACTCTGATGTCTCCTGAGCTGCTGTGGAAGATGGTTTTTGTTTCCATTCCCCACTGCTGCAGCTATGCCTCAGGCTGTGCCGCAGTACAGAAATAAAGCAGTTTGACACCACTTTTACTGCCATGGCTCAATGCTATGGAATTCTGGGATTTGTAGTTTGGTGATACATTTAGCCTTCCCCTTTCAGAGAGCTCTGGTGCCCCACCAAACTGCAGATAGCAGCAGCATCAGATGAAAAGGGATGCACATCGATGTGAGGCTTCTCCTGGTGAATATCCCATGAATAAAGGGGAATTCTTGTGTTGCTTTTTATTCACGGGACTTTCCCATGAATAAAAAGTGATGCTAGATTTCCTCTTTATTCACAGGATAATGATGTGATTTTTGCGACATCATCTGATAATCTTCACACAATTGAGTGACAGTGATGGGAGCATCCTGCTATGCTCCCGTCACTTTTGCCCATGTGAAAATCTCCTAAGTCAGTGAGGGAATGTGAATATAGTAAATGTGTAACAACTGAAGTAACTTGTATACTGTAACAACAAGCTTGAGAACCAATCACTAAGAAAGATACAATCATAAGTTCTGAATGTAAAGTTATTTGTTTTTCTTCATGATCAACAAGGAGTGTCCTGAAGTAATTTTACAGATAACAACAAACACACTATCAAGAGTAATAAAAACAATTTATAATAAAGAAACTTCAGTTAGTGATAGTGTTGTTGTTGTCACAGGAACCAACAGGTTTCTACCTGGAGACTGTGGAAAACGGGGAGTGATCCATTTTTGCTTTCACAGGAGGTAGAAACAAAGACGATCCTTCTCCTTCTCCTTCTCCTCCTTTACCTGTCTCTTGCTCCAGGCCAATAAAATAACCAGTACATACTTTTAAGATTGTTGCTTTAAAAATCATCTGGGTAGGCCTGCCAGAAGAGACTGGTCTTTTACTTTTATTTTAAACTCAGTGTATTCAGTTGATGAATCTCCTCCAGAAGGTCTTCCCACAATAACTGTTTATTTAAAAAATGATCTTTATTGATTCTCTCTCTATATTAAAAGACATACAAATACAAAAACTACACATAACATCACAACAAAACAAACAAAAAAGGACCAACTACACATACCAACATAAAATCACCAAAATAATAAAAGACTTCCTTATCTCATCATGTCTTCTAGAATTTGTTAAATCCTTTCTTACTTCAGTAATGTATAGTGTTAAGGTTACACCATATTTATATACCTATTTCTATTCCATTACTTTATAAATTATTGTTCATATATATTTATATATGCTTAAAAGTTCTTTTACTCCAGACTTAATACAAAATTAGGTCCACATTCTTTATAAAAAAAAATTCAATTTTTAAAATCCATCCAAAGATTTCTTCTTAATTAGATGAGTCAATTTATCATTCTCCATATAGTCGTATAATTTCATTAACCAGGTTCTTACATTGGGACATTCATTACTTTTCCATTTAGCTGCCTATTCCATTCTAGCTGCAGTCGTCATATAAAGTAGTTATTTCCCATAATTTTGTTCTCTCATTTGTGATCATTCCCAATAAATACATTTTTGGGTCTAAATAATCCTCAAACTCCAGAATTTCACTTACTTTAGCATGAATAGCATTCCAATATCTTTTTGCATTTTTACAGGTTCACCATAAGTGATAGAAGGTACCCACTTCTTTTTCACATTACCAACATATATTCTTTAAATTCTTATACATTTTTGCTAATTTATACAGGGTAAAGTACCAACAAAATTGCATTTTGTAAAAGTTTTCTTTCAAATCAGAGTTTAAAGTAAACTTTAACCTCTTACTCCAAGTTCTTTTCACACTGATCAAGATTTATATTTTGTCCAATGTCTTGAGCACATTTAACCATAGATGGTTTTATTATTTCATCTTCCATTTCTAGTTTAAAAAGCATTTTATAGATATTGAAATTCTATGATTACTTTCAAAAATCAATATTTTCCCAAAATCTTGATCAGTGTCTCCAATCCCTTTCATCTTCATATCTAAAATAAATCTCTCTCTTAGGTGACGGTATGTAAACCAATTACTATTATAGCCTTCTTGTAGTAATTGTTCTTGTGTTTTCATTTTTACTCCACTACTACCGATTATTGTTAAATCCTTATATGTCACCCATTTTTCCTTATCTATTACTTTTTTTTTAAAGAATGCTTCATTTATTGATACCCAATTGGGAATGATATCATGCTATTTAGCTTTTACCTTCATCCATACACTTAGAAGAGAACATCTGACAAAATGGTTATTAAATTATTAAAATCTTTATGGAGTTTAACTTTATCATAAAATAGATATCTGTGCCCTCCATACCTGTTGTCAAATCCTTCTAATTGTAGCATTCTTTTCTTTTCCAGTTTTATCCAATCAATTGTCCAATTTAAACAATTTGCATAATAATATAATTTCAAATTTGGTAGTGTCAGACCTCCTCTATTAACATCATCTTGCATTAATTTCATCCTCACCCTTGGTTTCTTCCCGTTCCAAATAAATTTAGATATATCTTTTTGCCATTTATCAAAGGGTTGATCATTTGTAATAGTTGGCAGGTTTTGATACAAAAAAGTATTTTGAGTAACAAGCTCATTTTAATCACTGAGATCCTACTCATTAATGATAGATTTAATTTCCCCCATCTTGCTAAATCTCTCTTAATTTCTTTCCATACACTGCTATAATTATTCATAAACAAATCTGCTTTTTATGGTAAAATGTATCCCTAAATATTTTACCTTTTTTATCTATTTTTTTTTATCAACCAATTCTTGCTTTATTTTACCTGTAAGGTTCATTATTAACACTGCTGTCTTTTCTTCATTTATTTTAAAGCCAGAAATTTCCCCATATTGTTTAAAAGTCTGTAACAAATGATCAATACGTTCAAGCGGGTTTACTGTAGACAGCATCAGATCATCAGCAAAGGCTCTCAATTTATATTCCAGACCTTTAATTTTACACCTTCCGTTAATTTCTTTTCTTGAATGTTATTCAAAATTTCCAGTGTCATTATAAATAGGAGCAGTAATAAGGGGCATCCCTGCCTGGTACCTTTTTGAATTTTTCAACTATCTGACTTTCCCCCATTTATCAATAAAAAAAACTTCTTGATTTCCATATATTGCTTCTACCAATCTTATAATCTTTTCCCTATATCCATTTTCTCTAGAATTGTTATCATAAATTTCCAATGCATATTGTCGAAATCTTTCTCAGCATCAATAAAAAATAATTTCAATTTTATCTATATATTTTTCATGATATTCTATCAGATTTAATACATTTCTAATATTGTCTTTAATCAATCTGTTTGGTAGGAAGCCTGCTTGATCTTCATGGATCCAATTTATTAGACCACAACAACTATTTTGAGGAAAAATAGGAGATTGATTATTCTCTCTCAGCACTGACAATCATCATAAATGTAATCCCAAAGTGACTGTTTATATCACAAACCTGTATGGGTTTTAGATCAGTCTGGGCATCATATCTCCCCCTACCAATAAAAAGCTGAGAACTGTAATTTTGGTGAGGGGCTTCAAGAATTCTCAGTTAGAAATTGCACATGTCCCTCACTACACATTTCCCACAGTTCTCTTGAGAGGGAAATTAAACAGCACATTTATACATTTTATACACCTTTTATATGTTTGTAATATGCTGTTCTTGTGTGCCTTCAGGTTGTTTCCAACATATGGTGTCCTTAAGACAAACATATACAGTGGGAGTTTTGTTCAGAGGGGGTTTCCCTTTACCACCCTCTGAGATTAAGAGAGTGTGACTTTCCTAAGGTCATCCAGTGGGTTTCATGGCTGAGTTGGGAATCTAACCCTGGTCTCCAGACTTGTAATCCAACACTCAAACCACTATGCCAGACACAGTGATTTATTTCCATATAATATGCATTTCAGCCTCTTTGGATATCACTGCTTCTTTTCAATTGATGATCTTATTAGCCACCATACTATTAGTAGAAAATATCACAGATCTGGAACAATTACTAAGGAAGGTCAAAGATGAAAGTTCAAAGGCAGGATTAATGCTGAACATAAAGAAAACAAAAATAATGACCACAGAAGAAATACATAAATTCAACCTAGATAATGAGGAAATCAAAACAGTTAAAGAGTTCTCATACCTAGGATCAAACATTGATCAGAATGGAGACTGGAGTCAAGAAATTGAAGAATAGGAAGGACAGTCATGAAAGAACAAGACAAGATCCTAAAGAGTAAAGACATACAAATGAACACTACAGTTAGAATTATCCAAGCCACTGTATTCCCCATCTCCATTTGTGAATGTGAAAGCTGGACAGTGAAGAAAGTGGGTAAGAAGATCAACTCATTTGGGATGTGGTGCTGGAGAAGAGTGCTGAGGCATACCATGGACAGCCAAAAAGACAAACAAATAGGTCCTTGAACAGATCAAGCCTGAAATCTCCTTGGAGGCCAAGATGATCAAATTGAGACTGTCATACTTTGGCCACATAATGAGACGTCATGACTCATTGGAAAAGATAATAATGCTAGGAAAAGTGATGGGTAGTAGAAGGAGAGGAAGGCACATGCCAGATGGGTAGACTTAGTCAGAGAAGCCACAGGCCTGGGTTTGCAGGACCTAAGCAGAGCAGTGAAGGATAGAGGGCTTGAGGATGTCTCATCACCAGGGTGGCCATGAGTCAGTGTCAACTTGAGGGCAGTTAACAACAAGCAACAAGTCAGTTGATATCCCATTAGAAAACTTCTTATAATCTTTTAGTACATGCAGTTGAACAGGATTCAAAGTGAAGAGCTTGTCACCAAGGAGCATGTAATCAAAAATTAAGCCATTTGGAAATTAATTAATTATTGTTTTCTAATGCCTAGTGGCATCAAGATAATGTGATTTCCAAATACTATTTGATCCACAGGTGAAAGCCTTTAGAATTTTTGCTTGCTCTGTGCATAATGAATGGATGGAAGGCACATACCAGAAATGTGCTTAGGGTCAAATTAAATGACTTTTTCTAAGTAGATGGACATCTGAGAAACAGAGGTCAAGATCCCACACTGTGCTATGAGAACATAAGTTGGGGACACACTGAGTTGTTGAGTAGAAGATATGGATTTAGAATAGTTGAGTATATTTCAACTAAAGATGGAGACAGCTCTGCAAATGAGTGATATGGCTCCAAAACATTTGCTATTCAGGCAGAGGGTGGGGTTCAAACACCTATGAGAGTCAAAGGAGAAAAAAATCTGGAAGAAGCAAGTATGAGGGGGTATCGTAAAATTTTAATTATCACTTTTAAATTTTTTGACAGAAAGCTTGTTTTATTTGTAGTTGTTAACTTATCTTTACATAGTCACCATCCAGATTTACACATTTCCCCCAGCATTTCCTGACCCTTCGAATACCATTATTGTAGAAGTCTGCAGATTGCGTTTTACAAGGATTTTACACTTCAGTCATTTCTGGCACAACCTGTCACAAAAATAAAGGACACAATGAGATGATTTTCTTGACATCATGCAGTTAGGGGCTAATGATGCCACTGACAAAATTTCATGAATATACCATAATAACTTCCATGTGATAATTATTACTTTATGATATGCCCTTGTAAGGTGCAATCTGCAGACTTCTACAATATCAGGTATTCAGAGGATCAAGAAACACTGGGGAAAAGGTGCAAATCTGGATAGTGATTATGTAGAGATAACAGCTACAAATCAAATCAAACTTTCTGTCAATTAAAACTTTATGATACCCCCTCATATATATTGGTTATATCTGACTCTATAAGCAGTTCTCCATCAGATGGTGATAGTTTTTTAGTTTTTTATGTCAGTGCCTTCAGAGGATTTTCCAGACCAACAACTGAGTTTCTGGTATAACAGATTCTGATAGAAATTGCAACATAATACTACACAGTTGCAAAAAAAGGAGAGAAGGCATTGGCTTTTAAATTTACTTTCCTGATAATAACAACAGCAAAATTAACTTTGTTACGGACTCTTTGGTAAATACTGATTATGCTGGATGGTGGCGGGGGGAAGGTGGATTTCCCAGTTATATATAATCAATTTCCTGTTCCTTATTGCAAATTATGAAACAAAGAATTATTTAAAACACACACATATCTGCAGCAATATGCAGCTAATTAATGTGCCTGTGAGAATGGAAGAAATATCCATAGTTTTGGAAGTAGAGGGCTTGGCTTCAATTACTGTTTTGGAGGTGGAGAATGTAGAACAGAATCATATGAGAGTCAAAGATACTTTTCTGACAGGAGAACAGTCCTGGAAGAAGGGTGAGATTCATCATTACAGGAAAAAAAAATGAATCTGGATCAAATCTGTATGGTACTAAAGGCACTCCTGTTGCAGAGACTGGAAGGCATGCATGAATTCAACCACAAGACTATGGAAATGATCATAGTCTCTGTGAAGATGATAGCACTAGACACAACTCAGGAAATAGACACTTTGGCTCCAGAGGCACTGGCAGTTCTGCATAAGCAGAGTGCATAGCACAGCAGTTTCAGATGGGGTAGAGCACAGCTTTGGAAGAAGCAGAAATGATGCTGATGAGGACACTGGTTGACGAAGGGGATTAGATCTGGAAGAACAAGATATGGTTGCAGTGTAAATATTGGATCTGACAGGGTTGATGAATATGGTGTTAGAGGAAGAGATGAATTTGGTGCAGGTGGACATGTTTCTCCAGGGCCCTGTCTGCATGGGCCAAATAGGGAAGGCCCATGCAGTTTCTGGAAGATGTAGGGTTCAAACACCAGATTTGGGGTGAACAAACCAGATGACATCCAGCACATTCATCACCAGAACCAGGCTATACGCCCCCATAATGAATTTTAAAAACTTACTTTTTACTCTGTATCTTCTGGGAAGATCCAGAGCCCTCTGTTGCGATGCAGGGTGGCTGTTTAAAACATGTCCTCTGAGCCACCTGGTGTGTCTGCCACCATTCACTCACCCTGAGGTTAGAGCAAGGCATCCAGACATGTGATTGCTGCTGGGTGCCTACTTCTGACCTTAGAGCAAAGTGACCTGCAGCAGTGGTGGATGCACTGGGTGGCTCAGTGGGATGCATGTGTGAACAGCCACCCAGTGTCACGATGGAGGGTTCTGGGTCTTTGCAATGGAGGGCCCACATAACAGGGGGAGGTCAGGGAAGATCTGGGGCCAGGATACTCCAGGCTGCCCCCAGAAGACCTTGGCTTCTGGAAACAAGATCAAGATCCAGTTGCCTGTGCAAGTGGTAGAACCAAGTCAATTCCATCTCCAACTGGGTCAATTACATCAAAACAACGGTTCTGCTTCTGGCTAAGAAGGTGAAAGAAGTGAATGGTATAATTGTTGTTCCCTCCCCATATGGTTAGAAAGTCCAGTGCAAAAGATAACTAATTCCTGTGCTGGTGACAACATTACCCAAAGAATCAGTGGAAGACTTGGCTCTGCTACATTCAAAGAGGTTATGGTTCTTGTGGTGGGCACAATCCAGAAGTGATGACTCCAGCAATTAGGCTGCATATCAGATAAAGTCTAACAAAAATACCAGGATCCAAGGAAGAAACATCTCTAAAAGTAGTACTTACTACTAATTTGTAACAATGCTGTAACAAGTAGCAAACTGACATGCTAGCTATTAGCATATCTGCTTACAATGGGAGAGGAAGGGGCTGAATCTTGCCCTTCCCAGTAGGCTCATGCAAATGCAAACTGCTGAAACCTCTCCTAGCTTGTTTGTTCTCCCTCATTAGTAACTTTTTGCCATCTTGACTACATTCTAATCTTGCTTGGCTACATGTGTCCCAGTTTTTCATCTGCGAAAAGTTGGAAAGTATGAAGTCATAGATCTCAAAATTAATTGTTCAAAACTCTGGAAGAAATAGTTCAATATCCTTTGAGTGCTCCATTCTTGGGGCCATCCCAGCACTCTTCTTCACTGGTTCTGTTAGCTAGGGCTGTTGGGAATTGCAGTTCAACAATGCCTGGAGGCCTGTGTGAATGCCACCCCTTATATAGGAATAAGGGAGATCTTTACGCATTACCATAGGAGTCTTCTCTACCCAGCAAAGGTATTTCATTTGTGTATTTCCCCCCTCCCCCATTTACATGTTTTGCTGTTGCAATGAGATTGGAAAACTTTAGTAGCCACAAACTGTTGTAAGACTTTAAGAGGCATATGAAGCAAACCACATCTGAGATGGGATGGATCCTCCCTCCAGATGTTGTGCACCTGACATTCCTCACACAATCCAGTAAAATTAGCAGAAGATTAACAAGGGAAATGAGTCTTGTTTAAGATGCCCTAGACACAGTGCTAAGCAAAAGGTGCTCTCATTATTCCCAACTTCTACATTCCTCTGAAATGAAAGGGAGTTGGTCGGACAGGAAGAGGTGGGACAGGAAGAGATCTTCCTGCTGTTGACCTACAGTCATCAGACTTGGTGGCTCCAGATCAGGATGTGAACCAGGGAAGAAGAAGAGTTTAAGGAACAATTGCCCAAGCTGGTGGCCTTTGTCACAATCCAACCCCCTCCAAATAACAAAACACCAAACCTCTCCACCAAAAACATTGATTAAACCTTGTGCAAGCCAAAGCTGACAGTGGGTGCATCTACACTGTAGAAATAATGCAGTTTGATATAACTGACATGGCTCCATCCTACAGAATTTTGGGATTTACTATATAGTTTATAGTTTTGTGAGACACCAACACTCTTTAACAGAGAAGGCTATAAAACTATAAATCCCTGGATTCCATAGGATGCAGCTACAATACTTAAAGCAGAGTCAAACTGCATCATTTCTACAGTGAAGATGCATCCTGTATCTTTTCTAAACCAATTACACACAGCTACCACATCATGAAAATGCAGTCAGCTCAGTGCAGTAGGAGGGATGGACCGGCAGAGGCCAGAATATAATTGCTAGTTCCAAAACATTGAAATGGTGTGATTTATGTCAGTGTTGATTTATCATCTAGCAATTGATTTAGAGGGTCTATTCGATTGAGACTAGAAACTGGATTTAGAGTAAGGTAAGGCAATAGTCCTGATCTCGTGGGGCTCCAACTCAGAGCTTTCTTGACTATTAGCTGAGTTGTTTAGACTCCTAAGAATTGCAATCCAATGATATCTGGTAATTACCAGATTCTAGAGCAGGAAGACATGGAACTACATGAGGCCTCCTCCCTCACTCCCCCAAACCCACAATTTGGCTGCTACAATCCCATCCCCCAAACATGGAAATTTACTGGCTAGTGAAGGGGGGAGGGGACAGAGAAGAGCCCAGATATGTTCCTATAACTTGAACTAAAGGATCAAGTACAGAACTAAAGGATCAAGAGCCAGGGTAATTTAGAGGGGTTGCAGACTGCCAGAAATAGTGCAAATTGAGTCCACTTTTAGGATTAGGGTTAGTGCTAGGAAATCATGGGAATTGTTTTTTTTCTGAGACATTGAGCCTTCTCTGTCAGAGAGCTCTGGTGCCACAATAAAATACAATTCCCATGATTCCCTAACCCTAAAAGTGGACTCAATTTGCACTATTTCTAGCAGTCTGCAAAGGCCCATAGTGGTTTAAGCACTTGACTATAACTCTGGAGACACGGTTCAAATTCCTGCTTGGCCATAAAAACTCACTGGGTGACCTTTGGCAGGTCACACTCTTTCAGCCTTAGAGGAAGGCAAGGCCTCTGAACAAATTTTGCCAAGAATACTCTGTGATATTTTCACCTTAGGGTTGTCATAAGTCAGACTTATGCAACTTGAAGACATACAATGACGAAGGATCAATGTTCCAAGATCTGTTAATTATTAAAGATACAGGAGTCCTATGTTCCTATAACTTGTGGGCTGGGATATAATATGTAAACGTTTAACTAACTAACTAAAGAGCACAGCAGTAAAGGATTGAGAGCCAATGTGGTGTAGTGGTTGAGCGTTGGACTACGACTTTGGAGATCTAGGTTCAATTCCCTGCTTAAGCATAAAAACCCACTGGGTGACCTTGGGCAAGTCACACTCTCTCAGTCTAATGGCAATGGCAAACCTCCTCTGAAGAAACTTGGCAAGAAAACTCTATGATAGGTTCACTTTAGGCTCGCAATAAGTCAAAAATGACTTTGGGCACACACAACAGCAACAAACAGGAGTCCTGTCCACTGTCCAGCCTGCCAACCTTAGGAGGGCCACATGTGTTCTACCCTTGATTTAGGTCATTGCCTGCTATTTCTCTGTATGCATCAAGAGTACAGTTATAATAATTCTGGTTCATCTTTCCACAAGAACCATTTGGAAATAGGGAAGAGTGAAAATTTTTGTTCAAGTTCATTTTCCACAAGAATTTCCCCAAATGTTGCCAATTCCTTCAGGTTGACAAGAATTTGAGATGTATTTAACTATATCTTGTGCATTCAACCATATTTATGACATCAAATTCTATTGCTTTCTTCTTCCTCTTCCTCTTCTTCTTGGCTCCCCATCTTTAACACCTTTAAGGCCAACTTCAGGCAAGTACAACATGTCCATCTCCATGCTGGGAACAACTGCATTTATTGAATTTTACTAGTGTAAAGAGATGAGAATGCTACTTAAATTTGTTTTTGAAGACTTTTCAAGAATTTGCAAATTTCATGTGAAAGGTGGACAGAACTTGAGGTTTAAATGAATTTTGTTGTGGCAGAAAGTGAAGCTGACACGTCACCCTTGCTTGAAAATTCAGAGCCACCTGAAATTTTTCTTTGATTTATTTATACCATCACTTCCCAAATTATCTATTGTGGCAGAGTGACCTCTCTCTCTCTCTCTCTCTCTCTCTCACACACACACACTATGTGCCAGGAACTGGTATCATGTTGGTCCCATATCATAGGACCAACAGCTGGTGACTTGTGGAGAAGCATTGGTTTGCATCATTTTCTGATTGTTTACTCCTTTCATGGCACTGGGCCACTATTGGTACAGGGTAACTTGCTTCTCTTGAGTCACAAAAGCCTAAAAGTCCAGTCTGCAGAATATTCTGTCCTGTGTGTTATGAAGGAAGGGACAAGCTGATGAAATTATGAAACCTAGGAAAGGCAAAATGCAAAAGACCTCTCAGGGACCATTTTAGCTCAAGCCTATAATTGCTTCATGGAAAACAGGTTCAATTAAGCAACACAACATTGAGAACAGTTGCAAGCCAAGCGACTTTTTAAAAATTTAGATTACTTCATTGACATAAGGCTAGCCCTCTTTGATGCATTTTTGTCTGCATGTTTGGGGGAGGGGGAGGAGAAAACCAAACATGTTTAACATTTATGACTTCCAAATAAACCAGTCCCATGGGTTATTCTGATCATTATCTTGGAGCCTATCCCAGAACTTCAGAGGTATATAAAGGGTAACCTCTGATGGACACATAAAAGGGGTTCCACATTCTGCCTGCCTGCTTGCCCTCCTTTTTGGGATATCTGCAGCTCAGCTTTTCTTCAGAAACCTTGGTCTCGTCTCTCCAACAAACACCATGAGTCAACCGTGCTGCAGCTCAGGATCCCTTAATGGAAGGCGGTGTGTCACATCTGCTTCAGCCATCAGCCGTGGATATAGAGGCGCCAACAGTTTGTCTTCTATCTGCTACACTGGAGCAGGGAGATGTGGTGGTTACAGCAACATCAGCCACTACAACATTGGCCGTAGCAGGAGACTTTCAGGAGGAAGCCTTGGAGGATATGGAGGAAGTTCTGGTGGATACAGTGCAGGCTTCAGGGATTTTAGTAGCTTGGGCTATGGTGCTGGGCCCTTGGGCTATGGACCTGGGCCCATAGGTTATGGTGCTGGTGTTGCAAGGCATGGGGGCTTCAGTAGTCACAGTATAGGGGCTTATAGCCCAGGTGGAGGATTCAGCAGCCACAGCCTTGAAGGCTATGACACTGGTTACAGTGGTGGCTATAGAAGTAGTGGCTTCAGCAGCCGGAGCCTTGGTGGTGGCTGCAGCAAAGGTTATGGGAAAACAAGCTTCAGTAGCCGAAGTCTGGGAGGTGGTGTCTATGGCAGAAGAGGCCTTAGCTGTGGTGGTCTTACTTGTGGTAGTTTGGGCTATGATCCCATGAGTCGCTTTGGTGATGGAAGGGGGATCCATGCAGTGAGAATCAATGCAAACCTCTTGAGACCCCTGTGTATCAAAGTAGATCCAGAGATCTCTCGTGTGAAAGAGGAAGAACGAGAGCAAATCAAAACCCTCAATGACAAGTTTGCCTGCTTCATTGATAAGGTGAGGATCATTATCTGCTGCATTTTAAAGAGTCTTTTGTAAAGAGACTTATAGTAAAAACGTCATACTGATCAAAGAGCCTGCAATTATATTTTCAGTTGGGCTTGAATGGGGAAATGGAACAAAGCAGAACCATATTCTGCCATTGTGATTACATTTTTCGGTCTTTTTGAAACATCTTGTTTTGTTGATCTTTTGCTTGTCTTACTAAAATCTTACTCTGTCAACAAATTAAACACCTTTTGTTTTTGATCAGTCAATTTAATTCAAGTAATTGGATGTTCACAAAACTGCAGGATGGGCATTTTTTTCAAATATTGAAACAGCTTGGCAGAAAAGGCTCCTTATAAAGTAATATCAAAGTCAATATCTGCAATATCAATATCTGCTGGAAAAATGTCCTTAATTACAGGAACACACCAGAGGCAATGTGGCCTTTATTTACATGTGTGTTTTCGACTCATCACCACAATGGTAAAAAGTATAGGGCCATTAGCTTGTTGTGCACAGACCCATCGATAAAAGCCTTATGGGTACACTTTTGAGATGTCAAACTGTAAATTATCATCCACACCACACAGTGGTTTAATTCATCTCCAACAATCATGGGAACATCAAAGAGAGTATAATAAAGAAGACTGTAGGAAATGGAGTGTGTCGGGGGTGGGGGGGAGGAATGACACAGTCTGCAGCAGTGCCTAACATACCATTATAGTATAGACACAGAATGAGCAACTGCATCTCCTGGAATTTAGAGAAACAAATGCTGGGTTGGCTGTTGCAGGATATGGTGCAACCTCTAGTCTTTTCTGATGGACTACTGTGTTGTGGGCCCTTTACTTTTTAAGCAACTCTGAAGCAAGACATGCAGGATGCCAGAAATGCAAACAAACCACTCCAAGTTTTCCAATGGAGCAAACTGATGCCCGTTCCTGTCCTCTTTTCTCCACTCTTTACCTTGTGATTTTTTGGAGTTGCACTGGGCCATGGTGAAGGGGAAGGAAGATGTATGTGTTCTGTTTCACTGTTGCAAGATTGTACAGATTCCATTCTCTAGTCTCTCCAGTAAACACCACTTTATTTGTATTCAGAAAACAGAATATAAGATTCCTTTGAGGCTTATAGCTGGCTAATCCAGCAGTGAATATAGCTACTATTCTCCCCTCACTAGGAATTAATCAATTGTTAAACAACACAGGCAGATTAATTGCAAAATAAATATGCCTAGGACTGCTCTCCTATTTATTTGCAGACCAATTTTGTTTCAGTTCTACAATTTGTAATTTAAAAGACATTCTTTTATTCTGGGACAGTAAAAATCCCCAGAGAATAGCTTTCTATCCCTGAAGGAAAAGGTGACAGCATGATGAAACTTAATTGTGTTTGATTATCTGTTTTCCAGCTAAGGGGGGTTGCAGACTGCCAGAAATAGTGTGAATTCAGTCCACTTTTAGGGTTAGGGTTAGTGCTAGGGAATCATGGGAACTGTTATTTTTCTGAGACATTGAGCCTTCTCTGTCAGACAACTCTGATGCCACAATAAAATACAGTTCCCATGGTTCCCTAACTCTAACCCTAACCCTAAAAGTGGACTGAATTCACACTATTTCTGGCAGTCTGCAACCCCCCTAAGTCTCTTCAATTTTCCAAACGTTTGATTCAAGAACTGAAGATTCCCCCATCCTCATTAATAGGCATGGCTCAAGGTCTTTATTTGCAGTTTGTACTGACACAGTATAATCTTGACACCCATTACAATTACAGGTGAGACACTTGGAACAGCAGAATAAACTCCTGGAAACCAAATGGAGCTGTCTGCAACAACAGGAACCCAAGGAGAGGAAAAGCACTGAACATCTATTTCAGAACTATGTTGCAACCCTAAAGAAGCAGCTGGAGATTTTGTTGAATGAACGAGAGCAACTGAAACTGGAACAAGTCAAATTCCAGGATGTGGTTGAAGATTACAAATGCAGGTACAATACACAAAAATAGGAAATAAAATGGCATGCACAATCCTGACTTCAGGCAGGGGTAATACTCTCCAAGCTGGCCTAAATACCCTAAAGGCACCAGATCTTCTCTAATTTTGGAAACTAAGCAGGGTCAGTCCTGATTAGTACTTGGGTAGGATCATGGGAGACTGCCAACAAGTACCAGGTGCTTCAGGATATATTTCAGAGGCAGGAACTGGCAAAATCACCTCTGAGGATCCCTAGCCTAGGAAAACCCTATAAAATTATCAGATCACCATACATTGACAGGTGACTTGAAGGCACACACACACAGAGTACTCACCAGCAACAGCATATCAGAAATACTGACTGACTCAAGTCTTCCTCCACCATATGCTTCATGGCCATACAAGATCTTGATACCTAGAATTCCCCTGTACTAGTGCAGTGCTCTAATCAGGGACCCAGAACTGATTTTAAGTTACCAGAGGGTGTCTCAACATTGGTAGGCAGGTTATTGTTAATTTTGCCTGCTTGCAGGTAGTCACAAGGAGAGGGCAACGTACTTTCCCCATCTGTTGTCATTCATACATAATTAAGTATGAAGACACAAGCATAATATGTACTTAAAAGTGCCTTGGATAGGATTATGGTAGTTATACCAAAGTAAGTGTGCCTAGGATAGGTTGCAGACAGCCTTTATTATTCATGGGAGAGCTCAATGACTGTAGCTGTCTTAATATTTCTCATTGCTTGATCATTTTACACTTCTGACTGGCAATGCCTGGGGAGGTTCAAATATATAGGAGCCTTGGTGGTCCAGTTTTGCTAGATTATGTTTTGCTAGCCTAGTCAAGGCTGCCGCCATACAAACATCAGTGATTCCTTGGGACTTTGCTATATTGTTACTGTTAAACTGGGCAAGTCACACTCTCTGAGATTTTAGTATCTCCATTTTTTCCACTACAAGGTATGAAGGAGAAATCAATCGACGTCTGAGTGCAGAAAACGAATTTGTGGTGCTGAAGAAGGTCAGTAATCTTTGACTGTTAGTGACATAAATGGGCAATGAAAATGACTAAAGGGTTAGACGTAGAATAGACATCAAAGTCCTACACTTGGTAATGGGCTTCCTATAGGCATCCAGTTGGCTAATGTGTGGGAAAACAATGCTGAAACAGATGGAAATTCAGTCTTACCCATCGGGTTTTACTTATGTTTCCCTTATGCAATCAAAAGAAAGGCCCTTTATGTTCACAGCACAATGAGGTTTTTTTTTTAAAGTGGCTTTCCAGATGTTGCTGGACTCCAACTCATTTCATTCCTCAACATGCTAGCTGGGGCTAATGGGAATTGCAATCCAACAATATTTGGAGGGCCACACATTTCCTAGCCCTGTCTTACAATGATGTAAGCCACTTTGAATATTTTCTAGCAAAGTGGGACATGCATTTACATCATACATAACGTAGGTCATTCTTATATTGCAGTTTTTTCTATATATTTTAATTACATTTCTTAAATCTATATAAGCACAGATCTCATTCAGATGTCTATCACATATGCAAGCAATGTGGTGCATCTTGTGAAAACTAAAGAACATTTCAGTGAATCACAGCACACATTTCAATGGAATTTACAGTCAGAAAGTATAGCAAGAACTACTTGAAATGGGAGAAAAATACTCACAATTACCAGTCACATATTTTATTATATATTCTGGTGGTATACGATTCCTGAGAGACTGTAAGCTAATGAAAAGGATCCCTATGTTTGATTATACCCCTCCTATCTTCTACCTCCAGTTGGGACATCTACACCTACAGTGGAATCAATAGACCTTATTAAGAGGGCAATTCTATACCGAAGAAGAAGGCATCACACAGCCTTCTCAATGTTGTTAGACCACATCTCCCAACATTTCTCAGCAGTGGTTATGCTAGCTAGGGTTGCCGGGACTTGTAGGCCAACAAATACTGGAAATGCATAATCACCACCTTTAGTATCTGGCACTGAAGTTTTAAGTGCTTTAATATTGTGAGTACAGAGGGGAAGGTTTGGATTTGATAGTTCACTACACCAAATTCTTGACTGAACATGTGAAGATCTTTCTTTCTTTTTCTTCAAACAATTTATGTATAATTAATGTTAACAACATTGACTATGTCATATCTTTTAGGATGTGGATTGTGCCTATACTGGCAAGGTGGAGCTGGAGGTGAAAGAGGAAGCCCTAAGACAGGAATTAGAGTTCCTCAGATGTATCTACGATGCAGTAAGCAAGCATCCCCATCCCTTACCAACACATATGGGACTACATTCAGTTGCTGGTCCTAACTAGAGCAGTCCAAGTGAATCAATAAGAACTTAGTAAATCAACACTGAAGTAATTTTTTTTAATTCCATAGGTTTGCTCTATTTGAGATTAACATTTGGTTTTAAGCTGTGGTTTGTTCTTGCTTTATCTTTTTTTTCTGAAATGGTTGTGTTCCTCCCATAGATTTCTCTCTGCCATGCTTTGCACCAGGCACTGAGAAAGGGGGAAAGTCACAAAAGATATCCCTCCCTTTTTCCACAGCCCAACGTGAAATGACGAGGGTTGGGGAACCCCTACTTCTGCCTCAAAGGGACCCAAGGGAATGGAAGATACTGCCTGATTTACGAGCTTATCTTAAAATGAGGCTAGGTTGCTTTAACTGCTCTGACTGGCTCCTGTTGCATTTTGGGGTTTGTAGAGAGCTTAACGGCTCTCTAGCTGAATATTTGAAATGCCCCTTCCTAAACTACATTCCAGAATGCAACAGGAGGCATCCAGAGCAGTTAAAGTGACCTAGCCCCGTTTTAAGAGTGTAGAGCGATAGTCTTCTTAGACAAGGGAGATGTGATGTGAGTCTTGATGTCTCTACCTTCTCCAGAGATTAGTGCAAAGTGATACTATATTCCCTTTTCTCCCGCCCTCTCTGTAAATCCTAGTGGCCCAGTGGAAGGGAAAGAGTTGTTATTGTTAACTAAAAATGCCTGGCTACTCAGGAGAGATGCTGGTGAAATTCTTGGGATCGAAAGAACACTAGCATTTGTTCTTACCCTCGCCAAGAAAGGGAATATTGTCTGATTGACACAGTTCATGAAAAGAACAATTGATCACTTTGAAATTGTTCATATTACATGACATTGCTGTGAAAAGCTGTTTGAATGAAAATGTGTTGATTTCCAAAAACAGTACATAACTTTGCACAGAAAGTAGTGTATTTTGTCCAGAAAACAAAATTTTCTATGAGACATACACTGCCCTCTATGCAAAAACAGTTTCCCCTCAAGGTTTTTGTAAACATTTTCTCTGCAAAACAAAAAGGTCATGAAATGTGAAAAATCATTGAAAAAATGTACAAGAATTGTACCAGTGAGAGATGGCTTTTGAAATGTTCATTTTTGTTTACAAGAATGAAATAGCCAAAGGTTTACATGAAAGTAAAGAGGTGAGCTTTTAAAGCACTTGAATCTTTCTCCAGCTTGGCTCAGTCTCCTCCCTCACTAATAGGATTGCCAGAGCAGGAATATCCCAGGACCTGAGATTTCAGGACCCAAACCTGAGTCCTGGGACGTTATCACATCAGCCTTGTGTCTTACAGCAATTGTGTCATGAAAGGAAATAGGAACTTTGAAACGTTTGTTATCACACTTCTTCTTTCCCATGTTGGCACTGCTTGGAAACCCCCCCCCCCCCGGCACCCTGATGTGATAAGCCTCTGCTTCACTTCTGGCATTACAGCCATGAAATGCCATGAGGAGGCCTGATCCTCCTCCTGCTCCCACTCACTATCACAAAGCACAAATTCTGTGCCTATTAGTTTATTTATTTTTAATTTTGCTGTGTTTGCATAATTGCAGCAAAAAATGATTATAATTATTAATTTATTATTTAGTTTTTTTGCTGTAGGTAGTGTTTTTTGGTTTTGTTTTTTTGCTGTAAGTTGGAACACAAAGGTCTGAAGCAGGAGTCGGTAACCCCCAGCCCAGGTGCGGCCCACGGAGGCCTTGGGACCAGCCCTGCCACTGCCGCCTCTGCGCGTGAGCGCAGGTGCCATTTCGGCATCCAAAATGGCACCCGAGCTTGCACACACATGCGCACAGTAGCAGGCACCATTTTGGAAGGCCCAATGGAAGGCCCCTTGCTGTAATGCTAGATTTGAACTGATGAGGCTTTTCATACCTTTGCAGCTGTGCTATAAAAGTGACATTTAGAGGTCATTGATGTGTTTTTCCCAACAATGAAAAGGTGCACTATTGTAACAGAGTAGCAGCAGGAACAGACACATCATCATCATCTAAGTACCAGCCAAATACTGTTTGATCCTGTTAAAATTCTGCTTTTTAGCCTTGTGTGGTAAAGTTCTTGGAGATTACACCTTGTGATGTCACAAGAGATGGGTCCTGGTGATGTTACAAGGGTGAGGTTAAAAGGTCAGCCTCTGGTTATGTCATTAAGCTGGACAAATAAAGCATTGACTACAGTTTTGAAGGTAGTATCCTCACACTAATATTCTTTCACACACCTTAAGAACTTAGCAATAGCAAGTATATTTCTATACAGCTTACCGGTGTACTAAGTGATTTCCAAAGTATAAGGTACTTGCCCCCAACAAGCTGGGTACTCATTTTAGCGACCTACAGAAGGATGCCAGGCTGAGCTGACCCACAGCCCCTAGCTGGTATTGAATTCAAAAATCAAAAAAATTGATTTGTGAGTGAGTGGCTGCAGTACAAGCATTTAACCACTGCACCACCAGGGCTCCCTAATAAGAGGGTCCAGGCTCTGAGATCTGGAAACCCTACCCATGGATTTCTGCTGGCTCTTGTTATTGACAAAAGTTATTACTATCCAGAGGCTTCCTGAGGCAAAAGTCAGGATGGCATGCTTCCCCATCCCAAATGGTTTAAAATCTTCTGAAACAATGTATTGGCAGGAACTGGAAAGCCTACAGACAACATCAGCTGATACCAGTGTTGTTGTGTCTATGGACAACAGTCGAGACCTTGACATGGAGGGCATCATTGAATCTGTGAGGTGCCAGTATGAAGAGATTGCCCAGAGGAGCAAGGATGAGGTCAATGCCCTGTATGAAACCAAGGTAAACTCCCCAAAGGATTTCCTGTGAATGATATTGGTTGCTACTGAAATTGCATCACTGGTGGGCAGGCTTTAGGCTTGATGGATTCTGTGCTTTTCTACTTGATCCACCAACCAAAACCAGGTGCAAAAGACACAGGCTCAGAATGAAAGAATCCTGAGCTTGGCAATTCATTTGGGATTATAATTCATCATCTATATTTATTTCCTGTCTTTCTTTCAATGAGCTCTGACTAATTCTAGAGTTAGGAGATTATTCCACCACTGAAATAACCTGGCCTATCTCTTCCGAATTGAAGCCTAATTTGGGAGGCAGCCAGGCCCTATCACAAGGATTTTGCTGCTGAAGCTGCCGGGTGAGTCCAGCAGCCAACTTCAGCAGCCATTTTTTGAAGTCGGAAAGCTCCTGGTTTCGAAAAAAAGGCTGACAAAGTGTGCTAGGGACCTGGGCTGCAGCTGGGCTGGACTCACCCAGTGGCTTTGGCAGCAAAATCCTTGTGATAGGACCCAGCTGCCTCCCAAATTAGGCTTCAGTTCAGAAGAGGTAAACCAGGTTATGTCAATGGTGGGATAATCTCCTTAGATAGGTCTTCTGCCTTTCTCACATTTTAGTACATCATCTGCCTTTCTCACATTTTAGTACAAAGAGCTGCAGACTACCTGGGGGCATCATTGCAACAACCTGAGTAGCAGCCGCCATGAAATTCAAGAACTGACCCGCCTTATCCAGCGATTGAAGGCTGACACAGAAAATGCCAAAAAACAGGTGAGCTGGTGTGGCTGGAGATGAAGAGGAGAATAAGCAGGAGAAGTAATGCATTTTTATGGTTTTGTCCTGACATATAGGAATTAGCTCATCATTCAGAATAAACAGAAACAACTTAAAATTAACTTGTTAATTTGTAAATCTGATTTTCAGGTTTAAAGTTTGAGGTAAACATTTAAGATAGTTCGGGTAAAATCCAGGGTCCAGCCTATGCTCTCTGTGTTGCAATGCTGAAATACAGCTTTCTGTATGCAGGAACATCACCAGGGTGGGGGATAAAATGGATGCCATGTCAGGAGAGATGTCATGTCAGTGGGACAGTGAATCTGCTATGGATCTTCACCTAAACTTTAAACTATCCTGGTTGCTGAACTTATTTGGGGATAGGGTTCACAAGCTTGGATAGCTCTTTCAAACTTCAAGCTAAAGCCGAGTATGGATTCACAACTCCAGTAACATGTAAGCCACCAGTCCTGCTGCCAGGACAGGAGGACAATATGTGTCATGTTTAGCAGACCCAAACCTCAGAAACCAAAACAACATGATAGTGTAGAATAGATTAACTAAAGCTTTATTTGGATTTCCGGAGAGAAATTCTCTAGAGACTTGGTAGTGTCAAATCTAATTCTCCCCCCCCCCCCCAAACCATCCAGCCTTTAAGGTTTCCCTCCCAGCCCTGTCTTTCCCCAGCCCACAGTCCATGCACTTTCAACTACATCAAAGGTCTCTTTAAACCTACCGCTTTTCCTTCAATTTTCCCATCTCCTGTATCAATCCATCTATCACAGGAAAGAAGGTGTTGTCTTGCTGGGCATCAAAGTCTTTCCTTAGGAAGTAAACAAAGCCATAAACTGCTACTCTCTCTGGCCATTGCCCATCTGGTCCCTGTTTGCATTCCATTCAGATTACTACTCCCTCCCTTTTCTACTTCTCTTTATTCCCCCATAGCGCTATTTCACTATATCTTTTATCCCCACTCCCTCATATCCCTTATAATGACAGATCCATACTTCTGGAAATAATAATAATAATAATAATAATAATAATAATAATAATAAGTTTTATTTATATTTCCCGCCTTTCCCTACGGATCGGATATGATGATTTGGGAATTCTGCATGTAGAGCAAAGGACATAGGAAGTCACAGGAAGGACAAAATGGGACCAAAATCATCTCTCTAATCTTACTGAGAAATATCAAAACAAGAATTCTGTAGAAATCTGGTTCTTTATAGGTATTTTGATCATGTTAAAAGAAAAAGCCTCAAAGATCAATCATAGTGAGCAATTTCTTGGATTTCCTCTTGTTGCTCCTGTTAAAATAACATTTTTGTTATATTTCATTGTGGCTTGCAACTATATTTTAGCTATCTTTTTTCTGGTTCTTCTTTCAGCAAACTCTTCCAGTCTGCTCTATCTTCCATCGTCTATGGCTCCTTTTATGTATATCATCATCTCTCATGTTTTACTTTGAGCTTATCTCTATCCCTCTTTCCAGCCACAGTTCTTTTTCTTTTGCACAGTGGAAAGAATTCAGCTACAGTTTAAACACTATTATTCTAATAAAGGAATAGTCTGTAGCAAACTTTAGTGTATCCCAAATTACCTGATA
This sequence comes from Phrynosoma blainvillii, assembly GCA_026167975.1. NCBI lineage: Eukaryota > Metazoa > Chordata > Lepidosauria > Squamata > Phrynosomatidae > Phrynosoma > Phrynosoma blainvillii. The sequence goes on along the minus strand of JANUYF010000002.1, from coordinate 202,846,028 downwards.
TGGGGAACTGGCCATTTTCTTCCTCTGTCTGGCAATGAATAGCATCGTGATTGTGTCCATTAGCTATAATTGTTTCTTCTTTCCTTAAAAGCTTGCCAGGGACCAGCAGCCAATCACCTAGGGACCAGTACATTAAGTAACACAGTTTTACATCACAGAGTCTGAAAGACTACTCTGATACTGGCTCATTGCCAGTGAACAAACTCTGGAGCCTATAGTAGGATAACATTTATATCAAATGTATATCTCTACTCCTTGCTATCCTTCCATAAGCTGCTGAAGACATGTTTGTTTCAGCAGGCTTCTGCTCAAGGGGAAAAAGCTTTTCAAGGGCTATGTTGTTTGTATTCATTGTTCTTTTAACTAGGTTGTTTTTAATTTTATTGATAGTTTAATTCTGTTTTTAACATGATTGTGTTTCACAGGGTTTTCTTAGGCAAGGAAGACTCAGAGGTGGTTTTGCCAGTTCCTTCTTCTGAAATATTGCCTATAGCAGCTGGCATTTATTGGCATTTTCTCATCCAAGTACTAACTAGGGCTGACCCTGGTTCCAAGATCAGTTGGGATTTAGTGCCTTTAGGGTGTTTAGGCCCTATTTTTTAAAAATGTTTGCATGATATGAAGTTGTTTCAATTGTAGCTGTTTTAACTTTTGTAAGCTGCCTTGAATCCCAGACTAGAAAAGAATTATGATCATAATCACCACCACCACCTTGCTCAGTAAGCTTCCTTGCTTCCTTGCTCAGTACCACCTAGTTGTTTCTGTGGATATGCACCTAACATCACAAATACCAGTTCAGAAGAAGCACATGCCACCCCACCTATCTCATCTGATTTCTACAACAGCTTTCCTCAACATGGATTGGACTACAACTCTCATTCCCTTCCACTCTCATTCCCTTCCAACATGGCTGAATGGTAGTTCAACACACCTGGATATTAATAATAATAATAATAATAATAATAATAATAATAATAATAATAATTCTGACGAGCAATCGGGTTGCACTAGTGTCCCAGGGAAGCAGCAGCTGGCTGCATCTCCTCTTTAGGTGTTATTAATGATTTAATTAGATTAAGGAAAACTCTCACACAACGACTAACCTTTTAACTGTGTGTCCTTTCAAGGTGGAAGCACTGCAGGTTGCTCTTGCTGACAAAGAGCAGCAAGGCGACTGCACCCTGAAGGATGCCAAGGAAAAACTGGCTGAGGTGGAGAAGGCCTTGCAGACAACTAAGGATGAATTGGCTCGCTTGCTGAGGGACTACCAAGAATTGCTGAATGTCAAGCTAGCCTTGGATATTGAGATTGCAATGTACAAGTCACTTCTGGAAGGAGAAGAGAGCAGGTGAGTAGAAAATATCTGCCCAGACATTGGACGTTTTCACACTGGGCTTAAGGCAGAAGCAATCCTACCTCACTCCGGCCCCATGCCGGCTCCTTTGCCAGCGTGTTCAAACGACGTCGCAGTGCCATCCCCGGCATCCAGTGCCATCCCCGGCATCATTCCGGGTCCTTTCTCCGCGTGTTCAAACGACGTCGCAGCAAGCCCCACCCCACCCCACCCCGCCCCGTCCTGTCCCATCCCCGGCATCAGCCCCATTCTTTGCAATTCCTCTTTTTAAAAGAAATTGCATCTGCTGCGGCCAGAATCATACCGGAATGATGCTGTTGTCACCGATCTGAAGCTGCAGGATCCATTCCAGTATGATTCTTTCATTGCTTCCATGCGGCTTTAGACCCCAAGTGTGAAAACGTCCATTGCTATTTCCTTGATGAATGTTGCATAATGTCGTATTTGGAATGCTGATGATTAGTGTAATCAAGAAATGATGAATTCATCAGCTGGCATTTGGAATCCAGGAAGTATTACTAAAATACAGCCATAATTTTTAGGATACTACTATATAAATTATCCTAAAAATAATGGCTGTGTTTTAACTAATTATAAATTCTAGAATGTGACCAATGAAGATATAAAATTTGAACTGTGAAAGTTTATATACAAGACTGGCTTTTAAACACATCAGGCCCTTTCATAGAGACTAGTACAATTGATTTCCCTCCCCCGCTTTTTAAAAATGAAATATTGCCAATTTCAGAATTGTAACACCATTTCCTCTCAGTTTTCTAGGAGACTTAGGAGTTTTTCATACAGCTGAAAAAACCGACTTACCTTTCCCTGTTTGAATCCTCTTCCGGGATGAAGCCAGGTATTATCAAACTGACAAACTCCCAAATTTGGCACCTATTCCGCCAGCTGAGTGCAGCACCTGGATGCAGCCCAGGTCCCAGGGATGCTTTGGTGGCCATTTTTACAAGCCAGGAGTTTTCTGGCTTTGAAAGGGAGTGTTTGGGACTCGGGCTGAAGCCGGGCTGCATTCAGCCAGCAGAATTGGTGGCAAATTTGGGAGTTTTTTTGGTGTAATAATACCCGTCTTCATCCCTGAAGGGTATTCAAACTGGAAAAGGTAAATTGGGTTTTTTAGTTGTGTGAAAAACTCCATGAATTTGTTTAACAAGTATATCTTCTCTTTTCTCCACAGGATATGTAGTTCTACACCAGTGAACATATGTAAGTAACTTTTAGAAGCACCCCATGAAAAAAATGTCAATTCCTAAAGCCATAGAAGTGTGTGTGTGTGTGTGTGTGTGTGTGTGTAATAAGAAACTTCTCTCTTGCTATAGCTGTGACAGGTTCCTCCAACATATCTGTACCTGGTGGAGGTCACTTTGGTGGAGCTGGATTTAGAAGGAGACACATCAGCAGCCCTGGAGCTGGAGGGCATGGTGGTAGAAGAAGACACCCCAGCAACAATGCAAGATTCAGCTCTAGAAGTGGACATCTTGGCTGCAAAACTGGATACAGCTCCAGGAGTGGAGGGAACCTCAGTCGATGCACAATGAGTTCTGGCTTTGGCCAATGCAGCCCCAGCACTGTGGTGCCATGTGGTGAACCAAGAGATTGTGTCCCAGTGAAAATAGAAAGCACTGGAGGTGGAGGCTGTAGTTCTAGGAACAGAGGGTCCAGTAGAAGGAGTGAGGGTTGCAGCCCAGGCAGGGCACACCTGGCATCAACTGGTGGGATTTGTAGTACAGGGAATTTTGTTGTAAGTAGCAGCTACACCACTCATGGCACAACTAGTGGTGCAGGAGAGGAATACACTACTGAGCTATACTAGAACAATGTGTAGATGGCATCTCAAAGTTCTCCTTTCTGTCTTTGGGCAACTGTCTGTCTGTCAGTCTTTAGGGGGGGGCAATTTTGGTAATTTTCGGTAAAAAAAATCTGCAGTTTATCTTGAGGAAAGTTGACATGGATTTCTTCTCCTTTCCCCATTTTTTTCTTCTTTGCTACTGGTGAAGAGGCAAGAGCAAAAAAAGAAAAAAAATACTGTTGCTTTCTGCTATGCCCTGGATCTCATGTCATTCCATGGGATTTGTGGGTAGGGGAGGGGTGGCAGCTTGCCAGAGAAACTGTGACTGGAAATATTCAGGAAAAAGCAAATCTGCAATTTCCTCTTTGTTTTCTAGAATGGGATGGGCACCAATAAAGGGTCTATCAGTGACTCTCTCCAGTTTCCACTCTTCCCCAGATTTCTGCAGCTACGCCCACCCCTTATTTCAAAACTTGAATAGAAATATTTTTACCCCCAAATAAATTGTATGGGGCAAATGCGAATGGAGAAATTTGCCACTTCCTGGGGCTTCTAGGGGCTCATTTTTTTGGGGGGGTGGCATTTTTCCCACCAAGGGTTATGTGTCTAGGGGAGACATAAGGACTGTAATCCATACAATTTCTGCCCCTGTTCGAAGTGTATGAGAAAAAAGAAAAGAAAAAAAAATCTACACAGACTTCAGAGGGGAAGTTGCATGAGGAATTTCTAACTATTATGTTTGTTCTAACTGATGTAAGTCTCCTTGAGTTGCAAATGGGGGGGGGGGGGGAGGTGGGATACAAATAAATATAAAAACAATGATGACAACAACAATCCCAGCTCATCAGCAGCCTCACTAGCCCTGGTTAATGGGTCTACTGTGAGCTCTATTGGTATTGGCAGGTCTCTCAGCATCATGGAGGAAATGGGATGCAGATCCAAAATTGGGAGCTTCCAGCACCAGGAAGCGATGCCAAGTGGGGTATGGAAGGCACTGCTCTACTATCAGATAAAGTCTAGGCCTTGTTTGGTTGGGAGGGTGTGTATTTCCTCTGTCTGCTGATGGAAGCAACAACAATCATGCATCAAGTTGACTGGCTTAAAAAAGTTAGCAATGACAAAAGATCTGTGCTCAGTTCGGGTATTTCCCCTCTCATGTGACTCCAGTTCTATGAGCAGGGTTGAACAGGATGTGCTTCCTGCCTGATCTCTCTTGAGGGGCTTATTGCATTACTTTCGAAATTAGCTTCCTGGGATGCAGCTGGGACATGGCATGGAGGCAGGAATTATTGCATTGTAATTTGCTACCAAATTGCCAGGCAACTGCAGCCCGGGTCCCAGCCGTGCTCAGCTGGCAGCCATTTAAAACTCTAGAGCTTGCTGACTTCGAAAAAGCACTGGCTGAGCACAGCTGGGACCCAGCAATTCAGCAGTGAATTACTATGCAATATTTCCCTCCTCCATGCTGTATCCTGGCTGCATCCCGAGAGGCTAATTCTGATTTAAAAGGTAATGCAATAAGCTCCTTGGTGTTACTCATTAAGGGCAGAATCTCTGCAGTATGGACCATTGTGTCCCATACTCTGTAGGCTCCCTCTGTAATTTCATTCAGAACTTTAATGGACCTATCAAAGATACTGGCCTATAATGGGGACAGCGTTCACTACCTTGGGCTGCTCCTTTGGGATTTGGACTAAAACACAGATTGACATGGAAGCCGTAAGCCTGGTTCAAACTCTCCTCCTCACCACAACAGTCTTGAAAAGTAGAGGTGCACTCTACAACAGAAGTGTGGACTAATTTACAAGTTATTATTGTTGCCATGAAGGTTGTGAGTATTGCCAAAGATGGCATCTCCACAGAAAAATCTGAGCAGTCTCATACAATATAACCTGAAATCAGCTTAGTGTGAACACTGGATGTTGGGCATGGAGGAAGTGCACATGCATACAGAGAGAGAGAGAGAGAGAGAGAGAGAACAAGAACTCCAGGACATGTGAAGTCTTTCTCATGTGCAAAAATTGGAAAAGTTATAGCTGGGGGCTGCTGCAGGAGAGTTTCCCTAGGGAAGATGCCATTTTGGGAAACATCTCTGTGGCAACCATCATGTATATCACTTCATAATATCTTGGACAAAGTATACCTGGATATCTGAGTTGTGTGTCCAATCTTCAACTCAATACACATGGAAGAAAAGGTTATTTGATCATATGTATATATGTAGTTATTATTCTATTGTCTACTTGTCACTTATGAAATTATTCTCACCTTCTTCTCTGTCCTGCAAAGAGACAGTGGCTGGAACCCTGTTGGGCAATTATGAATGTGTAATTGCGAATTACATACTTGTGACTGTTTTGTATTTATGATCTCTACATATCCCCTTCTCCTTTAGGTGATATATAGGAACTGTGAACATCCCTAAACGTCCAATTATTGGACAGCAACCACTGTAGTTGATGGATCAGTTCCCTGTCACTTGGGAAGCATGTTCATTCTCCACCATGAGGGGGAATTGCAACATGATCCTACCTCTGTTTGTCTCCCCAAAGATCACTCACAGGAGGGGTGTATGACTGTCAGCCAGCTGCTTCCTGAATGGCAAGGGAACAGATCTCCATCAATTGTAGCAGCTGCTATCTGGTAAATGCAGAATGAGGGAATCAGGATTTACTCTGTAGCACTGGAAAACAGTGCTTACACATTCATAACTTCCCAACAAGATACTGGCCATCATCCCTAAATCATCTTGTTTTATAGTGTTGTTTTTAATGTGAAGTGGCTGAGGGTTAAGTTGCACATTTTAGCCTGAAACCAACTGGTTAGTCCCAACTAGAGTAGACTATTGAATCAATTGTTGAATGGTGAGTCATTGCATAGGGAAATCCAAGGTTGTTGGACTGAAAACTGGAGATGACTCCTGCACTTTTAATGGTTGTGCAGAAGAGGGAAATTCAGGTGTTGCTTGTTACCTGGTTGTCTGACAAGCAATACCTGCTCAAAGTCCATTTTCTACACAGTTTAATCTAGCAACCCTGGGTAAATCCCATTGGTTCACTGGATCTCTTCTATGTGGGATTAACAATAGGTTTTAGGTCTATGTTAAATGTGCAGTGGGCAGAATCTATCCCTTTTTTAATGCTTACATTATGGGAAGCTTCACTGAGACCAGGTGTGCCACAGGTAAGGGGCAGGACAGCAGCCCCAGCTGTTTTTTTTCTTTCTGTTTGCTAAATGTACCTGTAGGCTGTCTTGTGATATGAATCCACACCTGAACTGCTTTTTGAATTTGGGGGAATATAGATAGAAGTGTAGTGGTTTTGTGGTAGACGTTATGAAAATAAACTATAAAAATTCAGCTGTGTGTGCTTTGTTGACCTAAGTCTTACCTCTGTAGACATCAATGTTCTGGGCTTATAGATCAATGGACCAAATGGCCACATAGAATCAGCATTTTTAAAAGCTCCTATTAAGGGAGAAAGATTATTTTTAAAAGTGATATGTTTCAGCCTATTTCTCACTTGAGAACATAAGTGAGAGAAATTTCTGCTCACTGCTGAAGGTGGTCTCAAAATATGATAGGATGAAGCACACTGGACGTTTAAAGAATAAATGTCATTACATAGCATCTGGGATTTGTTTCGTCTCTGCATAGGTTCTGCGTGGATGCACCCCTGTTTTTGTATTTTGCTGGTTATCTCACAATGGGACATTATTTTGGTAGACACCTACACAATTTTCTTTGGACTTTGGAGACAGAAATGAAATGTCTGTTTTCCAGAGTGCTACAGATATACATGAGCAGCCTTCCTCTTTTTTAAAAAAAATGTCTGAACTTTCCTGACATTATGGTTCAAACCAGTTTGCAGGGATATCTGTGCACACACATTAACAATGTAAAAGCACATTAATTAAATCACCTTCCTCAAAGAAATCCTGATAGGCCCCCAGGCTTACATCAGCACTTTACTTCTAAAAGTGGTTCTTCATTCTTGACTTTAGACAAGCTCAGGGTTGCTCTGGATTTTTTTAAAAAATATTTTTATTCATTTATATCCCACCTTTCTCCCAATCATGGGACCCTAGGTGACTAACAGCATATTTATAAATAATGCATAATAAAACTATACAAAGTCATTCATAAAAATGTTACTATAAGAGTTGTTTAAAAGCAATTAAACAATGTATATAATTAAAAATATTAAATACTAAAAACATTTAAAGTAATTAAAAGACCATATACAAACCTTTTTTTAAAACAACAACAACAACAACAACCAACATCTGATAGCACTAAACCCCCATCCCAGTCAGTTTTTAAAAGCCTGATGGCATAAAAATGTTTTGACTTGCTGATGGAATGAGAGCAATGATGGGACCATCCTGGTCTCCCTAGGGAGGGAGTTCCAAAATCTGGGAGCAGCCAGCAAACAGGCCCTCTCTCTTGTTCCCACCAGCATGGGAAGGTGGTGGGGCAGAGAGAAGGGCTTCTGCAGATGACCCTAGAGCTCTAAAGGAAGATACAGTCCTTCAAATAACCTAGACCCAAACTGTATAGGGATTTATAAGTCAAAACCAGCTTTTTTTAAAAAAAGTTTTTATTGCTTAAAACAACATAAATTCCACATCACTTAATATGACAATACCTACATAATACATATATACACACCACAATGAAAAAAAATCACAAGACAAACATTATCATACATAACCCTCCTTTATGTATGTTATGTTTTTGCACTTCTCTTCTATCCTTGTTGAATTTAACTACATTATAATCTACCTTCCATAATATACATGAACTTTTTAAAAAGTATTATCTGCATTTGTCCATCACTTTCTTTTTTTGTAATTTCTCCCTATTTCTTTCTTCTTGATGAATAATAAATTTCATATATTTGGCCATATAGCTCTCCAATATTTTCTTACTAACAACCATTATTCCTCAACTTTTTTGACTGATTTAGTTTTCAAATTATTAGTCATCATAATATCCATTTCCATAATGTCTGCCAATTTAAGCAGCCATTCTTTATATGTTGGAATTTCTTCCTTTTTCCATTTTGATGCGTATAGCATCCTCGCCACAGTCACCATATATAATAATGTCTCCAATTTTCCTTTTCAATTTTTTCCAGTCCTGTCATTATATTCAATAAAAATAGTCCTGGTTCCACGGGGAAAGCCATTGCAAACTTTTTTTTTATCATGTGTGAGTATATATGAGGGGTAGGCAACCTACGGCCCGGGGGGCCGAATGCGCCCCCCCTGAGGCCTTTGGACCAGCCCCAGGCTGGTTCTGCTACTGCCGCCGCTGCCACCCCCCACCGCCACCCCCCCTCGCCACTGCCCGCCATGATGATATTGATTATTGTTGTTATTACTTGTTCTTGGGGTTTTCTTGGCAAAATCTCCACAGAGGTTTTGCCATCATGGCTTTTCTGGGGCTGAGACAGTGTGCATGCATCCCTGCTTGTTCGTGGGCCTGCCTTCCAGTTGTTTCCATGATGATAATGATTATTGTTGTTATTACTTGTTCTTGGGGTTTTCTTCACAAAATCTGCACGGGGTTTTGCCATGGCTTTTCTGAGGCTGAGAGAGTGTGCATACATATATTTTTATTTTTTTATTTTTTGCTTCAGCCCCCCAATTGTCTGAGGGACAGCAACCCGGCCCCCGGCTCAAAAAGGTTGCCTACCCCTGGTATATATCTTTCCAATAGTTCTTAGCTTTATTGCAACTCCACCACATGTGGCAGAACGATCCTAGTTTTAGTTGACATTTCTAACATTCTCTTTTACTTGAGTTGTAAATCTTATTTAACTTGAGTGGTGTAAGGTATCACTAGTGTAACAATTTGAGATAGTTCTCTTTTAAATTTTGATTCAATGTAAATTTGTTTTTCCCCAAACTTTCACCTAGCTCTCTAGATGAATTTCTTGTCCAATATCTGAGCCCATTTTATCATGTTCTCTTTAATTGTTTCATATTCTAATTCTTATTGTAGCACATATTTATAATGTTTATCCATCTCATGGTCATCTTTACCCAATGGTATATTTTTAAAATCTTTCTATTCTTTTTCAAATCCTTCTAATTTAGAGTTAATTTTAAATCTCTCAAGCCACTATTTATAGTTAAACCAACTACACTTTATTCCTTTTGCTTCTAGTTCTTCCCTTGTTCTTATTTAGTATTGATTGCATGGTCTTTATACCTGACCCATGGTGTATCCTGTCTTGCCGTCTTCCGAATAAGGCTTCCTGAGGAGAGAGCCTCAGCTGAATCCTCCTATATGTTCTTTTTTTGTTTTCGCTTTTTCCCAAATTATTAATAACGCTTGCCTTACAAAATGGTTTCCAAATTCTTTATGTATTTTTTCTTTGCCATATCAAACGTAGGCATGACAACCATATCTCTGGTTGAATCCTTCTAATTTCAAAATTCTTTCATTTTCCAATTGCAACCCAGATCAATGCATTGGTGCTATGATATAATTTGAAATTTGGAAGTGTATCCGCCTTTATCCTCTGTCTCTGTAAGAATTTTCCACTTCATTCTGGGCTTCTTCCCACTCCACATAATTTTTTTCAAGTCTTTTAGTCCAATTTTAAATATTTTTTCATTTGTTATAGTCGGTAGACTTTAGAATAGAAAATTCATCTTCAGCAACACATTCATCTTAATTACTATGACTCTCCACAATAGTGTTAAATTTAATTTTTTCCTTTTTAATAAATCCATTTTAATTTTCTTCAAAGTTTTTTTAATACCGTAATTGTTCTCTACCTGGTCTATATTCTTGTTTGTTATCCAGATGCACAAATTTCATGCTTTCTTTTTTATTCTGAATCCTGTTTTATCCATTAAATCCATTTCTTTCTCTCTCTTTTTGGACATGTTCTTAGTTATTATCACTGTTTTTTCTTTGTTTATTTTAAATCCAGCCATATTCCCAAATTGCTTAATGATTTCTAGCAGTTTTTCTATTCCATTCAGTGGGTATTCAAGAAATATGACTAGATCATCTGCAAATGCTTGCAACTTGTAAATTGTCCTTTGATAATGATGCCTTTTAGCAGCATTTTGAATTTTGCCTGGAAATAGACTGGCAGCCAGTGGAGCTGCTGCAACAAAGAAGTTTTGTGCTTCCTGTATCCAGCCCCAGTTACCAATCTGGCTGCAGCTGTTTGGGCAAACTGAAGTTTCTGAGCACTTTTCAAAGGTAGCCCCATGTAGACCACATTACAGTAATCCAGACAGGATGTAACCAAGACATGTACCACCATGGCCAGATCTGACTTCTCCAGGAAGATGAGAAGGGATTACTCTGCCCACTGACCTATTTGGTTTGCCTCTGAGCCTGCCAAGATGGTCTCATATTCATTGTAGCAATGTCTTGGGCAGCCCCCAAAGCAGACTATATAATTGAAAGCTGCATGGTGTATCTATAGAGATGGAAACAGCCAATCATGATATTGGGCTTGCTTACACCAGCAAGAAACCCAGTATTCACCCATTAGTGGCTGCGACCCAGGCATACAGCTTTCCTTGGGATTGCCAGGCAATGCAGAGCTTTTCTTCAAAAATTTGGAGGGAAAAAAAAAAGAACTTTTATCTCACATTTGCCTGGAAAATCAGAATTGGTGATGAGGACATGGTTATGTGGCTAAAAACACTATGCACTATAGGATGTGTGGTTATTGTAGATCTGCTCTTCTGGGTTGCTCTGAACTCACCACAGTGAGTGTGGTATTATTGGACCAGGAAACTGCACTGTGGCTATGAGCTGAGTGCAGGGTTTCCTGCCAGTGTAGACAACTCCACTGTTCACTTGGGAATTTATCTTACTCTTTCTAGCAATTCACCATTCCTGAGCTGTGACCTGATCTAAATAAATAACAGCTCATTCTAGATCACTGGTTTTCTTTGTAACACTTCATAATGGCTAAAGGGCCTTTACAGACCCGCCTTTTGAGGTGCCACAGAGCTGCCCCTGGGAGTGGTGGATCGGGGCTGTGGCAACTGCATGCCATGGCCCCAATCCTCCCTTTTACCACCACCAAAAGAGCAGCAAAATGCCATTCCTTTTAGAGGTAGTAAAAGGCTTCCCTAAGAGCCGGCACTGCAGCTCTTCCGTACTCTTTTTGTGCAGTGTGTGTACACACTGCACCAGGAGGGCATCCTAACACCATGTGCCATGCACACAGGTACACGGAATCAGGACAGCATTGAGGTTGAGTTGGGGCAGCCGGCATGTGGCTGCCCTGTCCCAACTTCACCCCCAGGCCGGCCCTTTAGGCTGGTCTGCAAAGCCCCAAATTATATTGTGTCAGTTGTCCATATTTAAAAGCTGTCCACAAAGTACATGAGCTCATATTCCATAGGACAGAAGATCACTTTCAAAATATGCTACATCAGGGGTAGGCAACCTAAGGCCTGAGGGCCGGATGTGGCCCCCCGAGGCCTCCCCAGGCCAGTCCTGCCACCACCGCCACCGCCGCTGCCACCCCCCGCCGCCGCCGCCGCCGCCGCCCACCATGATGATATTGATTGTTGTTATTACTTGTTCTTGGGGTTTTCTTGGCAAAATCTCCACAGGGGTTTTGCCATGGCTTTTCTGGGGCTGAGAGAGTGTGCATGCATATTTTTTTAATTTTTAATTTTTATTTATTTATTTATTTATTTTTGGTGCTTCGCCCCCTAATTGTCTGAGGGACAGCAACCCGGCCCCCGGCTCAAAAAGGTTGCCTACCCCTGTGCTACATGAAGGGCTGTCACATAGAATAGCAGAAAATTGGTTATTGGCTGCCCAGATTTAACAGGCTTGAGTTAGAAGAATGTATATTTTGACTGAAAATTGAGAGAAAGTAATAGTAAGAACAGTTCAGTGAGGCTCTTTCCCACCTATAGGGGATGTTCTAGCTCTGCACTTTGTGGATTAACCTCAAGGTGAAACTAGATGGTCTACTCTACACTTTGAGCTTTATGATTCTGGAATGTAGATAGCTACTGGACGTATTATGATGCTGGTGGTGTTTGACTCTTTTATGCAACATGTGAGATATGATTATATAACCAACCAAACAAGACAAATAAAATACAACCATACAATGACTATCACCACCTAGTGGGAAAATAGGAACATGCATTGACAAGTTGTGTAATAGTTAGAATTGCCCTGGAGGCAAAAGTCTCAAAAATATTTTTCTCTTCTTCTTCCTCACTTAGAAAGCTATGGATCTAAATTTATATACGTTTGCTGACACCAATGTTGTGATGGTCTATGGATAACACAGAGGTAATATGACACCACGTAGGGTCCCGTTGAGCTCCCAGTGATGGAATCAGAAGAAAAGCAGGACTGAAAGGCCTTCCTTTTGCTGCCACTGTGTCCCACATCAAACCCTCCATGCCATTGCTCCCTTTTCCAAATTTATAAGGAAAGGAATAGAAAAATAGAGGAGGCCCTGAAGTTGTATACCCATTGAAATGGGGGAGGTGCTGTCTGCACTGCAGAATTAATGCAATTTGACACTGCTTTAATTGCCATGGCTCAATGCTATGGAATTATGGTATTTGTAGTTTTGTGAGAAATTTAGCCTTCTTTGTCTGAGAGGTCTGGTGCCACAGTAACTACAAATCCCAGGATTCTATAGGATGGAATCATGACAGTTAAAGAAATGTCAGCTGTGTTAATTCTGCAGGGCAGATGCAGCTAGAAACAGAAAGAGGTGGGTAAACCACCCTTGCAAGGCAGATTATGACCTTACTTTATAAAATCCAAGGTATCATAAAAATAGCACAGCAGAAAGAATGTAACATGAAAAGCAGTTACTATTAACATGTGTACTAATACTGCTCACTGGAATAAATTCCATACCCTCCTACTGCCCTGATTAGGCAGGTTAAATCCCACTTAATCCTCTAACATCCCACTTTTTAATCTGCTTTTGAAATGTCCCTGTTTCTTTTTCTTCCTCCCACTTCCCCTTTGTCTTCATCTCACTAATAGTTGCTGCAGAGTGAATTCAAAGTGCAAAAGTAGTTAACTCAGCAGAGGAAGGGGGAAGAAGAGGGGGAAGAATCCTTCCCAGCATTCAGGTAAAAGCAGTCTTTTGCAGTTTCCCCTAGCTTGTCTGTTCTTTTAACATTTGCCATCTTGACCACACTCTGAGGTTGCATAGTCACATGTGTCCTTATTTTAACTGACAAAAAGTTGGAGGGTATGAAGTTGTTCACATGCATGTGGAGGCATCCAAGTGGTGGCTGATATTTGCCACCCCCTTCTCCCTTGTCATGGATCAAGTTTGGATCATGGAGTTGGGGACGGGGGGAGAGTGAAGGTAGTGATACCTCACTGAACCCTTTCCCAGCTGGAAATAAAGCTGGGGCCAAGCTGAAATGGAGGAACTTTGGAAGCAGAGAGGTCTGGCGCCCAATTACAACTTTCATAGTGCATTGCTAGGCTTAATCCATCTCCCCTAGATTTGCAAAGTTACTTTTGATTTGAAATTTGTTACAGTTGTGATTGAAGGGACACAAGTAGTTAGTGTTGTGCTACAGTTTATAAAAGCAGCACATTTTCATTTCTATTCTCAAAAGTAATTAGATGGTTACATTTTAGTTATTTTAAAAAAGCATTTGACTCAAGCAGTATGAGTCACAGAATGAGGAAGAATTTGATCTACATAACATTCCCCTTCCACCATTTAGTGAGGCTTTATTCCTGTAACTGTAGGGGGGAAAACCCTAGAAGTTACAGTTACACTGCAAATGAAATGAGGCTATTCCTTGTTAAGTTAAAATCAAAATGTGATGTAGTTGTACTTTCATTGTTTGGGTAAAGGATTAATTACATGTCAATAGTTTTTCATTACAAGTCCTTTCCATACTCTGATCTCCCTTCCCTAGAAAAAAGGGGGCACACATGAGCATCTTGCTTATAAAATTGCTTGGATCCTGCATTCTACACATGCTCAGGAGGCAAGGAAACAAAGGAAGCACCCTCCTATAAAGATGGATTGTTCCCTGTGTTCTCTAAATGTAGGCCAATTTGCGTGGGAAGGGGAAGCCGATGCATAATGAATGACAGGACACCCAATTGGCAGAAAAAGGCCACAACTTTATTGGATACAGCTGACAGGTAGGGGTTGGGCCAAATGCATGGGCCTGGATCTGTCATCATCCAACCCGCCTGTTGTTCGATGAACCCAAAGGGCCCGGTCACAGCTGGGCTTCAAGATGACAGAAGGGGTGACCAACTTGTCTCTAATCTGCCTCTCATCCCCTTTGCTGTTCAGGAGTTGCCCCCACAATGGCAACACCTCACCACTCTCAGCACCCCCAGATAACCTAGGCACTCCCAATCCTGTGCTCCACAGCCCAGGAAACCATGCCCACCAGATCCATGGCCCATGCTACAGCCCCTGAAAGTTGTGACAACACCCCATGGCACCTTGATCCCAACAATAGCAGGAGGGAAGGAAGAGCTCTTAGCCAGAACTCCTTTCCCCGTGGGCATCCGGCTAGCAATGGCACCACCCATCCTGGCCGTGTGGCCTTTTATAGGCCTGCTGGCCAATGGGGGCTGGTGCTGGGTGGATGTCGCCCCTCCCTGGCCTCCCCACCAATCTGGGAGGCCAACTCACTGTAAGGGGCAGAACTTCTGGTCACGCAGGCTGCTGGGACTTGTAGTCCCACTCCCCCACTGGAAGTTCTGCCCACTGCCGGGCCTGCTCCATCAATCAGAGGCCACCAAGCTGCTCCCAGTGGACCCTGGGTACCGGCTGGCCTCCTGAGTGGGCCGGGAAGGCCCATAGTTGTTGCCGGTTCCCTGCCCCAAACAATTTGGCTGGCCTGATGAGTCAGGCGGCTGCATTTTTTAAATGGATGTGTGAAAAGGAATATTTGTGGTCCTGCATTGTTAAGTAGTCTGGCTGTACTCTATAGCCTTCTACTGAAAAATGGAAAACATTCATCTCAAGACAGAGGAGGATAGAAAAATTGGGTGCTTGTCCGAGAACTTATTTTATTTCTACTAGCTTCCCTATTTAACCCCTCTTCTTTTTCACAAGTCTGCAATAACTGCATAATTGTATGCTTTGTCAGGAAACAGAACAAGTTGGGAAATCTTTTTTTGCGTATCCTCTGAGAGAGTGTGGAGGAGCATCCCTGGAGGATGGTTCACATCTCACCAAGATCTTTCCAGTGAAGGTTGTTGATTGACGTATGCCTGATCTGTCAACATTTTTGCTCTTGTAGTATGTGCTGACTCTTTTTTACACATGAGTGATAATCCTCAGATTAGCATCTCCTGCTTCAGTGGAGAGAATAGAGGCTGGTTGCCTCCCGGCTATCCCATAGTGGTAAGAAGCCTAGCCTTTTGTTTTAAAGAAAAAGCAGACAGTGAAGATTAATTCCAAGTATATGTGTGTGTGTGTGTGTGTGAAAGGAGTGGACTTCCAGTTCTGACATCAAAGAAACCAGTGCTTCTGGTTTGACTCATTTTGGTTCCCATCAGCATCGGCAGACTTTGAGCTGAGTTCCAGGGATATTTGTGCTTTACTTTTAATGTAGACATCCTTGACAGAAGTCCACTGGAGGGCATCTTCCAGTCATGTTGGACTGTGTTTCCTTCTTCTGAATATAAATTCATTACTTGCTAGTAATATTCTAGTTAGAGAAAATATGTGTTGTGACAGATTTATTACTTTTTGAGGTGTTTGCCAGTTCTTCCTCCACCTTCTGCTCCCTCCCCTTTTCCTCCTCTATCCCTTCCAAAAACCAACCCCCCTCTTCTGCAGAGATTCTAAGCTGCTATACAATAATAGATATCTATGTCTATGTCTATATCTATATCTATCGCTATAAAAATAAATATTATTGTTAGGAACTGGTGAGCATAACTATTTTGAAATTTTTAATAAGAACTTTACAACATCAACACATTTCCTCATACACATAATAAAAAGAACTTGATGTTTTGTTTTTAAAAAGAAGTCTAAGAGAAAGTCACCACTTTGGGTGCCATGGATCAATGCTATGGAATTCTGGGATTTGTAATTTAATGAGATATTTAACCTTCTCTGTCAGGAGCTCTGGTGCCACAACAAACTACAAATCCCAGGATTCCATAGCATTGAGCCATGGCAAATAAAGAGATGTCAAACTGGGTACTCATTTTACTGACCTACAAAAGGATGGAAGGCTGAGTCAACCTTGGAGCCCTGGGATCGAATGCACAACCTTGTGGCTGCAGTACCAGCATTTAACCACTGTGCCACCAGGTCTCCTTTATTCTTATAAAATTATTATTTTAAAAATTTTCTTTAAAAAAACACCACATTTTCCAAAGTTTTCACTTTAACCACATGAAACGACGTACGTATAAATACATTTAGGCTAAATGTATGGTGTGGTATAGGAGGTGGTTGATGGGAAAGGGTGAGACCATGAGTTACCGCACCGAGTGACACCAACCCTAGTGACACCACTGCAGACAAGCTTTTAAAACAGCAAATGTTAAAAGAATGGGTAGAAAGAGCTGTATTGTTTTAAAGTGAAATGTTTCGATCATTTTTTAAAATCCATTTAAATTGCATTTTATTCTTCTGACCGGAGTTCTAAATTTTTTAATACTGTGAATAGTTTAATTCAATTTTAATGTTCACTTTTTGTATGAGTGTAATAGCTTTGGTTTTTTTTAAATTGTAAGCTACTTTGAGTCCTAATTTTGGGAAATAATAATAATAATAATAATAATAATAATAGTCAAACCTACCTGAGGACAATGTTCCAATGACAAGGCTGTTGTTTTTGTGTGCCTTCAAGTCATTTCTGACTTATGGTGAGTATATTATCATGGGTTTTTCTTAGCAAGTTTCTTCAGAGGGGTTTTGTCATTGCATTCTCTGAGGCTTAGAGAGTGTGACTTGCCCAAGGTCAACAGTGGTTTTACATGGCCAAACCAAAAGGGTGTTTGCCATTGACATCCTCTGAGGCTGAGAGAATGTGACTTGCCAGGGTCACCCAGTAGGTTATGATGGCCAATGCAGGATTCAAACCCTGGTCTCGAGTCATGGTCCAACTCTCAAATCACTACACCACAAAGACAAGGCACCATCACATAAAATGCTTCACCAACTGATGGTTCTTGAAGTATAGCCTCATCTGAAGATCCTAACACACAGGAAGGATTTTTTTTTTGGAGGAGAGGATCTAATCTATAAAGAGAGGAACTCTGGCTGGTTAGAGATGCGGAGAATCACTGGCTCCTTAGAACAACCCCCTCTCTTCAACTCCTGCCATATTGCTCATACATCTGGGACCCAGTTACACCAGGAAAGGAGACACTAGTCACAGACCTGTGCTTAACTCATGGCAGGGGGTTAAAGACATGGACATATTCTACATCCTGACTACAAAGAACTGAAACCAAATCATGCCTCCTCTTTAGTCTTCCAAAAACCAGGAATGTTTTAGGGCTGCATCGTGGATGCGGAATGCACTGGGTGACACCTCAGAGGGTGATGTCTGCCTTCCAATATGAAGTATACTGCTGTGTTTTTTTTACAGGTAGACCAGGACTCCCAGAGACTGAAGGCCCAGGAAGGATCCAGTCCACACACTTAGAGTGACAAGGAGGCCAAATGGGACACTGAATAACATCTGAACCCCTTGTCTGGAACTTGCAGACAAGGTCATTAGACTGGAACAACCCAGGATGCACAGTCCCTTTGGGTGCCCCACTCAACCAGCCATTGGCAGCAGCAAGTAGACTGAAGTCTTTCTCATCCACATCTATTCCTTCAGGACCATTGGCCTGGGAGCTCTGAGCCTGGAGGTGGCAGCAGGATGGTTATCACACTGGATTGGCACCAACCCTAGTGATGTCACTGCTAACAACCAATCTCCTGACAAGGCTATTATGAGTTCATGGCTTTGATGCCAGTGGTTTGATCAATCCATTCTGCTGAATCTATTTAGGGAATGGGGTTCAGCCCTTTGGGTAGCTTTTTACAGTTCAGTCTACAGTGGATTGATTCACTGTTCCACAAACATTGAACCACCAACTACTACTGGACTTTACAAAAGCTAAATAGACTGTCCTTCCTCCAGTTGTTTTGTGTCACCTGAGCATCGGGTGACACAACAGTGGCAATAGTGTTTGAGTATAGCATGGCCACACAATTGTTACCATAGCCACATAATTGTCACCCTTGTATGGAAGGAATAGGGGAACATTTTATTTGTAATTTTATTACATTGTACAATGCTTCCTTGTTATCCACGGGGTTTGGTTCCAGGACCCCCATGTATACCAAAATCCATGGATACTCAACTCTCACTAAATACAATGCCACAGCAAAATGTATAAAAGCCTTACATAAAATGGCAAAACCATGGATACAGAGGGCCAACTGTAATGTTATTACATACTTGATCACAATGCATCCATTTATTACATGCATATCCCACCCATTCTTCAAGAAATTCAGGGCAGTTTACACAGTTCCCCATTTCCTGTTTTATCCTCACAAACAACACTGCAGGGGGAATTAGGAGGAGCAAGAGTGACTCAGTTTCATGGCTAGGGACTAGTCTACTTGTAAGTGAAAGACTAATGTGAATTCCTGCAGATTTTTGCACATTTGCACTGATGTTTATCTTCACTTCCCTGTGCAAATTTGCATGCATTCACATCTATTCACCCTCCATCTTCTGAAAATGTGCAGGCATTTGAATTCATGTGAAGCAGATGGCTGGACATATGTTCCATATCACGCATCCTCATGGATACTTGCAAATACTCCAGTAAAAAAAAAGAAGCAGCAGCAGCAGCAATGGTGGAGCAATGGTTAAATGCTGATACTGCAGCCTCTCACAGCCACAAGGTTGTGAGTTCAATCCAGCAGGGCTCCAGGGTCAGCTCATCCCTGCATTCTTCTGTAGGTTGCTAAAATGAGTACCCAGCTTGTTGGGGACAATTGGCTTCCACATTGTAAACCACTTAGGAAGTGCTTAAGTGCATTGATAAGCAGTATAGAAATGTAATTGCTATTGCTATTGCTAAAAACTGTAAATCCTTTTTCTAAGGAGTTTGTGGAGTCTTTCTCCTACCAAAAGGCCAAAATACTCGGAATCACATGTGGCAGGATCACATTCTATTCGCACAGAATGAGGAGTATTTTATTCATGTAGACAAGCCCTAAATGGGGTTTATTTGTTTATTTAATGTCTTTTCCCTTTCTATCCTACTTCCAAAACTGATATTGTCTCTCAGAGTGGATCACCCAGAGCCCCTGCCTTTAGGCTTATACTTGAAATAAACCAGGCAAATAAGGGAAAAGGAATGGCAAGAAGAGACAAAATGGAGACCAGTTTTTCGATGCCTAGAACAAGGTAATGAGATGTAAACAGTGTTTGTATCCAGTTGGAGCCAGGCATTACTGCTGCTCTTGCTGGAATAGCAAGTTTTAGCTCTAGTTTCTTCAGTTGTTGATGGATGGGGCCAGGAGGATGTTCTTTCCTCTTGCTTGGCAATCCCAGGACTACAAGTAGTGGGAGCCTGTGTTCTTTCAACCAGGGAGGGGGAAAACAAGTTTTCTACTGCTTACATCTTCTTTTTCAAGCAATGTAAGGGTCAGGTGGGTTACTCATAGCTGTTATTCTTTCTTGGAAAGATGGGATGAGTCCCCTCCAACAGTTCTAATCTGGCAGAGACAGTTCTGATTAATCCCCCATCATTTTAAAGTGTCTCTGTTTCTCTAGTAGGCTGCTTCTGTTTCTCCCCTTTGCTCTCATCTTACTTCTCTTGCTACAGACTAACTTCAAAGGGGAAAAGTAGTAACAGAAGAGGAAAAGAGGGGAGGAGAAATTTGCCTTTCTCAGTAGGCCCAGGCAAAATCAAACTGCTGCAGCATCTCCTAGCTTGTGTGTTCTTCCTCACTGATAAAATTTATCATCTTGACCACACTCTGAGGTTGCTTGGCCACACATGTCCTACTTTTCATCAGTGGGATGCAGCTGGCATTTAGAATCAAGTGATCAGTTTTCTTTCTGTAAGGAGTCAGAGAACATGAGCTCCTTGTTTCTACAGTTGCCCCATCTTTGGATGACTGACCTTTCAGGGCCTGCTCCAACACAATGTACCATGCTGGCTCTTAAGAATATAATCATGCCTAAATGCAGAGCATGAAAGAAGTGGCTATACTGCCTGGAAGATTCTAGGAGTGGTAGTTCAAAAAAGTAACTTTTCCAAGAGCTGACAAAATATAGCATCATCTACAATGTTATTTTTCTTCTATTATCATAATATGTAGGTCTCAGACAAAGAGAGAGAAGACTCACCATGAGGGAGTTCCAATGAGATAATATCATCAGGATTACATAATATGCTTAGGGAACAAATCAGCCCACCAAACAAGCCTACAGGAAATTCTGGTATAAAACTCCCATACTATAATTAATTTAGATGGAGAGAGTCCTTAAAATGTGTAATGTCTCCTACAAACTGAGTATGCAAACTAAGCATTTTAAATATATACATACATATATATGTATACACCTTATCTTTTCATTGTGATTTTTCCCCTTGCTGTTTTGCAATGGCATTTATCGCTGGCAGGCAAAACCTAACCCAGAGGAAGGCCTCACATTATGGTTTCCCCCTCCTCCCCTGAGTTAACCAAGCCCAGATATTGCAAAGAGATATAAAGCACAAGCTTCAGGGTGTTCCATTTGAGGGGACCCTTTTGTTTTCAGTACCAATATTGTCTTTCACAGCTTGAGCATGAGTCAACAACTGTATGTGACAAACTCTAGCTATGGAAGAAGAGGCTTCTCTTCTGCTTCTGACATATGTGGCCTAAACAGATGTAGACCAAGTATGCCTCGTACACCCCTACTTGGTGGAAGAAGCAGAATTGGTGGCTTTAGCACCTGGAGCCTCTCAAACTTGGGTAGTCAAGGCTACCAGACTGCGGGCTATGGAAGCCTTGGGCATGGACATCATTTTACTTGTGGCAGTCAGAGCTACACTAAGATGCATAATGGTGTCCCAAGGAGCTGTATTGAGTTTGGAAATTATGCCAGCAGCTATCGCAATGGCCACTTCCATGGAGTCAGCTTCAATGAACAGCTCTTGAAACCACTCTGTGTAGGAGTTGATCCAGAGATCCAGAAAATGCGAGTTAAAGAGAAGGAAGAGATGAAATCTCTCAATGACCAGTTTGCTTGCTTCATTGACCAGGTTAGAGTATGAATGGCTGTTTGTTCATCCATCCATCTGTGCATTCACTGACTCACTCACTCACTCGCTCGCTTGCTCATTCATTCATTCATTCATTCATTCATTCATTCAAACAGTCCCCTTGGATCAGTAGCAACTAGCAAATTCTTGATGATCTTTTCCATAGGGCAGCTGGTGGTAGCATTGTCATTTTTCCTTCAAAAGTGTAAAAACTGATACCTGTTAGGAAACTCTGCAGTAGTATTTTGGTGATACTTTGCTGATACTGATTCTGCTTTATCAACAGGATCCAACAAATGTTATGTACTGTTGCTAGATATGCATGAAACCTCCTTTAACTAACCTTGAAAAAACTCTTTTCATTTTTCTCAGAATTCCTGAAGAACTTTGAATTGAGCAGGTTGTTTCCTGTTCATCTTAATTTTTTGCTTTAGAGGAAATTTGGTGGACACTTCAGGTGTAGAATTTTAGAAGAAACTTCTGATGTAATTGTGAAAGGGGGAAGATGGATCTTATTGAATAATCCCAACTAGAGTAGACCCATTGACTCAATGATTGAATGCTGAATCCCATTGATTTAATGAGTCTTAGAATCAGAGTTGGAAGAGACCTCAAGGGCCATCCAGTCCAACCCCCTGCCATGCAGGAACTCACAATCAAAGCTATCCCAACTGATGGCCATCCAATCTCTGTTTCAAAACCTCCAAAGAAGTAGACTCCACCACTCTCTGAGGCATGAAAAGCTCTTACTGTCAAGACGTTCTTCCTAATGCTGAGGTGGAATCTCTTTTTCTGTGCTTGAATCCATGGCTTCATGTTTTATTTTCTGCTGCTGCAGAGAATAGGACATGGAACAATGGATGCAAGCTACAGGAAAAGCGATTCCACCTCAACATTAGGAGGAACTTCCTGACAATAAAAGCTGTTCGAGAGTGGAACACACTCCCTCTGAGTGTGGTGGAGTCGCCTTCTTTGGAGGTCTTTAAACAAAGGCTGGATGGCCATCTGCTGGGGGTATTTTGATTGTGAGTTTTTACATGGCAGGAGGTTGGACTGGATGGCCCTTGAGGTCTCTTCCCACTCTATGATTCTATGATTCTGTATGGAGTAGGAAACAAGCTTGCTGCTTTTTCCATATGACATCTTTTTATAAACATGTCTATCATGTCACCCCTTAACCTTCTCTTCTCCAGGCTAAACACACCCATCTTCCTAAAATGCTCCTCATAGGGCATGGTTTCTAGTTCTTTCATCATTTTGGTTGTCCTCCTCTGGCTATGGTCCAGTTTTTTAGTATCTCTCTTGAATTGTGGTGTCCAGAACAGTATTAAACAAAGTATTCCAGGTGAGGCCTGACCAAAGCAGAATAGAATGGTAATATTACTTCCCTCAATCTAGACACTATACTTCCTTAGGCCAGGGTGTGTGTGAGGATCAGACTAAGAATAATCTCCACGCTATTGTATGTTTTCAGCAGTGGTACTCCATATATGACTGTAAGCAGTTTTAATAGGATTGTGGATCATAACCCATAGGATTAATCGGTCTCTAGAGGATAAAAGTATCTGGTGTTATGTGAATAGGGGAGAGGTGTGCAAGAGAGAGTTGGACTAAGGAAAGGGAAATCTGTGTTCAGAAGTGGATAGTTTATTGCCTCACTAGGAAAAACAGACACAGCTTGTTCTGACAAGCATGCTTTCCTCCCATGTGTCATATATGTTGTTGTTGTGTGCCTTCAAGTTGTTTCCAAGTTATGGTGACTCTAAGGTGAACCTTTCTTGGCAAATTTCTTTAGAGGGGTTTTAGAATTGCCATCCTCTGAGGTTGAGAGAATGTTACTTACCCAGTAGATTTTATGACCGAGTGGGGATTCAATCCCTGTTTTCCAGATTCATAGTCTTAACACTCAAACCACTACACCAGGGGTCGGCAAGGTTTGCTTACTTACCTGGGGCTGGTTGCTGGTCCCCAGGTCTTCCGCCGGGCCGGGGGGGTGGCGGCGCGTGTGTTCATATGCGTGCACGGCCCCCACCAACCCCCGCCACCGCCACGCTGCCGCCATGCATAGCACGGCCGCCATTTTGTTTGCCAAAATGGCAGCCGCGACTCATTTGCACATGCTCAGTACTCCTGTGCGTGTGCAAACGAGTCACGGCCGCCATTTTGGCAAACAAAATGGCGGCCGCAACTCGTTCACGCATGCGCAGTAGTACTGCGCATGCACAAACGAGTCACAGCCGCCATTTTGGCAAACAAAATAGCGGGCACGATGTGCACCGCAGCAGCGCGCCGGCAGTGCATGCCGCAGTGGTGGGGGTTGGCGGTGGGGGTCGGCGGCAGTGGCAGGGGTCGGCAGGGGCTGGTCGGTGGGGGTCGGCAGGTTGGGTGCGGCCCGTGGGCTGTAGGTTGCTGACCCCTGCATTTCACAATGCTGGCTCTCTTCATTTTGAATTTGGCTCATTAACTTAAAATTTGGGTACATATAGGCTTCAATAAAAACTGAGTTTTCACTGAAAAATAAGGCCTTCATCCTCTCCTGTTTCTATGTGCATCTGTATGCAACCTGTGCTTTCACAGCTTCTTACTTTCCAACATTTCACAGATGAAAACCAGGATTCATATGGCTAAGCAACATCTGTGTGTGGTCAAGATGGCAGAAGTTATTCATTATGAAGAACACATAAGCAAGGAGATGCTGCAGCAGTTTGCCTTTGCTGGAACTTACTGGGAAGATCAAAGCTTTGCCCCCTCCTCTCTTTCCCCCCTGCTGAGTTAACTGTGTGCAAACTACTATTGTTCTTTTAATTCATTCATTTTTCAGCAAGTGAAGTAAGCTGAGGATGAAGAGGGAATGTGGGGAAACAGGAAAGCAAAATGGGGGCATTTAAATGCAGCTGAAAAAATGGGACAGCATTGGATTAATCAAGACTTTCCATGTTTGCTTTTGAAATCTTAATTAAGATTTAAGTCTTGAATGGGGTCAGGTTGGTTCTGCTTGGCCCATACCAAAAAAGTGGCAAATCTGAATCTTTAGATCAGGTTCTGAACTGAATTGGAGTGGGGTGGGGACCTTGTACAAACCAGTCATATAATCCCTTGCCTGAATTCTGCACATTATTTTAAAAAATCCCTTGACATTAATGGAGGTTTTACTCCCTTTTAAAAGAACTCACACAAGTGGATTGCATTTTTAGGGGAGAGGCAGCTAAAAGGTAGGATTTAACCCTCCCCTATCTGCATATGGAGTAGATCAAGTGTGGATAAGGACTACACATTTATTGGTGGTTAAAACATAACTTTCACATGCATGCTATGCATTTTATATAGCATGGTATTTAACAGTACTTTTTACTTCACTTAGCTCTAAATAATGGTTACAGTAAATAAAGACCAAATTTCTCCAAAGTGGTAAGAGTTAACTAATTAGAACCAATTACTGTTCATTATGAATTAAGTTGCAAATTTGTTAACAAAAGTGGCAACTTAAACATTTTTATGAGCTATTATTTTATTAGATTAACTTAAACTGGTATTTCAGCATAAACATTTCCTCAGAATTAAATTATCAATTAAGTTAACATTTATTTAAATGAGCAAAATTACTAAAGAGTCAACAAATTTTGCATTACCCAATTGGTTCTTTACATAAAGGCTAGCTTTCCAGAATTTCCATAAAACTACTACCTGGTTTTTGTTAATCCCATAGGACTGGGGAATTACAAGGCTCAGGTCACAAGACTCAAGCCATTGATTCCAGAGTAATTCCAGTGGGTTAAAATGCTTTTCAGTCTAGGTAATTGGTTGTCCCTCCCACTCCATTTCCAAAAATATGAAAAGATTCATATTATTGAAACCACACATCTCTGAGGACTTCAGAAAGTTGTAGGAACACTTGAAATCTGTGTGAAATAAAGACCCAAAAGATAAACAAAACCAATAAGTACTTATTTTTCTTATTATTCTTATGTCATCATCGTCATCGTCATCATCATCATCTAAGTATTATTACCCACATCAATCTATATTGCATGCTGACTTTTGTGTCTTTGATTTCAGGTTCGATGCCTAGAGCAAAGAAACAAGGTGCTGGTGACCAAATGGAACCTCCTGCAAGAGCACACTCCACCTCTTAGGAGAGACCTGGAGCCCCTCTTTGAACACTCTGTCTACAGCCTTCGTAAGCACCTGGATTCCCTGCTGAGTGAAAAGGAGCAGATGGAGCCACAACTGTGCAATGTAAAGAAGTGTGTGGAGGAGTTTAAATGCAAGTAGGTATTGGTTATGCTTGACAATGCAATGGTGAAATTTTATTCTACCATAGTTCAGTTGAAGGGCTGAACTGTGTTTATATAAGCAAACACACTTATTCTATACCCTTTCTTCCATGAGAAAGGGACATTTATGATTTCCATTGATCTGGGAATAGGGATGTTTTAGAAATTTGAGCATTGTGAATTCCTGTTTAAAATTACTCAGATCAACCAAACACTACCCCAGACCAATTAACCAACTCACAAACTGGAATTTTGTGGTCTACATAGCATTCATAGTCTCCTATATATAAAACAACAGAGGCTGGCTCTGCCTCGATTGCACTTCTAGTGGGTGGTTCAAATGGCATTATTCCATCTAGCCTTTGGGCTTTTAAAACTGTTTTTAAAACTGGCTTTTAAAATAATTTAAAATCTGTTAAATAATGATTTGATATCGCTTATTGTGCATATTTTAGGAGCTCAAAGGAGCAAGTAAACAAACAAAGGGCCTGTATGTGACTCATGTGACTTTAATATAAATCCTATGCAGAGTCTACGGACTCTCTGGGGTAGTGTCATATGGATTCATACCCTCCAAAATTTCACATATAAAAAGTGGGACATGTGTGGTCAAGCAATATCAGAGTGTGGTCAAGATGGGAAAAGGTATTAATGATGAAGAATACACAATCTAGAGGCTGCAGCATTTTCCTTTTCCTGATCCTCCTGGGAGTTTATCACACAGGGGAATTCCTGTGCACAAACGGGGTTTTAAATCAGTAAAAAAAACACAAAAGCAGGTTGATTTTCACACTACGCCATTAAAGTGTTGTTAACCCAAATGAAAAGTAGACAAAAGCCACTCCTTTTTACTTTCAGAAAATCCTGAAAATAAAAAGGAGAGGCTGTTGTCTACTTTTTGTTCGGGTTAACAACACTTTAACAACGACATAAGTGAAAATCAACCCACTTGTGCAGGTGTTCCCCAGCTTTTAAATCCTGTTTCTGCACGGGATTTCCCCCATGTGATAAACTCCCTTGAAAGGGCAAGAGTCTGCCTTGTTCTCTGCTCTTCCTCTTGCTGGGCTAATGGAGTGCAGACTCCTTTTGCCTTTTGAACTCAGTTTGCAGGGATTGTAGTAAGCTTAACAAAGAGAGAACAAGCTGGGACTTTAAAAAGAGCTGAGAAAGTGGGATGGTAGAGGATTAAATCAGATCATTCTGGCAAACTGGAAGGTTGGAGGGGGTAAGTCTTAGGCTGTGGCATCTCTAGGGTGTGTGGGAGATGTGGAACACAAGAGATGACACTCCAGAGGGGTGTGTGTCACCCAGTGGGGTGATACATCTGGGGGGGGGGGCAGGTGCCTTCTGAGTCTCACACGGCAACCCCCATATGGGATTTATAAACCCTCAGGGAATGGGCAGCTGCTGCCTTCTGAAAGGGCAGAGCACGCCCCTCACCTCACTTTGCTATGCCATTCTACTCACAACTCACCGCAGCAGTGAGGTGGGGGGCATGCTCTTTTGGCCCTGCCCCTGGAAGCCCCAACTCCCACACTGGATGACAACCCAAGCAGAGAGGCCACTGGGCCAGGAAAGTACAAATAATGCTATCAGACCCAGTAAATATTCTCAAGAACCCTGGAAAAGTTTGTCCTCCTCATCTATATTACAACTACAACTGAAACATTGGTTTAAATGAATCAATGAATTCCTTTAAACAAATTCCTTTTCCACCTTCATCTTTCCATTTTCCCACTCCTTATGTACCTTGGTGAGCAGGATGCCAGATATATTTATTTGTTCATTATTTCTATGTATTTACAGCATTTATTTATCATTTCTTGGCCTACTAGGAATGCTGAAGTGATGGACAATAGGTTAAAACACCCAAAACCTTTAATAGCATTAAAGAAATAACTAAAACCCAATTTTAAAAGAATTAAAAGAGGTTTATCTTTTAAATAGCTCTAAAACAATTTTTAAAACAGATTTAAAAATAGCTCTAAAAGAAGTTTTAAAAATAGCCAGCTTAGACACCCCTAATTTTAAGATCCAAAGGCCAACTGAAACCGACTGCCACAAAATCAAAAGGAATGGAACCAGCCCAACCTGCCTTGCATTGCATGCACTGGTTGTGGTTGCCTGACCCTATGGGGTTGTTTGCACAGGCCAAATAAAATACCCTCTCCCTGTCCTCCCAGTGAGCAGTCAGGATGACACAGGGCACAGTTCCTGGTTCCAGTGTGAACTATCCAGATGATTTCTGGCCAGTTCAGCACTGAACCTGCCATATACCCCTCCCTTAAAATGGTTTAAGAAAAGTTACCTCTTGTTCCAGAACTTTCTAAAAGTTCCAGAGCAGGGGTAGGCAACCTTTCCCCTTTAAGGGCTGAGGGACTTCAGCTCCCAGAATCCCAGGAGCTATTGGCCAACATGGGACTATTGGCCAACATGGCTGAGGCTTCTGGGAGCTGAAGTCCCTTGGCCCTTAAAGGAGAAAGGTTGCCTGCCCCTGTTCCAGAGCCTTCCATTGTGACAGGAGTGTTGCTGGGTGTGTGTGTGTGTGTGTGTGACACCACTGCTCCCCAAACACCTGCCTTTGGGCAGAAATGGACTGTGGCATTTGCCTGTGTCCCTTTAAAATGCTGAAGAGATTGTATGAGTGGGGCGAGGCTCAGTGTGTGTGTGTGTGGGAAAGGAGAGCCCTTAGGATTTATTTATTTTTAAAAAAATAAATTTTAAATTTAAAAATGTAAATTAAGGAAAATATATAATTTTTAAATGGCTCATTCTTTTAAAATTTTCTTTAAAAATATCACATCTTACCAAATTTTCAATTTAGACACAGGAAACAATGTGCATGCAAATACATTGAGGTATGAATGTACATTGAGGTGCATATGATATTGTAATTTATAAGTATAATTTTAATTTTGCTGGTTGTTTATGTCACAACTATTGCCATTACTTTCAGTGACACACAGGAATTACAATTTATGCATAAAATTAGTACAAAAAAATTACCAAGAATTCTGTACGGTGTGGTATGGGAGGAGGTTAGTGTGGAGGGGTTGACATGATGAGTTCCTGCACCAGGTGACACCAATCCTAGTGATGTCATTGCATTGTGACACTGAGTGGCTTCTTACAATGCATCCCACTGTGTCACCATTGCTCACTGTAAGGTCAGAATGAGATACTGGGTACCTCATTCTAACCTAAACGTGAGTGATGTGTGCCAGCGACAGTGGCACCAAGCAGCACAGTGGGACGCACTTGTGGATAGCTGCCTGGCATTGCAATGGAGGGGCCAAGGCAATGGGGGTGCTGTTGGGGCAGCTTTGGGGCCAGAATACTCAGAGCTATTCCTGGGGTATTCTGGTCCATGCAGACTCAGCCTATATCAGTGCAATCCAGTTTATGCTCATTTGAAGGCTTGTATCAAGCTGTCAAGTCATGGCATGCCCTTTTTCTCTACTATCTCCAAATAGGTACATAGATGAAATCAATCGGCGTATGGCTGCAGAAAATGATTTTGTTCTGCTTAAGAAGGTGAGAAATTCCAGTTGCTGTAGGGTGATTTGTGTTGTCATTGCATAAAAGAAAGTCTGTGAAGGCTCTGAATTACATTTAAAAAACAGTTAGGCAAGGCCACATAAACATGCATATTTGTATCCATCTTGTCTTTTCATTACACAGAAACTAACATGGCCTTTTCAATTGTTTATCTTTTAGAAGCCAAATTTGCCCACAATCAAAATCATATGGAACATTGGCATTCTCACTTAACCCATAAAAATTCATTGAAAAAGTTCTACTCTCTTAGTTGTGTGTGTCAAGGCTTCATATGTCTTCATTAAGTAATCTTGATTATGTGTTGGACCTTCATCCTCTTTTTCACACACACATCCTCCATAGGTTGGTTGTTATGGTGAAGCCCTGGTTTGGGGACCCAGATGTGCAGTGAACTCCTCTACTTCCAGAATAATTTTGAACTGAGCTCCATATGTCCCATGTTTGAGCTTTGCAGAAGATTAGCTCAATTCTGGTTCCATTCCAACATCACATCACCTGTCTTTTATTCAGGGTGCAATTGGGTGATTTTAGGCTCCATGCTTGATTGTCTTAGGCTGCTGCCATACTACAGAATTAATGCAGTTTAACATTGCCCTGGCTTTATTCTGTGGAGTACTGGGGTTTGTAGTTTGTTAGCCTGACAGAGAAGGCTAAATATTTCACAAAACTATAAATTCCAAAATTCCTTAACATTGAACCATGGCAGTTAAAGCAGTGCCAAACTGCATGAATTCATGATAAAGTGTAGTACTTCATACATTTCAGCATATGACAAGCAAGAGCTGTTGCTTTTGGGATGGTCTCATTGGGTTGTCTGGAACTCTGGGCATCTGCCCAAGGTTTTTTGTCTAGATGGCACCACTGCATTGACTTGGAAGCAGCAGAAGCAATGCAAAGATTTCCTAATGTGGTCTTCATTAAGCACTAATGGTATCACCCTGATCATAAGAATCTATGGGAACATTTGGTTTTACATCTAACAAGGTTGTCTGTCTTGAAATACTTATGAGCATCCCTGGCATCCTTTGTATGTCACGTTTGTTGAATTTCTAGTTTTCCATAGATATAGTTATTCCACATGAATCTGTTGTCTCAACTGAAGGCAAAAATAAAGGTTGGGAAATTAACTTTTTGGACTACCCAGCAACCCTCAGGCAAATTGCATGATCATACTAACTGGGCAATTCTGAAAGATGGAGTCCCCTAAACTAGCTTTTGATTTGAGTTCCTATTTCATAAAAAGCAGTGTGTGTGTGTGTGTGGGGGGGGGGGGTTTCCCTCATTTTACTGAATTTGAATCCATTCATTTATGTAAAAATATATGTAATCTCATGGGAAGATAAAAGGTGTAGTTTGCTTTAAGGCACTTCACTTTAGAGCTCTTTACTAGTATGGCATTTTTCAGTTATACAGTACAGCACCTTACCTGTGCTCAATCTGTTTACTACATTTGCACATTTTGTGTCTCACAAAACATTTTGTGTTTCTGGTAAAAAACAAAAACAAAAAAAGGTTTATTATTTATTACTATTGCAACTTTTTTTAGGCCTAGCACTATTGCATCATTAATAAATGAGAGTGTAGCTACATTTTAAAGTTTTTAATGCATTCTTAAGCTTTTATTGCATAAGCAATTATTTAAAAAAAACAGTTGTGGTTTGCTTTAATATATTGCAGCAGTGGTCTGACCTGCCATATAAGCAGGGTATGCCTCTCTGTGTGTGTGTGTGTGTGTCTGTGTCTGTGTATCTCACATGCACATACCCTAGGGTTTGTCTACACTGGCCACTTAACTTCCCTGCAACCAGGAGCTCCATGGAAAGCCTGACTAACATGTTGCCACTTTTGCTTAAAAATGTATCTACAGAAAGATCAGCAAGGAGGGGGTAGAGTGATCCTCCTTCCTATATCACATGACTAGATGTCTCCTGGAGGTGTCCAGACATACAATCTCCCCCCCCCCCATAAGATGGCTGGACTGCCTTCGGGGTGAGTAAGGCATTTTTCATCAGTGTAGACAAGCCCCTAGTCAAAAGTACTCATTACATTTGAGTATATATTTGATTTCCTACTTAATAAAGAGTAGCTTTTAAAAGATGGCATTTTAACTAACACCCACTCCTTAAATATAAATGAATGCATTTGGTCTTCTTCTTCCAGGATGTAGATGGTGCCTTCATGAATAAGGTGGAACTGGAAAGCAGGGTGGAAACAATGAAAAGGGAGATTGCTTTCCTGAGGTGCGTGTATGATGAGGTAAGAAATCATTAGTCTCACTGATCTATGAAGGAGCTTATCATTATCAGTTTCTAATGAAGGTCCAGATGCTGGGCCTCTTTTGCTCTTAGGACATGGAAGTCCCTACACAGGTTTCTCCCGATAGGTAGAGTCACACAGCCTTAGGGGGGATACAAACAGGCAGCCCTGGGCCGCCCTGGGAAGCGGAAGATCGAGGCTGAGGCTGCCGGACAGTGCGGCCTCAATCCTCCCTTTTGCCGGCCTGGAAAAGAGTGGCAAAATGTTCCTTTCAGAGCCGACAAAAAGGACACTCAAAGAGCCGCTGCGCCGCTCTTCTGCGCCCCTTCCGGTGCAGCTCATCAAGATGCTGCGCCAGGAGGACGTTCTGATACCGTGCGCCATGTGTAATGGTGCTTGGCATCAGGACATCCTTAGGGAGGGGTTGTGGCAGCTGGCATGTGGCTGCCCCTCCCCATCCCTGCCTCAAGGACACCGCAAAGGGCCCGTCTCCAGAGACCCTTAGTTATCACAATAGATGTATGAAGCAATGGTCTAACATACTGAAGTCTAGGGACATGTGAGAATTTCATGTGGTTCACTGTTCTTGTACTAGCTTGGAAATTCTGCAAATTTCTTCATTTATTGACAAAAAGAAAATTCAGATTTTTTTTTAATCAACTATGAATAAAAACAAAGCTGGCAGATTAATTCATCCAGGCAGAGAAAGGGATTTTGCATGCATGGTTTTCAAAAGTCTGGTTTTCAGCCAGAGTATTGAATTAGGAGATTATTGCAAAAGGCCGCCCTAAGAGCTGGCGCTGCTGCTCTTCCATGCCCTTTTGGCACAGCGTGTGTACACTCTGCGCCCGGAGGGTGTCTTGACGCTGCGTGCTGTGTGGATGGGTGCACGGCATTAGGACAGCGTAGGGCAGGGGTAGGCAACCTTTCCCCTTTAAGGGCCGAGGGACTTCAGCTCCCAGAATCCCAGGAGCTATTGGCCAACATGGGACTATTGGCCAACATGGCTGAGGCTTCTGGGAGCTGAAGTCCCTCGGCCCTTAAAGGGGAAAGGTTGCCTACCCCTGGCATAGGGGTTGAGTTGGGGCGGTCGGCGCGCAGCTGTCCTGCCCCAACTCCACCCCCAGGCCAGCCCTTTAGGCCGGTCTGCATAACCCCTAAATTTCCCCACAACTCTCCCTGACTCCCAGTTCCTCCCCATCTATAAAACTATAACAATAAACATATTCAACAATAAACACAAACCCATCTAACACATCTAACATAGATTATAATTGATTTCCCACTTCCCAAACTTAAGAATATTAAGAATATTACTAGATTTTTTTTTTCCTGATCTTTTGGGAATATGAAAGATGGTATGTTCTTACTAAAATTCTGATAACAAACTTTAGGAAATTACTGTGCTGGAGGAGCAAATTCAGCACCAGATTGCAGTTATTGTGCAGATGGACAACAGCCGAGAATTGGATATGAACTGCATCCTCCAGAATGTTGAAGCCTGGTATCAGAGCATTGCCCAAAACAGCAAAGAAGAAGTAAATGCTTTGTACCGAAGCAGGGTGAGTAACCATTGAGACCTGTTGGCTCCAATGGCATGAATCCACTCTGGATTTTAGTCTAAATCCACCAAACTCCAGGGTGAATAATCCCCACTTATGTCTTCTGAGAAAATGTGCAGAGCTTATAAAAGAATGAAGAGATGCTCCATTTTATTTCTACTTTGCAAAAACAGATGAAACATTTTGACACTGAACATATAAAAAATAGCAATAGCAATAGCAAGTACATTTCCATACTGCTTATCAGTGCACTTAAGTACTCCCTAAGTGGTTTACAGTGTGTAAGCTGATTGCCTTCAACAAGCTGGGTACTAATTTTAGCAACCTCGGAAGGATGCAAGGCTGAGTCAACTATGAGCCCCTGGCTGGGACTGAACTCATAACCTTGTGGTTTGTGAGTGAGTGGCTGCAGTATAGGCATTTAACCACTGCACCACCAGGGCTCCAAGACATGGTATTACTCATAAATGAATTTAATTTAAAATAGTGGAATGAGTTAAGCGTGATTGGGGTCAAAGTACATATTACATTAAATATGAAACATGCAATTGTAGAAGAAAGTCTCCATGATATTTACATGTTCTTGCGGACTTGAGGTCCACGGTTTTGAATATCCACAGAGGGGTGACCTCCATTAAAATCAATGGGGGTGCACCCCATTCAAGCCTATGGGGCTTGAATATTGGTGAGTCTCCATTTTCATGGGGTGTGTGTATCCAGAATGGATCCCCCGCAAAAACAGAGGGCCAACTGTATATGTAATGATTATTCTCTTTATGAGCATGCAGTACCAAGAGCTCCACAAGCAAAGATGCCAAATGAATGATAATCTGAAGATCAACAAGCATGAGATTGCAGAGCTGAGCCGGATGGTACGGAGATTCCAGGGTGAAATGAAAAAAACAAAGAAACAGGTAAAAACAAAGTGGAACTTTTACACGCTACTGGGAGCAATGTGTCCTCAGGAGAATTTGGTGTGCTCTCTCTTCATTCAAATGAAGTCAGTTCAATAGCTTCAAATAGCTATCTTCTTTTGGGCAAACATGTTGTAATGTAATGAAACCTTAATAAATAAATGTTTTAAGCAAAAGTCTGTACATTGAAGAGGGCTATGGGCCGATGCAGACCAGCAGTTTAGGCTGGCCTGGGGGTGGAGTTGGGGTGGGGCAACTGCACGCCGGCTGCCCCAACTCTGCCCCGACACTGCACATCTGTCCGCATGGAGCACGGCATCAGGGTGTCCTCCTGGCACAGTGTGTGCACACGCTGCACCAAAAGGACACACAAGAGCCACTGCTGAGGCTCTAAGGGTGGCTTTTTGTCACCCCCAAATGAGCAGCATTTTGGTGCTCTTTTGGGGGCGGCAAAAAGGAGGATTGGAGCCGCAGCATGTGGTTGCTGCGGCCCTGATCTGCCGCTCCCAGGGGCGGCCCAGAGCTGGCCCAAATGGGCTGTCTGCATCAGCCCTTTGTCTTCATGAGCCAAAAGGCCCATTCTCCCTATCCTCACCCCCTGTTTCTGGGGTTGTCCTATGTAGATGGTGCACAGCCTAAATTCTGGTTCTGGTGCAAGCAATCCAGATGTCTGACATGTTCCATACCAAAATCAGGGGATTGCAGCCTTAAAACAGTTTAAAATAACATACCTATTATTCCAAATCTTCCAAGAAACTCCAAAGTCTGTGGCAGCTGTCTGTGTTGGTATTCTGCTGAGCCATCCAGCTCATCCACCACCAACATGGGCAAACCTAGTTTTGTGCTCATCACTGGGCACCTCGTTCTGATTTCAGAAACGAGCAAAAGCAGCAGTAGCAGATGAGCCAGGCAGCCCAGTGGGATGCAACGGTTTCAAAGGCCTGATTCAACTGCAGACTCTATTCACTTGGGAATAATTCAGAGGCATAGCCTTGTTAGTCTGGAAAATGAGTTTGCGAAGGGATCTTGTAGCACCTTTGAGACTGCTAGAAATAGTGCAAATTGAGTCCACCTTAACTGCCCTGGCTTTCTAGTCTGTTCAAGTCATTTTGAATTTTGATCCTGTCCTCTGGGGTATTAGCTACTCCTCCTAATTTGGTGTCATCTGCAAATTTGATAACTATGCCCCCAATACCGTCATCCAAGTCATTAATAAAGATATTGAATAGCACTGGGCCCAGGACAGAGCCCTGTGACACCCCACTGGTCACTTCTTTCCAAGTTGAAAAGGAGCTATTGTTGACCACCCTTTGGGTTCGACCAGTCAACCAATTACAAATCCATGTAACAGTTACTTTGTCTAGCCCACATTTTACCAACTTGCTTGCAAGAATGTCATGGGGAACCTTGTCAAAGGCCTTACTGAAATCAAGATATACTATATCCACAGCATTCCCTTCATCTACCAAGCTGGTAATTTTATTTAAAAAAGAGATCAGATTTGTCTGGCATGACCTGTTTCTCTGAAACCCATGTTGGCTTTTTGTGATTATGAAATTACCTTCCAGATGTTCACAGACTCTCTGTTTAATGATCTGCTCCAGAATCTTTCCTGGTATTGATGTCAGACTAACTGGACGATAATTGTTGGGATCCTCTTTTTTCCCCTTTTTGAAGATGGGGACAACATTTGCCCTCCTCCAGTTCTCTGGGACCTCTCCTGTTTTCCAGGAATTCTCAAAGATTATTGCCAATGGTTCCGATATTACATTTGCCAGTTCTTTTAATACCCTTGGATGCAATTCATCTGGTCCTGGAGACTTATATTCATTTAGATTAACCAGATGTTTCTGTACTATCTCTTTACTTATTCTGTGCTGAAATTCTCCTATTCTGTCCTCTGCTCCATTATACTTAGGTTGAGCACCCTTTGCCTTTTCTGAGAAGACTGAAGCAAAGAAGGTGTTTAATAATTCTGCCTTTTCTCTGTCCCCTGTTAACTTTTTGCCATCTTCTCCACACAGTGGCCCTACCATTTCCTTCTTTTTCCTTTTGCTGCTGACATACCCAAAAAAGCCCTTTTTATTGTTCTTGACCTCTCTAGCAAGCCTGAGTTCATTCTGCGCTTTAGCTTTTCTGACTTTACCCCTACACATGCTAGCTATTCGTTTGAATTCTTCTTTGGTGATTTCCCCATTTTTTTCCATTTCTTATACATGTTCCATTTAAAACATAGTTCAGTTGCAAGTTCCTTAGTCATCCATCCTGGTTTCTTGAGACACCTCCCATTTTTCCTCCTCATTGGCATGGTTTGAAATTGTGCCTTCAGTATCTCCCTTTTGAGAAACTCCCATCCGTCTTGAACTCCCTTCTCTTTTAGTATTCCTGTCCATGGGATCACCCCCAGTATTTCTCTAAGTTTAGTAAAATCAGTTTTCCTAAAGTCTTGAATGCGTGTCTGACTATGCCTGGCTTCTCCTTTCCACTGTATAATAAACTCCAGGAGAACGTGATCACTCCCGCCTAAGGATCCAAACACTTGCACCCCATTAACTAGGTCTTCCCTGTTAGTTAGGATTAGATCCAAAATAGCTGACTCCCTCGTTGCCTCTTCCACCTTTTGGACAATTAAATTGTCTTCAAGGCAAGTGAGGAATTTGCTAGACCTTGAGGATTTTGCTGAGTTTGACTTCCAGCAAATATCAGGATAGTTGAAGTCACCCATCACTACTATATTTCTCCTTTCTGAGTGTGTGGTCATCTGTTCTAGAAAGGCATCATCCAATTCTTCTGCCTGAGTCGGGGGTCTGTAGTAGACTCCCACAATAACATCCCTGTTGTTTCCTTCCCCTTTAATTTTTATCCAAATGCTCTCCACCTGGCTTCCAGGACTGTTGTCCTGGATTTCTTCACTGGTATAAATATCTCTGACATATAATGCTATTCCTCCTCCTCTCCTGTCTGGCCTGTTTCTCTTGAAGAGGTTATACCCCTGTATTTCTACATTCCAATCATGAGACTCATCCCACCAGGTTTCAGTGATGCCTATTATATCATATTTGCTTTGTTGTGCTAGGAGTTCAAGTTCATCTTGCTTATTTCCCATGCTCTGTGCATTAATGTAGAGACATCTAAGACCATGTGTCCCCTTTACTTGCTGCCTGTGCACGTTTTTTTGCCTCCCACTGTTGGGTCCCTGTACTGTTTGCCTTGTTTCCTCTATGACAGTTTGACTATTTTCTCCAGTCCTTTTGTCTTCCAGGACGTTGTCTCCCTTCCCCACACAGTTCAGTTTAAAGCCCTCCTGATCAAATTCTTGAGACTGCTGGCAAAAACATTTCTTCCAACTGGTGTGAGATGCAGCCCATCCCTTGCCAGGAGTCCGCCCTCATGGAACCGCAGCCCATGATCCAAGAATCCAAATCGTTCTTGACGACACCATCTGCGGAGCCAATTGTTGACATCTGCTATCTTCCTCTCTCTTCCTGGACCATGCCCTTGAACTGGCAGAAGAGGCGAGATGACAATCTGTGCCTCCATTTCTTTCAGCTTCTTACCTAGAGCCTCGTAATCCCTTTTGATATTCTGAAGGCTGTGTCTTGCTGTGTCATTCGTTCCCACATGGACCAAAAGGAAGGGGTATTGGTCAGTAGGCCTGACCAGTCTTTTCAGCCTCTCTGTCACATCTCGGATCTTTGCCCCAGGGAGACAACACACCTCCCGAGACATCTTGTCAGGCCCACAAATTATTGCTTCTGTCCCCCTCAGCAAGGAGTCCCCCACCACAACCACACGCCTCCTCCGAGGCTTTGCAGCGACTGTTCCCTGTGGTGGAACTCCCAGGGTCCCCTGCTCTGTCTCTGAAATCTGTCCATGCTGCTCTTCCTCATCCTCCTTGCTAAGAGTAAGAGCTTGAAATCGATTCTGTAGCTGCAAGCTCCCAGAACGATCCCTGGTCTCCTTACTTCTGTGTGTGACCTTCCTCCAGCTTTCTACCTCCTGTGTGTGTGATGTGACCTCTCTTCCCCAGCGACTTCCTCTGTGTGTTCCCCGTCCAAGACTGTTTGTTCTGTTCTGTCAAGGAAAGCCTCTTGCTCCCTAATATGTTGAAGTGTAGCTACCCATGCCTCCAGCTGCTGTACTTTGTCCTCCAAGAGGGCTACCAACTTGCATTTGGAGCATGTGTAGTTCCCC
Organism: Phrynosoma blainvillii; assembly: GCA_026167975.1. Lineage (NCBI taxonomy): Eukaryota > Metazoa > Chordata > Lepidosauria > Squamata > Phrynosomatidae > Phrynosoma > Phrynosoma blainvillii. The sequence continues at coordinate 202,807,859 of JANUYF010000002.1, read as the reverse complement.
ACATCTGTAGGTAAGAATACAAACATCCCACAGGTATTGCAGGTGACGGCAGCAGTTCCTTCAGTGTCCATACTAAGTCTTAATTAGTACCTGAATGAGGACTACGGCTTTCCTCCTCAAAGAAAATCCCTTGCTAACACCATGGTTTAAGTCTGCTGATGAACGGAACTTTTCTACAATTAGTACTGGTTATAAAATTCGCGCGGCTCTGGCAGCAGTTGTATAGAGCTAACTGCCTAGCCCACCCCCTATTGACTTGCAAATGTGACTCAACAAAGCCCCACCTGCTGAGTAACAGTCACACTCTCCCCAAGAGTTTTTAAAAAGAATTTAAAAACTTACCCTCTCAAGATGGCTGCCTGGAAACTGCTTTCTTCCTCTTTCCTAGCAGGAACTGGCCTGGAAAGCCTCCTCTGTCTCCTTTCCTGGCAGAAACTGCCTAGAAAGCCTCTTTCTCTTTCTCCTTTCTGTTAGAAACTGGCCTGGAGAGCCTCCTCCTCCTCCTTCCCCTGTCCTGGCCGAAACTGACCTGAAACTGGCCTCTGGCAGCAGTTGTATAGAGCTAACTGCCTAGCCCACCCCCTATTGACTTGCAAATGTGACTCAACAAAGCCCCACCTGCTGAGTAACAGTCACACTCTCCCCAAGAGTTTTTAAAAAGAATTTAAAAACTTACCCTCTCAAGATGGCTGCCTGGAAACTGTTTCTTTCCTCTTTCCTAGCAGGAACTGGCCTGGAAAGCCTATTCTCTGTCTCCTTTCCTGGCAGAAACTGCCTAGAAAGCCTCTTTCTCTTTCTCCTTTCTGTTAGAAACTGGCCTGCAGAGCCTCCTCCTCCTCCTTCTCCTGTCCTGGCCGAAACTCCTGGCTCTGCATTTGGTTTCAAAACTATCAAGGAAAGGAAGCTAGAGAAAGGGGTGCAATCAAATCTAATCACTGTCCCATTAAGTGTGAGACTAAAACAAACACCATTAGGTATCTTAATGGGATATTCCCAAGGGCAACTCCCAAAACCTGCCTGTCCAAGAAATTTCAAGTGGTCTTATGCAACTTTACCTTGCTTACATGACCTTACATCTAGGGGATTATGGCTGCCATCTCCCAAGGGTCAGGCTGGGGTCATAGGGAACTCCACATGGACAAAATATATAAGAAAAATGGAGCATATTTACTAACAGATGGCTAACATGCATAGCATGCATGGAGGAAGTAGGCTCAAGTCTATGAAAACTCATGCTCCCAGCTTCTTTCTTCCAGTTAGTCTCAAAGGTGCTACAAGATCCCTTTGCAGACTGATTCAGCTGGAAAAGGCAGTTCTGTGGAGAATCCTAGCCATCCCTCCCTTAAAGCATTTTATTTTTATTTTAAAACACCCTATTTGCTCCTGATCTTTCCAGAAAATTCAGATCAACACTGGGTGGTTGTCTATACGTGTCTCACTGTGCTGCCCAGTGTTGGTAGTAGTGCAAGTCACTTTTCTGAGGTCAGAACCAGGCACCCAGCCATGTGATCGGCATAGGGCACCTCATTTTGAACCTCAGAGGGAGTGACTAATGCAGCACAGCAGTATACGTATGTAGGCAACTGCCCAGCATCACTACAAAGTTCCCAGGTAACAGGGTAGTTTGGGGCAGCTTCAGAGCCAGAATAGTCCAGAAATACTCCTAATCCCAAATACTCCTAATCCAGCCCCAGGTTCCCAGCATGAGAGTGTTTAGTCAGGCTTGGCCCAAGGTAGAATTCCTGTTTCCCTCTTCTAGATTCTCTGCCCATCAACTTATTCTAAGATTTCAGTCAAACAGAGCAATGAGTTTTCTAAAAGCAAAGGGGACATCCTTTTAGGACTGCAGTGATTTTTACATATCAGGTTCAAAATACTGCAGCCAGGCTGCTTACTGGGGCTGGTCACAGGAACTGTATAAACCCCTATATTGAAACAGCTTTAGTGTCTATCTGTTTGTTTCTGGCAGAGTTTCAAGTACTGGTTATGACCTTTAAAGCCCGACATGGCTCCATAATTCCCTATACAAGCCAGTCAGAGTTTTCAGATCTTCAGGGGAAGGTGTTTGGTTGGCCTCCCCACTATCAGAGGCATGGTTGGTGAGAATACAGGAGAGGACCTTCCCAGTGGCTGCTCTCTGTCTGCTGAGCTCCCTTCTATGGGAGACCCGGGTCCAATCCACACTGCAGAAATAATCCAATTTGAGACCGCTTTAGCTGCCCTGACTCAGTGCTAGGGAATCCTGGGGATTGTAGTTTATTGTGGCACCAGAGTTCTCTGACTAAGGGGCATTGCAGACTGGCCCAAAGGCTGGCCTGGGGGTGGAGTTGGGGTGGGGCAGCTGGACGCCGGATGCACCAACCCCAGCCCAATGCCACCCTGACACCATGCAGCTGTACGCATGGTGCACAGCATCAGGACGCCCTCCTGGTGGAGTGTGCAGACATGCTGCACTGACACGGCACGGAAGAGCCACAGTGCTGGCTCTGAGGGCGGCCTTTTGCCGCCCCTAAAAGAAGCAGCATTTTGCCGCTCTTTTAGGGGCAGCAAAAGGAAGGATAGGGACTGTGGCATGTGGTTGCTGCAGCCCCAATCCACTGCTCCCTGGGGCGGCTCTCTGCCACCCCAAATGGGCCATTTGCATCAGCTCTAAGAAGGCCAAATGTCTCACAAAACTACATTCCCAGAATTTCCTGGCATTGAGCCAGGGCAGTTACAGTAGTCTCAAACTGGATTAGTTCTGCAGTGTGTTTTTGACCCCAGTTAGCCCCTCTCTGTTATGTTTCTGCTGGTTGGCTAAGACCTTTTTGTTTACGCAGGTCTTTGATTGGTTTGTAATCATATGGCAGAACAGTGTTGAAAGCGTGCAATGTTTTTAGCTTATATTTTTAAAATCATATATTAAATGTATTTTAAACTATCTGTTTTTATCTATTTTTACCAGTACTATCATTTAACAGTTTTTTAAAGTATAATAAAAACATTTTAGCAAACTTTATTTTAAAGTATTGTAAGGATGCTTGGGTGTCATGGTAGAAGAAAGGCAGGGTAAAAATGGAAGAAAAAAAATATCACCTTTGGACATATTTATATGTATAATTGTACATTGCTTATTTTTATTTACATATGAGGATTCAAACAGCTTTTGCTTCCAATGTAATATAAAAAGCTTCCTTGGCCACAATGTTTTTCCATTTTAAAATTAGCCTGCTCCATTTGGCTTTCTTTCACTTTTTGCTTCCATTTTGACAATGTTCGTTTGCTCACACAAATACTCTTCACAAGGGTGTTCACACAACTACTGCAAAAATAAATATCACATTAGTTCTTAGTAGCTTTCAAAAGGAATTAAGCACCTGCCTTATATGAGTCCTTGAACATTAGTGTTAAAATGCATTTGAAACAGAAGTTGTTCTATTCCAGTTCTTAAAGAAAACATACAGCAGGAATCCTAACCAACTGTTTTAAATCCACTTGTTAATCCCAAATACAGTAAGCAGCTTCATTTATATACTGCTTCATACCACGCTATGCAGTGTCTAAGCGGTTTACAGCTGTAAGCTTATTGCCCCCCAACAGCTGGGTACTCATTTAAGCGACCTCAAAAGGATGCAGGCCTGAGTCAAGCCTGAGCCCTGGCTAGTTTTGAACTCGCAACCTTGTGGTCTATGAGTGAGTGGCTGCAGTACAGGCATTTAATCACTCTTTGAACCAAAGTAACTTACATAAATCTTGATACAAAGGGATCTTGTAGCATCTTTGAGATTAACTGAAAGAAAGAAGCTGGCAGCATGAGCTTTGTTGACTTGAGCTTGCTTCCTTAGATGAATGTCTAGAGTGGAGACTCCAGAGACAGAACTATATAAGCTGGTTGTGTGTGAGAATGCCAATGCAAATTCAAAACCTTGTGGGTAATAGCAGAATTTGAATGTATCCACAGACTACAGTCTATCAGCAATGGGCTGAACAGAGATAATAGTTTCCTGGGATACTACACACATGTTAACACTATCTAACCCCCATCCTCACGAGGACACTCTTGGCCAATTCATCACACATCCCCCCACTATATTCCAATACATATTCATATGGTAATCTATTCTCCTTGGCTTTATGCAACAGCCTACCTCTTGCCTTTGTCTCCCAATGACCATAGTTAAAACTGGCCTTGTCACTTCATACCCAAAAGATTTTGAATTTGAATTGTCATTCTCACACATAACACAGGTCTGTCTCTGGATTCTCCACTAAAAAGATGCATCTGAAGAAATAGACTCAAGTCTATGAAAGTTTATGCTACCAACTTCTTTCTTTCAGTTAGTCTCAAAGGTCCTACGAGAACCCTTTGCATACTGATTTTGCAGACTAACACGGCTAAGTCTTTGAATTTTACATAAGTCTTGACATACCTAGTTCTCATCAACTGAGTGAGTCTCCCCTAGTTGGAACCTACTGTTGGATTTAGACCCAAATGTATATATATTTTTCCTTTCCAATGTAGCTAAGGCCCTGTCTGCATGGCCCAAAATGCCCATTTCCCCTCTGTTCTGGTATCATGATATTCGGATGATGCATGTCCCAAGCCCTGGTCCTGATATGAGCAGTCCAGATAATGTCTGGCACATTCTTCTCCAGAACCAGGACAGGCTTAAAATGGTTTTTTAAAATGTACCTGTTGCTCTAGATCCAGAGCCCTCTGTTCCCATGGGCAGCTGTGGGCTGCCCCTGGAGTACCCTGGCCCACGCAGACAGGGCCATAGTATCTCAGTGATTACAGTGAATATTTGATCTCTGATTTGCTGGTGGCTGAGGGAACATTTGTTATCTTGCTTCCTCCCCTGGCAGGTTGATTATTTGCAGTCAGCCATTTGTGATACTGAACAGCGTGGTGACTGCTCCCTTAAAGATGCTCAAGAAAAACAAGATGAACTACATAGTACTTTGCAGAAATCCAAGGACGAGCTGGCATGCATGCTGCGGAACTATCAGGAGCTTCTCAATGACAAGCTAGCTCTGGATATTGAAATTGCTACATACAAGTCCTTATTGGAAGGAGAAGAAAATAGGTATTTCTCATGTACATTCCTAGGATCTCTAGACAAGTTTGGTTAATATTGGAGCTAGGCAGTTAATCTGCATCTGCATCTGCTAGTGAGGGCCTGACTAGGAGTACATGAGAACAGTTTTCTTTCAGTTTAGGTGTCAGAAGAAATTATGGCCTCACTATGTCTCCAGCAACACTGTCCAGAGTCTACTGTCTTTGTTATAAGAGATCTACAGTGACAGATGTGCCATCTTACCAGCACATTTCCCTTTCTGGTTGTGGAGCACGTTAGATGTCCCTTCAAGAGCAGAGGGTAGCTTTCATCTCTGGCTTTTTTAATGGTTCCATATTAAATTAGTATTTTTTTCTACTAATTCTTTTGCATCAGTTCTCATTGAAGTTACATGTTGTTTATTGCTTTGGGCATTTCCTCTCTAGAAAAGTGGCATATCTGTACATTTATATAATTCCTAGCTCTATTATAAGATATGTTTTCTCCCTGAACTACTTGCCTTACTTGTCTTTCCCAAACAGGATATTTGCTGGAAACCTTGGGGATGTAGGTAAGTAAATATAAAGTGTATCTGCTGGTGTTCCAATGATTTTCTTTAAGATATGTATATAAGGAGCTGCATTCCTTATATACTTGCAGCAGAGTGTGGTAGGAAGAAGGCATTAGCGACTGTAGGAACAGGAAATGTTAGTACTGAATGTTCCCATTTAAAATACAACTCCTTGCAAGAAGGAATGTAAAGAACATTCACATTTTTTTCTTGAACTCAATAAGAAAGGGATCTCAGTCACTCTTGATATATTGTAAAGGTGGATTCTTTTCCCCAATGGCATTTGCACAAAAAACAATGGCTGGGATTTTGTAATGCAGTTATGGATTCACAACCTACAATTTTGGATCCATAACTGTTCTGTATGCAGTAAGATTACATATAAAGGCTACATGTTCACAATCATGACACTATTGCCACAACTGTAAATGCCTCCAACCCACATTAACTGCTGCATTGAATGGAGGTGGTCTGTTCAGCTGTTGATCAGAGCACAAGGAGGATGGCGTTTCCAGCCCCCTCTTACCAACGAGTGAGACTGCAATGAGGAATTGTAATAGGAGTCCTGCTTCTGATTGTCACAGCCTTCTTCATAGGTGGGAGTGGCTGGAAACATCCTCCTCCTTGCACCCTGATTAGCAGCTGAACTGACCCCCTTTGCTTGGTGCGGCTGCTGCCCAGTTAAGTAGGTTTAGGAGGAATTAGGCCAGGAGACATTACTTAGTTATGCATTCCTAACTAAGTAGCCAGTGTAGAATATTGCAAGTGCATTTTGTTGAAAACACAATGTTTTTGTGCAAAGGAAATTTTCATCCAATAGTTCCAAAGTAAAAAGTAGAAATGATCACAAAAATACCTGTAATTTCACCAAGCAAAAATAAAACTTTGGAAATGTTGCACTTTTATCTGCCAGAACAAAATAAGGAAAAATTTAAGTCCCTACCAGTAAGCAAAAATATCTAGCATGGCAGGGAGAAGACAGGATTTTTTTTTTTAAATAGAAATTAAATTAAAATGAGAGTATTATCTGCAGATTGAAATGGTACATATTACCATCTCATCCCCTTCCATGTTTAGATCCTCCCTTATGGCCCACTTTCTGGACTACCATGATCCACTAACACTGACAGCAACTCTGGGATCAAAGGCAGAAGTTCCTCCTAGTCTTGCTCTTTGGGATGTCCACCTCACTAATGTTTCTCTCTGGATGAGACATCAGAGTGAGATGTCAAGCAGACAATGTGCACATTGGGGAGGGGAGACTTGTAGTAAGGGCATTTGACACTGGCAGTGTTTTTACACCCCAGGTGACAAGATATCTTGACTTTCCCAAATTTATAATATTTTCCTGGGAAAATTCCAATATTGATGTACTCCAATCACTGAGCGTATTCTTTATTGCAGTGGTGCTCCCTAACCCAAGCAAAGGAGTGGACAGCTGTGGTCGTGAGCCTGGATATAGGTCTCTGAATGGAGGGTACAACAGCAGCAGAAGTGAGAAACATAGTTTTGGATATCCAGGGAAGGGAAAGTATCCTGGAGATGTGGATGACCACACAGTGGGGTACCCTTTTGGAAATATATCTAAAACTGGGCATAAGCAACACATTTCTGGAGGGGGAAAAGTCACCTCAAATGTCAGGTACCATTCCCCTGGGGGAGGCACTCAGCAGTCCAGAGGTGCCAGCTGTGGGATGAGTGGATGTACTACTTCCATTGTAGGGAGACATGTGGGAACCTACTCCATTGCCAGCAACTCAGCAGGCCCATGCTGCCCAGGACATTCATGCAACCTAAGTATGAAAATGTGAGTGTCATTTTTCCCAAAGAGCAGCTGGCTGCAATAAACATCAGGTTCCCATGGTTAGAACCACCTCATGTATAAATAAATAAATACAAATAAACAAGGGGTGTGGGGAATTTCTGGTACATCTTATATATCATGCTGCTTCTGCTGTTGCTGTTGTTAACTACCCTCAAGTCAACCCTAATTCATGGCAACCCTTTGGATGAGACATCTCCAAGTCCCCCTACCCTCCACTGCTCTACTCAGGTTCTCCAAACTCAGACCCATGTCCTGACTGAGTCCATTCATCTGACATGCAGTCTTCCTCTCTTTCTACTTCCCTCTACCTTTCCTAGCATTATTGTGTTTTCTACTGTGTCTGTCTTCTCATGATATATGGCTAAAGTACAACAGCCTCAGTTTGATCATCTTTGCTTCCAGGGAGATTTCAGGCTTGATTTGTTCAAGGACTCATTTGTTTGTTTTCTTTGGCTGTCCATGATATTCTCAGCATTTTTTTCCCAACACCGCATCTTAAATAAGTTGTTCTTATCCACTTTTTTCATGGTCCAGCTCTCACATCCATACATGGTGATGGGAAATACAATGGCTTGGATGATTCTAACTTTAGTGCTCAGTTGTATATCCTTACTCTTTAGAATCTTGCTTCTGCTGATACTGCTGTTATTACTCCTATTAATATTGGCCTGAAATTCTGTTGCTAGTTCCAAGTAAAGTAGGCCCACTGAATTAAAGGGACATACCAATATATTGACTCAATCAATACTTGATTCAATAGGTCTACTCTAATTTGGGCCAACCAACAGGATTTAAGCCATTATTACTGAGTAGATTACACATGCACAGTGCTTCAAATTTTTCTTTGTCCACATAATAGCTCCTGAGACATAGATTCCTGTTGGTCCCATTTTATAGATGTGGAGTTGAGGCTGAAAGACAGTCATCAGATGCTGATTGCAAAAAAGGCCCTTTTAAACATGGACTAAAAGTTACATGATTGTGCAAAAAAACAGATACATGTAACAAACTAAAGCCCATTCCCCTTGACATGGTTATTTGACAAAAGGTAATGAGCTCTTTTATATGGAATCAGAGCTTCCACCCACCAGGACTAATATAGAAGGGCAGCAGCACTCCAAGGCTTCATGCATAGAGCTGTGTGCAGGTGCATGGACAGATCTAGCATCCATTCCAGGTCAGGTTTGGCCACAAGAACCCACCTAAGTTTTGCAATCATTCCTTATAAACACAAAACCCTTGAAGGTGTTGTGACAGGATGGCCACATCAGTCAAAGCCTCATTTAGTTAGCCTTGTTTAGTTGAGTTTCTTATTTTTCCACCTCCAAGCTCATTCTGTTCCAGTTCCACATGCTCTATTTTTACCTCACACAGAAATATGTATGTTTTTTTGTTTGTTTGCATCTTTTCAGTTATATGCTTTTTTGGAACACATGCCCACCAAGAAAAGTATGCTTCTACACATTTTAGAAGCATATCCATGTTTCACTGCATCTTTTAAAATGGGTACCTGTTGCCATACGAATTTGGTTGTTGCTCCACAGAACACATTTAAAGACAAGAATTTTCATTTACGTGTTGTGTTTAAGTCTGTAAGTTCCAGGAAGTGTCGATCAGAACAATCTATTTTGTTGTTTGTTTTTAAGTCAAAAATAATACCCTCCCCATTGAATTTTTTAAATCTCTCTGTGTTCATCCTCATAATAAATGCTTGCAAAAGTAAGATAGGTTTGCCCCCTCCCTTCCCAACCCTAGCAGTTTTTAGCCTTTCCCAAGCAAAGAAAATCAGGCTTATTGTTGCGAAGAAAATCCCAACTGTGACTGTATCCCAGGGATAAATCATGTTATTTTGTAATGTAATAATCTCCAAAGATTCAGCTTCCTGCTGACCTACTAGCTAGCATCAGAAGTTAAACTTATACTTCAGAGCATGCTCAGAAGCAACACGCCTTGCCAGGTTGTGACCTATTTTGATAGTTGTGATCTATTTTGAGGACTGATCTAGAAACTCTGGATATGAATGGAAACAAAATGGTTTACAACTTTCAATTTTGAGCAGAGTGCTTTTTCAGGAAAAACGGGTTTTTGTTTGTTCTTTTTTATATATAAAAAAGAGTACATATAATAGGATGATGGACTAAATGCATTACTTGGTAGCCATCTGTAGGCTTTTATACCACCTTTAATATATACATACATGGGATCTTTGTTTTATGCTGTTATTCAGTTCCATTTGGAAGTATGTAGGGAAATACCGAATTGCTGACCAAATAAGCACATTGTTGTATCATTATTGTATTATATTGCAATGGTTTTAGGAGATTATCGCATATCTTAAAACCCCATCTTATTTCTCCCTAACTGAAGTCTAATTCGAACCATATCCAGGCCCTATTGCATGGCTTTTGTCACCAAATCCACCAGCAGAATACAGCCCAGATGCAGCCTGGGTCCTAAAATGCACTCCGGTGGCCATTTTTCAAAGCCGGAAAGCTCCCAAATTGAAAAATGGCCACCGAAGCACATTTTGGGACCTGGGCTGCATCCAGACTGTACTCCATTGGCAGATTTGGTGGCAAAAGCCATGCAATAGGACCTGGATGCAGCCCGAATTAGACTTCATTTAGGGAGAAATAAGACGGGTTTTTAAGATGTGCAATAATCTCCCAAGTCTATAGTTTATGTGCATCACTTTGGTTTGTAAAACATTCTAAGCCACCCCAAGAATTCTTGTTGGAACAAAGGTTTGGAGTAATAGTCCCACAAAAATGAATATTGTTCATCATTTCTAACCCTTGTTATTGCCCACTCATCTCATTTCTGTATGGGAAATATATGCTATCTCAACTCTCCCATGTGTGTATCATATCTTAGTGTGCTTTATAAGTCATTGCAATTTATAAACATAAACAAAAACCACCACCTTTAACTGTATCATCTTAACTGTACCAAACATACTACAGTTTTTTCTCTTATGGGTTCAATAAACGTACAAGAAAAATAATGTTTATTATTATTTTCAAAATAACAAAATGATTTCTCTTTCTTTAAAAATCAGTCTTTGCAAAGGAGCTATGTTATGAGGTACAGGTTGAGGCTCCCTTACCTATACATACATGGGATCTCTGTCTTACATACATACATGGGATTATCTTCCCTAGAATTCTAAAATCTGAAATACTCTAAAAATCAAAACTTTTTAATGGGTGACTGAGATGGTTCTGATAGTTCAGTATACACAAACTTTATTTCATAAATAGCAACATTATTTAAAATATTGTACAAAATTATCTTCAGGCTATGTGTGTAAAGTATATATGAAACAAAAATGAAATTGTGTTTAGACTTGGGTCCCATCTCCAAGATATCTCGTTATGTACATATACTGATATTTCAAAATCCAAATGAATGAATGACTGAATGAATCTGAAATACAAAACACTTCTGCTCTCAAGCATTTCAGATAAGGGAAACTCAATGTTTAGTTCTCAGTAGAATCCTTAAAGGAATTGATGGAATGTAGCATTGTTGCAGAGAGGCAATTATATTGAAAGAGCTGAAATTCACATTATTGGGGGAGGGAAGGAGGGCTAAATCTTAATTAAAACAATCTCTCACTGGACTTCTATAGCATTGCCTACAAAAATTCCATATTACAAGGAACTATACAACAGGTTTTCTGCCCTTAACAGATTTCACAATCGGGAAAGCCATTTCATGAAGAAAAAGGAGTCCTACACACCACGGCACTAACAAATGGGTTTTAGCACTGGATATGTGCATACCAAAGTCACAAACAATTCCCTTCTGTTAGAAAAATATTAATGTTTGATGTATGTTGCTAGCATTGTTACATTTATTATGAGAAATAAAAAATCAGGACTCCTTTGCACAACAAAACATCTCAAGTTGAGGCAACAATAGTACTAGCACTTAGAGAAACATCATTTCCTCTTGTCATCCAGCCTATTCTTTCATTTTTCCTTGAGGTTGTTGGCTAGAGTAGCCAACTGCTTCACACAGATATGTCAGTACTGCATTATTCTTATACTTTAGGTTGCTTTGAAAGTTAAAGTTCTGTGAAGGTAAATAGGTATTCCAAAATCATACTTTCACAAAAGTACATTTCCTAGAATTCTTTGTGGGAAGCAACAGAATCCTATAGCTATGAGGGAAACACTATCAGTCAAAATGATATGAACGTTTACTATGCTTCATCTACTGGAACATATGAAGCAGAGATCTTCATGCTTTCTTTCACTTATCAGTAGAAAAATAAATTTAATTTTGATCAACAGCTACTACATTTTATTCTCCGCCTTTCTTTGGCAAATCAGACAACCAAGTTTGCACCCGCCAAAATGTCTCTACACTTTTCCAAAATATCCTCTCACTTTTCTCACAGAAAATTACTGTCAATATTCTTTTCTGGGTATCATTCAAGCTGTTGTGAAATTCTGGACTTTTCCCAGAGGTTATTTAGCAAGATGCAGTCCATGGACAGAGTGAAGAATTTAGGATGCAGCTGGGGATCTAAACAGATTTAAAATTATCATTGAAAGAAGTGATAGGTTTGACTCCCTCTTCTAGTCCAGCTTTTGTAGTCCACTGTGTCTGTTATCCACTTGTTTGTTGTTGATGTTGTTCTGTGCCTTCATAAGTTGTTTCTGACAACATTTGGAGACCTTAAGGCAAACCTAATAATAATAATAATAATAAAGTTTATTTTTATCCCGCCCTTCTGCAGTGCAATCGGGACGGCTTACAACAGTTAAAAACACCAATACATATATTACTTCCCTAACCCACCCTCCCCTTACAACAATATTAAACTAGTAGAGATTTAAAACATAGAATAAAATAAATAAAAAAGGGACATGGAACAATTAAAGCAGCAGCTTCAAATAAACAGTGACAGCTCAGGGGAGCAAGTTAGCTAAAATCTTTGGGCCAGGATAGTTATTGTGGGAAGGCCTGCTGGAAAAGATCCATCTTGACAGCTTTTTTGAAGCTGTCAAGAGTGGTAATAAGATGGATCTCATCTGGCAGGCCATTCCATAATCTGGGAGCGTAGGCAGAGAAAGCCCTCTGGGAGGTCACCGACAGCCTAGTTTTTATAGGCTGTAACAGATTCCTCCCAGAGGACTGGAGTGCACAGGGAGGATCGTATGGGAGGAGGTGGTCCCAGAGATAAGTTGGACCCAAGCCATGTAGGGCTTTAAAGGTCATAACCAACACCTTGTACTGTGCCCGGAAACTAATAGGCAGCCAGTGGAGAGTTTTTAGCACAGGTGTTATATGCTCTCTTCTGGAAACACCAGTGACCAACCTGGCTGCCATATTCTAAACTAATTGAAGTTTCTGGGTCAAGCACAAGGGTAGCCCCATGTAGAGCGCGTTACAGAAATCGAGACGGGAGGTTACCAGCGCATGTACTACAGTTCCAAGATCCCTAGTTTCCAGGAAAGGGCGCAGCTGGCGTATCAGCCGAAGCTGATAACAGGCACTCCTGACCATTACATTTACCTGATTGGACATCTGGAGCGATGGATCCAGGAGCACCCCCAGACTGCGAACACAGTCCTTGGAAGAGAGTGTGACTCTATTCAGGACTGAAAGTTGTATTCCCAGACCTGGTTTTGGGCCCATGACTGTTAGTACCTCCATTTTGTCTGGATTCAGTCTCAATCTGTTTTTCCTCATCCAGTCCATTACTGCCTTCAGACAGTCACTGAGAGGAGAGAGGCCATCTGAAATCGAAGCTGATGACCGGGTCATGGAGAAGTATATCTGGATGTCATCAGCATACTATCATGGGGTTTTCTTGGCAAGTTTCTTCTGAGGTTTGTCATTGCCTTTACCTGAGGCTGAGAGTGTGTCACTTGCCCAAGGTCACCCAGTTGGTTTCATGGCAGAGTGGGGAATTGAGGCATGATCTCCAGTCATAGTCCAACACTCAAACCACTACATCATGCTACCAACGGACAAGATTTTCTGATATTCTAGATGAGCCAATTAGTTATGTAACTACCTTAGTTATAAAGCTAAGTAGCATCTCCTGACCTGACCCTTCTCCCTCACTCCTGATTTACCAGGCAGCAGCTACTGCAAGCAACATGGGTCTGTTTTCCTGTCAAATGGGATTAAAAATATTGATATTTCCACCCTCTTCCTCTGGAGATATATGGTGTGAGAGTTGGAAACAGGATCCCTGTTGCAAATCCTCCTTGTACCAGAGACCATGGGGTGATGGTGGTGGTAGCATCAGCGTGCTGCATCTCATTTGACAGGAAAACAGATTCCTGTCACTTGCAGAGGCTGCTTCCCAGTAAGTCTGGATTGGGGGACTTTTATGATCCCTACATATTCCAGGCACTATTGAATACTTAAGGATCATGAATGTGAATCAGTTATGAATGTGTAGTGGAGCCAGTATGGTAGTAGTGCGTTGGGTGTTGGATTAGGACTCTGGAGACCAGGATCTGAATCCCTGCTCATTCATAGAAACCCACTGGGTGACCTGGGTAAATCACATAATCTCAGTCTCAGAAAACTCCATGATACATTTGACAGGGTCACGATAAGTCAGAAATGACTTGAAGGTACTGCCACCGGCACCACCACCACCACAACTGAATGTGTAACTCTAGCTTATTCATTCATAAATGTGATCATGAATTCCAGCCATTGTTTTATCCAGCTTTAACTGAGCCATGACATATCTCCAAACTGAATCGTGCTTTACAGATCGTCCAGCATTTTTCAAGAAGCCACACAGATTCTCTCATGTCAGAGCATATCCAGCAAATTACCATCTTATTTTGCTACCTCCAAATGGAGCAAAACCTTATTCTCAAAAAGATGTTGTCCTACAGTATATGGGGGGTCTCTCCCTCTGTGGACAAAATAATAATAATAATAATAATAATAATAATAATAATTCTTTGCTTTGGATAAAATCCAACTTTACGTGACACTTCCCAGCTCCCATGGGTGATCTTTGCCAGACAGAACTCCAGCACTGGAAAGAAGAAAAAGGGGTTGGCTTGGAGGGGAATGCAGGGAGTTTTTGGTCACTGGATGACCTTGAACAAGTCACAGCCTCTCAGCCTCAGAGGAAGGCAATAGAAAACCCATTCTGAACAATCTTGCCAAGAAAGCCCTATGACAAGTTTGCCTTAGGGTCACCGTAAATTGGAAAATGACGGCACACAACACCACCAACAGATTGTCCCTCAAGGTTCTTTGTGTCTTCCTTCTAAACAAAATAATTATAGCTCAACATCAAAAGGAAAGATTGTATATTTTCTTTCTTCATTGCTTATCCCTAACTTAAAACCAAGTCCACACCCATAATAGTATGCTGTAATAATGCCTCCAAGATAAAACTAGGTGGAAAAATGGCTTGTGTTTCAATTCCTCCCTTTCTCAATTCCATGATGACTTATTTATCATCACACTGCTGACAAATAAAAAAACTGAATTTTATCCTGTGAATTTTATACACTGTAATTAATTCATGCAAAAATACCAAGGGAATTATCTGTATGTTCTAACAAATGTAGAAAGGAAATGCTTATTTATTTATTTATTTTAAAATCCTATGTTTACTTTCTGCATTCCACACCTTCCAAATTATGGTTGAAGTAAAATTTCTGAAGCAATTCCAGAACTGGTTCCACTGTACTGTGCTATTCTTTTCATTCTTTCTGTTCCTTTCCTTCTTCCTCACCCTGCTGCCAACCATTGGAGGTGAGGGGAGCAAATGGATCTGCAACAAGGTATTTTTTACAGATTTCTTTTGTGCAGTATTTTACAGGTATTCCTCAGTTAATGAAGTAGATGCGTTAGTGGGCATATCTTCTTTAACAGTAACTTTGGTACCAGATGCAGAGATAGCATGGAAAGAATAGTGATAAGTTTCTTAAACACATAAAAAAGAGTACATATCCGAGGGTAGCTATGTTGGCCATACAGCAAAGTACAATAACATCCAAAATCCACAAAACAGTGATTCCTTTATTGGCCAACCAAAATGCACAAAATACATGATGCAAGCTTTTGAAGCTCCACTGGCTTCTTCATCAGGCAAAGGAGTTAAAATCCTACAAGAAAACGAAAATTGTGACAATGGTACAGTCACAGGCTGTATGATTTTTAACCCCTTTGCCTGATGAAGAAGCCAGTGGAGCTTTGAAAGCTTGCATCATATATTTTGTGAATTTTGGTTGCCCCAAGAAGGGAGGAAGGGTTGGATCCTTGCTATAGCCAATTTTGTCCCACTGAACTCACTAAGTTTGGTGAGTTGAATTTAAATGAATTAATCTATTCATTTATTAATAAATTGGACATTTAAACACCCAATTTAAATGAAACTGGACACTGGGATCCATCCTTTGCCACAGCAATATCAGTGCTCTAATGGGGACTGGCCACCCAAAAAATCTGTGCACATTTATATCAGCAGGAAACTATTGCTTGGTTGTTGCTGCTGTTGTGTGTCTCCAAGCTGTTTCCAACTTATAGGGACCCTAAGGCAAATCTATCATGGGGCTTTTGTGGCAAGATTTGTTTAGAAGGGGGTTGCCTTTGCCTATGTGCACACATTAGACTTATGCATTTTTTCTATGTCTGGATGAGAGTTAATGCATAATAGCATAATAGCAACATATATTATGGCAAACAGAAGTCAAAGAAAATATCTCATGCATGTACCTGACTAGAAAAAAAGACTGGCACAAGATGTTTTGCTGCGACTGGCAAAGGGCAAGATAGTGCTCCCTCTTCATTCCACATAAAGAATGACTGGCATTTGACTCTTTGGCATAGCTGATGGGATGGCATTCTCCATTACACCTGAGGCAATAGGAGGCCTAGAACAGGTTGGATGACATACACTGCACTGTCCCCCAATAGAGAGAAATGTTATGAGAACTGAAGAGTAAGGATGGGAAAGAAATTCCTTGAGTACACTTTTCTCCCTGTCAATATCTATTTTGCAATTCCTGAGAGTGGCAACAGGAGAAAGTTTATTCTTTCTTATTGTTTTAAATTGTTTTTATTAGGTTAAATTGGTTTTATTGTGTGCTGCCCTGAGTTCCCATGTTATGAGGCAGGAAAAATGTAGAGCAGGGGTCCCCAAACTATGGCCCGTGGGCTGGACTCAGCCCGTCGAGGCCTTTTTACCAGCCCGTGGCCAGTCCTGCCGCTGCCACCACCACCACTTGCACACACCACAGGCTGCCATTTTGTATTCCAAAATGGCATCCAGAGTCATGCGCATGCACCCGGTGTTGCACGTGCATGCGCACAACTCTGGGTGCCATTTTGGAACACAAAATGGTGTCCGGTGGTGCTCGCATGCATGTGTGACGCCGGGCGCATGCACACTACTCCGGGCGCCATTTTGGAACACAAAATGGCACCCAGCATCGTGCGCACATGCACACTACTCAGGCACCATTTTGTTCCAAAATAGTGCCCAAAGTCATGCACATGTACGCGTGTGCCTCTGCCCCTGCGAAGATCTGGGGGCCAGCGAACCGGCCCCTGGATCAAAAAGCGTGGGGACCCCTGATGTAGAGAGATAGAGATAGAGACAGAGATGAGACATTCTTCCTTGAAAATCTAAGGCTTGTAAAGTATTTTAAAGAAGAGGAAATGCACACAAAATAAAAAAAAATCAAGCATATTTTTTAAAAATGTGTATGACTTAACATGTATTGTAGGAAGAAAGACAGAAACATGCTTAGTCAATTGCAATATATATATCTAGATGCGAAAAAAGGAAAGGTACATAATTCCCAATATGGAATTGGGACAGCCTGAGAATGACTGTGGGATTCTGAGAAATGCAAATATAATGAAACTCATTGATTTTCACATCCTCATCCAGGATGAACAGCTGGGGGAATAGCATAACTACTCCCAATATTGCTGTACTTTGCTTAATGGTAGGACCAACCCAGAAATAAACAAAACTTGGGAATAGTCCAAATAGTCCTCTCTGTCGCTCTGTCTCTCCCATGGAATATGTAAAGTAGCAGTAAACATGAAATCTGCAAGAAGAAAAGAGAAAAAGGGATACTAAAAACTAGGTACTAAAAATGTGATCCTCAGCTTGCAAATCTGTAGAACTCAACTGCCCCCAGCATATTAGCTGTGGTCAATGAAAGAGGAAGCCTCCCTTAAATAACTATCTAAATTATAATTAATCCAAGCAAGAGAAACCATTTTCAAGCACAATATCCTTCAAGCAAAGCTTGCAAACAAAGCAATTCCTTTACATTTTCTCATAATTCCTTCAGTTTGTGTTTACTACAATGTCTTGTACACTGAAAAAGCATTTCTGGGCCTGAGGCAGGCCAAACCTGTGAAAGCTCCTAAATTAAAACATGAAACCAATCCTGGCCAGCTCCTGAACTGTATATAAGAGTTTGCTTTGAGGTCCTGTGCCAGAGGGCTGCTCTCTCTGTTGCTTGCTGCTCATACCTGCTTCCTTGGAAACAACCCATCCCAACTTTTCATAATGACTCAACAGATGTCTGCTGCAAGGACTTTCATCAGAGGAAGTGGGTTCAGCTCTAGGTCTGCTGCCTATGGACTAGGTGGGCACAAGACCTATGCTGCCTCTGTTCGCTATCCAGTCAGAAGTGGATATGGGGTCCCTGCCTTCACTAGCCAAAGTCTTGCAAACATGGGTGGAAGCAGAAGAATTTCCCATGGTGGATATAGAGGCTATGGTGCTGGATGTTTTGATGGCTACAACTATGGTCATGGTGGCTATGATAACCTGGGATTTGGGGGCACTATGGGTCATTATGGCCCTAGAATGTATGACTCCACCAGAAGTTGTGGCCCTTTCGGAGGATATTCTAACTCTGGGGGTGAGAGCATCCATAGAGTCAGAATCAATGAGAAGCTCCTGAAACCACTGCGTGTGGGAGTGGACCCACAGGACCATGAAATACGAAACCATGAAAAGGAAGAAATGAAGAACCTCAACAACCAGTTTGCTTGCTTCATTGAAAAGGTGAGAGAGAGGGAAAAAACACAGTTTGTTTCTTGGAACAAAAAGGATGGCTTAGACCAAGGGCTTTGTGGATACAATACTTTTAAAAATGGTTGTGCAACACTATGTCAGCAGCCAGTGGGATCTGTATCACATGGTTCTGTTTTACATGGGAATTTGTGACTGGTACATATGCTGAAGCGGAAATATTTCAAGCACTCTTTTCAAAGTCAATTTTGTTTTATAACAGAATTAGGATTTAGATGCTCCTAATTCAGATTTTTTTTTTACAACACATGAATGATTCCTATGACTTTGAATTTTAGGATTTTGAAAACATGATATTAGGCCTAATCCTAGTGACTGTGGTTATACCTGAATCATACTGAAATTAGCAGAAAGTAAGTTGTAGCTTATTCTATTGATTTCATTGGAATTTAAGTGAGATGTGCAGATCGATCCCAATGTGCAATGGGAAAGAAAGGTCTACCACTTCCTAAACAAAATTGAGTTCCACATTTGTTTTCCCTAGATGGCAATTATTTGTCACCCCAAACTGTATCTGATGAGAGGGAGTTTATTGTGCTGGTTCTCAGGATGGTGTAGTCTCCAACTTTATTTGGTGGCATACTGGGGAAATGAGAGGTCCCCGAACCTATGAACCCTTGGCCACTCTTGGAAACTTTCCACAGCCATTCCATTTCCAGTCTCACTGACAAGGTTGTGCTGTCATGCCAATGTAAAGTCCCATCACTGCCCATGAAGATCTCCCCGAGTGGCCTTCCCTCACCAGCTGCAGAGTGGGAAGTCTGTAAAGTTATATGGGATGCTTTCAAAGAAATATAACATTTATACAGGTATTTGAAAATGTGGTATTTAATATTATAGGCTTAGAATAGCGATGTGTGAAGATTTATTATTTTTAAAGTTCCTTCAAAGTGATTTTAAAATGGACATAAAGATTCTTTCACTTTTTAGGAATCTGAAACCAGAGCTCTGAAATGTTATTGTTTTGGATTACAACTCCCAGAATCCCCAGCCAGCCTGACCAGTGACAATGCTAGCTATGGGGTTCTGGGAGCTTTTGTCCAAAAATGTTACATTTATGGGCCCTACCCTCTAAGAAATTTCCATATATTTATCACAATCTTTTAGGAACTGTATTTATATGTTAGCTTATGATAAAGAGGAATGCTATCTTTCTCTTTATATTTTTATGAGAAAGAGGAATTCTATCTGTCTCAGGATAATTGATGTAGAGACCAGCACCATATTTTTGCCCATTGGCTCCCATTGTTTCTTCCTTTCCCAGAAACTCTCCAGGGATTGGCAGCCTGAGGACAGTTATTGTTTAGGGGCGACTACTTTGAGTTGTGTTGAATAGGGCTGTGAGAAAATCCTCCATTTCACTGTGGAACCTGATTTGGTGATAAGGCTCAGGTTCAAATTTGTTTTGGACTGATTCAGAACCTATCTGGCTTCCTTCAGATCTTAAATCTGAACCAGGATTTTGACAGCTTATTTTTGGGGGTCTCCTATTGTTCTGCATTGGGAGACCAAGGCTGCATCTTATATTGCATAATTAATCAAGTTTGACAGCACTTTAACTGGCATGGTTCAATGCTATGGAATTCTGGGATTTGTAGTTTTGTGAGATATTTAGCATTCTCTGTCAGAGATCTGGTACCACAACAAACTATAAATCCCAGGATTCCATAGCACTGAGTCCATGGTAGTTAAAGCAGTGTCCAGCTGCATTAATTCGGCAGTGGCAGCAGCCCAAAATAGCTACAAAATTTCAATTTTTTAAAAAAGTAGAAGTGCATAACATTAGAGACATGATAGCACCTACAATTCTAGAGTTGTCTCTGTGCAAAATTCATTTCCCCTCTTCCCCTGCCCCATCAGCCCACCATGGATGTTTTCCTCATGTGATATACAGATTCCTCCCTATACCTGGATTTTCTCCTATCATTTCAGACTGCTCTGGATTCTAATTGTGATGATCCAACCCACTTTGGGCATGATCCAAGTAGGCCCAAATTGGCCTGACTTGTTTCAGAATTTGGGACCTCTCTGAAGTGCCTGCACAGCCCTAGTTTAAATTTTGTTATATATTGGGTGAAATCCAACATCAAGTGAGCAGAAATCCATTTAGATAATATAATATTCCCTTTTCTATTTTTAATTATGTGCATAATGTAAAATTCATATACAGTGGGCCCTTCCTATCCACAGGGGATCCATTCTGGAGCCCCTCAATGGATAGGGAAAAATGCAGGACCTCAAGTCCCTTTGCATGTCCAGCCATTTTACAAGCTGGGGCTTGCCATCTGTGGAGGCTCAAATCCATGGATGGCAGCCTGCATAAGGAGTGGGCGAACTGTATCTGAAAAATTTACACAAACACACTTGAGCTAGTGGGGACAATCCACTTCAATATGAATACAGTATGTCCCCCATATCCACACATTTGGTATCTGCGGTTTCACTTATCCATCTCTCTCTAGTCATTTCTAGGTCCTCCAGGATGATTCTATGGCAATGATGGAGAAACTTTTAGGGGCTGGGTGCCCAAACTAAAAGGACTTCTGCCACCCAGTGCCAGGGATGGGACTTCTACCCTCTGGGGATGGGACTTCCAGGGTGGGACCTCTTTCTCCCAATCTCTCGGGACTTCGGCTGCCTCCAGAGAGGCAACTGAAGGCCAGGGAGGGTGAAGAAGGAGGAGGAACAGGTGCATGCCTCTTTCTCCTCCTCCCCATCCTCTGTGTGCTGGGGAAAATGGCTTCACATATCATCTCTGGCACGTGCACCATAGGTTTGCCATCACAGTTCTATGGTCAACTTCCAGCCCAAGCATACTATAGAATTGTGCTGGTGGACCTAGAAATGCCTAGACAAGTGTTCTCTGTAGGCATTTCTAGAGCTCCAGTGTGATCCTATGGTATGCTTGGGCCAGAAGTCATTCATCTAATTGAAAATAATAGGATTCCTTATTATCCTCAGTTGGTCTTGGAACATAGCCTCCACAGATACAGGAATTGTACTTCAAGGAAAATGCACTGTAAATTCCACTGATTAGGGAAAGTACATATTAAAATACATGAATTTCCATGTGAGCTCTCCAAGTCTCACAATATGTTATGCACAATCTCACAACTCACAATCTGATATTATGGGAAGATGATGTAGGAGAGATTCAAAGAAATGCATCAGAATTGGGACCCATCAGAATGCCCATTTGAAGAACATCCCAGATTGTTCAAAATGGATATGATCCACTCCTTATCAGAATGCATGCATATGTGGGGCACATCCACTTTGGCCCTTAGCAGTGTGCCCCAACTCTTAATAACACACTGTATTAGGTCTGGATGCCTGTTTGATCTCAGTAATAGTTGTGGCATAACTGAGGGCCCCAAAGCAGCATTCTGTCCCTGGAGAATTGAAATCTCAGAGACTTGGAGTTTATTGCTTGGAGTTTTAAACTGAAGGCCTGTACAGACTGCCAGAAATAATCCAGAAATAATAACTGTCCTGGATCAATGCTAATTTTTTCTCAGACATTGAGCCTTCTCTGTCAGAGAGCTCTGGTGCCACAATAAACTACAGCTCCCATGATTCCCTAGCATTGAGCCAAGGCAGTTAAAGTGGTCTCGAGCTGGATTATTTCTGGCAGTCTGTACAGGCCCTGAATCAAGCTTCCTGGCTGCAGCTGGGAGGTGGGATGGAGGTGAGGATCATCACATGCTAAATTGCTGCCGAATCGCTGGCTGCCATCAGCCTGGGTCCCAGCTGAGCTCAGCCGGTGCTTTTTAGAAACCAGAAAATGTTATGATTACTAAAAAGCTCTGGCTGAGCCCGGCTGGAACCCAGGCTGGTGGCAGCTGGCAATTCGATGGTGATTTAGCATGCAATAATTCCCCGCTGCAGCCCAGAAGGCTTGATTCAATTTAAAACCCCAAGCAATAAGCTCCTTAGAGTCTCTCTGTCTGGTGCCATTTCTTATTTTAATTGCATATACAAATCAACCTAGTTTTTCTTCATTGAAATTAGTGTAGAAATCTATGCACATAAAAAAATTGGGTAGAAGAACCTTCCCCCTCCACAAAATTATAGTAATTAATACAAAAGCCTACAGGGACAAGGTAATTCTCTCTTTGACCTTAGCATCCACCTGCTGAGTCCAATTTTATTTCCCCTGTAAAACTAGAAAACTATTGTGTTCCTAGAAATTCAAAGGCATTTGAGTAGATCGAATGCAGTTCAGTATGATGCCCTTGCTTACATACCAACAGATGTATGGAGAAATTTCCCTCTTTTGTCATATTATTAGAACCCAAGGGCATCCAATGAAGGTGTTGGTAGACTGGGGGTAGATTCAGGACAGACAAATGCATGGCCATCTCAAGCTATTACAAAGCCTTAGACCGGGGTAGGCAACCTTTCCCCTTTAAGGGCCGAGGGACTTCAGCTCCCAGAATCCCAGGAGCTATTGGCCAACACGGGACTATTGGCCAACATGGCTGAGGCTTCTGGGAGCTGAAGTCCCTCGGCCCTTAAAGGGGAAAGGTTGCCTACCCCTGCCTTAGACAAAGTACCATTCTGATGTCCCCACCCCCACCCCATTCCACAAAGTGATCATCCTTGAAAAGGCTTCAGTCACTGGCTATTTATACATATCCCCATCATGAGAAGGCAGGACTCATTAGAAAAGGCAATGATGCTGGGGAAGACAAAGGGCAGTAGAAAGAGAGGAAGACTGCATGCCAGATAGACAGACTCAATCAGGGAGACCATGTGCCCTACAGGACCTGAGCAGGGAAGTAGAGGATAGGTGAGCTTGGAGATGTGTCATTCATAGAGTCACCATGAGTTGAGGTCAACTTGAAGGCAGCTAACAACAGCAACAACTTCCTGCTATACAACTGGCTCTTGTGACCCCTCCTGTCAACCACCCACAATCTCACTCTCCACCAGTTGGAGACATCTCCATTTAGATTAGAGATGGCAAGAGTTCAAAAGTATTTGAATAATAAATTTTAAAAAAATGGATTTTCTGAGCATTTAGAAATCTTGACAAGGAGAATCTTGGGTCAATGAGAATCTTTACAGTTTGAGACTTTTTGCATGGCCTACTTTTTGCGTAGCATTTTCTATATAGAAAGCATGATTAGAGGTTTAAACCCCTGTAAGGAAAGCATTCTAGGGATAAACTAGAGCGTACCTTACCTGCTAGCAGAGGTGGGGAAATCTCCAGATGTTCCAGTGCCTAGGTCCCATTGTGGTCCCCACTAGCTCCCTAACCCTTCCCCCAACAAACAAAGCCAGGCCGAGAAGTGACTGGAAGCTGACTTCCACTTTTGTGGAATACCAGGGTGGAGGGAGAAACAAGATGCAGGGAGACTCTGTGCCTTATTTTAAGACAGAATTGTTACTCTTGGGGACTTCTGAGAATAAAAATAACCAATGTTCCATTCCCCCCCCCTCCAAACTTCTGTTGGAGGGGAGAATTGGGTTAGGGCTGCATGTGACCTATGACCACAGGATGCACCCCACAATCCGAAGGCTTCTCCACTTGTCCCTTGCCAAAAGAATAGTAGTGAGTGCTTCCTAGAACTAGAAAGCTGCTTTACTGATGTTAAAAGTAAGAAATGGGAGTGAAGCTGCCAGACTAGCTTAAGAGCTATTGCATGAGGTGTGTGTGTGGTGGTGATGGGAAGAAGCAGCCACAGTAGCTGTCCCCATTGCAACATGAATAGAAGGGAGAAAAACAAGGTGGAAAGGCTGCTCTTGTGAAAAATGGGGAGAAAAATGTATTACTATATAGGGCAATGAAGAAAGACCATATTTCTACACTTCCTGATATGCTTGAATGGGGACCACACCTGGCCTGAGACATAAATATTGAGCACTCTTCCCTCCACACCTATGACACTTCTGGGATGCTTTAAAGAAATCCATATACACATTTCTCTTCCTTTTCTTTCCCCATCCTACCATCCCCTGCCAGGTGGACAAAGAGACACTTCTCCCAATAGTTGGCAGTAGGGACAAGTGTTTCCCTTAACTACTTCTCATGGTGGCTCTGAAGAGAGAAGTAATCCTAATACAGTGGTATTTGCTACCACATGCGTTGATGACCACCATGTTAGATGGTTTTAAAGGGCAATTAGACAAATTAGGTTTAGTATTGAGGTCTACTTATTATGACATGACTTTGCAATCAAAGGCATAGTGCCGCTGAACAACTAGTTTCTTGGAAATAGAAGTGTGTGGGGGATGAGTATCATTATGTCTTGCTTCTAGGGTTCCTAAAGACATCTAAGTGCTGTGACTGTGAATAACAAGATGCTAGAGGAAGGGGGGTTGCAGACTGCCAGAAATAGTGCAAATTGAGTCCACTTTTAGGGTTAGGGTTAGTGCTAGGGAATCATGGGAATTGTGGGTTTTTTTTCTGAGACATTGAGCCTTCTCTGTCAGAGAGCTCTGGTGCCACAATAAAATACAGTTCCCATGATTCCCTAACCCTAAAAGTGGACTCAATTTGCACTATTTCTGGCAGTCTGCAACCCCCCCTAAGCTTTTGGTTTGATCCAGAAGGGCTTTTCTGGTGTTCTCTGATTCTGAATAGACAAAACTAATATAAATGTTTGCAGGTTTGCTCTTGAAAGCAAGTTTTCATTTCAGCCTGTCCTTTCCTTAAAGATATTGCATTCTCCTTTGGTCAACAGGTCAGAATCCTGGAACAGGAGAACAAGGCCCTTGAAACAAAATGGAATCTCTTGCAACAATATGCCATAGTACCAAAGAAAAACCTTGGACCATACTATGAGAATTTCATCTCTAACATTAAGAATCAGATAGACTGTTTATTACATGATAGAGAACACCTTGCAAGTGAAAATACTGCAATTCAGCATCTGGTGGAGGAATTCAAGAGCAAGTAATTTATCTGCTACTACTGCTGCTTCTCCTCTCTTCCCCTTTCTTTGGCTTTTCTTCCTATTTTTCCTATTTTTCATCCTTAAAGGCAAACGCAAACATCCCCTGAAGCTCAGGAGGTCCCTAACATTCTCAATTAGTCCCTGTGAGGGAGTGGGCAACTCCATTTGGTGGGTGGGTAAGGCAATTTCTTGTTGCAAAGAGCTCTTCTTCCATGTTCCAACCAACAGATACGAAGAGGAATTCAAAAGGCGGACGACAGCAGAAAATGAATTTGTGCTGCTCAAGAAGGTAAGGTATTCAAATTCCATGGCTAAAAGATGGAGCACAAAATTCTGAAATTTTATGTACAGGTTGAGTCTCCCTTATCCAGAATTCCAAAGTCTGAAATACTTCATAAACTAAAACTTTTTTCATGAGTGGTTGAGATAGTGATACCTTTGCTTCCTGATGGTTCAAGATACACAAACTTTGTTTCATGCACAAAATTATTTTAAAAATATTGTAGTTACCTTCAGGCTATGTGGAGAAGGTGCATATGAAACATGAATTTTGTATTTAGACTTGGGGCACATCTCCAAAATGCCTCATTATGTACGTATATGAAAACACAAGTATTCCAAAATCCAAATGAATGAACAAATAAAATAAATCCAAAACACTTCTTGTCCCAAGCAGTTCAGATAAGGGAGACTTAACCTGTAATTTGTTCATTTAGTTATATCTATGGCCAACTAAGGGCCTTTGCAGACTGCCAGAAATAGTGCACATTAAATTGAGGCACTGCCCTGGCTCAGTGCTAGGGAATCATGGGAACTGTAATTTATTGTGGCACCAGAGCTCTCTGACAGAGAAGGCTCAATGTCCCAGAAAAAAATACAATTCCCATGACTCCCTAGCACTGAGCCAGGGCAGTGCCTCAATTTAATGTGCACTATTTCTGGTAGTCTGCTTAGGCCCTAAATCCAGTATATAGGAGCCCAGTGATAGGCTCTCCTACGCCTTTCCCATCTCACCTTTGACTTCCAAGCTGCCATTATTCACATGGCAGGACCTCTGAGTAGAAAATGATAGCCAGCCTGTCCCTTCCTACTCAGCATGGGGTGTGCAAGTTGAGTTGTACACTGCTTTTTTCCTCTCCAGAGGTATTTACTATGCAATCTTGTTTGTGAAGTGACACTGCTGGCTAAGCAGAGATCAAGACAAGTGAAAAGCTACTTCACTCTTTCTCTACCACAGGTTTGCCCCTCTTGTCAGGAAATGGAGGGGTACAGAGGCCTCAACTTTTTCTGTTTTAGCAGAAGCCCCCAGTCCTAGACTGTCTGCATTGCTAGTCAACTATCCCTGAGTTTTGGTAACATTTTATTTGAGGTCATATTTTCAGAAATTCTTTTATCATGTATCCTTTCTCCCATAGCAAAACTCTTGATCCATGTCAACTGAAACTCTACAAAATGATTAATTGGATACTTGGGCATAGGTTAGTAAAGTCAGTTTTGGGGACTACAAGTCTAAGGGAGCATGCTGGCTGGCTAATTCTAGAGCTGGTAGTCCCCACCAAAAAAGGTTTTTCCCAAGCCCTTTCCAAAGTTGTGCTTGAAATTCAGTTTGCCATTTTGATCAACTAAATAAATGAGATTAATATGTAATGTACTAATCACATGCCAACAGCAGTCACACACTGTCAAAAACTGTTTAATTGTTGTTCAAAAACTGTCAGATATTTGCATTTGCTGATGTTTGCAACCAAATAGGGTCATATAGCTAATGCATGGTACTATCAGATCTTTTGGCTTGAGCACTTACCAACTGCCAATTCTTAATTGCCAAGCATCAGTTATTTCTTGGATAATCATAGAGCCAGGGAATACTCATCATTAAAACTGGACAGAATTTTGATAATTAAGGGAGGAGGTCATTTCTGCTGTAATTCTGGGGCCTGCCATTTCTTGAAGGCTTAAAAATATTGGAGTTATATAAAATAATTTTTAATATATTTCAGGGTCCCTAGATCTCCAGGCTTGGCCCTGAGTCTCAGGACCTCTATAATCAGGCCCTCACATTTTCAGGGGTTAGGGGCAACTTCTCCCCATGTGGAAAAACCAAAAACATAAATACAGTCAGCCCTTTGTATCTATAGGGGCTCTATTCCTGACCCCCACCCTGTGGATAACAAAAAACACCAGATCTCAAGGCCAGTTGTTCCCAATGGCAATGCACCATGCACACAACCACACTGGCATGGCCACATGCATGCACCACTATTGGGGTGAATGGGGTGGGGCTATCTGTGGATGCCCAAATCCACAGATGGCAAACTTGCAGGTGGCAAGCACCAACTGTAAATATAAATACAAATTGGCAAGTGGTAAAGTTTAAGTAAAATTTCTACTTGAAAGAACACTTCTCTAGGAATCTCTGGGTCCTCAGCATAACTCTGTGGTCAATATCTGCCAACAGAATTGCTCTAGAGGACCTAGAGATTCCTAGAGGACCTAGAGATTCCTAGAATGAATATAATAATCAAATCTGCAAAAGAAAAACCAGCAAATGTGGTGTGTGTGTGTGTGTGTGTGTGTGTGTGTTGGGGGGGGGGGTAACTGTACTTTCTTAACTAGTCCTCAATGGGAGAGAGAGGAATATCAGGGTACAAGCATTGCTTTCATGTCTTTTCTTTTGTTCGTTTTTTTAAAGAATGCAATATAATGAACTGCTTAATTTAACATGCTTAATGTCATCTTTTGTGACATCACCAGGGAGCCATCTCTAGGTCTCAGGTTTTGGCAACACTATCTTTGTTTCATTCATGGCCTTTCACGTGGATACATGTAACCTTTTGTTATGGAGGTTTATTTAAATCCATATTGCTCCTAGCTTGGTTTCTATTTCATGAAAAACTACAACACTGTCCATGTTTAATGTACTGCTCAATCCTCTCCAGGATGTAGACTCCATTTCCCTCAGCAAAACAGAACTGGAGGGGAAAGTGGATTTGCTGAGACGAGAACTGGAATTTCGCAGAGGTGTCTATATGGAGGTAAGAACAACCTAGACAGAACCTTAAATATATAAACTCACAGCCTTGGAAAAATGTAGCTATAATATAGGGCACCTCTGTCCTCTGTCCTAAGGAAAGATTCCCTATGCCATTTTAGGAACAGTTTGCAATAAAGACACATTAAGGCAAGTCTTGAGTTTGTCAGTGATCATCTAAACAGGCTTCTGAACAGATGCAGGATTTGTGTCAAATATAATTTCTTCCATGTTTCATTACTGCTTACTACAGAGAAGCAATGTTTAGTGGAAATGGTGAATGCTTTGTAAAGACAAAAAAGAAGCAACATAGATGTGCCTCCCACTCATCTATGAGTTGATTCTCTGCAGCCAGAATACTATGTCTGGAGCTGGGCTGAAATTATCCAACTCACATTTTCCTTAGAAAGGGAGACACTTTCCAAATTTTTTGGAATAATCTCTAATTGCTTTGTTAGTTTGCTTTTTTGGTAGCTGCCATTTACCCGGCTGCCCAACATACACAAAACGAGCCTCGAATAACATAATTCCAGGGCAATGTGGTGGATATGAAAAGGTGGCCAGGCTGCCAGCATACTGGGGGAGGGGAATCTGGGGGGCAGAGAGAGAAATGATTTATGTTGGTGCTATAGATAGCAATAAATCCTACCTTCAAGGAGAGAATTTCTCATGACTATGAAGAAATTCTGCAAAATTATATGACAGACACAATAGAGAATTTCAAGAGGCTAGGGATATATACTCTAAAGGTGCCAGATCCTGACTGATCTTAGAAGCTAAGCAGGGTTAGTACTTAGATGGGAGACCACCAACCAATACCAGGTGCTGTAGGCTATCTTTCAGAAAAAGGAACTGGCAAAATCACTGCTGAATATTCCTTGCCTACAAAAACCTTATGAAATTCACAGGGTCACCATAAGTCAACAGATGGCTTTAAAGCACATATACACACATTTGTGGACAAGTCTGTCTCAGTTCATTATAAGTTAAACTTGATTTGACAGCAAACAACAACAACAACAACAACTGTTTCAGCAGTGCAGCCTTACAGGTGATGTCAAACCCACAGAAATGGCATCCCAAAGTATCAATTACTTCAGAAAGCCTCCTTTTCTAAAGACTGGAGATATATGTACAAAAGCATTATCACGTACTGTGGGAATAAAATCAGATGTAATTACTGTGTCCTAAAAAGAAGAACAGTGCTTATTAAAAGATAAAGAACACCTTCATGTGTTATGATTTTTTTCACTAGCTTTGCAGTTTTAGGGGAACTGTGTTTGCTGAATGATGTAAGAATTACCTTTTTAAGCAGCAAAATCTCAGAGTGTATTTTCAGTACCAGAACTTGGCATGACTTTTTTGCAGGAATATGCTGGGGTTTCCAGCTGGGGTTGGAGGAATTTCTGTCCCCCTCCCCCAACTCAAGTGAAAATGCACAGAAGAAAACTTTTGCACCTTTTCTTTTCCTTTCTTTCTTTCTTTCTTTCTTTTTTTGTTCTCATGTGTGAGAGTGAAATAAGAGAAAATTTACATCATTCCTCTTTTTGCAACTCTTGCTATTATTTCTCTCTGAGGCCATGGATTATGTTTCCAGCATTCACTGATGACTAATCACAGGCAGCCTGTGTTCATTTCATCAGAGATTCCATTTCAGAAGGCATCATCTGCAAAAGACATATGTTATACCCTTGTCTTTTCATAAACTAATAGAAATCTGAGCATCTTTCTCATCTTATTCTGATATATGTGACTTGCAGGAATTAACACAGCTGGGTGGCCAAATTAGTGACATGAATATCCTCTTGCAAATGGACAACAGTAGAGACTTGGATGTTGACTTAATCATTAAAAATACAGAAGCTTGGTACCAGAACATTGCCCAGAGGAGCAAAGAGGAAGTAAATGCTTTGTATGGAAACAGAGTAAGTTTCGTCACACAGTTGCATAGAACTTATTTTAAAGAGTGGGTATCCTTCTTCCCAATGTGTCCACCCATTTTCTCTTCAGTCTTTACATCTAAATTTTAAAGAAAATTCATATGTATTTTCATAAACATTTGGTATGCATGAAAATATGAATGCATATTTGTGCATTCCCACCTGTTATATGTATTTTTCCAAGCAATTTTCTAATATATATATTTTATACTGCTCCCTGCAATTTACCCACTTTGTATGTATTTTTAGACTGGACAACTTCATCACAAAATATGGGAAAGTATAAAAATGAAAAGATGTGTGTGCCAGTTCACATGTTACTTCATGGGATTACTTCAGATTAGGCCTGTTTGTCTTAAAGCATGAACAGAACAAAAATCTCGAGTTCAGGAATTAATGTTCAAAAGGCTTTCCTAAACTAAAATTCAGATAGTATGCAATGTAGAGCAGAGGGAAAGTATGAACAAAGAACAATGAAGGAAACCCTTAATCATATGTTTGTTCAGCTCAATAGATTTTTTTTAAAAGGATGTTCCTCACATGCTTCCAAAATCATTTTACCCAAAGCAAATCCATATTGCTCACTTCCAGTTTTGCCTTAAGCATAGCAACCAAAATGTACATGAAAGCAACACTGAGAATATTTGCTAGACGTACTCAGGGTTTTCTGCCTTTTCTCAGAATTTTTAAAATGTTTCCTCAAGGGACTCTGAAAGTTATTAATTTGGGGCAATTCTCTTTATTTATTATCATCTTTATTATTTCTACATATCAGTTCCAAGAGCTTCAGGAGCAAAGAGCAAAATACTTGAATGATCTGAAGATCAACCAGCATGAGATTGAAGAGTTGACACGGGTGACCCATAAGTTGCAGTCTGAACATGACAGCATTAAAAAGCAGGTAGGAGAAAACATGATGCCTGCTACTTTTTATCTGGGGCTTAATAGTACCAGCATAATTGGTACAAAGTTATATCTCCAATTTCAGACTTAATCAAAATGTCTTACCATTTTTGTGACCTTTGCCTTCAACGCTAAAGAACTCTTCTCCTTTTTGAGGAAGTATTTGCTTCATTTTTAAAAAATGATGTCTTACCTTTGGTCTCAGTTGCCCACAGTGACTTCATAGGGTGCATCTACACTGTAGAAATGATGCAGTTTGGCACCACATTAACTGTACAGTTCTACAGTTGCTGAATGGAGATAGGACTTGTTTTTCCAGCTGCTATTAGAAATAAGACCTGGGGAGGTGGGCAGGGCTTGGGAGAGGAGACAGAAAGCCTTGGAAGCAAGCTGTATCTGGCTCACCTGGTTCCCACTTGGCTTGGCTTAGATTTACCATTGGTGATCATCTTGATGCAGGAGTAAAATGACTCATGTCCAGTGAAGCACTCTATCATTCCATTCACAACTCTTTTCAGTGATTCAACTGCTATGGATAGTGACCTGTCACAGAGATAGGGAGAGGTGAAATGAAGAACTAAAATATTGAAAAGAGCCCATGTAAAACCTTCTGAGAGCCACTGTGGTGTAGTGGTATGAGTGTTGGACTACAACCCTGGAAACCAGGCTTCAGTTCTCTAATCAGCCATAGAAACCTACTGGGTAGCCTTGAACAAGTCACACACTCTCAGCCTTCAGAAAACCCTGTAATAGGTTCATCTTAAGGTCAATGTAAGTCAGAAACAACTTGAAAGCACACAACAACATGTTTTTGGGGGGCAATATATTTTATCTTGTCATGTTTTACTTCACTGATTTTTTTTTTTTTTTTTTTAGTTCTGCTATTACTTCATCTTAAATGTTTCTCACTCTTTTAAATTAAAAGGTTCAAAACTTCCAAATTCTGGTCTATCCTTCTTCATTTATTCTTTCTGCATGATCTTTAAGGTTAGGTTTGTCAGCATAGGGGGAGCCTATACACAGTCTCGAGGGCTTCTTTAAAAAAATCACAAATGTTTTTCCTTCTAATTTTGAATTTGTATAATCTAACTGTTTATTGAATGTGAATAAGCTTTATTTTATCTTTATACTTGGGAGGATAGGTTGGTGCCTTACAAACATCCATTTGTGAAGTTGAACAGCATGGAGATCATGCTCTTAAAGATGCTCGGGAAAAGCACAGTGACCTGCAGGCTGCTCTGCAGAAGGCCAAAGATGACCTAGCTGGCATGCTGAAAGATTACCATGATCTTCTGAGTGTCAAGATGGCCCTTGACATTGAGATTGCTACATACAAGACACTACTAGAGGGCGAGGAGATCAGGTGACTATGAATTCTATTAAAGATCTCACCAGAGATGGGCAAAGTTACACTTTTGAAGTACAGGTTGAGTCTTCCTTATCCAAAATGCTTGGGACCAGAAGTGTTTTGGATTTTGGATTTTTTTCAGATTTTGGAATATTTGCATATACATAATTTGCATATACGCAACCTAAATCTAAATGGGAAATTAATTTATATTTTGTATACACCTTATAAACATAGTCTGAAAGCAATTTTGTACATAATATTTTTAATAATACTGTTTGTGTACAACAAACCATCAGAAAGCAAAGACATCACTATATCAGCTACCCATATGGACAATTTTGGAATTTGGAGTATTTCAGATTTCAGAATTCCAGATAAGGAAGTCTCAATCTATATTATTCACAGAATTCCATAGCCAACATGTCCACAATGGCAATGGACATTGAAAGTTCTAGTCCAAAAAGGTAATGATTACAAGGTCTGGATCTCACGTATTGGGACATTATTTTATCCTTCTTTAAAATGTATGCAAATATTTCAATGGATAGACCCCCTAAATCTGACTCAGATTTCATTTTAGGTAAATTTTTGCTCTAGACGAAATTCATTGCAGTTCTCAAGACATATGGAAATCCCCATGAGATATTTGTTAGCATTACTAAAAATCTCTTTGCTTTCCTTTAAATCCCTAGGGATTTTTTTTTTTTTGCCTGAGTTACAATCCCTAAATACAACTCAGATTTTGTGTTAGACCAGGTTTTGTGGTTTCATACATCTACATGGCACATAATGTTAATTTGTGGTAGATACTGTTTCCAGTACAAACTTTCAGGCCTATTCACTCTAGGCCCCTGATTGCAGATCTTTTGTGCTTGGGTTACTGTAGGCCTTTGACTCGTACAGCTTTCCTTCTCCTATCACGGGAGGCTGCAGACCAATAGTCAGTTGAAATGGATTAATTTTTGAGTGGGACAGAGTACAGTTATTTGTAGATGTTATTTATAGATATGTTGCCTGAGTGAATCACAGCAGTTAAATATTACCACAAAACAGAAATCCACAATATCCCAACTAGAAAAAATAAAAATATATTTCAATAACCACCCCACAATCACCATCATCAGTCCATCTCATAATATGCATAAAACTAAGCAAACACATGTTGGCTTAGCTATGAAAACATGGTACTCAAAACAATATTGTTAGTTTGTTGATAAAAATCAGCATGGCTATGTCAGAGAAGATCCCTTTTTTAAAGTCATTCCTAAACTTGGGTGATCCAACTGGAAAAACTGCTTCTGGCCAATAAGTAGAGTCAGGCTGAAACTGTGCTGATGGCAGTTTAGATCCTGCAACTTCCATCTGGTGCCAGTCTCCTTTTCCCAGAACAAGTTATTATCCACCAACATAGGCATAAATTCAGAGTTTGAAGTTATATATGATAGACTAAATCCTAGTTAATCTCAAGTAAAGCAGACCCATGGAGTCATGGAACATATGGAACTATTGACTTATCAAGTTCTCATGATTCAATGCTCTAACTGGGACAAACCATTGGCCTGAAGCCTATGGCCTTTTCATCCTCCAACCCTTTATGCCTAATAATATAACAGTATTACTGATTATGTTTCATCAGGCAGATGAAATATAGAATTATTTTTTATATATTTGGTGCTGCTTAATAAATAACTTGGCCAGTAAACCAGGTTCCATTGTGCAGACCCTATTGAAATGATCTGGAACTCTTAAAGTTATAAGAAGGCACTCTCCTGCCATTCCAGCACATTGCAAATGGGAGAGAAGTACCTTCCGGATTCTGTTTCAAAATCATAATATGATCCAATGGTAATGATACACCTCCTTTCTTCCCCTCAATAGGTTACACACAGGAAATCCCTTCCGCATCGGTAAGTAAGCATAATGTTGGGCTATGATATGATATGGTATGATATGTTTGGGATGTGGTGGATTAGTGGTTAAGATGACAATTCTGACTATCAGAAGATTGGAAGGTTGGCATTTCAAGCCCGAGTGCTGTATGGTGGGTGAGTTTCTGTCACTAGTCCCATCTTCTGCCAATGTAGCAGAAGCATGCAAATGCAGATAGAGAGATAGGTACCACTTTAGTGGGAAGGTAACAGTGTTCAGTGCAGTCATGCTGGTCACATGACCACCAGAGTCATCCTTGGGCAACACTGGTTCTTCTGCTTAGTAACGGAGATGAGCATTGCCCCCTACAGTAAGTTACGACTAGACATTCATATCAAGGGAAAATCTTTACCTTTTACCTTTATGATATGATATATGGTTTGAACATATATCCAGGCCTACACCTGGAGGCCAGGGTTTGAATCCCCTGCTCAACCATGGAAACTGACTGAGAGACCTTGGGCAAAGGAAGCCAAAGGCAAAACTCCTCTGAACAATCTTGCCAAGAAAACCACTGATAGGTTCACCTTAGGGTTGCCATAAGTCTGAGCTGATTTAAATTTCATTTACTTCCACTTCATTCCTTTTCTCTGATTCTAAACACACATACAATTCCAATGAATTTCTCATCTGGACTGGGATAAATTATTGCCCAAAATCCCAGTCAGCATTCTTAGAACTGTACTACCTCCAAATAAATTGTTTTTTTTTTCCCCAAGCTGTGGTTTCCATCACATGAGATCTGGAATGTTAGCAAAAACAATGCTACAAAAAGAGGAAACAACCAGGTCTCCTTGTGGTTCTGAATCAGTCCCCACACATGAGCTAAAGGGCCTGTACAGAGTGGCCCAAAGGGCTGGCCTGGGGGTGGAGTTAGGGTGGGGTGACTGCACGCTGGCCACCCTGACCCCGCCATCATGCCACGCACCCCACTGCATGATGCATGGCATCAGGGCCCTCCCTTGGCACAGTGTTTAGACACACTGCTCCAAAGGAGTGCAGAAGAGCCACCGCAGCAGCATTAAGGACGGCTTTTTGCCATTCCAAAAAGGAGTGGCATTTGCCAGCTCTTTTTGGAGTGGCAAACTGCCAGATCAGGACTGCAGAGTGCAGTTGCCACAGCCCGGATTTGATGCTCCCAGGGGCAGCATAGAGCCACCCCTTAGGGGGCCATCTGTATGGCCCCATAATCTCTGAGTGCCTCTTTTCTTTTCAGATGTGATCAGACCCCACGACATGGAGAACTCAGCTGGATTTGCAGCTACGTATGGATATGGACCTCTAGGTAGAGGATACAATCCAGGATATGGTGGTGGTTACACAACTGGAGACCACAGAAATCACAACCAGAGCTACAGCTCCAGAAGTGTTGGAGACTACTCAAGACCTGCAGACAGCAACAATGCAGCTACAGGACATGGCTCTGCAGATGCAGAATTCTATCCCAGAGGAGCAAACAGCTCCAGGAGTGTGTCTTACTCTGCTTGTAAACCAAACTTCCCTATAGGTATAGACAGCTCCTCCATAGGAGGAGGGGTTGGTGGAGGAGTAGAATATGGCCAAGGTACAGGATTCGGTTCAGGAAGTGCACAAGGAGCAGGCAGCTATGTAAGCTGGAGACATTTCTCTGGGGGTAGAACAGAAAGTTTCCCTCGTGGAGGCTATCTCTCAGGTTATTATGGACCAGGAAGTGCCATCCCATTTGGGGCTGGGGGATTGGGCCTTAGGGTTAGGGGTGGCCCCATGGTAGGGGGCTACAATCCTGGAATTGCAAGAGGTATTAACATGAGCAATGCTGGAGTTCCAGCTGTAGGCATCCCTGCTGTGAGGGGTTTAGGCTTAGGAGGGGGTCCATGTGTAGAGTTAGGTTCACCTATCAGGGTATGCCATCCTGGAGCAGTAGGAGGTCCAGGGGGTATCTGCTACCATGAAACAGTAGGGGCTCCTGGTGGTATCTGCTACCCTATTGGAGCTCCTGGAGGGGTCCGTTATCCTGGAGCAGTAGCATTCCTGTAGATACCTCTCTGCTGCCCTGGACCATCTGGCACATGGGCAATATTGCAATTCAAACATATTACCTACAAACTCACCTTTTTTGGGAAACAGTTTTCTAGTAGCATAGGAATGAGAAAGTGGGTCATGAAATATATTTTTAAATAACCTATATGCTTCACTTGGGTTATTTTGGGTTTGCAATGCACTCCAGTGAATCTATATCTTCTTTTAAATAGGTGCCTAATGCTAAATCATATATACTTCCCACACTCTTTCCCTCCTTGCATTTCGGTACAAGTATCTTTATTTTTGAATCAATACTACACACACACTTGTAATCCCAAGTATGTTTTAAAGACATGGGAGTCCTGATGAGGAAGCTGTACTCAGGGCAAGAGGCTACTGTCAGAACAGAACACAGAGAAACAGAATGGTTCCCAATTGGCAAAGGACTCAGACAAGGCTACATCCTTTCACCCTATCTTTTCAACATATTATAAGAAACATAAGAAAAGGCGGCTTGGACACAGAAGAAGGAGGAGTGAAAATAGGAGGAAGGAATATCAACAATCTAAGATATGCAGATGACACCACAGTACTAGCAGAAAACTTCACATACCTGGAACACCTGCTAAGGAAGATTAAAGAAGAATGTGCAAAGGCAGGCTTAATGTTGAACATAAAGAAAACAAAAATAATGACCACCAAGGACTATCACAAGTTCAACCTAGGCAATGAAGAAATTGAAATAGTAAAAGAATTCCCATACCTGCGATCAAACATTGATAGAAATGGGGACTGTAGTCAGGAAATCAGAAGAAGACTAAGAATGGGGGAGGGGGGAAATTCTAAAATGCAAAGATATACAACTCAGCACAAAGGTTAGAATCATATAAGCCATTGTATTCCCTATTACCATGTATGGATGTGAGAGCTGGACAGTTAAGAAAGACGATAGGAAGAAAATCAATGCATTTAGATAATGTGGTGCTGGAGAAGAGTGCTAAGGATCCCATGGACAACCAAAAGGACAAACAAATGGGTCCTAGAGCAGATCAAGCCAGAAACGTCCCTGGAAGCCAAGATGACCAAACTGAGGCTGTCATATTTTGGACACATCATGAGAAGAGAAAACTTATTGGAAAAGACAATAATGTTGGGAAAGGTGAAGTGAAGTAAGAAGAGAGGAAGGCCGCATGCTAGATGGATGGATTCTATTATGGAGGTCACGGGTATTAAGGGGTTGCAGGAATTAAGCAGAGCAGAGGAGGACAGAGGTCTTGGAGATGTCTCATCCATAGGGTCAGCATGAGTCGAGATCGACTCGAAGGCAGTTAACAACAAAACAGTTGTTATTGATATATTTTTTTAAGTTTTTAAAAGTTTTATCACAAAATGAACTGGTCAAAATGGCCACTTTCTACAATAGACTAGTTTAGCATTGATGCTATTCCTTGAGGATCATGTTATATC
Source organism: Phrynosoma blainvillii (assembly GCA_026167975.1). Classification (NCBI taxonomy): domain Eukaryota; kingdom Metazoa; phylum Chordata; class Lepidosauria; order Squamata; family Phrynosomatidae; genus Phrynosoma; species Phrynosoma blainvillii. Next base: position 202,769,844 of record JANUYF010000002.1, on the reverse strand, counting down.
TGTGAGCCACAGGGCTGTTAAAAAGATGCATCTTTCAAGAAAAAGAGCTATGATATCCTAATTTCAGCACCACAAATATAATTGAATGAGGGATTCAAAGCCAGACTAAGCACTCAGTGTTCTCTGCCAGAATGAATGATTGGTTGGTTTCACTTTCTGTCACACTTGAATTTTAAAAATTTATGGAGAAATTTATGAATGCTGGCAACTTTTTTTATTTACTTTTTTAAAAAAAAAACTACAATGCTGATTGTGATGCTCACCAAACCTATGTTGTAACTAGCACATGGATACTTAGAGCTTCCCAAAGGCCTCCAATGCCTTGGTATGTTTTGATTACAGTGCCCTCCTTTTACATTGCCCAGTTTAACAGGTAGACTGTATTTATAATATCAGAAGCATAAGACAACTTCAGAAATCAGGACTTATAAAATCAGCAAACATATGCATAACATTCCTGGTTGACCTGCACTGGAAAATGGAGCATAGAATGGGTTATATTGAGTGGTGAATATAGTGAAAATTGGGTATAGGAAAACTGGAGACCTGCTACTTTGGTCCCTGGAGGTCAAGGGAAAAGGATTGATGTCTACAGATCTGGGATGAAATTCTTTGCTGGTTTTCTTCTCCAAGAGAGTAATGTGTAGCTTTTGGAATTTTCTTTCTGCTGCAAGAGAGTCTTAAAAATCAATACAGTTTTTAAAGACTATTCACAGATTGGGACTTACTCTGCGGAAAAATCACACATGATATTTTTGCACAGGAAATAGCATTGCTAAGCAGGTAATATTTTCTCTGCAGAAAATGCTGCTTTCTGTGCAAAAAGTACATGTGCATTTCATATAGAATAACTCCAGAACTCGAGACAAGAAACAATCTTGTCAGTCCAGGGTTTTCCTCATCAAGGTTTCCTGACAACCAAGAAACACTTTTTTTTAACCATTTATGAATACTTTCAAAAACACTTCCCATCCCTACTAGAGATAATGAGGAGGAGGAGAAGTATAGCCTCCTGGCTGCTAAAGGTACTAACCCTCTTCCCTTTTTTCCAACTATACAACAGAATTTTGCATGTTCAACCTTAAAGAGAAACTTCCTCCTCAAGATCATGTCTCCTGTTCTTTTTAAAGCCATTGAAAATTAGAACTGACCTATGTTCAGGATTCTGCTTTGTGCCACCATATTCTGTCTTTCCAAGGTTGACTCTATACTACCTGGAGTAATGATGACTACTTCTCTGGTTATATATCATCAATAGTCATTGACATTGATAGCAAAGAATGGGATTCTCACTGTTTGCTTTCCATAGAAACTTATTCTTTTGTAGTAAGTATATGCCATATAAGAAGCCTTTTCCCAAGGATGTTTTTCTTTTGGTGGTGTTGATTAGGTTACACAGATTCAGAACCTTTCCATGAGACTGGTATTCCCAACTCTGAAGCTTTACCTGTTTGGTTGGTGTGGGTAATGTTATTCTCCATACACATATGTATGTTCCTATATTGGGCTTTGCATCTTGCCTGGAATCATTTTGTTTTCGCTTTTCTCTACAATAAAATGCATGAACAATAAATTGATTACCAGCAATATAGTAATGATGATTCACAGTACTCTGGGGTCAAGATATTCTCGAGTGCTCTTGGAGTATCCTGGCCTGTGCAGATACCACATATGTCAGGCCAGGAATGGGAATGAAGGACAACATGCAGAAGGCCTTCTGCTTCTTCTTTGCACATTTCAATCGGCCATGGATCTGAGATGAAAGTGATGCCCGGAAGTCTGAAAATCTATGAGAGAGTAGAATTTCCTCTTCTCAAGGCCCAGTAATCACAAGATAAGGGTAGTTGTGTGCAGTGAAGGCCAAGATTGTGAATTTGAAAATGACATGGGTGTTCCTCATTAACTCTTCAACTTTGCTTAAATTTTCAAAGTAGACCCCAATTACCCTTGCAACCTAATTACCCTTGCAGAATGGAAACAGTATTTATGAGCACACTGTGAAGTCTACCATGGTGCAACACAAAGTTTGCAGTTCAGTTCCTACCTACCACTGTTGAAATGCAGCCAAAGACTCAGGTGAGCCAGAGTGTGGTTTGCCTTCCAGCTACTATCACCATCTGAAAGTCAATAAGTATGCTCAGTTTGCCAAGGCTGCTGCTCTGATACTTCCCTTTGGCTTACACAACTGTTTTAAGACAACCTTTCTGTCACTAAAAATTGTAAAATTGAAAACTTATTAAAACCCATATCATGAAAATATCGTGAAAAATATACCAACCAAGGCTGACTCTTGGGTGAGAGATAGGATAGCATGTGTTCTGATTCCTGTATAGAAGGCAGCTGGATATATCTTATTGAAACACTGGCACTGGAACAAACATTCTCCACTACACCTGCAAGCTAGCTTGGGAAATTCAATGCAGGCCACACATAAAATATAGTGTTGTTCTTTAACAACACTATTGACGGGTGGTATCCACACCACAGAAAAGAAACATCCCCACCCCATTCCTACAATGATTTGTTTGGCCACGGAGTCAAAACAGGTGGAACATGGATCCAATCCACACTCTGTGAAGTAAAAAGAGTCTCCTTTTGCACTGGATCAGGGCGGAAACTCCATATAATCTCCTGAGCACATGGACTGTGTGTCAGTACAGGGAAGGGAGGAGAAGCATCAGTGGGTGGGCAAGCCACTGACTTTTTCTAACCCAGAACTTCCAAATTCCCTCCCTAGCACTATCAGTTTCACATCTGCACAGTTCTAGCACCATTCCTTTTGCAGATGAGCAAATTGATTGTACAAGTTTACATTAGCACAACAATATTATCAGTATAGTGCACCAATACTCAGCAGGATGGCTGTTGCCCCCATGAGTTGTGGGAAAGGAGAGAGAGAGGGGGGTCTCCTGGGGTGTATGTGGATAGTGCTGCCATGTTCAGCCCATTGTGGGTGCTGGTAGAGTGGACAGCTCATCTTCCCTTCAGATCAGGAAGTCCTAACTGTAAATGAGGTTTTCCTGTCAGTGTTGACACAGCCTATGCCTCACTTCTCCTAGTAACTTTCGTCAGAGGCAGCTACCTCACCATCTAATGGTAGGGTTACCCCAATGGCAACAGCAGTAATAATCAGAGAAAGTACCGTAGTTAAACAAGGCAAGGCAAGTATACCCAACCTGAAAGTTCAGGGGCCCTTCCACCCTACACATTTATAGTGTTATGATTCTGCTTTAATTGCCATGGCAATATCTTGTGGAATCATGGAATTGATGGTTTAGGAAGGAGTATTTAGACTTCTCAACTGGGGAACTCTAGTATCTCAACAAACTATCAATCCTAGGGTTCCATAAGCTGTAATCATGGCAGTTAAAGTGGAATCATAGCACTGCAATTGTGAACTGTGTAAGGGCCTCTAATCAAACATCTCTCTGGGCAACACGGTTCCATACTGATCTTGGTGACTCTAAGCAACAAAGATGAGAGTTAAGCAACAAAACTGGAATCTTGATGCTGTTGCAACATGAAATGGGCATTCCTCAGACCCCCGGCAACTGTTTACTTGAACATCAATGAAGCAGTAAATCTGCTCTGGCCTTTAATCTGAATGTTGAAGGAATTATCCAAAGTAGTAAACCTGTTTTGGGGAATAGGCTCATCACCTTGGATGATAACTTTAAAGTCTGACACAAATCTCTGAGCTAATTCTCTGCCACACTGACATTGGAGCTGCTAGCTGCCAGTGCTGGCACTTTTGCATAGGGACAGCGGATGAGAACTGAAGCACCCACCATTCAGGTGAGCCTTAAGAGAAAGATCACACAGTGCTGTGGAAATTTTGAATAAGCAGCCAAAAGCAGCATAGCCTGTATGTAGTGTACATAAAAAAGGTTTCACACACACTTGACTAAATTTAAAAAAATAGTATGCAGAAGGGTGCCTGAATTACCAGGTCCTTTCCAGAAGCAGCATAGTTATGGATTGTACATCTAGGCCCAGGTTGGGAAATACATGGTCAGCTCTTCAGAGAGGAAAGCAGGAAGAGCTGAACATAGCTGGACCTTCTTCCTATCAAACAGTTGATAGGTATGTTTCTAATTATATGATAATACCAGCTAGACTGTGGCCCATGTGGGTTTTTTCTTCCACAGTATGGAACCAGACCATGCTACCCTGTTGTTGGCAGGAAGCATAGAATTAAGCATCTGCACATCTCCCTTTAGCATGTTGAAAAGTAAATTCCTGTGGGGCTAGCTGTTTTTTGTTTATGAGCCAGACTGGGATATTTCACTATTCTCTCTGATGATCTATGAGTGAGGAGTTTCCACCTTCTTTGCACTGCAAAGTGTTGTATACTAGTCACTGGATAGTTGTTAGGGCCTGATGCTCCTGGGTTAGTCACAACAACCAGAGATAGCACAGCTTTGGGCTAGATGTGAGACCCTTGGTGAGCATCCCAGGTATCACAACATTTGTCCAAACCATTCTTTCACAGTTCACAGCTTGAGGTAAACTGGGACAAGAGTAGCACTGCCAGGTTTCCAAAACAGCAATAAGGGCCAGTCAAAATTCACAACATGCAGGATTGGGAACCAGGAAATTGCTGTTCACAGATCTGTCTTCTCCTAAACATCATAGGAAAGTATTTGATTTCAAAGAATTGATTTCAGTCGACATAGCCATGTGTTTCTCTGTAATATTAACATATTGTCCATATTCATAAATTACATGATGCACACATTTCTGTCATTATGATGGGCCCACATCCCAAATTAGGGAAGCAAATTCAGAGAAGGACCACAAGGATGATGTGTAGAGAACAAACCACATGAAGAAGGGTTGAGAAGAGAAGACTGACATGATTGCATTTTTAAATACCGCAAGGGCTATCACAGAAAGGAGGGGTCAGACCTGTTCTTTAATGTCCTTGAGGGTAGCATCAGGTCTGATGGTTTGACATTACTGGAGAATAGATTTCAGTTGAACACTAGAAGAAACTTCTTGATGGTAAAAGCCATTTGGCAATGAACCCTAGGAGATTATGCCACCGCTGTAATAACCCACCTTACCTCTTCTGAATTGAAGTCTAATTTGGGAGGCAGACAGGTCCTATCACAAGGATTTTGCTGCTGAAGCCACCAGGTGACTCCAGCCTGGCTGCAGCCTGGGTTCCCGGCACACTTCGGCAGCCATTTTCTCATGTCGGAAAGCTCCTGGTTTTGAAATAATGCTGATGAAGTATGCTGGGAATCCAGGCTGCATCCGGGCTGGACTCGCCCAGAGGCTTCAGTGGCAAAATCCTTGTGATAGGACCTGGCTGCCTCCCAAGTTAGATTTCAATTAGGAAGAGGTAAATCAGGTTATTAGAGTGGTGGGATAATCTCCCTAGACAGGTGGTGGGGACTCTTTCTCTAGACATCTTCAAAAAGAGTCTGGACAGCTACCTGCTGGGGTGCTCTAACTGATAGTTATAAGACAATAGTGAGTCACTGATTTTGTCATTTTTTATTGTTAGTATACATATCCATTGCTAAGGATTCTGTATGGTGTGGCATGGGAGGAGGCCCATGGGAATGACATAATGAGTTACCACACTGGGTGACACCAATCCTAGTGATGTCACTATATCTGCTCAGGGTCTTCTTTCCACATTTTAAAGGAGTTATCCACAGAGGGCACTGACATTGAGTTTATTTACAAATTCCATGGGTCTAACTTAGTTTGAAAAGAATAGTGTGGTGTAATGTTTTGCATATTGGACTCTGATGACCAGGCTCCAAATCCCTACTCAGCCATGGAAAACCACTGTGCAACCTTCAATGCTCTCTCAGGCTCAGAGAGAAGCAAAGGCAAACCCCCTCTGAACAAATCTTGCCAAGAAAACCCTGTGATAGATTTGCCTTAGGGTCACTATAAGTCAGAAATTACTTGAAGGCACACAACAACAGCAAGAGCCCAGCTTGGACTAACAATAGAATATAGGCCGTAACATCCATCTCCCTAATAATAAAAGAAAACCAGACACACCTCCTCATTTGTGCATCCAATATAGACTGCATTAAGCTACAGTCAAAAATAAGAGTAAGACTCAAGAAGATAACAAAACCAATGATTATACCAAAATATGATCTAAATAATCTCACAACAGTATTTACTGACAAGATAAGAAACATATTTGCACTACTAAGCTTTATAGACTGAAAACCAGAGGAACTATGTTCTGAAGCCAGGGACATAATAAAAGAAGAATTCAGACAGACACTTTTTTTTTTTGTGGGGTTTTCTTTGCTTTATTGTTTATAAACATATTTACATTATCAGAAAGATACATAATGAAAGCAAATTGTTAATATTCTTAACCTTGCTTAATTACATTTTTTACTTCCATAAAAAATAAAATTTACTTCCTTTGACGAACATTTGTGTTATGTGTTTATTTGTGTCTTGTTTTTCTACACTTCCCTTTTACACTGTTGCTATTCATTCACTTCTGTCTTATAGAGCTTTTTTTGTTTTTTTATATCTTATTCTGATCTCATTACCTTATCTTTATTGCTTGATGTTTAATTTTTGGTCACATCTATTTCCACCTGTTTTCACAGTAGATAAGTACCAATTTCCATTCCTTTAGAGTCTCCGTTTCTGATTTATCATGTAACATATTTGTAAGTCTATCCATTTCTATCATGTCTTGCAATTTCAGTACCCAATCATCTGTTGTGGGTATATTGTCTGTTTTCCACTTCTGTGCCACCAATAATCTTCCTGCTGTGACCATGTACAAGATTTTCCTCCAATGTTGGCATTCTATTTTTTATTTTTATTTTGGAAGCTTATCTGTCATATTAAGTAAGTATAGCTCTGGGGAAATGTCATATTTTATATTTAGCATTTTTTATATTTCTTTATGTACATTTATCCAGAACATTTTTATTTTGGGGCATTCCCACCAAACATGAATCCAAGTTCCTGCAGCAGATTTACATTTCCAACAGATGTTCTTGTTCTCTTTATATATTTTCGCAATTTTTATCGGGGTGATGTACCATTTGGTTTCCATTTTTAGAAAATTTTCATGTAAATTTTGACATTTTGTGAATTTTTGCGACTTCTTTCTTGCATTTTGCCAAGACAGACACTTTTAATAAAAAAAAAGAAAGAGAAAAAACCATAGGTGACAGAAAAAACACTACAAGCAATAAAGAAAAGAAAAGAAGAAAAACAAAAGGGAGATAGGAACAAACTAAGAATTATGAATGCAACAGTACAACAGCTTGTGTGGAAAGATAAAGAAAATTACTACAAAGACCAATGCAGAGAAATAGAAGACAACAACAAAAAGGGAAGATCAAGAGATCTATTTCACAAGATCCGGGAACTCAAAAGAAAATTCAAACCAAAGACTGGGATGATCTATGACAATAAAAATAACATAATTCAAGACCAGGAAGGGATTAAAAGATGTTAGATACAATACACAGAAGAATTATACAAAAGAGATGACAAAACGAAGGTCACATGGAATGAAGAGCCATATGAAGATGAACCCCAAATTCTAAAAACTGTGGTGGAAACTGCAATAAGAGAAATAGTGAAAAACAAATCACCAGGAACAGATGGTATTCCAATTGAACTGCTGCAATCCACACTAACAGAGTCAACTCTAGTGCTAACCAACATACCAACAGATATGGAAAACAAAACAATGGCCAACAGATTGGAAGCGATCAATATACATCCCATCCACAAAAAGGGAGACACAAGAGACTACAGCAACTGTAGAACCGTAGTATTGATCTCCCATGCAAGCAAAATCATGCTCAAAATTATGCAACATAGACTCCAACCATACATGGAGAGAGAAATCCCAGAGGTCCAAGCAGGGTTCAGAATAGGAAGAGGCATGAGGGACCACATTGCAAACATGTGATGGATAATGAAGTGCACCAGGGAATTCCCAAAGAAAATCAGCATTTGCATTATAGACTATAGCTAAGCTTTTGACTGCATAGATCATGAAAGGCTATGGAATGCCCTTAACGACATGGGAGTGCCAACATATCTGATAGTCCTGATGAGGAATCTGTACTCAGGGCAAGAGGCTACTGTCAGAACAGAACATGGAGAAACAGAATGGTTGCTTTCATCCTATCTGTTCAACTTGTATGCAGAACATTTAATAAGAAAAGCAGGCTTGGATGTAGAAGAAGGAGGAAGGAATATCAACAATCTAAGATATGCAGATAACACCATAGTACTAGCAGAAAACCACACAGACCTGGAACAACTACTAAGGAAAATCAAAGAACAAAGTACTAAGGCAGGCTTAATGTTGAACTTAAAGAAAACAAAAATAATGACCACTGAGACCCTTCACAGGTTCAACCCAGACATTGATGAAATAGAAATAGTAAAGGGATTCTCATACCTGGGATCAAACATCGATAGAAATGGTGGCTGTAGTCAGGAAACCAGAAGACGACTAAGAATGGGGAGGATTCTAAAATGCAAAGATATACAACTCAGAACAAAAGTTAGAATCGTACAAGCCATTGTATTCCATGTATAGATGTGAGAGCTGGACAGTTAAGAAAGATGATAGGAAGAAAATCAATTCATTTGAGATGTGGTGCTGAAGAAGAGTGCTGAGGATCCCATGGACAGCCAAAAGGACAAACAAGTGGGTCCTAGAGCAGATCAAACCAGAAACCTCCCTGAAAGCCAAGATGACTAAACTGAGACTGTCATACTTCGGACACATCATGAGAAAGGAGGACTCTTTGGAAAAAACAATAATGCCAGGGAATTATTTCTAGATGCTAGATGAATGGACTCTACTAAGGAGGTCACAGGTATTAAGGGGTTGCAGGAATTTAGCAACGTAGTGGAGAACAGATGTCTCATCCATAGGGCTGCCATGAGTCGAGATCAACTTGAGGGCAGTTAACAACAACAAAGCTACAGTCAGTGACCCCATTAAAACTTCAGTACCTGTATATGCATAACATGCATCCTCCTTCTTCATTTTCTGTTCACAAAGGGAAGATGAATAGGGATTTGCAGCCACTACAGTTATCATGGTTTTGTAAGGCAAAGATATTAAGAAGATACTAAGAGCCCAGAAGCAGGGATGAGTTGCAGTAGCCTTCTGTGGCAATGGCCTTCTGCCTAATCTCCTAGGTCTCTCGCTTCCCACTGTGGCTCACATGAGAAAGCCATTTACACAGGCAGCCTTTGCACAAATAAGCTAGCTGGCTGTGGGGACATTTCTGCTGCCACTATAAAAACTAGCAGTCAGCTGTGGTTTCTTGGTTGAGAGAGAAATGCCCTCACCCTCTGTACAGAAACTCCCTGTACAATTACTCATATGTTTCCAAACTGACTGAGCATAGCCAGATGCTATTGTATCATTAATCCAACTCAGAGTTCAGTGGCCTACTTTTCACTAAAAATATATGATGTAAGAATCCCCTGGTTGAGCTTTCACTTTGTGGGTCTAGCAAGACAAAATCAATGGGAAAGGGAGCCAATCAATCAGCATGTCTGCCATATTCAGTTATAAAGCTGGTCTCAGAGTCTGTTGGAGTCCTCATAAGGAAATCCACCATGCTTTCCCTGCTTTACCTCCCTGCAGTCCACTCCTCTGCTACTCAACTAACATCTAGTATCACAGCTGGACTGAAAGAAAAGTTTTGCCAGCAACTGTATCCAGTGTGTTAGAGTGGTAGAGGTGATCCAAAGCACTTTGCTGCCTGGGGCATGTGACAAGATGCAAACTACTTTTGCAAACTACTACAAACATCAGACTATCTTCACATTTAGAAGAATGGCATAGGATTTTAGGAGCAGGTCCAAATTATCAGTGGTTCAGATGGTACAAATGTTCCAGATTAGGGAACCAGTGCTGAAGGGAGGATGCAGGTATGTGAAACTGTGGTTACCAGGATATGGGGGGGCAGGAGTCACACTGTATTAATTTTTGGTGAATAACTGAATAAAAATGCATGGGGTCAGTCTGTTAGTCTTGAAAGTGGATTCACCCATGAACTATTTTGTGATGTGATCTATGTATTTCATTTAATATTTATTAATTTATACATTAAATTTCTATGCCACTATTCCTAGCAACCATCCTATTTTGGAACTCCTTCTGGACTCCAAACGTTTTAATCCAGCCTAGCTCAGAAGCAGTGCAAGGGCTGGGGGGGGGGGGGAGAGTAAGGGGAGAAAAAGAGGACAGAAAGCAAACTGCAGAATGATATGAATTTAGCAATTATTTATCACTACTTACACTTCCAGGATGAAATACTCCTTCTTCATATGGTTGTCAGGTCTTAGGGCATTGAAATTTTAGGAAATCTCCAGATTTGCAAGCAGGGAGAGAAATTTCAGAGGAAGCGGCCCTGGTGGAAAAGAAGACCATTTCATTGTTGTATGTGAGGTGTGTAGTTTTAAAGTATGGTTGTCCATCTCCATCTTGGGCAAAGGAGGCAATGGAGTGCTGGTGCTTCAATTCCTAAGCCTTTTTGTTGCACAATCCCTGACAGTAACACTGTAGGACTTGGAGAAAATGAATTCCCAGGGGCTGTTGGTGAGTCCTCCATGAGCCTCAGCAGGATTACAAGGTCTTGAAAAAAACACCTTGTGTGCCATGTGTGCTGTAGTTTGAATGCAATCCTTAGCAGGCATAGTGGTATGCCATAACAGTTTCAGATAACACTGTCCATTTGACAGCTTACCTGGCTGCCAAAAAAGAAAAGAAAAGACAAGAAAAAGAATTATTTCTTTTGTGACATTTCTACAGTCTGGGCTATTTCTACAGCCAGCTGACCTAGAAGCAGCTCTATCCCACCTCTCCAGCATCTGGTGCTACTTCCCTCACTTTGCCTAATGTTTGGTCTAGCCTTGTGCTGCACTGACCCAAGCACCTCTTTTTGTGAAAAACAGGGACCTCAAGCACAATTTTCTACTGTCTGCCCCAAAGGACAGGCACATGGACAAATCCACACACCCACTTTCCCTGTTACATCTAGCCTTCAGTCACCCATAAAATTATGAAGGCCACATTAGACAAACCCCTCTTCTGTGTTATCTACAATACTTAGCTAATAATATTACTTTCTCATACAGGGCAATTGTAAAGATGGCATATAATTTAGAGGAAGGTCTGTGGATACCAGTCGCAATACACATTATGGATATTGATTTTGTTTCCAGGTCACCCTTTGACCACTCTGTTCCGCCATCCACATTGACAGATATATCACAAGCAAGAAGTACCAAATTTTTGCTCTGGTTAACGAATCACATGCTTTATGCAGCATGACTTTTAATCTAATCTCATTAGTTTGAAACCACACATAGTTATTCCTTGAGTCTCTTTCCCACAATCTTCCTGATGCTCTGGTAGGAATCTAGAAATAGTTGTTAGCTTGGGAAGCAGGAAAGAAATGCTGAGGCAGGAGAGAAAAATGCTGACAATAGCGTTTGATATTACATAAGATATAGAAAGTCATCTGGATGAGTCCCTAGCTGGCTGGAATTAATGAACACTTTTCTAAAATATGAGTGAATATCCGGTAACATGATAAGGAGGTGGATGGAAATTACAACCAGAACAGTATTTTTGCTCCTAGGAAGGGTAGTTCTGTTTATTCAACACATTCATATTCAAATTTTTATTACCATCAAAAGCTCCCAAAATTATCTTAAAATATTTTAATGCAAAATATCCACTACATGTTCTCTAAAAGCTGAAATATTTGTCAAATATTTGCTATGTTTGGTTCATTATAACGCTGACTTTTTAACACTGTTAAAAAGTGTTTAAGATGTTACCTCAATATGTGATCCTTATAACATTCACTGATGTGCAATGGCATTTAATATTTCAATGTCTAAAAACTGGCATACAGTGGTGCTGCATATTTAGCAGTACTTGGCTGCTGAAATTTCCCAGTAGATTCAAGTCAAAATCAAAACAATAAAATATGTCAACAGCTCTAATCATTCCCACATTTCTGAAATTAAGCCCCACTGAGTTCAGTGGGACTGAACTTCTGTGTGGACAAGTGTAGGATTGTGCTGTAAAGCATTCATAATTTGAATTATACATTCAAAATTCTGCATTCAGTGACCTAGATGTAGCATGAGCTGCCAGAAGAGACAAGACAATTGGTGACTTTCCAATCCCCTTTCCCATTAAGAATTCCTTTATACATGAGAAATCAGAGCCTGGAAACTTGAGGCTACATATTCACAGCCTACACAGCCATCCAAAGCTGTATTTTTTAAAATGTAATTTTTCCAAGACTGCTGCCACATTGTAGAATTAATGCAGTTTGACACCATTTAACTATCATCCCACAGAATCCTGGGATTTGTAGTTTTATGTAGCCCCAGAAGTCTCTGATTTGTTATTGCTAGTTGCCCCTGAGTCAACTTTGACTCACGGCAACCCTGTAGATGAGACCTCTCCAAGAATCCCTATCTTCCTCTGCTCTGCTCAGGTCCTGCAAGCCTATGCCAGTGTCACCACTGGTTTAGTCCATCCATCTGATCTGTGATCTTTCCCTCCTTCTTCTACTGTCTAACTTTCCTCGCATTATTTTTTTTCTAGTGATCTATGCCTTCTCATTATGTGGCCAAACATAACTTCAACTTGTCCATCTTGGCTTCCAAAGAAAGCTTTGGTCTGCTCTGTTGAAGCACCCATTTGTTTGTCGTTTTGGCTGTCCTCAACACTCCAGCAGCACATCTTGAATGAATAGATTTTCTTTCTGTCTGCTTCCTTCACTGTCCAGCTCTCATATCCATACATGATAATTGGGAATTCAATGGCCTGGACTATTCTAATTTTAGTGCTCAGTTGTAGGTCTTTGCTCTTCAAGATCTTTCTTAGTTCTTTCATAGCTGTCTTCCCCATTCCTATTCATCTTATTTCTTGACTGCAGTCACCATTCTGGTCAATGTTTTATCCTAGGTATGGGAATTCTTTAGCTATTTCAATTTTCTTATTGTCAGATTGAATTTGTATTGAATATGTATTTCTTCTGTGGCCATTATTTTCATTTTTTAAAAAATGTTCAGCATTAAACCTGCCTTTGCACTTTCGTCTTTTACCTTCCTTATTAACTATTCCAAGTCTGTGATGTCTTCTGCCAATATTATGGTGTCATCTGCAGAGAAGGCTAAATGTCCCACAAAACTAAAAATCCTAGAATTCCAAAGCATTGAGCCAAGGCAGTTAAAGTGTGTTAAACAGTATTGATTATGCAGTGTGGATGCAGCCCAAGGCCCTCCTGAAAGGGGAGATGTAGAGAGTGCTGAGAGGAGGGGGAGATCATAAAAATCAAAGGCATCCACAACCCACACTACACCAGAATGGTGAAAAAGCTGCTTTTAACATCTTCCTTCTTCTAATACTTCACTGGGGGGACTTCAAGCCAAACTGGGGATGAATAAATGTGAAATTCTGAAACATTAATTTAAGATCTTGTCAGTATCACTACCATAGAATTCTCTTCTATAACTCTTCTGCGATTGTGGTTTGTTATTTGCTCTTCCTGCTTTTAAAAATGCATCCTACACAGGTTTGTTTCTAATTTCTGCTGCAATTCTATCCACACTTTCCTAGGAACAAACCACACAGAACACAACTGGGTTTATGTCAAAGTAAACTTTTATAAAAAGGGAAAAATGAAAGACCTATTCCACAAGATAAGAGAAATCAAGAGAAAGTTCAAACCAAGGACCAGGACTCTCTAGGACAATAAAAATAACATAATTCAAGAACAGGAAGGAATAATAAAATGATGGCTGCAATACAAAAGAGATGACAAAATGAAGGACATGTGGAGCAAAGAGCCATATGAAGATGAACCTCAAATTCTAAAAACTGAGGTGGAAGCTGCAATAAAAGAAATGGCAAAAAAAAAAAAAGATTCCAGGAACAAATAATATTTCAATAGAACTGTTGCAATCCGCATTGCCAGAGTCAACTCTAGTGCTAACCAACGTATGTAAACAGATATGGAAAACAAAATGGTAGCCAACAGATTGTAATGCATCCCCATCCACAAAAAGGGAGACAAAAGAGACTGCAGAAACTGTAGAACCATAAGCACTGATCTCCCATGCAAGCAAAATCATGCTCAAAATTCTGAAACATAGACTCCAACCATACATGGAGAGAGAAATCCCAGAAGTCCAAGCAAGGTTCAGGAAAGGAAGAGGCACCAGGGATCACATTGCAAATATACAATGGCTAATGGAGTGTAGCAGGAGTTATAAAAGAAAATCAGCATATGCTTTATAGACTACGGCAGGGGTAGGCAACCTAAGGCCCGGGGGCCGGATGTACCCCCGCGAGGCCTTTGGGCCGGCCCCAGGCCAGTCCTGCCGCTACCGCCCCCCCCCCCGCCGCCGCCCCCCGCCATGATGATATTATTGTTGTTATTACTTGTTCTTGGGTTTTTCTTGGCAAAATCTCCACAGGGATTTTGCCATGGCTTTTCTGGGGCCGAGAGAGTGTGCATGCATATTTTTTTTAATTTTTTAAAAAAAATTTAATATTTATTTATTTATTTATTGTGCTTCGGCCCCCCCAATTGTCTGAGGGACAGCAACCCGGCCCCTGGCTCAAAAAGGTTGCCTACCCCTGGACTACGGTAAAGCCTTTGACCACATAGACCATGAGAGGCTATGGAACATCCTTAAAGACATGGGAGTACCAATACATTTGATAGTCCTAAAGAGGAATCTGTACTCAGGACAAGAGGCTACTGTCAGAACAGAACATAGAGAAACAGAATGGTTTCCAATTGGCAAGAGAGTCAGACAAAGCTGCATCCTTTCACCCTGTCTATTCAACTTATATACAGAACATATTGTAAGGAAAGCAGACTTGGACATGGAAGAGAGAGGAGCGAAAATAAGAGGAAGAAAGATCAACAATCTGAGATGTGCTGACACCATAATACAGTCACCCCTCCATTCTCGTAGACTTGAAGTCTACGGTTTTGCATAAAATCAATGGGGCAAACCCCTGTGGACGTGTCCCCATGGGTGCCAATGGGGGTGTGCCCCAAACGTATAGGGCTTGAATATTGGTGAATCTCCATTTTCACAGGGGAGGGGGGTCTAGAATGGATCCCCAGCGAAAATGGAGGGCCAACTGTACTAGCAGAGAACCTCACAGACCTACAACAACTACTAAGGAAGATCAAAGAAGAAAGTGTCAAGGCAGGCTTACTGTTGAACATAAAGAAAACAAAATAATGACCACAGCCCATTCAAACTAGACAGTGAGGAAATAGAAATAGTAAAAGAGTTCTCATATCTGGGATCAAACATTGATCGGAATGGGGACTGCAGCCAGGAAATTAGAAGATTAAGAATGGGGAGGGTGGCTATGAAAGAATTAGAAAAGATTCTAAAATGCAAAGATATACAAATCAGTACAAAAGTCAGAATCATACAAGCCATCATATTCCCTATTACCATGTATGGATGTGAGAGCTGGACAGTCAAGAAAGAAGACAGGAGGAAAATCAATGCATTTGAGATATGGTGCTGGAGAAGAATGCTGAGGATCCTATGGACAGCCAAAAGGACAAACAAATGGTTCCTAGAGCAGATCAAGCCAGAAATATCCCTAGAAGCCAAGATGACAAAGCTTAGACTGTTGTACTTTGGACACATCATGAGAAGGCATGAATCGCTGGAAAAGACAATAATGTTAGGAAAGGTGGAGGGAAGTAGAAAGAGAGGAAGGCCACATGCTAGATGATGGACTTTATTAAAGAGACCACAAATAAGAGTTTGCAGAAGCTGGGCAGAGCAGTAGAGTGCAGGGGGGCCTGGAGATGTCTCTTCCATAGGGTCACCATGGGTTGAGATCGATGCGAAGGCAGTTAACAATAACAAAAACATTTACGGGCTTGTAGTTAAAATTCTTTGGTAGAGAGATTCTGTTTTCTTCGTCTCTTTCTCTCACGGACACACACCCATCCAGAAGCAGATTTAATTACAACCATTTTTCTGCAAGTTGTTTTTTACAAATTATAGGCAAGAGCTCTGTTTGTTTAGCAATTATTTTGGCCACCCAATGGATGATGGTTCAGATATTCAGGTAGTTCCTTCATGATGATTAACATTATCTTTAAGACTGGAAAATAACCATCACTGTTTAATTGCTGCAGAGTACAAGACCTCATCAAATGAATACTTCTGCTGCAGCATAAATAATGTGGAGTTGGTTCTGTGAATGTTCTACTGGCGAGAAACATGTTTTTCAACTATTTTTTAAAACATTATCTAATTCCCCCCATCATTATTCACCTCTCTGGGATGGGGCTCAAAGGCACTGTTTTAAAGTAGCTCCAGTCTTTCTTATAGGGGCCACCCTCCAAGACACCCAGTGGTGTGTCAGAGCTCAATTCTGTCCCCAATATAGAATCATAGAATCATAGAATTATAGAGTTGGAAGAGACCACAAGGGCCATCCAGTCCAGCCCCCTGCCATGCAGGAACTCCCAATTAAAGCATCCCCAACAGATGGCCATCCAGCCTCTGCTTAAGACCTCCAAGAAAGGAGACTCCATCACACTCCGAGGGAGTGTGTTCCACTGTCGAACTGCCCTTACTGTCAGAAAGTTCCTCCTAATGTTGAGGTGGAATCTCTTTTCTTGCAGCTTGCATCCATTGTTTCGGGTCCTAGTCTCTGGAGCAGCAGAAAACAAGCTTGTTCCCTCCTCAATATGACATCCCTTCAAATATTTAAACACTGCTATCATATCACCTCTCAGCCTTCTCTTCTCCAGGCTAAACATCCCCAGCTCCCTAAGTCGTTCCTCATAGGGCTTGCTTTCCAGACCCTTCACCATTTTAGTTGCCCTCCTTTGGACACGCTCCAGTTTCTCCACATCCTTTTTGAATTGTGGTGCCCAGAACTGGACACAGTATTCCAGGTGAGGCCTGACCAAAGCAGAATAGAGTGGCACTATTACTTCTCTTGATCTAGACACTATACTTCTATTGATGCAGCCTAAAATTGCATTGGCCTTTTCAGCTGATGCATCACACTGTTGACTCATGTTGACTCCTAGATCCCTTTCATACGTAGTCTCATTCAGCCAGGTGTTCCCCATCATATATCTGTGCTTTTCATTTTTCCGCTCTAAGTGCAATACCTTACATTTCTCTGTGTTGAATTTCATTTTGTTAGCTTTGGCCCAGCTTTCTAATCTGTTCAAGCCATTTTGAGTTTTGATCCTGTCTTCTGGGGTATTAGCTACTCCTCTTAATTTTGTGTCATCTGCAAATTTGATAACTATGCCCCCAATACTGTCAACCAAGTCATTGATAAAGATGTTGAATAGCACTGGGCCCAGGACAGAGCCCTATGGCTCCCCACTGGTCACTTCTTTCCAGGTTGAAAAGGAGCCATTGCTGAACACCCTTTGGGTTCGGCCAGTCAACCAATTACAAATCCATGTAACAGTTACTTTGTCTAGCCCACATTTTACCAGCTTGTTTGCAAGAATGTCATGGGGAACCTTGTCAAAGGCCTTAATGAAATCAAGATATACTATATTCACAGCATTCCCTTCATCTACCAATATATTTACATGAAACTGTATGTTTATTACCAGAAGGCAGATCAGGGAAACATATTAAATATGTTTAATATTTACATGAAACTGCTAGGAGAGGTAATGCAGAGTTTTGGGGCTCAGTGTCATCAGTACGCTGATGACACATAACTCTATCTCTCTTTTCCATCTGATTCCAAGGATGCTGTTTCATCACTACACCAGAGTCTGCTATTAGTAATGGACTGGATTAGGGTGAACAATTTGAAAATCCAGAGAAGACAGAAGTGCTCCTGCCACATTTCCACACTACACTACACTGGCAATAGTTGTGACATAAAAAAAAGAAAAGAAAAAGAAAAAAATAATCAAGCATTTAGAATTATCACCCAGGGAGATAATAATAATAATAATAATAATAATAATAATAATAATAATTTTCTTATATCCCGCCTTTTGCCTAAGCAATCAAAGCGGCTTTCAGATATAAGATACAGATTAAAAAACATACATTACAATAATAACAGCAGTACAATACTCCCCTTAAAGACTAAATATCATATTAAAATGAACATATAAGATTAAAACAGCACGCATTCTGGAACATCAATAAGTGTGTACAGCGGAAGATGTATAGCAGGGGAGAAGCACAGGTTCAGATGAAGCAATCTATTCTGGGAAGGCCTGCTGGAAGAGATCCATCTTGACAGCCTTTTTAAAGCTGTGCAAGTTGGTTATTTGATGGATCTCCTCCAGCAAGACGTTCCACAGTCTGGGTGCAGCGGCAAAGAACATCCTCTGGGAGGTTACTGCTAATCTAGGCCTCACTGAACTACAAACCTCAGAATGCAACAGGAGGCAGACAGAGCAGTAAAAGTGGAATAGCAGCACTAAAAGAGTGTAGTGCGCAAATGTGGCTGGTCAGTCCAGGAGGCAGATCAGGGAATAATTATGCTGTCTGTGCTTGATGGGGTTACACTCCTCTTGAAATCATAGGTTTGCAGCATGCGTTCGCTCCTGGACTCATATCTGGGCCTGGATGCTGAGGTTTTGGCTGTGCCCAGCAGTTCATTTGTACAGTAAAAACTAGTCGGCAGCTGTGCCCATTCCTTGAGAAGTCAGATCTGGATATGGTGACACATGCCTTGGGGCCTTTACAGACTGCCAGAAATAATGCAGCTTGAGGACACTTTGGACATTTTCACACTTGGGGTCTAAAGCCGCATGGAAGCAATGAAAGAATTATACCGGAATGGATCCTGCAGCTTCAGGTCGGTGACAGCAGCATCATTCCGGTATGATTCTGGCCGCAGCAGATGCAATTCCTTTTAAAAAGAGGAATTGCAAAGAATGGGGCTGATGCCGGGGATGGGGCAGGGTGGGGCGGGGCTTGCTGCGACGTCGTTTGAACACGCAGAGAAAGGACCCGGAATGATGCCGGGGATGGCACTGGATGCCGGGGATGGCACTGCGATGTCGTTTGAACACACTGGCAAAGGAGCTGGCATGGGGCCGGAGTGAGGTAGGATTGCTTCTGCCTTAAGCCCAGTGTGAAAACGTCCTTTGACTGCCCTGGCTCAGTGCTAGGGAATCATGGGAATTGTATTTTTTTTCTGGGACACTGAGCCTTCTCTTCCAGAGAGCTCTGATGCCACAATAAACTACAGTTCCCATGATTCCTTAGCACTGAGCCAGGACAGTTAAAGTGGCCTCAAACTGCATTATTTCTGGCAGTCTGTAAAGGCCCTTAGAGAGCCACCTCACTGCAAAAGATAAATATGGCATGGTGACATTTTTTGCCATGTTTGAAGGCCCCCTTAGCTTAGGAGTTAACAGTAGGAAGTGAGTAGAAGTTACTTACGGGATTATTGCAGCACCAATTAAACCGTTTTACCTGAACCAGCTTAAAATTTAAAGCGGGTGGCATCATGATCTTATCAGAAGGATTTAGCCATCGAAATTGCCACCCAGTTCCAGCCTGGGTCTATCCCGACTCCCAGGCCACTCTGGTGGCCATTTCCTTAAGCCAGAAAAGTCCCGGGTTCAAAAAAAGCTGGACCCAGGTGGCAATTTCGGTGGCTAAATCCTTCTGATAAGATCAGCACGCCGTTTTAAATTTTAAGCCATCTCAGGTAAGCCAGTTTAATTAGCGCTGTGATAATCTCCTTAGTTCTGGTTCACATCTTGTTTTTTTTCAGAAAGGCATCTTCCAGGCCTAGATTAGCCCAAGTAGCCAAAAATGTGGTAGAAATGCCCCCCCACCCCGAGAGAATCTGGGTGCATTTTGAGGCAAAATTTTGTTTTGACAAAATATATATTTTAAATTTTTCAACCCCTAGTGGGGGACTGACAACCACAGAAATGGCCCTGGCATGTGCATGTGGTCCACAGGCCACATCTTCTCCATCCATGGTTTAAGCTGTGAAACCATTGTTCTATGTCCACTTTGTTGTGTGTTTCTTTTTTTTTAAAAAAAAGTGAACTTGCTAGAAAGCAAAACTACAATATACGAATGTTAGATCAGAAACACACACCAGCAATTCTGGTGTGTAACATGCAAGGAGTCTTTCATTTTAAATGGAGCTAGGGAACACATGGCCCCAGTAGCACTTGCTGCCAACGTAAGTGATGGAAGGTCAAAGCAGGATTTTTTTATTTTAAAAAAAACAACATTTTGAGTTTTCACAAAAAGCACAAGGAGAACTGTGCATTATGTTTTAGAGGAGAACTTTGTTCCCAGAAACCTACAAAAAGCATGGAATAAGATGTGCCTTCCCCACATGACTGTTTTTTAAATGCAAAATGAATAAATTGTGGCAACATTGCAGAAATAATCCAGTTTGGCACCACTTTAACTGTCCTGGTTCAATGCTATGGAATTCTGGGATTTATAGTTCATTGTAGCACCAGAGTGCTCTGACAGAGAAGGCTAACTGTCTCACAAAATTACAATTCCCAGAATGCCAAAGCATTGAGCCAAGGCAGTTAAAGTGGTGTCAAACTGGATTAGTTCTGTAGTGCAGATGCAGCCTAGAAGTGGGGAATAAACCACAACAATGTCCTATTGCTTCATGCCACCAATTCTGGTGGTGGTGGTGATGTTGGTTGGCTTGCCATTGAATCCAGGAGGCCAAAATGTGTCTCTGGACCTGCTGAACATGTGTATCTTGGTGAAGGAGATCACACAATGATACAACCCCATTGCCCTGCACTCTTAAAATGTTATACAAGGAGATTGCTTGTAATGTGGAAAACGTCTTGCATTTGCCTACCCCATGCCCATGGGAATTATGCTATACTGTATCTCTTACCTTCTTTCTCTCCAGTGGAGGCAAAACCATATCTAGAATAAATGCACAGTTGACTCAGAGCTCCCAAACTTGCTAGTTCACTAGAGCACTTGCAGGTGGAAATGGCTCTAGGACAGTTAGGCTTCCCAAGCTGTGATGAATTTACCTGTGGTTCAGTGTAACATTACAGATGAAAGCTCTTTGGAAAACTGATACACTGCATAAATGGGTCACTTCTGAGCAATTAGATGGCAAGGAGGGAACAGGTTTCAATTATGGGTAAAGGAGTCAGTTTACTCAAATAAGGGAGTACAATGCTGGGTGTGGGAACAAGTTTCACTCAAGTCAGGGATTGCCTCTCCTTTCCCACAAAGGCAATTGTTTTGTGGACATTAGAGTGCGCTTGAAAAGGAAATTTCACATCAAGCTAAAACTTGGGACTCTTGGGAATTTGATACATTGCACTAACATTCATCATCTGGGGATATATATATATCCCAAATGTAATGCAGATCTAGTTTTCCTGACATATTCATTCTGGTACCACAAATACTACTGCCTTGGTACACTCAGGATCAGGAAATCATAAACCCTTTCTGCTGATAATCACTATTTCTCTGTAAGACAATGCTGGGGAAGTAGCAATTTGCCATGAAGAACTGTACCTTATATCCTTTTTATTGTTGTTGTTCTGAACGTCATCCTGTTAGATGCATGGAATATGCATGGAATATCATTCTGACCTATTTTTGATATGTTCAATTTAAAGTCTAGTATCTCATTTTAAAGCCGTTTAGAGCTTGTTCATCATATCTTTTCCTAGTAAATTCCCGAGTTAATTATGCATTGTGTGAGACAGTCTTTCACCAAATGGCATGCCATTAGCTGCTTCTGTTGTACGAACATGAATTCTATTCTACAAGAGGGAGAATATTTTCTCTGTTTCATACATACAGTGGACCCTTAGTATCTGCTGGGGTTTGGTTTCAGGACACCCCTCCTCAACCCCCTGTGGATACCACAATACTTAACCCCATTAAATACAATGGCACAGTAAAATGGTGTCCATTATATAAAGTGGCAAAATCAAGGTTTGCTTTTCACAATATATAATGAACACCATTTTACTATGCCATTGTATTTAATGGGATTCGATCTGTGGATGGTCAGATCTGTGGATAAAGATTTCCTGGATACAGAGGGTCGACTGTAATTCTATAAACCAATATGAATACTCATTCTCACACATATTTAGGTCCATATCACATTATGTAGTTGTAGCACTATGATTCCACTTTAATTACCATGGTTCCATGCTATGGGATCCAGGGATGTGCAGTTTAAGTAGGGACATTTAGAATTCTCAGTCAGAGAGCTCCTTTGATGTCTCTTACCAAACTGCAAACTAATGGAGAAGTAGTAGACATTATAGAGTAGATGTTATGGCATAAGTGGACAATTTTGAATGCATAACTTATCACTGGTTCTATATTACTTACCATATGAATAGATTGAGTACAAATCAGAGAACAGCATAGACTGAACCCATGGGTGCATGTAGAACCTGGTTGCATAGTAGATACATTTTAAAAAATGTGCTTATTTTTTTAAAAAATGCTTTGCAAATGCATTTTGTATGGGCCATTTGATGAACCCCCTCCCACTTTCTCATGGAGGAGGAGAGAAGCCATTCAAACCCTGTTTAAAAACCTAAAATGGAGGACAGTCCACCATCTTCCAAGATAGCATGTTACAACATATGAGTTTTATCAACAGAAAGTACTTCCTAACACTTATTAGAAATCTCCTTTCTTGTCATTTCAATACATTAGCCTGGGTCCTGCCCTTTGGAGCAGCACGAAAGAAACCTACTCCATCTATCATTTGACAGCCTTGCAGATCTATGAAGGTGGCTATCATATCACCCATCAGTCTTGCCTTCCCAGGACTAAACCTACCTAGCTCCAATGTGAAATCGTAAGCTTTCATGGTCGGCATCTACTCTGCTGACTAACTTTCCTGCCACGCTGCAGAGACACAGATACCATACCACAATTTCTCTTAGCAAAAAGGAACACACAGTTCACCTGGGAACCACTCCTCCCTACCCAGGGTCTCACAGTATATATAGACCCATGCTCTTCCATTTCAGTTTTCTCTGAAAATGCTAGCCACAGATGCTGGCGAAACGTCAGAAAGAAACTCTTCTAGAACATGGCCACACAGCCCGAAAAACCCACAAAAACTACCTAGCTCCCTTAATCACTCCTTTTAATGCTCGATTTTCAGACCCTTTATCATCTTTACATTTATCCTGACTGGAAGCATTTTGTTTGCAGGGGCTTCACTGGGGGGGTGCAGGGGGTGTGGATTGCACCGGGTGACAACTCAAATAGGAGTGAACACCTAGTGTTGCCCATCTAGTTACCCAACTTTGCCAATCAGCTCAGCCAGCATACCTGGAAAGGCTGCTGCGTGGCAGCAGCACCTGACCCCTACCAGTGACTATTGGTGGGAAGGAGTTGCCTTTTGGGTCTTCTGGCCTCCCAGAAGGAGCTCTCTTTCAGATCTGGTGGAGATACTGGACAAGAGAGAAAGAGAGGTGACTCCCTTTCCCACCAGATCTGGAAGGGGCTGCCAGATGACTGCAGAATCCTATTCCCACCATGGCAGAAGCAGCGTGGCTGATGGATGGAAGTGTCTGGGGGATGCACCAGGCAGCCTGGGGATGACAGCATGAGTTTCCTCATTGAGGTGCCACCACCTTAGTGATGCCACTGTTTGTTTTGGCTGGGCCCGTTCATTAAGAGGTTCCATTCTGCCCCCAAAGGTTTGAATTGTGACAATGGGTTCTTATTGTGCTACATGTGTTAATTTAATTTAGTACCCAGCAGTGGCGTCATTAGGTGCGGTAACTCATGGTATCACTCCCCCCACCATTGACCTCCTCCCATACCACACATACCATACAGAATTCTTAGTAATATTTTTTTGTACTGATGTTAGTCATAAATTGTAATTTCTGTATTTTCCTGAATGTAATGTCAATAGTTGTGACATAAACAACTAGAAAAAATAAAACTATATCTTTCATATTGTGATATCATACGCACAGCCTAAATGTATTTACATATACATAGTTTCATGTGGTTAAAGTGAAAATTTGTCAAGAAGTGAAGTTTTTAAAGAACATTTTAAAAGAATGATCTTTAATTTTTAAAATTCCTTTTAAAAATAAACCTGGGGCCTCTCCTTTCTCCTCCTGCTCAGCATCAACCACTCACACTATCTCTTTAGCATTTTAAAGGGATTCAGGTGAATGCCATACCCATTTCTGCCCAAAGGCTGGTGTTAGAGGAGCATCCTTAGGGAGTCACCTGGTGCGGTCTGCACTCCCTGGTGATGCCCCTGGTGCCCAGTTGTTTGCATTGCCAGTGACAGTTTTGTGAACATCCACTATTAATAATATTAGGGTCACTGTCAGTACCTTTTGAGTTTTAACATCTCTTTGTCTTCAGTTTATATTAACCCATCCCAACAATGTGTAAATAAACACACAAGCACACACAGAGAGTAGCAATTTGATGGATAATGCCTGAGGCCTCTAATAAAATGCCCATGAAGGCTCATAGTATAATAAATGTATTAGCCTTGAAGGTGTTGCAGGACTCTGTTGTTTCTGTTGCAACCAACTGAAAGAGCTCTCCTTATGAAAATATTTTTGTCTCTTTACGTCATTCACACCTGAATCAGCATCCCTTCTTCAGCTCTGGCTGTATTTAATAAATTGTGGTGTATGTCTGAGACACATTAACAATTTACTCAATTATTTCCAACAGCTTAGAGGGACAATTACAGTTGCCTTCCTCCTTTTTCTACTTCTAGAATGTTCCTTGTTTTATGAGATGGTTGAATGGACGGTAGACAGACAGACAGACAGACAGACAGACAGACAGACAGATAGATATATACTCGTACAAAACATCCCTGTGAAATTTTACTGATTTTCTCAATACAATTTGGGCCCAGACGTTTTGCTCAATGAGAAAACTTTAAGATTCCTTCAAACATTCCCTCTGGGCAATGTCTGGTAGCAAACTAGGATTCTGTAGATTTCCACTAGCGTTATTTTATTAGGTTTTTTTTTTTCTTTCCATTATGTTGAGCAGCTGCTAAATGTGCTTAATGTTAGAACAAAATTTTTGTGGCACCCTTAAATGCAACCTTCTCTGTTTCCAGGTCCGTTTGTCAAGACAACAAATAAATAAATAAATTGCACTGTCTTGCACCTTAAAAATAATGGTACATTCCCTGACATAATTAAAAATTAAATGGGATGAATCTGAGAGTGAAACTCACCCATAAACAAGCCACTTGAAGTATTTGTCTGAATGATAATTACATGCTGTGAAGAAGCAGATTAATTAAAGTAAAACATAAAGGGTTTTGAGAGTGATGCTTGCAAGCAAAGCAAGTTTGTTTTTTTTAATTTCACACTGTCCCATGTATGATAAGTATTTGCTCTGGAGCATAGGTTGTGCTAAAGAAACCATTTCTGGCTGCTAGGCAAACCAAACCCATGCTGTTTCATTTCATTTTTTGCAGCTCATGCAGCTCTTGAGCCATATATAAGAGAGACACTCCTGGTTTCAAATCAAAGGATTTTTTTTTCTCCCCTCTTTCCTTCATCCTTTGCTCTTCCCTCATTTCCTTGCTTCATTAATACAGCTTGCTTAATTCCCCCTGCAAAAAAAAAAAAAAAAAGCTACCATGAACATACAGTGCTTTTCTGGACGAAGAAACTTCTCCTCTGCTTCTGTCATTGGTGGCCTGGGTGGTGGTCAAGGCAGATGTATCCCTGTGTGCCAGCCAATTGGAAGACCATATGGGGCTGGCGGCTACTCCAGCATGAGCCTTAACAACATTGGAGGTGGAAGCCAACGAATCGCTTGTGGTCAGGCATTTGGAGGGCATATTTATGGTGGCATTGGTGGTTATGGTATAGGAGGCATTGGTGGCCAAGGTGTGAGTCTGCCTGGGCAGGCTGTAAGTGGCATCGGTGGTCAAGTTGTAGGCATACCTGGTCAAGGTATAGGTATTGGTGGTCAATGCATAGGGAATCAAGGTATAAATATGGGTGGGCAAGGTATAGGTCTGTCTGGTCAAGGTATAGGTATTGGGGGTCACTGTATAGGAAACCAAGGCCTGTCTGGTCAAGGGGGCATAGGAATTGGGGGTCAATTCATTGGAAATCAAGGGATAGGGGTCAGTGCTCAAAGTATTGGGGGTCACTGTATAGGAAACCAAGGCCTGCCTGGTCAAGGGGGCATAGGTATTGGAGGTCAATGCATTGGTAATCAAGGGATAGGGATCACTGGTCAAGGTATAGGTGCACCTGGTCAAGGTGTAGGTCTGCCTGTCCAAGTTATAGGTGTTGGGAATCAAGGTGCTGGTGGTGTGAGCTACAGTGGATTTGGAGGCGCTTATGGTGGGCCTCAGTGCCAGGGAGGTTTTCCTGGTAGGATCGGAGGTGTGACTGGTGGTGGTGGCGGAAGAGGTGAAGGGATACGAGGGATCTGCATTGATGAGCGCCTCTTGAAGCCGCTTTCCATTGGAGTGGATCCAGAAGAGCAAAAAGCACGTACCCACGAGAAAGAGGAAATGAAGACCTTGAACAACCAGTTTGCTTGCTTCATTGACAAGGTAAAAGCATGGACAGTCATTTTCCTCTCTTTCATCTCAGTTTTAAAAGGAAGATAAGATTCACATATATGGTGTGGTACTGACCAATATTACGTATAGTTATCTTCTACACTCACTTCACTCTTTTCTTTTAACATTTGTTACACTGTTCCCGAGTCCTGAAGGGAACCTTCAATCACTTTTTTAATCACTTGCTTCTCATTGCTTAATATCTCAGTTTGGAATTTACTTCTCAAATGCCTTTCTTTGAACATAGAAATATGTTCCATGTCTGTGATACACACACCAACTGCCTGCACATGCATACAGAGTTACATTAATAACAAGTATAATATGGAAAACAAACATGATACTGCTTAGTATATATGTTTATATGTGCAGATGTGCAACTTTAGCTTAAATACATTACAACACTTGTGTGAATAAATTATTACATGTATCAAAACTGATTTTGGCTCTGTCCTTGTGTAGTTACTGATAAGATTTCCAGGATGCATAAAGACTTTAAAGTAGCAGATAATGAGCTGATGAAAAGGGCTGTAAATCTTTACTTATTTTTGTTATTGTGCTTGAGTACAACAAAAATCTTTTTTTCCTCCTTGCTGGATGATATTATTAAAAGTTTTGTACATTTTTGCTTTTTTAAAAAAGTTTTTTTCTTATATTTTTGCACAAATTTTACAAGTTTTTTTAAAACTTTAATTGTTTAAAAATAAAAAATATGCAACCCCCTAATGTTTTGCATGAGGAACATTTATTATTATTATTATTTATTTTTTTGCTGTTGCTCTGCTGATACTGGAAAGTACTGGTTTTTAGGGAGAGGTTGCTTTTTGTTTTGCTGTCAGAATGGGACAAATTCTGACTTTAAAATAAAAACACTAGAAAATATACTTTATATCACTGTTCATAACCACCATCAGTGTCAGCTTTGGGGAAAACATGGAATATAAATATAATATGATATAATACCTTGAATCACTACAACTTAAATGGAAAATTAAATTAACCCATAGAATAAATTAGAAACAACAAAACTTTATTTTTTCCTGACTTTTCTCTTCTATGTTGAGATTCTTCTCATGGATTTCCTGAGGAAAACAGAGCAAAGGACACAATAGGGGAAATGCAGCACAGAATAAGTAAAGAGGTAGTACAGGAATATCTGGTTAATCTAAATGAATTTAAGTCTCCAGGACCAGGTGAACTACATCCAAGGGTATTAAAAGAATTGGCAAATGTAATATCGGAGCCATTGGCAATAATCTTTGAGGATTCCTGGAAAACAGGAGAAGTCCTCAAAGACTGGAGGAGGACAAACATTGTCCCCATCTTCAAAAAGGGGAAAAAAAGAGGATTCCAACAACTATCGTCCAGTTAGTCTGACATCAATACCAGGAAAGATTCTAGAACAGTTCATTAAACAGAGAGTCAGTGAACATCTAGAAGGTAATTCCATAATCACAAAAAGTTAACATGGATTTCTCAAAAATAAGTCATACCAGACTAATCTGGCCTCTTTTTTTTTTTTTTTTTTATAAAATTACCAGCTTGGTAGATAAAGGTTATTATTATTATTATTTCTATCCCGCCCCTCTACCGAAGCAATCGGGGTGGCTTACAACAATAAAATCTCACAATGAACCCTCCTAAACCCAATCCCAGCCTCCCATTAAAACAGTATTAAACATCATAAAATTAAACCAATTAACAACAATAAAACAATTATAATAATTTACAGCATTAACTGTTAAAACTGGTCTAATAGGCAGCCCACTAGCACTGAATAGTGTGGCAAGATGTGGCAGCAGGTGGGTGGGTGGGGGGGAATCTGCTTACTCCTTGGCCAGGAATTTAATCAGGAAAGGCCTGCCGGAAGAGAGAGTAATACGGTAGACATAGCATATCTTAATTTCAGAAAGGCCTTTGACAAGGTCCCCCATTCTTGCAAACAATATAATAAAATGTGGGCTAGACAAAGCAACTGTTAGGTGGATTAGTAACTGGTTGACCGAATGAACCCAAAGGGTGCTCAGCAATGGCTCCTCTCCATCCTGGAGAGAAGTGACCAGTGGGGTGCCAAAGGGTTCTGTCTTGGGTCCAGTGCTATTCAACATCTTTATCAATGGTTTGGATGAAGGAATAGGGGGCATGCTTCTCAAATTTGCAGATGGCACTAAATTAGGAGGAATAGCTAATACCCCAGAGGATAGGATGAAAATTTAAAATGACCTTAATAGTTTAGAAAGCTGGCCCAAAGCTAACAAAATGAATTTCATCCTGGAGAAATGTAAGGTATTTGCACTTAGGGCAAAAAAAAATGAGATGTATAAGATGGGGGACACCTGGCTGAATGAGACTACGTGTGAAAGGGATCTAGGAGTCCTAGTAGACCACAAGTTGAACATGAGTCAACAGTGTGATACGGCAGCTAAAAAGGCCAATGCGATTTTAGGCTGCATCAATAGAAGTATAGTATCTAGATCAAGGGAAATAATACTGCCACTGTATTCTGCTTTGGTCTGGCCCCACCTGGAATACTGTGTCCAGTTCTGGGCACCACAATTCAAAAAGGATGTTGAAAAACTGAAGCTTGTCCAGAGGAGGGCAACTAAAATGGTGAAGGGTCTGGAAACCATGCCCTACGAGGAACGACTTAGGGAACTGGGTATGTTTAGCCTGGAGAAGAGATGGCTAAGGAGAGATTCAATAGCCCTGTTTAAATATTTGAAGGGGTGTCATATTGAGGATGGAGCAAGCTTGTTTTCTGCTGCTCCAGAGCATAGGAACTGGAACAATGGATACAAGCTATAGGAAAAGAGATTCTGACAGTGAGAGCTGTTTGACAGTAGAACATACTCCCTCGGAGTGTGATGGAGGCTCCTTCTTTGGAGGTCTTTAAACAGAGGCTGGATGGCCATCTGTCACAGGGGATGCTTTGATTTTGACATCCTGCATGGCAGGGGATTGTACTGGATGGCCCTTGTGATCTCTTCCAACTCCATGATTCTGGGATTTCATACAGAAAGTCTGCAGCATTATGTGTTGTGTAACATTTTTGTGTGAGGAAAATATCATTTAAAATAACTCAAATCTCGTCAGCTTAGACTTTGTAGTATCAGAAACCTCAAATGACTAGTACAAAAGTTTTAGAAGTTTTTCTTTTAAAAATGTTGTTTCAAAAGTCTTCTTTTTAATATCTATTTCGACTGAATAATAGCAATAGAGTAATTTCTATAACTTCTATTCTTGAGCTCTGCTTGAATGGCTGGTTCATTTCCAGCATGGAATAGTAGACACTGTTGTGCAATCCAGCAGTTAAGGCAATTAGCAGGAAAAGTTTGGTTTCAGGACACTAAGTGCAATTTAAATATTAGCACTAAATTACACACAATGGCAGCTGTTACACTGCAGAATTAATACAGATTGACACTACTTTAACTGTCATGGCACCATCCTATGGAATCTTGTGATTTGTAGTTTGTTGTGGCCCCAGAGCTCTGTGACAGGGAAGGCTAAACATCTCATAATGTTTCCAAAGCATTGAGCCATGGTAGTTAAAGTGGTGTCAAACTGCATTAATTTGGCAGTGTAAATGCAGTCCAAGACCCTTTTTACAGGAACTCTTTTACCTATAATGCAACATGAGATGGTGGTTTGAGATGATAGAACGATAGGTCATACCACTTCAGATTGTAGGTCATAATGGATGGCGTAGATGGGTGTCATTTTTTCCAAACCTGCCTATTCACATGCAGCAAATGAGCACAATAAAGAGGGGAAAATGTGTAGCCCTGATGTGATAATTTACTACACACTAGAAGTTTATCATACAAGAGAGCATTCAAACATATAATATTCTAACACTTATAATCTCTGAAGTGGTACAATTCATGGTTCTACAGTCTATCAACTCATTCTTTGTAAAGTATACCGTAGTCCAAAACAAAAGCGGATGAGCACAGAGAGATAATGCAGTATTTTCATGCACACACACACACACAACAACAGGCTCCAAAGAAAGCCTCTTGCTTTCCTTCATTTCTTTCCACAAAAGTATCCTACTCTCACAAATTTCCTTCAAATTTTTTTTTCCTGCCAAGTGGCAGCAACATCAGAGAAAAGAGATGGTGGGGAATGATCTCTTTGTTTCTTCATTCTCCATGCAAAGGAGGATGGGTTGGGTCCAGGATGAAGAACTGCATGGAGGACAGGGGATCTTGGAGATGTCTTATCCACAGGATCACCATGATTCCAGGTCAACTCAAAGGTGGTTAACAACAGCAGCATAACCTTTTATGAGCCCTTGAGAGCACTAATAACTTTTGGAGAGGACTTTCTCTCTGTCCCACCACCTTCTCGGGCTTGTTTGGTGGGAACAAAGGAGAGGACCTTCTTGGCAGCTGCTCTTAGACTTTGCAACTCCCTCCCCAAAGAGGCCAGGCTGGTCCGATGCTTGCTCTCCTTCCATTGGCAATTCAAGACATCCTTATCCCATGGTGTTTTCAGAAACTGATTGGGTTGGGCTTTTTAATGGTGTGCTGTGCTGTTTTATGGTTTCCATATAGTCTTCTGGGGAGGGCCATCTCTCTGTCTCACCACCTTCTCAGGCTCAACAAGGAAAAGAGCTTTCTTGGTGGCTGCCTCCATACTTTGAAATACTGCCCCCCCCCCCCCCCCCAGGGAAGCCAGAATGGTTTCACTATTGTTGTCCTTCTGCTGACAGTTCAAAATATTCTTATGCCATCTGGCTTTTAGAAACTGATCTGCTGTGCTGTTTTATGGTTTGCATATAGTCTTCTAAATGAATTTTAATGTCCATAACTTTATCAATTACTTAATTGTCTTTCAAATAATTTTTGTGTTTGTACTTTTATTTGTGTTTTTGTACAGTTTTTAGTCTTTATTGCTTTTAAATATATTGTAAGTTGCCTTCAGTCCCATTATTGGGGGGAAAGGCTGGATATAAATAACTAAAATAAGAATAGCAATGACAACATGTTGCTGGGTAACAACCCATCATGGGACTTCTGAAAGGCAGCTGTGGTTCTAGAGAGCAACAATTGACTCTGAAGTTGTGATTCCTCAGCATTCAGTGACAAACCCAACTTTGTTGCAGCATTAGGTGCTTCTACACTGTAGAAATAATGTAGTTTGATACCACTTTAAGTGTTGTAGCTCTGTCCTATGGAGTCTTGGGATCTGGAGTTTTACAAGGTCTTTAGCCTTCTCTTCCAAAGAGTGCTGGTGGCTCACAAAACAACCGTAAACATTCCAGGATTCTGTAGGATGGAGCCATGGCAATTAAAGTGGTGTCAAACTGCATTATTTCTACAATGTAGATGCACCCATAATGTGTGAAATGGCTATTATATATTTGAAAATAACATGTTTCGGAGTGCTTTAGACTGAGCTAAAGAAATAATAACACTTGTCGCACTTGAATTGTGATGTTATTGGGTGGCCAGATGCAAAAAAGGAGAGGTCTCCTACGCCTTTAATAACTAGGTTGGCATTAGCTACGTCTGTTAAAATCCTTGGCTTATGCATGCATGTATGTAAGGGAGCAAAAACAATGTCTTATTTTGCTCTGGCCCTACACCAGCTATAAGGTACAGTAAGAAATCTTTATGGACAGAGTCTGCCAATAGTGGAAAGTGTGACTTGGCATCATGTTCCTCTCAGGTTCGATCCCTGGAGCAGCAGAACAAAGTGCTTGCTACCAAGTGGGAGCTCCTGAGCCAATGTGTCCAACCTGCAAAGAAGAACCTTGAAGGCTACTATGAAAATTTCATTTCCACCCTGAAGAAGCAGCTGGAGTGTCTTTTAAATGAAAG
This sequence comes from Phrynosoma blainvillii, assembly GCA_026167975.1. Classification (NCBI taxonomy): domain Eukaryota; kingdom Metazoa; phylum Chordata; class Lepidosauria; order Squamata; family Phrynosomatidae; genus Phrynosoma; species Phrynosoma blainvillii. Next base: position 202,737,423 of record JANUYF010000002.1, on the reverse strand, counting down.
GGGGAAACTGGAACATGAACAGAAGAATATGCAGGAGCTGGTTGAGGAGTACAGGTCCAAGTGAGTAAACCCAGTTTGGAAATTGGATGCCTGGAAATCTTTATTCTCTGACATTCTACTTTTAATTGAAATATGTTTACATCTGTCCTAATAATGAATCCATGGATACAGAGGACCAACTACACTACTTTTTCATTACATTATAATCTTCTTTCTAATCATCATCATTTCAAGAATGCCCCTTTAGAAAAATGGTCCAGATCCCTTCAAATCACCTCCAGTTTTTAAAAGTACCAAATGATTATGATACTAAAAAACCCCCACAACATTACTGGTTGTTACATTGTTTTGAAAAAGGGGAAATTTTGCTACCCTCATGATTACTCAAAGTAATCTGCTCCTGGCAATGTTACTTGGAGTTTGGTTGAGTCCATAGTTTCCTTCTGACAAGAAGACCAAACCCACAATTTCCCTCTCCACTTTCTCTCTCTCTCTCTAACAGATATGAAGATGAAGTCAATCGCCGCACATCAGCAGAGAATGAGTTTGTGGTGCTCAAAAAGGTAATACATTTTGTTCCAGGAGACAATATGTGTACTATCTTATCTTTCCTGTCCATTCTAGAAGATTTTATATATAAGGAAGCAACTTGTAACACATTTTAGGGAGTAAATTACATGTAACTCTACTTCTGAACAAATAGAAATATTGCATACCCACTAAGTGTCTTGGTTTGTCAGGCATATCCCCAGTGATCCCTCTGCTTTCCCACTCTCTCAGTTTGCCTCTTCTCCTCCCGCTTTCCCCCTTTGTTCTCAGCTTACTTCAATTGCTTCAAAGTGATATCAAAGTGCAAAAGTTGTCTGCACTGAATTAATCCAACAGGAAGGCCCTTCTTAAACATAAACCCCAACGTTTATCTGATTAAAATAGTAGCTTTCCTCATTAATAACTTTTGTCCTCTTGACTAAACCACATTTATCCTAGTTTTCTCCTGCTTCTAGAAGAATTAAAAAAAATCTGTGTGTGAAGCCTATGGAAGTTTTTTGTGTGAAACCCATGCTAGTTTCTGTTTCATAAAATAATGAGAACATGAACTGAAAATGTGAGATCTTATTCGAAGTCTCGCAAATTTTTGGTCCCATAAGACTTCCCCCAAGATCTGGCATGAGATTTGTGCCAGATCTCACTTAAAGTCTTGTGATGGCCACCAAAGACCTGGTGCCAACCCAAGCAATGCCTGATGCAACAGCACCCCTCTGGCCAGCATCAGAATAAATCTTTCCAGACAGGAAGGATATTTAAAATACCCTACTTTTACAAGCCTCTTTCTCTTTCTGTCTGCACCTCTCCCCAGGATGTTGACTGTGTGTTCATCACTAAAGAAGAACTGGAATCTAAAGTGGATGTTCTTGCACAGGAGTTGGAAGTCCTGAGATGTGTCTTTGGAGAGGTAAGAGGGTATCTCATATAAACCATGTGAAGGACTTGTTTGAATACCTTCAGGAAACAGAGAAACTACCTACTAGGAATGAGAGGTGCATCTTGTGTTGGCTGGAGAGCTAAGGGCTACACATATTTATGTGTACACACATGCCCATATGCACACAAACACAACACTTCCACTCCAAAATGCTCACATACATACAACCCAGCCAATCACCTAGGCTATGGGTGAGTTCACACCAGTTTTGAGGCAGTTCAGAAGAAGCATTTGAGGTATACATGTGGTGCATCCCTACACAATAAGATTTTGTACAATATGAGACTTAGATGTGCAGTTGTATCCCACAACTGCCATATTGGCTTGTTTGATGGGTCTGTGGCAAGCCACCATTTCATCAGTAGTACTCTTCTGTGGAAGTAAATAATACTGAACATCTCATCATGCAAAAGAACTCCACAATGATAAGGTTAAGAGCAACTTTGAAGTGATTTTCCCATTTATTTGACTGGATTCCACTGTAGTACCAGACCTGTACTACTAATGGCTGTAATGCAATAGACCCTGGAAGACAGGGGACATAAGAGAGAACAGAAATGGGAACCTTGAACACTGGGGCAAGATGTCCCCTTTCCTGAGACCAGTATTTAATGATTTCCCAAATTTTGTGGGATTTTCCTCCCACTTCTTAGAGATTGAAATGTGTTTCTATGGCTTCCATTGCTAGCAATGGAAGCTATAAGGTAAACTGTGCTGAAATTTTTGGTTTCACCCTTTTGCCTTTGGCCTTCCCTCTTCCCTCCTCCTGAGAGCTCCTCTGAAGCTGAATCTGGTCTTCCCTCCCTTAGGACAGACCATGTCTCTCTTCCCAAATTGAAGTCAGCACACATTAAGGGAGATCCACAACTGTCTTTATCACAAGTGACTTCCCTTGGTCTTTCTTGCTTCAGCAGCTATTGTGATGACAAAAATAAGGTTTGCCCAAGGAAATAGATTTATGAACACAAGGGAAGGAGTTGAGGAAAATATCATCTGACAGCCATTGAGCTAGCAAACCAATTCTATGAAATAAGCAATCCCAAATATCTATTTAGAAATTTGCAAGGAATGGATGGCTAGCTACACACCAGGACATGTCAAGTTACAAGTTATGGCTTCTTGTCGTTGCTGCTGCTGTGTATCTTCAAGTTATTTCAAACTTATGGTAACTATTAGGTGAACCGATCATGGTTTGTTGGTGCTGTTTTTGCAGGTTTCTTCAGAGAGGTCATTTTTTGTGGGGTTTGGGGGCTATGTGGCCATGTTTTAGAAGAGTTTATTCCTGATGTTTCACCAGCATCTGTGGCTGGCATCTTCAGAGAATTGCCATTCTCTGAGACTGAGAGCATGAGACTTGCCCAAGTTCACCAGTGAGTTTCCATGGCTAAGGGGGTATTTGAACCCTGCTTTCCAAAGTCATAGTCCAATGCTCATACAACTACACCATGCTAATATAGCAGTCGACAGAAAATAGAAAAAGTGGCATATACCTTTGGAAAGAAACGGAGGAGGAAGTTGCATTCTAGAATCAAGCCCTCATCCTAATATGAAGTTATTTGACAGAAACATGTCTTTAGATGGAGCATTAAGGGACCTGTCATTATTTTATATCAGGAATGTTATTAGGAGAGGACCATTAGATACAGACCTGGGCACAACATAAGCAGGAACACATCCAAATCGAATAATCACTGGATTTGGGGGTCAACTTTCAGAAAAGTTACTCTCCTTGATGCTGTCTCTCCCTTGTCACTTTTTTCTCCCTCCCTATCTGGTGGGTGGTAGGTGGTGGGAAAAGATAACACGGAAGAGATAGAACAGGCAGAGAAATGGGGTGGATGAAGTACTCTGGAATATATGAGAGGTGCCACCAGATAGCTATGTATGTGGGGAACCTCTCAATCCTGACAAAGCCACTGATTGTTATCCAACAGGTTGTTACAGCAGTTGTCTTTGAGCACTGCAGTAAGCAGTCCATCTGACAGATTCACAATTGGCAAAAACAAATTATTATTATTATTATTATTATTATTATTCATTTGTGTCCCACTTTTCCTCAAAAATTGGGACTCAAAATGGCTTACAGCCTAAAAGCACAGTACAATTAAAAACTTACAAAAGAGGCAAAGGGTGATGATGCGTAATCTTATAAAGATACTTGTTTTGTGTTCTTCAGGAGTTAAATCAACTGGAGAGTCAGATCTTAGACACTTCAGTGGTTCTGAAAATGGACAACACACGAGACCTAGACATGGACCTCATCCTTAAGAATGTAGAATGCTGGTATCAGAATATTGCTCATGCCAGCAAACAAGAAGCTGAAGCCTTTTACCACAACAAGGTGAGCATTTATTGGGGAGAATGCCAGAATTGACTCACATGTGGAACTTTTCCAGATGGATAGCACAATAAGAATATAGTTGCTCCTTATTTATTTGCTTCACCTGCTTTGGAGTAGGGATGTAATACGTCACTTCTGGAGCTGTTTCTTCCTGTTGTAAAACCATAAAGCTTTCAAAGAATAGTCACAAGTTGGGACTTATTCTGTGCAAAACTCAAATGTGGTTTTCTGCATGGGAAAGCTTACAGAGAATAATATTTCAACAGAGAAACATGAATTCCTGCTCAGAAAATACCATTTTCCATGCAAATCAACCATGTGGGAATGTCACACAGAACAAATTGCCAATTACAGTTTTTTTCTGCAGAGAAAACAATGTTTTCTGCATATGAATTAATATTTCCACATTAAAATATTTATTTTTCATGCAGAAAATTCAGTTTTCTTCACAAAACAACTTGATATGACTTTTGCACAAAGTAAGTCCCGAATTGCAAAGATCCTCATTAGTTCAGGATTCTTTTCAGCAAGGTTTCTTGATATTCAAACACATGTTTTTTCTACCATGTTTCAAACATTTTCAAATATTATTTCCATTGTATTTCAGTGTCAGGAGAATATGATTTCATCCCAAGTTAGTGGAGCCATTGTATCATGAAATTTAATCAGTAATGTAGCTACAGTAATGTAGGCATATGTGCACCTTTTGGTTCATTTCTGTGTGGTATGACAGTGCTGTTGATGAATGATGAAGCTACTTCTGTTCCATATTTGTGACTGTGCTATGTTTGAACCAAAACCCAGCACTCTTCCTGAAAGGTAAGGAACCTTGTTTTACATACTGAAGTAGGTATCATCTAGCAATATGGATATCCCTTCTGCCTTCCATACTGTAGCAAAGTGATGCATTTACACATGTAGAAGAATCTACACTGGCTGATTCATATGTTTTTAATCCCACAATGGGATTTCTTTAGAGTTATGCACCTCAGTGAATCAGATTTCCAAATTTAGCTTGCATATACTTCACAATGACCAGTCATAAAACAAAGCACAATGAATGCAAGATACATAGGTGAGAAAAATTATGTAACATGTCAAACATAAACCTTTCACCATTTCTGGGAACATGACTTCAAAACAGTGCTAGACATAATATCTAACTTGACTCCAAATAAGTCATTATATGAAGATTATTTATTTTATATTCTGCCTTCTGTTACAAATAGCACATAATTCAGATAATAAAATACAAGATAAAATACAAATCTATAATCCAATCATAAAAGCAAACAAAATTTAAAATAAGCTGTACCTACATAACTATTAAAGGACAAAAAAATCATTTAACTTAAAGAACAAAACTCAAAGGACACTCATCTAAATAAAACATCTTCATTTCCTAGCAGAAGTATATTAAAGTGGAATTAACCTTGCTTCCTCTGGCAGGCAGTTCTAGAGTCTCAGAACAAGTCATCCAGAAGACCTTCTCTCATGTTCCTGCCAAATTTGCTTCAGATGATGGCAGGATAGAAAGAATGGTATCTCCTGATGATCTTAAGACTCAATAGGTTCATCTAGGAATGCAGCTTTCCAAAGAAATTAGCCCTGCATTGTGTAGGACTTTTTCGTTTTTTAAGTCAAAACTAGCACTTTTATTTTTTGCCTAGAAATGATCCATAGGAAATAGTGACATGCTGGTCCTAGCCAGTGTTGGGGCTGCAGCATTTTGAACCAACTGACATTTCCAAAGGCATTTCCATGTACAGCATGTTACAGTAATCCAAAAAGGATGTAACCAAGCCACATTATATTATACTGGATAAATATGTTAACCTTAAATGCTCTACAGATGATGGTGGGGAGGATAACTGAAAACAATAATGTGGACCTCATTCTTCATAGAGAATTATTGGGTCAGGATCCTGTTGGCTCCATTTGTGTAGTTACATTACCATATAGGCAGCACAGGCAAAAGAAGCAAGTCAGAGAAATTGTAGATGGAACAGTGGCACAGAAAAGAGGGGGAACTGGTAGGGACACCAGTGGGAGTAGAAGGTTGCTAGTGCCAATTTATTTGTCCAATGCAAGGAGTTACCTATTTCTCCAAAGCATTGCTTTTGAGGCAGGTATGGCTTCAGACCCATGTGCTCTGGGAAGGGTGACTTGAACAACTACCTGTCCTTTGGCCCAGGAAGTTGTCCAAACTACTTGTCCCAATGCATCTTGGATCCAAGGATACCCCCCAAAGTCATGCATTAGAGAAACTGGTGACAGTCAACAGCAGACAGATAGGCAGACAGAGTGTGCTTGGCACTGCCATTTTCATCCTCTCTTTTTTTCTGGGCAACAGCTCAGACCAAACCAAAACTGATGACTTTGGAAATCATAATTTAGATTTCACATATGACACCTAATCCTGAAAATGCTTCCCCATGTTATAGGTTGATCCCCCTTATCTGAAACTCTCTATCCAAAATATTCCAAATGAAAAACTGTTTGTTTGTTTTTTCATGGGTGGCTGAGACAGTGATATTTTTGCTTTCTATTGGTTCCATTACACAAACGTTATTTCATGAACAAAAACACTAAAAAATAGTGTACAACATTGTCTTTAGGCTATGTATATAAGGTATATATGAAACAAATGAATTTTGTGTTTAGACTTGGGTCTCATGTCCAGGACATCTCATTATGTATGTATATGCAAATACAGATTGCCAAAATCCAAAAATACTCAAAATCCAAAACACTTCTGGTCCCAAGCATTTCAGATAAGGAAGACTGAACCTATATGTTATATCAGGGGTAGGCAACCTTTCCCCTTTAAGGGCCGAGGGACTTCAGCTCCCAGAATCCCAGGAGCTATTGGCCAACATGGGACTATTGGCCAACATGGCTGAGGCTTCTGGGAGCTGAAGTCCCTCGGCCCTTAAAGGGGAAAGGTTGCCTACCCCTGTGTTATATTATGATATTCAGGGAAATTGTCTCCATGTTTACTCAGAAGAATGCCCCCATGTGTTTAGTGGGGTTTACTCCCAGATAGATGTTTACAGGTTTTTAGCCAAAGTCCCACTGATAACAAAGAGATGGGACTACAATGTGATCCTAAGTGGGTTTACTTAAGAAATGTGTCCTGAATTCAAGTGAGCTTATTCCCTTGAATGTAAACTCTTAGGACTGCACATTAATTTTGTCTAATGCAAGCCATCGCCATTGTCCTTATCATACATAATTTATATTGTAAATATACCAGACATAACTAGAAAAAATTAAGTCCAATTGATGTGAGTGTGTCATTAGAATTCAGAATTCAGATGTTGTTTTGGAGGCAATTTCACTTGAATGGTCACTTGAATTCATCCGTTTGAGCTATGTATATATAAAATACATCCATCAGTGTATAGCCCATTTCAGACTTTTGTCTTAATAGAAAAGCATTCTAAAACGTTAAGCACTGATTTTGCCAACCTTGCACAAAAAGGTGAATACCACATGCTTAAGTGGTGGTGAGGTGTTAATTGTGATTCATGTTAATAATTGTGGGATCATTGTTGCCCCATTCACTAGATTGCAGAAATTCAGAATAACCGAAGCAAATTTAACGAAGAACTTAAATCCAACCAACATGAGATTGCAGAGCTCAACAGAGTAATCCAAAGGCTTCAAACTGATCTTGGAAATGCAAAGAAGCAGGTAGGGCACTAAATCTTGCTTCCGTTTTCTTCGTTGCCCTGGATAGTCTTGGCGACTAGCAGAGGCAGCACTGCTGGTCACAAGACAAAGATCTAATGCCATCATTCCTGATTGGTGTGGGAAGAGGGCCAGTGCAATAATGTGCTCAGTCTTGCTAATTGTTGCGCTAATGTGTATGTGCACCAGTGTTTAATGATATATGTTTTAATCTGGTTTTGTTTTTGTTTTTTAATTGTATCTTGTGGATTTTTAACAATATGTCTTTATTTTTTAAGTTGTAATCCACTTTGAGTCCCAAACTAAGGGAAAGGTGGCAAAAAATTAATTAATTGATTAAATGTCACCAGAATGAAATAAATTTAAGTTTAATTAAATTGAAATGAAAGGCTCCTGCCAGAGTTGGCCACGTGGTTCCTTTCTCTGGCCTTAATTCATTCCAGTTGTGTCTGCTGGGGATGATTCTGATCCTATTTTGGTAAAGTTACATTTTTGAATGATAACACTCACAATCTACCAGCTGACATGATGCTTGTGATGCAGTTGGTTGATTCAGTCCAAGTAGAAACTTTTTTGACCTTTGTATGATGTCCCTGCTACTTTCCACAAAAAAATACTGACTGAACAGCCAGGTGAACCTTCTTCCTCAGCACTAGCAATGGGCTTTAGCATCCCTTCCCACACTTTGAGAGCGGGTGTGAGCAGTTTAGGGAATCTGAACAGGGTACATCCAAATCACAGCTCTGTCTTTTAATGGTGGGGCATAACTGAGGGAGGCATTCAGGAGAAGAACAAACTAATAGGCTGCTGGTGCTGCTCCTAGCATCAATGCCTGAGACAGAGTTCTCTTATGGCTAGCATAATGCAGAAGGACATATTGAAAGGAAGTCAAGGTAGCTGTTATCCCAGCTTCCTGATATTTTTCTACCCCAATTTTCCTGGGGGTGCATCTACACTGTAGAAATAATGCATTTTGTTTGACACTAACTGCCATGGCTCCATCTGACAGATTCCTGGGATTTATAATTTTGTGAGGCACCAGCACTCTTTGGAAGAGAAGGCTAAAGACCTTGCAAAACTATAAATTCCTAAGATGAGCTACAACATGGTATCAAACTGCATTATTTCTACACTGCAGATACACCATAAGTTTAGATCTCATCATGCTGTTGTTTTCCTTACTGTTCTGTCCATGCTGGTAGCAGGGGGAATGCACAATCCAACTGGCATAGCAGCTCACAGCTGCCACCAGCACTCTTCCCTTTTACGCTGAGGAATAAACTCATTGGTCCCACATGTATTTCCTTTCCATTTCTATACTTTGTCATGTCATCACTCTTCAGGAAGACAAGAAGGACCAAGAAGCAGCAAGTCAGAAAAGAAAAAGTCCCCATTAATACTGCTGGGAGACACAGAGTTGTCACTTTGCCTTGTTTTTAAAGTCTGCTTCTTTTGGTGATTCCCCCACCCTTCTTTCCCCTCTTCCCAGGTTTCCAGTCTGCAGTCAGCTATTTGTGATGCTGAGCAGCGTGGAGACATTGCCCTAAAAGATGCCCGGAATAAGCATGCGGAAATGCAGACTGCTTATCAGCAGTCTAAAGATAAATTGGCAAGCTTGCTCCGTGATTACCAGGACCTGCTCAATACCAAGATGGCCCTGGACATTGAGATTGCTACCTACAAAATGATGCTGGAAGGAGAGGAAAACAGGTGGGACATACTTTTCAATACATGCTTTTTTTTACATTGCAGTGTACACTAAGGAGATTATCACATTACAAAAAAGGCACCATCCCTGGCGGGATACAGTTGTGTTTGGGATTATTAGCAGGTATTATCACATGTAAATTGCCACCACTGCCCTGAGGCAACTGCAACCTGGCTGCAGCCATGCTTAGTTGGCCACTTTTCAAAAAATGGCAAGCTCCCATTTTTGAAAAGCAGCCGGCTAAGCATGGCTGGGATTCGGGCTGCAGCTGGGTTGCAGTCGACTGGCAGCAGCAGCAGCAATTTATACCCACTTATAATCCAAAATGCAACTGCATCCCATCAGGGATAAATCACCTTTTTAATAATGCGATAATCTCCTTAGATACAGAAGAGTTGATATGAGGAGCTGGCGTGGCATAGTGGTTAAAATATTGGACTACAGCTTGGATAAGCTGGGGTCTCTTTCTACATAGCTACATAGAGCACTTTGATATCTCTTTAATTCCTATGGCAACATTTTATGAAATGTTGGGTTTACAGTTGGTGAAGCTCTGGAGCTCTCTGGCAAAAAAAATTCTAAATACCTCAAGAAATAACAAATCTTAGAATTCTCTAAGATGGAGCCATGGCAATTAAAATGATAGCAACCTGCTATAAATGTGTAGTGTAAATGAGACTTGGGCTGTAGTCTCCACTGAGCATGAAACTCCCTGGGTAATCTTGGGCCTCCATCTTACCTCTTAGGGTTGTTGTGAGGATAAAGTGAGAAGGGTGGGGAGGTCACATAGAACTTGAGTAGCTGAGCTCAGTGGAGGAAAGTTGGGTGATAATACTGCAAACAAATGAACAAGGAAACAAAAACAAGTACAGAATCAGCTATCGAATACAGCATTTAACACTCTGGGAAATTTTTTTCTTGACATTTCTAGCTCTTATGGCTGTGAAGGTAAGTTTGAAGCATGTGCATACTAACCTGTGAACTCTCAGAAGCCAGAGGAAGACTTAAGGTGCATCTACACTGTAGACATCATGCACTTTAACTGTCATGGCTCCATCCTACAGAATCTTGGGATTTTGAGTTTTGTGAGGCACCAGCACTCTTTGCAGAGAAGGTTAAAGACCTTGTAAAACTCCAAATCCCAGGATTCCCTGGGATAAAGCTACAGCACTTAAAGTGGTGTTAAACTGTATTATTTCTATAGAGTAGGCACATCTTCCCAGTTGTCATGGAACAGGTCTTCAGAGTAAGGAGATTATTGAATGGAGAAATGCTGCCATGATAGACGCAGGATTGTAAAGACAAAACCAAGTTTTATTGCACACTCTAGCAGCCAGGTGAGTGCAACCCATCTGTATCCCAGACCTCAGCCGCGCTTATCCTGCAGCTTTTCAAAAACGGCAGACTCCCATTTTTGAAAATCAGCTGGATAAGCATGGGTGAGGTCTGGGATGCAGATGGGTTGCACTCACCCAGCCACCAGCACGTGCGATTAAACTAGGTTTCGTCTTTACAATCCTGTGTCTATCATGGCAGCATTTCTCCATGCGATAATCTCCTATGTCTCTCCTCACACTTTATTGCTCAAAGCTCCTTGGAGACTACTCAGTATAAGCAGAATATAGCATAGAGCATGCCGTTTTTCTTAATGCAAATTTTTAGGGGTCATTGCACAACAGCAATGAAAAACTAGGGCTTCAGCTCTCTGACACAAAGGATTATTATTATTAGCCTCCCACTCCTCCTCCATTGGGACTCAAAGTGTTAAAAGTACAGTACAATAAAAAATTTAGAAAATTGACAAGACAATTAAAATAGAATTAAACTATTACAATATTAAAACAGATCATTTGTTTAAAAATAGAATACAATTTAAAAAGATAAAAGCACTTAAAAACCATACACTTTAAAACAGTACAACACTCCAGGATATTCTTTAAAACTTATATATAAACCGTGTTGTGCTGTGAAATAATGCCTACATTTTCCTTTCATCTTCCCAACAGGATATGCACAGGGAACCCTGTCAGTGTCAGTGAGTATATGCAGCATGCACTCTCTTTAAATAATTATAATAATAATTAAGCACCCTGTGTGGGAGTTTGTTTTGTTTCTTCTGGATTTGCAGATGTACCATCAAAGTAATAGAAGCTGTCTTTGTCCTTCTTCCTTGCAGCTATGGTCAGTGGAGGCTACCCAGTTGGTGAATGTGCCCCTGGCATTGGAGGTGGAGTGGCCTACGGTGGTGGAAGAAGCCTAGAACATGGTGTCAGCACCTATGGTGGTGTGGGTGAAGGGTTCACTTCTGGAAGTGCAGGATGTATTCACACAATGGGCCCCAGAACGTCTGCGGGTTCAGTAGGCAGGGCACCAGGAGTCAGTTATGGAATTGGACACAGCTCTGGAGTTGGGGCCGGAGGAACAGGAGGCTATGCCTCCAGCGTTACCAGTAAGCATGTGGTCGGTGCAGGGGGAGGAAGGCGTCACTCAGGCATCTCTGTTGATGGGAGCTGTGCAAGTGGGCACCATGGTGGGATCCATCATGCAGTAGGAGGAGCTGGAGGCAGTGGAGGTCATAGTATTGGAGGTGCTGGAATTGGGGTACACGTCTCTGGTCCTGGAGGGGCTCATTCTGTCGGATCTGGTGGAGGCTTCTCAGGAGCTGTGCATGGTGGGTCCCGAAGTGACATCAGAAATGTGCATGTAGGCTCCTCAGTCAGAAAAAGTGCCTTTTGAGGCCCAGATCCCAGGAGGAAAGATAACAAGATAGGCCTGGATCATTATATTGATGACAGATCTTGGGGAGAAATTTACTTTTTTAGTTTACAACTCTCAGATTCCCCAGACCAGATCTCAGAATCCCCTAGCTGGGAGAAATCTTGGAGTTGTAGTCCAGAAAGGTAATGTTCCTAAGCTTTGACTGGCTGGTAGCAGCCATGTACTTGAGAAATACTTACACCAAGCATTTTAAGGCCACAACAATGATTTCTTATGAATTGATGTGGCTTCACTTCAGTGGCTGGGTAGCTGTTTTTAGGAGTTGTTTTAGCTATTCAAGCACTCTCCCTCCACTGAAGATCCTTTTCCCTCCTTTTCCCTGGATTTTCTTATATAGACTTTATTAGGACCCCAGCCCCCCATTTAAGTCCCCAGTGCTCTAAAGTGCCTAGCAAAGCATTTCAGAAAGGGAAGCAATACATTAACTGTCCAAAATGGGATTGCAAATAACATTTCTGTCTCTGTCTCTTTCTCTTGGCACCAGAAAGGAAATTTATATACATATAGATTTTTAATATAGATTTTTGTTGTTGATGATCCCTTTGCATGCATGTTCACATCGCATTAGACTTGTAATAGATTTGGGGGCAGGGGATTGGCATGTATAGCCCCAAATTTTCAGGAGCTTGATTCAAATATCCACATTTTGGGTTCAGAATAAATTTTAGGGTGGCAAAGTGGACATGTGTGGGGTGTATATCTGTAACTGTTCTACATATATACTAATGTTTTGGTGACAAGACCTGATTCTCAACCATTAAAAAAAATCAATAAAATCTAAATAACATACTGGGAACTTTCAAATTTTTCTATGAAATTCAGCTTTGGTTCTATTTGCAATAAATTAAGCACTTCTATATGATGTACCCATGGTTCAATGCATGCACTGCTATTCTGTTTAAGAAAGGGTTGAAAACATCTTATGCCTACTGCATCTACATAGCTGTAAGATCACTGTTTACACTTTGATTTTTACTGAGAATTCTTGAACCTCTTCTGTACTTCCAGTAAACTGCATGCATGCACTCTAGTTCTGTCTTACATAAGTGTTTCTTAACCTCTTTTGTTTCTAGGAGATTATAAAAAAATGCTCACTTGTAACAAAACAAATATGCTGGCATAGTTGCCTATGCTCTGCAGATGCTGAACAACAAGTGGTATAGTTCTGAAGTGGTAAAATGAACTTTAAATTTACAAATGTAGAGAGATCTTGTAGCACCTTTGAGACTGAAAGAAAGACACTGGCAGCATGAGCTTTCGTAGACTACAGTCTACTTCCTCAGATGCATTACTTCAAACCAGGGGTAGGCAACCTTTCCCCTTTAAGGGCTGAGGGACTTCAGCTCCCAGAATCCCAGGAGCTATTGGCCAACATGGCTGAGGCTTCTGGGAGCTGAAGTCCCTCGGCCCTTAAAGGGGAAAGGTTGCCTACCCCTGCTTTAAACTTAGGTTGGCACCTTACTTTTCACTGCTGGCCACACACATTAAAAGAAATAACTGGCAAATAGAAAATTATTGCATACAGAGGAGAAGGGTCTATTCCTGCTGAGCTAATTTTCTCTTTGCAATGAGTCTTTATGTTTGTTTAGGATGAAGAGCAATGAGAATTGTGATTGCTCACATCACTTGCCTTTTTAAGAATCTACCTCCTCATTCTAGATCTCATTATAGGTGTATCTAGGCCAGAATCAACCATAGGATCATTTCATGTGATATCAATGCTGGCGTTGTTAGCTGCCCCCCCCCCCCAGCTATTCCTCTGAACTTACATTCTGAAGCCAATGACAAAACCTGCTTCACACAGTCAACATTATACCCACACAATGTGGCCCCAGTTATCCTCAGTACTTGTCCCACAGTAGTTAATAAGACCTCCTTTTAGTCAATGCATGGATGCAACTGTAATGATTTAGCAGTGATTTCCAATATTGTCCCTGAAGCATGCGGCTGAGCTTTTATCCTCATGGTCACTTTTCCATGTGGGAAACACAAGATGGAGGGGGTGGTTGTACTCATGCTTTCCATTGGAGCAACTGGTTGGCTGCTGTAGAAAGAGAGTGCTAGATTACATAGGCCTCCAGTCTGCTCCAGTAAGACTCTTCTTATGTCATTCTGTTCTTAGATTCCTTCAGTTGTATCTGTCTGTGAACTAGGTCACTTTTTAAAATGCCCCAGTAAGTAGTTTGTGTGTGGGCTGGGAGATGATTTTGAGCCCATAAAATAATCTGCAGGAAGTACAGTTGTCCCTTCAGATTCACGGGGGATCCATTCCAGAACACACCCACCCCACAAATTGGAAAAATTGCCAATATTGGGGCCCCATTGATTTCATTGGCCATGTGGCCACGTGTACGTACCATGGGCATGGACACCATTTTGTTCCCTCCCCACTTGCCATCCACAAAGAGTGAGACCATAAACCCCAAGTCCGCGAATGAGGAGGGATGCCTACTTTCCTTCTGTGTTTTGAAAGCAGATGACCTTTCACATTACATAGTTATTGCACTATGATTCCACTTACAACTGTCATGCCTCCATCCTATGGAATCCTGGGATTTATAGTTCGGAGTGGCACTGGAGCATTCTGGCTAAGGATTGTAAATACCCCTCCCTAACTCACTAATCCCAGGATTCTACAGGATGCAGGCATAGCAATTAAAGTTGAATCATTGTGCTATAATTGTGTAGTGTGAAAGCGCCCCAGGTAAGAGTTGCTTTTAGTTAGACATGATGCTGCCTCTTTGTCAGCATATAGATGGCTTTGGAAGGGTTTTGTTTTGTTTGTTTGTTTAGTTCTGGTTTTGTCAAATGAGAATACTTCAGAAAATTGTGGTTAAAGAAAGAGACAACAACAAAGACTGATCTCCACTGACAACACACAAGTAGCTCCCCAATGTCACAATAGTGATATAGCTGGGGAAAGTTGAAGAAAGTTGAAGAAAGTGGGAGAAAGGATGACTTCATTACCAGTGTCAGGCTGCATCAACACTGCAGAAATAATCCAGTTGGACACCACTTTAACCGCCGTGGCTCAATGCTATAGAATTCTAGGGATCATAATTTGTTGTTACACCAGAGCTCTCTAATAGAGAAGGCTCAATGTCTCGTCAAACCACCATGCCTTAGAATTCCATAGCATTGAGCCATGACAGCTAAAGTGATGTCAAACTGGATTATTTCTGCATTGTAGATAAAGCTTTAGTTAGGAAATCATGTCCTTGAGTTTGCAAGGCCTGAGCAGGGCTGATAATAGCAGGGTCTCTTGGGTGTCTCTCATAGTCAAAGCCAGAAGTTAAAGCACACTGAATGGCATATAAGAAGTAACAGAGCATGGTATGATTAGCCCTAGGCCTAGACAAAAGCAAAAAACAAACTACAAATGGGATAAAGCAACAGCCATGTAGCCTACATAAAAAGTGGTTTCCTTGGCACTGTGGCAGGAATTTTTTCCCCCAGATAGGTTTGCATGCTATAAATTAAATTAAAAATCCATATTGAAAATAAATACAGAATAATAAGCTGCCATATCAAACCACTGGGGCTTTTCCAGACTAGACAATTATATCATTATGGTTTAACTCTAACAGCCATTGGTTTCATCTTGTGGAATCACATCTGAGAGAATAAGACTGGTTTAGATGGCACAGCACAGATTGCATGGAACACAGAGCTCTGGCTTCACAAGACCTCTTTATAGCTTCCTTCCTCCTACCATCTGCTGCCTGAAGAAGCTGCACCCCTTTGTTTAATGCTAGGCCAGCCTGACATGCATATAGATATGGCTGGATTCTAGTGGCTAGTCACACTCATATTCACTATAAGATCTCACAGAGGCTGTATGGTGTATCATTTGTACATACACAAATTTGTATGAAATCAGAAATGTTGAGTTTTGTGCATACAACCCCATATCAACTATGTGGAAGGGCAGGGTTCCTCATTTATTGTGTTTTTTGTCTCACAAAACATGGAAACCAAAAGATGGTTATTGGAACAGCTATCTCTCCCTGCCCCAAGCAAAGCCCCAAGGGATGATGCTAGTATTGATTTCATTGGTGCTTTAGGTTGGCCCAAATGCTGACAGTTTATTGTGAAAAAAACAAAGTCTTGAATCACTTTAAAGGCTAACACTTTTTATTACACACAAACTTTATGGACTACACAGCCCATGCCAGCAGCTCTATCATTTTAGAAGTGGTGGAAGAGAAAATAGAGGAAATCCTTGCTTGCCTCTTTTCAAAATATTAACCCTCCTTATCCTAAAATGATTAGAATTCTACCTTCCTCTGAATAATAGTGGTGGTACTCAACAGTAGCATCATTGGGGGGTGCGAGGGGTGCGGACTGCACCGGGTGACACCACAGAAGAGGAGGGTGACACTCCGTCGACCCCCACCCCCCAAAGGGGTCTCCAGCCTGGATAGGTGGCTGTTTCCCCAGCCATGCAGCTGCCAAAGGAAGCAGGAATGGGGTGCATGCATGCCTCAGCTGGCCCCTTGCTTTGGCCTGGCTTTCCCCTCAATACAGAAGCCCTGTCCCTTCCACTTTTGGGGGCCCGCTCCCTGCACTGGGTGACACCAACTGCAAGTACGTCACTTGTAATCAACACCAGTTTTCAGACACTCTTAGGCCCCACCCTGGAACTAAAAAAAGAAAGAGAAAACTATACCAAATATGTCCTTTAGTTTTTTTCCATTCAAGAAGAGGTCTCAGTGCTATTTTTAAAAAAGCAACCTGAATGTCCAGTGTTTAGTCTTCTGTTTTCCATAGTTCTCAAAGTTGGTTCTATGGGTGTTTTGGGCTTCAAATGCCAGAAGCCCTTATTTACTTGGCCAAGAGTCAGGAATTCTGGGAGCTGACGTCCAAAACATCTGGAGGACCAAAGGTTTAGAACTATTGTTCTAGAACATTGTAAAGGATTTGCACTATTTGTGAAGGAACAATTTTGAGCATACCAGCTTTCACATGCATACACTTTACCCCCTCCTAAAACCTTGTGGAATAAGACTTTGAGGTAGTATATTAGTTGCCATTTTTCCAGGAGTGCACAGTGGTGGCAAAGGAAGGCACATAAAATTGTCCAGATTTGAACAGCCTGTTTCTCCAGTGTGTTACTCCCTTTATGGCACTGCACCTATGCCCTTTTTCCTCTTGATGGTGTTGTTATGCTAGCATATTACGGCAACTAGATTCTGGTCTAAGTTTCACCTAAACCAGGATTCTACTTCTACCTGCAACCACCTACATTCTGGGACAGCTGTATGAAAATGATGAGTTTTACAGGTTGCTTTTCCTTTCCAACTTGCTATTCCAATATGACATGGACAGTCCTGATTAATCCTCTGTTGTTCTACTTTTTCAGCTGCTTTTAAAATATCCCATTTTCTCTTCCTCCCATTTTCCCTCTTTGTCCTTGCCTCTTACTTCATTCGCTGCAAACTGAATTCACATTGCAAAAGTGGTTTGCACTCAGGAGAGGAGAGGAAAAGGGAGGAAGGGGGAAAGCAGAATTTTATCCTTCCCAGGAGGCTCAGGCAAAAGCAAAGTGCTGCAGCCTCACCTAGCTTGTACGATCTTCCTCATTAATACATTCTGCCATCTTGACCACACTCTGATGTTACTTAGCACACGTATCCCAATTTTCATCTGTGAAATGTCAAAAGGTATGAACCTCTTGTTGGTATACTATCTTTATATATATATATATATATATATATATATATATATATATGGAAGTCCTAAATCAACAGCCACTAATTGTAGCTATTTCCCCGCAGATGTGCCAATTCATTTTGAAATAGATTTTGAAGGAATAATGCATGTATTTGCTTAATGAATGTATACAAAGACAACATGGGAAAGGCCATAGCTCAGTGTTTTGTGAACAGAAGGTTCCATGTTCAATCCCTAGCATCTCCAGTTAGGCCTTGAAAAAATTCTTCTGTTGGAAAAGACTCCCTGTCGAAAGTCAGTAAATAATACTGAGTTTAATGACTCAGTAGGGGGTCACAATTATAGCACAATGATTCTACTTTAATTGCCATGGCTTCAGCCTATGGAATCCTGGGATGTGTAGTTCAGGGACAGGCATTTAGAGTCATCAGTCAGAGAGCTCCTCTGGTGCCTCTGATCAAACTACATATTTGGTCTAGTTTTCTTTCTCTTTTTTAGTTTCAGGGTGGGACATAAGAGTGTCTGGAAAATGATGTTGAGTGCCAGCACTATTTTTTTCAGAGCAGGGTAGGATTCTAGTCATTTTAGGGTGAGGAGAATTGCCATTTTAAAATGAGGCAGGCAAGGATTTCGTCCATTTTCTATTCCACCACTTCTAAAACTATAGAGCTGCTGGCATAGACTGCAGTAGTCCATAAAGTGTGTGTGCAATAAATAGCATTAACTTGTAAAGTGCTGCAAGACCCTTTGTTTTTACACAACAACCTGTCAACATTTGGGTCAACCCAAAGCTCCAAGGAAAGCAATACTACCATCATTCCTTGGGGCTTTGCTTGAGGCAGGGAGAGATAGCTGTTCCAATAACCATCTTTTGGTTCCCATGTTTTGTGAAACAAACCACAATGAATGTGGAATGCTGCCCTTCCTCATAGTTGTTATGGGGTTATATGCACAAGACTCAAAAATTCTGATTTCACACAAATCTTGTATATGTACAAGCGATATACCATGTAGTTTCTGTGAGATCTTATGGTGAATAAGAGTGTGACTAACTGTCAATATCCAGCCAAATCTATATGTGTGCCAGGCTAGTCTAGCATAAAACAAAGGGGTGTACCTTCTTCAGGCAGCAAATGGCAGGAGTAAGGAAGTTATAAAGAGGTCTTGCGAAGCCTTAGCTCTGTGTTCCATGCAACTTCCATTATACCATTTAAGCTAGTCTTCCTCTCTCAGATGTGATGGAAGATGTCACCCCATCAACAGTGTCAGAGCAAAATTCAGCTGTCAGTCTGGTCAGCTTCTGAACATATACTGAGGGGGGTGGTGGTGGTGATGATGGTGGTATCAACTTATCTTTTGCCTTAAGCAGAAAAATGTGCTTGATTGAACCTAGGACCTGATTAGTCTATGCCAGAAGTAAGGAATCTTTGGTTCTCCAGACGTTGTTCATCCTTACTCTCATCATCCCTCCTCATTGGTCAAACCAACTGAGAGAGATGGGAAGTAAAGTCCAACTTTATCTGGAGGATTCTGGGTCCCTCAGTCCTTATTTACACAAAAGCAAAGCTTACAGGGGACTTTAATCACCATGTAATGCCAGCCAAGAACAGTGAGGAACCTGCCAGACTTTTTCCTCACCTCTATAGTTGGTCAAAAGCAAACCGTGCAAGTACGTTGGGAGTCTTCCACTTCTGAGAGGAGGCATAACCCACCAGTTCTGGAAATTAAATGAGCATCTTGGATTGTTTTGCTGGTTAGCTGGGATCAGTGATTACACACTGGTAGATCTTAGGTCAGTCACCCTGTCCCAATGTGGGCTCCTCCTCTTGCAACTGTGCCCAGTCCCAGACAGCTTGTTCAGAAGTGAAGAAAATTGTAGTCTAAAATATCAAGAGAAATTCAGACTGGGAAAGGGAGTTCTAGAGGCTTTCTGCATTTGAGCCTTTTGTATAGTTCAGTGCCTAGTGAGGCTGCAAGCTGGTGGTCCACCTGATCCACCCTCATGAAGAGCTATCGGTTCAAAAGATAGTGGGACATACACAACATGTGTCAATTAACCTGTCTCCTATGCTTGTTAGCTTTTGTTCATGTCCCTGCTTTCTGATGTTAGCCTTGCATTCTTCCAGTCTGTCTAGCTAATTGACTTTCAACATGAAGCAAACAGGAGTGCTCTAGAAGAAGAGTACCAGCCTGTTCCAGGAAATGGCCTGTACACTACATTGAGTTACTGAACTGGGAGGACTAGAAAATAACATGTGTGAACATGTCATAGCTCAAAGGACAATTCATTGACAACATCACTTTGTGCAGCTGTGCCATATGATTAGCTATACTTGGAAGAAAATCCTTTGCTTGTTCTACTGGGTTTGGGTACTTATAATTATCCCATGAAATTATAGAGCTTATTGAACATGACTAACAACAAAACAACAACAAACTGAGGTTTTACAAACATAAGATTAGAAACTGCAGAATTAATTGTACCATATAAAATAGCTATGCTCATCTGTTCTTCTTCTTGTTGCTGTCATTGAAGCTGTTGCTGTTGCCTTCAAGTCATTTTTGACATATGGTGACCCTAAAGCAAAGCTGTCACGGGGTTTTCTCAGAAAGATTTGTTCAAAGCGGTCTGCAGTCTGCCTTTGCCTTCCTCTGAGGCCACTACTGTTGCTGCCATGTAGCTGTTTGGTACATTTAGCCTGGCTCTTCAGCAAAAGCCTGTCTGACATGGGAGACCCTACCAGAAGCACTGCTGCCCTCAGCATAGCCTCCTTCCTCACAGGAGCACATAATCCCACCAAGATGGAAAGACAGTGCCATTAGTGGGCCAGCTTTCCATAGTCCCAGTCTAACCACTACAGCATGCTAACTCCCCAAAATAGTATTCCACAACCCATAGAAAAATATGGGTAAACTCTGCTGCACACAGTTTTCATATCAGAGTTCCATCAAATGCATCACAGCCACTGACCTTAATGGCCCAACTTCTCTGAAACCCATTAACTGTTACTTTTCATGTATAGCCCTATTTAGCTCAGTAATAGGAGCTTCTCACGTGGCCAAAAACTCTGGCTTACCTTTGCTGACTTCTTCAATCTTCTTCTGGGATACACCTGGACATTATCACATGTAAGTCACCACTGATTTTGCTAAGATGCTGCTGGCCAAATTCAGCCTGGGTCAGATGAGGGCCAAAGCCGCCAAATTTTCAAAAATTGAACCTTCCAACTTTGAAAATTTGGTGGCTGAACACAGCTTCAGCCCACGTCTGACCCGGGCTAAATTTGGCCAGCGACATCGCAGCAAAATTGGTGGTGACTTACATGTGATATTGTCCAGGTGTATCCTGGGGGAAGATTGAAGCCAGCAAAGATAAGTCAACATTTCTTAACCATGCGATAAGCTCCGTAGTACCATCAGCCATTTATAACAAAGGCAACAAGGAAGACTAAAGCACCCTTTTGTTTCTCCACCTGAATAGTATGTTGAGTTCATTGCAGGCATTTTTTTTACAAAAAGGTTAATCTGAACATGGAGGAAGAGGAGCATGCTAGGCCCTTCCTCATCCCTGTTGCTCTTTCCATGTGTTACACTTGGATAGCTGCAGGTTGCCCACCTCTGATCTAAAGCTACTCTAACCCTAATCCATGCAAAGAGTGATCTCCATCATACATAGGGAGCCCCTATTTGACTGTGGAGCCTGAAAAATGATGATGGACACTTCCATATGGCTTACCTGTTCAAGGTTATCAATGAGCAGCCATGGGGCAGCTGGAGAGAGTGTACATCAGCAGAGGAGGTCATTGACTTCCACGTCAGGCAGAATTGTGGTGAATTTACTTTCAGTATTATTCCAACTGGGTTCTTTATTTAAAAAAGAACTATCCAGGGCATGGACACTTATGATGCCAAATAGATTTGGCACCATGGAGAGAGACTTTAAAGTCTGGCCTAAAACCCAGAGTGGATTGACTTCACCCTAACATGGAAACCATCAGCCATCACTGTACATCACAGTTGGTGAATGTATGATCCTCCATTTATTGCAGAATTGGAAGTCCCATCAGCCTATCACAACCAAGGGTAAGGGAGAACAAGGGTTGTAGTCCAACAACATCTGGAGGAGGGGGGTTAATGTTTTCCTTTCTTTTGACCAGCTATAACAACAGTGTCCAATATGAATGCACTTTTTAATCAGAGGTTGCAAGGGCTACTTTACAGGAGACTTTTAGCTGTGTACCTTAATTGCTTTCAGTATTGCATTTAGAAAACTAAAGTGGGGCCATGATAAACACATGTTTACAGAAGTGAATGTTGCACCAGCACATTCTTTAAGGAGGTGCTGACATACTCAGCTTCTTGCTGAGTATACACTCAGAAGCAAAGGGCACAGAATAGTACTTAGGAGTCACCAGAGGCAAAAGGGAAGGAGACCTAACAAGTGGATGGGATATGACCAAGCCTTCAGCACCAACTTCTCTTTTAAGTCTTTTTCCCTTGGAGCATTTTAATTAACATCTAGGTCCCTCCCACAAGGAGTGAATGATGTATACTTGGTTAGAGAGCACTTTAAAGGGGCATTGTAAACATCAATTCAGATTTAATATTCAGAAAGTACAAAATACCAGTGTAACATACTATTATAGTAATTAGAACAGGTGCTAGTGCCTTCCTTAAATGATGGTGTTTACAGAGTTTCATTCACAGAGCATACATTTATTCATAACCATCTGATTTCCTCTCTTTCCCCACCCTGTTCTATCATCTTCTGCACCTAATTGTATTTAAAACCCTTGCCATCATTTTTCAAATAGGAAAAAAACAACAACATTCACTGGCATTGGGGGAAAGAGGAGATATGGTGTGTGTATCTGCAAGACACCTATCCTAGCTGAAGGCTTTTTTTAAAAAAGAAAAAA
This sequence comes from Phrynosoma blainvillii, assembly GCA_026167975.1. Taxonomy (NCBI): domain Eukaryota; kingdom Metazoa; phylum Chordata; class Lepidosauria; order Squamata; family Phrynosomatidae; genus Phrynosoma; species Phrynosoma blainvillii. The sequence goes on along the minus strand of JANUYF010000002.1, from coordinate 202,714,828 downwards.
AATAATTGAAATTTAATTGCTGGATTTTAATGAAACCCCTCACCATTGGGCATGTTGCTATGAAATCACTAATCATCAGAAAATGTCTTCAATTGCATCTTGAATTCATATATACTCTTTTAAAAAGTATTTTTATTAAACATTTTCTGCATAAAGTCAGTCCCCTGTATCCACAGATTCTTTATCCACAGATTGAGACATCCACAGCTTGAAAATATTTTTAAAATATATAAACTCCAAAAAGCAAACCTTGATTTGCCATTTTATATAAAGGACACAATTTTACTACCCCACTGTGTATAATGGGATTTGAGCATCCACAGATTTTGGTATCCATGGAGGGTCCTGGAACCAAACCTCAGCAGATACCAAGGGCCCACTGAACAATAAAAAATAAACAAGGCTCATAAAGAAAAAATCAATACAGCAAAATTCAAAAATAAAATACATAGAAGAAAAGAAAAAGCAAGAAATCTACAAGACAAACTACTAAAATATATAAAGAGAAATTCCATCTGTCTTTTCTGTAGTTATATATCTCCTTCAATCATCTATTTCTGTATAAACTACATATTACACTTCTTCTATTAATCAACTCATAGTATTATTTTCAATATCAACAGATATCACTTCATCTTCAATTTTTCTCAAACAGTTCATCTGGGGTTTCCAGTCTTTCAAAAATGTTACTAATGATTTTTCTTTAATTATAGTAAGACAATTTGTGCTGACTCACTCAACTTTAGCAACCATTCTTCTTTAGTAGAAAATTGATACTCTTCTATCTCTGAGTATATAATAATCTTGCTGCTGTAATAACATATTTAAATATTCTCCCATAACTTCTAGGTGCTTATCCATCAATCCCAGAAGCAACAGTTTGGGTTTTAACTGGATATTATTTTAGGATTCTCTGCAGGCCTGCATCCTTCCGAGGTCGCTAAAATGAGTACCCAGCTGATGGGGGGCAATGAGCTTACAGTTGTAAACCGCTTAGACATCCCATAGAGCTATATGAAGCGGTATATAAATGAAGCTGCTTTGCTTTGCATCAAAATATGTACACTCCTCCCTCCACATTTGCAGATTTGACTTGTGCAGATTTGATTATTGACAAATTTTATTAATATGTTCTCTCTGTGGTCAACTTGAACCAAAAGTTGCATTGAAGGACCTAAAGATTCCTAGAGAGAGTTTTTGTTATTTGTGTTTTTTCCACATCCATGGGGATCCTGTGCCCCTAACCCCAGCAAATGTGGAGGGATGAGAGAATTTGCACCCCATACATCTTGGCCTTTCCACAAGTCCACCACATATGGTAAAATGTCTCTTCTTGTTGTTCACACTTCCAACATAATTTGAATGTTCCCTTATAAATCCTAGACCATTTCTCTGGTATCGTATACCAATGATACTTCATTTTATAGAAATTCTCTTTCATATCATAACATAAAGCAAATTTCAAGCCTTTTGATCACATTCTTTCACATTGTTCCATTTGTATATTATATCCAAAGTTCTTAGCCCATTTTATCATACAGTCTTTCACTTGTTCTTCTCCCATATCAAATTTTAACAAGAGTTTATATGCTTTACCAATCACCTATTCACCATTTGTACATAATTACAACTAAAACTCTTATTTATTTTGTTCAAAATCTTTCAAATAACTGCAGGTAAAAAAAAACCATTGAAAACTATGGCTCTCCATCAAAAGGTACTCTTGCATTTTCATTATATATTGGCAATTCTCCAACATATCTTTATACCTTTGCCATTTTTCTTTGCATATTATTTCTCTTCTATAGAAAGCTTCTTGTGCTGATACCCATAAAGGCGTTTTCTGGCACTACTTGGTTTTGTACCTATTTCATACTCCCAATAAGACAGATCTCATATAATAATTGTTAAAATATACATTCATTTTAACTTTTTCATAACATAAATATCTGTACCATCCGTTGATTGTGCATTCCTGCATGGCAGGGGTTTGAACTGATGGCTCTTGTGGTCTCTTTCAACTCTATAATTTTATGATCCACATCCCAGGTCATGACCTTCTAGTTCCAGTATATACGTATACTCTGCTGAAGTGAGCTACAGTCTACAAAACCTTATACTCTAATTCACATGTTAGCCTTTAAGGTACCCTAAAATGCCCAGAACTTAGATAGCAGCATTTTGAGAGGTGGGCAAGTATGTAGACCAGCCCAGTGGAGAACAGATTGGTAAAGTTGGTAGTTGTCACATATTTAATAGTGAGAGGGATCTTTCTGACTGAAATATCAACGAAGGAAATGGAGTAATCAGTATGCCAGACCAATTTAGGAAGGAGGAAATATTTTAAGCTCTTTTAATCCCTTTGCCCTCAAGAAAAATGTCACATGTATCACACTAATGCTTGCTAAAGGGAGTCCAATCTGCTGACAAAATGAGTGTCCTCTGATTGAATTTTGCAAACCATGCAGTAAGAAGATTCCTTGTGCCTTCCAGTTTTTGTCTAACAATATTTACTTCCTTTTTTCACCCTGGGGAGGTCATTGCCTTGCTGTTGGGCAAGCCAAGCCCAGTAATACCCTAAATGAAGCCTGAAAAATTCAGGCTGTTAACTTGCCTCATTTACTGTATATAAAGAGCCGTTCCAGGTGTTGCAGCAAAGAAGCTCTTTCTGCTGCTCTCCTCCTGTGTTTCCTTTTTGCTCTTCGACTGAAGTACAATGAACCAGCAATTCTTCACTTGTTCTCACAGAAGGAGAGGTTTCACTTCTGCCTCCTCCACTGGAGTTGGCTGTGAGATCAAGTCAAGCAAGCCACCTGCATGTCAACCTCACATGGCCACTGTCAGGTGTGGAGGAGGTAACACCAGCAGAAGTTTCCATAACTTTGGTGAGACACAAAGGATTTCTAATTGTAGGTACAGGAGTGGAGGGATCCGTGAGATTTATGTCAATAAGCAGCTCTTAGAACCTCTCTATCTGGGGGTTGATCCACGTGACCATCAGGTCAAAGCAGAGGAGAAGGAACAAATGAAGCACCTCAACACCCAGTTTGCTTGCTTCATTGACAAGGTGAGATGATACTGGTTTTTGTTTTCATTTCCTTTAAATCCAGAACTGAAGAGTTTGAATATTCAAGCGGATTGAGCATTCAAAAATTGATTTCCTGTTGTTGTTGTTGTTGTTGTTGTTGTTTTGTGGCACCATTGAACACTAATTCTGCAACCTCATGTTCATTGACCAGGATATGCCAAGGGCAATCTGGAGTATCCTGGCCTCACAGCTGCCCTGATCTAGCCCCGTTATCTCAACCTGTGCACAGGTATCCTGCTGGGCCACCCAGTACATCATTGGGTGCTCATGTCATATGGCTGGGTACCTCATTCTGACCTCAGAACTAGTGACCCTTGGCGGTAGCAGATGCACTGGGCAGGAAGCCCATGCAGACAGCCATGGCAGCGTGGGAATGGAGGGCTCTGCATCTTCCCAGAAGATCCAGAGTGATGGGTAACTTTTTCAAATGTGTTTTAACATTGTTATACCCTGGTTCTGGTGCAGAATGTGCCAATGTCATCCAAACTGTTCACACTGGAGTTTGGGACATGTGTCATCTGAATGGAACAATGCCAGAATGGAATAAAGGAATGGGGCCTTTTAGTCCATTCAGACAAGACCAGAGTCATAACTGTGGGCTTTAACCAAGGCCTGATGTACGTATGAATTTCAACTTGACTGATGTGTGCATGCTAGCCACCTGTGTGTATTGACTCTGTTCAAAAGCCACTGGCTTTTGTATTTGGAAATGACCCACACTGCAGAACTAAAGCAGTTCGACACCACTTTAAATGCTATGGATTTCTGAGATTTGTAATTTTACGAGCTATTTAGCCTATCAGGAAGCTCTGGTGCCTCATCAAACTACAAATGTTAAATGTTTGGTTCCTCACCAAACTTACAGAAGTTAAAGTAGTGTCAAAGTGCTTTATTTCCGCACTGTGGCAGCAGTTGGTGATGATGGTGTTATAAGCATTCTGCCTCTGGGGCTACATCTGTCATGGCCCATTCATAACACAGAGCCAAAGTGCATATTACAGTGACGTGCCAGGTCTGGTGCTCTGTGTCAGGAACAGACTCTCGGGATAACCATATTTTCAAAAATGCAGCCATAGGGAAGTTTACTCTTGTATGCCTAAGAGCACCTCTGGAAGGAAAAAGATGATCTGGAGAAAATCCAATAGCATGGGAAGAAAAAGTTAGATATTTATACATCTCACCTTGGTAAAGTACTGTCTGGGACTAGAGACGTTCTTGATATGGCCAGTGGGTACATTGGTTTAGGATTCTGGGGGTTGTAATGCAAAAGAGTAATTTTTCCAATCTTTGATACACACACTGGATGCCAGGGGTCTGGTCATAATTAAGGAGCCCACACAGTATCTTTCACAAAATAAAAGGGAATTCAGCTCTAGGTTCAAATTTTAGAGGCCTAGGTTCAAATTTTGGCTCAGCAGCAGACAAAGAGGAGAGAAGCACCACATGCTAAAAGATGGTCAGCTGTTTATTAGTGTTTTAAAATGCCGAATGCATTTCGGCCCTTAAAAGAATTCACTGAGGAAGGCCTAGTGTGGCTGAAACTCGTTGGGCTTTTAAAACACTAATAAACAGTTGACCATCTTTTAGCACCTGGTGCTTGTCTCTTCTTTCTTTGCTACGTGCTTTCACTTCCTTATGTATCAAATTTTACTTAGCCACAAAGAGCTAAGCCCCCACCTTGACAACACCTAAATTTTAAAAAAGATAGAACAGAGAATGATATTATCAGTTTCATGCATCTACACTGCAGAAATAATCCAGTTTGACACCACTGTAACTGCCACAGTTCAATGCTATGGAATACTGGAAATTGTAGTTTTGTGAAACATTTAGCCTCCTCGGTCAGAGCATTCTGGTGCCACAATAAACTACAATTCCCAGCATTCCATAGCATGGAGCCATGGCAGTTCAAGCAGTGTCATACTGGATTATTTCCACAGTGTGGATGCAGGCTATGTTTTGTAATTTGTAAGAAACCCACTTTAGGGTGGGAATAAAATATTTCCATTCATGCCAGGAATTGTCACAAAATACTCTAGGACATGGGACGGCAGCCTATGGCCTGGGGGCCGGATCCACCCCCCCAAGGCCTTTGGACCTGCCCCAGCCTGGTCTTGCTGCTGCCGCCGCCACATGCAGCCGCCACGCACCACCCGCCACCACCGCCACACGAGTCGCGGCCGACATTTTGTTTTCCAGAATGGCGCCACGACTCGTTTGCGCATGCACCGGCATACTGCACATGCTCAAACGAGTCGCGCCCACCATTTTGGAAAAAAAAATGGGGGCTGCAACTCGTTTGCACATGCACAGAACTCCGGCGCATGCGCAAATGAGTCACAGCACCATTTTGGAAAACAAAATGGCGGCCGTGACTTGCTTGCCCATGCACAGTACGCTGGAAGTACTGCGCACGCACGAGCAAGCGGGCACGTGCATGCGCAGTACTTCTGGCATAATGTGCATGAGCGCAAGAGTGTGCGCGCGGCACCATTCCCCCCTCTCTCGGCCCACGGAAGACCTCAGAACCAGTGGACCGGCCCCAGGTAAGCAAAAGTTGCCTACCCCTGCTCTAGGACAAAAAAAATGTTATTTGGAATACACACACACACACACACACACAAGAGCTATAGCAACAAATGCTACAACAAACGTCTCAATTTATTTGCCCCACCTGGAGGTACAGTGTTTTATATTTAGTAAGTCTTTAATTTTAACTTTCATGCTACTCTTAAATTTTATTGAATGGGAGGACAGGTTTGGGGGAATTATTAATGTGTTTTGTTTCTGTTGTATATTGTCATAGGTGAATGGTAAGCAGAGGTACAATTTATACATTTAATTAACAGTAATAAAAAATTATTACTGTGTAATAAATAAGTCATAAAAAATAGAATCAACATGGTGTAGTGGTTTGAGTGTTGACTACAATTCTGGAGACCAGGGTTCAATTCCCAGCTCAGCCATGGAAGCCCACTGGATGACTTTGGGCAAATCACACACTCTCAGCCTCAGGGGAAGGCAATGGCAAACCACTTCTGAACCAATCTTGCCATGAAAACCCCATAAGTCAGAAATGACTTGAAGATAAACAGCAACAGCAACAATAGCAGCAATAATAAATAAGCCATCTCATGGGGCGTTGTGAGAATAAAGGAACAGTACTATAGAATGGATTCCAGGTTCATGAAGCTGGAGCCAGAAGGCTCTTTGATAGCATCAACCTCCTCCTCAAGCTTTCCTATTCCATGTAGGTTTAGTTGCCAACCTCATAGTTACTTGATGGAGGCTCAGGATAGACTTTTTCAACACTAATATATTGTTGGTAATCCCCTTTAAGGGTCGAGGGACTTCAGCTCCCAGAAGCCTCAGCCATGTTGGCCAATAGTCCCATGTTGGCCAATAACTCCTGGGATTCTGGGAGCTGAAGTCCCTCGGCCCTTAAAGGGGAAAGGTTGCCTACCCCTGTTGGTAATGCAACATTACAGGTTTAAAGAGTTAAATGTATCTTGGGCCTTCTCTGCGCAGGCCAAATACAACCAGAACCAGGTTTTACCCCTCTTACCCTTGATTTTTAAAGCTCACCAGTTACTCTGGATCTTCCGAGAATATTTGGAGCCCTCTGTTGTGATGCTGGGTGATACCCAGCACATCCACTGCTGCCACTGGTCATTTGCACTGAGGTCAAGCAAGGTTCACACACTTGGCAAGCATGGGAACATTGCTGGGTGCCTCATTCTGACCTCAGAGCAAAGCAACCTGCAGTAGTGGTGGAGACACCGGGCAGCTCAGTAGCATGTGTGGGCAGTCAGCCACCTGGCATCAGAATGGAGAGCTTTGCAATGGGAGAGGGTTGGGGCAACTCTGGGGGGCAGGATACTCTGGAATACCCCACTCTAGTGCAGCTGGGTCTTAAAGATGGCAGCAATGATAGAGTTAATGAGTGTACCAATGACACAAAACCTCCTTATATCTTATACACCTATCGTAGGGGTTCCCAACCTAGGGTACCCCCATCCCCGGGGGTGTGAGATGGAATTTCAGGGGGTGCGACAAAGAGTGACTTGTGTCCTGGAGTGATGAGTCATGAGTCATCACTCATTTTTTTTCTGAATAAATTAGAACAGGGGTAGGCAACCTTTCCCCTTTAAGGGCCGAGGGACTTCTCCCAGAATCCCAGGAGCTATTGGCCAACATGGGACTATTGGCCAACATGGCTGAAGCTTCTGGGAGCTGAAGTCCCTCAGCCCTTAAAGTGGAAAGGTTGCCTACCCCTGAATTAGAATCTAATTGCTCAATTTAGACTTGAATTTAGAGTTAAAAGCTTATTATTATTATTATTATTATTATTATTATTATTAAAGTCTGATCTGTTTACCCACAGTATTGTATATGGTTCAATTTAGAAATTAGACTTCTTCATCTCCAAATGTCATATTATTTTTGTATGGGGTCCAAGCATTAATCAAACATTTCCTAGGTGTGTGGGGTAAGAAAAGGTTGGGAACCACAGACTGATATTCCTAGAGATCAATCCACCTCTTCTCTCCCCACTTCCTTTTTGCTCTTTCACTGAGCCAAAAGAAAACCTAACTTAGGGGCTCGACAGACCGCCCCAATAGAGTGGCCTCTGGCCACCCCTTTCCTTGCCAGATTGGAGCTTCAACCACTGTAAGCCGCTGCCCCTATCCGACAGTTTGCCACTCTAAAATGAAGCCCCAAAAAGCTGCCCTTGCCATGACGATGGCAGCTTTTCTGCATTTCTTTGAGGTGTGAGGCATGCGGTTGCCATGCCCCCACTCACCCTGAGGCCGGCACAAAGTGCCAGTCTGTATGGCCCTTTAGTCTTCCTCTTGTTCTAGCTCAAATTAGCCTAGCCTAGTGCTCTTTCCTATCTCTAATGGAGTTCCTAGTTTACTGCCTATAATGATTGGTGTCAGTGCTTCTTAATTATAGTAGATAGCTGCTGCAGTCATACACTATCATTGGTGAGCTATCCTTGTAATATAAAATGCTTGAGGATGGTTTGGTCATGGATAGGCAATTACTGTATATACTCATGTGTAAGTCTAGAAATTTAGGTTAAAAAATTTGCCCAGAAAACCTAAGTCTACTTATCCACAGGTCAATGTAAGTACTGTACTTTAAATCATATATATGCAGTGGCTCGAGTGGTTAAGACGGTGACTCTGTTGATTGCAAAATCAGCAAGTTGTGGGGTGAGCTCCTGTCACTAGTCCCAGCTTCTGCCAACCTAGCAGTGCAAAAGCATGCACATGGAAGTAGAGAAATAGGGACCACTTCAGTGGGAAGGTAAACAGCAATCTGTGCAATCATACTGGCGACATGATCACAGAGTAGTCTCTGACAAGGCTGGCTCTTTGGCTTAGAAACAGAGATGAGCCCCTCCCCCTAAGGTTGGACATGACTGAACAACCTTGTCAAAGGGGAATACCTTTACCTTTACCTTTATATGTGTGTGTATATATAAAATCCAGGACTGGGGAGTAGTGGTGATTTTGGGGTTATTCCTTTTCCTACTCCAGAGTAAGATTTTTTTCTTAATGTTACTCCTACTCCTGTAAAGACCTTTACTCCTTACTCCTACTCCTACTCCCCAGCCCTGATATAATCATCCTCTGGTGAAAGGCAAGAGTTTAATCTGCCCTGGAAGCAGTGACCCCCTTCTACTCTCTCCTCCATCTAACTTTGAGAGCAAATAGTTATGTCTCTGGAATTTTGTAAGTTCTTTGGCATTGTTTACTTTGCTTCATCCTTTACTTCCTTCATTACATGCCCCTAGATTTTACTCTCAACTTATTCATGGGGCATATCTAAACCCATAATTCTGGCCTCAAAACCTGCCTTCGATTTATACATGAGGTTAACTTATAGTTGAGTATATATGGTAATAGCCATTGGCTTTACAAAAGACCTGTTCCTGGTGATTAAAATTGCCACCACCAATTTGTCACTATGGATCAACACAGCTACCTGTCATGATATCTATGTGTTGTTCAAAATTTATCACTTTGCCATTTTAAAGGAGAGAGAAAGAACATAAGCAGTAAATCTAACCATTTTGAAGGAAAGGTTGGGTCAAAAACTAAATATATAATTGATAAGTGCAGATCATCAAGATAAAACACATGTGTGAAGTCTCAGCCTGGCTATGTTTGTGAGCACCTGGTTCATTTCACACATCATTCTACAGATGTAGAAAAAAAGGTACAAGGAGGAAGTAGAAGAGCTAAAAGTAAAAGTAAAGGTAGTCCCTTGACATTAATGTCTAGTCGTAACTGACCATAGGGCCCGGTGCTCATCTCCGTTTCTAAGCCAAAGAGCCAGTGTTGTCTGAGGACTGCTCTGGTGGTCATGTGACCAGCATGACTGCACCAAACGCTGTTACCTTCCCACTGAGAAGTTATACCTATCTATCTACTTGCATTTGCATGCTTTTGAACTGCTAGGTTGGTAGAAGCTGGGACTAGTGACAGGAGCTCATTTGATCATGCAGCACCCGGGCCTTGAACTGCCAACCTTCTGATCTTCCAATTATCAGAACTGGTGTCATGACCACTAAGCCATGACCACTAAGCCATGCATCCCTAAGCCACCGCATCCCTACACAGAAGAACTACACAGAACAACTTAAACATGAATCTGTCAGTAGGAGGTAGAAGTATTTGTTCCCAAACTTCAAGAGTCCCTGCCCACTCCAAGAATTAGATTTGTACCCATGGTCACCAGAATTGTCTCAGAATTTTTTTCTGCTGGTCTTCTGCTCAGCCTTGAATTTCTGAAGAAATAATAAAGGTAGTCAATGTGTGAATGCAAGGCAAGGTGCTTGCAAAGTAAAGGGTGTGACTTTCAGAAAAATTTGGCTTCTATTGACACATATCTCTGAAATAATAAATGTTGGGCCCAATGGCAAAATCTGAGTTTAATTGGTGGACAAAATTGCAGTGATCATCAATGAGCATTGTATGTATTTTTCCAGTGTGAGTGTGTGTATGCTTATGTGTACTAAACAAATGGAAGCAACTAATGGATTCACTTATATGTTAGGTTTCCTGCACAGAAATGAAGGTGATATTTAGGTAGGCAAGGCTGCCCTAATTGTTACCATGTCTATTCTCAAAGCACGGGTATGAATGCATACCTCTTCTGAGTATACAAGCCTGTAATAAATCTATTAAAGTTGGCAGTTAAGACATCTTACAACTAGTAACCCACATCCAGGCACAATTACTGAAAGTAAACAATTACTTTATACAATGCACAAGTATCAAGGCCTAGCCAGTGCTTTCAGCCATGCTACAGTGGAAGGAATTGAGAACAAACAGGCCCAGGCTCAGAACTGGTTATGAGATTTGTCATCTAAAAAGTAACTTGTTCAAGCTTTGGCTATTCATGCCTTCATTATGTTCTGTCTACCCATGCCTTAGACACAGAATGAATTATTAGCATCTACTAGTGCATCTCCAGGTGATTTCAGTAGAAATGAGGACTTCTAGTGCCCAATCATTTGGCAATAGTGTGAGTGAAAAGCTAGTTTCCCCCCTCAAATGGGGCAGTGGAAATCAAGTAACCTTGGAGCCAGAGGTATAAGTGTAGGCTTGTGAATGAAAACATTTTTTTGGTTCTGGAACTAAAAACAAATTGCTGGTCTTAGCATGTTTATAGAGGCACCTATGGCTGAATCTAGTTGTTAGCCCCGAGAAGAGTAGATCCATTAAATCAATAGGATGTCCATAGTGCTGATTTACAATTCAGGAGTTGATTCAGTGGGTTTATTATTAAGGCTGACAGCCAGCATGGTGTAATGATTTGAGTGTTGGACTACACTCTGGGGACCAAGGTTCAAATCCCCATTCAGGCATGGAAGCACATTGGGCAAGTCACACTCTCTTATTCTCAGAGGATGGTAAAGGTAAGCACCTTCTGAACAAAACTTTCACCTTAGGGCCATCATAAGTTGGAAATGACTTGAAAACATACGACAATAATGATTAAGTCCACCTTCTGCAGCCTTTCTTTTGCACCTGGCTCCAGCTAATGAATATTTATTTTGTCCTACAGCTCCCACAATCCTTTTCCATTGGCCATTCCAGGTGGATCAATCCTCCTAAGGGCCAGAAATTTCCCACTCCTGGCCTAAGGGTGTCATAGGAGCCATGGGCAGTACTAGCTATGTTTGTATTCATTTTCAAAAGTTTCAACTGCTTAGTAGCAAAGCCCAGTTATTTCTTTCCTTCTGAATTTCAGGTCAGATATTTGGAAAAAAGGAACCAGTTCCTGGCCACCAAGTGGGAGCTGCTGAAATCCCACAAAAATTCTGTCATTAAGAAAGATCTTTCCCCACTATGTGAAAATTACATCACAAGCCTGAGAAGAAAACTTGATTGTTTAATTCATGAGAAGAACCAACTACAACAGCAACACAAGACCATGAAGAACCTGATTGAGGAAAGCCAGGGCATGTAAGGAACCTGATGGGTAATGCAGTCAGTTCTTGATGTTAGACTAGTGCTAACATTTAAATTGGCTCCACTTCCAGAATGGAGGCTAAGAGATGGTATGGCTGAAATCAACAGCCCTGCATCCCTTCCTTCTCTCTCAATAGTAACATCTAGGGATATGAAACATAACATGATGACACCACAATGCAAGTCTCTTTGTCTCTTCCCTTTCTAGACCAGTTTGTTTATATATTTATAATTATATGTATTTATTTTATATGCCACCTTGGCGTGGGACCCAAGGTGCCTTACAGAGGAGCTCAGTTAAAACCTGACACAATCATGGTTTTAAACAATCATGTTTAAAGCAGTATAAAATTATATTAAAACAGTATATAATTATTTTTAAATGTTCAACATTTTAAAAATAAAAAAGCACATCCTCCAATAAAAAGCTTTTAATATGAATGGGACGATTACATATTAAAAGCCTGCTTAAATAAAAATGTCTTTGAATGCAAAAAGCAAGCAGAGAGGGGGCCAGCCTAGCCTGCCGTGGAAGGACATTCCAGAAGGTGGGAGCAGCCACTGAGAAGACACTCTCTAGTGCATGTCCTCACCAAACAAACCTGGGATGGTGGTGGTGGGACTGAGAGAAAGCCTTCCCTCATAGATCTTATGATTCTAGCAGGTTCATATGGGGAGATAGGGTCTTTTAGATAGTCTGGACCTAAGCCATATAGGGCTTTTTAGGTCACAACCAGCACTTTGAATTGTGTCTGGGAATTAATGGGTAGCCATCGAGTCTGTTTAATAAAGGAATCATATGCTCCTTATAACAGTTCCATTCCATTGCTGCCACACAGCATGAAGGTATTTCATGCTTTTTTTTGCAGCACTGCTGTAGGAATGGTTGAGAAGTTTGTTTCAATTCATTTTTAATAATTTATCTTGATTTCCTAATTTCCTCATATTTGGAGACAGGAAGACCTGAAGACATATTTTTTTTAATCAAATGTAGGGAAAACTGAGATTCATCTATCATTGCCATCACCTTCAGTATTGAACTCTTAAAGACCTTGTTTTTAAACCCTGTGAATTCAACCATATTTGTTGTACCAAATTAGGGTTTGCCATCTCTTCAGTCTGCTCTTGAAGATTTTACCAAAATTCAGAATTTTCCCCTTCTGATCTTCAGAGATAGCATTCTAAATGAAAGCACCTTTTAATTCAGTATATAGTCTATGCTTGATCTATTCTATGTGGTGACCAACTCCCTTTCTTGTGCTCCCTTTATAACCTCTCTCACACACATTCACTCTTTTCAAGGTATGAAGAAGAAGTCAAGAGACGAACAAATGCAGAGAATGAATTTGTCTTGCTAAAGCAGGTGAGTGATCCTTACACAACAATAATAAAAATGTACATTAGCTAAACTGGAGGAATTAAAAGGTTTACACTTACTATAGGTTGATAGATAGATAGATAGATAGAGCAGTTTGACACTGCTTTAACTGCCATTGCTCTATCCTATGGAATCCTGGGATTTGTAGTTTGTTGTGGCACAAGAGCTTTCTGACAGAGAAGATATATCACAGAACTACTAAATATTTCACAAAATTACACATCCCAGAATTCCTTAGAATTGAGCCATTAAAGCAGTGTCAAATTGTATTAAATCTGCAGTATAGATGCAGCAAAAGAGAAAGAAGTTAATAACATAAGCTTTTGTGGACTTATCCTACTGCATCTGATAAGGTAGATTTAGTTTACAAAAGCTTACACTACAAATTTCTTTCTCTCAGGGAGCATCCAGGCTGATTGAAAAATCCCAGATTTTGTTCCTGTTCTTTCTGATTTTATGCTGATCTGGGGAGCTGATATAAAAAGTCTCTAATCATACTGGGAGGTGATAGAAAATTGTCACCTTTCATATACAACCCCCATTTTTGCTTGTTTGCAAGATCTTCATTGCAACCAACTGGGACAGAGTTGTACATGCCTTCTACACATGGACAAGAATCCTAGCAGGAAAACAGGGCTACTACCCAACAAGCCTTAGCATCTGAAAATGAGGAGTACCTTGGAAGAAAGTAAGGGTATTACATACCCTTCTGCAAAATCAAAATAATGTTCTGTATGAAGATGTATATTTCCATTTTTAAAGCTGTTTTCTTAAAGGTAATTTGTTGTTCGATTTACTCTCACCACACACTGCCTCTGAAATTACATACATATTTCATTCCATTTTTGTCTCTAAGGAAGTTGATGGGGTATTTCAACAGCAGAAGGAACTGGAACTGAAGAGAGAAGTGCTAGAAGAAAATATTGCTTTCTTGATAAACTTCTTTGAGAAGGTCTGTCTCCTTAAACTGCAGCATTAGATGCAGCTCTTTCTCCTCAATGCAGACATTTTAACCATGCAAATTTGGCAGATCAGGTGCAGTCATCTTAGCAAGGTGATCTGTTGATTCAACTGGTAGCAAAAGAACATCATTTTCTACCACACAAGAGAGGAGTAGATTAGCTCAGTAGGTGGAAGGCAGGCTTCCTGGCTGGCAGACAGATCTCTGCTCACTATCATTTTGCTGTCACCTTCTGTATCTCCATCTTGAGGCAGGTGCCCCCATTCTGCCTATCCTGTCTGGCAGGGTTGTAGACAAGCCCTTTCCCTTAGCTTTACCTAGAGCTATCTGAACACTACAGGATTGAACCTGTGACCTTTTGCATGCAAAGAACACACTCTGTAACTCAGCTACAGCCACCAACTACTCTCTCCCTTAGATAATGATACTCCCATGGCCACATATCAGTTTAATTGAATCCATCAGTGTTTTGTTCTAAATAATTCAAGGTTTGTATTTGTATTCATGCCATAGTACTATCGGGATGGCTAAATATCTCTCACTTTCTCACCCTCTTCAGCTCTTCTTGGCTTCTTCCTGCAGCAATGGTGGCTGATGGCTTCCTTGAGCAAGCATACGTTGGTCAGAATATTCTGGGCTACTCCTGAAGTATTCTGGCCTCAAAGCTATCCTGAATTCCCCCTGTTACCACTGTACTCCAGAGAAATGCCAGGTGGCTGTCTACACATGCATCCCACTGTGCTGCTTGACACCAGTACCATTGGCACAAGTTGTTTTCTCTAAGATCGAAAACAAGGCACCCAACATTAATCACACAGCTGGGCACCTTGTTGTGACCTTAGAGGGAGAAACATGCACCATCAATGGCACAGTGGGAGTCATGTGTAAACAGCCATCTGGCATCATTCCAGAGTTCTCTGGATTTTCCTGGAAAATCTGGAGTGGAAGGAAAATTATTTTAAACTGGTGTAAGACAAGGATGGCCTAATTTGATGGGGAACTGCTTCATCATGAAGGCAGTCAGCCTGTATAGATATGACCCCTGTCAGCAGGGCATTGAATCCTCTCTGATATTTCTCCCAAATTTTAAGGGAACTGCCCAAGGTGCTGAACCTACTAAGGAAAAGGATTCATCCCCTTAGATAGCTGCTTTAAAGTATGGTCTTAAACCTAGACTAAAGTCACCATCTCACTGATATGGAAGCTGCCCATGACCACAGTTGGACAGAGAAAAATCAAGATACTTACAGTAAAGGAAAGTAGCAAGTTCCTTGTCCCTTCTCTGTCCTGGTTAAGATAGCTACTACTCAGTGAAGACGATGAAGATAACTAGCTATTTGTGGCAGCAGGGAACTGTTAAGCATGCATTTGTTTTAGCTATAATTTTCACAGCTTGGAAAATTTACTTTTTGGGCTACAGCTCCCAGAACTTGGCCAACTTGGTTGGGAGGTGTGGTTCTGGGAGATGTAGTCCAAAAATAAGTTTCCCAAGTTCTAGTACTAAATATATACCTCAGCTAATCAAACATACTTTGAGCCTGTGTACATGATTAAAGGATCTACAGTGAACTAGCTCTTCCCTTTCAGAATATTTACAAAGTTTTCTATTCAGTAAGGCTGCAAAGCATGGTGGGATTTCTCACAATATAAAATATGTGAATCATGTTGTTCTCTATATCAGGATAGACTGTTGACCTTCTTCCATTGCTGAGGGTTAAGATCTCACCCAGATTCTTTGTCACCTGCAGGAACGTGCTATGCTGCAATCTGGTTTCAACAATACAGCTGTGGTGGTCAACATGGACAATAACAGATGCCTGGATATGGATGACCTCATCCAGGATGTTGAAAGCTGGTATCAGAGCATTGTACAAAGAAGCAAGGGAGATGCTAATCTCTTTTACTGGAACCAGGTATGAGAAAGTGACATGGAATGGGTTGTCGTAATTAAGAAATCTACAGTTTTGCTGCTGCAGAGTCCCAGTCATGAGATGTGTCTGTGTCTTTGTGCCTTCAAGTCACCTGTTGACTTATGGTGACCCCATGAATTGGATAGGGTTTTCTTAGAGGAGGAATACTCAGAGGTTGTTTTGCCAGTTCCTCCTTCTGAAATGTAGCCTACAATATCTGGCCTTCACTGGTGGTTCCCAATCCAAGTACTAACCAGGGCTGACCTCTTAGCTTCCATGATCAGATAGGATCTGGTGGCTTTAGGGTATTTAGTTAGCTAACCAAAAATATAATAAACTAGGCCCTAACACACTCTTCCACATCATGGTACATTCCAGATGTGTTGAACTACAGTTCACCAAATCCGTCAGCCATGTAAGAATTATACTAGTGCCTTCGGCTATTCAGTTTTCTTATTCTTGTCTACCATCTCTTGTCAGATTTCTCACTAAACCAAAATGCTTTCTTGCTGCCAATTTTATATCAAAATCAAAACAAAATAATACAGTAACAGTTGTCTGTTGCTTTAAAATGGCTGTTAAGTGTGATGGTTATGATGCCTGCCTCTGCCAAAGTCCATATTTCCTAATGTAAAGCCATATAGGTTTAACTGAGCAGCTCAGTATCATGATCACAGTATATTAACATAAGAACATTACTCAAAGGAGACAAGTCTCCTTACAAGGGCTGCATCTACACTGCAGAAATAATCCAGTTTGATAACAGTCATGGCTCAATGTTATGGAATTCTGGGAATTGTAGTTTGGGGAGACATTTAGCCTTCTCTGTCCCAGAGCTCTGGTGCCACAACAACCTAAAATTCCCAGGATTCCATAGCACTGAACAATGGCAGTTAAAGTGGTGTCAGACTGGATTATTTCTGCATTGAGGGTGGAGCCAAAGATGTTTAGATAGTGATTACCACAAGAAGTAAAACCTTTAGAAACCCGACATAGTAACCCACATACTATGCTGCTGCCACTGCTAATGTGCAGCCTCCAAAGGCAAGATTATGGAATGGCCTGCCAGACGAGATCCGTCTTATTGCCACTCTAGACAGCTTTAAAAAAGCAGTTAAGATGGATCTTTTCCGGCAGGCCTTCCCTGAAGACATAAGATCTGACCATCGCCCTTTTACCGCCTTGATTCTGCTCTGTATCTTTGTACTGAAAAATTTATTGTATTTTGTATTGTATATTTTAACAATTGCTATTTTAATCTGTTTCAGTTTAATTTACTTTTAAGGGGTGGGTGGGTGTGGGAATATGGTATGGGATTTGGATTGATTTTAAATTTTTGTCATGTTTTAATGTGTTGTACGCCGCCCCGATTGCGTGCAGAGGGGCGGGATATAAATAAAAATTATTATTATTATTATTATTATTATTACTATTATTATTGTATCCATTTAAATTACACAAGAGATTTAATCCTAAAATTGATTGTATTCAGGCTGGTATGTGACCTCTTTCAAATTCATCTTAGATCAAGAAATACCATGTCTGATTATTTGTTTCATGAATTTATATACTATTACTAGAGTGGTTTAAAGAAGAATCTTTAAAGTGTCATAAAATACCAACTACAGATTTTTTGTGGTCTCGATTTTCCTCATACTTCCTACAATATATGTAAAAACAGAAGACAAGATTGTCCCACATTAATTTTTTTACTAGAATTCCTAAATCTACCATCTAGAGTCTGGTGCCAAAGAAACCAAAAATTCTGAGTCCAGTTCTTAAATCATGTTTCCCTTAAGCTTTCATCATTTCAACAATTTGATATAGGGAGGGAGAGAATAATTATAGTGCTGCTATCATGAAACAATTTGATGTTAAATATCCGTGCTATAGTCAGAGATCTCCTAAAGGTTGCATAAATCTTGTATATCACCAGACAAGTGATGGTTGACGTACCCATCAACGGTTGGCACTGGCAACCTCTGAAAAAGTCCAGCCCAAGATAATTTTCTAGACTTTCATTTGGCTTCAGATCACATGTGGCTCTGTTACCTCCTTCACTCTCTCTTACACACACATACAGATTTTTTTAAATCATGATACCTGGTAGCAATTTTCAACCAATGACCACATAAAAGCTCCCCAAATATGAGAAAATGTGCAGAAACACCCAAAAATGTTAACCCAACCTGTTATAATTGCCCCAATATGTCCTCTCCCCATATCCTTCCTCAAGTGGCAAACTGAAGAGATGCAGTGCCACTTTCAATCTGTAACTTCAATTACAGCCAAAAATGGAAGAATACAGCCAAAAATGAAAGTATGTTGGTGTTCTGTTGGGAGGTGGATGGCCCACTAGGACTCAGGAAGAAATAGCCCCAACACCCATATTGTTTCCTGGCCAAGTTAGTAATTTTGATTAAGTGGTAAAAACAGAG
Source organism: Phrynosoma blainvillii (assembly GCA_026167975.1). Taxonomy (NCBI): domain Eukaryota; kingdom Metazoa; phylum Chordata; class Lepidosauria; order Squamata; family Phrynosomatidae; genus Phrynosoma; species Phrynosoma blainvillii. The sequence continues at coordinate 202,696,564 of JANUYF010000002.1, read as the reverse complement.
GACTGGGGGCTAATCATGATGTATGTTGCATAGGAACATGGAAAGCCATCTTATATGGAGGCATATCATTGGACCATCTAGCCCAGTTTTATCAACCCTGGTTGGCAGTACATCTTCCAGGTTAGATGGGGGAGTCTTTCCCAGTCCTATCTGAAGATCCCTGGTACCTTTCGATGCTCTCCCATCCAAACACTAGTCAGGTGCAACCTTGTTTAGCTTCCATGTTTCCTTCACTGCTAGGTCCTTTTGAACAACTTCTTTCTGTTAATTATCTTGAATTCAATCAACTTTTCAACAACCTTTGTACATACGTGTGTGTGTGTGTGTGGTTTTAACAGTCTTCATTTCAAAAGACACAAATTCTACTCCTGCTAGAGGCATTCTGTTATAAACTCTCCAGCAAAGATTTCTTTTAAAAAATGGGGAACATCTTAGTGTTCAATTTCAGAGTGGTAAAATTCAAAGATAAAGCCATGTTAGTCTGTAGAATCAGTATGTAGAGAAATTTTGTAGCACCTTTGAGACTAACTGAAGGAAAGAAGTTGACAGCATGAGCTTTCATAGACTTAAGTCTCCAAATGCATCTGAGGAAGTAGACTTAAGTCTACAAAAGCTCATGCTGCCAGCTTCTTTCTTTCAGTTAGTGTCAAAGGTGCTACAAAATCTCTCTACATACTGATGCTATTCTCAGTTCACACTCCACTTACCTCAGCTCCATATGTAATTTGGAAGACCACCTGTATGTTAAAAAAATCCAGTACGTATTCAAAGAAGCTTTGGTGTAATTGATGCACTCAGGTGGTGAAAAGAATCCTTGGTCAATGAGGCCATGCCAAATAGATTAAGGAAAAGCCTGAATATTCCATCCAGTGGCCGTGCTGGCTACAGGATTCTGGAAGTTACAGTCCCCTCCCTCTGAAAAAAAGAAAAGTTAGCTCATTTACAGTCTTCTGTCTCCCCGCCCCATTCCTCTTCCCATGTTTTAGTACCATGTTAAATTACTGCTTTTCTTCTGTCTTTTGTCTGGATATTAGATGGAGGATCTCCACAGCAAACGCTGTCAGTTCCATGAGAACCTGAGAAAAAACAACAGTGTAATTGCTGAACTGAATCATTTTGTCCAGATAATGAGATGCCAAGTAGAAAATGAGAAGAAGGAGGTAGGGAAGTTCTTATTTTTGCAGGTGTGAATCAGGACTGCTTCTTATAGATCTATTTCTTCTGCTACTGCTGGTGTGCAGACAAGGGGTGAAGTAGTAATGTTATGCAAAGAGGACAATGATACAGTTTATCAACATGAGAATTGATTCTAGTGGATGTATAAAGTGGAGGTCACATAAGCTGAAAAGGAAGAGAACAGGAAAACAGGTTTTCCAACAATACCACAGACAGTTCCCCATGTCCATAGTGTGCTTAAAGGTTCTTCTGAAATAGTTTAGATGGACATGCAGGGGAAGATGCTGATCAGTAATTTTATTAGTACTGAGCTAAAATGGGGTATTGTGGGAGTGGAAGATACTTATGGAGATCCTTTTGCCTTTTTGAAAACACATTCCTTTAGCCCACAGCAGAAAATGAGGGTTTGCCCTAATACCTTTAGCCCACAGCAGAAAATCCAGTTGTGGGGACAAAAGCTACCTTTCAAAAAAGCTTGTCCTCAGTAAGTGGTCTTTCCCTTGAGAAACAGTAACTCAAGTTACTGTTCTAAGCCCTGGGAATATATGATAAAGTTCCAAGGAATCCTTTGATTCCCCAGAATCACTGCTGGAGTGAGAAAGTATTAAATCTAACATTAACTTTGGTATCTAACATGACTTTTTGAAGTCTTCTCCCCTGTTTTGCAGGTTGCTTCTCTACAAGCAGCCATCGGGGACACTAAAAAACTTGGAGACCATGCTGTGCAAGATGCTGAAGCTAAGCACAAGGAACTTCAGAACAGTGTGCAGAACTTCAAGGACAGATTGGTTGCTCTTGTGCGGGATTATCAGGATCTCATGAACACCAAACTGGCCCTTGATATTGAGATTGCAACATACAAGACACTGCTGGAGGGAGAGGAGCAGAGGTGAGGGTAGCATACAACATCTCAAACGAGGAAGGATTCAATTTCATATTGCTGAATTTCTATCCTAGAGAGATGCAATTTACTTATCACATGCTACTCTCTATCATATTTAAGAGTAACCTTTTTATGTAGTTCAGATAGCCATCTTAACAGGAACATTGTTAACTTAGTTTTTACAGTGATTAATCCTCTGTTATTAGAGGAAATGTTGTTATTATCAGTTTCATAGTCTATCAGGTATTACCAACCAGACTTTGGGACCATCAATGATGCATTTTCTAGCCAAATATTTAGTAACAGTGAGGTATCATTGGGAAATGTGGCATGTTCCTGGCATTGTTGCTTTTTGTAATTGTGCTATGGTTATCTGATCTATGGTGATTTTCTTCAGATGTGTTGCAAATGGAGCCCCAGTTCATTCTGTTCATTGGGGGTTAGAGATTGCACTTTAAAAATACTTAGAAAGGATCACACAAATTCTAGTCATGATGGCTGTACTTTAGGGAAGTAAAGAACATTTATATGCTTTCTTATCCTTGATGAGAAGGAATATTTCAACACATCAGCACAAGCTGTCAAAAATGCCCAGTGCCTGCAAAGTTATTTTGAGTGACAGCAATATAGAAATAGAAATATAGAAAACATATGTTTTCTGTACAAAAAAAATGAATTTTTCACATGTTTGCAAAAAATGAGGTTTTGAAAGCCTGAAATGTGAAAAATTGTTGAAAATATGCAAAAGCTCTCATAATCTCTCAAACAGTGGGGGGGGGGGGACTTTTTTTTGTTTTTTTGTTGTTGTTTTGTTTTGTGTTTTTTTTTTTTTTTTTTTTGGTTTTTTGTTTTGTTTTTGTATTGATAAGAAGTGAAGATTTACATCTCAAGGAGTAAAGGGATAGTGTTTCTGAATACCAAATGGTTGGAGGATATAAAAGAAAGAATGCTATGGAACTAATAACCTCTCTGTTTAACTGTTTCTTCTTCTCTCTTCCACCCTTCCTTTTCTCTGCCATGTTCTCAAACAGAATTTCTTCAGGAGTTCCTGTGAATGTGGGTAAGGAACTGGAATTTTCTCTTTTTTTTCTTCTTCTGTAATTTGAAACATTTCATTTCCCTGAATTATCTGTCTCTGAGATACATGAACTCTTGTGAGAATCATTCACTGAGTATATCATTTTTTTTTTACAGCTGTGGTGAACACTACCTGTGCAGTCCACAATACCGCTCATCCTATGAAACAATAGACTGATAGTCAAATGAACACTGGCTGCAAATACAAGGTGTTGTTTTTAGGACTCGCAGCTGAAAAGTTAATCCTTGAATAATCATGTCTTGAGTTTATGGTTATATAGGGAATCTGTGCTGCTGAAGGCAGAAATGAATTGGGATTTAGATATAAATTAATCACATGAGACAATCCCTATGGCTGAATATTGAGCCAGGAACAAACCCACTCTCTCTAGGCCTGTGTAAAAACCTTAAACAAAGGGTGGGGATCTTTGGCTCTCCAGATATTTTGGACCTCAGCTTCCAGAAGCTCCAGACAGCCTAGCCAGTTATTGTGGATTATGGTAGCTGAGATCCAACAACACCTGGATGTCAATAATCCTCCAGCATTCACTTAAACTGTTCCCAATCTTCTTTACAGTTAGTGAAAACAAGCCAGCTTTATAAGTTATGGTTCAAACTTGGCTTGTTTCAGATCAGCCATAAATAAGATAAAACCACAATTTGTCAGGTTTGGTGACACAATAAACTCTAGTTAATCTCAAATAGAAACAAAAGCTTCCAAACTCTTCCTGGTGGTGTTGCTGGGGGAGGTGAGAGAAAAGCGTGACTTGAGAAATTTAGGCTCATTCCCATCATAACAACTTTGACTTTAACAGATGCTTCAATGCAGCTAATATGTTTCCAAACATATCCTGCAGATTCAGCATCACAAAATATCTACAGTCACAGGGTGGTTTCACACATGCACATTCACTTCTCAAGGCCTGCCCAAATGAGCAATAACTGGGTTGACTCAGAATCTGAGCTTTTCTAATGTCATTCAAGTACTTTCAAATCTGATATTAATCTGTGAAATATAAAATGATAAGATCTTGTGAGGTGGAGATGCCTGTGTGAGTAAGCCCTCAGAGAACCAGGTAAAGTTCAAAAATACTAACTCTCATACATTGCTCTTCCATAGGGCCACTCCTGCCATAAGGATAAGGGAACCAATTGCCTAAGAAGCCCAAGAAGCAAGCTTTTGGTATCATGAAAGGAGAACAAATAACCAATTATCATTGTAAAGAGATCTTATAGCACTTTTGAGACCAACTGAAAGAAAGAAGTTGGCAGCATGAGCTTTCATAGACTCTCTCTCTCTCTCTCTCTCTCTCTCTCTCTCTCTATATATATATATATATATATATATATAATTCTACAGTTGCAGACCCAACAACATAGACTAAAACCTACTTCCTCAGATGTATCTGAGGAAATAGACATTAGTCTACAAAAGCTCATGCTGCCAACTTCTTTATTTCAGTTACTCAAATGTGTTACAAGATCTCTCTACATACTGATTCTATGAATTAACTTGGCATATCTTTCAATTATCATTATATTTTACTGCCTGGGGGAGCAATAGATGTAGAATTTTCTGCCTCGTGTGCCATAATAATTTGAGTACTGTTCAGATTGACTTGGCTGAGATGTGGCATCATGGCATTTGCTGTCCTGTCTGAGGCAGCAACATATTTTGGGCACATCCCTGCCGTTTCAACTGTGACCTTGACAATGGTTATTTTAGGGGGGGGGGATCATGAAAAGTCTCTCTCTCAACCTAAAGCATCCCTAATTCCATGTGCAATATTATTATAATCCACTCCTGCACTGTTAACCAATAACCATGGTAAATTAATGAAATTTCAACATTTCTTTATCTAATGTGAAGTACAATTTCTGTTTCAAATTTCTCCTTGGCTTGTTATAGAACTTTGCAGCTGACATCTTGTGTAGGGACAAACATCAAGTGACTGCTTGGAGACTTTTTAAGATTGATTTCTGTCTTCCTTGGAGACAGTGATGCCTCAAGTAGTTGACTTGGGTTGTCATGAAAAGGCAGCAAAATATTAATTTAATTGCTGGAGGAGGTGCGTATGGGATATTTTTCTACATTCACATGCATTTGGGCAAGATAACTTGGACAGCTTTGAATTCAAAGTACTCATGTGAGTGTGTGGAAGAGAGGACTCTATTTACGGTTCCATCACAGGGAACAAAATATTTTATACCCAACTGTTTTCAAATGAACATTTAAAGAGCAATGCAAGGAAATTGGGGAATAACTTTTGAAATAGAGATAGAGATAGAAATAGAGATAGAGGTGGGATTGAGGGATGTTCAATTATAAAATGTGTACCTCGTTGTCTTGTCTTCTGGGGGAAATTTTACCCACTTTAAATAAAACCTTCCTTTGTGTAGAGATGGAAGAAGGGGAGAAGAGTTACTTTTTATTAACAATAGGCATAGGTTTCAACCCTTTCCCTTGCAAAAGCCATGTCAACTTTGCAGGTAGTAAGGATTTCTTTGTGTTACAGTTGTAGGAGGGTTGGCATGTGGCCTGCCCAGTGGAGTGTGGATATGATATGACTCTGTTCACATAATAGCTAGCAATGTATCAAGATGATGTTCCACCCCTTGAAACATCTTGTGGCACTCCTTCCTTCTGATAGATGGATAGTCCTGGTTCACTGATTCAGCTGAAAGAGGCACTGCATGAGCATGAAGAGGGAGAGGCTCATGTCCATCATCTCCAAGGATAACTGGTCCTGCAGACAGAGACAGCCAGGGGCTCCAATGCAGGGTGGGAAAAGTACTCTCCATTTTAGTGTGAATTTTAAAGGGGCTACCCAAGGTGCTGAATCTACTGGGACCTACAGGGAAGTAATAGCCCCACTATATTCTGCACTAGCCAGGCATCACCTGAAGTACTCCAGTTCTGGACACCTCACTTTCAGAAATCATAAGAAGACTAAGAATGAGGAGGACAACTATGAAAGAAAAGAATGGGGAGGGCAGCTAGAAAAGATCTTAAAATGCAAAGATATACAACTGAGCAAGGAAGTTAGAATCGTACAATATTCATTTATTTTATTTCCAGGATGTATATCCTGCCTTTCTCCCACAATGGGATTCAAGGCAGGTTACAATATTTTTAAAAAGACAGAACTAAAACATTGATTACAAAGTAAAAAACAATTCAGTACTACCAACCTTAAAGCATAGGTTAAAAACACCATAGTTAAAAACAGCAAAAACCATTAAAACAGTAAAGCAGCACCATATTATTCAAAGAAAATTCACCCAATAAACACCTGCCTAAATAAAAATGTCTTCAGCTGCTGGCAGAAAGACACCACGGAGGGGGCTGACCTGAGTTCCCATGGCAGGGAGTTCCACAGTCTGGGAGAGCCATGGAGAAGGCTCCTGAGTCCTCAACAACCACACTTTTGAAGGTGGTGGGATTGAGAGAAAGCCCTCTCCTGCCTATCTTAGTGCCTGGGATGGCTTTTATAAGAAGATGCATTCCTTCAGATAGTCTGAACTCAAGCTGTTTAGGGCTTTAAAGGTCAAAAACAGCACCTTGAATTCTGCCCAGAAATGGACCAGTAGCCAGTGTAGCTGTTTCAACAGGGGAGTGACATGATCCCTGTAGCCAGCCCCACTCAACAGCCTGGCCACAACATTTTGCACTCACTGCAGTTTCCAAACAGTTTCCAAGGGCAGCCCCACGTACAGTGCATTACAATAGTTCAAACGGGATGTAATCAAGGCATGTGTCACTGTAGCCAGATCTGACTTATCAAGGAACGGGCACAGCTGGTGCACTAGTTTTAACTGCAAATGCACTTTTGGTGACAGCCGAAACCTAGGCATCCAGGCTGAGATCTGAATCCAGGAGCACACTCAAGCTGCGAACCTGAGATTTCACCATTCATCACAGGCTTGATCCCTATTCCCTGATCTGCCTTATGACTGACCAGGAGTGCCTCTGTCTTACCTGGATTAAGTTTCAATTTGTTCACCATCATCCAGTCCATTACTGACAGCAGACGCTGGTTTAGTACAGAGACAGCTTCCTTGGAGTCAGATAGAAAGGAGAGATAGAGTTGGGTGTCATCAGCATATTGGTGAAACTGCACCCCAAAACTCCAGATGACCTGTAGATGTTAAATAACATGGGGAACAGAACAGAACCCTGAGGGACCCCACAGGCCAACAGACAGGGGATCAAACAGGGGTCCCCCCAATACCACCTCCTGAGTTCACCCCTCCAAAAAGGACTGAAGCCACTGTATAACAGTGCTCCCAAATCCCATCCTAGAGAGGCTGCCCAGAAGGATTCTACGGTCAATGGTATCAAAAGCCACTGAGTGATCCAGCAGGACCAACAGGGACACACTCCCCCTGTCCAGTTCCCTGTGGAGGCCATTCACCAAGGTGACCAAAGCTGTCTCTCTCCCAGGTCTAAAGCCAGGCTGAAGTGGATCTAGATAATCTGTTTCATCCAAGAACCCCTGGAGCCGGGAGGCCACCACACATTCCAACACCTTGCCCCAAAAGGAGATATTTGAAACTGGCTGATATTTCTCCAATCTGGTGGGATCTAGGGAAGATTTTTTTTCAGTAGTGTCTCACCACAACTTCTTTTATGCAAGCTGGGAACCCGCCTTGCTATAGTGAAGCAATCACTACTTCGTGAAGTCGTAGGCTTTCATGGCTGGCATCCACAGTTTTTTGTGGGTTTTTCGGGCTGTGTGGCCACATTCTAGAAGAGAAAGAAACTCTTCTAGAACATGGCCACACAGCCTGAAAAACCCACAAAAAACAATCACTACTTCCTTTACCTAATTGGCCAGTCCCCCTCTGGCTGCTTTCAACAGCCAAGATGGCCATGGATTTAGTATGCATGTGGTGGCTCTCACCTCTCCAAAGATTCTGTCCACATCCTCAGGTTGCACAAACTGAAACCAATATCTAATAACACTGAGCAATCAGACACCAAGGTTACATCCACTAGACCTGTGTCAACTGCAGCATTCAAGTCAGAGTGGATCCGAGCATACAAACCATTGTATTCCCTATTACTATGTATGGATGCAAGAGCTGGACAATTAAGAAAGTGGATAGGAAAATAAATTCATTTAAAATGTGGTGCTGGAGAAGATTGCTGAGGATACCATGGACAGCCAAGAAGTCAAACAAATTGACGCTACAACAGATCAAACCAGAAATCTCTCTGGAAATCAAGATGACTAGACTAAGGCTGTAGTACTTTGGCCACATCATGAGAATGAATGACTCACTGGAGAAAACAATAATGCCAGGAAAGGTGTAGGAAAGCAGAAAGAGAGGAAAGCCACATGTCAAATGGATGCACTTTATAAAACAGGTCACAGGAATGAACTTGCAGGGACTAAGCAGAGCAGAAGAGGACAAGGAATCTTGGAAATGTCTCATCTATAGGCTCAGCATGGGTTGAGATCGACTCAAGGGTGGATAACAACAACAGCAAATAGTCAATGTTGAGCAGATTCAGAGAAAGGCAACAAGAATGATGAGGCATGGAGAACAAAACAGAGTGAGCATGTGTGAAAGAATCATATGCATATTCAGAAATGTATAAAATGTATCTATTTCCACATTCACATGAACTTGGTTGATGTTTACAATAAGCCAGTATATGAGATCCACTTATGCAGTGCTGTAAATGAATTACGGAAATAGCATAAACCACAAAACATCTTATTATGGTCAACTAGAGGTTTATGTGCTAAGCTCTTCCATTCTCTTCTGGCTTATATGTTGATTAATACCCAAAGGCAAAAATAACATCCTTTGCATAATATCCTGGCTCCATTTAAATGAATATTTTTCCACTGGCTAATTAGAAACCATGGGTGGGGAGCAGGAGGAAGAATAACTGTTGATGAAATATGTAAATGGAGCAAAATATTGGAACAGAATGTATTATAGTAGCAGGTGTATGTCAGTGCTACTATGAGTGGTTAAGTGGTGCCATGGAGAATTAAGAACATATTCAGCTGTCTGAGTTAAATTTAATCTTCCCCTCTCCATTTTTAAAAAGTATATCTCTGTTGGGAGGTTGAAATTCTGCAGCCCTTCTGAGGTTGCTGGATTGCAGATTCCAGCATTCATCACCACTGGTCTTGCTGGATAGGACTATTGATGGTTCCAACCCAACAACGTCTGGAGTGCCACATGATTCCCAGCCCTGGTCTGTATGGGCCAGGTGAATTTACTGGCATGTCTTCAGTAGTTTGCAACCTTTGGTCTGCCAGATGTTTTGGGCTTCAGCTCCCATAATTCCTGATTGTTGGCCAGTTTGCCTTGGACTTCTGGGAGCTGAAGTCGAAAACAAATGGAGGACCAAAGATTGGGAACCACTGTTTTAGGGGTGAGATTGCATATAGGTACCACAAACTCCTAACTGCTGATATCCCAAACACTGGCAAATGGAGGGCTCCCAGCCACACTCCAGTTGAGAAAATATGTCATCATGTCAGGGAAGCGAACTGCAGCTTGACATGTTGGACTCCACTAGTACAACAGATAAATCTGTGAATCCTGACCAAATATCACAAGACAAGACCTTGGAGTGAATGATGGTACATTCTGAACATCTGTGAATACCTGTGTGTTATCAGAGATAGCAATACAACCCAATTGGTTCACCAAGCATGACTTCAAAAATTTATCTCTGTGTCTGAAATTTTGAAAAATAAATAGAACATTTGAGAATTTTTAAATATATGTATATATCATGAACAGAATCAGAGCAAGACATTAAGAAACCCAGTTTGGAAAACAAGGCTTTGTTTTAATGAAAGCCATGGGTCTAATATTTTAGCTGTATCATGGTCTATCACACTTCCTGAAAAGCCTTTGAAAATGTTAGGTCTAATTGAGCGTGGGTTCCTTTAGCTAATTATTAGGGTGCCTGAAGCTGGAATCACATACATTTTGACATGGGTCCAAATGTCAAGAAATTAATAAAAACAAAGACTGAGACCAAATGCCCTAGAGATACTCTGATTTTGCTGTCCCACTAAACATTGTTTCATAGCACTGCAATGGAGCAAAGTGATGTTCTCACACCAAGCCCAAATCCTAAACACTAACCTTCAATGGAGTCTTCAGCAATTCCCAGTGCATCTAAGAGCCAATTTACACACAATACAGATGCAAATATTATATATACGGTAATGGAGTTCAGGACTGAGACACTTTCTTTCACTGTAGAAATAAACTAATGAGAATCACCATGAAGACAGAAAGTCTGTGCTGCTTACTGCAAAGTTAGATATACAGGGTGGAATCAAAGTGTATTCCTGTGCCACACTGGGTGGATCAGCCTTTATCCTCGCCATCCGTCAACTGACTGATAAGTACAATGGAATTGCTAAAGATATGATGCTCAACTGTAGACTCAAGTCTATGAAAGCTCATGCTTCCAACTTCTTTCTTTCAGTTAATCTCAAAGGTGCTACAAGATCCCTTGGCATACTACTATTTAGAAGAGTAAACTAAAGTACTTGCATTTTTTCTTCTATACGGTCATATTCAACAGTTTCAAAAACAATGCTCCTCTTTTAATACTCCTTGTCATTCTACTTATTCCTTGCTCACACCGTCACTTGACTTTACGTGTCTTCTCAGTGAGATCATCACATGGTCAAATCCGACTGGCTGCAGCACATTTCATTACAAAGCATTTAATTATTCACCGAGCAATCCTAATTGTGTGATTTTGTAAACAGGGGCATAAAGAAGCTTGAGAATGGGGCACTGGGGTCATGTTTGCATTAGCCAGCATGGTGTAGTTGTTTGAATGTTGGACTAGGCCTCTGGGAGGGCAGGGTTTGAATCTCTGATCAGCCATGGAAACTCACTGAGTGACCTTGGGGAAGTCACACTTTCTCAGCCTCCAATGAAGACAAATGTCCTTTGAACAAATTTGACCAAGAAAAGCCAATGAGACCATTGCCATATACTGGAGTCAACTTGGAATCAACAAATGTCCAAATCACTTGGGGTATTTGTGGATTGGGGTTCACACAATGATAGTGTTTTGGGGAAATATTCCTTCCTTCCCTGAAATGTGTACTTTCAGATTGAAAATGAATACTAGCAAATATTCACCCACACCAGGGGATTATATAAATCAAAGCCAAAGATCTGGAAGTAGTAACACTGCTGCATCCAATAGCTGATGCAGAAGAGGCACTGGGGAGTGGAGTGAGCAGGGGCTCAACATTAAAGAGCTCAACACTCTCACTGCAATCTTGTGAAGAGAGAGAAAGTAGAATGAGCAGTCTATGATGCATAAGCCATGAGTGAGATAATCTACAAGTATGCAATGAGATTTAAATGCATTAAGGACAATCCTGTGCAGGCATTATACTGGGAGGTGGGGAGTTAAAGGCCATTGGTGTTCTGTCAGAATAGCTACTTTATCCAGTGTGTACTTAGCCACAGGAAAGGAGACAAGTACACCAAGCTTCACACATATACATAGCATTTATATCAAATTAGTGACAACATTGCAGACACATAGGCCTCAACCCTGGAATGTGCCCAGTAATCTACTGCATTTTATTTATTGAAATGCCAAAGTTCCTCCTTCCATTTTTGCAGAAACTTTCACCCTTCCATGACTGTGGGACTAGGATTTCAGCTCTCAAGGATTGAATTTCTAAGAAAATTTTGAGGGGGAGGGAGTAAGATTTCCTTCTTTAATTTAGCATTAAGTGTTTGGGCTTTTCTTTGCTTTTAATCACTTTTAGGAAAGACTCACCAGCCACTTGTCAATCCAGAGATTGGAAACATTTTCCCCCTTAAACCACTTCTAATATGATAGCTTTTGTAATAATGTTGATGTTTATTACTGCGTAATGACTAATGCTATGCATTAATAAAAGTTTCTAATAAGTTTTTATATATTTTTAAAAAGTATTTAAAAATACAAAAGTGTTTTTTAGCAAACTCTTTCATGCGCTCCATAACAAGCCACAAATTAACTGTCTTAACAAAGAAGTACCTCTTTCAGTGATTATATACGGTAATTACTATCAGAACAAAAATGCTCATATTATTTACTACAAAAAATGCTGAAACACCATTAAGACTAACATATTTATTATAGCGTGGGTTTTCTTGCTGTAAGTTTGTAATGACATATAATATTTGCAACAACAACAATAACAAAACGTCAGAAAGAAACTCTTCTAGAACATGGCCACACAGCCCGAAAAACCCACAAAAAACTAACAACAGTAATGTGGCACAGGACTCTTCCACTGATTTTGCTTCAACAGATTAACATGGGCATCCCTTCAAAAACATATCATTAACCATGCAAAAAGAATGAATAGAAATTTATCCTTCACACAGTTCTAGATTTCACATTTATCCAATGAAACGGCTTCATTGTAAACTTGATGTCAATGAAAGCAGTACGTACTTTGTCGCACAAAGTATTATATCCCTGAGGTTGCCACTTGTGTGTGTGTGTATATATATATATATATATATATACACACTATATATACACTATATATATATATATAGTTATGACTTATCCTTGACATAAAATATAATTAATGTAAAACATTTATTATAGACTGTGCAGTTACTGATGTGGAGAATTTTAATAGTTTTCTTCATTATAATTCTTCCATGCAGCGTGACAACAAAACCAAAATAAGAAAGGTTATCAATACAGAATATAAGATTAAAGGATCCAAAGTGAAATTTTTAAAAATGTAGTAGTTAAAATAATTAATTCATGAGTCTTTATTTACCAACCAGAAGCCCTTAGCCACAATCTGTCTTGGAGATTTCACTACTGTATCTGTGATTTATACACTGGTGCTCCTGGGAATTGATAAGTATCAAGAAGATATTCTTTTAAGACTTTCATATGTTCAGGACAATTTATTGCTGGTAATGCCTACAATCCAATATCCCTTCAGCATAGCATAAATATCTGCATGTGGCGATATTCTTTATTAGAACTATGCAAACCCAGGTAGACTAACAACATTGCACAACATATGTCAATGATCGGGAGTCATTGTGCAAAGCACAATCTGTAAGCACAATGCATAGCGTACAATATGCTACCACAATGTACAGTATGCAAGTGCAATTTCCAACAAGCAGTGCATAAACACAATGTGTAAGGTTGCTGTTTCTTCCAGTATCAATGTGCAACCCTGTTTCTTCCAGTATCAGCAGAAAGACATTTGTTGTATTATGGTGAATAATTTGTTCCCCTGTGTAGCACAACATGTATATACTACATTTATGACAAAATGCCAGTGACTGAGAGTTATGGAAGATGTACATCAGAGGAAATTTTCAGCTGCCTCCATGAGGAACATGGAGCTGTTTTGAGCTTAATAATACTTTGTGCTCAAGTCAGTCTTCCACTCTTATCACTATAACTACAGTAGTTCTGCTTTCTGTATTTCACATTAGCCCGTTATGTCCTTCACTTAGATTAGTTTTGTACTTAATTGTTATGATGCTGTACCATCATCTTTAACCCAACATATTATCTTCCTTATCTTCTTCCCATATCCCATTGACTCACTGGTGATCAAAGAAAAGGGAATGGCATAATAATGAGAATCTGTGTTCTCTCCAGAAGTCTAACTCCCATGAAGTCTTTGGCTTATACCATATATACTTGTGTATAAGTAAAAAGAATTTTGACCCTCCCCCAAAAATCAACCCCAAAACCTGGGTCAACTTATACAGGGATCAGTGCTGGAATAGATACTCAGAGTGAAGGCAATGGCAAGAGGCAGAAGTGAGAAGCCCATTACCCTTCCCTTGTCCAGGCCACAGAAAGAGAGGCAGTCCTCCCTTCTTCCTCACCTACTTTTTCAGCCTGAGTGGCATTCAACAGCAACCTCGGGGAGCCCAAAGAATGCCATGCACCCATCATTTTGGGTGCTTGAGGTAGGGCAGAGCAAAGTGGTGGCATTTTTAATAGGAACTTACTGTATAAGCATCTATGCAGGGAGAATGTGGTGGTCATTTTTAATAGGGATTTATTGTATAAGCCTTGACAGGTTCAACAGTATCTCTGTTGTCTCTGCATTCACAGTGGGTCTTTAATAAGGGCAGGTTGCTTTCCTTGCTCCCCTCTTTTTTTCAGGCTGCATTCTCATTATTTTTCTTCTTTTATATTCCTTTCCTGATATGTATTTGTATAGTGTAGGCATTTTAAGATCAGCAATTCCATTTACACACACACACACCTGCAACCCCTCAAATAAACAGGCCCTCTCCTTCCATTTAGCTGTTCCTAAGCATGTTCCCTCTATGCTGTTTAAAAAGAGAGGAAAAGATGTGTTTGTTGAATGTCCCTAAGTTTTACCCTTGTTGTTGTTAAGTGTCCTTGAGTCAATCTCAATCCATGGTGACCCTGTGGATAAGACATCTCCAAGACTCCCTGTCCTCCACTGCTCTGCTTAGGTCCGGTAAACACATACGTGTGATCTCCTTAACAGAGTCCGTTACTCTTGACATATCCATAATTGGGTCCCAAAACCTGCCCCCAAATTATCCATGAGGCTGACTTATACATGAGTGTAAACAGTAGTTATGTACATCTGCCCTCAATCCAATGCATGTCTTTGGTTTATAGTCATACACACCCATTTTGACAGGTGTTTTCTAATAAAATAACATTGTTCTGCACTACAGCTGAATAGTGAGCATGTTGAGCAATTTATCAACCATTCAAGTTACTAGGAATTCACCTAAAATAATTTGGAGGTTAAACAAGATGGGACAATTCACACAGGACAGTTTTGGCAATGTATCTTTGTCTTGGGATTAGGATTAGGATTAAGGATTAAATAACTGACAATGTTTCTTTGCATAGTATCAGAAGGAGGAAAATTCAGCAGATAGGAGATTACTGTTTTAGCAATAACTGTAGGGCCAGAATAATATATTAAGCCATAATAATCTAAAATGGTGGAAGCAATGTGTGAGCAGGGAATGGACTAATCACCAACATGGTATGTGTGAATTAGACTATTGTAATCTCCTTCTAGCTGGGTTTCCCCTCTCTCATCTTCACCCTTTCATTTCTGTCCAACATTCAGCTGCTCGCATCATTACTTCCGCTCACTGTTTTGACTATGTTTCCCCTTTGCTATCTTCTCTTCACTGGCTCCACTTCCCCTTCCGTATCCAATATAAGCTTTGGTTGCTAACTTCCAAAGTCCTGCATGGGCTAGCCCCTCTTTACCTATCTGAACTTCTTTTCCCTTACATTCCCACCCGTACCCTCCATTCTAGTACTCAAGGCCTGCTGTCCCAACCTAGGATCTCCACTGCTCCATCCCGGATTCGCCCCTTCTCGCTTGCCGCCCCTCACTCCTGGAACCTTCTTCCCCTCAAACACGGGTCATTACTTCTTTGTCCACTTTTAAATCCAAGTTAAAGACCACCTTGTTCAGGGAGCCATTCCCAGGCACTGTCTGATATATATTTACTTTTTCTGTCATTTGGGTAGACAGTGGATGTTGCTAATTAATTGTTGTAATTGTTTTTTTGCTTTAATTGACTTTTATTATTTTACCTATTGTTTTGTATTTTAGATTGTACACCTTTGGCAGATTTTTATTCTATTTTATGCTTGATTGTCTTTTGTACAGTGCTGTGTACATTGACAACGCTTTAGAAATAAACTATAATAATAATAATAATAATAATAATAATAATAATAATAATAATATCCCCTCCCCAAGCACTTTTAGTTCCAGTGCAAATGCCTGCAGGGAGGGTGTCTTTAGCACAATAGCTATATTCACAGAGTCCTCCAAATAAATCACATAATCAACAGCGCCTAATTCCAAGACACTTCAAACATTTATGTAAGCATTTGTGTTGCACATACAGGATTGTAACATTTTGCTAATTTTGTTCCTGAAGGAAGCTATGAGTAATTTTAGCCATCTTCATTCTGCTGTGAAAAGTCCTTCAGGAACTGTCCAGTTTTAGAAGTTTATTCACAGTTAAAGTTTGGGACTGGTTCTATGCAAAGTTGTACAGGAATTTTCTGTACAAAAAGTGCTCTTTCCAGTGCAGAACTTTTTCTAAGAAAAAAACAACCCTTGTGTGAATAAGAATAAGTTGCAAACTGCAAAGATTCTTGAATAGAGGATTAATTTTGTCTGCATTTTTGAACAACTGAGAAACATGCTTTTGATCATTTTTAAATATGCAGTCACCCCTCTGTTCTCATGGACTTGAGGTCTGTGGTTTTGAATATTAACGGAGGGGCAACCTCTGTTAAAATCAATGGGATGTGCCCTGTGGCCACGTGCCCACACATGCCCACTGGGACACAGCCCATTCAAGTCTATGGGGCTTGAATATTGATGATTCTCCATTTTCACAAGGGGGGGTCCAGAACAGATCCCCCATGAAAACAGAGGACCGGCTATATATATATATATATATATATATATATTCAGATATTCTTTCTATCTTTAATGCACAGATGCCTGGGAGAACTGTTGAAATCCAAAACATGTGGTGGATGATTGTTGGTAGGAAGCTCCTAATAACCTGAGGTCTTGTACAAAATAAGCCCAATAACAAAATACCTTCTTTATATTTTTCTTGAAAGCAGAGGTTGAACTTCAGAAAGAATCTAATTCTTGGTTGGTTTCCACCTATTAGTACTCCCACCGATTCTTAGGATGCCTGGTTTTCTCACTCCCAAGAGAATGATATTACAGATGTCATCATCATAATCTTGAATGATTGAATTCTACAAAATACATATGTGCTGCATTAAGGTTGTGTCTGCACTGCAGAAATAATCCAATTTGACACCACTTCAGCTGCCATAGTTCAATGCTATAGAATTCTGGAAACTGTAGTTTTGTGGGACATTAAGCCTTCTCTATCAGAGAGCACAACAAACTACAGTTCCCAGAATTGCACAACATTAAGCCATGACAGTTGAAGTAGTGTCAAACTGGATTATTTTTGCATTATGGATGCAGCTGAAGAGGTGTTTCTTTTAATATGTTCTGAACTTGCTGCCAATTAGAATTATCAAATGTCATCAGAATTTGAGACAAAGAGGAGATTTTGTCAAAGGCTTCCTCAGAAAGTTGATCCATCAAACTCTCTTTTGTGTTGTTATTGTTGCTGTTAAGTGCCTTTGAATTGGCTTCAAGCCATGGTGACCCCATAAACAAGGTATCTCCAAGACTTCCTGTCCTCAACCTCTTTCTACTGTCCTCTACCTTTCCTAGCATTATTATCTTTTCTAGTGAGCTTTGCCTTCCCATAATATGGGCAAAGAACAACCAAGGGGGGTTGCAGACTGCCAGAAATAGTGTGAATTCAGTCCACTTTTAGGGTTAGGGTTAGAGTTAGGGAACCATGGGAACTGTATTTTATTGTGGCATCAGAGTTGTCTGACAGAGAAGGCTCAATGTCTCAGAAAAATAACAGTTCCCATGATTCCCTAGCACTAACCCTAACCCTAAAAGTGGACTGAATTCACACTATTTCTGGCAGTCTGCAACCCCCCCAAGTTAGTCATCTTGGCTCCCATTCAGTGTTCAGGCTTGATCTGTTACAGGACCTGTTTATTTGTCTTTTTGACTTCCATGGTATCCTCAGCACTCTTCTCCAGAACCACATCTCAAATGATTTGATTTTTCTTTCTACAGCTTTCTTCACTGTCCAGGGTTTTCTTCCATATATGGTGATGGGGAATACAATTGGACGATCCTAAATTTAGTGTTCATTTAGAAGAAGACAGGATATAAATCCAACAAATTAATGAATAAATCTTTGCACTTTAGGATCTTGTCTCGTTCTTTCATAGCTGTCCTTCCAATTCCTAGTGTTTTTCCCCCTTGATTGTAGTCTCTGTTCTGATCAAGAGTTGATACAAGCTATGGGGAATTTTAACTATTTCGAATTCCTTATCATCTAGGATGAATTTATCTAAATCTTCCATGGTCATTATTTTTCTTTGCTTCATGTTCAACATTAAGCCTATCTTGACATTTTTCTCTTTCACTTTCTTTAGCAATTGTTCCAAGTCTTTGTTGTTTTCTGCTAGTAGTATAGTATAATCTGCATATCTAAGGGGGGAAGCAAATGGGCACGGGGCCGCCCCAGGAAGCTGCACCGCAGGGCTGAGGTATCCGCACACCTCGGCCCCGCGACACAGCTTCACCACCCCTGGAAGGAGCGCTAAAATAGCGCTCCTTCCACAAGTCGCCGAAGGTGCGTGGCAAAAGGCTACTGGCGCACCTTCGTGTGTGGACGCTGCGGCGGTAAGGCATCCTCGGAGCGCCGGATGTGCAGAGGGTCTGGCGCTCCGACGATGTCTTGGGGAAGGGGTTGGGGCACCCACCGTGCGGCTGCCCCTCCCCTTCCCTGCCCCGAAAACGGCACTTTGCGCCGTCTGCTTCCCCCCTTAGATTGCTGATATTTTTTCATCTGATCTTCACTCCTCCTTCCTCAGTATCTAAATCTGCTCTATGTATGATGTTTATTGCATATGCATTGAACAATTAGCGTGACAGAATGCAGCCTTTTCTAAATAGTCTTTGCTGATTGGGAATCTTTCTGTTTCTCCATATTCTGTTCTAACAGTAGCCTCTTGTCTGGAGTACAGGTTTCACATCAGGACAATCAAAAGTAATGGTGCTCCCATTCCTTTAAGGGCAAGCCATAGCTTTTTGCGATCTATGGAGTCAAAGGCTTTGCTGTTATCAAGAGAGCACAAGCTGATTTCCTTCTGGAAATCTCTGGTGTGCTCCATTATCCATCTAACTTCTGCCCTGTCTGTTTTGACTAGCAATGGCACCTCAAGATTTTTTCACTTCTGATACTTGAGATCTTTTAAATCAAAAGCCTTATATATCATAGTGTCTGTAGCCTTCCCATCATAGCCATATGATCATCACTTGGTGGTCCTATAGCCATCTTCATTTAACTTTTGTGGTGGGCTGGAGACTTTTGCACACGTGCCATGTAAGGAGAGGTTGCAATATAGGAGCACACCTGATTCTCCTGACTTGACCTCAAACTCCCATGCCATATGATAATTGCTATTTTGACACAGATTTATTTTGTGACCTTCCCTTCTCCCCATGTTATTTTTAATACACATCTGCAATTTGACCCAGCACCTTTGATATAACAACAACATATACAAAATGGTTCTCTCTCATAATAAAATAAAACAAGCAATAGATGTAGATGTCGGAACACAAAGATCCTTTTGGGGATAACATTCTCAACTAAACTATAATTAGGGTTAGGGAGGCAGGTTAATTAAACAGAGCAAATTGCAAGCTATACATTTTTTTTAATTTCATGTTTTATTTCCAGGTTGATTTCTGGCCTAGCATCTTGTAGATCAAATTGTATTGTCAGGCATACCAACCCAGTGAATCTTTGGATTCCCATGCAACCAAGCCCAGTTCCTCAAACACATAAAAGAGAGGAAGACTCCAAGGTCCCACATCAGAGGGAGGTGTCTTTCTTTAAACACACACACACAAGGGAACATGAGTAATCAGCTCTCAGTAGGCTGGCAGCAACAGTGGGTCAGATACCCTTGGACCATTGTCACTGCAAGTAGCTCATCCTCCCAGTTCCATCCAGGCTTCTCTGGCAGCAGAATCATATCTAGCCCTGGTGGAAGAGCATCCTTATCCCTCCATGGAGGCCAGAAGAGTGGCACCTGTGGAATTGGCTTACTAAGAAGATACAGCATTCAAGGGGTTCATGTTGCTCCAGATCAGCTGATGCCTTTGCCTGGGACCATTTCCCCTGACATCCAGAAAGTGAAACGCCAGGAGATAGAAGACATGAATCACCTGAACAGCCAATTTGCTGGGTTCATTGAGAAGGTGAGATCAGAACTGAAATTTTAAGTTGTACCTTCCTGAGCACTTCATTGGCATTCCAGGGCTGCTAGCAATTTTCAGTGCATTCTCTGGCCTGATATCAGGTGCAGCTAGTGGCAGGTTAAACAAGGCCAGCCTTGCCAATAGGCAGAGTGAGGGAACTGCCTCAGGCAGCAGTGTCATCCCATTGCTGATTTCTTTTCAGACCCTAGCATTCTCTTCTTTTGGGAGGGCAGAGCTGAGTGCCACACTGTCCATCCTCCAACCTCCTAAACCAGCCTGCTGCCACCTCTGTGTGTGTGTGTGAGTGAGAGAGAGAGATGATCCAGCTGTGAGTCTTGAAATGATACAGGCATGTTTGTCCTTGTTACTTTTGGGTGTGAGGTCAGTTTTTTTGAACTTATTTACATGGTTGCTTTAAAGCAAGACCAAGAATCATGTAGCACTGAAAATCAAATCCCAGCAGCCACAGGCAGTATGGTAATTGATGAGCAATGTTGGGAGTTGTAATACAACAACTGGAAGGCCACAGGATCTTCACCCCCACTCTAAAGATGCAGAAAGAGTCGGCATAGCTGTGCTTAAAACATGTCCACTTCCTTCAGAGTTTTCTAATATAATCAGTTTTTTAGACTAATCATCTCTCTGGGTTTTGCTTCTAATATACTTGTAAAGACCTTCTTGTTTCTAAATCCAACCCTGTTCATTGGCTGTTCATCACTAACTTGGTAATCAATTTTTTAAAGAAGGTGCATCTTAGGAAACAAAATGGATGTCAAGCTTCACTAGACATGATCTCAAAGATTGTCCATACTTCTTATTTAATTTACTTATTTTAGTTATTGGATTTTAGGTACAATGTCTTGAACAGAAGAACCAGCTGCTGGCAACCAAATGGACTGTCCTGCAGAAGCAAACCAAACCAAGCACTCAAGATCTGGAATCTCTTTTTGAGTGGTTTATTAGTAATTTGAAGAATCAGTTGGACTGCTTGCTGCATGAGAAAGAGAAACTGCAAACTGATCGTGAGGACAGCAAGCGAAGGTGAGCTGACATGATGTGAAAAGTTAACTGTGTGCAAAAAGGAATTCTGTAGAGATAAGAAATGAGAGATACAAGCTGGGACTCAGAACTATTTTTAAGGTGGAAGGAGACTCAATTTTGTCAGGCAGGTTGTTAATAATTTTGCATCCTTGCAGGTACATGCAGGGGGATGACAAATTACTTTTCCTATCCATTGTCACTGATATATCCTTAAACATGAGGACACATATAGTGCAATGTGTAATTAGAACTGCCTTTCATGTGTTCAGTGTAACTTACTCCCAAGTAGGTGTGTATACGATAAGTTGTTATTCCTAGGAGGGCTCAATGACAATCACTGTTGTAAAGAAAAAAATGTGCTTACTCATTTAGTACACTTTTGATTAGGGTTGGCCATTCAGGGTTAGCCCAGGCCTGAGATTTTTGGGCCAAAACCTGAGACGTAGGATGACACCAGTGACATTATTAAATATTATGCATTAAGTACCAAATACAGTTGCTTACAACTTATAATTTAAAGACTCACACACACTATATTTTCCTGTTTGGAAATTAGGAAAGAAAGCATAGCTAAAGAGGTTTTCCTAGATCAAGGTAAAATGAAGGGATTTTTTTTTCTCACTTAGGCCCTGTACAGACCGGCCAAAAGGGCTGGCCTGGGGGCAGAGTCGGGGTATGATGACCGCACACCGGCTGTCCCGATTCCACCCCAATGCCACCATCATGGCATGTGCCCCACTGCCCAGCAGGTGGCGTCAGGGAACTCCCTTGGTGCAACATTCAGACATGCTGCACCAAAGGAGTGCAAAAAAGCCACCACTGCAGTGGCAGGGATGGCTTTTGGCTGGTCTATAAAGTGCCAGATCACAGCCCCAATCTGGCAAGGAAAGGTGCGGAGGGATGCTGCCCCTTAGGAGCCATCTGTTTAACCCAGGGGTCGGCAACCTATGGCCCGCAGGCCGGGTGCGGCCCACGGAGGCCTTCGGACCGGCCCCTGCCAGGTCCTGCAGCCGCCGCCGCCGCCGTGCCACCGCTGCTGCTGCCTTTCCCAGCCACGGGAGTCCTCTAGGGTGCCATTTTGGAATCCAATATGGTGCCCCGGGGGACCCCCATGTCAGCGCCGGGCCTCTCGGAGGCCCAGCACTGACGAAGCCTCCTGGAGGCCCCCACAGTGGCGCTGGGCCTCTCGGAGGCCTGGCACAGCCGAGGGAAGCCTCCTGGGGGGGTGTCACAGCCAGCCATGAGGAGGACGAGGAGGACGAGGAGGAGGATGGGTCTCCTCCAGAGAAGGAAGAGATACAGGCTCCACCTGCCTCTCATTCTGATCTGCCTGAGCCAAGCCCGGTTCTCCCAGCCCCAGAGCAGCCAGGTCCTAGTGCTCCTTCCTTGGAGGCTCAGCTGCCTAGTGGGGCGAATCAGGAAGATACAGCAGAGCCAATACCTTCCTTTAGGCAGAGGAGAGCTGAGAGTGCTGGCAGTCGCAGGTCCAGGAGACTGGCTGAAAAGCAGCTGCTTAACAAGCCTCAGCTGGCACTGAGGTAGGATTTGACTATTTAAGGAGTTGCAAGAGGCTTCCTTAGTGTCAAGACTTATTGTAGTTTCCTTGGGAGACTATGGTCAGTGTGGCTCCTGGTTTCCTGCTGTGTAGCTCTTGCGGAACTCTGTTGCCTTGACCCTGGACTGGACTGGACTTTTGCTGATTGCTGCCTGCCCTGACCTTAGACTGATTGACGCTGATTTCTGGACTCTGCTTTGCTGGTGTTTCGACTACAGGAAGGTTTGTGGCTGGCCTTGCTGTTTGCAGCTCACCCTTTCCATCCCTAGCAGCTGTGGGAACTGAGGCTGGCTGTAGTCCAGGACAGAGGGCTCCGTTGTGCACATGTACACGTGACACAGACACAGCGGCTGCCTTTTTGTTTTTCAAAATGGTGGCACATGCGTGTATGTGCACAAGCACGCGCACCAGCCCCCAGCGCCATTCCCCCCCTTCCCGGCCCGTCGACAAAAAAATTGCCGACCTCTGGTTTAGCCCCTTACTTAGAAAGCTGGGATAAGAAATATTTAATCTAGGACCTTTACAGACTGCCAGAAATAGTGCAAATTGAGTCCACTTTAACTGCCCTGGCTCAGTGCTAGGGAATCATGGGAACTGTAGTTTATTGTGGCACCAGAGCTCTCTGACAGAAAAGGCTCAATGTCTGAGAAAAAATACAATTCCCATGATTCCCTAGCACTGAGCCAGGGCAGTTAAAGTGGACTCAATTTGCACTATTTCTAAGTGTCTGCAAAGGTCCCTAGTCTACATGCTTTTAGCCAGAAGATTAATGTAAAGAAGAATAGAAGGTGAGCCTTGGGAAGGAAGGTGGGAGCTAACTAAGGGGGGAAGCAGACAGGCGGCCGTGGGCCACCCCGGGAAGCTGCGCCACATGGCCGAGGTATCCCCACACCTCGGCCCCGTGGCGCAGCTTCGCCACCCCTGGAAGGAGTGCTAAATTAGCGCTCCTTCCACAAGTCGCCAAAGGTGTGCTGCAAAAGACTGCGGCGCACCTTTCGCAACTCTTCCGCCGCAGCGTGTGCAAACGCCATGCGGAGGGGCCAGCGCTCCGAGGACAACCTGGGGAATGGGTTGGGGCACCCACCATGCGGCTGCCCCTCACCTTCCCTCCCCCCAAAATGGCCCTTTTGGCCGTCTGCTTCCCCCCTAAGAAAATGCATATGTCTCCTAAAGAATCTTTTCAAGTTGCAGCAACAAAACCAAAATGTCTTACAAATTATAGCAACCTGATGCTTTCCTAACTGAACTGGAGATTTGCACCCATCTCTTTCCTCTTACCCAAATGAGCCTCCCAAAACAGAAGAATTTGTACCCTTCCTGAAGATGACCCATGAAAACTAGAGACTTACGACTAGACCATGAGATCTGGCAACCCTACTTCTGATTGACAATGCCTAAAGAGTCTCAACTAGATAGGAGTTTTGGTGGTCCATGTTTGCCGAAAGTTTGTTTGTTTGGCAGAGGCTCAGTCCCCCAGCCTAGTCTTGCTCCTCCCGTTTGGGGGCTTTCCTCTTCTCCCCACAATATAGCTTTTATGCTGCAAAATAAGGTAGTTATAGGGGAGGGGGCCATAGTTGCTGAGTATATGTTTTGCATGTAGGAGGTTTTAGGTTTAGTTCTAGGTGGTTGATGCCTAAGAAGCATGTTCCCTTGAGAAATGGGTCTGGAAGCAAGTAGTGGAAAAGTCACCCCATCACCTACTTAAGAGGAAAGAGAGCCAATGTCACTCAGGGTCATGGTGACCAGATGTCACAATCGCAAAGGAGGATAATGTAGTACATTCAAGAAAAATACAATACAAAATAAAAGTTAAAAACATTAATAGAAATGTAAATTCATGCTTCTTAGTCATGCTCAAAATGGAAGACATTTTGAAATTCCTCTTGGACAGAAGGTTGAAATGTAGAACATGGCCTGAGAAAGGAGGACATCTGGTGGCCTGGTCAAAGCAGACCATGCTGGTCTAGAAAAACTAGTGGCCTTTCCCTGGACAGATTGCCAGACAGACTGATCGACCAGGACCATTGTGCTTACTTGGGGGGGGGGGGGGGGGGGAGCTCCATTAATCTCTGGCTTTGAAATAAATTGACAACTTTTTCAGTTGTTGCCCCCAAACTATGGAATGGCCTGCTGGATTAGATCCGTAAATTGACATCTTTGGACAGCTTTAAAAAGGCTGTCAAGACGGATCTCTTCCGGCAGGCCTTCCTGGGATAGATAACCTCGGCCTCAGGAACCCCTCTTTTAGATGGTTCTGGGGCTTCATCTGTCAATTACGTACTGCCATCGCTTTTTAAATCATTGTTGTGTTGTATGTTATTTTTAACTTGGACCGATTTAATAATGTTTTAAGGGGAGGAGGGAATTTAACTTGTTTGTATTATGTAATATTTTATTGTTGTCAGCTGCCCCGATTAATCTCAAAGGGGTGGGATATAAATTATTATTATTATTATTATTATTATTATTATTATTATTATTATTATTATCTGAAGTAGAGAAACACATGAAGCTGCCCTATGTTGAAGGAAACCATTGCTCTATCTAGTTCAATATAGCCAGCTCCAAATGGCAGTAGATTTCTAAGGTCTCAGGCAAAGAAGGGCCTTTCTATTTCTATTTTCTTTGAACTGGAGAAGGTAGGGATGGAATCTAGGTCCTTCCACATGAAAAGCTGTGGCTCCCTTTCCAAGGTCAGAGAATGTGACCCAGAGTGCTCATCTTTATTTCAAGACTCAGCTAGACTGTAAGAAAGACCATTTCATTTAAGCAGGCTTTTCTTGTGCAATTGCTCACAGGGAATCTTCTAATGGGTGCAGGGCACTTTGGGTTTTTTAAAAAACTTTATATGCTTATAAAATGATTTTGAACTGCTTTAATGTGATGTTTTGTTTTCACTGTTTGTTAATTTTTATTGTTAGGTTTTAATTGATTCTTTTTTTGAGCCACCTTAAGTCCCACTCTTACAGGAAAAGTGTCATATAAATGAAATAAATAAAATAATATTTTTTAAAAAAAGGTGGATTGGATTCCAGATAGACTCAAGGAAGTGCATATAAGAAGGATTAACAACACAGAAGAAGATTTCTTATACTGATGGTGTATTCAATACTGCAGAAATAAAGCAGTTTGACACAACTTTAACTGCCATGATTCTATCCTATGGAATCCTGGGATATGCCATGAGGCAGTAGAGCACTGGATACCTTGCCAAACTACAAATCCCAAGATTCCACAGGATTGGACCACAACATTAAAGTGGTCTCAAACTGTTTTACTTCTGCAATGTGAAAAAGCTGTGAGTGATATTAGTGGTCTATTCTGGTTAGTAACAGTTCTCCAGGATCTCAAGCAGACGGTTTTTTGGTTGTTTTTTTTATTTGGGTGGTTTTGGTGGGTTTTTTGGTTTTGGGGGGGGGTTGTGTGTGTGTGTTTTGTTTTGTTTTTGTTTTTGTTTTTGTTTTGTTTTGCTTTTGTTTGGTTTGGGTTTTTTGTTTTTGTTTTTGTTTTTGTTTTTGTTTTGTTTTTGTTTGTTTGTTTGTTTGTTTGTTTTGTTTTGTTTTTGGTGCTTGCTGCCTGAATTGGCCCTTATTTCTTCATACTGTTATTTTTGTTCCTCCCTTGCAGGTATGAAGAGAAAGTTAATGAGCACACTGCAGCAGAGAATGAATTTGTGGGACTCAAGAAGGTAAAGTAGAAAAATCCACAACATTTAGATTAAATTATTTACCACTATTCTGGCAATCTAAGACCACTCATACTGGTTAATGCTGAAAACATTGGCAGTTGAAGACAAAGAAAGAGGCTTCTTACTTGCCTCTGTTTCAGCAATAAAAAAGAGAGGACTGGCATTTTCACATGTTTCATGCAAACAATAGAATAGAAAAAGAAAAGGAAGGAACACTGACATTCCTGGATGTCCTAGGGCCTTTGCAGACTGCCAGAAATAGTGCACATTAAATTGAGGCACTGCCCTGGCTCAGTGCTAGGGAGTCATGGGAATTGTATTTTTTTCTGGGACATTGAGCCTTCTCTGTCAGAGAGCTCTGGTACCACAATAAATTACAGTTCCCATGATTCCCTAGCACTGAGCCAGGGCAGTGCCTCAATTTAATGTGCACTATTTCTGGCAGTCTGCAAAGGCTCCTAGTCATCTGCAAACCAAACCAACATCTGGGTCACACAGTATACAGAAAACCTACACATACAGACAGATACTTGCACAAGAACTCCAACCATTACCCAGGACAAAAAAGAAGTACAATAAAGACACTGGTAGACCTGGCAAAACGCATCTTTGAATCCCACTTCTTGGAAGAGGAATTGAAGCACCTAGAATGGGCTCTACAGGCGAGTGGTCACTCCAGCTGAAACATCAGAAGGGCTGCCAGACCTGGAAAAACCCAGAGGAGTGAAGACGAGCAACCACCCAAAGGGAAAGTATTTTTACCATACATCAAAGGAGTCACAGACAGAATAGGAAAAGTGGTGAGGAAACACAACCTCCAAATGGTTTACAAACTGACCAAGAAAATCCAACAAATGCTGTGCTCAGCGAAGGACAGGAGAGATCCTCTCACAGCCGCAGGAGTTTACCGCATAGCATGCAGCTGCGGACAAGTCTACATAGGGACCACCAAACGCAGTGTACAAACACGAGTCAAGGAACACGAGAAACACTGCAGACTGGGCCAGCCAGAAAAATCAGCAGTAGCAGAACACATTATAAACCATCCTGGGCATAAAATGCTGTTTGAAAACACTGAAATTCTGGACCATGCCAACAACTATCAGGTCAGAATGGACAGGGAAGCCATCAAAATCCACAAACACTTGGACAACTTCAACAGGAAAGAAGAAACCCTGAAAGTAAACAGTTTGGCTACCAGTTCTGCAAAATAGGAAAATCAGCACTCAGCAAATGCAAATGAGAAACCACCCAGGGTCAGGGGCTTTCCCAGCAGACAATGATCACCAATTAGCAGATACTAATCCTCTTTTGCATATCGTCCCACCCTGAGGCCCTGCCATCAACAACAGAACAATACACAGTTTACATGGGAACCACTCCTCCCTACCCATGGTCTCACAGTATATATATACCCACTCTCTTCCATTCCAGTATTCTCTGAAGATGCCAGCCACAAATGCTGGCAAAACATCAGAAAGAAACTCTTCTAGAACATGAAGACATGGCTGTTAAAGTAGTGTCAAACTGCATTATTTCTGTAGTCCCTGACAATAGATGGGAATTATGGGAGTTGTAAAACACCTAGAGGCTACTAGGTGGTGCTTACCCCACTTTCATTGCATTATGTGACTACTTGGTGGCAATAGAGACAACATGGGAAGTATAGTCATGGTCATAGAATGCAGGTTAGTTATATTTAGGTTGGCTGCAGAGTGGTAGCAGAGGGAATTTCTTTCTGTTCTTTTATGTATGTATATAAAGAAAGCAAAGACTCTGCTCTGTCTTTCTGACCATTAATGAGTATTGAGCCAAAGTACCATCTTTTCATCTCAGTTCATCAAAAGCTATGTGATTGGGTAATATGGCTTCAGGAAGCAAAGTTCAGGTTAGTGTGATGAAGATTTATAATCCTGACAGAATACTGAGCTTCAGAAGGCAGTGTGTGATACAACAGGAAAAGGTGACAGTGCCCTCAAAGATGCCCAGAAGAAATATGCTACATTGGTAGAAGCTCTTCGGAATGGCAAGAATGAACTGGCAGGCCTGCTCCGGGACTACCAGGACCAACTGAATATCAAGTTAGTCCTTGATACTGAGATTGCAACCTACAAAACTCTACTGGAGAGGGAAGAGGAGAGGTGAGTTGGCTAAAGTTCTCCATCCGTGATCAAAACCTTTAAGAAGACGTACACTCCTCCTGTCCAGAACAGGTCCAGTTATTCCTCTGTCCTTCTACTTGTTCAGCTGCTTTTAAAATGTTCCCGTTTCTCTCTCTTCCTGCCACTGTCCCTTTTTGTCTTTAGCATACTTCAGTTGTTTTAGATTGAAATCAAAGTGCACAAGTAGTTTCAGTCAATTAACTCAGCAGGGGGCTGAAGGGGGGGGGCAAAATCTTGCCCTTCTCAGTAGAATAAGGCAAAAGCAAAATGCTGTAGCCTCTCCCCACTTGTGAGTTCTTTCTCATTTGTAAGTTCTGCCAGGTCGACCACACACTCTGATGTTATTTGGCCAAATGTATCTCAGTTGCCATCTGTAAAATGTTGGAAGGTATCTGAGATCAGCATTTGTTCTGCTCTTCCCCACCAAATATTAATTCAGTTGGGAAAATATAGTGTTGGAATATAGTGTAAACACTTTTTTAAATGCAAATATAATACATTGCATATTTTTTCAGAATTTCCTCATATAGCACTTAAAAGCCCTTCTGCATTATATTTTGTGTGCTATGTATGACTATTTATCACAGACTAAAATGTAGAAAACAAAGCAGGTGAGCGTTCAGTATGGTATTGAAATTCAAAAATCGGTGGCCCAAAATCTAAGAGCTACTCCCAACTAGAGTCAAACCACATCGTGAGTGGAACTCGGTAAATCAACATTATTGTAACTTCCGTTGATTCAGTGGGTCTACTGTAAGTGGGAGAAACAATTGGATTTAGCTGTAAGACATTAAAAAGTTTTAATACAGGATCTGAAGATGGAATGGAGGACAGATGTAACTATTCTCAGAGAAGTGTGTGCTATGTTTTTTTCTCTTTTCAATGCAGGATGTCCAGAGATTGAGGAAGGTCAGTCAGTATATGTAAGTAGCACATTATTTCTTTGTTCCTTTCTCCTGCTCAGCTCATCATAAAGTATTCTAATATTGCAACTGAAATCATCACTCAATGTGGCTTTCTCCCCTGCAACTGTAGCCAATGCTTCAAGCTCATCTCAGAGTGCTGTGAAGCAAAGTCACGAATGCTCTATGAAGGATGGAGCTGTTTCTGGATCTGGAAACTTAGGAACTACATTATCTAACTGCAATCACAATAAGCATGGATGTCAAAGTGGAAACTCAAGCAAAACTAAAAGAAAATAAAACTAAGAAAAATGGCTAGATATAATGTCAATTGGCTAATCTTAGGATGTAGCTACACTGCAGAATTAATGCAGTTTGACACTGCTTTAATTGCCATGGGTCAATGCTACAGAATTCTGGAATTTGTAGTTCTGTAAGATATTTAGCCTTCTCTGTCAGAGAGTTTTGGTGTAACAACAAACTTCGAATCCCAGGATTCCCCAGGAATGAGCCATGATAGATTAAAGCAAATTGCATTAATTCTGCAGTTGGCAGAAGCCACAGCTCCAACGAGGACTGACCAATTGAAATGTATGAGACAGGCTACTTACCATTTGTGTAGGTCCCACTGATTTAAATAGGTTTATTCTAGTTGGGACTAACATCAGATTTTGTCTGATATTTCTCAGCTATCAAGAAGGGAAAGCTGGTCTGGGTTTTTGGTGAACAGGCTAAAGCATTGGTTGGGCTATAGATTTTTAGGACCACTTCACACATTACTGTCATAATACATTATGGAATTTGTTGTTAACTGCCTTTGCGTCAGTCTCAACCCATGGTGACCCTATGGATGAGACATCTCCAGGCCCCCGCTGTCCTCTACTGCTCTACCCAACTCCTGCAAACTCATATTCGCGGTCTCTTTAATAAAGTCCATCCATCTAGCATGTGGCCTTCCTCTGTACTTCCCTCCACCTTTCCTAACATTATTGTCTTTTCCAACAATTCATGCCTTCTCATAATGTATCCAAAGTATGACAGTCTAATAAGTCTTGGCTTCTAGGGATATCTCTGGCTTGATCTGGTCTAGGACCCATTTACTTGTCCTTTTGGCTGTCCATGGGATCCTCAGCACTCTTCTCTAGCACTACATCTCAAATGTGTTGATTTTCCTCCTATCTTCTTTCTTTACTGTCCAGCTCTCACATCCATACATGGTAATAGGGAATACGATGGCTTGTATGATTCTGACTTTTGTGCAGGGAGACATAAATCAGTATAGCCTCAATACTATCTTTCTCTTCTTCCAGGGAAATGTGATTAGACTCAGAATGGATAGTGATATCTTTAATAAATACACGTAGGCTGCACCAATACAACTCAGTATTCAAAATTGGAATCCCACAATTCAGGTATTCAGAAGAAGAATCCACTGGCCAGATTTAGGGGGGGATACAGATGGCACACTTTTTGCTGGCTCTGGAAGGAGCGGCATTTTTGCGCTCCTTCCAGGGCTGCCCAAAGGGTGGATGGGGGCAGAGGCGGGGAGCAGCTTCGGCCCCAATCCTATGCTTCTCAGGTCGGCCCACAGCCACCTATCTTCAAAGCCCCTTAGTTTTCATATTTTTCCCCCCATACAGCTGATTAATGGGGTTGTGGCTATGTTTACCACACTGTGTGCACAGGTTTGACTGCTGTATTTGATCTTTTTTGGGTTGGTTACTCTGTTGCATTTACAGAGGGGTTCTTGAAAGGGTGGAAAAACACTACAAAGTCTGAAAATTTCAGACCTCAGGACAGTGTACTGTGTAGCACAGGGGCCGGCAACCTATGGCCCCTGGGCCGGTTAAGGCCCAGGTCGCCGGACTTACCGTCCCAGACCGATCCCTGCTGCTGCTGGCGCGTGTTTTCTGCTCTGTGCGGCTGTGCGCACCGTGGCCACCATTTTGAAAATCAAAACGAGTTGTGACCACCATTTTGGAAAACAAAATGGCGGTCACAAGTGGCGGCCGCCATTTTGTTCTCCAAAATGGCGGTCACGACTCGTTTGCGCATGCGCAGTACTCCTGCACATGCGCAGTACTCCTGCGACATGTGCTGCAGCGGCGGCGGCTGCATGCATGGCGGCAGTGGCGGCGTGCGCGGGGGATTGCGCGTGGCGGCGGCAGAAGGTGCACGCGCTGCCATCCCCCCCCTCGGCCCAGCAGAGACCTGGGCTTTGGGGGACCAGCCTAGGTCTGAAAAAGGTTGCCGGTCCCTGGTGTAGCAGCTTGCTTTTTTGCTTACTGCCATAGTTTTCTGTATTTTAGCAAATAAAGCTTTATTGGGAAAAACTGCATCATGTTGCATCTTATTTTTATTTAATACATCTATGTCTTAACTCTAGTTACATCAGTGTCTCACCCTAAACAAGGGAGGTTTCTTATCTCTCAAGACCTTAGGCCAATGTACTTTGTTTTCCTCAATTTAAAGGACAGCTTACAGTTTTCTGTTAAGAAGACCAATACATAAGAACACTAAAACAGTCAAATGAACCAGAAGACAAATCAACACTTCAGCCACTAACATAACCCCTCTTCACTAAATGAAAGAGGCTGCATGAGTAAAAAGGTTTCTTCTTGACATCCCAAATACAAACAATGCTGATCCTAGGCAAGCATTCTTGGGGAGGACTTTCATTCCATATTTAGGATGCTATAGCCCAATAGACTCTGACAAAAGTGGCTTTTAGCAGGAAACCTAAACACCATCTCGATTCATCCTTTAACAGTCCCACATAGTAGGCTAAGCTAACAAAGTTTTTGACCAGACAAGCAGTGGACTTTGTGGACAAGGATGGATTTGAATCTGGGGTTCACACCTCAAAACTTCTTTCTCTAGCTGTGACTCATCTTGGCTTCAACAGAAGGCAGTCAGCACGAGCTTAATGGAAACTTCTCTGTTGCTCTAAAACTGAAGTAGACTTTTGCTTTTTGCAATGGAAGGTGAGGCAAGCCTGGAAAAGAAGTGATTGAGGAAATGGACCATGCTTCCTAGCTTTTGCATTGCTCACATACCATGAACACAATGAGCTGCACAAGGGCTACTGTGAGAGCCTGAAAAAGTCAGTTTCTGCTGCTTTTCTGGGAATCAGTCACACACCCTTAATCTCATTACATTTTTCATGGTTGACATGTGATTAGAGCACCTTCATCCACTCTATGATATTTTACGTTCCCCTAGAAGGTCAAGGAAGTGCATAAATGTTCAGTGATTGACCCATTGTGGGTAACTCTCCAAAGACTTGTCAAAGGTTTTGCAGCCTGAGAGCCTTTTATCTATAGATGCCAGGTACTGAAAGCTGGCATGGTCTGGTAACAGTGTTTGTGTTGATTGCAGAACATATCACTTCTTGCAACACTGGCATTCCAGAGATGGAATTCAGACCATGTCTATATGGAAACCAGTTTCATCCTCACACTAGACCCTGGATTCACCTATGTTGCTGGTAGTTTCTTTTGCTGGCAGTTAGTTATAGAGATAAATATAATTGTCCTGATTAGTGTAGACTCACTGAATACACAGGATGGAAAGTACCTGTGACAAAGGTTCTATGCATATTTTCTTGGGAATAAAATCTTTTGAAGACAATCGAAACTAGTTATGAGTAAACAACCATGGGACTGAAATCTGTATGTTCTTATTTAGCAGCACTATATTCCTTGACTATCAGGAGGAGTACATTTGTTCCCTGGCTTATCAGTTTTGCTGCCAACCGTTTCTCCAGAACTCTTGTAAAACTATCTAGTCATATATATATATATATTTCCTCTTCTGGTATATATATTCTCAAGCATCCCATCTCTCTCTCTCTCTCTCTCTCTCTCTCAAAAAATACACACACTCACACACACACATGCAGGTAGATATACAAACAAACCCATATATATTCTCAAGTATCTATCTATCTATCTATCTATCTATCTATCTATCTACATTCTCAGGCATCTCTCAAGCATGCTGAATTGTTGCATGTTATCCAAGTATTAAAAGCAGAACAGCCATGCCCTCAAAATATGCTCGGCAAAATAGCACCAGAGAAAAGAACACACCCTTTGGTTTTCTGCCATAATTTGCTCTTTCTGTACAAAACCAGGTGACAAAAATAACTGCTCAGATGAGAATCTTGCCAGCGAAGTCCCTTGTGTGTGTATCTTGTTGAGCAGGTATTTGCCATTTTTATGGAATGCAAAGAATTTCAAATACTGTCTGCAGAGATACCAAGCCCACTAATGCAAACAAAAATATTTTAATTATTTTGCATGCTGTCCATCCTGGCTTTGGATTCAGTCATGTTCATATCTTCAGTTATGATTACTTCATATGTGATCAACTAAAGGCAGGAAAATACCACATTTAGAAAAGGTGTTACTCAACCAAGCAGGCAGTTGCTGAAGGCCTGCCTAAAAAGTCTTTGCCTAAAAGATTTTTAAGCAAAAGCAAGAAGGGAGGTAGCCTAATCTCCTTGGGAAAGAGAATGACACAGGCCCCATCTACACTGCAGAATTAATGCAGTTTGACACTGCTTTAATTGCCATGACTTAATGCTATTGAATGCTGAGATTTGTAGCTTTGTGGGATATTTGGCCTTCTCTGCCAGACACCTCTGGTGTCACAAGAACTACAAATCCCAGGATTCCACAGGATGGAGACATGACAGTTAAAAGTCGTGTTAAACTGTATTAATTCTGCAGTGTGGCAGAAGCCACAATCTGCAAGCAGCCACCAATTATATAGTCCAAACATATCTCTATAGGTGCTAAGACTGAGAGAACATCTCCCACAGATCTTCAAATCCAGTCAGACTTATGTGGAGAATACAATCTTTCAAATAGCCTGGACCCAAGTTATATGACCAGCACTTTGAATTGTGCCTGGAAACAAACTGGTAGGCTAGAAAGATAATGGTAGCCAACAGAGGAGCTGTTGTAATAAGGGAATTATATTCTCCCTGCCTCAGCCTCAGAGGAAGGCAAACACAATTCCACTTTGAGAAAATCTTGCCAAGAAAGCCTCATGATAAGTTCACCTGAGGATTGTCATAAGTCAGAAATGTCTTGAAGGTACACAGCAACAACTGTTCCTATAGCTAGCCCTGGTTCAAAATACTGGAAGCAATATTTTGATCGAGATGCAACCATTCTTCAAAGGAATCTGTGGCCCTTCCTCGGCCCATCACCAAGCTGGAGCCCAGCTGTTTTTGAGGTTCCATGTAATTAACTGCTCCGAGACGTGTTTAATTTCAGCATCCCTTCTTTATTAGTTTCTCTTCGGGGTCTCCAGAAAACACAAGTGTAACAACACAAACTTTCCACACTGTTTAAGGTTACATAAACATAACAGAACCAGCAGGGGAAATGGAGCCCATCCATCCTGGTAGTGACCTAGCGATAAAAACCTTGCCCTCAGGCCCCACTCCCCTTCTCTGATGCTTCCCATTTTAGCTTGCTTATTAATCCTGCACCCTTGTCCCACTCTCCATCATCTGCCCCTTGCATCCCACCTGTCTCCCTCATAGGGTCTAGCCTCCCTTGTGGGCACCCGATCCTCTGCCCAGGATGGGTAGGGCCCTTCCCACTCAGCTTGGTCCCCCTAGGGCCCCAACCACTGCATTCTCTCCCCTCCACTCTCCAACATGCCACCACACCTCAGGACCCACTCCTTCCCATCAGATTGGGGTGGGAAGAGTCTTTTCCTCCTGGTGTCTTTTTCCAGGGAGGCCTGCTCCCTTCTATCCCTTCCACCAACCACTGCCTCCTGACTCCCAGTCCCCAGCAGCCTGTCTGCCTTTCCTTGTCCCTCACTGTGCTTCTCTTCCTCCTGTCTCTTTGACTCTCCAATCCCCCCTTCCAAGCTTGCAGGGTGCTCACATGCTTCCTTTCCTAGCTTTCCTTTCCCTCTACCTTCTGCCTCTTGTCCTTCATTCTCATTTGTTCCTCTGTTTCCCCTGTTTGTCGTTCTCTATCCCACATGGCCGCCACCCTTCCTATTTCTTCCCACATCTGCCCTGAGCCTTGGAAATTATCAGACAGGAGGGAAAGGGGGAAGAAAAAGGCATAATCCTAGCTAAATCATGAGATTGCACAGACGATTTTCAGATGCCCTCACACTCATCCAGGATTTATCCCAGGAAGAACCAGGAATGCTCCAGAAACAAACCATTCACAGGGAAATCCTGTGGCTTCTCAATAGCGTGAATGAAGAGCAATTGTGAGAGTGTGAAAGTTAATTGTGCTTCATTTGCGCTATTGTAGAAGTAACAAGGGATACCCAGAATGCATTGTGATGGAGGCAATCCATTCTCTTTGCTAGGATCATTTTTGCAGTGGACTTCAGTCTTCTTTTGAAGTATGGGGCACAATTTTGTTTTCACTGGATTAAAACAATGTGGTGAAGTAATACATTTTATTTAGTTGTCTTTTATTCTTTACGGGATGTAAACATGATTTCAAGACATGCACCATAGCGCCAAAATGATGCATGTGTGAAACAATTCCAATGTACTAATGATTCATTCATGGATGTGTGAGAAAAGTGATCAAAATATTATATGGTAATGTCACAAAAATCACGCGATTGCATGATTGTGCGAAAATATTGAATGCTATAGCGCTGCTGTTGCATTAGCTTTCATTAGCATGATTATTGCTGAATTGGCCCTGGTATGATAATCTTCTTTGTCCATCTCCCAGGTCTTCTTCTCATTCTCTTTCTGCTGACCTCCCACCTTCCTTTTCTCCCCCCTCTTTAAGCTTCGCACAGGACCTTCCAACCCCACCCCTCCCTCCTTGCTTTCCCAGGCCTGGCCCTCCTCTTCCTCTTTCCAGGCATGTCATAGAGTAGTCATCCATGTTCCTTGGCTCCACAGAGGTCCCAGTGCTGCAATAAGTGGCAGTGGGGTGAAAGGCACCATGGCCTCACCCCGGATCCTCACCCCAGATCTGTCATAGAAACCTCACATAAAGCACATTACAGCCATGCAAATGGAATGGAATTAAGGCATATGGTCCTTTGGCCAGATCTGACATCTTGGAAAACTGGCACTGTTGGAATGCTATATTAAATGTGCAAATGTACAGGGCACTGAGCAGGAGTCCCCAAGCACAACATTTTGGAATTGTATTTCCAGAGAGGACAAAAGCCACTGCAGAACAGTGCCTCCAAGTCCAAGCCCAGCAAAATGACACAGAAAGATACCATGGTGAAAATGAAAATATGCACCTTTATGACTTTTGCTTGTGCAAATGATGTTGTAGCATAAGCTTTCATAGACTTGGCCTGCTTCCTCAGATGCAAGTCTGAGATTGCCTATCCTACAACTTCTTTTGTGTAGTTAGTCTCAAAGGTGCTACCAGATCTTTTTGCATAGTGATATTTCAGAAGGACACGGCTGTTATACTACCATGGTCAATCGCCACTGTAAGGCCCAGTTGAATCAGTCAGAACACCCTCATCCTATCCAATTCCTAGTGTTGGTTGTCCACCAACACCACCAAAGCTGTCTGCATCCCTTCACCAGGCCTGAAGCCACACTGAAATGCATCTAGATAATATATCATAACACACCAGAAATGATGTCACATTACTACCAATCACTGTGGGCTGGTTTTCAGTCAAAAACAGATGTGGGGGGGTTCCAGGGGAGGAAAGCTAAAACAGTGCATTTGCGTTTAGTTTTCTGGCATTTGGGGCCATTATCTGAAAATCTGTCCCCTCCAAAATGAGACTGGAGTAGCTGGAGGCTTTAGCGCACTGACAGGAGGTTTCAGGGGCTGCATCTCCCCATCCCTGATCTACTACACACGTACACAAACACCTAGACAATCAAAGAGGAACAATCATGTATAAGCACACCCATCAACACTTTTTCCCTCATTGTTCTCCTCACTCCATTTGCCTCTCTCCTCATTATTCCACTCCACTCTCAGTCTGGCCCCATCCTTGCTCTCCTTCTGGTAGCAGATTTAAATATTTTTGTGCTACCAAACTTTTACAAACTGTTGAAGTTGGGTGCTTAATACTGTCTAGTGCTGGTTCTGATGTTTTTTAAGGATCTGTATATAGTTTTTAAATTGTTTTTATGCATTTTATTTTTTAAAATTAATATATGATTACTTAATTGTATATTTTATATTTTCATTTAACTTTCACAGTGTTTTTAATCTTTGCTGTTTTAAAATATTGTTAGCCACCCTGAATCCCATTATTGGGAGAAAGGCAGCATATTAATGAGTAATATCATCATCATCATCATGATCATTATCATTATCTTTTTCCTGTCTTCCCTTTGGATGGACCATATGCCCATAGACCTGGGCAAAATGAATGAAAAAAGGGACTTCTAGGGAGTTGAGAACCCCAACAAGAGAACCCTTTAAAATCTCTCCCACAAGTATTTGTAGGGTACATTCTGACAGCTGGCACACATTGAGAGCATCATCCTCCAGGGCTAGTCCAATGATCTATTTATAAAGTAGTACACTTGCCCCTCTGTTTTTGTGAGGGATCCATTCCGGAACACACACACACATGCAAAAATGGAAACTCACATATATTCAAGCCCCATTGGCTTGAAAGGCCACACGGTCCCATGCACA
The DNA here is from genome assembly GCA_026167975.1 of Phrynosoma blainvillii. Taxonomy (NCBI): domain Eukaryota; kingdom Metazoa; phylum Chordata; class Lepidosauria; order Squamata; family Phrynosomatidae; genus Phrynosoma; species Phrynosoma blainvillii. The sequence goes on along the minus strand of JANUYF010000002.1, from coordinate 202,658,525 downwards.
TGCCATCTTAGCCAATTGGGCTCGCCCCTCCATGAATAATCAAGACTGTGGATTTCTAAATACTGGCAAATTAAAGAAAGATTCAAAATGGATAAAAAGATACATGGATTTACAAAATGACAATCAGACTTGGAAAAGATCCTTCTAACAGAAGAAGATAAGTTAACATCAAAACTATACGAAATGTTGTTGAAGATGGAAACAGAGAATGAACAGTTAAAAAAATGCATAATAAAATGGGCAGAGGAAATTGGTGAGAACATACCATTAAAGGACTGGGAATTGCATTGGCAAAAAAGATTATAACATACATTAGCAATAGATTTGAAGGAAAATTATTACAAAAACAGTACAGGTGGTTCCTGACCCCTGAAAGATTAAATAAAATCTATAAAAATATCAGCAATAGGTGCTGGAAGTGAAGAGTGAGGAGGGAACCATGTTACATATGTATTGCCAGTGTACAAAAGCCAAAAAATTCTGGTCACAAAAACACAAGGAAATAACAGAAATTCTACAAATTAAATTGAATAAAAGCCCTAAAATATTCTTACAAGGTATGGTAGAAGAAGAACTGGAAAAAATATGGAAAACTTCTGTTTTATATGATAAATGCAGCTAGAATAATTTACGCTAGAAAGTGGAAAGACGAAGAGATTCCAGATATAAACAAATGGAGATGGAAGATTTTAGATTACAGAGAAAATGATAAACTAACACAATTACTTAAGAATGCACCTACAGAAAAATTTGAGAAGTGGGGCAGATTGAATGAATATTTATAGAAAACATAGCTGTAGTCCACATATATACCTTCCAGATTATTTCTTAGTTTATATATAGTAGAATGAAAAAATTGCATCAAGATGTAAGAATAGTAACAGCATTATTTATGTAAGGAAAGTAAAAGAATAAAAAAACTAAGGAGTAAGAAGTTATAAATGATTTCCTAGTTATAAACAACATTTAACATCAGTCCATAGGAAAAAGATTTGATTGAGAAGATAGAGATATGGAATCTGATTGAAAACAAGAATAGTATATTATATGGGGGGGAGTAGAAATTAAAAAGGATATAACACTTCTAAAAATATGACTCTGGAGTAGAGAACAAGAAGTATGTGTATGTGTATATTGTAAGTATTTTAATAGATTAATAGATTGTTATGTGCAGGCTTGTCCATGTTATGTCATGTCATGTAATGCTGTTATTCTTTTTCTTTTTAAACACTGGAAAATAAACAAAAAATCCGGGGGGGGGGGGGGGGAGAGAGACCACAAACTTCAAGTCCACAAAAACAGAGGAGTGACTGTATTTCTTTGCAGGTGAAAATTCTGATGGCACCTCATTCTGTAAGGGAAATCTGCATGTAGGCTCCCAGCCTCCCACGCTCACAGGTGATGTGTGGTTACAGATACACATTTAATCTGCATCCCAGTCTTCATTGACACCATCTGCAATTGGCTGAATATGTCTTTTCATATGCTTCGCCATTCATGGCTACTCATTGTTGTGCATGATTGCAGCTGTTGTTGTTGTTGTTGTTGTTGCTGTTGTTGTGTGCCTTCGTGTCATTTCCAGCTTATGACAAGCCTAAGAAGAATCTATCATGGTGTTTTCTTGCCAAGTTTCTTAAGAGGGGTTTGCTATTGCCATCCTCTGAGGCTGAGAGATTGTGACTTGCCCAGGTCACCCAGTGGGTTTCCATGGCCAAGCTGAGATTTGAACCCTGCTCTCCAGAGTCATAGTCCAATGCTCAAACCACTACTCCACACTGGATCTGCAATCATGCTGCTGATTGCAGCTTGATAAATGAATAGATGTTTGTCCATGAATAATATAAGTGATACCTGCAATGAAATGGTGCATTGTGAAGTCTGCCATTTTAGGAGTCTGACCAGTCCAGTCCAGTCCATTCCAGCCAGTCATGTTCTCCTTTATTGTCCTCCATTCCATTACACCCCATTCTATTCCTAGTGGTTCCATTGACTAATTAGATTGGCCATGAAACTATCTGGTCCCCTATCAAAACTGACTATGGGGGGTTGCAGACTGCCAGAAATAGTGCAGATTGAGTCCACTTTTAGGGTTAGGGTTAGTGCTAGGGAATCATGGGAATTTTTTTTTTCTGAGACATTGAGCCTTCTCTGTCAGAGAGCTCTGGTGCCACAATAAAATACAGTTCCCATGATTCCCTAACCCTAACCCTAAAAGTGGACTCAATTTGCACTATTTCTGGCAGTCTGCAACCCCCCTTTGCTAGCAGCTGATGCCACATTTTCTGACAGTTAAACCCTTCAACCATGGCTGGGGGGGGGGGGGGTAATGATGCCCTTCACATGATATCAAACTCCAGTTATCACAATCCCTGTCAGGCTGACCAAAAGTAAGGAAGTATGGAGACATTTCTTCATCAATATCTGGAGGGCAACAGTTCTCCAAGCTTCCTATAGAGTATTAAATTATGTTCTGTGGAGAAAAATTTATTCTGTTTTTCTATTCTGTCCTTCCCACCAATAGTTAGAGGCTAGCCAGTTTGACAACCTGAAATTCTTAGATTATATGGGGGAAATGGAATCTTTCCATCCATTCTTTCTAAATCATTTAAATGATTCATAAACTTTTAGCATGTGGTCTCCTTAATTACATGAGCTTTTAAAACATTAAAATATCCCAAACACTTTAACATTTCTATATAGAGAAAGTAATCCAACTCTTTCAACATTTTAAGCTGCAATGGCAGCCACCTTGCATCCCAAACTGGGGATAACCTCAATGGCAATAGAGTATAAGGTCAGGAAGGAAAAGGGGTATTGTGAGACTGGAGAAGAGAAATAAGAGGATATTTCAGGGCTTCCCTCCTAAATGTATTTCTCTGAAGCAAGAGCCCATTGAGTTAACTTTCAAGTAAACATGCTTGAACAGCATCCTTACTAGTTCATGGTTCAGTCCAAATGCTCACTAGGTGGTGTCTTTTTAAAAAAGTAATCCACAGAATCCAACAACAAGGAGAGCACTTTTTTAACTGCCATTGTTATGTCAGATATTGTTTTCTTGCACTTGGATTTTGTTTAGTGGAAGTACATTGGGCTCTGGAATTTATTGCGCGAGAGGCAGTTTAGAAATATTTTTAATAAATAAAAATAAACTTGTCATGAGCTGATGCTTGCTCTTCTCCACCCTCCGTCTGGTATTCCCTGTGTTCGTTTGGCCTCTTCTGGAATTTACTGGTAGTAGAGCTCATGTTTTGCATCTTGGAAGCTCTATGTTCAATCCCCAGTATCTCCAGTAGGTCTAGGGATGGGGAAGCCTGCCTGAAACACTGAACAAGCATTGTCAATCAGTGTCAACAATGCTGGGTTGGATGGAGTAAGTGCCTTCTTTGACACACAGCAGGTTCCTATGCTGCTATTTTATACAGAATGTCAACAGACTTACTAGTCACTGAACTACATTAAAATATAAGATGTTGTGAAGGAGAAAGCCAGAATGGCATAGTAGTTTGAGTGCTGAACTTTGGAGACTACAGGTCAAATCCCAGTTCAACCAAGGAAACCCACAGGGTGACCTTGGGCAAGCCACACTTTCTCAGCTTCATGGAAGGCAAAGGCAAACCCCCTCTAAACCAATTTTGCCAAGGAAAACCCATAATAGGGTTGCCTTTGGATTGATATAAGTTGGAAATGTCTTGAAGACACACAACAACAAGTTGTGAAGCAACAATGCTCAAAGGTACACACAAATTAATATTAACATCAAAACTGTTCATTGCCTTCCAGTTGTTCAAATGTAATATTTCTGTTTTCATGGATCCACAGCATTGTGCAGATTTTGCTCCACTCCCCCATTTTTATGGTTGAAAACAGAGCCATCTTTAAATACTTAAGAACTTTTGCCTAGCTTCTGAAGCATTCAGTAACCAACCAGGTTTTAGGGTATGTAAGGCCCCAGGCCAGGCAAACATGTCACTCCATGGGTGTGTGCTATATTCAATTAGTGTTAAACAAGTCCCATTAGACACCTGCCTTCCAGGTGTGTCAAAAACATGAATGCACTGCATTGATCTCCTGACTCTGAAAGCAGCCAAGCCCATGTCCTCCAAAGGATAAAAGCAGCCAGATTCAGATATTCTTCCACCAGAGCTCCACTCTCTCACTCTCCTTCTCCGGCAGTTTCTTTCATAGAAGCCATCCACCAAGATGAGCCGGCAGTCCTACAGTATTAGAGCAGGCGGTGGTATAAAAGGTTTTAGCACAGCCTCTGCCATCATCCCAAGTGTCAACCGATCTGGTTTCAGCTCACTTTCTCTTGCTCGAGCTGGTGGAGGTGGTTTTGGTGGTGGAGGTATTGGAAGGATCAATATCGGCAGCAGTGGTGGGGGTGGGGGTGGCTTTGGCAGCAGGAGTCTTTATAATCTTGGTGGCACTAAAAGAATTTCCATCAGCAGAGGTAGCAACCTGCGGAGTGGGTTAGGTGGTGGTGGTGGTGGTGGTGGTGGTGGTGGAGGGTTTGGTTTTGGTAGTGGCTCTGGCAGTGCATTTGGATTTGGTGGAGGTGCTGGAGGTAGTGGCTTTGGTTTTGGTGGGGGGCTTGGTGCAGCTAGAAGTTCCCTAGGCTTTGGTGGTGGTACTGTACCTGCGGTTGGCACCATCCAAGAAGTGACCATTAACCAAAGTCTCCTAGCACCGCTCAACTTAGAAATTGACCCAGCCATCCAAGAAGTGCGGAAAGAAGAGAAGGAACAGATTAAGACACTCAACAACAAATTTGCCTCTTTCATTGATAAGGTGAGACTTTAGTCTTCTATTTCATAAAAATATCAATATATGCAGGCATAAAGATATGGACAGAGAGAAATTAATGTCTTACTCAAAATGTACTGAAACAAATGGAGAAACTGATGGATGGGGAATCACAATTTTAACAGAGATGTATAAAAACTCATCAGAATAATGTTTTATTATGCTAATATGGATTTCAATATTGAAGTTCAAGGTTTTAAATATTTTTGAAGGATCATAACCAAATGCACTTAGCATCTTTATCTTCTTTGAAATCTATAGTCCTGGCAAGCATGGCTGGGAATGATGGGGACAGGGGTGAGGAGGCCTGAAAAAAAGAAGAGACATGTAACATTTTTGTGAGCAAACTAAATCTTAATTAAGTTGTTTGAGGATCTTTTTTTCACCCAAAATTTTATATGGGAAAGAAAAATCAGAGTTTGAACTCATATTCATGCAGTTGATGTTAAGATTTAATACAAAAATTGGACAATAATTTCCTTTTCTTGATCCTGTTCTCCACTGTTGCTTCCAATGCATCTTTGTTAGAAAAAGGTTCATGGCTCAGGAGTCAAATGAATGGGTGCTCAGACTTTGGACTACTGGGATCAATTTTGTTTTTCTACTAGCACCCTGAGGCTTACTAAGCAGAGCCAACTGCAAATATTTCAGGGCTAGAGGAGCAATTGAGTTAATTACCTATTGCATGCCATGGGCTGCCTATTAAAATATGTCTATTAAAATATACCTGTTACAAGAGCTGGCTATTAAAAGTTGGTATATAAAGATCAGGGATTGTAATGCAAAACTCTCAAAATGGCCAGTAGGTCTGTGCTAAAATCTGATTTTAAAACCTGAATGAGCACTCACATTTTAGAGGAGCAGCTAAGAAATAAGTGTCAACGTGGTGATGTGGTTTGAGTTTTGGACTTGGACTCTGAGAGGCCTGGTTCAAATCCCTGCTTGGCCATGGAAATCCATGGGGTGACTTTGGGCAAGTCACACATTTTCAACCTAAGAATAAGGCAATGGCAAGCCTCCTCTGAATAAATCTTGCCAAGAAAATCCTATGGGAAGGTTGTCATAAATTGAAGTTGACTTGAAGGTACATAACAACAGCAACAAATAATTGGCCAGTAGGAGTCTAACCAAGACAGAGAAATCACTGTGTGTGGTCACTTCCAATCTTACAGCCTGTAAGAGTTGAGATAAATAGACAGATATTTAGTGCTAATCACTCGGTTCCCAATCTATCTGCTGTTCTTCCACCACACTGCTGGCCTTTTTCACTATAGTGAAGCTTAAGAGAGCTGGCGGGTTTGCTCAATTCACATTTTGAAGAGAGCCGACCTGATTCACACCTTCTGGGCTAATGTCCATATCATAAATCAGTTTTATTTCAAATTTCAAACTTGACAAAATATCATGATGTCATTCCCAGCTCAAAAAGTGTACCAGAATTTATATAGAAATTCCTACTTTATTATAAAATATGTTTAGAATTGTGGAACTGGAAAGAAAATTCATCTAGTAATATATATTATGTGAGAAAATCCATTCCAAAGTAGTTATTTGAATATAAATTTGAGTACAAAATTTTCTATAATTTGTTTTGTGTTTTTTTAAACAAAAATCAGAAATTACTTGGGAAACAAACTCAATGAACCTAAAACTGATATGAATCTGAAATAGACTGAACCATATACTCATAGTAAAGTTAATCTGTGATGGCTTGATCACATCAAATCTGACTCATATAGCCCCTAAGGCTGCAATCTTATACACACTTCTTGAGAGTAAGTCCTGCTTAATTCTCTGACATTTACTTCTCAAAAGAGAAACAGAAAACTCTGCTATATATTGTCAATATTTTCATAATGGATGCCTGCCTTCTTTTTAAAAAGTTTCTAGTAGAGCATATACTTTGCATGCAGAAGGACCCAGATTCAAATACTGACATCTATACAGTTAAAGGATCCAAATTAGCACTGCTGGAACAGAATCCATCTTGGTTGTTGAGGAAGCTAATATTGTGTTGAATGTAAGAGGTAGCTTCATGTATCCCTGTCTTTCAGGTCCGCTTTCTGGAACAGCAGAACAAAGTTCTGGAGACCAAGTGGACCCTTTTGCAGGATCAAGGACTGAAATCTGGTTCTAACAAGGGCAACCTTGATCCACTCTTTGAGGCCTACATCAATAACCTAAGGAGACAGCTCAGTGGTCTGATCAATGAGAAAGGGCGACTGGATGGGGAGCTGAAGAACATGCAGGATATTGTTGAAGATTTCAAAACCAAGTAAGTGAATATCTGACAGCTGGGAGCCAGAGTTTGATCTGCCATTTTAGTTTAAGAATTGGAAAAGAGAGAGAGAGAAACTGAGTGGCGGGGGGGCGGGGCAGCGGTTTGAGAGTAAGAAATAGCAAATGACCATGATATTGCCTACCTTAATGTGTTCCAACATAGATGCAGGAGGCTGCATGCAGTAGTACAGTCGCCCCTCCAAAATCGCGGACTTGGGATCCGCGGTTTTGATTATTCATGGAGGGGTGACCTCTCACGGGAGTGCAACCCATTCGAGCATATGGGGATTGAATACACACAGTTTTCTTTTTCATGGGGGGGGGGGGCTGGAACAGATCCCCCATGAAAAAGGAGGGGCGACTGTATATGTCACCATATTGTGCTATGTATGTTGTTATATCTGCAAAACTGCAAATTATGTGAGTGTATGTGTAACAATAACCAGGACATTGACTGATGATGTCCTTGAAGGAGTTAGGCTACTAGAATATATATTGGACAGACACCTGGACTGTATGAGTAATGAACATGATGTAATGAACATGATGTAATGCCTGTGCAAGCCTGGACAGAGGTTGCATCAGCCGTATAAGAATCACTGCTCAATTTAAGCAGGTGTGGGTCAGAAGCATTGTGAGTTGTTGTAGTTGGTAAGTGTTAGAGAGTTTGTGAGTATTGGACATTTGCTGTATTGCTCTGCTATTGCTAAGAGCTGGCGAAAGAAGCTCTTCTGTTGCTGTATATAGTCTATCACCTATCCTCTGTAAATAAACCCTTCAACTGTAGCAGCCCAGTTTTTGCTTCCTGATTTGGAGAGTATTCCAAGATCCCTGCCAAGATACTGAAACATATTCACACCACACCTCAGCGTGACAGTATAAAGGGGAATTAATGCATTTGAACACATTCATACATCTCAAGCATCAAATGTGTTTCGCATGTGCCTATATGTAATTTATACTTCAGGAAAGGGTCATTGAGTTTATTGTTTTTGAACTACAACACTGAGGATGTCCAGACAACATAGATCACTCTAAAAAATAATGTTTCTAAGAACCAAGTAGAATGTTAACTCTATATGTAGCAGCAGCAGCTGCTGCTGCCAAAAAAAAGAAAGAAAAAGAAAAAGAAAAACATGGATTAAATACACAAAATTATTTTACTTGGATTGCACTGTACCATAGATATAACATTTGATTAATTACCTTCAAAGAAATTAAAATGATTTCAACACTTACCAGTATAGAAACATTCCTCTTGTTTTATTAGCTGCTGAAATAATATTTTAATTTCTGAAAAATGAACACAATCAATTTCTGCTTATCTATTGTCCCAGAACGGAAAGTAGTAATGCTCCTGACAGGTAATTTTACCAAAATATTTTTCAATATCTCTGGACTATATAAACAATTAATTCTCTCATCCCTTTCCCAACTGTCTCAACCTGGCTTAAAAAAAATAATTCAATGTTATGTTGATTAATATCAGGGAATGCTGAGAAAGCATTTTATAGACTCCATTATTACAAATAACAATACTAAAAAACAGTGGGAACTGGCTACTGACTCATGACTGAGTCATACGACCATTAATTTTTGATGTGGTGAAATCAACACTAATCAACATTTTCAGTGATTTTTGCTGGGTGAGACCAGTTGAAGGGAATGCTCCAGCATGTACTGATTGCATCCTGGAAAACTTTTAAAGGTGAGTCAAACCAGGATCTGGACATGTTGCCTCAAGTGTATGGCTCTGCCCTATGAAATCTGCAGGAGTAGTCAATTTGGCTATTTTTTTCCCATGTTCCCCATTTCTAAAAAGACAAAAGCACAGTGGGCCACTGACTCCGTAGGCTAGCAATCCCTAGATTTGAGTATCTCTGTCTTCCCATGCCCCATATTATTCAATGGTGGTGTGTGCCTGTGGATGTGTTGACATGGATGTGCTCCTGTTGCTGCCCATTGAATAATATCGGATGTGGCCATCTGTGATTTTCCCCATCTGTGAGAGCAGCCCAGAACCAAATCCCCACAGATGAAAAGGCTCCGCTGCAGTTGTGAAGATTGTTTAATGTTGAAGCACCTCTGAAAATAATAAAAAAATTAACATATAGTCAAGGACATCTTTCTCTGGAAAAGGAAATAGTCAATAGGAAATAGCTGAGTTCATTTTACAAGGATTTTAGACAGCTGTTAAGAGGGCCAATGGAAGCTGCTTGCTACCTAAGATGGTTTGTTTCATTTCTTTATTATTTCTTCATTTCTTTATTATTAATTTTTGCATTATTTACATATATATCCCATTTTTCCTCCAAGGTGATCAATTTGGCATACATGACTCTTCACCTCCCCCATTTGAGCCTCATAAGGATCCTATGAGGGAGGTGAGGCTGAAACCACATACCTGCCCTAAGCCCAGTGTGTTTCTTGGCATCAGAAGAAGCTTGAACTTGAGCCTCCTCAGTTCCAATCTAACATTCTAACCACAATGCTGTGGTTCTCCTTTAAGCAGTTCCAGTGCAATGGCTCAGTATAATAATAATTATTATTATTATAATTGGGAGTGATTGTGTCGATAGCCTTGGTAAGATCGGTGTTCCAAGTATGGACCAAGGCTTCGACAGAATCGCTGGCATCACCAGCCATTAAACCCTCTAAGGCTTTCTGGAAACCAATTGGATCCATTAGCCTTTGAGGGTGGACCATTCTAATAGGTCCGCCACCCCCAGGGGGACAAGTAGTGGCTCTTAGTTCCATCTTAGTATGAACTCGAGTAAGGGGCTTTGCTTGGGTCCATTGCAAAATATGTTCATGTCAAAGAGAGAAAGTTCACCAATGTGCTTGATGAACCACTGACTTGCTACACAGCCTGTTACCCAAGAATGACCCAGACAGGTTGTTGCCATTACATATCAAGACTGGCCAAGAACTCTATTAAATCACAACAAGACTGTCCTGACTAGAGATGTCTCATTTGGGTTGCCATCATCAGGTGTATCAGAACAGCTGCATTGCTGGATTACAAACAGCAGCTCCCCTGAATATTAGAGGTCCTCAGATAGTGTTGCCAAAGTTGCAAACTGTCCCCTGGAGATAATTTAGGAGTAAAATGACATTTTATGTACATTCAAATGCAACCAACAGTTCAAGCATTTACCAATCATCTCTTTGTAGATATTGGCTAGAACCTTGGAGGGTGAGAATAGATCCAGTCTTATCAAATTATTAAAAATGACATGCATTTCCCTCCCTTCTATTTGTACTTTCCATGTCTCCACAAAGAAATGTCTTGAGCAGTTGCTCAACAGGGGAATTCTGATGTTTTTGAACTTCATTTCCCAGAACTTCTAGCTACCATGGCCAATGGCACAGAATTCTGGGAACTAAGGTCCAACAGTATCTGGATCTTGCCCGCTTGAGAACCAAAATATTCCTGATGCAAACACATGGAGACTTCTTGAGGAATCCATTGTTCTCTGCCACAACGAGGCCTGTGACCTCACTGGAATGGAGACAGATTGGATTGCAAAAGAGGGGTCCCTGTTGAGATGCAAATGGATTTTAAATTTCCTTTGCAAATCTCCCTATAGCCTCAGGGCCAGAAGGAGGAGGAGCCTGCCTGCAAAAGATATCCTCCCCACCATACACCATCTTAACTAAAGACTGAAACAATATGTAGGCATCTGACCAACATCTCCTACTGTTTTTCTCCTGTTTGGTTTGTAACATCTTGCCTGATGAAGAAGCCCATGGAGTTTTGAAAGCTTGCAACAAGTATATTGTGCATTTTGGTTGGCCAATAAAGGTATCACTGATGGATTTTTGCAGGAATCTAGAGATTTGCAATGGGAAAAAACCCTGGAAAATTCAGTTAAAAGGTTTAAAATATATTTGAGAAATCCAGGCTCCCATGGCCCATCTCATATAATTTATGTCAACTGGCTTGTTCTGCTGAGACCTTCCCCTGTGGTTGTGTTCCCTGACTTGCTTCTCTCCCCAGCCCCCATGTATTAAACCATAATTCCCATCATCACCATATTTCATGATCTGCTGCAGGTGACGGAGCTCAAGTCAGTCACCTCTATCTGGGTGAGGAAGGTGGTTCTGTAATGTCAGTGAATTATACAGTAGGTTTAGGTGATTCCCAGCAGACCAATTTTCTATCTAAAATAACAAGGGCTCCAGAAAAAAAACAAACTAGAATTTTGGTGCTCCTCTGAGAAGATTCAAATCCCACATGATGGCAGTAAAAATCTAACCATAAAAATGCAAGATGTTACTAGTAACAAATGTAAGGATATGACTCTCAGTATTATCTGTTGGGTTGAAGCCTAAGGCATGTCTCTTTGGGCCAAATGAACTGGTTTTCCCCTGCCCTCACATTGTCCTGTTTTCACAAAGTGGGGCCATAATTCAACTATCTTTGCATGGGAAGGGCACTTCTGTGGCGAATCTGGGCCATCCGTGTGTTAAATCGAAAAATGAAAACTCACAATTTGCTGTTTCTTCCCAGAAAATCTGAAGCACTCTGAATGACACAGGGCAGCTGTTTACACAGCATCCCACTGTGCTGCTTGCTGCTGCCACCACCAGTGCACATTGCTCCCACTGAGGTCACAACCAGGTGCCCAGCCATGTGGCACCTCATGTTTGACCTCAGAGGCAGTGACTTATATCACTGTCTGCAGCGGTGAGCAGCACAGCAGGATGTTGTGTGAAGAGCTGCCCAGTGTCACTCTGGAATACACAGGTAACAAGGGGAACTCAGAGCAGCTTCGGGGCTGGAATACTCCAGGAGCAGCCCAAAGGATTCTGTCCAGTGTTTGTTTGATTTGTTTAGCTGTAGCTCCTTATGAGGAAAGAAAAATCACCATATGAGACCTGGTGGGGTGTTTGGGCTTAGCCTCAGGAGTGAGCCATTCTCTGCACTGAGGATTTTAGTGGCTGATATTCCAACAATTGAGTTGAGTCAGTAATAAGCCTTTGAACATTACTCAGCTTGGTTCCAGTGATGGTCTCCTTTTCTTTTTTTCTTTTCGGTTAGTTTGGTTATGTGCTTGAGCACCTATGATGTTGTATGAAAGATAACTGTGTACCTTCATTAATGGAGTGATAGGCAGGGGTAGAAATGGTGATGGGAGATAGGCACAGGAAATCCTTGAAAGAGAAGAAGCCATGGTGAATTATTAATTATTCCTATGTCAATGGGGTGATGAATTTGCTCTGGGTTTTAGTTGGAACTTAAAAGAAGCTATCCAAGGTGCTGAACATTAATATATACACACACACACCTCAATGACCTTGGATAGCTTGCTTCCTGTTCAAACTATGGAAGTACCAGCTGCCACCAAGAAGTTATGCCAATTTGCCATTGTGTGTGTGTGTGAGAGAGAGAGAGACAGAGACAGAGAGAGACAGAGGTGGGAGATGGGGGGATACCTAACCTTTATAATGCTGTATATGTTATCATGATGGGTTGTTTCTGATAACTGAAAACAAACATTGTAAACTGAAAAGGACTGAAAAGGGAAGTATATGTGTTTTAGATTAATAAGATCAACAATTGTACCTCATAGTCAACTGCCTGTGCACACCCTCTCACGGTATCTAATGACAGGGCCTGTCTTGGATTCCCACAGATGATGTGGGGATTTAATGAAAGGTAGTGAGGTATGTGACAGGTAAGAAGCCAGTTTGCCAAGGGAAACTCCTATTGACTGTATGACACAACTTGGACTGCTATCTCAGGCCACACCACAGTGGGAAATGAGACTTCTCAATAAAAGGTGGAATTAATGTGAGAGTTTTCCTTCAGGTTAAATTGGCAAATGAGATTTGGGGATTTTACTGCCTTCTCCTGGAGCTTGTGTGTTGCCTCATTTGCTTGAGTCATCTGGGGGAGGAATTTGCTTTGCAAGCAAATTACTGTTTTTCTCCATGGAATGGGGGAGAGAATTTCATTGGGTTTTGATATGAATTTACCAAAAAATTACTAGGTTCTTCACTATTACACTGATATATTTTTTTAAATGAAATAAATCTGAATGTAGAAGAAACCAAAGGTCTCTACCCAGGCCCAGGGTTTTGAATGTTTTCATCTCTTAACAATCTGAGTTGAAATCCTGCTATGTTTTTAAGCATGTGTGCCCTATCTGCAGGGGTCAAAAGGCCCGTTTCCCCCCCCCCCCCCCGTTCTGGTATCATCTTGTCCAGATGACACAGTCTTGAACCCCAGTTCTTATGCAAGCGGTCCAGGTGACATCTGACATATTCCTCACCAGAACTGGAGTATAAACCATTTAACATGCATTTTTTAAAAGTTACCGTAACTGTTACTCCAAATCTTCCTGGAAGATCTAGAGTCCTCCATTCCCAGCCCACAGCATTTGTCCACACAGGTATCCTGCTGAGCCAGCTGGCATATCTACTGCCACTTCAGGTCACTCTCTCTGAGGTCAGAATGAGATGACCAACATTGTGATCATTGCTGGGTGCCTTGTTCTGACCTCAGAAGCATGTGACCAGCTGTGGCAGCAGATCTGCTGGGCAGCTCTGCAGGAAGGCCTGTACAGAGAGATGCCGCAGTGCAGGAATGGAGGGGTAGGTAATGGGGCAGGTCAGGGAAGCCCCTGGAGTATTCTGTCCCATGCAGACAAGGCTCAGAGTTACCACTTCTTTCTTCTGAGAAGCTCCACATCTTCAACATCCATATGATGGGTGGGTACAACACAGTCCTCTCCTCCCTGGAAATAGCTGTGCTTACTAAATTTGGCTGATATAGATGAGGTATAAATCAGTTTCAGTTCATTTTTGTAGAATGTATCAAAATTTGCAAATGAATTCATATCCATGATAAAAAAAAACACCTGATATTTTAAAAATCAAATTAAATGCAGGATAAAGTCATATTGAGAAATATTTCTATCTCAACTGAGTGCAACTGCCTTTGCTGTGAAAGACTATGTGGGTTGGTCTATCAGATCATCCTGATGTGTGGAACGCACTGTCCTTTCTTATGCTGTGTTTTTTGTTTTTATTTCATGCCTTTCACCTCTATAATTTTATAAGTACACCCTCTGAAATGTAACCACCCTCAGTTTCTGGGCAAAGAAATCAAGGAACCTGTTGTACATATCCCCCAATTGTCCTGATTTGGCAGGGAGAGTCCCAATTAATCCTTGGTCATCCTACATTTTCACTTGCCTTTAAAATGTCCCACTTTCTCTCTCTTCCTCCCACCCTCACCCCCTTATCTTGGCTTACTTCAATTGCTGAAAAGTGAATTCAGAGTGTGAAATTAGTTTGCACTATGTTAAGTCAACAGGAGAGAAAAAAGAGGAGGGGGCAGAATCTTGTCCTTCCTAGAAGGCTGAGATGAAAGTAAACTGCTGCAGCCTCTTATAGCTTGTCCCACCTCACTATTAATTTTTGCTATCTTGACCATAGTCTGAGGTTGCTTGACAACACCTATCCTGGTTTAATCTGCAAAATGTTGAAAGGTATGGTAGTATCAAATTAGAGATGGGAAACATGTAGTCCTCTGACACTGTTTTTGTGGCCCTCAATCATAAAATCCAGCAGCATAAATAAATTAAACATTACAAGTTTAAACAAGCAATAAAAATCGGTATGTGAGTCTCTAAAATTCAGCAAACTAAGTATAAGGTGAGCAGCATTTTTGACTTAGGATGCTACCACAGAAAGGTTTCTTTTCAAAGTTGTCAGTGACCACTGATAATGTATGCTCCCTGAAAAGAATAGCTGATCATACTTTTGTTACTCTTTGCCCAATAAATGAACGACAGCTAATGTTTATTTTTTGCTCCCATAGATATGAAGAGGAAATCAATCGGCGTACCTCTGCTGAAAATGAGTTTGTTATGCTCAAAAAGGTGAGGTGGTACGCATGGCACATTAACAGTCTGCTGGGTTATTTGAAATGCCCCCAAGATCCTGTATTCAGAGTGACTCTCAGGAGAATATCACATGGGAAGCTTGTGTCCTCCTCCCATCATAAATCGGCTTTAAATCATCCTAATCACGCAATTGAATTTTATACCCCTATATGCTTCTCCCATCCTTCTCCCATGTTTAAAGTGTAATGGAGCCATCCCTCTGCACTTGTCCTGTCCGTAAAGCATAATGGAGCCACCATTTGGTAATAAAACGGGAACATCTCTTGCTATATTTCATAATGATTTAGAAAGCAGACAAAGGACTTTTCATGCTGGCAAGCCCAAGGCTCTATGAATCTGTTCAGCATTTTTTTCTTTCACAATTTTTTCTGCAGTATGGAAGAGATAAAAGAAAGCAGTAGACAAACAAGGGAGGTTTGAGTGAGGAGAATTCCAACATGTGAAACCCCTATAAAATTCGGTGAACAAGGCCAAACAATTTCATTATAAAAACCTCATCTGAAATTACTCGAGATAACATTGTGAAGGACACACATGCAGGCGTATGACTTGATGTAATGGTGGGATGGCCCTTCTCCAGAACCCTCCTTCTTCATGACCATAGGTGGTTTCTGCTCAGGACAATCTAAAAAACCCCATCTATTAGTTCTATATTTTTGAGTGATTTATGTGAGGCATCACATAAACCTTGGGCTAAAACTTCCTTTGGTCTCCCAATTGCATGCTTAAGATGTATGAGAAAGTGGTGGCAATAGCAGCTGAATGTACTGGCCAGGTGATCGTCTTGGGTGCTGGTTGAGGTAAGGTGGCCCATGGTCAGAGTCAGATAAGGAGGGAGAGATCATTTCTCTCCTGCATGGCCTCAGGTCACCAGTGGCTTTTGACTCATTTTCTTTACCCTTCACTCACCCCTCCATTTAGCCCTCCCAAAAAACTAGTTGCTGACTAAAAAATATAAACAGGTAGAAGGACCTAAGCATTGGAGTCTGTCTCCCTGACTTCAAAAAGAGGCTGTCCATTCATCCTGTGCAGACAAAATTGTCCTTTTCAGGGGTGAAAAATTTTAAAAAATTATTTTGGGCATGTTGTCTTTTGTAATGTAATCCTGAACATATCAAAGTATAAGCTTTTCACCCAATGAAATCTAGACTAATTTGATTTTTTACTGTCTTTTTAGGATGTGGATGCAGCATACATGAACAAAGTAGAGCTGGAAGCAAAAGTGGATTCACTAACTGATGAGCTCAACTTCCTGAGGGCCCTCTATGAGGCGGTATTCAGTCTTCTTATACTCTTTGACTAATATTGAGAAAATTACCATAAACCCTTCTCTTTAAACCTTGAATCCAATTCTAGTATGAACAAGTACACACGTCAGTGGCTGAAGTACCATGCAGCAGAGCTGGGCAACTCTGGCTGCTGGGCCATCCCAAAATCACTTGAAAAGTGATTGAAAATAACATCCAGAAGTGACTATAAATCTGCTTCCATTTGCAATTGTGGTGGGAGTGGGAGTGCACACTACCTGGACCACAGACTGAGCAGTCACAGTGGTCATCTGGTCACAGCCTTCTTCACTATGGAGAGTGTAGAAGGAGAAGGAGATTAGCTTTAAAATGCCATAAAAGTCATCAGGATAACCCGGGATCAAATTCCCTGCTGAGCCATGGAGGCCCACTGGGTGATCTTGGGCAAGTCACACTTAGTGTCAACCTCAGAGGAAAGCAAGCCTCCTCTGAACAAATCTTGCCAAGAAAACAACATGATAGTGGCTTTAGGGTTGCCATAAATAGGAAATGTCTTGAAGGCACACGGCAACAACCCCCATGTGATGCTGATCTCTACAAGAGTAAATATTTTATATAGCTCTGTGTGATGCTAGAAACAAACAAAAAGCTATCCTCCTTCTCCAGTCCCAAAGTTGAGAATAAAATTATGTATGCATTTGAAACTTCTCTCTCATCCTAATTCTCCATTTCTGCACTTTCCAGGAATTGGCTCAGTTGCAGGCACAGATGTCTGACACTGCTGTCATCCTCTCTATGGATAACAACCGGGACTTGGACCTAAATGGCCTTGTCTCTGATGTGAAAGCCCAATATGAGGACATTGCCAACCGGAGTCGAGCGGAAGCAGAAGCCTGGTACCAAAACAAGGTGGGCAAGTCCATTTCATACCCTCCGACTTTCCTGATTTGGCAGGGATAGTCCTGAGTAATTGTCTGTCCAAATTACTTTTTCAGCTGCTTTTAAAGTATACCTGTTTCTCTCTCCTCTGTTTGCTTTTCCGTTTTGTCCTCAGCTTACTTTTATTGCTGCAAACTGAATCTTGTCCTCTGCAATAAGCTCATGCAGAAGCAAACATCTGCAGCCTCTCTTAGCCTGGATATTCTTCCTCATTAAGACCTTTTGCCACTTTGACCACACTCTGATGTTGCTAGGCCACATATGTCCTGGTTTTCATCTGTGAAATGTTGGAAGGTATGCCAACAGCTCTGAAGGGGGCCTTGGAAAATGCATTGTCTCCCTTCCCTGGATGTGGTCCCCCTGAAAAAACACCAAAAAAAAAAAAAAAAAAACACCAAAGAGCACTCCAAGCATGATAGGGCACACTCTTCATACCATATGTCATATATATATATATATATATATATATATAGAGAGAGAGAGAGAGAGAGAGAGAGAGATGATAAACAGCACTACAGCCTTCAGACTGTGTTATTTATTAAAACCTCTTGGATCTCAGAGCAACATCTTACTTTAAAGTCACACAAAATTTGACAGGTTTGTCCTGGTCTTTGAGAAGCTGACACACTTCCCAGCTGTTCCCACTACATTCTACCCAGAATAGAAAGCAATTATTTTTTCTTCCACCTATGAAGCCTACCAGTACCAAGGCTGTCCAGGTTCACCTCTTCAGGAGGCAGCAGAAAACAAGATTGCAAGGTTATTTGAGGATGGAGAGGTGACTGTTGAAATAATTTGGGGAACAGGCCATACATCAGTGATAGAGCTGCTGCTTGGCCTGCAAAAGGTCCAAGGCTTGGTCCCAAACATCTCCTGTCAAAAGGATCAGGCAGCAAGTAATTGGAAAGGCCTTTCTCAGCCTGAGATGCTGGAGAGCTGTTGCCAGTCAGAGTACTGGCAACAGCGGACCCTAGGCTGGCACTGGGCTATGTGGGCAATTACACTGAAAAGTATAAAGCTAAAAGCTGGGGCTGAATTTAATTTAATTTAAAACAAAAACAAAAACAAAAACCAATTCTCCTGCCAATTCTGCTAATGTAGTCTTGCCCATAAATACCTAATTCAGAGCCTTTGAATTTGAACCCCAACTTTAAATCCTTTAAATTTGAGATTTAACCATTTTATTTCTAAATATGGATACTTTCTCAGAAGCTGTGGTATGAAAGTGCTGCATTTGATGAAATGATGCTATTGCTTTAATAGCCAGTGGAGGTCTAGACCAGGATATATACAGGTCAATATGCAGACACACAATTTTCCCCACATGCTTGGAGTGCTGCTAACATTTCCATCTTCAAGCTTTTGCCTAACATCTGAAAGGTTTCCCCAACTTTTAGGATCATCTATGTGTGTGTGGGGGGGGGGGGTTCAAATTGGTTTCAGTACAAAGGATGGAAGAGACTCTGTGCACACATGAAAGATCATGAATAGCCCTGTGAACCCTGGATTTCTTTAAGAATATGTATCCTTCAGTGTCAAAACTTTTGTTCAAACATAAATGTTTGAATTACAGTCTAGGTCACAAAGGTTGTAATCCTGTACAAGTCCTCTGACAGAATGACCTACTGACCAAGGCTGTACATCTCTGTCCTCCTTTCCCTCCCTATATTTACCTCCATTCTGCTTTTGTAGTTTGAGGAACTGCAAGCTACTGCAGGGAGGCATGGTGATGACCTACGAAATACTAAAGGAGAAATTTCAGAGCTCAATAGGATGATTCAAAGGATACGCTCAGAAATTGAAAATGCCAGGAACCAGGTATGAAAATCTATAACTGATATCATGTTGTCAGCACAGAGTATAGCAGAACAATATGTTAATTCATGGGGGGATCCACTTGTTACAGTTCCTCTGGAAGAGATCTTCATCTGATGCCATTGCCAGGGTTTTGTTGATTAACATCAGGAAATGAGGATTGCAGTTCCTACTTTTGGCTGGCCATTACTGGAAAAAAGATGCAGAAACAGATAGACCCCTAGTCTAATCTAGCAGAGCTCTCTGCATACTGATATATGTAAATGTGTGTCAGTATATGTCATGTGTGTGTGTGTGTGTGTGTATATATATATATATATATATATATATATATATATATATATGAAAGAAAGGAAGAAATTAGGTAAATTTCTTAAAGCAATACATTGGAGCAAAAGGGGGAAAAAACCAAAGGGCACTTTTATGTTATAGCACAGTTAAGCACTGTGATTCTACTTTAAATACCATGGCTGCTTGCTATGGAATCCAGGGATTTGTAGCTTGGTGAGTCACTAGAGTTCTCTGGATAAGAATTGTAAATGCTCCTCCCTAAACTACAAATTCCAAGATTCCATGGGATGTTGCCATAGAAGTTGAAGTGGAATCCATAGAACTATAATTGTGTAGCATGAAAGGGTCCAAAGAACAAAAACTGCATGTGAAAATTATATCCTATACATGTTCACTCAGGAGAAAATTTAACAGAGTTCATTCCCTGATAGATAAGACTGCAGTCTAAATTCTTCAAAGGGTAAAACATTAGTAAAGGTACAATGGTGATGACAGTAATGATGACTGCAAAAGGATGAATGACAAAAGGGAACAAAGAATTTAATCATACCCACTATCTTTTTAAGTGTGCCAATCTGCAGACGGCCATTGCAGATTCTGAGGATCGGGGTGAGTTAGCTCTCAAAGATGCTAGAGCCAAGCTCATTGAGCTGGAGGAGGGTCTACAGAAAGCTAAGGAAGAAATGACCCGCCTATTGAGGGAGTACCAGGAGCTCATGAATGTCAAGCTGGCCCTGGATATTGAGATCGCCACCTACAGAAAGCTATTGGAAGGAGAAGAAAGCAGGTAAGCCTGGGTCATAAGAAGTAGGATTATAACAGAGAGGCAAAGAATATTTGCAAATTCTATTATATTCAGTGAGAATGAGTGTCTAGACACATCCAAGCACCGTGTTGAGAAAAGAAAGACATAGCTGTGTTAGTGTGGAAAATCAGTATGCAAAGGGATCTTCATATGGTTATCTACTCTTCTTTGCTTTATGCAAGAGCCTTCCTCCTGCCTCTGTCCCCTAACAACCATTAAAACTGAATGTGTCACTACATCTACATACCCAATAATAATAATAATAAGTTTTATTTATAGCCCGCCCCTCTGCTAGGCAATCGGGGCGGGTTACAGCATTTTAAAACAGCACAGTTAAAAACATTCTCTCCAAACATAATCCCTCCACCCACCCCTTAAAACAAGATTAAACCAAAAAATAATTAAAACAACACAAGAATAAATTAAAAACTCAATCCGGAGTCAGTGGTCAATGAGCAAGTTGTCCCTCTCCATGGACAGATATTATTGTCCCTCTCCATGGACAGATACCCAGAAGCTTCTGAATTTGAACTGAACTTCTGACACACGACTGGCTTATATAGGTCTGGCTCTGTATTTTCTACTTTAGATATGCATCTGAGGAAGTAGGCTCAAATCTATGAAAGCTCCTGCTACCAGCTTTCTTTCAGTTAGTCTCAAAGATGCTATAAGATCCCTTTGCATACTGTTGAGAAAATAGTCAACCTCAATGAGATTTTTTTTTTTGCATTTCAGTTTTTGGTGAAAAATTCATTGATGCAACAAAAAAAAAGCCCCTCTGGATTTTATGGGAAATAATGTTAATGCAAAAAAATGTTTTAATAAAGAAATTCTGAGGGAGGGGTGGAGTGGTTGACTGTGATCAACAAGTCTGGAAAATGTCCCTCAAAAAAAAAAAAAGGAGAAGGAAAAAAGGGACAGGTTTTGAGTATCTTTCCCATGATATATTGGGAAGAATGAATAATGATGTAGCAGACTGCAGCATGGTGGAACAATAGGGGAGGACCAGAATGTAGGGAGCAAAAGATATAAAACAGTCATGTAAACCCTTCATGTGTAAAGGTGTAGAAAAACCCAAAAGAAGATCATACGCAAATCAGATAAACTGGATTTGTGAAGTCGAAGGCTTTCAGGTCTGGCATCTATAGTTTTTTGTGGGTTTTGGAGGTTATGTGGCCTTGTTCTGGAAGAATTCCTGATGTTTTGCCTGCATCTGTGGCTGGCATCTTCAGAGAGTAGTGGCATGGAAGTTGATGTCATGCCACCACCCTCTGAAGATGCCAGCCACAGATACAGGCGAAATGTCGGGAATAAATTCTTCCAGAACACAGCCACATATCCCCAAAAACCCCCACAAAAAACTATGGATTGGATTTATCAAGACTCTCTTCCAGGAGAGAAGAGAGGGAGGGTTTGGTTTTGTAGGGAATTTTTATTTGAGTGTTGTTGTTGTTTTTTAAAAAAATCATTACATTAAGATTTTCTCTAAGATTTACCTCTCAGTTCTCATTTATATTTCCACCTGAGAATATTATTCCCTCACTTCCTCAGTGTTTTACATGGAGAACATTGGCCAGTCCCTGTAGGTAGGCTAGCACCAGTCAGATTTGTAACTCTGTGCCATAGACATTTTTCTTTCCTGTGGCTGCATCCATCCATGGAGGGACTCAGAATGGATGAATGAGCTGTGGAAAGTACAAGCACCTAATGTTTTTAAATGGCTGCAGACTGGGAAGGTGGTGGCAAGAGCTGCCACATAGTTCAGATTTAAGGCCATCTGGGAATTTTGTATGAGGCAGCAGTTGGTAGTGACAGTACCTGTCACCCCCAGCTTGCTTGTCCAGCTTTGCCCAACCAGAACGCCATCATCTAAGCCATCATGGCAGAAAACAGTTGTTGTTGTTGTTGTTGTTGTTGTTTTAAAAAAGTGATTTTAAATTTCTTTTTCAATAGGCTTTTTGGAGAGGGAGTTAATCCTGTCAGCATTTGTAAGTACCTTGTTCTTGTTGTTGTTGTTGTTGTTGTTGTCTTACTGTTTGATCCCATATGTGTCTATTCTGAAGCCACTCCTATTGAATTTAGAAGGGCTTATTCCCTGTTAAAGTATACAATTGCCTTCTTGTTTATTGTTTCTATGCTAGCTATCTGGCCAATAATAAATTATACAATATCAAATATGTGAAATATGTTACAATAATACTCAGTAAAGTACAAGGCTGTTGGAAGATATGAAGGCCCCACTACAGGAAACCACAGCTCTGACTTTGCAAGACCTGAGCAGGGCAATTGATAACCGGTGCTCTTTTAGGTCTGTCATTCCTACAGTTACTATAAATCAAAGTCAACTTGTTGGCAAAAAGCAATAGCCCCCAGATCTCCAACTGGCTGGGCAAAGGGAAGGAAGTATGTTTAGGAGACAAGATTCACCAGGTTGTCTCAGGTGGATGCCAGTCTATTGTTCAGAGACCAGACTGAGAATACACACACATGCATGCATCTTTTTGAGGGTAAGCATAGGATTAGCTTCAATTTTTAATCTAGAAGAAAGTAAATTTGTTCCCTAGCTTTCAAAAATTTGGGTGACTCTCTAGAGTATATTGTTAAGGGATATAATTCAAATTAGATACCTGAACAAATTCCTAGGCCATTCTTAATACATTCTTAATTCAGCACCTTCCAGCAGAACCAGTTGGCAACCATAGCAAACATCTGTTTGTTTCTTGTCCCAATTAAAGGCAGGTACCTTTTCATCAGACAGATTCCCACACCCATCATGGGAAGACAGTTATGTACTGTGGTAACTGGGAAAGGCTGTCCAAGAAGGTGGTAATCTCAAATTGCTTTAGACTGGATTGTCTGGAAAGAGATAATAGCAGAGCTTCCTACTATGATCACTCTCCCAGCTGGCCACAGAATTCCATCTCCTCTCTCCAAGCTGCAAAACATATAGCCTCCTTCTTCAATCAGACCTGTCCCTGATGCTGTGGAGCTCTCATCCGCTGTTCCCTGTTTAAACAACCAAACCTTTTCTGGTTTTTAAGTAGCATTGAGCATATCTTCATCTGCTGCCTGTTTCACCATATCACTTGATCTACTGCCTGTTAGCATAAGGAAGTGATAGGTGAAGCTGCTATGGGAATTCTCCACCAGCTATAATCTCTCTGTTGCCCCACCAGATACAAACAGCCCCCAATGGTGGACCAAATTCCTCACCCCTTCTATAAATATGTCCCTGACAGAAGGACTGCAGTCCATGATGTCAGTCTCTTACAGCTGCTTACAAAGGCCAGCACAGAAGATGACTGGTCTAAAAAAGCCAGAGAGAACCAAATCAGTCTTAGCTATTTCTTGTGCATACAATATAGGAATGTTTATATGACAGACACCTAAACAACTACTTGTGCTTTGTTGACAGCTGTTGTGAGCTCCAGTGGCAGTGGTGGAGGTGGAGGTGGAGGCGGAGGTGGTCTCGGAGGAGGACATGGAGGTCTTGGTCTTGGTCTTGGTCTTGGAGGAGGAGGAGGAGGTGGAGGAAGTCTTGGACTTGGTTTTGGTTTTGGTGGTGGCAGTGGTGGGGGGTTGAGCTTTGGAGGAGGCAGTTTCAGTTCTGGGAGTGGGAAAGGCATTGGGACAGGAAGCAACTCTGGTGTGAAAATTATATCCAAAACCTCCACTACTCAAAAGAGCATCAGAAGCTAAAACTTAAAGAAAACTCCAGAAAAAAAAAGAGTAGGGAAAAATGCACATATATCCCCACATCTCTAGTGGGCATTAGCAGTGGTGTCAAGTAAAAAAAGAACAACCTCTTCCCATCCCTGGCTCTCCCCGTGGCTCTGGAGCATCCAGTCTTTCTCTCCCTCTTACTCTCTGGCTTCTCTGTCCTTCTTGTCCACTCTGGTTTCTTCCTCCTCCTCCTCCACTTCATTTGGCTTCCCTTTTAACCTCCCCAGCCTCTGTGTCTTTTAACAATTGCAACAACCAGTTCTGGTAAACTGTTGCAAACCATCTGAGTGTCATCACTGGGCATTAGTAAAAGTCTTGCCTGTTACCATTCCTTCAAAAAATGGATAATCTAATAAGAGCTGCACATTGCCTAGGAATTTGATCAGGATCTCTTTTTTTTTCCCCCTCCTGAAATGCAATTTGAACTAAAATGTTACAAAGATTTTTAGCAATATTATTCTTATTTGTAATGAACAGGCCAAAATTTTATATAAAAAGTCAGACGTGCATATCTGAAAAAGTGACTTACATTGGAATTTTGTGCTGTAATTAAAATATGTATATGCGTGTGTCCTCAAGAATGCAAATGAACATGTATGTGTGGAATGTTTAGCCATGAGAATATATCAAAAACTACAAAGGAATGAAAATTGAAACTTAGTCTGATATCATGAAAATCCAAAATATTAATTACATGTTGAAACAATAAAAGTGAACCTATGCAACAACTATTAATGTCTTGTCTCTTCCCCTTGTTTTTAGAACTGGAGGGGGGATGATTATCTTTAGTGGAAAAAGATCCAGCTGGGAGTAGCTCTGATATTTGGTATATATGCAAGGACTACTACAGATGTAAAGATTATTTGTTAATACAGTGGGTCCTTGTTATCCACTGGAGTTAGGTTCCAAGACCACCACCCCATGCATGTTCAAGTACCATTAAATACAATGGCATAGCAAAATGGTGGCCTGTATGTAAAATGGAAAATCAAGGCTTGCCATTTGCAATTTATACTTTTTTGAATTTTTCAAGTTGTAGATGCTTGAATCTGTGGATAAAAAAATCCATGGATTAGGAGGACAGTCTGTATTTACATCAGTGGTTGTCAAACTTTGGTCCACAAAATGTTTTGGACTTCAGCTCCCAAAACTCTTGTTGCCCCAGCTGGCTTGAATTCCTAAGAACTGCAGTCCAACACTTGGTGGACCAAAGTTAGTGAGCCATTGATTTACATCCTTATCAAAAAAGAGTGTGTGTGTAAAAGGATGTAAAACATTTGTATCATCATCAACACTCATATCCCCCCCCACAGAGAAAATGGGGGCTAGGTGCAAGATCCTTTGCACTTTAGGACTTGTGAGAAAATATATTTGCACAAAAATGCATATGCTTCTTTCTTAGCAGAAAATACAGTGCTTACACACAGTGGTGCCCCCACCCCTGGTGTCATCCAATGTAGAGGGCTGCTAGGAGGGAGCAGAGGCAGCCAAAAGGGTGTACTCAGCCCTATCCTTTGCCACCATGGTGGAGGTCTCCTCATGAGGAGGCCTTTACTGCGGCAGCAAAGCCAGGAGGGTTGCAGCAGGTGGAGGGCCTGACCAGCTGTCACTGCTTTTCTGGGGTGTCACTGGGGGAGGGTCGCACCCTCCTAGTGATGCCACTGCTTATGTGTATGTGTTGCTTGCTTTCAGATCATTTCTAATTTATGGCAACCCTATGGCTGATTTATGGCCAGGGAAGTAATTATTTCCTAATAGCATGTTGACATAGGCTGTTTACACTGTTTTTCCTTCACCTTTGCATTTCCCTGTGTACAAAGAGTCAAAGGCTCGATTTGACTGCAGACTATCTTCACATTGGAAGGGTAGTTCTGCAGTGAATCCAAGCCATCCCTGTCTTGATCTGGATTTTTAAAACTCACCATTTGCTCTGGGTCTTCCAAGAAGATCTAGAGCACTCTAAGCG
Source organism: Phrynosoma blainvillii (assembly GCA_026167975.1). Taxonomy (NCBI): domain Eukaryota; kingdom Metazoa; phylum Chordata; class Lepidosauria; order Squamata; family Phrynosomatidae; genus Phrynosoma; species Phrynosoma blainvillii. Next base: position 202,632,740 of record JANUYF010000002.1, on the reverse strand, counting down.
AATCAAGATATTTACACATCTAGCTATGCTGTTTCACGCTGCTGGTGGTGTGGGCACCCCATTTTCAACCTCAGAGAGAGTGGCTCACACCAGCTTTGGTACATATTTGTAAACAGCCGTCTAACATCTAACAACCAGTGTGCCCAGGTAATGGGGGGGGGAGGGCAGAAATCGAGGCAGCTTTGGTACCCGAATATTCTGGGATCAGCATTAAATATCCTGGTCAGTGTAGACTCACCCCAGGTTTCTTCTCAAAGGTATCAGTGAGTAATATCAATTTTCTTCCCACTGCAAGAACATATTTTAAAAAACCTCAATGTTTGAAAGCTACTGGTAGTTTAGGCCTCATTCTGAGTAAAATTCACACATGGTTGTTTTGCACAGAAAACTGCATTTTCTGCACACACACAGAAAAAGCATTTTCAATTAGAGCAATAATGTTTCAATGCAAAAATATTAACTACTGTGCAGAAAACAGCGTTTTTTGTGAAGAATATGCTTCAATTAGGGATTTATTCTTCATAAAATTCACACAATGTTAATTTGAAAAAAACAGCATTTTCTGCACAGAAAATAGAATATTTTGCAAAAAAAAAACATTTTTGAGCAGACATTAATATTTCTGAATTGAAATATTAATTTCCATGTAGAAAATGTTTCCTGTACAGAAAGTGGTGTTTCTGTACAAAATAATCATGTGCGAATTTTGCAGAGAATAAGTCCCAAATTGTGAAGGTTCTTTTCAGTCCAGGATTCTTCTCATTAGGATTTCTCAACACTCAAAACCCACATTTTCCAAGCATTTTTGAATATTTTAAAATATTCTTCCCATCCATAATTCAGGCCTGAGCCCACCCTATCCCCACTTGCTGGAAAGCAGTCACTGAAATTGATGGGGGCCTGATCTGGGCTGACTGCCATTTCCACCCCCTTCTATGACCAATCTCCAGTGTGACAGGCAAAAGTAGGACTCCTGTCACTATTTCTCCTTGCACTGGATATCACTGGTGTGAGGAAAGTGAGGCCATAAGCCAGCTGCTTCCTAATCAATGGAAATAGACCCCTGTCAATCACAGTAGCTGCTGACTGGTAAGTGGGAATGACTTTTATGGTCCCTACATGGCCCTAAATTAGGAATCATGAATATAAAACACTGCCATAGAGGATTATGGCCAAAATTTTGCTCATGGAACTGTGTATTTTGTGCAACATACATTAAGTCTCACTTTAGCCATTTTGAGTCATACTCTTGGTGGAAAAGCAAGATATTAATAAAATAATTGATTGACTAACTAACCAAAAATACAATTACCTGCATTGAAATACTGAGTTTTGTATAGTAAAAAGGAATTATGCACAAAAGTTGTGTTTTCTGAGCAGAAATGTCACATTCATTTTTTCAAAAACAAATTTTCTGAAAAAGAGTCTTGAAGTGAGTATAGTGGTTGGAAATTGTACAGAAAGCTTTGTATTCTTGCACAATGAGAAGAAACTTCTCCCGTCATCAGCTCTGTGATTGTTCCTGACCATCTTCTTCATGGTCCCATCATTGATGCCATTTTGTTGCTGCTGCCACCATTGAGAGCATGCCTGTGTTTAGTGGCCCTTGTTTTGGAGGAAGCAGAAAAGGATCTTTACATGGAAAGACATTTGGAAATCCTGGAGAAAAGCTAACAAAGGAAAAAAATGGAACCTAGATGAGATTCCCAAATTTGAAAAGAACTTCTGCCAGGAACATCCTGATGTTGTCAGGTGTACTATGCAAGAGACTGAACAACACAGAACAAGCAAAGAGTTTGCTATTAAAGGCCATAACTTTCCAAAACCTGTTATGAAGCTTACTTTCTTGCAAATGTTATGGAAGTAATTCAGCGAAAGAACTTTACTGAATCAACTTCTATTCAGGCACAAGTGGACTAGATATGGTTGGGGTAGCACAAAGTGGATCAGTGAAAACATTGTCATAGGTGTTGCCTGACATAGTGCATACAAATCATCAGCCTTTCCTTGAGCAAGGAGATGGTCCTATTTGTCTTGTGCTGGCATCAACTTGAGAATTAGCTCAACAAGTGCAGCAAGTAGCTGCAGAATACGGCAGAGCCTGACATTTGAAGTCTACTTGTATTTATGAGGATGCTCCCAAGGTACATGACCTGGAAAGAGGTGTGGAAAATTACAGTGCAACACCTGGCAGACTCATAGACTTTCTGGAAGCTGGAGAGACCAACCTCCAGAGATGTAGTTACCTTGTTTTTGTTAAAGCTGACAGAATGCTTAATATGGGTTTTGAACTTCAGATCCAAAAAAATTGTAGAACAGATTAGACCTGATAGGCAGACTCTCATGTGGAGTGCAATGTGGCCTAAGGAAGTTAGGCAACTTTCAAAAAACTTCTTAAAAGAATATGTACATCTCAACATTGGTGCACTGGAGCTAAGTGCAAATCACAATATTCTGCAGATGATTGATATACGTAATGATGTAGAGAAGTATGACAAGCTTAGAGTCATAGAATCATAGAGGGAAGAGACCATAATGGCCATCCATTACGCAGGAACTCAAAATCAAAGCATCCCCGACAGATGGCCATCCAGCCTGTTTAAAGACCTCCAAAGAAGGAGATTCCAACAGCTTATTTGGTTGATGGAAGAAACTATGAGTGAGAAAGAAAATAACACAGTTGTGTTTGTGGGGACCAAAAGAAGATGTGATGACCCTACTAGAAAAATGAGAAGAGATGGGTGGCCAGCAATGGTTATCCATGGTGACAAACGTGAACAGAAGTGAGACTGGAGAAATTATTTGTTCTTACATGCAAGAATGAAAGAAGCAAGGATTTACATCCCTGCCTAGGGCACTGAGACTTCCTCATCTTCTTCAGTTTTCAGCAAACTAGCAGTCTCTTGCAAATGCTTCCATGAGTGGATGCAGTTCCTTCGTTCTCACAGTCTTCCTTTCAGTGTGACAAGAACAATATAAGAGCACCTCACTGAGAAAACATAAAATTCTCAGGCATGTTGAAGATAATCGTACATTTATTTCTGCATTCACAGAGCCCCCTAGATTGCGTCAAAGGTCATGAAATGCTCCATACACTCCAGAGCCATCCAGAAGTTGACCATGATCTCTGGCATGAAGGAGTTCACCTTTTATGTTTTGAGTCAAACAACATGGGTAACTGTTTCAGAGTGGATCAGTCCCTTAGTCCAGTTATTGCATGGAGGAATCATGCCACCTTCTAGATGTTTTTGAAATGAAACTCGAATCATCCCTTACCACTGAATAAGCTGGCAAGGGCAGATGGGAGGAGAAGCTCAACAACATTTGGAGGACTGTACATTCAACAGCCCTGATGTATTTATTCTCTGTCCTGATTGGCCTAAGCCAATTGGGTGCACCCATTGGTTTGGTCAAATCTGAATTCCACTAATACCTTTTGTCAGCTTTTGCATTGGCATCACCCAAAGGGGCCAACAAATGACTGGGGAGTGACAAGAGTTTGCCCTGCTCACAGAAGAAGTCACAAACACTCCAGCTCAGTTACTTCCAAGATCACAGCACCCCCTTGCTACAGCACAAGCTTATCCATGCAGTTGAAGTTTCGCTCTAAATAATTCTAATACACAATCAAAGATATCCTTCTTCAAGGAGCCTCAGGTGTGAATGACTCATTATTGGCAGTGCACAGCGACAGGAATGCCTGCAAATGAAACAAATTGTGCAAACATCAGACTTTTCAGGTTGCCGTGAGAAAATAAATTGGCTCCTTCAGTTCAGGTTCTATCAAGTCTCCTGATAGAATGAGAAGAGGGGGGAACCAATCCAAAAGAAACCACCCTAATCTTGGAAAGGTTTCCAACAATGGGACAATGCAGATGCCCTTCAGCCATTCAGATCGGATACCATCTCTGGGCTTGTATTACACAGGTCTGGCTATGCAAACTCCTACAGGGTGGTTCTTCTGCAAGTCCTAGTCATCAGACTGCACTGCCTGTCTCCTCCATACAGGACTACCATGAAATCAAGGAGGTTAGCTTAAGGGAAACAGGCTGATTCTGTTAAGTAAGTTACACCCAGTACTTCAACTTGTGGAGCACAGAAACTGAGCGCTGTGATGTTTTCCCATCCAGATGCTGATGAAGTTGACAATTGTTTAGCTGGAACTATAGAGCATCTGATACTTGCCTTGGGGGCAGATGAACTGCGGCACAACCACCTGAACTGAGCAAAAAGGAAAAAACATTCAAGATCAACAAGTTGATGTGGAGTCCAGCTCCAGAACTGACCAGTAACTGGATTTAATCAAGAATCCAACTCAATGGGATCTTTTTTTTTTCTTCACCGTTATCTCTTCGGTTTTAATTGCATTAGAATGTCAAAGGCAGAAGGCATTTGGGGAAAGAATGCATATTAAATTATTTCTCACAGTTGACAGCTTGAACTTAATGACACCTACATTACAATCTCTGAGCCGTTGGCTCTGGAGTTATATCACTGCAACTAAATTGCAAGGAATGATTTAGGAATTATATAGTCTATTTTAGAAAATCAAACCTCTACCATACCAGGGAGAGGATTTCCCCCCTATTAATTTAAAGGTAAAATTGTTTTCCTCCCCAACAATCAAAGATTTCTAGTATCATAATCTCTAAATAAAAAAGTAGAGTAATAAAACAAATAAAAGTATAACCGATTCCAAAACTATTGGTTAGATTGCAGGAATTTCAACACAAACTTTTTGTTCACTTTAATTTCATCATTATTCCCCCCTCCAGAAAAATTGCCTTTTCTTAAAGCAAATCAAACTGTAAGACATGGCCACAAAGCAAGAAATTGTGGGATGGCAGAGGCTCCGTTTTGTTATCTTTTTTAAAAAAAAAATCAGTAAAGAACTGATTCATCAGCCAATGGAGCATGTAAAGATGACACAGCAAAATCCATCAATAAAGGATATCTTGGTATCTTCTTGTGCCATTAGGCAGAGATGATAAAATCCTAGACAGTGAGAGGTGGAAATTTAGAAATGATGCAGTCTAACTCCCTGTTCAGTGAAGGAATCTTGTATCTGTAGCATTCCTGGCAGATGTTGGTCTAGCCTCTAGTTAATTATCTCCAGTGAAAGAGAGGCCACTATCTCATCATGGCATCTGTTCCACTCATGAACAGACACTTCTCCTGATGTTTTGTCAAAATAGAGAGATATAGATGGGCTGGTGTTTTGAGGAATGGCATAATAATCTAATCCAGTATGAGTGTGTGCAAGTTTTGTAGGCAATCCATTCTTATTGATGTGCTTGGATGATTTTAAATCCCTTACGGTCCTAACATGCTCTGCCCCTGAGCAAAAATAACTTTAGAATTTGCTTGACTTTCTTATTAATTCTATCTTCCTGACACCCATACACAACCCATGAAATTTTTTGTCAAGAGTAATTAGGTGACCAGCATCTATTGCCATTTTTGAAAACCATTCTAAAATCTATGATTAAGAAAATTTGCCAAGATGTGTCTGCTGATGTAGCCAATCAGTAAGGGGCTTTGAAGCTACAGTCCTTAACACACTTAGTAGGAAGTAAATCCCACTGAACATACAAGGGACTTACTATCCAGAAAACATGACTGGGAATGTGTTCTGTTCAAGAAGACAACTCAGTGGATGGAGCACTGGCTTCAGAGGAGAGGGAGCCTAATTCAGCCCTCTGCTGCACCCATCTTAGCTTCAGCTCAGTGGTAAAGCCAATGGAGCATGTATAAGAAATCCAAAATTTAGTGCTGCAAATTTCCAACTTTTGGGCATTAGGGCTGAGAAAGACCCCAGAAAGCTTGTGACAGACAGGGTAGACAGTACTGAGCTCAACAGAGTAACGTTATGTCTCAGTGTTAGGGAGTTTCACAGATTTAATCAACCTCCTAGGTTAGCTGTAGAGCAAATTGCATTGGAATTGCAAAAATCAATGTGCAACACAAGGTTGTTGATGGTAAGATTCCCTGGTGTCATAGAAGAACCCAGATGGCTGCCATTGGATTCATCAAATTTACATTGCTATCTTTTTGTGCAGATCAGGTCTTGCAGGAAAGCATTTTCCTATCCTTGTAGAAAAGTAGCTTGTTTTGAAAATCCTGAGTATAAAATATGCAGAGTTGTAGTTATGAGTATTTCATGCCCCCCATCTTCCTTAATGAGATACTCTGCTAAAAAGGGGCCAGGGGAGATACCTTCATCAGCCTCACTGATAGTGTGCACTCATTCTTGACTGAAGACAATGCCTCCCCCACCCATCCACTTCCACACTGGCGAGCGGAGTAGGTGTGCCTGGTGAGACAAGTCGCTGCAAGGCATATTAAGCATATGAATATATCAGATTGCCTTGAAACCTGTGCCAGGTTCTTTCCCAAACAAATAAAAGGGGAGGTTTTTCACTCATCTATATCAGAGGGGTTCTGCCTTCTTCATTCTCTGCTCTTTCCCTGCAGCTCTGCTTGTAGTCAAAACCTTTCTTCACATTTTTCTGCCACTCTCTGAGCAAAGCCATCATGAGTCGTATATCCTATCGAGCATCCACCGGAGGAGCAAGCAGAGGCTTCACCTCTGGCTCTGCAATTGTTGGTGGTGGGAGATCAGGTTTCAGCTCCTACTCTGTGTCTCGGGTTGGAGGAGCAAGAGCTGGAGGAGGTGGTGGCGGCTATGGGCTCGGCGGTGGATTTGGTAGCCGAAGCCTCTACAACCTTGGTGGAAGCAAGCGGATCTCCTACAGCACCATTGGTGGAGGCTACCGATCTGGCTTTGGTGGTGGTGGAGGAGGATTTGGTGCTGGTGGAGGAGCAGCAGGCTTTGGGTTTGGTGTTGGCCTTGGTGGCGGTGGTGGTGGTGGCGGGTTTGGTTTTGGTGGACCTGGGTTTGGAGGACCTGGGGCTGGCTTTGTGGTAGGTGGTCCAGGTTTTGGTGGAAGAGGTGGCCCTGGATTTCCAGCCTGCCCACCTGGTGGCATCCATGAGGTGACTGTCAACCAGCACCTCCTGCAACCCCTCAAGCTTGAAATTGACCCAGAGATTCAAAGAGTGCGCACACATGAAAGGGAACAGATCAAGTCTCTCAACAACAAATTTGCCTCCTTTATTGACAAGGTAAGTTAATACCTGTAATTAATACCTTCATGGCTGTTAATACTTCTGAGGCACCAAATCTATGGTGAATCAACATAAGTTCTTGCCACCAGCATTGTGGTTCTTTGAGATAATCTAAAGCATTGGAAAAAAGTCATTGCTTATCTATGACTTCTCACCATAAAGTAGGCACATGGGTTAGAATGGGCAATCACGTCTCTTACTATCCAAAGTCATCGTGCACATCCAAATGTCAGCTTTATGATCTACAGCAGGGGTGGTATAAGATCCCTGGAAAAATACGTGCCAGCTGAATGACAAAATACACTTCTAGATCCTGGACCAATTAAAAGGTCTCTCTTTTTGAAAATGAGACATGACCAAATTGATAAACAGAAGCACATCTTGGCCCAATTGCATCATTATGCATGACAGCAGTAAAATCAGTTAAGGCTCTGTGCTTAGGCTTGACTCATTTGCTTGAACCCAAAGTACAAAATACTTTAATTAGGCTTGACTCATTTGCTTCAACCCTTGCTTCCCAAAAGATGACAGAGGAAAAGGGAGAAATCCTAAGTATGGTCCAAAATATATTCTTTTCAAAAATGGATGGCATACATACATGAAGACAGGGGATCAGGACTGTTTTGCTTTATTTATACACTTGAAGCTTATGATTACACCTACATCCTATTTGTGCATTTTTTAAAAAAGGCATGAGGAAAAAATGTTGTTTGGTAAACATCAAGAGAGAAAGGATTGAACGCTAAATTTTTCAGCACATATTTCAGACTAACATTCATTTTTGGAAAGGAGCCTCTAAAACAAGCATGGTTTCATTAAGCTTTTAGATGATGTAACAATCACTTTGTAGCACAACACTCTGAATTTCAGGAGCCAGCATGATGTCATCATGACAGTGGTTCTTGGGAGTAGGCTGAACAAGACCAAAAATGTAATTACTAAAACGGAACCCCTCCAACCCTTTATATATATATATATAAAAGATGTGCCAATAAACAGTTCTGTTACTTGAAACAGTAGTCCTTTCCCCATTATTTTGCTGAAGAATCCTCTTCAGGATGGCTAATCTATTAACTTCTCTTCTGAATGATATCGGTGCATGCTCAGTGGGGACTAGCACATGCCCATTGGGCAGACTGCCATGCTTCCTTACCAGTTTTTTACAATTCCCAGCTGAACATCTATCTCCTCTTTCTTTGGGTTAAGCCAAAGACTTCTCAGAACAAGTGAGGGCTACTTCAATTTCTGTTTCACTATACTTTTGCTTTTCTTTCCAGTGGATTTTCAGATTGTTAATCACATGTAAAGCATTAGCAATTCCTTGATTATTCTGTCTTGCAGGTCCGGTTCTTGGAACAGCAAAACAAAGTCCTTGAAACCAAATGGGATCTCTTACAACAGCAGGGGACAACCGTTCGACAAAGCAACATCGAGCCCATTTTTGAAATGTACATCAATAACCTCAGGAGGCAGCATGATGTTCTAATGAATGAGCGGGGAAAGCTGGATTCAGAACTGAGAAACATGCAAGATCTCGTTGAAGACTTTAAGAACAAGTAAGCATCTCTCCATTCCATATCCAGATGAACAGAAATATTCAAACAAACCATCAGAAAGATATATGGTCAAGAGTTTTTGCTTAGTGATGTGTAACCCATTTCTGTGAGCTTTCATTCTGAAGCTGACCCCAGTCATTTCAGGGGAGCTTGCTCTCAAAGAAGTTCAAATGGAATTCCAGTCCTAGAGTTGGCAAGAACTTGAAGGCTGGCACCATTTATTTACTTCGAAGTAACCAATGGACAATTCCATCTGGCATAACTGGGAGATGTGTGACAAAGTTATTCCTTTTTATTTCTGGAGTATTTGAGATGTAAATGTTGTCTCAGTTGATTGGATCAACTGAGGCATGTGCTTAATGTCTATGTACCACTAACACATTCATTCAGATTGATTGGCTGTTGCATGGGCTCATAAATCATAACTATTCTTTTTTTCATGCTCATTAACCAAACATCCATTCGTCTGGTATTTATAAAAACTTTTTGCTGGCCAAAAACTTGACAGAGGTTACATAGATGAAGTATCTTAGAAGTGGATAGATAGATAGATAGATAGATAGATAGATAGATAGATAGACAAAACGTTTCTTGGCACCTTCTTATTCCAATGAAAACTACAAAGCAAACCACAAACACTTCTCTACTATTTTTTGTATCCATGGCAGACATATTCTTCTTTGAAAACTTATTTGCTGGAAGGCAAAATAAACTACCATGAGACCTGGCACTGCAGTGCTCATGAGCCAAACCCAAATCCTCTTAGTCCTTCTCCAATTGACGCTACGCCCCACCCTGCCTACTGGATGGGCTGATTTGGCCCTAAGTCATGATGCTTCATAAAGAGGATGTCTCTATAGTAACATGGTCCTCTTGCCAAACCAAAGTAAAGGAACACAGATTAAATTAGATCTTGCTACAGATTTGCCTTCCTTAGGTGTGTTTTCTTGCAACAGTTACAGAAGCCATTCTACATGTATCTGGATATATCCTGTGTGGAGATCTCCAGCTAATCTTGGCTCTCAGATGTATATAATCATACTTGTGGTGGCCATACTTCTAAATGCATGCTCTTTTATTTATATATCCCTTTCTTAGCTGTACTTTTTAAAATCCTTGAAAAGTTTTTTTAAAGTCATGGATGTATGTCTAAAACATTGAAAGGTTTGTGTGACAATCCTTCAGTATTCCAAAACCAAATGTGTGCCCCTCCCTTTAGAAAAGTAAACATAGGACAAAGTACTTGAAATCACCAAATTAACCAAGCCAGTTCACATACTGCAATGGTGGGGTAAGAAACCAAACAACTTTTATACCAGTCTTGACCAAATTGGCTCCCTCCATAAAATTATGGGAGTTATTGTTTGATTAAATTGTTCCTTATTATCACTCCTCCCACCTCACCATATCAGTGGATTACAGTTCCTAGGGATTCCTCATGGAAGTAAAAATGATTGGGTTGATCTTCAAAGAAGTAATTTAGCGGCCAATCACCAACATTGTCTTGGACAATGTCCTTGAAAATGGTCTGAAAAAAATCTGTTGTTGCCCTCCTTATATACTGCTTGTCTGTGCTTCCTGCATTGAGTTCTCATATTGAAAATCATAGATATCACCTTTTTTTCTTTGTTATCATAACAGATATGAAGATGAAATCAACAAGCGTACAGGTGCAGAAAACGAATTTGTGGTGCTTAAGAAGGTAATTACTTTTAAATAATCAAAACAGGTTTTGTATCAAGTCAAAGTAGTAATCCTCTTCTAGCCTAGAACAATCAGGTCTGATGGACAGGTACCTTCTAGGACATATTATATTAACCAAAAAAAAACCCTTTCAGCTGCAAATATTGATGATTATTGCAGCTGAACATTTTGTACTTTGTGAAAAAATGTACCCGCGTCTGTTAAAAAATAATGACTGTTCATGTGGCCTAGTCAAACCTAATCAGATAGGAAAGGCTACAGGCAGTGCCTGCAATATTAGATTCTTTATCAGGCTAAAAAATCTAAATTTACTGCATTGTTTAAAAATACAGTGGACTGATGAATTTTAAAATACAGTGCAAACATACAATAGATTTCTCCTACTGAGAAATAACACGCATGCACACACACACACACAAATGCATCTTACTTTCTCCATGTTTTCTACAGGATGTTGATGGTGCCTATATGAACAAGATTGAACTAGCTGGAAAACATGATTCTTTGAATGATGAACTTGAGTTCCTGAAAGCACTCTTTGAAGCGGTAAGCATCCTCCCTTATGTACTCAAAAATTTCACTTTCAGAGATTAAAAGACCTCTCGTTTTACACTTAGTCAGATCATTGGAGCATCTAGCCTGATATTATTGTCAGCTCTGAGAACTGGGGCCCTCTCTCTCCAAGGTATCTTTCCAGGTCCTGATAACTAGAGATGTCAAGAGTTGAACTTAGGATCTTCAATAGACTGGACATGCACTCTGCCACTGAGATATGGCTCTAACAGAGAACATGGAGGCTCTGGTCCCTCTTGGTTCAGCAGTAGCTGTGAACATAAAATTAACTCCTAAACTCATAGCCAGTTCTCTTTCCCACACATCAGCAGGCCAGAATAGTATAGCAGTTTGAGTGTTGAGCCAAGACTCTAGGAAGTAAGGACTTGAATCCCAGCTCAGCAATAGAAATCCATGAAATGATCTTGTGTAAGTAAGTCATACTTTCATAGGCTGCATCCACCCTACAGAAATAATGCACTTTAACTACCATGGCTCAATGCTATGGAATTCTCAGATTTATAGTTTGTTCTGGCATCAGAGCCCTCTGACAGAGTAGGCTAAATGTCTCATAAAACTATTCCCAGAATTCCATAGCATTGAGCCATGGCAGTCAAAGCGGTGTCAAACTGATTTATTTCTGCAGTGCGGATGCAGATTTAGTCTTTGAGGTGAGCAAGGACAAACCTCCTCCAAATAAATCTTACTAAGAGAACCCTATAGTTAGTATCATCTTGAAGGCAGACATGTTCAGGTTTGGAGATTTTATCTTGAAACTACATATTCTTCTCTCCCCCATACCTGCCAAATTTGAACAACAACAAAAATCATTACTAGTTACCATCATTATCCTTTCACAACATAAAAAGGCAGTCTAAAATGAAAAATCCCAACAGAAAATAATTGTTCTTCTGTGTTCTGGTATTGCCAAAAGGGAAGAAGGGAGGGATGGGAAACCTCCAAGACATTTTAGTAGACTTGAAATACATGACTCTTTAGAATGATATTCCATTGTGGAAAACTTCATATTTTTCTTTGGAAACAGTGCACTTCCCAAGGAGTTTTATGTGTGTGGGTATTTTGGTGTGTGTGGGGGGGGAGGGGGTTGGTATCTACCTACATCTGCTAATATATCTGCAAAGATGAATAGACAAGCACAGACTTAGTGACATCAATTATCACATCTTGTGCAATGCATGTGCAGTTTCCTCCAGCTATTATTACTGGATCAAGACAGATAAATTGTATTTGAATAATGCTTCTCCTTTGGGAAACTGTCTAGTCTGAACTTGATGCTAGCATGCAATGGAAAATCCATCTCTTTCTTTGGCAACCTGTCCCAGTCATATTAATCACTTGGATTGGGAAACATCTCTAAGTGATTGCATCTATTCAATTCAGTTTGAGTGCAGAAGCAGCAATTGGAGCCAGTTTCATGTAGCAGCTAAGATTTTTGACTGGGACATGAAAGACTCTGGTTCTAGTGTCTATTGACCTAAGAAACTTTGGCTTGACCTACTTCACAGTTTTTTTGTGAAGATAAGGTGGAGGAAAGTAGAGCCACGTATGCTGCCTTGAGCTCATTGAGGAAAGATGGGATATAAATGAAATTAGCAAGTCATACCAAAAGTAGTAAACAACATCAACATCAACAACAATTCATGAATGGATAAAACCACAAGTACTTTCTTCTCCAATTTACCTTTTTAAAAGAGTCAACAAGAACCTCCTTGTCTATTTCTATATGAAAGAGCATATATGAATGGTGGATGAGGCCAGAGATTTCAGACTTCCTATGAAAGGTTTAGGCTTGAAAAGGAGATGCATTGTTCACCATGCACTTAGGCTATTTAAAATCATAAATATTTGGAAGAAACCACAAGTGCCATTCAGTCCAACCCCCTGCAATGTAGGAGTACGCAACCAAAGCACTTCTGACAGATAGCCATCCAGCCTCTGTTTAAAAACCTCCAAAGAAGGAAACTCTACTGCACTCTGAGGCAGCATAAACCAATGTCAAACAGCTCTTTCTGTCAGGATGTTCTTCCTAATGTTTAGGTGGAATCTCTTTTAAAAGATGGCAACATTTGAAATGTTGAAGTGCTACATTATGGAAACTCAAAGGAAGAAGAAAAGTCCACTCCCAACTGCAAAAAACAAACCAAAACATGAATTCAGATTTCAGTGTGGGCTTTGGCAATCATCCAGTTCATGCCCTGTATATTCAAGGCTATGACTTTTTTCATGTGTCCCATGAAATGTTCAATGTTAAATGACCTGGTGCATATCTTGTTAAATTCACCCCCATGCTTAAAAACAAATTAAAATGTCTGAATCCAGATTCAATTTTAATTCATTATAAATAATATCCACTGATATAGATGGGGGTGCACATCAAATGACAGCCTGTTCAGTAGCCTTTGAGAAACATCCTAATGTGGGTAGAAATTGAGCTGTGTCTGGACTTGTCCTGGAGAACCATATGGAAAGCTAGTTCCTCATGTGAATCTCCTTGCTGAATCAAGACAACTGTCTGCATCAAAATGTTTGTGATGAGTTCCAGCAAGTTTGCTTTGAAAATACAACAGCATGCTCCCCCTCAATAGATTAGCACTTATCCAATTTATTAGAGATTTTCTTCTCCCACAGACCATCTCCACTTCTTCAAAACAGTAATATTTCCTTTACTTCATGCAGTATAAATGACATGGGTTTCATCTTCTTGCAGGAACTATCGCAGATGCAGCAGCACGTGTCTGACACCTCTGTTGTGTTGTCTATGGACAACAACAGAAACCTGGACTTGAACAGCATTATTTCAGAGGTCAAGGCACAATATGAAGACATTGCTAACAGGAGCCGTGCCGAAGCCGAATCATGGTATCAAAGCAAGGTGAGTAAATAAGGTCTTGTCTACATGCGCCAAAGGGTTTATTATGCCCCCCCCCCCAATTCTGGCATTGTCCTAGTTGGACGATACATGACCCAAATGCTGGTTCTGATGTGAGCAGTTCAGATAATGTCCAGCACGCTTCTCACCAGAGTCAGGGTTTAACAGCCTTAAAATGAAGTTTTAAAAAATGAAGTAAAAGATTAATTTTTTTTAAATGAAAAAAAAACTTACCTGTTGCTCCAGATCTTCCAGGAAGACCTTGACTCCTTCTGATTCCACACCACAATGGCTGTCTGCATAGGTGTCCTACTTGCTGCTCAGCATATCTGCCACCACCACAGGTTGTTTGTTCTGAGGTCAGAATGTGGTGCTCAGCATGGGATTGTTGTGGGACACCCATGCAGACAGCCACTCTGGTGTAAAAACAAAGACTGAGGGCAGGTCAACTGTGGTGCCAGGATATCCCAGGTTGCCCTTGGAGTATTCTGGCCAGTGCAGATGCTCAAAATGGTGACATAGTGAAAGACAGGTTGAGTCTCCCTTATCTGGAATTCCAAAATCCAAAATATTCCAAAATTGAAAATTGTCCATATGGATGGCTGAGATAATGATACCTTTACTTTCTGATGAGTCAATGTACACAAAATTGTTTTATGGACAAAATTATTGAAAATGTTGTGTATAACATTACCATCAGGCTATATGTATAAGGTGTAAGTGAAACAAAAAAGATTTTTGCGTTTAGACTTGGGTCCCCTCTCCAAGATATCTCATTATGTATATGCAAATATTCCAAAATCCAAACCATCTGTGGTCCCAAACATTTCAAACAGGGGGTATTCAATCTGTATGCCTATTAAGCAATTATTAAACATCACATAAGTAAGAATTTTTTGGTGTGATTTGAGTCACACAAAACTTAACATTGTGTAGTTTTTAAATGTAGATATTGTATCAGTAACCTTACTATGGTGATGCAGGTGGAAAAGTCAAATGAACTGAAGACACTGAAAGGTCTGGCAAACTATGGGCACCATTATGGAAAATCATTTTAGAAATTGCAGGGAACTGTTTGGTTGTGGGTTTTTTGCTGGAGAAACATTCCAAAATGGCTTTCCCCATCTGCAACCTAAGCTAGTACATTCTGCTTTACTACTTCAGCAACTATGTTGCTGCTAAAATGGTTTCACTTAAATGTGAAGTGAATGTGGAAGGTATTTATTTGAAATAAATAAATAAATAAGGTAACAGTCCCATCAAGACGATCTGACTGGAGAACTTTTCTCTTTCCGCCCAGTAAGGCAAATGGCATGCACAACACTAGCAATACAGATCTGGAAGGAGATAGGAACTTGAGATGTGAATGCATAGGCAGAGAACACAGGATAGATCCCTGTGGTGAGATTCCATCCCCAAAGTAGTAAAGGGAAGAAGCAATCCCAAAACACTGAATAAAGAAAAGATTAGCAAATAAAATTTAAGAACGTATTGACTGGAGCATTTTGAAAACTTTCTTCCTCTTTTCTTGAACTAGTCCTATGATATTAGGTGAAGTGAAGCCACTGCCTCGGGCAGTAGAAAATTATACGTTATTAAATTTATTAACACATGTTTTTATTAGAAAAGGGGAAGAACCACTTTGATTTTTTACTACAGGTTCCAGAATAACTGAGGTCAGTCCTTCCCATAATTGACAGGTGAATCTTCTTTGTGTGGAGGTGAAAGCTCACCCACAGGCCTGCTCAAAGATGTAGCCTCATGTGGGGAGGGGGATATTTTGGGGGGGTATGCGGGCACGTACATGTATCTGATGTGTCTTTCACACAATTATATAGACCAAAGTTGAGCCCGTGTTGCTTATATTTCCTTTCAAAACTTTGTAAGTCAGTATAATTTTATGAAGGTCCACAAGGTTGATGTGATGTGATTAAACTATCTAAATTTTCACTGCAATTCTGACAGATGTTAATTCCTGCCTTAGATGGAATCTCTAAAGGTGTCCTGAATTCTACTATCCAATTTGATTTTTGAGAGGAGAAAACAATTCCATTTAGCAAAGATAGGGAACATGTGGCCCTCAAAATGTAGTTGGAATGTAATTCCATGTATCCTCTCACTGTTGGCTGTGCTGGCTAGGGCTGTTAGGAGTCCTTCTGTCAATCTCTAACATATGTGAGAAAAATAACTGAGCGTTATGAGAGATGCAGGGGAGGAGAGAGGTCTGCAGTTAGGAATGGGTTCTTTTTCTTGTTAGCTGGGGATACCCAGGATAGGGAAAGAGGTAAACCTCCCAGTGGTGTTCCTCAGTTCATGTTCTTTCATTTCTCTCCATCTAAATGAATGGCTGCCATCCATTCCTATGAGGAAAAGTCAATGTCTGGGGACATGAAGGCAATGTGAGCAATACCTGACTTGTGTCTGGCCTGAACTGATAAGGCTACCATGGGGAACTTGGGAGTGCCTCTGCAATCAGAGGATATAAGAGTCCTTGTAGAGTTGCCCTACCATAAGGCAGAACAATCTTATCTTATGTGGCCAATGCCAGCAGGCAGGTAATAGTGGTAAGATTCTGGGAAACAGAGCTGGGTGTGCCACGGAGCCCTTCCTATGCCCCAAAGCTAGCACAACACTTATGGGAAATGGGTGTGGTGTGGTTGCTATTGCCAGTGTTACAAGATGGAACTATCTATCTGGTCAATATCTACAATTATCATAGGAGGAGGAGAGGGGAGGTGGCATCTTATCCTTTGCCTTGTCTCGGGCAACATAATATCTTGTCAGCCATATGTTCCTGCCATATAAAGACCTCAACCATTTGTTACACACATATAATGCCTATTATATTATATCTATATAATCACTCTGTAATAATTGCTATTCTTTATCTTTTTCTCCTCTTTGAATACCAGTATGAAGAGTTACAGGTTTCAGCTGGGCGTCATGGGGATGACCTGCGCAACACAAAGACAGAAATAACTGAGCTCAACCGAGTGATCCAGAGGCTGAAAAGTGAAATAGATGGCTTGAAGAAACAGGTGCAGTTTGGATATGCCTTCCCGTTTAGTCCTCAGACAGACTAGTGTCTAGTTGAGTCAATCTGGCTCTTTAAACAAGTATACCACTATTGTTCCTTTATGATGGACAAACCAGACAGATCTTTCTACAAAGTAACCCAGCACATTTCCTGCATATAGAAAAGTAGTACATCAGGGAGAAGGATATGCTAAATCAATCCCTTCTCTCTGATTTGTTTTCAGGGAGTGTTTCTCCCATGAGGAAGTAATTAAAAATGCCATTAAGCCCATCACCACCATCACTTCACAGATATGTTAAAAATGGGAGTAGGAGTTATAACTTGATTCTTTTGGCTGTATATATTCTTTAACAAAGCCAAGAGATACCAAGCTGTTAGATCCACTTCAATGCATTGTTGTTAATATGTTTCAGTCATTTTCCCTTAATGCTAGCATTAAATGTTGTCCTCCCCCCCTTTACCTAACCAAAGTTAGTCATTTCTAACTTTGTTATTTCTAGTTCTTCTACCACCCAAAAGCACTATGTTGTAATGGCACATGAGCCAGAGCAAAAGAGGTGAACAAACCTTCTGTTCTTGAATTCTAGTATATTCCAGGGTTTGTAAATAAGATCAAATCTTTCCTCCTCTATTTTTCCCTAGGTATTCCAAGATAATATTGTACAAGGTGACCCAGATTCCTTGACTCTGGCCTTTGAATACTGAAATAATAATTTTCCTTAATAGGTGGAGTCTCCCTTATCTGGAATTCTAAAATCCAAATCCACAAAATATTCCAAAATCCAAAATTGTCCACATGGGTGGCTGAGATCGTGACAACTTTGCTTTCTGATGGTTCAATGTGCACAAAACTGTTTTATGCAAAAGAGTATTGAAAAAATTGTTTATAAAATTACCTTCAGGTGTTAAAGGTGTATACTGTACAAAATACAAATGAATTTCATATTTAGACTTGGGTCTCATCTCAAAGACATCTTACTGTGTATATACAAATATTTCGAAATCCAAAAAAACTCTGAAATCCAAAACACTTCAGGTCCTAAGAATTTCAGATAAGGGAGACAGTATAGATGAGCAATAAAGACATGGGACCAGGATTGGAAAACTATTGAGTTGCAGAATGTATTTCTATCATCCGTGGTTAAATATGTCATTATATGTGCAAAATATGACAAAGCATTAACATCACCACTCTACTAATAATGTCACCAATAATGAAGTCCCCATTGCAGAAATGGTGCAGGGTATCTAATGCAAAAGAGTTTAACCAACCACAATGATTACCATTGCAGTACCTCCCAGGCATTGCAAATGAGATCAGGAATTTCTTCCTTCACCTTTCCCCAAGTACCACACAGGCAGGCTACATATAAAGTGGTTCTCACCCTGACCTCCCAAAAATTCACATGGGAGTCCCAACAACAGTGGCCTAGGTTCTGAACATTAATTCAAAATATAAAATGCTAGATTTCCATATATCCATTATAAACAAAATAGGTGACATGGATTAAAGACATTGGGAAATACTTCCAGTTGATTATTGCTTTGAATGTAACCATTCCTTTCTACATCATTCCTTTTGGAATTATTTGATACATGCCGATAAATGTGTGGATGCATATATATCTGGTGTTAATCAATCAGACTAGTCATTTTACTGCATTTTGTGCTGTTGAAAACAGGCATGTTTCTTATATTTGCATATATTAAAAGTCCAAAATTCTACTTCATCCCACCACTTTGGAGGAGATCTAGCTCTACTCTATTCTTTATGCTGCAGTAAATAGGAAAACTGAGGAACCCGTATGAATGGGACAACAGATTCACCCAGCCCATATGCAGGTACAGGATGCTGCAAGCTTAGCATGTACATACAGGAAGGATGGAGGCATACCTTCTTATCTACAAATGCACATCCAATGCCTATGCCTCCTAGTTGTAGCTACAAATGCAAATCCAATGCCTATGCCTCCTAGTTGTAGAAAATGTCTCATTTGTACATGAGGATTTGGAGCTCAGAGTTAGACTGGTGGGGGGGGGGGGTTTCAAATGATTGGGGATTGGAGAAGGCTGATGCTTTTTTCCTGAAATATCCATGAGGATCCCATAGTCTCCCCCACCATCACTTCCAAACTAGTCCACAGAGCTGAAGAAGAACATAATTTGCCATCTGTGTCATAGATTGAGTTATTAATATCACGGGCACACTAAAGGAGAGCAACTGAGCAAGGAAACATCAGTATTCTCCAGGCCACAAAGACATCTCTGCTTGGGCAAAGCTGACAATTTGCTTTAATATTTTGGAGTTATGCCCTTTGCTGTTTCCACTGTCTCCTGGTTTATGGATGAACAAAGGTGTTCCCCAGGCTTCCTGAAACCTCTCTTCCAGATGTGTTGAACTAAAAGTCCTATAACACCTGATCATGGATCATAAACTCTAAGTGTATTGGAGTTGTAGTCCAAATTATCTGGACATCACTGTGTTGAGGAATGATGCTTTATTTATTTATTAATTTATATCCCATGTAGGGGCTCAAGGCAGCTACTGATGCAAATGAGATTACTTTTGGAATAAGGATGGGGAGGAAAATCACACAATGAACATACTGATAAGAATCCATTTTCACTCTTTTTGCAGTGTGCCAATCTTCAGTCAGCCATTGCTGAGGCTGAGGACCGTGGGGAGCTTGCCCTCAAGGATGCCAGGCATAAACTGAGTGAATTGGAAGAAGCCCTGCAGAGAGCAAAACAGGACCTTGCCCGACAACTCAAGGAATACCAGGAACTGATGAATGTCAAGCTGGCCCTGGATATTGAGATTGCCACCTATAGGAAGCTTCTAGAAGGAGAGGAGATCAGGTAGGCTAAGGAAAATCTCTTGCAAAATGTCTTTAGTCACTGACTAAACTAATGATTTAGGTTTCATCTAAACTCCATTTAATTTCTTTCATCCCTTACCACACAATAAAAGCAGAACGTATCTTCAGATGTTTCATTTGATTAGGGCCTTCGAAATTCACCTTAAATTTCACTTCAGTCAACATTCAGGAACAAATCATAGTTCAAGGCTAAGATTGTTTTCAGATTAGGTTGGGAGGGGGGTAGTGCAATTACCATTCCTTGTAATTTAATATTTTACCAGGGGACATGTGATTCCTATCTTCATTTTCTGCTTGTAGCTTTCCCATGTTTCCCACAGCTTTTTCTGCCTTTTTTTCCTTTACACACACACACACATACACAGAGAGAGAGACAGAGAGAGAGATTTAAGGATTTTGCCCTTTGATTGTCTGAGACATGAAGCTTCCATCCTGAAAGCGCCCAAAATGGGTCCCCTAACAAATGTGTCTGGGGTGGCAATAAAGTTCTTGGCAACCCAGACATAATGTTATGGATTTTGTGAGCACTAATATGTTGCTGCAGCAATCAGAAAACATCTTATCCTCAACATTGTTACTTCAGAGTAAAACCATTGGCAGGCATGCCATAGGAGTAGCATATTTCTACAATATTATTACTGAAATACACAGTCTATAAACTTGTGATCATTGCAAAGATTGCTTGAGAAGGCTAGAAAGTGATGGCATTAAATTGCAAGAACAAAACAAAACAAAAACAAGTTAATGAATCCATTTAACTTTGCCACAAACTTGTTTCTTCTTCTACCCACTCTTCCCTCTGCTCCCTCTTTTTTCTCCTAATATTTCTTTACTGTAATTTGTATAATTATATACTTTATAAATTATTATGTTCCCCACTTCCCCAAGCCATGGGAAGTTCAAGAGGCTGCACTCACCTTGGTTAAGTTTCACATCAAGGGGGAAATAACTGGTGACTAGAGAGTTTATTTTATCTATTAAATATTTATTATTGTTTTTGTGTGCCTTTTAGTTATTTCCTGGTGAACTGCTCATAGGGGTTTATTGGCCACATTTGTCCAAAGGGGGTTTGCCTTTGCCTTTCTTTGAGACTGAGAGGATAGGACTGGCATGAGGTCACCTAGTTGGTTTCCATAGCTGAGCAGAGATTTGGACTCCAGAGTCATGGTCCAATGCTCAAACCACTATTCCACACTGGCTTTCTCTGGAATTATATGATACCTATATGGTATTCAAAATGATATTATTGATCTCATTTTGAATATCCAGAGAGTCAGTCCATTTGTGGTTGCTGTTGTTTTTAATTTTTCTTACCTTAGACCATCTCTCATTGTTTCTCCTCTGGCTTACTATCCCCAAACCTGCTTCCATTATTTACTTAACACAGAGGGAGACAGACAGACAGACAGGCGTATACACGCACGCACACACACACAATCCTTAGTTGGGATGGCAAAAGGGCCTGGTACTTATACTAATTTTCTTTTTTCATTCTGTCCTACTCCTAGGCTGTCAGAAGGTGTTGGAAATGTAGGCTACAGTAAGTATATATCCTCTATATATGGATTTGTGGAGTTTTAAAGGATGCTCTGAAATGGATTGTTCTTTGGAAATGAGAGACAGAACTTCACTAATTTTTTTAATTTTTTTTTCCAGCTGTGGTCAGCAGCAGCACCAGCACTGGCTTTGGAAGTGGAAGCGGCCTTGCTTTGGGAGGAGGAGGAGGCGGAGGACATGGTCTTGGTTTAGGAACAGGACTTGGAGGAGGATCAGGAGGAGGATTTGGACTTGGAGGAGGTGGAAGCAGCTACTCCATCGGAGGTGGTAGCGGCTTTGGTGGAGGCAGTGGGTTTGGTGGAGGGTTTAGCTCTGGGGTCAGTATGGGAGGTGGTAGTAGTTACAGTTCTGGAGGTGGTCGCGTCTCCTCAAGTGGAGGAGGAGGAAGTTCCAGTGTGAAAATTGTATCTAAAACCACTTCAACCAAGAAAATGGCCTACTAAAAGCTTTCCCGTCCTGAGTGGCTGTTGGCATGGCCATTTCCAAGTGGAAGTTCTTCAACCTGTTGTGTAAATAGCTCAGCAAAGCTCTTCTCCTTTGATATTTTTCACCTTTTCCACATGGGTTTGACTGTAAAATGGATCCAGATGTTTGCACCTTGCTCTAGTATTGCTGACCCATTTCAGTGTTCATCCTTCCACTTGCAGAAAAAG
This sequence comes from Phrynosoma blainvillii, assembly GCA_026167975.1. NCBI lineage: Eukaryota > Metazoa > Chordata > Lepidosauria > Squamata > Phrynosomatidae > Phrynosoma > Phrynosoma blainvillii. Next base: position 202,610,784 of record JANUYF010000002.1, on the reverse strand, counting down.
GCTTTCTGTAAGTGGATGAGCTGTAGCAGGCGGGCCTTTGCTTACTATGCAGAGCGATGAAGCCACTATGTCAGGTGAACCATGTGTAGACCTCTTTGAAGAAAAGTCTTATTGAAGCAACAGGATATCTCTTTACAGCAGTAGGGATGGAATGGGTCTGTGTATATATGAAATATGGTATGATACATGATATCTTATAAATTCACAAAAACGTTGTTAGAGTAGGATGCCACAAAAATGTTGTTAGAGTAGGATGCCAGTGCACCTTGTTCATAGGTTAGCTCCAGGGCTGCAACATCAAATGTTCACTAATGACATCTATCTATTTCAACAAACTCATGTGACATACCTATAGGATCCTTCCAAGAAATTCCTAATGAAGGACAAATGGTCCACTAGAAAGTTATTGTAGTTTTATCTTTTTCTAGTAGCCTAAGACTCAGCTAATTGCTACATGGTTGGTTCAACTTGATCAATAACTTGGTTTCATCCAAGAGAGGGTCTAGTTCCCCTAAGTATGTGCAACAACAAGAAACCCATAGTCCATATAGCAGATCATTGTCTTTAAAAAAAAAAAAAACAACAACCTTTGGTTCCCTTTGCATGCCAATGGGACTCCAGCATATATTTAAAGTTTTATCCAGATTTATTTGCTTTTAATAGTACAGACAGCTATAGTAAATGTGATGGAGGATTCAGGTTGGCAAGCAGACTGTATGGATTTGGCTCACTCAGAACATGCTTTCTGAATATCCTTTCTCCTGTTTGAACATGTTCTTTGTAATTTCAAACAAGAGGCAGTTAGAAAGCTAAAGACTCAGGTACCTGCTCTTGCCAAAAGAAAACAGTTTGGAGACACCTGTGTTAAGATCTGTTCCCACCCTGTGTTCTAATACATTCCAGTCTCAGATTTTGACCACAAGACATCTTTGATTCTTTTCTTTGAAGTGAAAGCAACATTGGAAAAGGTGATTGCTTCTGCTGTTGCTGTTTTGTGAACTTAACACTGAATTCTAATGCTTGATTCTCATGGCTAAGGATCCATGCAAGGCTGAATGACAAATAAAGAGCAATTATCATTTTTAAGTATGCTGGTCTTCTTGTTACTTCTTCTTCTGACAAGCACAAATTTGATATGCATTTGCCAGTCTCAAGGCTGAACCTAACATTTGGTACAGTGAGGAATTCACCTTAGATTGTAGACACCAGGGAACGGCAGTCTCCCAATTTTTTCTTCTTCTGATCCTTCTATATCTACCTGTGTCTTCCACAGCCTCGCCAGTATCCCCTAAACTGGCCTGCCTTCCTCAGACATAGAAGAGTACCATACTCCATAGCTAGTATTCAAGTGAGATCCAACTGTCCCTCTACTTGGCTTCTGTCAATGGAACAGAGTAAAGTATTGTCCTGTCCTTTACCTCAAGCAGCATGATATCATGTGCCTGTGTTGGTCATTTTGCTGGAGGTATTTTGATGCTGGTCCTTTCTAGAGTTCAGGGGTCCCTTTTTGTTGTCCTGGGTCTCATCAGGTCATGCAGTTGGTAGCCAGGCTGTATGCGTACATAAAAATGTGAAGCTGCCTTATACTGGGTCTGATTTCTGCCCATCAAGGTAGCATCACCTTTTCTGAGTGGCAGTGATCTTCTGGGGTCTCAGGAAGAAACTCCACCATTACCTGAGCTCAATGCTATTCAACATCTTTATCAATGACATGGATGTTGGAACAGAGGACATGCTTATCAAATTTACAGATGACACCAAGTTAGGAGAGATAGTTAATACCCCAGAGTATAGAATCAGAATTCAAAATGACTTTAATAGATTAAAATGAATCTAAACATGAATCAATAGCTAAGAAAGCCAATATGATCCTAGGGTGTATCAATAGGAGTGTAGTGCCTAGAGTAAGAGAAGTAATAATACTACTCTATTCTGCTTTGATCAGACCTCACCTGGAATAATGTGCCCAATTCAGGGCACCACAATTCAAGAAGGATACTAAAAAGCTGGAGAATGACCAGAGGAGAGTGAGCATAATGGTAAAAGGTTTGGAAACCATGCCCTATGAGGAATGGGTTAGGGAGCTGGGTGTGTTTAGCCTGGGGAAAATAAGGCTAAGAGGTGGCATGATAGCCATGTTTAAATATTTAAAAGGATGTCATATTGAAGAAGGCTCAAGCTTCTTTTCTGCTGCTCCAGAGACTAGGACATGGAGCAATGGAGTCAAGCTACAGGGAAAGTGATTTCACTTAAACATTAGGAAGAACTTCCTGACAGTAAGAGCTGTTTGACAGTGGAACACACTCCCACAGAGTCTGGTGGAGTCTCCTTCTTTGGAGATCTTTAAGCAGAGGCTGGATGGTCATCTGTTGGCAGAGCTTTGATTGTGTGTTTCTGGATGGCGGAATGGGGATGGACTTGATGGTCCTTGAGGTCTCTTCCAACTCTATGATTCCATGAATTCTTTTAACTGGAGATGCCAGGGACGGAACATGGGACCTTCTACACATACAAAGAATTAAAAGTATGATTGTCATCATTTTGTGAGTGTGGGCTGTGCTCCAGAACTAGGAGTATCAGTTATGGACGACAAGAGGAAGCCTCTCACTGCTCCACTTGTTGACTAAACACAGGTTGATCCTAACTGGCTGGGTGGGGGAGTACAAGCTCATATCATGGGGCTTTTCCCACATATATCTAATGAATCAGCCCACACATACAATCCCATCCTCTTCACTTCCATTAGCTTAACATCCTTATGTTTCTGATGCCCTATTATTATTTATAGCCAGATATGGCAATCTAATGTGTATGCATCTGTGAGCTAAATATTTATCCTTGTTTATTTATGTATGGGATGCAACAGCCCCAGTTCCCATTGTGGCAGGGATCAATGTCCCTGATCGTTATGGTGTTCCTTCAATAACTGCCTGTCCCTCCTGCCTATTCTTAAGACAGCCTGCCACATAAACAACCCTTAGCTTCTTCACAAGTACACTCCCACTCTTTCAGAAAATGCTCTGGTCTACCAACACTCTTTAGAATACTGCTTGCTCCAAGATCCTCCAAGGAGAGAATCTCTGACCATGTGCAAAATGAAATTTCCTCAGCAGCAAGAAATCACAGCTTGTGTCTGTGCATATAGGAAGAGCAAAAGGGTACTGCAGTCAGAAAATTTGATTTAACATAAGTGAATACTGACTTTTCAGAACTCAATCATTGACAAATTGTATATAATTGGAGGTGCAATACAAAGAAATAGAGATGGAAAGAAATATCCCCTGAATGGGGGAAGTGTGGGCATCACTAGTCAAAAAAGAGACTGATGTACACATTTTCTTTGTAGCTTAAAACCTGCAGCACTCATTAGGACTTCTGTGTTTGTTAACTCTTCTGCCTTTTCCTCTTGTAAGGTGAAACAAGCACTCCAGGTGCTACAGGCTAACTTTTAAAAAGCTAACTAAAACATGTGTGTCCCACTTCTGCAAAGAGTATGGGAAATTCCAGGGATGGTATTTACACCAGAATTAGGTAGGTTAACAATGGAAAGTGGGATGAGTGGAGATTTAAGGCATTTTTCTCATATATATCTACAACCTCCTATGTTGCATTCCTAGAGAACAGGATCCTCACATCCTCAGCTGTTTTGAGTTACAGATCTCAGACATTACCAATGTGTGCCTCATTTCTCATTCTCTGTCCAAAACTGCTGGGAACATGTTGCTGTATGTTTATGTGCAACCCCTTACACACACACACACTGATCCCACTATCCTTATTTCATACCCCCCATGCACATTTCCCAGTTTCTCTGGCTCAAAATAGCCCAGAGTTTAGAGAAGCCCTATTGGAAAATCCCAGTTTACTATCACTCCTTTGTCCAATTCATGATCCTAGCCAGCCAGAGCTTCAAATTGGCCCCCAGTCCAGTTCACTGAAATCTGACAGAAAACCTACACCACTAACCCTTCCCCTTTTTCTCTCCTGTTGCCTTGCTTTACAAGGAGGTAAAAAAGATGAAGAGAAACCATCAGACTGCTTTCTGGATGGGTGGTCTGGAGTGACCAGGGGGAGCACAAGCTCTCAGAGTACATAAAACATTCTTCCTCTACTTTACAGAAGATAACTTCCTGTTTTTTCCTTTGAAATTTGATACCTTATGGTAGAAAAGTATGCAATCCCATGGCAGTTGCTCATTGCCTAAATGGCAAGTCCGCTGCTGTACCAAGAAAAAGATGGGGCTGTTGTATCTATGTTGGGTGAGGGTGATTGGCTATTGTGAAATACGTCTTGTAAAAAAAAAAAAAGCAACAGGTTAAAAGGAATATTTCTATTTTTTTAAAAAATTAAATTCTGTTTTAAATAATAATAATAATAATAATAATAATAATAATGATGATGCAAAACCTCCAACACTTCACAATTGAAAACTGGGACACATGTGGCCAAATAACATTATAGTGTGCTCCAGATTCCTAATTAGGGAGAACACACAAGCTACGAGGGGCTGCAGCAGTTTGCTTTTGCCTGAGCCTATTGGGAAGGGCAAGATTCCACATCCTTCTCTTCTTTCTCCCTGATGAGTTAATTTGAGGATAAACCTTTACACTTTGAGGAGAATTTGCAGCAACAAAAGTAAGCTAGGGACAATGGGGGGAAGTGGGGGAAAATGAGAAAAACAGGGGTGTTTTAAAAGCATCTGAAAATGGGGGAGAGGCGACAGAGGGTTAATCCCTGCCAAAGTGGAACAGCTGGAGGGTATGTAATTCTGTAGTGTGAATAGGCCTTTCATCCCAGACTGGTGGCATCACTAGGGGGTGCAGGGGGTGTGGAGTGCACTAGGTGACACCCCAGAAGAGGGCTGACAGTTGATCAAAGGACTCTCCTCTGGCTGCGGGGTTTGACAGGTCAAGAAGTGTCCTCCTGACTTCACTGTGTCAACACTGCTGTCCTCATGAGGGGGCTGGCACCATCAGAGTAAAGGAGAGGGCTGAGCACATTCCTCCTAACCTGGCTGTGGTGGCACTAGTTTCTCATGAGGAGACTGGTGCTGCCACAGTGAAAGAAAGGGCTGAAAACACCACTCCTGACTTCACTGAGGTGGCACCAGTCTCCTCATGAGGAGACCATGCAGCCACAGTGAAAGAGAGGTCAAAGTGCCCCCTTTTGGCTGCACCCCCTGGCAGCCCCCCGTCCCTGCACTGGGTGACACTAGGGATGGGGGTGCCACTGTCTCAGACTAGAGTGGCAACACAGAGAATCAGGACAACTATCCCTCACCATTAATAGTTGTGTAGGAGAAAGGAAATCAGCAAGTGTAGCATGCATAACAAACAACAGCTATTGAAATTCCTTCTTCTTCATCACCATAGAAGGCACAGGTGCCCTATTTTCTTTTCCATGTACTTACCTTCAGTGATGGTTCATGGAATGAGTAGAGTGGGGGCATAACTTTGCCCTAACATTATTGAGAGAGGAACAGATGCCTCTCTGCTCATTCTAAGAGCTACCCATGCCCACTCCATTTACCACTGAGCTGTGGACCGTCCATGTATTGGTTCAACTCTTGTCTCTTCATACAAACTATAAAGCAAGCAAAGAAATAGTGCATGAGAGGAGGTCAGTTTTATAATCAATCATTTGTATGAATGTGTATAGTTGAACTGAAATGCATTCCGTGGTCATATTATTACTGCAAGAATCGTATATGTTATATAAAAAGTGATATTTTTGATGCTAACCAACCCTTTTTCCACACCTACCCCTCTAGTAAAAAGCAATTTATGAAGTTTCCCCCCAAAAAACTATCTGTAATAATGATAATGAGAGATGAGAGTTATAACTAAAATGTGGGATATACCTTGGAGTGATCCAAAGCTGTTGTGAAGAGGTTTCTAGTAATTAAACTACATCCCCTGAACTTCACTTGGTGGCTCCAGGCAAGCTACTCTTCTCTGTTTCTCTTCCAATGCAGTCCTAGACATGCCTACTCGCAAATAAGCCTGACTGAAGTCAGTAGAACTTGCTCCTAGGTAAGTGAGTATGGGAACCAAGTGCTGAAGTGGTGTAAGTGTTAGACAAGGACAGTGGGAGACTAACCTCCTCTCAATCAAGGAAAACCATTGGGTGACTTTGAGCAAGTCACATTGTCTCAGCCTCAGAAGAAGAAATGGCCAACCCCCCTCTGAATAAATCGTGCCAAGGAAACCCTCTGATACAATCACCATATGTTGGGGTTGATCTGAAGGCACTAACAACAATAAAGTGAGTACACAATTGCAGCCTTACCCCTTTATCTACCACATGGAGAGGATAGTGATATTTTTTGTCTGTTTTACAGAAAAGTGACACAGATTACTGGAGAAATAGATCTGAATCAGAAAAGTCAGTCTGGAAAAAGGAGACTACTACATGTCCTTTCCAAGTATAGTCTCTCACCTCCAGAGGGGGGCTATCTCCACTTTTTCATGGCTTGGGTTTTGATTAGCATTTTGTCCATAAGTCAAAGCCAAAAGAAATACCATAGCCAAGTGTACTTACTAGGTGACTGGCAAGTAAAAAAGCTAAAACAAAACAAAGAATGCACTCTGTCCTTTGAAGACTAAGGCATGTTTAAGTATTTTGTTTTACTAACAGAGGGGGCTCTTATAATGGCAGGATTAATTAAAATACACATTTTAAGCATTTAAAAATGGAGTGCAAATTATACATCCTTCCAGATATTGTTGAGCTGCAACTCCAGCAGTCTTCACCTTTGGCTACACTGGCTAGTGCTGCTGGAACATGCAGTCCAACAGTATCTGGAGGACTGTATGGTTTACCTCTGAAATAATAATAATAATAATAATAATAATAATAATAATGCTTTGTAAAGTCATAAAGGTCTAGAACCACACATCAAGTATTCATAGATAAATGAAAATGGTTGTGCCAATGCCCATGGAATAGAGTCAGTGCTCAGCTGCTGCTGGATAGTGCCATGGAACTAGGCACCACAACCCTGACAAGTTGTCAGTCTGATTTAGGATTTCCAGAAGACACCAGTCTGTTTACTCTACATGTTCACTGGGAGAATCTGGGGATTATACTCCAGATAAATAATGTTTTTTCAAGCTTTAGTACAATAACATCAAAATCCACGAAACAGTGATACCTTTGTTCGATCAAACAAAATGCACAAAATATCTGATGCAAGCTTTTGAAGCTCCCCTGGCTTCTTCATCGGGCAAAGAGGTTAAAAATCATTGTAGAGATTTTTTTAAAAAATGATTATGTTAGTAATAGGCCTGCATTTTGTCAAGGGTTGGTTGGTGTCAAGGATTTGTTGGCCTTCTTGTTTGCTATAGGACTGCATTTCTTTTAATGTGTTTTCCAAATGCAACATGTCTTACAGGACTTTGGTCTACATGGGCCAGAATACTCTGGGAACAGCCCAGAATATTCTGGGCCCATGGCTGCCCTGGCATCTCCCCATCATCTGGCACTCCAGTGTGATGGTGGGTGGCTGTTTGCACAAGGATCCCACTGTGCCACCTGCCATTGCCATTGCCATTGCCATTGTCATGGATGGCTCACTCTGAGGCTGAGAATGAGGCACCCAGCATTGATAATATGGCTGGGCCCATTGTTCTCACCTCAGAGGGCAAGACTCATGGCAGCAGTAAGCAGCACAGTGGGATGTGTTGCAAACAGCCACCTGCCATCATTCTGGAGGGCTTATGGAAGAACCAGAACAAAAGGTGAGTTTTTAAAAATCAGTGTAAGGGTGGTATAGGGCAGGTTTGGTGCTGAACTGCTGAGGATTGGGTCCTGTGTCATCAGGACTACTCACTGTGGGGATGGGGAAGGGAAAGGATGTGGTATTTGGCCCATGCAGATACAGCCTTTATGTACATTTGTATGTGTGTATGCATGTATGTGCATGCACACATATATAGATTCAATGCATAGGGCTTCAGTTGGAAGTAGGGACTGGCAAATCTGTCAGTTTTGTTTCATCCCATATGCTCATTTGGTAAATTTGCATTACAAGAAAGGAACTGAAATGAAATTCTCACCCATCCCTAGCTACACAGTGCTCAAAGGTTTTTGGGTGTTCTTAAGGCTCACAAAGAAACAACACTTTTGACAGCCCCAGGGGAACCAGACAGTTTAATCTCTCATGGAAAGGTTAATAAGAATATTAGGGCCACTCCTTCAACAACTTCAAAGGAATATTTGACTTGCTGTTAGTGATGTGATAATGAAACGAGATTTAAAAATTTACAAGCTCCACACAGGACAGCTGTCAGTGCAGACATGCGGTTGTTTATTGTGCAATCTAGAAAGTCATCTATGGTCTATGACATTGTACATCAGAATATACAATCTACAAGTACACACTCAGGCACCATGATATGTTTTCTTTGGCAAAGAGAAAGAGGACTTCCTGAAGCATCTGATAGATCCTAGTAGTTGCACCTTTACTTCAAAAGACCTTGAGTAACAGAGGAGATGCTTTGGTCTAAGAAGAGCCTTTCACACAGAAATCATGGGAAAGCAAAAGCAAAAGTCAAGTCAAAGAGATTAATTTTCAGAACAGGGGAGGTATTGTCACATGTTAAGAGTATTCAGGATTCTTATAAGGAAACAATCCTTGCAAACCACAGGCTGATTCACTGGATAAAAAGGCTGCTGCCTGGTACTCAGCTCCAGATGTTAGCATGCATGTGGAGAGATCAAGCACAGAGGGAAGCATCTGTCAGCAACAAGATTCCTAAATTGGCACAGTGCAGCAGATCTAGGATCTTTATCCCAAGCAGCCCCACAGGTGTGGCTCTCAGAAGTCACTCGATTCATATACTCATATACTGGAAGATTGCTAACTTGGTTTGCCAAATTCCTGTGATTCCCTTCTTTAGATAGTGGTTGAAGGAATACAGAACCAGTGGAGGATAAACCATGTCAACAAGTATCTGAAATTGTAGTACCTCAGGGCCAAATTAAGATGACACAACAGCTCTGTAATTAGCTACTTTTAGACAAAGAAAAGATGTAAGGTCATCCAGATCACCCACATCCTGTCTAGTTTGGCTTTCAATAACTAGTTTATTACTGTAAGGGGAAAAATATAACAACTCACCCTACTTCAGTAACAGAGCAAGGGCATATGTAAAATCCCTTGTAAAATGGATAATCCCATTTAATAAAGTGTGAGTCAAAATTAAAGATGTCACTGAACTTTGCCATGCTGGAACATAAGGAAAACTTACTAGAATTCTTTATGGCACTCTTTCTCAATTTTTTTTTTAACCTGGAGGAACCCTTGAAATAATTTTCAAGTCTCATAAAATTATTATGTCTACACATTTAAAAAAAAAAGTTGCTGCTGTTTTCCCCTCTTTTTTGCCCCCCCCCCCATCATGACCTCTTGTGGAACCCATAGTGACTTCTTGTGAAGTCTTAAGGGCTTCAGGGAACCCAGGCTGAGAACTTCTGCTTTGCGCTATCATCATTGTTTAAAGCTACTCAGGGGTGTCTGCAATTCAGCAAGCCTTTCAGAAGCCCAGAGCATTCCTGGAACATTCCAAATTCTGGTAGTTTTGTGAAAGGATCATAGCAGGAACAGAAGGGAAGTCGTTTTAGATAGTCCTACAGATTGAAAATCTGGATATATCTAAGCCAGTGGTTCTTAACCTGGGTTCGATCGAACACCAGGGGTTCAGTGAGTCAGTCTCGTGGGTTTGGCGGAAGTCAAGACACACATCCGATGACACACCCCACTCGTCCATCATTGGCTGCGACCTGTATACGTTTTATGTGCCCCACTATTTATATGCCCCATCCAACCAAACCAGCTTGCCCCACCTCCACCAACAGAAGTGGCCCTCTGATTGGCCATGTGGCATGATTGACAGTGTGGCGGCCCACTCCCCTCACCAGATGGCACTAACGGTCCGTCTGTATTGGCGGTAGAAGGGTTCAGTGAATGCGTAAGAATTGTAAGAAGGGTTCGGTGAATGCGCATATGAAAATGGTGGGGGTCAGTACCTCCAACAAGGTTAAGAACCACTGATCTAAGCTTTTCCAAAGTGGAACTGCCTTATTCCTTCACCCACTTTATGAAATGAGTAACCACAAGCAATATTTGGCATTCATGAATACTATGCATAGTAACTAGAAGGGAGACAATTTTTGCATTAGACACACATCTTAAGTAGGAATGTGGGCTGAGAGATTGATAATAAAATGTTTCCAGTAAAGCCATTAGCTGTACTTCTTAAGTGATGCTACAATAAAAGCAAAGTTAATAAGATGAATAGGAACAGTGTTACCCTTGTGAATATTTATAAAATGTTATGGTATTAACAAACTAACTGTTGCTAAAACAATCTAGGGTGGTAGCTCTTCTGTCATCATCAGTCACTCCCAAACCTGTAGGTACATCTCCTTGCACATAGTTTTCCCTTTTGTCATAAGCTTTTCCTTACAATTCCTTTCTGATTAATAAGAACTACACCATGTCTGCACATTTTCTTTATTATTTAAAGATTGATAAAACATATGCATTCCCCTCTTTATCACATTGTAATTCATGAAACAAATCTTGCCAATCTTTCATGCATATGCTACTCGCTGCTTACATAAAAAAAATTGTACAAACTAAAATAAGTCAATTTACTTGTGTCTCTGTGTGTCGCTATGTCTCTCTCTCTCTCTCTCTCTCTCTCTCTCTCTTTGTGGGAACCAAATGACTTATTCATTGCCCATGTATGTATTTCTCTCAGCAGCTTCCAAAGCCTTATTTAATGGTTCCCAAATTGTTGGGCTGGGTGGTTTCCAGTAACAAGTTCAGGCAATTTTTGATGAAAAATAATAAATCCACAAGTGAGACTTGAAACCCAATCTTGCAATGTACAGAAGCCCTTGTAGGGCTCCCAGACAGACTGTTCCAGGATATTTTGTTCAATTCCTTCTCCTTCTCTAGCTTTTTTTCTCCCTCTAAAAGTCAGGTCTTGCCTATATGCTAAATAAAATTCATACCCACCTTATAGTGGCTGCAATTGGGCCACACAATGTTGCAGAGAGGTTGCAAGGAATATGTTTTTTATGGTTTTTAATGATTTTTAAAAATTCAACTTTGATCCCAAATTGTTCTGGAAAATTTTGATTTTCCTGTGTGGGGCTCATGCTCCAAGGTGGCTTTAGTGTAGAGCTGGATAAGAGAGGATTTTTTGGTGGGTGGAAGGGACTGGTTGGGTCCAGCAAGACTGTTGTGTACTGCCATGGGTGATGATGATGATGATGATGATGATGATGATGATGATGATGACGACTATTATTTCAATGAATGTTCTGCCATGAGATTAGAAGTGAAAGGTTAAATCGGGCTACCCTCATTCTCTTCTTCTCCCACCCTAGTGTCACTTTTGTTTTTACTATTTTTACTCTCTCTCTCTCTCTCCAATCCTCCCCCCACCTGATCAATGTTGTTTTACTCTTCCACCCTTCAATCCTACCCCCCCCCCCAGATAACAGAGGCTGCATCCACACTGCAGAAATAATCTGGTTTGACACTACTTTAACTGCCATGTTTTCATGTTATGAAATTCTGGGAACTGTAGCTGGCTGTGGCACCCGAGCTTTGCTTGTAAAGTGATGTCAAACTGGATTATTTCCACAGTGTGGATGCAGCTACAGTCTCCCCCCCACTCCTTCGCCCCTCAGTGTTTCAGTGTTGTGTTGTCTTTGTTTTCACTTCAGTAAATGGAGTGCATGCATTCCCTCTTCTTCCCAGCAGGGTTCCCCCACCATCATTCACTCATTCCCTAACTCACTGAAGTGGAGATCTGCATACATACATTGCAGATCTCCACGTGAGAGTGTGAATGAGTAATCGGGGGAAACCAGGAAAGTGAGAGAGCATGAGATCTCTGCACAAGTGAGTGAGTGAATGAATGAAGGGGGGAGGGGAAATCCGATGGGGGGAGAGGGAACATATACGCTTCATTCACTGAAGCAAAACCAAAAACAACCCAATACTGGACGTTTTCACATGGGGCTTTAGGAGGACTCAATCCTACCTCCGTCCGGCCCCACTCCAGCTCCATTTCCAGCATGTTCACACACGCGCGGCGGCAAACCCCGCCCCTTCCGGTGCCATCCCTGCGTCCGTCCGGCTTCTTGCTCCGTGTGTTCAGATGCACGGAGCCGTAAGTCCGGCCTCACTCCAGCCAAAAGACCTGTAACTCCGGCTTCTGCAGCTTAAAGGTAATTCCGGGTGTCAAAAGGAATTAGCCTGCCGGTGGCGGAGCCATTCCGGATCGGCAGCACGACCCGTTCCGGAATGGCTCCACCTGGCTTTAGGGAGGGTAGTGTGAAAACGTCCACTGATTGGATGCAGGCGGAGGGAAGGATCAGAGCAGGGAAAAGTAAAAACAGCAAAAACAAACATGACACTAGGGCAGGGGGGAAGAAGAGTGTGGGTTATCCCAATCTAGCCTCTCACCAGGGATCTCATGGCTGAACATTTTCATAAATAAAAGATGACTAAAATAAAATTTATTTATTCGTCTTTCCCCATCTTGTGTGTATGTGTGCCTACATTTAAAATTCCCTCAAAGGGGATTGGGTGGAGAGGAATCCAATCAAAGTGCAAGATGGTCACTAGATTTACAGAAAAACAATAACAGCTATTGATTGATAAGCCAAGGCATGCTGGGAAGAAAAAAACAAGCAGTGTGATAGACTGTTTGGCCATGTGGTCAAAAAAAAAAAAATCCAAAGGAGGAGACCTTTGAATGACCCACTTACACCAAAGTGAGTACACAAGGGGGAAATGTGTGGCTGGTTGTGCTGATGTCACTTCGAAGTACTTTCTGTGCATAGCATTAAGAGGGTCACCCTGGGGGCAGTGCAAACTAGGAAAATGTAAAGCAAAGTAGGATTTCTTTCATCCATGCAGACAACTCCTCAGTCAGCAGGAATATGTGCCAAATAAGCATGCCCAATCCCCGCAGGATTCTCTTCATCCCCCTCCCTTCCCCCATCATAGGGCATCTTTTCCTGACGTTAGCTGTTTTTGTTTCTCCTCCTGTAAACATCAAGGTTTCCTATTTTGCATGAATGGTACCATTTAGGTTAGATGAAGAACTATGCTTAAAGAATGGGTTGCCTATTGGTACCTCTTGGTAGTGATTCAAAAGCCAAGTGAAAGGTTCAGGCCTGAATGCTATAGGGTGGGCTCACTGAATCAGTGTGATCGATGTAAGTGTTGACTTATATAGTGTTGACTTCAGCAACCAATTTAATAGGTCTCCTTTAGTGAAAACTACCAATAGGAATTGGGTCATAGGTTTTAATGTCCATTCTGTTGCTTAGAATATAATTTGGATTTTTTTTATGTCCATTGGATTTATAGAAGGGGTTCAACTATAACATCAAACCATTTGGCATTATGTGATTAAGCTTGTCTGGACTCTGAGGCTCATGGGCTGTCTTTCCTTCTTCTTCCTACTGTGCATGGCAATTCCCTTCCTCTCCTTTTCTAGTATGAAATGAGCCATAGTTGGCTATCTCACCCATTGAAACAACCTGTAGGTAGCAATTACCCTGTAAATCTGTATAAGGAATCCCTTGTTTAGTAATTTAGCACTAAAGCACCAGAAGGAGTCATAAAGAAAAGACCACATACAGCTACAAGTTTCAATGTGCTGCGGGGTGGGATGTGGTGAAGACACAATCTCTGTGCATAGGCTCTAGACTTTAGTCATGGTCCCAGAGCAGGGGTGGGCAGGCTTGGAAACCTGTAGGGTCACACTAGCTTGATTTCTAATAGCTCTTGAGGGCTACAGTTTACTATTGAGGTTGCCATTTTGGGCTAGCATGTCACTTTCAGTCCCCCTTTGAGCCATTGGGGTTTCTATTTCAGGATGCTACCCAACCCTAACCCTAACCCTAACCCTAACCCTAACCCTAACATTTCATTTAGCATGATGATGATGCATGGTAAGGGAGAGCCATGGTAGATTCCTTGAGACTTCTGGGGATGCGTTCTTGGATTAATAATGTGGTGTGAACAATCCTTAAGTAAAATTGTGGGAGGGATGTGTGCTGCTGCCACTTTGCCAAAATCTAGTGGCATAGCAGCAAAGGCAGCAGCAACAGAGGCCACAAAATGAGCATGAGGCTGATGCAGCTGTGGGGTTTCTTCTTGGGAATTCCCACCACCACCACCATAAAGGGCAAGAAACTTCCATGATTCTCAATGCACTTACCAAGAATGAGGGAGTTCCTTGATCCCCATCTCTGTCACCAGTTTAAAGACTTCCTCCTGTTCTATTTGTGTGAGCACCAATCGTGGGAACTTTCTAGATGCCTTGTGAATTTTTATGCAACTTCTGTCCCCACCCCTCTTTATTTACTGCTGCTACCATAGACAACTTACCATGCAAGTTTTCTGATATATAGCATTCCAAGAGACCAACAATGACATATAAAACAATTCTTTACTAACAAAAATTGAACATAAAGGAGATTAATATTATTGAAACACATCTCACACTGTCTCTCACACTCAGACTTGTAAACACCATTTATTCATTCTGAAGCCTGCTTAAAGCCCTGTTCAAATGGGCCAAATAAAATTTCCTCCCTCCCACTCCCATGGCTGCTATCCTGGACGACACAGGAATGGTATTGTCCCATCCCAACAAGGGGTGATGCACACCCCAAACTGGGGAAGAGTCATGGAGAACCGATGGTAGCAATGGTGCAGAGGACAGCAGTAGTGGTTACCACTGCACAGTTGCTACCACCAGGTCTCCATGACTGTCCACCAGCAATGGACAGAAGAAGCAAATAATATAGAAAGAAACAACTGTTGTGAAATCTTTAAACTCACCCTGTTGATGGTCCCACTGTCACTCTCTCCACTTTTAGCCCTGGTTTGTTCAATTATCCACACTTCAGCCTCAAGACTCATCATGTTTTTAAAAATGCAACTAAGTCTTAATAGAGGGACCCACCAATCAAGGTTAAATAATTTGGAGAGGACAAATTTGTCCTCTCCAAATTATTTACGGCTATTGATAGGTCTTAATAGAGTTTAAAAGGGGAGAAAGGTTTATGGTATAACAGGGAATACATTATGACTTGGCAAGGGTTCAGGAAGTTCTATAGAAGAATGAAATAAATGAAATGGTTAAATGTATGAAGAATTGTTAGGTATAATGTATGTATGTAAGTATATGAATGTAGGATAATATGTTTGTGTAATGTTTGTATGATTGTAGTGGGTATGATTGTGGGGTGAGTCTTGTGTGTGTTATATGTTAATTCAAGTATATATTCAGATATATGTATGGGTTTTTTTAATATTAAATAAAGTTTTTTTAAAAATTAAAAAAAAATGCAAATTTGATCACAAGTCCCGGCATGCAAATGCCTCAGATCTCCTTTCTCATATTAAATGAACAATATACAAGAGGAATAGAAAGTAACCACAGTAGGAATGTGCAACCAATGTCATTTTTGCTAGCATTTTGAGGTAAAGTTGGTGGGTGGGTGGGAAAGTCCTTGTGGGATCATAGATAGTGAAACCCTAGAAACAGCTAGGGAAAGCCAAGTTAACCTTAACCACAAAGACATGCAGATACAAGACAGATAAAGTCTGAATATGATGCCTTAGAAAGCTCAGAGGACGTTATCACACGGGGTCTAAAGCAGTCCCATCCCCGTCGCATCCCCGTCCCATTGCACTTCCTTTTCCCCTGTGTTCACACGACGTTGCAGAGAAACCCCGCCCATCCCCGTCCCATTGCGCTTCCTTTCCCTGTGTCTTCACACGACGTCGCACCCATCCCCGTCGCATCCCCGTCCCATTGCGGCATCACCCGGCATCATCCCCATTCTTTTGAATGCCGGTTTCTTTGGGAATTACATTTTGCCGCGACCAGAATGATACCGGAATGATGCTGCTTTCTGTATGCCGGTAAGTTCTGGATTGAAAAGGAACCGTAATGGGACGGGGATGCGACAGGGATGGGACTGCTTTAGGCCCCGTGTGATAACGTCCAGAGTGGTTTCTCACCCAAGCTGTGTTCAAGTCCATGCCTAGTCCACTTCAACATTGTAAGTGCTTACACAGGTATATTTGAAAAACACAATGGCAAACATAGACCACTTCATGGCACACATATATTGGAGTGGACACTAAAATTGGGAGACAAATGTATCTGAGCAAGTCCAGTCAAGCCAAAAAGGTCCATACCATGTCATATAAAAGCTGAGTTTGTGGTTTTCCCCTATGATGTGCACTGTTTGGGAAAGCAACCATTACAGCACCACCCAACCTACTTTCTGAAATAAGGGAACAACAAAATTAAACTTACAAAGTGGAGTAGCAAGAAGGAATGTTTGGGGATTATGGAGTGTAACACACAACTTTTTAAAAGTCCTTCAAGGCATTTTTAGTGGAATTTTACATGTTTTATGTAATTCTCTTAGGAATCCCAAGGTATGGTTTGGTCTGCTTGTTCATTTAAAGTAACAATAGCAATAACATAACAGGTATGGAACAAGTCACTAACACCCTTTCTGAGCTCTGGTCCAACTACAACAGTATTGTCTATCAGCAATCCTCCAGTATTGTAAGCCATTTTTTTTTATTCCTTCCCTACCAGCTGACATCCTTAAACTGGAAGTGATGGAGCATAGCATCAAACATGCCTGCAGAGTTACATGGTAGTTATGCTGTACTATCCTTATTGTGGAAAGTAACACTGCACAGTTGAATGCATATGTGAAATTACCCCAGTGCACATTGCCTTTACACCTGTAGTGAGAGGCAAAGTGCAGCCCTTTGACCATACTTTTTATGGCTCCATAAGCTCCTATCAGTCCACCTAGCCTCCAACCCCCATTTCTTTTATATATATATATATATATATATATATATATATATATATATATGGTGTGTGTATATATATATATATATATATATATATATATATATATATAGTGTGATTTGGGAACAATGTTTGGCCCAAAACCATTCAGAAAGCCCTCCAATTGGATGAAAACACAGAAAAATGCACTCATCTCTATGTGCACACCAGAACTCTTTACTACGTCCT
Organism: Phrynosoma blainvillii; assembly: GCA_026167975.1. Lineage (NCBI taxonomy): Eukaryota > Metazoa > Chordata > Lepidosauria > Squamata > Phrynosomatidae > Phrynosoma > Phrynosoma blainvillii. The sequence continues at coordinate 202,593,670 of JANUYF010000002.1, read as the reverse complement.
CCCCTAATACCCCCATTTTCCTCTGCAGTCTCTCTCAAAATGGTGATAGGAAGTGATAGGATACTGTGAGAGGAATGCAGAAGAAAATAGAAGGATTTGGGTTTGCAGAAGAAGTGTGCAGCCTGTGAAAGGTCTGGTGAAGGAATTGACCCCCTGCCCCCCCCCCCAGCATATTGTTAAACAAAAGCTGCAAACAGATAGTAAGGAAAGTGAGGGATCAGGGCATAACTGTTAAATCTATAATTCATTAAGAAGCCCAACCGCCTGGAGGAGGAAGTCTGCTTGCACAACCATGAACTATATCTGTTGGTTGCATGATGACCCCAAAAAAGTACAACTACTGGCATAAAGAAACTTACATTGGTGTATGTCACCCATGGGATGCTAACTCACTTCCAATATGGCCAATCCTGGCTACTTCAAGAGTGAGGATAAGGTGGGTAATTTGGACTGAGCTGCCTTATACTGAGGTGGACGATTAGAAGGTATTTTAATAGAGCAATTGTCTCCCATCTAGTTACTATGCATGGTTTTCATTATCATTTGTTTCACACTTGTTCTCTACCATCTATATTGATTGGCAATGCATCTCATGACTTTCAAATGGCTGCCTTTCCCTAACTTCCCCTGTATATCCCAGGGATTTCACTTGGAACTTTCCAGTTGCAAAGCATGTTCTTTCACACTTAATATGACAAGAGCCACACACAGCCATAAAAGAGAACATATCTGTATCTATAATTATATCTAGAGAGATACACCCTGTAAGGTTGTCTTCTCCAAGTTAGGTCCCTCAAGAGAACTGGATAACAACTTCCAGCCTTGGTCATCATGGCTAGTGATTGAGGATGATGAAAGTTGTAAGCCAAAACACTTACAGGAGTGCAGATTAGGAAAAGCTGCAAGGCCCACTGAACATGCCTAGAATGCTATTTATCCTAGGGCTAGACCCAGGCCCTATGCTGAGATGCTTAATGTAGAGACAATCATAGAGGGAGGGGCAACAAAAAATGGCTATGAGCAAGCACTATGTACCAAGGCTTTTGTTTTAGTTGGAAATAAAAAAGGTCTAAGGGTTAGACTGAAGTTTTGTGAGGATGGGACATAAAGAGAATTTTTAAAGCACCCTCAACATTGCACCATACCATTTTTGCAACCTGCAGACACTTCAAAATGTGAACAATGGGTCTCGCCTTCTAGTATTTGTCTGGGAGACTGCTTGTATAAACAGATTTTGGCATGAATCATCTCTTCCCTGAATAGGCTGGGAAGAGGTAGAACTCCACGATATGCAAGCTATTAAGTGAAATAATGACCAGGTCCACACCTTCCAAAAATGTCAGTCAGAGATACTGTGGATTTTCTACTCTTTAGGTATTTTAGCCTCTATTCTCCCAAATCCCACTGTAAATATGAAATCTTTAAAGGTGTTTTTAGCTAAGTGGAAGATGAACTTTCAAAGGCTATATACTTGCCTGCTCTCTAGCTACTAGTATTTCAACATATACTCATTTTAGTTACTTCAGTTACTGATCACAAAGATATCACACACAGAGACACAAACAAACATGCCTGAAAAGGAAAGAATGGCCAGAATTGAGGGCTCAGCCCCCACAATTCATGGGTGCTGAGCCCTCTTTTCACACATTTGTAGAGAGGATGCAGCTCAGAGCAAGAGAACTTATTCCAAGGTTAAAGAAGATCCAATGTTTAGACCAGAGGTCGGCAACCTTCTCTTACCTGGGGCCGGTCCCTTTCGGTGGTCCCTTCCGGCGGGCCGGGAGGGAGGGGAATGGCGGTGCGTGCGTTCATGCGTGCGTCCCCACCGCCGCCACCTCCGCGCACATCGCAGCTGCCATTTTGTTTGCCAAAATGGCAGCTACAACTTGTTTGTGCATGCGCAGTACTCCTGCACATGCGCAAACAAGTCACGGCCACCATTTTGGCAAACAAAATGGCGGCTGCAATGCGCACGGACGTGCGGCAGCCAAAACGCGCTGCAGTGGTGGCGGGCGGCGGTGGCGGCGGCGGCGGCGGGCAGCGGGGGCTGGTAAGCGGGGGTCCATGGGCCGGATGTGGCCTGCAGGCCATAGATTGCTGACCCCTGGTTTAGACAGATTGAGAAAGATGGACTGATGAACCCCTCTGAGCACAGACAATTCTGGGTTCGATGGGTCAATCATCTACCATTGTATAATGCATGTTCCTGCTTTCAGAGAAAACTTGCTGCTGGTTGTAGTTGTGAAAGGGAGGAAGCGCTGTGTGAACATGAGAGTTTTCAGGATGTGAGCAACAATGTGTATGTAGTGAGCAAGCAGACAAAAGGCCTTCCCAAAAGGGTTGAAGTCTGATGGGAAGAATATGTTCCTCTTAAGCATTCCTAAATTACAGTTTTATATTGTGGATCAAGCACTCCTCCCAAAGGAGATGCAATTTCCATCCCTTAATTTCACCTCTGATACATAGTTATAATAAAGGGCTGCTGTGGAGCTAATATTTTACATTCTCACAGACAAATCCAAACATTGAACTAAGAAAAACTACATCTGCCTTCACAATGACCAGTGCAAATTCACATGATATGGAACTGAAATAAATTTTAGTTGCAACTTTCAGATTTCTATAAATCTTCAAATTCTGCAGTAGAAATTTAAACATTTGAAATAAAAATCGGATATTTGAATCTCAGAATTGATATTTGAGAAAAATAACTGTCTGAAAACTGATTTTGATGTTTTTTCTTTCACCCTTTTAAGAGGAAGTGCTCTGCCTGGCTAAATAAACTACTGTCCAACATTATCTAAATTAAGTTAGCAGATCAGAGGACAGATAATATCCAGTTCTGAATGCTGCTTCATGCTACCTATGGGTTACAGATTGCTACATCAATATTGCTGGATGTCAGAAATATTGATGGTGAATGACGAATAGTTGCCAAACACTTCATCATCCAGGATATATTTGGTGATTCCATGTTACGAAACTCACAAAGAGTTTCTGCATGTCGGGGTGCTGTCTGAAGTTTGAGAGAATTTCTGTGCTTCTCTGGGTCTCCAGGCAGAGAGACAAATATTAGGGTAACTGGAACCCTATTTGGTGTTTATGTGTGAAATCGCATTAAAATCTAGCCATCCATCTTGAACCATGGCCATCTGGCATCATAGTTCAGTGGTTCAAAATGAGGGGTTTTGTATATGACTTGAGCTTATACAGCCTGCACTCTTCAAACACCCAAGGGCTAGTGAATGAATGCCTATATGCCCATTGTGCCATTAGGAATAAGGCTGGAAGTGAAGTGCCAGTTGAGCAGCTCCGATTTGCTATATTGTACAGTTAGCTGGCTGTAAATGATGCACTAAGCAGATTTGGCTTCAAGGCAACCAATTGTGCTCAGATCTGTCGCTTGTATTTGGTGCCAAGTGATGGGATTGAAAGGTCTTGTGTGTGGACAGTTGGCAGAATTGTGCCCAATGTGCTGTGTTACACAGAGAGAGAAGTAATTCCTGAGCTAAAAATTGTTATAAGATCCAGTTTGAATATTTAAGAAAGAAGTGCTACAAAGTTTTTAAAGAAATATGTATAGTGTAACACCTGAGATAAACATGTTGCTTAAGTAAGGGGATTACAAACAGGAATTCAGAGAAACTCCCCAGTGAAACCAAATATGCTTTCTGACCTACAATCAAAATAAAAAGGTGAAAAAACTTTGAGGTAATGTAGGAAATCACCTATCTGGAAACCAGCAGAAATACAGTGAAAAGTCTTGAATCACAAAAAGAGCATTTTTGGGTAAATGTAAGAAATACTGATAGTATGCCTCCCAAGAAAGTAAAATCAATTTTGGAAATTCCAGTTCTAGGAGGAGAACAAATAATAGAATCATAGAGATGGAAGTGGCCTCAAGGACCATCAAGTCCACCCCATTCCACCATCAGAAACACACAATTAAAGCACTGCCAACAGATGACAATCCAGCCTCTGCTTAAAGATCTCCAAAGAAGGAAACCACCGGACTCCATGGGAGTGTGTTCCACTGCCAAACCGCTCTTGCTTTCAGGAAGATCTTCCTAATGTTGAGGTGGAATATCTTTTCCTGCAGCTTCCATCCATTGCCCCAGGGTCCTACTCTCTGGAGCAACAGAAAACAAACTTGATCTATCCTCAATATGACATCCCTTCAAATATTTAAACAGGGCTATCATATCACCTTTTAACAGTCTCTTCCCCAGGAGGCAATATTGGAGAGTTTAGACACCACCATGCCTGAAACCACAGATAGTGAGGAAGTATGGAAAATAAAAGAACTGAAATGTCTAAGCTAGCCTTAAGAGAATAGAAACTAGTCTAGAGAATGGGGGTGGGGGATCAGAAAGTATAATAAGCAGGAGAATGTTTTCTGAGAGAAGGGAGGCAGGATTGACAGTTGCAAGCTGAGAGTTGTAGGACTCAGTGGGTGAATGTGTACTGGTCACCTGAATTGATTGAAGGTCAAGATCTCATATAGCTCAGATTGAATATCTTTATATAGTTGGAACTCAGCTCTGGAATTTATAAAAGCATTCACTTTTCTTCAACATATAATAAACCACTTTAATTCTTTTGTTGTTTTATTGACTCTGACTCAGACTGTCTTCCTTCACTCTGAATCAAGGGGGTGGTCACACTTACCATAAAGAACACCAAGCTAACATATAAACATGTCCACGCTGAGGTCTCCTTGAGGCCCAGTAACCCAATCTGAGAAAGGGGAATTGGGGAAACAAGGGCAGGGTGTGTGGTGGGATTCTCTAGGGGTTGGAACTGCAGCCAGGCCAACCTGGGAGAAGGGATTTGCCATGCTGGGTTTCATCGATTGCCCTTGTGCTGGCCTAGGAGTTCTGCCACCCTGCCCTTCAACCCTTGCCTGCCTTGCTGCCGCAGCATTGCATTCACCTGCCCTCTGGTCTCAGGCTTTGGCTCTGAAATATCAGGGAAGGAAATGCTACTGACCTAGTGACCCTAGCAGAAATAGGTGGCATCAAGTTAGCTTCATCTCTAAATAAAGTACATAAAGATTTATGGGGATCTTTTTCACACTCTTTTGTGAATACTCAGCTCGGTCCTAACCACATTAAGGAAGTAAGTCTTGCTAAATTCAGTAGTACTTCATGCCAGATAAATGCAAACTGAACTGCAGCTTTGTAGTGCAATCCTTTCAGTGTTTGGTTCTTCAGAAATAAGTCCACTATATGCAAAATCACTGCCCCCTGAGTAAGGGTGTGCAGGAATGCAACTGTATTTTTTCTTTTCATAGAACCATTCTGCAAGATGCCTTTGGGTGACAAAAGAGGTGCAAGAAGGTCAGGATTCTTTTCATATCATGGGAACTTTTTGTGCTAAGGATTGGGTTTTTAAAAGTGCCCTTGTGAGTGCTGAAATGTAGCATTAACATTGTGATGCGACTGTAATGTTGTCAGCATGGTTTTGGGAATGGAATGCAGTTTAATTTTCTTTGTATCATCATCGTGGGAAACATTACTTAAAGAACCAATCCACACATGGGCTGGTAAATTGTGGACCTTGCTTAGAGATGCAACTCCCAGCACCTCCCATCCAGCCTACTAACTGGTGGATTTGTGGAGCTGTAGTCCCAACAAGTTACATTTACCAGCTCTGGCCTAGACACAAAAGACTGATTACATCCTGCACCATGTTTGTACAGTGAACAGAGTCCACTATAAGCTTCCCTCCACCATTCTCACCCTATTGAACTCAGAAGCCCACTGAAACATCTCCCAGAATCCATGCTGTCCAGGAGCAGCCCTGCAGATGTGGCTTGGACAGAGCAGAGCCCTTTTCACCAGCCCTCTCTCAACAACAAGCTGACAATAGACTTGTTTGCCCAGAACTACCAGCCTGAAGCTTAGGATGCCACTTGTCTTGGGCCGGCTTTCATTTTCTTTCTATGTGTGCACAGATTAATGTGTGCACTAGGATTAATCATCCTAGTCTTAGCAGACCACAAATTGAACATGAGTCAAGGCTGCATCAATGGGTGTGTAGTGTCTAGATTAAGGAAAGTAATAGTAGCATTCCCTTCTGCTTTGGTCAGAATTCACCTGGAATACTGTGTCCAGTTCAGGGCACCACAATTAATTTATTATTATTATTATTATTATTATTATTATTATTATTATTATTATTTACAAACTGGAATATGTCCAGAGGAGGGCTACCAAAATGATGAAAGGTCTGGAAACCATGCCCTGTGAGGAGCAGCTTAGGGAGCTGAGTATGTTACTCTGAGGAAGAGGTGGTTAAGGGGTGACATGATAGCCATATTTAAATATTTTAAGGCATGTCATATTGAGGATGGAACAACCATGTTTGCTGCTGCTCCAGAGACTAGGACACAGAACAAGCTACAGGAAAAGAGATTGCAGCTCAACATTAGAAAGACCTTCCTGGCAGTAAGAGCTGTTCAACAGTGGAATACACTCCTCAGAGTGTGGTAGACTCTGCTTCTTTAGAGGATGGATTGATGACCATCTGTCGGGAGCAGTTTTATCATATATTTCTGCACAACAGGGGCTTGGACTGGATGGCCCTTGTGGTCTCTTCTAGGTCCACCCCTGTCTTTTCTTTCTCTCCATACAAGGAGGCTGGTTGAAAAGAAGACATCTTTTCCCAAGGCCATTAGTTACTGCTTTCTTGGCAGCTGTATCTTTCTATCATCTTATTCCTCAGTCCAAGAACAAATTGAACTCATTAACATTACAACACTCCTTTGCCTAGTTCAGAGGCTTACGTAGGTGATCATTATTCCCAAATGACACACAGGCACAGAGCTTAGGCTGTGGTCTTTCTATTCAGCCTTTCTTTACAGGGGTGTGTGTCTGGGTGGAGTGATGCCACTGTTCACAAACACCTCAGGGCATGCCCAGCCCCATTAATCAGAAAGATGATCCACATTCTTATTCAAAACCAATCCAACTTCCTCAAGAATATAAATAAAAGAAGAGCCCTAAAGTGGTAGAGGACACAAGTACATCAGCCCTCATTGAATCCACTCTTGTGTGTACTCATTCTCTCTCCATCAATTTATTTTTCTTCTTTTCCCAACTTTTTACTCTGCTCCAGCTAAATGGCTCACCAAACTACTGTCAAGGTTCAGAGGAAAGGCTTCAGCAACTCCTCTGCCATCATGCCCAACACTTGTCGCACCAGCTTCAGTTCACGCACTGTGTCCAGAGGTGGAAGTTGTGGTGTTGGCACTGCTGGATTTGGTAGGGTTGGTGGTGGTGCTGGATTTGGCAGCCGAAGCCTCTACAACCTTGGTGGATCTAAGAGGATCTCAGCTGTTGGGGGAACTTCTGGTGCTAGTTACTGCAGTGGCATTGGTGGCAGCTATGGGTTTGGTGGTGGCAGCATCTACGGGCTTGGTGGAGGTATTGGTGGTGGCTCTGGGGTAATTGGAGCTGGCTTTGGTGGAGGAATGGGTGGTCCTGGTTTCCCTGTTTGCCCACCTGGGGGAATCCAAGAAGTGACTATAAATCAGCACCTGCTGGCACCCCTAAATCTGGAGATTGACCCCAACATACAGAGAGTACGTAAAGAAGAGCGAGAGCAGATCAAGACACTCAACAACAAATTTGCCTCATTCATCGATAAGGTAAGAGACTAGGATTTCCATCCTCTGTTAAAACAGCAGGAAGGAGATCTGAGGAGAGGAGGGGGCAGAATCTTGCCCTTCCCAGGAGGCTCAAGAAAAAGCAAACTGTTACAGTCCCTCTTAGCTTGCGTGTTCTTCATTTAAACATTTTGGCATCTTTACCACATGCATCCCAGTTTTTATCTGTGAAATGCTGGAGAGTATGGTTTTCACAATTTTTTTTTTTTTTTGGTCATTTCTAACAGCCAAAGCAGGTCTAACAAATCAAGAATTTACTGCTACTTTTAAAATTCTAACTCATATCATTACCACTGTTTACTGCAGGAAGATATTAGCCATGTGGACAGTGCAATGTTGCAAATGTCTTATTTCGTTTATCCCTATACTTCCACAAGCATCCTAACATGCAGGAATTATGTTTAGCAGTGCGTTTCCTTGGTATGGAAATAAAATGATTGGAAAAACTTTCACGGTTTAATAATGTTCATGAAAGAGAAAGCTGAATCAATTTTTTAGGTTCCTGTTTAGAAAGAAGATCTCAATATTCAGTAGTTTCAATTAGACTGCTTTCCTAGGAAATTGTATTGGGAAGTAAGTCTTCTTGAACTCATAGTGGGCTTACGTCTGATTAAATGTGCTGAACCCAGAGTGAACAACTGGCAAGAAGGCAGACACGCCAGTTGGCTCAGTGGGATGCACATGCAGATAGCAACCCTCACATGGATAATGAGGGCTCTGAATCTTCTTGGAAATTCCAGAGTAAGAGGTATGTTTTTAAATGCATGTTAAGGTTATTAAACTGTGGTTCTAGTGTGAAAATGCTGGACACCATCCAGACTGCTCACATCAGAACTGGGATTTGAGCTGTGCCTAATCTGAACAAGATCACACCAGAAGGGGTGAAATGGGCCTTTTGGCCCATGCAGACAAGACCTGTGTTACCACTAGGGGTGCTAAGAAGCACTGTCTTGAAGTCCCCAATGAAATATTGCTTTTAAAAATGCATGTTGTTATACTTTTGGACTTTTTGATTTCAGGTACGGTTTCTTGAACAGCAGAATAAGGTGTTGGAAACTAAGTGGACGTTGCTTCAGGAACAGGGCCATAAAACCATTAAAAACAATTTGGAACCTCTTTTTGAAAGTTATATGAACAATCTGAGGAAACAACTGAATAACCTGGAAAATGACAAAGGGAGACTCCTTGGGGAACTGAATAACATACAAAACCTTGTGGAGGACTTCAAGAACAAGTAAAGATCTTTCCTTCTTATAAACTCTTCATTACTTTACTCCCTTCTACACCCTTGTGTCTTTCCTATACAGGGCACAACCCACTTAAAAATTGGAAATAAAAATAAAAATTGTGAATACTATTTTTTCACTTATCTAGGAATCTTTAGGTCCTCCAGCACAACTCTATGGTCAAGATCTGGTGGACATTGACCATAGAATTGTACTGGAAGACCTAGAGTTTCCTAGAGAAAAAATATTAATCAAATTCACAAATCATCAAATTCGCAAAAAGGAAAGCAGTGAATATGGGGGCTGACTGTACTGCTATTAAAGCCACAGTTCCCATAAACAGCCATCTACTTGCATATTTCAATGCAAAATGCTTTCAGGGTGTTTGGCAACACATTTGTGTCTAGTTTTCTCCATGTGAATCTGACATGTGGTAGATTTCAACATGCCACTGGCATCCAAAATGCTCCCCCTCACCTGGTTTGATGGAATAGTAGTCACGGCTGGTAGCTTCCACATCAATGGGGTTGTGAATCCACCCTAAGTTGTAGCCTGAACTTTAAAGGAGCTATCCAAAGTACTGAGTGAGATTCCTAAACTAGGTTGAAAACCTTGAATTGCCTCTTGAATGTTATTACTGAAGCCCAGACAATATATTCACAAGTCTACTGGCACTGCTACCAACAACCACTATGAAGCCAACCAGATGGTGAGCAGCTGTGAAAAGGTGGCACACTCACCACATAGGGCCTGAGCAGACATGCCTAGTTCAGACCTGGTTCAGACCCTAGGCTGGCATGATGATACATGGGTGTTAATGCACTCACCTGCCAGCTAGCCGTGAAGCTGCTATCACCCCATGACCATTACCAGCTACTGCTGTCATGGCTTCCTGGAAGGTCCTCATCATGACCTGCAAGGGCAGAAATAGGGTGTTTGGCTACACCCATGTGGCTAGGTGTCCCTATCTGATATCACAGGCCATAACAAGGGCCTTCAGGAAAGAAACACAGGGGGTACAGGGGGCCATGTAGTGTGCTGGCTGTTGCTGTGGTTTTCAGGAAATTCCACAGGAAACAGCCCTTTTGGGCCAGGGCTACTGGCCTGTTGTATCCATATAGGATGACATGAGGCCAAGTGGAACACAGGCCTTTTGACCCATGTGTACAGGTTTTTGAAGAACATTCCAACCAGGCTGATCTTAAAACAACCATTTGAAGTCAAAAGAGTATTGACCTGAGACTAAATAGCACTGTGTTTGATAATTTTGCTTAAGCAAAATATACATGTCAAGAATTGTGGTCTGCAGGAAAGGGTCTTCTCCTTGTCCCACCAGCAGGGGCAATATAAAGTGGGAGGACATAGGAGATGGTCTTCTTAGTTGTGGCACTACAGTTGTGGAATGCCTTCCTCCCCTTGGTGGTGTGACTAGTGTCAAAGTTGGGTTTTTTCTGGTGTCAACCCAAAATATGGCTTTTTATTAAAGCATTTGGGGGCTAATTTATTCAAGGTTTATATGTACATGGTTTTAAGTTGTAGCTTTTAAAGTGTTTTTAACTCTTGCTATATTTAATATGTTTTTATCCTATTTAAATTATGTATACTCTCAATCTGGAACTATTTTAAATCCTGAGATCCTATGATAAAAGGCAGGATAGAAATGTTGCAATTGATAAAATAAATAATCAGAAGGGCAAGCAGGAGGCTCTTTGTATGCCACAACCTAGACTATGGGGCTTGCAGGTCCTCCTTTCCAGGAATATAACACATTTTCTCCATGACTTTTACAGCCAGTTGTCCCATTATGATCAAAAGTAATCTCTTTGATCATTCTAAAATCTTATTAGCATTGTCGTTTCTAGCCACTTGATTGAATGAAATATTGATTTTTCTGCCTCTTCTGTCCTAATAGATATGAAGATGAGATCAACAGGCGTACAACGGCAGAGAACGATTTTGTCACACTCAAAAAGGTGGGTATTTGCAAATGGCATAACCAGGCTGCAAAGGTAAGAAGTCAAAGGTGACAAGGAGCACTCCTTTGGTGTGAAAGGGATTAGGTCTCCTTCTTTGTGGGCAAATCCTGGAAACATTTCAGTTTAGAATATGACTGCACAAGGAAAGCAGAAACATTCACAAAACTTTGGGGTCAATGCTATAATTGTAGCAGAGCTTGCTATTTTTAAATGGTCATTTGTTCCTTTTTAAAAAATGTTCACAAATGGACATACAACATTTCACCCATGTAGTCACTGGCATTAGCCAGTAGTTTCCTGTGATAAATTTTATAGTGTCACAACACATGGCATCATTTTTAAAAATATCAGCTGTCATGAGATTCTTTCCCCCCCTCTTTGAGTAGAGTAAAAAAAAAAAACAACTAGTGATTTTTTAGTTTTTGTGGGTTTTTTCGGGCTGTGTGGCCATGTTCTAGAAGAGTTTCTTTCTGACGTTTCGCCAGCATCTGTGGCTGGCATCTTTTTTTCTCTGAAGATGCCAGCCACAGATGCTGGCGAAACGTCAGAAAGAAACTCTTCTAGAACATGGCCACACAGCCCGAAAAAACCCACAAAAACTATGGATGCCAGCCATGAAAGCCTACAACAACTAGTGACTTTCATTTTCAGTGGGTTTGTACCCAGACAAAAAAAGTATTGGGTCCAAATACAATATTTTACATAAAAGTAGAATTTATGGTGGGTTTTTAAATATAGAAAAACACTTTGTGCTTTGAACAAAACTCTTGTTTTGTGCAAAATACAATGTTCTTTGGAAAAGCAACATATTTTTTTGCACCAAAAAGTCCCAAAATGTGTGTGTGTGTGTGTGTGTGTGTGTATGTGTATATATATATATTGAAAAATGCACATAATCTTTCATAATCTCAACCAGTGGAGGTGGGGGAAATCATGTGCTGCTTTCATTTTGTTTTAAGTGAGGATGAAATAAACAAAGATTTCCTTCACAGTTATAATTAATTCCTATGTAGGATCATTGTTTCCTCCTCTGAAACTTGTGATCATCTAGCTATGAATTTCTAGATTCTGATTCAACAATATCTTGTCTCCTCCTCCCCCAGGATGTGGATACTTCTTACACAACCAAAGTAGAACTAGAAGCCAGAGCAGCTTCATTGAATGATGAGATCGACTTCCTCAGAGCCCTGTATGAAGAGGTAAGGGCTATTATTATCTTCTTTAAACTGAGGTATTATGTGCAGAGATCAGCTATTCATCTGTTGAAGGAATTCACTGTTCTCTCTCAAAGAGCCAACACACACACACACCATAGCAAGGAATATTAAAGGAAGAATCCAACTTTCCCTCTCAGTCTTTTCTACAGAGAGTTAGCAATACGTCTGGGGTGGGGGGTGGGGAATGACAATATTTCCCAAAAATTATATTCATTGTTACATCTTGAAAATGCCAGTTTTAGTTATAGTGAAACTGAGGCAAGCAATAATGTTCCTGCTGAGGCAAATGATCTAATGAATTTAAGGAAATTTCAGTGCCACCTCCCCTACAAAAAACGAGAAAAAAAAGATACAGAAAATATCTCAAAGGGATTCTGCATACATCTACCCCCAACATTACTGTGGGAATGAATGCTTTCATGACTTCCATGAGGAATCTTCCCAACATTACAGCCTTTTGAAAAAACGAAAATATTTTTAAACTGATGTATTGTAGTTGGGATAGGTGGATTACAGAGGGAGAAGATTGCTGATGAAATTAATAAATCTAGCAGAAATAGACAAATTATTTATTAGTGACATTTTGACAAATTATCACACAATTAGTGATATTTTTAAAAGAGTGCAAGCCTCCAATGGACTTTGTTCAAAGAAAAAAAGTTACTTTTGGTTTTGATTATTAGAAAGGATTGAGTATAGAAAGAGGAGAATAATTACAAATGTTAGAGAGTGAGGTATGAATAATTTCAAATAAAAAAAATCAGAAGACATGCTTTTTTTCTTTCCCTTTTCCTTTCTCTTTCTTTATTTTTAGTTTCTTTTAATGTATTGTAAAAAAAGTGATAAATGTTTTTAATTAAATGTAGGAAATTTCAAAAGCACAGAGAGTTAGGTTGAAATTTCAGGAACAACAGGGTGGGGTGAAGGGTCATGTACAACTCTTTTCATTTTCTATGGATATTGTTGCATGACTCAGATTTTTATCATTCACAGATGTCATGTTTTCATACATTTCTCCTAAAATAGGGATTTTAGAAGCAGAATCAATTCTACAGAAAATGCAAGAGTGCATAGTTTTGTACAATTGAGGATTTGCTTGCTGCCTGATTTGGAATGGGAGCTTACAAAACAAAAATGCACAGTTTTAATATGTAGCTTTTAACTTTTATATCATCTGCAGGAAATTAAGCAGCTGCAAGTACAAATCTCCAACACTTCTGTGGTTCTCTCTATGGACAACAACAGGAACCTCAACCTGGATGGTATCATTGCTGAGGTTAAAGCTGAATATGAAGAGATCGCAAATAGAAGCAGAGCTGAGGCTGAATCTTGGTATCAAAGCAAGGTAAATCATAATAAACTAATGAGAGGACAGCACCCCAATGATTCATGTTGGATTCGTTCTGAAAATAAGTCACTTTCCCCTGCTGCAATACGAAAATAGCTTGGCTTATTTTTCAAGGCCAATCAAATTTTGGAAATTGCCTCCCACCCACTCCCTCATCCTTCCTGTTCCCTAATCCTTTCCCCACTTATTTTAAAGAATATAAGAATGACCGGGAAGGCAGTGGCTTACTGGAACAGTTGGGAAATGGGAAGACCTGATCTCTTCCTCCCCTCTTCAGTCTGGTGGGCCCCATGCTGAAAAGAAAGGACCCAGTAGCTCTGGGAAAATAATATTTCTTCCAAGAGGTGTTGTGTGAGCAGTCTATATGACACACACACAAATCAATTAAGAATGGTTGCTCCAAATGGACTGTGCATTTATTTGCTCTGTCTGCTTTGTCTGTGTGTTAGTATGAAGAGCTGCAGGCTACTGCAGGAAAACATGGTGATGACCTTCGCAACACCAAACATGAGATTTCAGAACTCAACCGAGTAATCCAGAGACTGCAAGCTGAAATTGAAAATGCGAAAAAGCAGGTATGCTATTATCCTCTCCTAGTACTATTGCTGTATCATCATTTTTGGCCTCCATTCTCATCCACAGGAAATCAGTTTTATGAACTAGGGTTCTCATCCCACCCCAATTTGTGACATCAAACCCCACAACATAACAGTCTTCAAGAAGCCATCAATTTTATGAACTAGAGTTCTCATCCCACCCTCAGCTATAGTGGTTTTAGACTTCTCCAGGAGATCTAGAAGGGCCACATACCCCACAAGCCCCCTGTAAAACAAAATCGTATTTTGCATCCAAACGACCCCAACTAAACACCCTCCAGGGAGCACATAGGAGATTTTGCTGTGCTTTTAGGCCATCAACTGGGTAGGCCTGCCATAAAAGACAGATCTTTGATACTGTTATAAATTCACATGGCATATTTAGCTGTCAAATCTCTCCCAGCAGGTCATTGCACAGTCTAGGGCCAGCGGATGAAAATGTCCCCTAGATGACACTTGCCAGTCTAGTTCTGACTGGTTGAAGTAGATGTCCCATAGAGGACCTGAGTGTATGAGGCAGATTATACAGAAGGGGACAATCTTGTAGGTAACTTGGAATCTTTACCCAGAAACAAACTGTCAGCCAGTAGGGTGATTTTAATACTGGTGTGATATGGTTCGTCCTAGATGTACCAGCAATCAATCTGGCTGCCATATTTTGAAATAATTCAAGTTTTTGAACTTAGTACAAAGGTAGCCCAATGCAGAATGCATTGCAAAAGTTCAGCCTTGAGGTTATCAGTGTGTGCACTATCATCTTTAGACTTTTCTAATTTTAGGAAGCTGTGTGGCTTAACTATCAACCAAAGCTATAACAGGCACTGCTCCTGACCATTGCATCTATCTGGACTGACATTTGGAGAGATGTATCCAGGAGTACTCCCAAGCTGTGAACAGTGGGAGTGTAACCCCATCCAGAACTGGTTGACACACCTCAAAAATCAGATTAGGCCCCTTAGTAGGAGGCACTTCTGTCTTGTCTGGTTTCAGTTTCAAATTATTATTATTTTATTCAGCCCATTACCTCCTTCAGACATTCATTCAGAGGAGACACACTGTCCTTAGCTCTGGCTGATTTTGAAGGTATGGAGAAATATATTTGCCTGTAGAGGGTCTCTTTAGTGGTTTCATATAGGTGCTAAAAAGCATTGGTACTTTGTGGTGTGATATACAACTCTTTTGTGTCAACCTCATGAATGTCACTCTACATCATTGTTCGGACTATAGTTCAAATATCAGTCTTGACAGCATTACTGATGGGGCAGCAGATAGGGTTTTTTTTTTTTTGTTGTTGTTCAGATGTAGTGCTTCTCACACAGAAGCAAGCTGTGGAGGCAGGAAGAGGAAGGCTGTTCAATGGCATCTCACCCTGGGAGTTCCCAATGTTCACTTAGTAACATCAGTCTGCATGTCTGAGTGATGTAAAGAAAAGATCTTTTTTGCACCAAGAAATGAACCATTCAAATTAATGGCTCTTTGATTTCTCCCTTACAGAATGCCAATCTGCAGGCAGCAATTGCTGAAGCAGAGGAACGTGGTGAACTAGCTCTCAAAGATGCAAGGCAGAAACTGGCTGAGCTTGAGGACGCCCTCCAGAGAGCCAAACAAGATATGGCTCGCCAGCTGAAGGAGTACCAGGAGTTGATGAATGTCAAACTGGCCCTAGATATTGAAATTGCCACCTACAGGACGCTGCTGGAAGGAGAGGAATGCCGGTCAGTGAGAACCACTCTTTAACACCCACTGACACAACCACATGCCTAAAAGGTCCATGGGCCTGGTATAACAACATCCATGACGTGGCCTCTCTTTAAGCTCATCCTGAGCTCTGCTAGCCAACTACCTCTTCTGAAGACATAGGAGACAACAGCAACCAACTATAGGTGTTTCAGCTTGCAGGACTTGGGAGCTAGTTATGATTTTGTCAGAATAGTCAAATGATGTTCCAATCTGTAGTTTAGACACTAGGTTTCCCATGTGCATGGCTTATCAAAGTATTGTGTGAGGAAGTTCTTAGAAGATAAGGGAGAGAAGTAGTGAAGGTGGCCTTACAGTTTGCTGAAGCCACATTAACTATTTGGGGCATATATTAGGTATAAACAGAATTTTACAAAAGACCAGAGCAAGGTGCATGCACCCCATAATATGATACCTGCAGGAACGTCCAGATTTTGTCACAATAAGCCATATAATTCTTCCTCTTTTCAAGAAGTTCCAAATGCTGACTATACTTGAATTCTTACTTCCCATTTTGTTTCCTGACAGGCTGGCTAGTGATGCATCTGGAGCTGTGAACATCTGTAAGTATCCTTTGGATCAACACTTGTGGGGGGGGGGTAGTGCTACTAGTCACCCTTCCTGCTATTCCTTTTAGTCCCATACATATTTCTTTATTTCATGTGTTTCGTGTACATGCTGTGCATATTGTGGTGGTCCCAGTGTAGCTGCCCCATTTCTGCACTAAGTGTACTATCTGGCACTTCCTGCACTAGTGCCATAATCCAGCTCATGTGGCAATGGTGATGCAAGGTTTTTTGCAGCGAATTTGACCCACCTTCTGCCTGAGGATATTTCACTGTCCCATTCATTTCCTTTGCTTCGTTGACTAACAAATTCTGAATGAGGCTTAAGCTTGTGCTCTTTCCTCCCCACAGCAGTAGTATCTTCAACTATGTCACGCGGTGCTGTTGTTGGCAACGGTCTCGGATACAGCAGTGGAAGCAGCCTTGGCCTGGGAGGAGGGAGCAGTTTAGGAGGAGGAGGAGGAAGCCTGGGATTTGGAAGCGGATTTGGCATTGGAGGAGGCAGTTGTAGTTCTGCAAGTGGAAGAAGCATCGGAGGAGGAGGAGTGAGCCTGGGAGGTGGCAGTTCCTCTAGTGTGAAATTTGTCTCCACAAGTCAGAAAAGTTACAAAAGCTAAACCCAAATACCTGACAGTCTTTTAAAAGTGAAAATGGAACATAAATCATCTCTCTACTGGGTCTTTGTCTACACAGCACACACAACTTTGCAACAGATTCATAAAGACATCCAATTTTTCCAAATTTCACTTGGAAACATGCAACATTTTCAAATGATCCCTGAATATTGTATTGAAATCTGCCTTCAGCTCAATTATAATCTTGCTTTCCCTCTCCCTTGCCTTGTCTGCATCAGCCAAAAGGTGCGCACGCACACACACACACCATTCTGGTATCACCCTGTTCAGACTACACATGTCCTAAGCCCTGGTTCTATTGTAAGCACTCTAGACAATGACCAGCATGTTCCATACTAGAACCAGTGAATGAAAGCCTTAAAACATATTTTAAAAACTTACCTGTTACTCCAGATCTTCTTGGAAGATCCAGAGACCTCTGTTCCCATGACACTGTGTTGTCCGTCTGCACAGGCATCCCACTGAGCTGAGTGACGAGTGCATCTGGTGCCACTGTGGGTTGCTTTTTATGGCAAACTCACCAGGCTGCTCAGTGGGCTATCCTTGCAGACAGCTGCCACAGTACAAGAATGGAAATCCAGGTAATGGGGGGAGGTCAGGGCAGCAGTGAGGTCAGGATTTCTGGGTTACCCCTGAAGAATCCTGGCCAGTGCAGACAAGGCCCAAGTTGGCTTTCATGGCTGAGCGCTAAATTTTCAAATTTTGCATAATCTAGACCTGTTTGTGCTTTAGGTTGTTTGAAGCCTATGTCACTTTTGAGTGTGTTATTGTGTCCAATAAAATGCATATTGTAATTTATATTGTTTGCTCATTTTGAATATTTAATACAAGTATCAAGACATATAGATTACAATGGTGTTTCAAATTATACTTAGCTCATCTACAGGACATTTATAGAACCTCAGGTGCTTTATGAAAGTTTTACAGTAGAAGAGGGAAACAGGCCAAATGGGTGGAGGCATGAGTGATGCCTAAAGCCATCTAGTGATTGTGTTTCACTAAGCTTTGAACTAAGGACTCCTTAGCTTACTATTTCACTACAGAGTAGCTAGTTATATAATAAAAGAAGTAGCTATGGGGCTGTACAGACGGGCAGGAAAAGGTGACATGAAGCTGCCTTTTCCCTAAGCTGCAGTAACCGTGCCTGCCCTCAGGATGCCCTAAATGGGGATGGAGCAACCGCATTAGGGGGCAGTCAATGTGGCTTTTCTGAGGCTGTACTGAAGCCCTGCCAACCACACCACCAGCCCCGAGGACGTCGTGAAGGAAGGCGGACAAGCAGCGACTGCTTTAATTCCCCCCCCCCCAGTTCTCTCAGGCACATGCGCACATGTGCAGGAGCACATCCCTGCACACCTGCGCAGAACATGCCATAGGCTGGTATACAGTCACTCTGTGTACAAAGGTGATTGAAGTTCGGTATACTTGTGCACCTCCACAGAATATGTTCTAGGGTGACATAGTTTTGTCATTTTGTCTGTACAAAGGTGACTGATACTCAGCATCCCTGCGGACCTGCACAGGACCTGTCATACATCCACAGATCATGCAAGGATTCACTGACCTCAGCTTCCCCCAAAGAGTGGGTGGCGTAGACAGGTGCCACTGTCTGATCGTGCCACCCTTGGGGCAGAAGAACGAGTTTGTCAACTGAAAAGACACCTATTCCTTTGTCCTCCACAAAATGATGTCCCACACAGATCAGGATGGAGGGGAGAGGCACATGCAAGGGAGGTTTGTGTGGACAGACTTGATACATGCAGCTAGTGGTCATACAAGGGAAATGGTCAACAGGACACATGGACAAACGTTACTCCAGGAGCCCCTCCTCCAATCATGCCAGGAAGTGGTGTGCAGGTCTTATGCACACCTGCACACTTGCACAGAAGAGGTCACAAAAACCTCTTTCATGCATACTACTGTGCATGCTGACAGCAAGCGTACATGCAACAGAATGCATTTATTGTCATAACAGAGCACAGTTGGTAGGGCACATGTGTGGGGTTACAATTAGGGTTAGAGTTAGGGTTCTAATATTAAAGTGCACCTGCAGCGGTGCATCTCCACCTGGAAGCATATGGCACTTTAAATTAAAGCATAGGGCACATGCTCTGGATCACCAACTCAATTTCCACTGCACATGAGGTGGTGCATTTATATGGCTGTTTTAAATCTCCGGCACCCTTTTTCTGATGCACCAGTGTCACTCTATACATACACACATGTGAAGGTGCCCATCTTTCCAGAAGAAGTGGAAAAAAGCTGCTCCTTGTTGGAGTGGCTTTTCCCGGCATGCGGCGTCTAGAGGGCGCTTTCCTGCCGGCTTTTAGGAGTGCATGATCTAAACGCCACGCCTCCAAGTCAGCCTGAAAGCACCTCTTTTTGCCTGTCTGTACAGCCCCATTGTTAACTTTTTACCTAAAAACAATCCAGCCATTCACCTGGGACTATTACAAAATGTGAACAAGTGATGTTGTAGGATATTTTGCTTATTTTAACACAATAATACAAACTAATTATTACTTCAAATATAACATTGTTAAATCCTTGGATGCCTTCACACAAAACTGAATGCTATCCTAGCACTACATAAAGACATACCATTCTTCTTCTTGTCATTCACATGTGCCTTCAGATCAACTCTTATGGTGACCCTATCAAAGGGATTTCTTGGCAAAATTTCTCCACAAGTTTGCCATTGCCTTCCTTTCAGGCTTAGAGAGTATGGGTTTCCAAGGCTGAGTTCAAATTTTAGTCCTCCAATCTCCTAGACCAGGGGTCGGCAACCTACGGCCCGCGGGCAGGTTCCGGCCCAGGTCGCCGGACTTACGGGCCCAGGCGGACCCCTGCCGCCGCCGCCGCCGCCCAGTTTGGCCGCCGCCTGGCCACGCGCGCCACGACCACCATGTTGGTCTCCAAAATGGCAGCCACAACGTGTTTGCACATGCGCAGGATTACTGCGCATGCGCAAATGCGTCACGACCGCCATTTTGGAGACTAAAATGGCGGCCGTGGCGCCGGGAGCGTGCGCAGCGCCCGGGAGGAGGCCTGTCCCCACCGAGAGAATCCTCCCCGGGGGGGACCCTCGGTGGCGGCGGGCTTCCAGGAGGCCCTTCGCCACCGAGGGAAGCCTCCTTGGGGGGAACCTCGGTGGCGACGGGCTTCCAGGAGGTCCGTCGCCACCGAGGGAAGCCTCCCGGGGGGACCCTCGGTGGTGATGGGCTTCCAGGAGGTCTGTCACCACCGAGGGAAGCCTCCTCGGGGGGAACCTCGGTGGCGACGGGCCTCCTGGAAGCCCGTTGCCACCGAGGTTCCCCCCCGGGGAGGATTCCCTTGGCAGGGACGGGCCTCCTCCCTGGAAGCCCGTTGCCACCGAGGTTCCCCCCCGGGGAGGATTCCCTTGGCGGGGACGGGCCTCCTCCCTGGAAGCCCATCGCCACCGAGGTTCCCCCCGGGGAGGATTCCCTCGGCGGGGACGGGCCTCCTAGAAGCCCGTCGCCACCGAGGGAATCCTCCTCGGGGGGACCCTCGGTGGCGACGGGCTTCCAGGGTGAATTCACCCAAGGATCGGGACGGGGGGGCGCTTGGAGGGACTTTTTCAAGGCCTCCCCGCTTGATCCTGAGGCGAATTCACCCAAGGATCGGGGCGGGGGGGGGCCCTGGGGGGACCTTTCCAAGGTTCCTCTTGATCCTCGGGTGAATTTACCCCAGGATCAAGGAGAGGCACCTTGGCATCAGTCCTCCAAGGTGCCTTCGCTTGATCCTGAGGCGAATTCGCCAAAGGATCAGGGCAGGGAGGCCTTGGGGGGACCTTTCCAAGGTTCCTCCTCTTGATCCTCGGGTGAATTTACCCCAGGATCAAGGAAAGGCACCATGGCAACGGTCCTCCAAGGTGCCTTCGCTTGATCCTGAGGCAAATTCGCCAAAGGATCAGGGCGGGGGGGGGGGGGCTTGGGGGGACCTTTCCAAGGTTCCTCCTCTTGATCCTCGGGTGAATTTACCCCAGGATCAAGGAGAGGCACCTTGGCAACGGTCCTCCAAGGTGCCTTTGCTTGATCCTGAGGCAAAGTAATCAGTGTAAACCAGATAACAACACTGCCCTCCAAAAATCAGCCTCCCATCTGGCCCTTGTGTCCAGCCTTTAATGTTTGACAAAAGTCATTGGCTGAGGCCAGACAGCAGCCTTGCAGACATCCTCCAGAGGCACCTCAGATAAAAAAAGCAGAGAATGCAGCTACTGCCCTAGTCAAGTGAGCCCGCACCCAGCCTGGTGGACTTTTGCCTGCGAGTTCATAACACAAATGAATGGTGGAACACACCCATTTAGATAGTCTTTGGGGTGTGACAGGAAGTCCCTTTTTGGCCTCTGAATAACATACAAGTAGTATCAGAGCACCTTGAACCCGAGGTCCTATTCAAATAGAAAGCTAAGGCTCTCCGAACATCCAAAGAATGCAGTCTGCGTTCGGTATCAGTATTCGGGTTGGGGGCCAGGGTGGGCAACACAATGTCCTGGTTGATGTGAAAGGCCGACACCACCTTGGGCAGAAAGGTGAGGTCGGTACGGAGGACCACCTTGTCCCTATGGAAGCAGAGATATGGTAGGTCCATCCGTAAGGCACAGAGTTTGCCCGCTCGCTGGGCAGAGGTGATGGCCACTAAGAATGCTGTCTTACAGGTCAGCAATCTTAAGTCTGTGGTGGCCAAAGATTCAAATGGCTTGGTAGAGAGATAAGAAAGCACCAAGTCCAAGCTCCAAGCCGAGGTCGGTACCGAGGATAGAGGATGTAGGTCGTTCAGTCCCTTGAGAAATCTCTTCACCAAGGGATCCACAAAGAATGATGTTCTGCCTTGCAGCTGGTAGTGTGAACAGATGGCAGAAAGGTAGCACTTCACAGAGCTAAGGCATAGGCCAGAATCAGCCAAGGACATTAAGAATTCCAGGACTATCGGTACCGAGACCTGGGATGGAGGCAGATCCTTAGAAGACAAAAATTCCAGAAATTTCACTTGAGTGCATAGGATTTTCTGGTAGAGGGCTTCTGCTCAGCCCGAATCACAGTCTGTACCGAGGCAGGTAGCAATGTCAAGGATGGATTCTCCAGGCTACCAGTGGGAGTGAATCCAAATCTAGGTGTCGAACCTGACCCTTGTGCATCGAGAGCAGGTTGGGACGGAACTCGAGGCGCCTGTAGCATCCCTGGGCTAGGTGAAGCAAACCATGGCTGTCTCGGCCACCAAGGGGTGATGAGGATAGCATCTGAACTATCTGTCCTCATTTTGGCAATCACTTTGGTGATGAGTGGAAACGGAGGGAAGGTGTAGAACATCCTTCCGGACCACCTGAATTGGAAGGCACCTCCTTGCAACCCTGGAGCTCGAATCCGAGAGCAGAACTCTGTACAATGAGTATTTTCTCTGGTCGCGAAGAGGTCAACCTGTGGCCAACCCCAGGTGGAGAAGAGGTCCAAAACTGTTTCCGGATGGAGGAACCACTCGTGGCATGGATTGGATGATCTGCTCAACTCGTCTGCCAGATCATTGTCCTCCCCGGGTAGGTGAACCGACTGTAGAAGTATGTTGTTCTCGATGTGCCAGTTGCAGATTCGAATTGTAATATGAAAAGTGTTTGGGACCGAGTGCCTCCCTGTTTGTTCAAGTAGAACATCATGGTGGTGTTGTCCGTAAGAAGCAGCACAGCTCTGCCAGATAGAATGGTTTGGAAAGCTCGAAGTACTTTCTCCACAGCCAGCATCTCTAAGGCATTGATGTGGAGAGTCCTTTCCTCTGGCGAACCTTGACCCTTGACTGTCAAGTCCTGTGTGTGAGCTCCCCATCCCTCTAGGGCAGGGGTAGGCAACCTTTCCCCTTTAAGGGCCGAGGGACTTCAACTCCCAGAATCCCAGGAGCTATTGGCCAACATGGGACTATTGGTCAACATGGCTGAGGCTTCTGGGAGCTGAAGTCCTTCGGCCCTTAAAGGGGAAAGGTTGCCTACCCCTGCTCTAGGGAAGCGTCCGCTGTCAGATTGACAGGGCATCACGGTGCAGACATTGGTTGGTTCTAGCCACCAGCGCAACGATTTGGCTATGGGCCTCGGTACCATTAACCATTTGGAAGGTGGGCCGCACATGGGATCGAACACAGACAGGAACTAAGACTGTATGGGATGGAGGCGAAGATGTGCCCACGGGGTCACAAACGTGGTTGACGCCATGTGTCCCAACGCTACCTGGATGGTGTGGGCTCTTATACACCTGTGGCGGAGATAGTGCATGACAGCGGCAGACAGCGCTTGAAACCTGTCTCTCAGAAGGAATGCCTTGAACTCAACGGAATCGAGGATTGCTCCGATAAATTTCACCTTTCTGGACGGGGTCAAGGCAGAGTTTTCCTTGTTGACCATCAGACCGAGGGAGTCCAGAAGAGAGCAAAGTCTATGTCCAGACACAATTGTTGACTGGATGGAGCCGTGAAGAGCCAGTTGTCCAGGTAGGGGAAGACTGTGATACCCTTCTGATGGAGGTATGCTGCAACCGGGGCCATGCACTTCATGAAGACCCTCGGAGCTGTGGATAGGCGAAATGGAAGAACCTTGTACTGGTAGGCTTCTGTCCCGACAGCAAAGACGAGGAACCTCCTGTGATCTCTTCGTATGCTGACATGAAAGTAAGCGTCCTTGAGATCGATGATCATAAACCAGTGTCCTCTCTGCAGAAGCAGTAAAATAGAAGTGTTACCATTCGAAACCGTTGGTTACGAATGTGTGAATTAAGAGCTCTTAAGTCTAAGATGGGCCTAATGCCCGAGTACTTCTTGGGAACAGTAAAGTAACGGGAGAAAAACCAGTGCCGGGCCCGAGAGAGGTCCAAGGGCTCGATGGCACTCTTATCCATCAAGGCACGCACTTCATCAAGTAAGGTGTTTGAGGGGCTGGTGGACAGAAAAACTCTGGTGGTCAGGAGTACCTCGAATTCGAGGACGTAGCCCCTGCAAACAATATCAAGCACCCAGGAGTCAAAGTGATTGAGGCCCAGGTGTCACAAAAGGCCTCTAATTTGTCTCCAAAGGGGGGAAGATCAAAGTGTGCCACCTCATCTCATGGTCTCCTTTTACTAGAGTCAGAGGACTTCCTACCAAAATCCTGTTGGTACCGGGACAAGTGTTGACGTCAGCCCGAGGCAGAAGAGGCAGACTGGGAAGGACGCCTCTCACGAGATTGACCTTGGGGTTGAGGTTGGTCCTGCTGCTGACAGACTCGGTGGTGGTAAGGTTGGAACCACAGTCTATGGCCTCCATACCGGCGCCTCTGAGGCTGGAATGGAACCGAGGACATGCCATGCTTCCTGGCTGCAGCTTTCATGTGGTATCTAAAGTTCAGCTTCTCATCCGTCTCCTTGTTAAAGAGGCCAGAGTCATCGAAGATCATGTCCTCGATGGCAGTCAGCTTGGAAAGTAAGATCTGACGATCTGTGCCAGGCATGGCGATGGAGAGCAACCGCACCAGACAAGATTTTTGCAGCAGTCAGTAGAGTGTCTGGCTGACAAAATCTGTTGTCCTCCTAAGGCATGTGCCTCTACTTGTAGGGCTAGGACCAAGGCCTTATTGTCCTCAGCTACCAACTGAAGCAATGGTTCCATATGCTCCATAATATGTTGGACGTATGCACCCATGCAAGCCACATGATTGGCCACCTTAAGGTCAAGAACGGCAGCAGCATAAATCTTTTTGGCCATGGCATCGAGCTTCTTTCCCTCTCTATCGGATGGAGAAGAGGCCTTAGCTGTGAAGCTTGATTGCGAGCCATCCACTATAGCGGAATTTTGCTTGGGATACTCAAAGAACCATGACGGTCCTGAGGAAGAGATTCTGTAAAGGTTCTCGATCTTCCTGGAGGTCGACGGGACGGTGGCCGGAGTGGTCCAAGAATGCTTGGCAATGTGCTCCAAAGATGGCAGGTAAGCAACTGATGGTGGAATAGGCACCTTGCCATGCACCTTCTTTTCAATCGGGTCCTTGGCCTCCTCATCCGAGCGGGCCATCTCAATGCCGAGAGCGGTAGCCATTCTCATGGCTGGTCAGTAAACTACCTGGTCAGTAAATGACCTCACATGATCAGTTGGGGAGGCAGAAGCAAGATTCACCAAAGGAGAGGGGCTAGAAGGCCTCTCCACATCGGATTCCGGAGAGGAAGATCGGGACCGAGAGGTAGAGCGGCTGGAGGCTGGAGACCGAGGGAGAAAGCAGCTTGTCCACAAGAAGGGACGCATGCCGGGGTGGAACCAGAGGTGGAAGTGTAGTTAGGGCCCGAGGCTGTTGACCAATAGATTGCTGTAGCTCTTGTCATAGCTGCTCGGGTTCAACTGGGAGATAGTACCGACCCATCTCGGTATTGAACAGGAGGTCCAGAAACTGCTGGAGAAGAGTGTCCTGAGGAGGTTGTCTGACCTCGACTCCAAGCTCATCTGCCTCAGACCTAAGAGTGCATTCTCGCACTCGAGGGGTGCTAGGGCCTGGCTCCTTGGTACTGTCCCGAGCTCGGGGTGGTGAAATCAGCTCCCGTATCTCACCGTCCGATTCGGAGTCAACTTGGACAACTGGGGTGAGCCGATGTGGAGCTTGAAGGACGGGTTGCTGACCAGACGGAAAAGACGGAGGGGGGGGGTCTTAATCATCTCAGTCAGTCTTTCCCCCATATCTCTCTTAGGGGAGGCTGATCGGGCCCATTTATGGGACGAATCCCTCGCTCCAGGCTCTAAGTGTTTCCTCTTTGAGGATCTTTTGCCAGAGCCATCCCCTCGGTCCTTCTCAATATGGGTGGCCTTCTTATCTTTAGAAGGCTTTTCCTTAGACCTCTCCTTGGGTCTGCCTCTCTTTTTTTCTTTCTCCTTGCCGGAGGTTGAGGGCCGGTCAGAAACACAAGATTGGGAAGGAGGCGAGGCCGATCTTAAGGCCTGTTCCCACAGTGCGGCCTTCAGTTTAAGCTCATGGTTTTTGAGAGCCTGAGTGGTCATGCCGTTGCACAATTGGCATGCCTTAGGATTATGCTCCTCTCCAAGACAAATCACATAGAGGTCGTGCTGGTCAGTAGTAGGAATTTTAGATTTACGCTGACCACATCTTTTAAACGATGCCATTGTCAGTGGAATGAAGTGAAATCAGAAGGCAAGAATGAAGTCAACACAGTCCAAGGTCAATTGATTCGCAAAGAAGCTCCAGTGATGGAACCCAGAATAGTCGTCAATCAGAATAATAGTAAAAAAAAAAAGTAGATCAATAGAATTTCACTAGGAAGTGAGCGACCCAAATGAGTGAAGTTCCTTGCTAGCTACTAATGTGGCGGACTAAAGGAACTGAGGAAAGAGCAGGAACGCCAAGGGTCTTATAAGGGTGGGTGGAGCTACCACCAAAAAGTTGCAATAGATTTGCCCAGTGATATCAGAACTTTCCAAGCTAGCTGCACAGGCGCAGATGTAACCCATTTGTGTGATTCAGAGAGACCACAAAGAAGAAAAAACTACTTTCTCCTCAAACCATTTTATAATTTCCTATGAGTTGGTTCTACTCTGCATTCTGCATGTGTTTGAGACTCGGGGACACTCTTGGTCTCTCAGTACTGAGAATTACAATGTTTAGGTTACAAGTTTCAATCCACTTACTAAGGAGTAGTTCCAGTGGAATTAATTATGTTAAGCACTTAGGGGAGTTAACAGTTCACTCCCCTACCTTCATTCCATTTCTAAATATAGCAAAGAATCCAGGTTAATAAAAGCAACTTTTTTTATATACCTACAAAATATGATAGGCTTCAGAAACTTGTTGGAACATTTCATGCTTATGTGAAGCAAACATCAAACAAATAAAACACTAAAACCATAATTTCAGACAACTATCTTCTTTGCTTTACTAAACAATTTTTGGCCTAAATCTAGTTCATAGGTGTAACTAAGGGGGCAGAGAGTAAACGATGGAAGACATTTTTCAGTAGTATTCTGGTAAAACTGTCAGATTAAGAATTTAAGTTGAATTTAAGGAGGGATGAAGAAGAGGATGTAGGATGTGACAGCGGGGGGCGGAAGGAAGAGGAGGGAGGAGAAAGGGGGACAAGGGGGATGCGGTGCAGCAGGTGCAGGGGAAGGAAGAGGAAGGAGGAAGGGGCGACAGACGTTCCCAGGGTGCCAGGTCGTTTGAAAATGGAGACACCTTCCAATTTCAATCTTAAGGTTTGGTTCTCAAATTATTATTATTATTATTATTAATATTAATATCCCGCCCCTCTGCAGAGCAATCAGGGCGGCTTACAACATTAAAGTTTACAAAAGATATGTTAATACAATGTAAACAGAACCTAAAAATCCCAAAACCCACCCAGATGACATCGGATGGAATGGAGGGAGGGCTCTTCTTCCTCATAAGTTATCCCTCTATCTTTAAATAACTGACCCCTATTAAAAAATGCCTCATTAGTTAAGACCCATTTGGGGATCTTGTTCCCTCATAAGTCTTTCACCTTTCACCTCCATCTTGCATTCTGGGGTTTGTAGTTCAGTGAGGCCGAAGAGCTCTCAGGCTGAGAATTCTAAATGCCCCTCCATAAACTGCAAATCCCAGCATGCAACAGGAGGCAGCCAAAACAGTAAAAGTGGAATAGCAGCTCTATAAGAGTGCAGTGCAGTAATCTCCAAAGTCTCTCAAATAGTCTGGACCTAAGCCATATAGGGATGCAGTGACTTAGTTGTTAAGATGCCAATTCTAATAACTGGAAGATGGGCAGGTTGGTAGTGCGAGGCCCAGGTGCTGCATGACGGGGTGAGCTCCCAACACTAGTCCCAGCTTCTGCCAATCTACCAGTTTGAAAGGATGCAAATGCAAGTAGATAAATAGATATCACTTTGATGGGAAGATAAACAGTGTTTGGTGTAGTTATGCTGGCCATATGATCACAGAGTAGTCTCTGACAATGCTGGCTCTTTGGCTTAGTAACAGAGATGAGCACCACCCCATACAATTGGTTACAAGTAGACATTCATGTCAAGGGAAAACCCTTACCTTTAAGCAGTATAGGGCTTTATAGGTTATGACCAGCACTTTGCATTGTGCTCAGAAACGAACTGGTAGCCTGTGAAGCTGTTTCAGCAAAGGAATTATGTGGTCCCTATAACTGGCCCCAGTCAGCATTCTAGCTGCGGAGTTTCAAACTTGCTTAAGTTTTTGAACAGTTTCCAAAGGTAGCCCTATGTAGAGTGTGTTATAGTAATCCAAAAGGGGTGTAATCAAGGCTTGTGTCATCATGGCCAGATCTGACGTCTTAAGAAACAGGCACGGTTAGTGCACCAGTTTTAACTGTGCGAATGCACTCCTGGCCAGTGCTGAAACCTGGACATCCAGGCTCAGTGCTGAAACTGAGCCTGAGATTTCAGTGGGAGTATAACCCTATCCAGCACAGGCACAGTCCCTATTTTCTGATCTGCTTTACGACTGACTAGGAGCACCTCTGCCTCATCTGGATTAAATTTCAATTTGTTTGCCTCATCCAGTTCATTACTGACAGCAGACATTGGTTCAGTATAGAAACAGCTTGGAATCAGATGGAAAGGATAGAAAGATTTCGGTGTCATCTATACTAGAATCGTAGAAACATAGAGCTGGAAGAGACCTCAAGGGCATCAGGTCCAACCCCCTGCCATGCAGGAACACACAGTCAGAGCACCCCCAACAAATGGCCATCCAGCCTCTGCTTACAAACCTCAAAAGAAAGAGACTCCACCTTTTCTGAGGCAGCATGTTCCACCATTGAACAACTCTTACTGCCAGGAAGTTCTTCCCAATGTTGAGGTGGATTCTCTTTTCCTGTAGTTTGAATCCATTGCTTCGGATCCTATTCTCTGGAGCTGGAGAAAACAAACTTGCTTCATCCTCAGTATGACACCCCTTCAAATATTTAAACACAGCTATCATATCATCTCTTAACTGTCTCTTCTCCAGGCTAAAGATACTCAGGTCCCCAAGTCTCTCTTCATTCAGCATGGTTTCCAGACCTTTCACCAATTTAGTCACCCTCCTTTGGACACTCTCCAGCTTGTCAACATAGAATCATAGTTGGAAGAGACCACAAGGGCCATCTAGTCCAACCCCACCATGCAGGAACCCATAATCAAAGCACCGCTGATAAATGGCCATCCAGCCCGTTTAAAAACCTCCAGAGGAGGAGGATCCACCACCCTCCGAGGGAGTGTGTTCCAGTCATACAGCTCTCTGTCAGGAAGTTCCTCCTAATATTTAGGTGGAATCTCCTTTTCTGTAGCTTGCATCCATTGTTCTGGGTCCTATTCTCTAGAGCAGCAGAAATCAAGCTTGCTCTATTCTCAATATGACACTCCTTCAGATACTTAAACAGGGCTATCGTATCACCTAACTGTCAGCAAATGCAATTCAGATGTATGGATCACAACTGTCAGAATGCAAGTTGTCAAGTGGCAGCTAACTCACGAAGAGGAGGAGACAGGCAGTGAACAACTTCCAAGTAGTAGGAAAAAAATGGCAAAACATGATGTCCAGAATTTTGGGACACCGGTTGCAGGTAAGGCTGGCACACCAAGGGAATGGGCAACAATCCCTTTCTTGGAATGCCCCAGTAGTCTTGATCTTCTTTCAAAACTCTGAAGTTCCAAAATGCAACTTCAGCCAAAGATGGGAAGCTGCTCTTAATTCAGGAATCGTAAGCCAATTTTACAAAAGGAACGGGCATTCTCTGTCTTCTTCCATGCCTGTCTTTTCTTCCATTTTTTTTTTTTTTGTTCTTGTCTTTTTGAGGATATATTTTTAGAGATTTTTAATTCCAGAGGATTTAATTACATTTTAACATTTGAATTGTTGTGCCCAGAACTAGACACAGTATTCCAGGTGAGTGTCATTATTATTTCCCTTGACCTGGTGACACCCCAAAACTCTGGATGACCTCTCCCAGCGGTTTCATATAGAAATTAAATAACATGGGGGACAAAACAGAGCTCTGTGGGATTCCACAGGGCAGTGGCCAAGGAGTCAAATAGGAGTCTCCCAACACCACCTTCTCATTTCATCCCTCCAGAAAGATCAGAACCATTGCATAACAGTGCCCCAAGTCCCATCTCAGAGAGGCAGCTCAGAAGGATATCATGACTGGTAGCCACCAAGTTTCAACAGGGACACACTCCCCATCCAGCTCCCTGTGTAGATCATTCACCAGTGACCAAAGCTGTCTCCATCCCATATCCAGGTCTGAAACCAGATTGAAATGGATCTAGATAATCCATTTCATCCAGAAATTCCAAGAGCTGAGAGGCCACCACTCACTCCAGAACCTTGCCCAAGAATGGAATGGAAGAAACTGGCTGATAATTATCTAGAATGGTGGGATCCAGGCAGGTCTTTTTCAGTAACGGCATCCCCACAGCCTCCTTTAGGCAGGATGGAAATCTGCCTTGGACTCATTGTCATTCTACTCTCCATCCTTCTCATTTCACCACCGCCAGCTCCCTAGTGAACCAGGGGGCATGTCTGGCTCTACTTCGTAATAGGGGAAAGACCTTGTATGGAAGCTGTATGGAAACACCTTGTAATGAAAATTTTGTGTCCAACTGATGAAATTTTCTACACCAGAAAACACCACTTCTTGGACATGTGAAAAGAGGCAAGGATCCATTCTACCTCATTTCCTACTGCAGACTAGAAAAAAACTAATTGTCATAGAAAGAGTTCCAATTTTAATCACAATTTACAAAGTATACATAATTTACAAAGATAAATAAATCCTGGAACATGCCACATGTTTTACTATACAGAGTTTACAAGCCAAGACCTTTTTTGTGCAGCCCTGGTAACACAAAATTAAAAATAGTCCCAAGTTGGGAATTGCTTCTTTGTCTAGATTTAACATTGCCATTTTGCATTTGTTAAATTGTTAACAATCCACAAACTACTAAGTTTGGAATAGTGTTGATAATGGCCTTGAGGTAAATGGTATATATAGGTTGCAAATTATGAGGCCCACTTTGTCCTGGGAGTTACATGATAACCCTATCATTAAACTAAGTATCTCTCTATGGAGTTTACCACATGGGGAGCCCCGTGCAGAAACGGGCTTTAAAGTTAAAAAAGAAAAACCCGCAAAAGCGGAAGCTTTCAATGAATGGGATTTTTCCCGTTCTGCCATGTGTGAAAAGTGAAAGTGCTGTTAAAAGGAGGCCAATCCGAACAGAAATTAGACAATCACTGCTTCTTTTTACTTTCGGGATCTTCCAAAAGTAAAAAAAGCAGTTTTTGTCTAATTTCCATTCGGATTAACCTTTTAACAGCGACGTCGTCTGAAAAAACACCCGCTTTTGCGGGTGTTTTCTAATTTAAAGCCCCATTTCCACATGGGATAAACTCCATAGTTTGGCTTCCCACACAGTGAGAATTAAACCTGGCACAGTATTAACTCTGATATTGTAGACTTGATGTCAACTGTATTGTTTACTCAAAGAAACTGAAACTCACAGAAAGTGGGAAAGATCTCATAAACAGTAGTTCAGATGCTGGACTTTTAACCCACTACCTGGAAAATCTCACAGCTGTAAACTATGCTGTTTTAAAAAGTAAAAACAACAGTCCCAAGCAGCTCCTTATTCGAGACAGGAAAAGTATCTTAAAGAATCAAGACAGAGCAAGGCAAAGAAGTTAGATAAGCAATAAAACCTGTTTAATGATCTTAATAATTCTTCGGCTGTCAATTCTTCTCTAACCAATTCATTGACTCCACTCAGGTAGGTGCAGTATTTTTAAGCAAGGCTTGCATTTTGCATTTTCTTCGCTCAAGGGCCTCTTGCTTTTTCCTTGCAATTTCTTCCTGAGAACACTTTCTACCTTTCTGTTCTGTAAAAGAAAACATTATTAGCAGCCTGGGTTATGCAGTATCATGGTCTTAAGGTAGCTATATTTCTCTGGCTCCGGGATATTTAACTAATAAATAGGTAAAGCTAGTTCATGACTAATCTTTAAGAATCCTTCAAATAAAGGATCACGTCTGAATTTGGCATCCTTGCATCACTGTCTACCAAAGTTAAGGGAAAAGAGAGAAGGCTTCAGGGTGCTTTGGCAAGGCTGCCTTCCTGAGGAGCCAGCCATGAGATTTCAAGGAACTGGAATATCAAATAGTGGAAGAGAGAGGCAGCAGCCATGATAGAATGGCCAAACAAATGAGTCCTTTAGTTATACAAACATAAGAAGATATATTATAGTCAGACCATTCGGTCCATGTCTATTGACAATTACTGGCAATGTTCTGCCAGGGTTTCACACCATTTTCCTTCCGCACAGCTAGAGAATAAACCTGGCACCTTCTACATACAAAGCCTGTGCCCTAATAACAACTGACAGCCTCTCCTATTTCATTAGTTCACTATCTGTGAGCAGCTATGAATGTTAGCATGCAAAGAAACCAAAACTGGACAGGAATGGAAATATCTAGTAAGCTTAAGGACAAGGACTGAACATCCACTGAAGTTTCCTACTCCACGTGCCCTCTCTTGCTGTTCCACATCTTCTTCACTATATAACAAATCTGGTTTTCATCAGAGTACTCTGCATTTGTAAAACACACAAATGCTATGCTCAGCACCACTATGTTCAGTATCATATATTCTGGCTAACTTGAGAGAGACAACTTCCCTAGTGTCAGCAAATATTACATAGAATTCACTGTACAGAATGAGTTCAATCCTGAATTGCAAGTGAAAACTCTGCTAAGTGCAATAGCCTGTAAGTGGAAGAACACTACTTTTTAAAACTGCCCCAGTCCTGCAGCCCCCCTGTATCTTCAAATATTTTATTTCTTCATTTAGAAATGTTTATATATATCATACAATCTCAAGTCAGCAAACATCCTCCGAAGTCTGCTCTGGAAAGGTTGGAGAACCCTCCAACACGAGTAGAAAATGTTGGGGGGAAGGCATACTGGAAAAAAATCGCCACCTATTCCCTTCTCTCCAGTTGGAAGGTTCCACCAGATCCCAGTTCCTTGCACCAATAGGGGAAAAGCCCTTGTTTTCAAATTAGCCAGCTCTGATTTCAACCTAGGGCATTCAACTGTTGGGCAACACTAAACCAACCAATGCTATGCTCTGTCCTAAAGCGAGATGGTGTGGCTTGGCTTGTAGAACCCTTCCAGTCTGCCACTCAAGAAAGGAAGGGGCTCCAGACTCTTCTGAGACCTTTCAACTGCATAGAAGATAAATATTCTTTTTGCTCTCCCTTTCAGATTTTAGATTCAATTTTATCTTTCCCACACTGCGACATCTCTGTTTTACCAAACAAGTTACTTTGAAACAAATTAATGAGGAATTTACAAATCAACTGACAACTGATACACTAAGCGAATGTAGGGAGCAGGACTGATCATATTCTACAGAACAGCATTGTTATTGTTGTTCTGTGCCTTCAAGTCATCTCTTACTTATGGCAACTCTAAGGCAAACCTATCATGGGACTTTCTTGGCAAAATTGGTTCAGAGGGGTTTGCCTCTGCATTCCTCTGAAGCTGAGAGAATATGACTTGCCCAAGATCAGTTTCCATGGCTGAGTGATGATTTGAACCCAGGTCTCCAAAGTCATAGTCCAATACTCAACCCACTACACAACGCCAGTTCTCAAAAATAGTAAGTCCATTCATTTTACACTTAAGCAATATGACTAACATTCCAGCAGATATCTGAGGACAAAGGAACCACATCATATAAAGCCTTATCATCATATCAAGGTGAAAGGGAGAGTGGCTTTTCTGCTTCTTTTCCTCGCCATCTCTGACAGCAGAAAAGAGTGTCCCAGGGATTGTGAAGCTGCAGCCTAGATCTGAATCTTATATGCTGACAAATTCCACACCCTCCAGGCTTCCACAACCTACCTGTATCATACTGCGCAAAACAATCTGAGAGGTGCCTCTTGAAAGGTGGCTTTATGTTTGTCTGCATTGCTGTATGAAATGGGATATTTGGTCCATTCTTGTTTTCCCCCAACTCCAAAATAGTTCCAGAACGGCTCTCTATGTTTATACCTTTATGTTCCAAAACAAGGGCTTGAGCATGATTAGTCTTCCTAAATACATATTTTGACTTCTCTGTAGGCAAGTGATTAATACTGCTGTTATTTGGCAGCTTCCCCATGTTATAAAGGCCATTCTGCCATTGTACATGACTGTCATTTAGACAATCACCTGAAAGAGGGGTTGAGGTTGATCCAGAACCAAAGTCTCCTCCAGGGATTGAATGAGATCTGTATGATTTTCCTGTAATATGGTTTATGCTCTCAGTTTTAAAGGGTCTCAATTTATGCTGTGCAGGATCTGTAGAATTCTCATTCTTCAGCAGAGTTGTAATTGTAATGGGGGCATCCAAGGAGAAAGTTCTTCTCCACACATGGCTCTTCTGGGTCTGCGGGCAATTAGAAATCCCCTGATTTGCTACTGTGAGACTTCCTAATGATTTTTCATTCTCTTTCACCACCTCGTGGCTTGCAGTGGTTTTTTCTACATCGTCACAGACTTGATAAAACAAATCATCGTCCTCATCACCGTTTGTGCCCCAAAGACTATCGGATTCAGAAAACAAGTCTAAAACCTCTTCCGAGCACTTGGGCCCATTACAGTCATCAAATGAAAACACAGTGTTCTTGGGCAAGTCCCTCTGATGACCCATATTGGGCATGCTGCTTCCATATTTTTCCAGCTGTGGTTTAGGAAGATCAGAACGATCAGGGGGGAAAGAAGCTCTTTTGTCAGGAAAATGACTACTGGCAGGACATTTGAGTTGAGTAAAGCCCCCCTGTCTGCTCTTTCTTTCTGATTTCAATGGAATAGGATTATAGCAAGAAATTTTGGGATGTCCACTGACTGAAATGGACTTTATCTTCTCAGCTTTTATAGTGATATTATGTGGAAGCACTGTCATTGTATTTCCTGTGGCAATGCTTTGTTTCTGTAAATCAGATGATGTGGGATCATTCTTAAAGGAATTAAACAGTGCACCATGAACAGAAATTACAGGTTTTTCCTTTTGTTCACTATTTCTATTGGAAGCATGAGGTAAAGCAGTTTCAGGAGTATTTATCAGCTCAGGGTTTTGAGTAATTTGCATTAAAAAGGAATCATCTCCCCAGTCATCAAAGTCCCCATTGATGACTTGATCCACTGTACTGGAGACAACTGATCCAGTCTTACAGGAGTCTACTTTTGGAGCTGTTTGTCCAGAAGCCTCTTCCGCTTTTTGTGTGGGGACAGGTACCATGCACTCTATCACTGGCACTGCTGAGCCTTCCCTTAGAGGTGCTTCTCCAATCTCATGTTTACCAGCTGCTGTGACATCCTCCAGCAGCGTGCTCTGGTTTTCATGGATACTAGAGTTTAAGGAACAATCTGACAGACCTTGGCTCAGCCGACCGCTACATTTCTGGGTGGGGCAATCAAACAGTTCGTGAAGTGCTATTTCAGCATCAAGATCTAGGGGCTCCTGCCTACTGTCTTCACAGGATTCAAGGGCCTTGGTACTCTCATCAACAGGCCCAAAGGGCAAGGTAGTGTTAACTTTAGCATATTCTTCAAGGGACTGATGCTTTTTTCCCTCCCTAGTCTCATCTTCATGTTCAGTGGACCTCACGGTTTCTAGTGTAGTGTGGGCAATATTGTGGCATGAAGTATCTTGATCTTGGATTGCATCTGTCAGGTTTTTATCAAACTGCTTTGCCAGTTTCAGCAGCTCTTCTTCTCTGTGTTTCAACTGACGACCTCTACATGAACAAGCACAATTACAAATGCATGTGTCAGTTCTCAAGGTTGTTGGAAATGGTTTACTTGCTTTAAAGGCACAGGAAACCATGCCTGTTTTTTTCAGAGCAGAATTCAAGTACAGCAAGCTTGTACCCTTTACAATTTAAAGAGTTCTTCAGATTACTTTTATCCTATTTTTCCACAAGAAATATCCAAAGCAGCTTAGAAATAAAAGGATTGCAAATAAAAAATTGGGATGTTGACAAAATTATAAATGAGTAATCCGAAAAGGAGGGAAAAATAGGCATTTTGTGGCTCTCCAGATGCTCTCGGACTGCAGCTCTCAACATCCTTCACTGCTGACTACGCTGGTTAGGACTGATGCAAGTTCCAGTCCAACATCTGGAGATCTACAAGTTGCCTATCCTTGAATTAGAAACTAACAGTCCACATTTATAGCCTAAAACTTTACTGTAACAAAAAAGTTTCATTAACTGTCTAAAAGCAGACTAAGAGGAAACAGAGTGGCTCTCTAACAAAGCAATCTTGGAGAAGCCATTGGATAAAAGCTCCAACAATCTCTCTTCCACACCTCGCCACCCAACAAGGCAAGCCAGGCCTCCACGTTTTGGGAAGCTACTAATCATTCTGGAAAAAACTCATTTCACAATCTTTATAAAATGAAAGACGTCTCAGCATACCTGGCACCATCTACTTTTGTTCTTGATCGTACTTTTGTAATTACAGGTGTACAAGGAATTGCATCATCACCAATCCAAAATCCAAGAAGATTTCCTTCATAACAGGCGGGTTTTTCATCCTAGAATCAAATATGTCAACACCACATATGCTATCAAGAGTGTGCACATCTGTCAATGCACCAGGTTTTCCAGCTTTCAAAACTATACTCCAACAAGAATATATTTGCCTTGCTTTTCTGTCAAATTCAAAGCAATTATTATAGCCAAATAGGGGAAGGAAAACAACCATAAATAATAACATCTAAAATACAAACAACAATTAAAGACCAAAACCAACCAGTGGCTTTTCGAAATAAGTACATATGAAGCAGCAAAGTGAGGCAAGTTATAAAAGGTAAAGTAACATTTAAAAATATGTATGGCTCAATTTTAAAAATGGATTGTGAATACTAGTGCAGTCATATGGATGCTTGCCTGGAAGTAAAGTCACGGTATCAAACATGAAGAAGCATAATTATCCATATTCTCTGAAGAACAGATCTGTGTAAAAACAATAACATTACAGAATGTGTAGTCAGAACAATAACAAACTGAGTTTTCCAAACGGGATTGGTATTCTTCCTTCTAGCTCCGATTCGGAACGCCAACAGGACTGAAGAAACAAGAGGGGAATCCTAAGGTTTGCAGAAGTTGATTAAAACAGTAACGAACATACACTCAGTTCAGCGAAGACTGAGCATGTTTAATCAGCCAAAGAACAGTAAGTGTCAGTTAGAAAAAAAGAAAGATTATTGAAAAATGGGTAGGAAAGCTTGGGGGCCTGAGAAGAAGCACTCAAATTAGCACTCATCCGGCCTGGAATAAGAAGAAGAGTCCTCCTTCCATTCCATCCGATGTCATCTGGGGGAGAGACACTAGGCCCAGCACCATCCAGCTTGGAATAAGAAGAACCCTTACTTCTTAAAGGACGGGTGGGATTTGGGATTTTTATGTTCTGTTTAGATTGTATTAATATATCTGTATGGAGATTTTAATGTTGTAAGCCACCCAACTGCTCTGCAGAGGGGCGGGATATAAATTATTATTATTATTATTATTATTAGGTGAGAAGTCACATTGCAACAAAATGCAACAAGTTCCAGTGACATCTCCTAAAACTAAGAGATTACTGTTAAAAGTAATGAGTTGAAAGTATACAAACATGTTGGCTATCTAAAGCTATACAAATATGAGTTTAATTTGTATTAAGTATTACTAAGTTTCATCAAGCAACATTAAGAGAACATATTTGGCTAGTTTTCCCCCTGCATTCTTTTAAAGCAGGCTGTTTTAACGAATGAAAACCTGTGTGAAGACACTACAGCTTTACTTTAAGAAGTAATAAATTACCTGAGGAGCAATCCGATTAACAATTTCTGAGATTTCAACCATATGTCCATTAACTGTTTGTCTCTTTTGTTCACTGCCTGAAAAAGAAAACATATTTGGCAATTCATCAGCACTGTAAGAATGAGAATTCCCCAATCTCAGAAGCCAATCAACCCTACAAATTATTATAAATAGCATTTGCTTTGTAACAGAACTCCTAGTATCTAGTGGAAATCTTAACACTCACTACAGAATAGATATTCAAAGGGGCCATTTGTTTAATATTTCTTCTCCTTTCTTTCAGTTGCAAGATCACCAGGGCAACTAACTTACAATTTTTCAAAAAATATATACATAACAATCCAGCTAAATTAGAAACTGGATAAAAATCAGAATTAATATAACTAAATTTAAATATCCTGAAAATGCTTGGAAAAAGAGGCTGAGACACAATAGTTACATTGGTGGAGCGTAACTCTCCACCAGCATCACTATAGTGTTGGTCCAGGAGCAGTTTCTTCTTCTGCTCCTGCAGCTGTACAACGGCAGCCAGAGACGCCTGGTCACAGTTTTGCTCATCCTCCCAGCCACTGACCAGGCATTGGATGCATATAGAATCTGTTTACTTGCCTTTGGGTACCTGGAAGAAAAGCAACAGCTACTGCCACCTGGACAAGGAATTAAAGCAACTCAAGAGATCTACAGGATTCCAGACAAAGAAAATGGTTTTCATTTAGAAAAACAAACCAGTAAATTCTACGAAAATCAATCTAGGAAGTGCATTTTGCATTAGGGCACCATTGCAAAGTTGACTCAATACTAGAAGCCATCCATCCCTCCACAAAAGATGGAGGCATCCAGGTTATCCTTCAGATATCCTGAACCCCAAAAGTTGAGTGCTTTTACTGCACATTTCAAATGATAGATTACATCTTAAAGCAGCAATTCCCAAACTTTAGTCCTCCAGAAGTTTTGGACTTCAGCTCCCAGAATTCCTGATAGTTGGTCAAACTAGCTAGGGCTTCTGGAAGCTGAAGTCCAAAACACCTAGAAGTTTGGGTAACACTCTTTTAAAAGGAAAAGTTTATATGAAGACAATTACAAATAGTATTTACCTAGCTTATGCACAACTGGTGACTGAGGATCCCAGAAAATTTCTTGCTGTCCATCAGCTTCATTCGCAGGAGAACTGAATGCTGGCAAGCGTGACTTGTTTGCTCGTGTTCTCTTTGGAGTCTTATATGAGCAACTTTCTGTGTGACAGACATATAAAACAAAATGCTTCAATAAATATAAGCAAGACTGTTGGATAAAATGAGTAACATTGCATACACAGCTGCACCCTTCTGATGAACAGCAATTCATCAGAAGTCAATTCTCAGATCTCAGTGATACCTCCCAGGATAATAAGTTGCTTATACCAGGGATCCTACCAATAGTACACCTTTGTTATTGTTGCTTTCAAGTCATTTCCAACTTATGTCGACCTTAAAGCAAACCTATCACGGAGTTTTCTTGACAAGATTTGTTCAGAGGAGATTTGCCATTGCCTTCCCCCAAGACTGAGAGAGTGTGACTTGTGGGTTTCCATGGCCAAACAGGGAATTGAACCCTGGACTTCAAGGTCATAGTCCAATACTCAAACTACTATGCCACCTAGCTTGATATGTATAATGCTTAGCAGCTGGTTTTCCCTCTCCCAGACAGGGATCATTCCTATGGGTCTCTGGAGATGCTGGAAGTTGCATCTAAGATTTGTGTGCCACATGCCTGCTCTGCCAATGAGCTATAGTAAGCAGTCAGAGAGAAAGAAGAAAAAAAGGTCAATATAAGTTCTGTTAAGCTTCATCGACCTTTGCCTCCCCAATTATCATGCAGCAATAATCAGACTAAAAAATAAAAAGCAGAGCCACTTCACTGGCACAGTTTGAGAGAGACGCTCTGGTCTACTGTTGCTTAGGTTGGGAACATACTATGGCTGAAAAGAGGAATTAAAATATTTTAAATAAGGTAAGACATTTTTCTCCGGTCCACTTGAGTCACTAGTAAAATGGATGTCATCACTGCTTACCAGTCTCAAGGGGACAGCTTCCCTGTAGCCATGAATGAGGGTTTCAGGGAAA
The DNA here is from genome assembly GCA_026167975.1 of Phrynosoma blainvillii. Lineage (NCBI taxonomy): Eukaryota > Metazoa > Chordata > Lepidosauria > Squamata > Phrynosomatidae > Phrynosoma > Phrynosoma blainvillii. Next base: position 202,553,729 of record JANUYF010000002.1, on the reverse strand, counting down.
GAGGCTCCATTGACAAGGTAACCTTACTGCATACCAGCTTGGCCTAACTATAACCTAACATGGATTAAGCCCTATGCAATCCATGAGGTTGCCACAAGTAGACAGGCAACTTGAATGCACATACATATGATGCACTGGAGACAGGTAACTAAGCACCCTCCAAATATTTTAGACTGCAGTTCTCATACTTCTTGACCATTGGTCATACTACATAGGGGTGTCTCAAAAGCTTAGCCTAGTTTAATACAAACTTAACACCTTCCAGTGACCCTGGCAAGCTTTGGATAAATTGTTACCATCAATTTTGACTTAATTTATCTGAAAAGTGTTCAGAAGTGTTTATATCCTAAGAAGTTTATCTGAGCATATTTGTTTAAGAGGGTTAAATAGACAGGCAAAATAACGTAGTTTCCAGCTGCTTTGAAGGTAAAATGTTTAAATGACATAGCCCTCAAAAGTGGCTGGAAACTGGACTGAAGCTGCACTCCGGAGCTAAAAACTGGAGCAAAAAGAAGCTGAGATAGTCCAACTTAAAGCAGAAAATGTGCATCTTCGTGCCTGCATATAAATGCCCTGATGTGAGTGTGGGGCTGTGATAAAACAAAGAAATGAAAGTGTGACAACTACGATGGATGTAATTACAATGTACACGAACTTGACCAGCGGTTGGCAAACTACGGCCCGCGGGTTGAACCCGGCCCATCAAGGCCTTGTAACTGGCCCATGGCCAGTCCTGACGCCGTCGCTGTCATTGTCGCCATGCGCGCGACAGGGAGCGCCATTTTGCGTTCCAAAATGGCGCTTGTGCACGCATGCACACGGCGGCGGGTGCCATTTTGGGACGCAAAACAGCACCGGTGTCGTGTGCATGCGCTCGCAACGCGCGGCACCATTTTGCGTTCCAAAATGGCGCCTGCCGTTGTGTGCATGCGTGCGCAAGCGTCATTTTGGAATGCAGAATGGCGGCCCACGCTCGCATGCGCACAACGGGAGGCGCCATTTTGGAACGCAAAAATGGCACCCCGCGCTCGTGCACGCATGCGCACGATGGTAGTATTGCACATGTGTGTGCGAGCGCGCATCTCCGGTGCCATTTCCCCCCCCTCGGGGAATCGGGGGACAGCGGAACCAGCCCCACCCCCAAAAGATATGCTGACCCCTGAACTTGACAGTCCAACACGGGGCCATGAGTGAAGGGAAGTGAAGGGGGCATGTAGGAGGACACGGCTTAGGTCCAAACTATTTGAAAGATCATATCTCCTCATACAAACCAGCTAGAGCCCTAAGATCTTCGGGGGAAGACTTTCTCTTGGTCCTGCCACCATCACAGGCTTGTTTGGTGAACACACTAGAGAGAGAGCCTTCTTGGTGGCTACTCTCAGCCTCTGGAATGCCCTTCCACAAGAAGCAAGGCTGGCTCCCTCCCTGCTTGCCTTTCGCTGGCAAGCAAAAGCATTTTCATTCAAGCAAGCTTTTTAACGTGTTATCAAAAGAGGTGGTTTATATAGTGCATGTATTTTAGTGGTTTTTAATTTGATAAGTCTAATGTGAATTTTATATTGTCTTAAATAGAGGATTTTAATTGTTTAAATTTTTATTGTGAAGGTTTGTTTTTACGAGATGTTTTTATCTTGTAAGCCTCCTTGGGTCCCTTACCAGGAAATAGGCAGCATAGAAATAAATAAATAAATAAATAGGGGGGTCTCCATGATTGTGGTTTGCCAATTTATCACTCCCAAACAGATGAACCAATGCCCTGTACTGGCAGAACATCATACCTGTGACTGTGTGGCAGATCAAAGGGATGGCCATGCAATGGGAAGGCATCTGGGCAGGACATGGGAAGTAACTGAAGGTCGCAAGTGGTATGTTTATGAGACGATGCACATGTATGGTGAGGAGGCAACAAAAAAATTACGCAACTTAATGCTGTGCCATGCAGTCAGGCCATGCGTATTCGGCCCACCTTGAAAGTGGGCTGTGTGGGCAGCAGGGTTTCAACCTGGTTTTTTTTTGGGGGGGGGGGGAAGAGTATTGAGCCACTTTTTCTTGCCCATCTGTTCTGGCCCATTGACATTGGTTGCCTTCCAAATGTTTTGGCCTCCTGATGGCAACATCAACGTTGCCTCACTCAACCAACCATAGGAGTCATTGAGAACTGCACTTCCCAACACTGTAATAGGAAAAATAAAGCTTTTAGTACCTCTCCATCTTTGTCTTGTCTGCATGGATGCTAAATATTATTAGGTATGCAACACACTACAAGTTAACAGTCGGCCCTCTGTATCCATGGATCCAACCATCCATGGCTTGAAAATATTCCATGCACACCCCCAAAAAATCAAACCTAGCTTTTGCCATTTTATATAAACGGCACAATTTTACTAACCCCTTGTTTATGATAGGACTTGAGCATCCACAGAAGGTCTTGAAATCAAACCCAGTGGATACTTAAGACCTGTTGTATAATATATACTTACGCAGAACATAAAGATTTTTATAATAATTGAATTAATTTCTAAGGCACTACAAAAGACACTATCATTCTTTTTGCAGCAGAGTAACAATGCTGCCTATGCGAAAGTCACTGCAGGAGAAGGGTAGAGAAGAGACATGGAAGGAGAGAAACCTAATGATGCTGCTGTCTCAACATCAAAATATTAGAAGGATCCTTCCCTAGGCAGTGGCTGCATCACTGCAGAATTAATGCAGTTTGACATTGCTTTAACTGCCATCGCTCCATCCTATGGAATCCTGGGATTTGTAGTTTGTTGTGGCACCAGAGCCCTCTGACAGGGGTGACAAAATATCCCACAGAACTACAAATCCCAGGATTCCATAGAATGAAGCCATGGCAGTTAAAGTGGTGTCAAACTGCATTATTTCTGGAGTGTAGATGCTGCTAGGGAAGAATCCACGCATTGAGAGAGGTGAGCAGTTGCTATGGACGCACTGAGACAAAAACCAGACAGCCTCTCCTAAAACCCTTCCTAGCAGCTTTGGGAAGCACAACTCCCATCATCCCCAACCAGTGATGGGCGTTGTAACCCAAGACAAGTCATTTTTGGGGAGGGAGTGCCCTTGTTCCCAGGAACAAGTTTCAGTTTTATTACAAAGCAGGCTATGGGCAAGGTGAACAGAGGCCCTCCTTTTCCAGGACATGTCCTCCATTTCAGCCTTCTGTCCAAGAAGAGGAATTTCAAAAATGTCCTCCATTTTGAGCATGAGATTTACATTTCTATGAGTGTTTTTAGCTTTTTATTTTCTGTCCAAAAGGAATCCCAAAATGACTAAGAAGCGTGAATTCAGAGTTCTATTAGGATGTTTAGCTTTTCATTTTCTGTCCAGGAAGATCATTCCAAAACGTCCTCCATTTTGAGCATGACTAAGAAGCATGAATTTACATTTCTATGAGTGCTTTTAGCCTTTTATGTGGTCATGTCGCCCATTTTTGCCTTGAATGTCCTCCATTTTACTGTGAGGACCTCTGTCCACCTTGGCCACTGTATTGCTGGGCTTTTGGGGGCAGGGGAGGTGGGAGAAGGTAGGAATCTAGGTGGGCAAATACCTGGAGGGAGCCCAGGGGAGGCTGGAGGGGGCTCCCCAGCCGCCTCCCCTCCCTCTTTGCTTCCGCCGCAGGGACCCTCTGCCTCCCCGTTACTTTCTTCAGGGTCAGGAGCACCCTTTCTCCTGCTGCTTTTGCTTCTACTAGTCCTCCTCGCCGGGCTCCTAAGGCGAAGCTCCTCCGCCCCTCTGTCCACTTCTGCCGCCGCTTTCCGTCGTTTACTCGCCATATAAAAAACACAAAACTCCCGCCCGCTTCTCCTCACAACTCCCTCAAGGCGACGCCATCTTGTGTGGAGTTGGGAGCTGGCCGCTGATTGGCCGAGGCGGGCTCTGAGGAGGCGCGGATTGGTTGAGGAGGCCGGTGAAGCGGGCGGTGACAGAAAGGGGGCGGGTGTAGAGGAGAGAGGAGGGTCATTTGGCTTCGGCTTCAGTGGACCCGAAGGGGTGTTTGTTTTTGCTTCATGGGCGCCGGGGGTTGTTATTTTTGTTGTGTGCCTTCAAGTCGTTTAAGACTTATGGTGAACCTCTCACGGGGTTTTCTGGGGAAGTTTCTTCAGAGCAGGCTTGCCATGGCCATCCTCTGAGGCTGAGAGAGTGTGACGGCCAGGGTGAGCAGACGTCCTAAACGCAAAGGAGGATAAGGCACTGCAAAATGTAGGGCATTCAATAAAAAATGGAGGACATGACCAAATAAAACCTGAAACACACTCCTATAAAAGTACTGTACAAATTCATGCTCAAGATGGAGGACATTTTGGAATGCCTCCTGGACAGAAAATAAAAAGCTAAAAACACTCATAGAAATGTAAATTCAAGCTTCTTAGGGCCTTTGCAGACTGCCAGAAATAGTGCACATTAAATTGAGGCACTGCCCTGGCTCAGTGCTAGGGAATCATGGGAACTGTATTTTATTGTGGCACCAGAGCTCTCTGACAGAGAAGGCTCAATGTCCTAGAAAAAAATACAATTCCCATGACTCCCTAGCACTGAGCCAGGGCAGTGCCTCAATTTAATGTGCACTATTTCTGGCAGTATGCAAAGGCCCTTAGTCATGCTTAAAATGGAGGATGTTTTGAAATTCCTCCTGAACACAAGGTTGAAATGCAGGACATGGCCTGGGAAAGGAGGATGTCTGGTCACTGGTTGTGGTTGGTGACCTAGGGTGCATCTACATTGCAGTTTGGCACCACTTCTTAACTGCTGTGGCTCCATCCTATGGAATCCTGGGATGTGTAGTTTTATAAGGGGGTCTGTTTTATAGAGCCAGTGTGGTATAGTGGTTTGAGTGTTGGTTGGACTATGATTCTGGAGACCAGGGTTTGATTCTCCACTCAGCCTTGAAACCCATTGGGTGAACCTTGGGGAAGTGACACACTCTCAGCCTCAGAGGAAAGCAATGGCAAATCTCCTCCAAACAAATCTTTCTGAGAAAACCCCATGAGGGGTCGCCTTAGAGCAGGGTGACTGCAAAGGAGACCAATGCACCACAAGATGTAGGACATTCAAGAAAAAAAAGTAAGACATTACCAAATAAAAGCTAGAAGTGATAATATAAATGCAAATCCATGCTTCTTAATCATGCTCAAAATGAAGGACATTTTGAAATTCCTCCTGGACAGGATGAAACGTAGGACAGCTCCTGGACAAGGAGGATGTTAGGGTCCTCCCTGGAAGCCAAGATGACCAAACTGAGGCTGTCGTACTTCGGACACATCATGAGAAGAAAAGACTAATTAGAAAAGACAATAATGCTGGGGAAGGTGGAGGGAAGTAAGAAGAGAGGGAGCCTCATGCCAGATGGATGGACTCTTTTAAGGAGGTCACTTTGGGTATTAAGGGGTTGCAGGATTTAAGCAAAGCAGTGGAGGACAGGGGGTCTTGGAGATGTCTCATCCATAGGGCCACCATGGGTCGAGATCGACTCAAGGGCAGTTAACAAATGTCTTAGGGTCACCTTGTTGGATATGACTTGAAGGCACACAACAGCAGCTGGTGCCTCACAAAACTGCAAATCCCAGGATTCAGTAAGATGGAACCATGGCAGTTAAAGTGGTGCCAAATGGCATTATTTTTACCATGTAGATACACCCTAAGGTAACAGCCCCCCTCCACTTGTTTTGGATTTCAGCCCTCATAAGACAAGGGTAAGGGATGATGGAACTTGAAGTGCATCAAGTTCCATCATCCCTTCGAGATCCCACTGGGGATGGCCTAATGTTCCCACCCTGGCATTTCAATGGAGCCTCCATGGGCAAAGACAGTATACTTCTAAAAATCAAGCAAGCAACAAGAACAGAGCATCCTTCAGGTCCTCACTTCTCGACACAGCATGGCTAGATGTGGGACCAGAAACCCTTTCAGTCTGACACATTAATACGTTTATTGTACTCTTCTCTATTTGATAAGGCCTCTTCAAATCTTCCTTCTGCTAAGGGTACCTCCCGCCGCTGCAAACCTACCCAATTTGGTTCGGTTGCAAAGTTGCAACAGTATTTTCCACACACATTTTCTAACTTATAATCAATCATAAACACCTGCATCAGAAGTAAGCCCCATTGAAAGTGGTGGGACAGCATTGTGTATGGGACCACAGTCTGTGTTTATCTGGGAATCATTGCCACTTGGATTATTTCTGCACTGACATGTATTGAGTTGCACTGTTTTAAATATGCCCCAAATCTGCACAAGATTAGAGTACTTAAATTTATGCATGATTATTCAAGGACAAGGCTATGTTAAATAGGACTCATTCCCAGGTGAGTATGCATATGACTACAACTTCTTCTTCTTCTTTTTTTAGCTTTTCTCCATCCCAAATTGTTCAGCTGTTTTCAATGACCTCTTCTCCGGTAATTAAATATAGGAAACATATGATTCCACTTGGAGGGAGGAACAGGCAAGCAAGCAAGAGAATAAGGGGAAGTATATTTATCTAACACTATACAGAAAGTTATAAGGCCAAATTTAAATGTGATCTTTTAAGTAGAATAAAAAAGAAGAAGCATTTTCAGTACTGATGCCAATGGGTTTTTTCCCCTTAGTGTAGTTTTGACTGAAGTACTTTATTTATATTTTATAGTACTTTAGTATTTTTCCTTTAAAAAAGGGACTCGAGGTGGCTTACAAGATTTTTTGAAAAATAAGTAAAACCACATGCAGGTTAAAACACCCAAAATGTTTAAAATGGCCATTAAAATATCTATAGAATGAAAACCATTTAAACATTTTCATTTCAAAACAGAATAAAAGGAACACATACCACTAAGAAAAGCCCCCTTCTCATAAAACAGTCAGGAATTACTTATGTTACTCCTTACTCTGATCAACAGGCATTACTGTTTACTGTTACTTCATGTAGAAAGTAACTTGGTGGATTATTCATTCCTAACCGATTTCTATTATTATTTGTAACATTAGAAAAAGGAGCCAGGGTGGCATATGGTTTGAGTGCTGGACTACGACTCTAGGGACCAGGGTTCAATGCCCAGCTCTGCCATGAAACCCATAGGTGACCTTGGGCAAGTCACATACTCTCAGCCTCAGGGGAAAGCAATGACAAACCACTACTGAACAAATATTGCCAAGAAAACCCAGGATAGGTTTGCCTTAATGTTATAAGTCAGACTTGAAGGCACACAGCACACACACACACCATTAAAAATGCTCCTTGGTCTCTCAGACTGGTCCATCGCTGATCATCACAGTTCTGAGTAGACTACCCTGCTTGAGTATCTTCTTCCTCACCTACCCAGACAGAGCATAGCATGCAATATAATTGCACAGAGGGCAGCACATATGTGATAATGGGCAGCACACAAAATCAGTTACTCAATCCCTCTTTGTCCTCCATCTCTTCCAAAATATCATTTTAAATTGCATGCCTGAGCCAGACGCAGGTACAGAGAAACATTCCTTCTCTATACTCTCTTAGGGCCTTTGCAGATTGCCAGAAATAGTGCAAATTGAGTCCACTTTAAGGGTTAGGGTTAGTGCTAGGGAGTCATGGGAATTGTTTTTTCCCCCCTGAGACATTGAGCCTTCTCTGTCAAAGAGCTCTGGTGCCACAATAAAATACAGTTCCCGTGATTCCCTAACCTTAACCCTTAAAGTGGACTCAATTTGCACTATTTCTGGCAGTCTGCAAAGGCCCTTACTCAGCTCTCACCGCCCTACTAGGCCCATGTATGTGCTCTAGTCTGCTGCAGGTTGAGTTTCTCTTATCCTAAATGCTTGGGGACAGAAGTGTTTTGGATTTTGAAGTTTTTCAGATTTTGAAATATTTGCCCATACCTGATGAGATATCCTGGAGATGGTACTCCAGTCTAAACTTGAAAGTAATTTATGCTTCATATACACCTCATACAGATCTGCTGAAGTGAAGGTAATTTTATACAATATTTTAACATTTTTATGCACAAAACAAAGTTTGTATACACTGAAGCGTCAGGAAGCAAAGGCATCTCTGCCACCCAGGTGGACAATTTTGAAATATTTCAGAATTCTGATAAAGTAAGATTCAACTTACATTTGAAGTCGCCAGCCTGGCAAACCCCCACCCGCCCAGACTTCTGTCACAATTGGCATCATTTGCTTTCATTTGGGCAGGATGGAGGGAGGCAGAAAAGAAGATTATTCATTCAAAAGCATTTTTTTTATAAATAAATAAATAAATAAATAATCCAGTGAACCTGACTCTCTAGTGCAACTCATCCTTTCAATGCGTCTCATCCTCCTTGTTGCTGGCTCCTCTGCTTGTCACTATTTGCACCCATGCCCCAAAAGAGACAACACAAGGCAGACAGCCACCCATGTGACCTCCTCCTTGCTTTCCAATTGGGTGAGTCAGAACACACCCAGGAAAAAGTAACAGGTAAAAAATTGATTACACTTGATTGAATTGCAATGCTACACTTGCACTGAGACATCTCATCCAAAATCCACAAAACAGTTATACCTTTATTGTCCAACCAAAATGCACATTATACATGCTGCTGCAAGCTTTTGAAGCTCTACTAGCTTCTTCATCAGGCAAAGATCTTTAAAATCATACATGAGAAATCATACAAGAAAAAAATGATATTAGTCATAGCCCTGCATTTGGTCATGATGTTGTGGTTGTTGTCCTCAGTTCAGATGATATGGAAGGGTATTCATGCAGGTGGGTATCTCATCCTTCTGGTCATGTGGGTACTGGGAGATTTAGTCCAGGAAATAAACTTTAAATTCCATTAGCAAGACAAAAAGTGACTGCCTTTCAGTTTCCAGTTTCTCTCAATCCTTTGAAAGACTGCAAGCCTCTTTGTTAGGAAGAGAACACTGAATTTCTCAAGAAGCCTTTTGCATCAGGAAAACTTTTAGGTGTTGCAAAGGGAAAACATGCCAATGCAAAGGGAAAACATGCCAATGCAGTCCCAGTTTTGAAGAAAAAATATTTTAACCTTTGTTTGAGGTAGTATATGATATCTCTGCCTGCTACAAGCAGAAAATGACACCATTCCAGCTTGTTGCTGCAAAAAACAGACCATCCTGGTTAGTAAGTAATCAAAGTAACTCATTGCAATGCCAAGCAGTTCTGTGAGTAAGAGGCACTAGGTTGACTGAATTCAAGGACCCAGAGTTAGGCCTCTCATCTGCACCAGCCTGGAGCTACCACAAGTGTTATCTTTCCCACTGAAACCAACAAAAAGGAAAATATTCTGTAAACAGCAAAGATATATGGGAGCGGGGGAGTGAGATGGCCTGCTCTGAGTAGCAAAAGTCACCTGGAATTCCATTTTGGGAGGAAAGTGGGATATAAATCCCATAAATTAATACAATAAAAAGTAGCAGAGTTTTAGAATAGCCTGCCACTTCACTCCCCAGCTCTCAAACAAATTGGGATTGTTCCGCATGTTTTCGACAGGGAATCTAGCACTGTCTTCCAGGTTAGCATTCAGACATGCAGTCCCCTTCATCCTGTAGGGCTGCCAGATTTTGAAGTGAACTTTGTTCCTAGCCCTTTTACAGCAGCCTGATCTGTAGATACTAAATGAAAGCACTTATTTTAGAGCTGAGAAGTGTTATTTTATGGTCTTTCGTTGTTTTGTTGCTAGCTGTTCAGGTCCTGCGGGGTCAGAGTCACAGTCTCTCTGATTGAGGGCCTTTGCAGACTGCCAGAAATAGTGCAAATTGAGTCCACTTTAAATTGAGGCACTGCCCTGGCTCAGTGCTAGGGAATCATGGGAATTGTATTTTTTTTTTCTAAGACATTGAGCCTTCTCTGTCAGAGAGCTCTGGTGCCACGATAAATTACAGTTCCCATAATTCCCTAGCACTGAGCCAGGGCAGTGCCTCAATTTAAAGTGGACTCAATTTGCACTATTTCTGGCAGTCAGCAAAGGCCTTGAGTCTATCTATCTGGCATGCGGTCTTCCTCTCTTTCTACATCACTTTCCCCAGCATCATTGTCTTTTCTAATGAGTCATGCCTTCTCATGATGTGGCCAAAGTACGACAGCCTTAATTTAGGGCCTTTACAGACTGCCAGAAATAATGCAACTTGAGTCCACTTTAACTGTTCTGGCTCAGTGCTAGGGAATCATGGGAAATGTATTTTTTTCTGAGACATTGAGCCTTCTCTGTCAGAGAGCTCTGGTGCCACAACAAACTGCAGTTCCCATGATTCCCTAGCACTGAGCCAGGGCAGTTAAAGTGGACTCAAGCTGGATTATTTCTGGCAGTCTGTAAAGGCCCTTTGTCATCTTGAGGGCAAAACAGATGCCCCCAGTTGATGCAGGATTAAGGCCCACTCCACTGTTTTGCTGGTGCAAAAAAAAAAAAAAAAAAAAAAGCAGAAAGCTGCTCCTTTTTGTGCTGCTGTTTATCTGCCAGTGCTGAGGCTTTTTGGCGCTCCTGTGGCATGTGACATCTAAATGCCTTGCTGCCAGAGCACCCAAAAGCTGCCCCTGTGTGGTCAGGCGGGCGGTTCCAAGTCTGTGATGTTTTCTGCTTGTAGTATGGTGTAGTCTGCATATCTTAGGTTGTTGATATTCCTTCCTCCTGTTTTCACTCCTCCTTCTCTGTCCAAGCCTGTTTTCTTATAATATGTTATGCATACAAGTTGAACAGATAGAGTGAAAGGATGCAGCCTTGCTTGACCCCTTTGCCAATTGGGAACCATTCTGTTTCTCCATATTCTGTCCTTACAGTAACCTCTTGTCCTAAGTACAGATTTCTCATCAGGACTATTAGATGTAGTGGTACTCTCATTTCTTTAAGAACATTCCATAGCTTTTTGTGATCTATGCAGTCAAAGGCCTTGCTATAGTCTATAAAACACATGCTAATTTTCTTCTGGAATTCTTTGGTTCATTACATTATCCATCATATGTTTGCGATGTGGTTCCTAGTGCCTCTTCTTTTCCTGAATGCTGCTTGGACATCTGGCAGTTCTCTCTCCATATATGATTGGAGTCTAGGCTGCAGAATTTTGAGCACAATTTTGCTTGCATTGTAAATTAATATTATGCTCCTATAATTTCTGCAGTCTTTTGTGTCTCCTTTTTTGTAGATGGGGATGTATATTGATTGTTTCCAATCTGTTGGCCGCTGACTATGGGCCTTTGCAGACTGCTAGAAATAGTGCAAATTGAGTCCACTTTAACTGCCCTGGCTCAGTGCTAGGGAATCATGGGAATTGTATTTTTTTCTGAGGCATTGAGCCTTCTCTGTCAGAGAGCTCTGGTGCCACAATAAATTACAGTTCCCATGATTCTTAGCACTGAGCCAGGGCAGTTAAAGTGGACTCAATTTGCACTATTTCTGGCAGTCTGCAAAGGCCCTCCAACCCCAGAATCCCTGGACCGTGCTGGTGAGGGAATTCTGGGCACTGTGATACAATACATGACTTTTCCAAACTTTGGTTTATTTCTAAATTTTTTGCCACTGGATTGGAATGACTATATAATCTCATAATCTGACCCATGTCCATAAGGAAGTTGTTCTGCAGAAGAGAAGGGAATTTTGGCAGATCCATTGCTTGAGTGAGAAAAACAGCATTTGTCTAACTTCTTTTTTCATAAATATGAAAGTCCCAGAATGCTGGAGTAGTTAAATGTGGAGCAATCATCCTTGATCAACTGGAATTTATCATGTTACAAAGCTTCAATCAGGCTTATTTTTAGCTGGGCTCATAAATTGCCTCCTATGATTACTTTTTTTATTAGCACTGTGTAAAGTTCTGGTTAACAATGTGATTTTGAAAATTCATTCTGAGGTAGCTAGGTTTACAGATTGCCCTGAAGGCAGCAAAGTAAATGAGTTCAGGAAATATTGCTAGTATATAATGTGATAAGAAAATATGTCTGAAAGGTGTGTATATAACATGAGAAGAGTGGGAGGACATGAATAACTTTCCTGTCTGGATGCACCCTGATACCACCACTGTGAAGAGTGGAACTCACCCGCTATCTGCCCAAGGAAAGATGCTGCTGCAATAGCCAGGCCATTTTTTAGGACTCTTAAAAAACGTCAGTGCTGAATGTTTGTTGATTTAATACTCCCTTTCTCATTCCCACTTTGCGGCAGTATCTTATCCACCAGTGTTTCACAGATGAATACCAGGAGATGTGTGGCCAGATATAATCAAACTGGTAAATGTGGAAGACTGCTCAAGTTAGAAGAGGGAGGCTTCAGCAGTTTGTTTTTGCCTGAGCCTACTGGGGAGAAGAAGATTCACATCCTTATCTCCTGCTGTATCTGAGCAGTGGCATCTCTAGAGTTGGTGTCACCCCTTGACCTCCTCCTCCCATTTCACACCACACAGAATCCTTAGTCATGCTTTTTTGCACGAATGTTACTTGTAAATCGTAATTCCCATATATCACTGAATATAATGCTAATAGTTGTGACATAAACGACTAACAAAATTAAAAGCATACCTTCAAATTACAATATCATACACACAACCTAAATATATTCACATATACATAGTGAAGATTTGGTTAAAATGTGATGTTTTAAAGAAATTTAATAGGAATTAAAATTAATTTCATTTTTTTTAAAAAAAATAATAATAAAATTTTGACATGTGAAATTTTAAGTTTAAAAAATTCTGGGGCCTCTCCTTTCTCCTCCCACTGAGATTCACCCCACTTCAACCATCTTTTAAAGGATTTTAAAGGGAAGCAGGTGAATGCCACAGCCTGTTTCTGCCCAAATGTAGGTGTTTGAGGAGCAGTGGTGTCATCCCTGGCATGGTCTGCACCCCCCCCCCACCCAACCCCAAGTGATGCCACTGATATCTGAGTGCAAATTACTTTTAAACTTTGAACTCATTTTGCATTTGCAGCAATGCAACAAAGTGGGACAAAGCAGGAAAGTGGGAGGAGGAGAGATTAAACCAAAGCATTTTAAAAATGGCTGCAAAAGTGAGATGATAGAGCAGGGGTAGGCAACCTTTTTGAGCCGGGGGCCAGTCCCCCGAAGTCCTCCCCTCCGCCGGGCCGAGGGGGGGGAATGGCAGCAGCACGCTCACGTGCACGCGTGCGCACCCCCCACCGCCGCACGCGACCCCCTCTCACATTCAGCACTGTGATAAGAAAATATGTCTGAAAGGTGTGTATATAACATGAGAAGAGTGGGAAGACATGAATAACTTTCCTGTCTGGATGCATCCTGATACCACCACTGTGAAGAGTGGAACTCACCTTAGTCCACCCTCTCACATTCCCCCCTCTCACATTCAGCACTGAGAGTACTCCTGCGCATGCACAAACGCGTCACGGCCGCCATTTTGGAAATCAAAATGGCGCGCACAGCACGCGCAGTTGCATGGCGGCCAAAACGCGTGGCAGCAGGGGTCTGCCTGGGCCGGTAAGTGCCGGGACCTGGGCCAGAATCGGCCCGCGGGCCATAGGTTACCAGCCCCTGTGATAGAGGATTAATGAGGACTGCCCCTGCCAAATCAGGAGAGTTGGAGATATGCAATATCACCTATTTTTCATGGGGAGTAAACTATTTGGCTGTGTTTTAAATATTAGTTAGCTATATGTATATTGCATGTACATATATATTCTCTCTCTTTCTGTCTCTCTCTGTGTGTAACTGATATATAATAGATATATATAGATATATAGATATAGATATATATGCCACTGTAGTGTAGTGGTTTGAGTGTTAACTATGATTCTGAAGACCAGGGTTCGATTCCCCGCTTGGCCATGAAAGCTCCTGGATGACCTTGGGCAGGTCACACTCTCTCGGCCTCAGGGGAAGGCAATGGCAAACTTTTTCTCAACAAATCTTGCCAAGAAAACCTCATGATAGGTTTGCCTTAGGGTTGCCATAAGTCAGAAATGACTTGTAGGCACAAAACAACAACAGTATGGAACTGAAGGCAGTATGCCTGACCCTTCTTCCTCTTCACCATATATTTCACAACTTTGTTGTGTCAGGTCTGGCTGAGGGAGTAACTGGTCTTAAAGTCGCCCAGTGAATTTCATGGCTCAGTGTGGACTAGAAGAGTCCTGCTCTCTAACCACTGCACCACACTGGCTTTTGGTATTGATGCCATCTTCTCTATATGTGAGGCTTGTGGTGTTCCCACACCCTAGATCTCGAAATAAATTCTGCTTTTATTAGCTGTTTCTCTGAAGAGTCCATCACTCTTATTTTTAAAAAGGAGGTAAACACAGCAGCTCCAGATTCTTGGGCTGTGGATAGTTTTTCTCTCGGATAACTAGGGTTGCCAGGCGTTGTGGTTTCTTTCAGACTCCAGTCTAGGGCAGCCCTCTCAGTTGCCTGTTCAGCTCATGATGGACCAGTCTATGGGAGGTGGGTTGATGTAAAGCAGGGGTAGGCAACCTTTCCCCTTTAAGGGCCGAGGGACTTCAGCTCCCAGAATCCCAGGAGCTATTGGCCAACATGGGACTATTGGCCAACATGGCTGAGGCTTCTGGGAGCTGAAGTCCCTCGGCCCTTAAAGGGGAAAGGTTGCCTACCCCTGATGTAAAGCCTACTCATGCTTTGCAATAGTCCCCCCTCTCACAAAACTTGAGGTGAGGGCAGATGTGGTTTGCTTTTAAGAAGAGTGGATGCCAGCCATGCTCAGAACAGACTGACCCCAAAGCATCTGGTACACAACAAAATGGCCAAAGACAGGGGCCCATCTGTTTGAGCATAGCTAGCTCCTGCTTTTCCTACTTTCAGTAATACAGTTGACTGGGAGAGTAGCACATGAGCTACAATTGCTGGTTACTCTGCTTATCTAGGGAGGAAGAGGAAGAAGGGCAGTCTCATGCCAGCTGCAATCCCCACCACAATTCCCCAGCATTTGGTATGGATGGCGGTTTTGCTGTGTCCCAGATCTTGGGGGTTGGTCTGTTGGAAGCATGGCTGGCATGGGCTGCTGCCACACTGCAGAATTATTTCAGTTTGACACCAGTTTAACTATCATGATGCCATCCTATGAAATCCTGGGATCTGTAGTTTATTGTTGCACCAGAGCTCTCTGACAGAGAAGAATAAATATCTTCCCAAACTACAAATCCCTGAATTCCATGGCATTGACCCATGGAAGTTAAAGCAGTGTCAAACTCCAGTGTTAATGCTCCAGTGTTAATGCAGCCACAGTCCCTCAACAAAATAAAAGAATATGGGACATGGGGCATCCCATACAGTCCAAAGACTGGACCAGACTTCAGATCCCCAACTGCGGGATATGCCATGGAAAACAGGACCTGGAAACCGTATATTAATTTAACAAGAGTCTGGGACTTGACAAAAGGAATGTTAATGTCTCTAGAAAGTAGAGATATAAATCTTCATTTATGCATTCTTTCATTCAAGAACAGAGAATTTCAAAAGTTTATTTCCCAATGGGCAAAAAAGAAAGAAAAAAAGAAAGAACTTTTGTTTAAAAAAAATCCTGGATTTTATGAGCACATGCACAGAGACTCTTGGATTTTGAAGCATCTTGCAAAAATGTCATTTTCACAAAAATAGTCTTGTTAAAATATACCTATTAGGAGTAAAATTACTACAAAATTATCTGTTCCCCTGGAACAAACTAAGACCACTACCCTTGGGAAATGGACACAATGTACAGAAACCCTCGATTCTGGTACACCAGGGATGGGAAATGTGTTTTTAAATTACACCATCCTGGGGTGTATAGGGATTATGGGAATTACAGTGCAACAGCATCCAGAGAGTCACATGTTCTTTGTGTGTATGTGTGCACGCAGTGATTCCATGAATTTCCTAGGGTTTTCTTAGGCAAGGAATACTCAGAGGTGGTTTTGCCAATTTCTTCCTCTGAAAGATAGCCTACAACACCTGGTATTTGTTGGGCAGTCTCCCATCAAAGCAATAATCAACTCTAACCCTGTTAGCACACCCTGCATGCCCCAAACTGCATATGCATATCCAGGTAATAAGATAATGCAATCTAAATCAATGTGCTAAGAGTCCCTTCCTTCCTCCAAGTCATCTGCATTGCCTCTTGCACCTTGAGACAAAGGATCTCCTTGCACCCAAAGCAGTAAGCTGATTTCTCTGTCTAT
The DNA here is from genome assembly GCA_026167975.1 of Phrynosoma blainvillii. Taxonomy (NCBI): domain Eukaryota; kingdom Metazoa; phylum Chordata; class Lepidosauria; order Squamata; family Phrynosomatidae; genus Phrynosoma; species Phrynosoma blainvillii. The sequence continues at coordinate 202,537,621 of JANUYF010000002.1, read as the reverse complement.
CTCCTCTTGTGTTCCCAGCCAAACTTCCCTGTCTATCCATCCTGGGGATATCCTGATCCAATCGTTATTTTTCTCACACTAAAATTAAAACCATCAACTAATCTGGAATCCCATTGTCGATTCCTGGGAAAGGACATCTGGCCATTCTTACCTTACAAGATAGGCCATGGCTTGGTGCTAGAGTTTAGGTATAAGTATGGAGTTCTCCACAGTTAGTACTGGTATAAACAGGTGCAAATGTTCCTAAAGGTGGTTCTCCTCTTAATGACTGTCTCAGAGCTGTAATGGATTGGATGAGGAGAAACAGATTGAAACTGAATCCAGACAAAATGGAGGTACTGACAGTCACGGGCCCGAAACTAGATTTGGGAATACAATTTCCAGTCCTGGATGGAGTCACACTTTCCTCCAAGGACTGTGTTCGCAGCTTGGGGGTACTCCTAGATTTGTCTCTTCACATGACTAGAAGACAGCTTCGGCTAATACACCAACTGGGCCCTTATCTGGACATGAAGGATCTGGAAACTGTGGTACATGCTCTGGTAACCTCACGTCTGGATTACTGCAATGCACTCTACATGGGGCTACCCTTGTGCCTAACCCGGAAACTTCAACTGGTACAAAACATGGCAGCCAGGCTAATTACCAGAACATCTAGGAGGGAGCATATAACACCTGTGCTTAAATCTCTCCACTGGCTGCCAATTAGTTTCTGGGCACAGTACAAGGTGTTGGTTTTAACCTTTAAAGCCCTACATAGCTTGGGTCCATCTTATTTCTGGGACTGCCTCTCCCCGTATGATCCCCCCCCCCCCCGTGCACTTCGGTCCTCTGGGAGGAACCTGCTGCAGCCTATGAAAACTAGGCTGTCGCAGACCTCCCAAAGGGCTTTTTCTACTATCGCTCCCAGATTATAGAATGGCCTGCCGGATGAGATCCGTCTTCTCACCACCCTTGATCACTTCAAAAAAGCAGTAAAGATGGATCTCTTCTGGCAGGCCTTCCCGGAATAATCTCCTGACCAAATTAGGAGTCTGGATTGCTCCCTGTTTCCCTGCCTCCATTGTCTGCTTTCTCTAGAATTTGCTTTGTTCATTGTATTGTATGTATGTTGTTTGAATTGTTATGTTAATATTGCTCTTGTTTAATTTATTTTTAAGAGGTGGGAGGGTTAGGGATTGAGCTGAAGGATTGTTTTAACTGTTGTTGTTTTAACTTGCTGTACGCCGCCCCGGTTGCTGAGCAGAGGGGCAGGTTAAAAATTATTATTATTATTATTATTATTATTATTATTATTAAAGGTTACAGCCTCTTGCAAAGTGAATTTCCCCAACAATTAAAGTACAGTAATACTGTCATACTTGGTGATGACCCCTAGTCCCCCACCTTTTTTGGGGGGGGGGGGTAACAACCCTGCTTAGCTCCCAAGATCAGATGGGATCTGCTGCCTTTAGAGTATTTAGGGCACATGTTTACTACTAATGTCATATTGTGAAAGAGTTAATATACACCTGGATATTAGATTCTTTTTCTGCTCACATAGATCCCCCTATTTTGAGGAGGGAGAAGGCTCCACTTGACATACTATTTCCTTGTTTGGCTGCCAGACAGAAGAGGGCATTCTGTCATATGGTAGTCACATATGGAGATAACTTCTTAATTAAAACTAGGGAGGGGGTCTCCAGTGTTAGATGTTTCCACATTCAGCTAAAAACCTACCTATTTTGCAGGCTTATTCTTGATTATGTTTATGATTTTGAATTGCCTACAGTTTTTAATGAATTATTTTTATTGGATCAAATAGGTTTTATTATTTTATTGTGCTTAGCTGTTATTTGTTTTTGTCTTAAACCCTTGTGAAGCTTTTAAAGAGTGAATAAATAGTAAATGATCAATAAATCCTTGGCCTTTTCCCTTCTACCTTTTGAGGTCCCTGGGCCTCCTTTATGCATGGATGGATCGCATGAATTGGGCCTACACAATTGAGGGGTCAATAAGGATGCTCCACTGGCTCCACTTCCTGAAATTTTGCTTGCACAAAAATAATTACTCTCTATATCAGGGGTAGGCAACCTTTTTGAAGGTTGCTGTCCCTCAGACAATTGGGGGGCCGAAGCACCAAAAATAAATAAATAAATAAATAAAAATATAAATAAAAATATTTTTAAAAACAATTAAAAAATTAAAAAATATATATGCATGCACACTCTCTCAGCCCCAGAAAAGCCATGGCAAAACCTCTGTGGAGATTTTGCCAAGAAAACCCCAAGAACAAGTAATAACAACAATAATCAATATCATCATGGCGGGCGGCAGCGGCACCGGGGGGCGGTGGAGGGCGGTGGCAGCGGTGGCAGGACCAACGTGGGCTGGTCCAAAGGCCTTGGGGGCCGCATCAAGCCCCCGGGCCTTAGGTTGCCTACCCCTGCTCTATATTCATTGTCATGGTGAACAACTAGCATTCGAATACTGTGTATACTCATGTAATAAGTCTAGAAATTTTAGTCAAAAAATTGACCCAAAACATCTGGATTGACTTATCCACAGGTCACTGTAACTACTGTACCTGAACACTTATCAAAAAAGGAACCATCTTTGATCAGAGTTGTGAGAACTTTGGGGGGCTTCAAACAGGCAGCTCTAGGCCACCCCTGGAAGCGGCAGATCGAGGCCGCAGCTACCCCACACCGCGGCACCGATCCTCCTTTTTGCTACCCCCAAAAGAGCAGCAAAATGCCACTCCTTTCAGGGGCGGCAAAAGGACACCCTAAGAGCTGATGCATGGCTCTTCCTCACCCCTTCTAGCACAGTGCATCAGGATGCTGCGCCGGGATGACGTCCTGATGCCGCACACCGTGCATAATGGTGTGCGGCATCAGGATGGCGTTGACATGAGGTTGGGGTGGCCAGCAGGTGGCTGCCCTGCCCCATCTCTGCCTCCAGGCCATCTGCAGAGGCTCTTAGTCCATCCCAGGGAATTTTTTTAAAAAAAACACACATATCCTCTACTGTCTCCACCACAGCACCTCTTCTGGCTTGTTTTGAATGCCTGGGTGGGAAAATAGTGGCGGTGGCAGCTCTTTGGTGCTTCCCCGCAAAAGAACGTTGGGAGGAATTGGGCTTTGAAGGATTTGAATGAGACATTTGTGTATGCTTATCAGCTTTGATGGGTTAAAATCAGGCAAAGTCATCACATTAAAGTTAAAGATGATAATCGCTGCAAATGTACTTGCGCTTTGCTTTGCTTTGCTTTGCTTTGATATCCTTTTTGACATGTGCACATTCTCTTAGCACCACCCATGCCTGGTTGCCTCCCTCACACATCTCACAGCCTACATTTACCATAGTTTCCTTCTCATCCATCCAGCTTTTAGGGTGAGCACAAAGAATTATGTCTGTTGGAATTTTGTAAGTTCTATGGCATCATTTTCCTTTGTCTTGGCCTTTACTTCCTTTATTGTATGCCCCAAAATTTTATCATCGATTTATATATGAGCCATATCAAAATCCATTATCTTGTCCTCAAAATCTGCCCTTGATTTATACATGAAGTTAACTCATAAATGACTCATACACAACCCAAGGCAGAGGCTCTAGTTTTTTGACCAGCATCTCTGGTGTACTCCTCTCTTCCCACCCACATAGGATAACATCCTTTCTCATTCCATCATGCAGAGTGACTGATCTCTGATTAACTATATGTTCTCTGATTCTTGTGGTTACTTATATCCTCTGACATTTTCCTTCTAGGCTCATTTCTCACCATGATCTGTGGTTTAGATCCACTAGTGAGTAGACTCAATGAATCAACTTCTGAATAAGTTATGTAGATCCCATTGATTTAATAAGTCTTCTCTGGTTTGGACTAGCAATTGGATTTAGGCCAATGTCCTTTTTTTAAGGCCAATGCCCATTTTTCCCTACCAGTCTTTCTCCGAGGACTGAGATTTTGGTCCCAACTATGCTTTTGCTTGTGTGAAATGCACTATAAATGGCTTAATTCCCTTAATAGTGAAGAAAATTAATAATAATTAAATATTCCAGTGGTTTCACACCATTGCATCAGCTAGATCAGGGGTAGGCAACCTTTCCCCTTTAAGGGCTGAGGGACTTCAGCTCCCAGAATCCCAAGAGCTATTGGCCAACATGGGCCTATTGGCCAACATGGCTGAGGCTTCTGGGAGCTGAAGTCCCTCGGCCCTTAAAGGGGAAAGGTTGCCTACCCCTGAGCTAGATCAATCAGAGCAGATTTAACACTGCATGTGCAAATAGAATATACAGTGTATCGTTCCTATCACTACCCATTTAATAATATGGGGTGCTGCCATCCATGTTTTTTTCCCCATCCATGGTTAGTAGATGGTACCATACCCCTGCGGATGGGAAGGACACACTGGAGTCATACCCAAGGTCAAGGGCTTTTGTGATCCACCCAGGATCTTGCTTTCAATGTTTTTACATGCTGGGAAACAGAGGGGTGTTTCCTTGTATAAATTGTTCTGGTTCACTTTGTACTGTACAGACAATTGCTGCAGGGCCTAATAAAATCTAATGCAGTAACATCATCCTCTTTAGAGACTGAAATGCCCCTATTCAAGCACTACATTTGTCCTGTTCAAAGAAGAACAGAGTCCCCTGATGGTTGCTTTGTGAAACAGGAAGTAGAAACAATGCCTTGAGGGGGGCTCCAGGTTTTTGAAGGAAGAAACTAAAAATAGAGATGTTCTGCAAATTCTCCTAATTGTCTCCCCGGAATTTGGAGCCTATAATGACTCTGAAATTGAAAAGAGGCTTTCAAGATCATTCATTAAAAAAAAACAAAAATTCAAATGTGGCACAGAAGAGTACTCTGAGTGAAGCTTGTGAAGATGATCCTGTATATGTTTCTTTCTATTAATAATTGCTTTGCACTTTGTATATCAATAAACACTGTCCCAAAAGGGAATGCACTCTTGACTGTGTGCTTGTGCAACCACTTGCATCAGATTTTGTTTCAAAATGGCTAGCCATATTAATCTGTTGCAGTAATAAGGAACCCTATGATACATTGTTGTTGTTGTTGTTGTTGTTTGCCTTCAAGTCATTTCCAACTTATGGTGATCCTAAGGTGAACCTATCATGAGATTTTCCTGGCAGAATTTGTTCAGAGGTGTTTTGTCCTTGCCGTCATCTGAGGCTGAGAGAGTCTGACTTGCCCAAGGTCACCCATTGGGTTTCCATGGCATGGATTCAAACCTTGGTCTGCCAGTGTCCTAGTCCAACACTCAGACCACAACGCCATTCTGGCTCTCCCTATGGTGCCTTAAAGATTACCAAAGTTAGCATAAACTTGTACAGTCAATTGCCCACTTTATCAAGTGCATGGAATGTTGCCCAGAATTTCAGATTTATTTTCATGGTTAGAGAGTGAAAATGTAGCCAGAGAAATAAAAGTGAAGTTAAAGGCAGGTCCTTACAATGACAATTACATTATTAGCATAGACCACAACACAAACATCTCCAATTAAATCATAGAATGCCAAGATTTTTGTCTGGTTGTATTGTTGTTGTTTTGCCATTTAATCATTTTACTACACCCATTGTATTTAATGAGACTTGAGCATCCACAGATTTGGGAATTAGTGAGAGGGCCTGGAATCAAACCCTAGCAGATACCAAGGGCCCACTCTATTAGGACCTACTCTGTGGCAGTGATGACAGTAGAGCAGTCTTTTCTTCCAGATGTACACTGAAAAGAAGGGAATGTAGGAACAAAACCAGATTGGCATCTAGAAATATTTGTCAAGCAGGCAGAGAGTAGGAGCCTTATTCAGAGGTGGCACCTGGTAGGTTGCGGTAGTGGAGTTCTTGAGGATGAGTAAGGAACAGGAAGGGAATGGACATGATCTGCAACATGGAGAACTGTTGTCAAGGGAGCTGTCTGAGCAGTTCTCACTTTCCTTCCGGAACAATTTTGTTCCCATCAAGTTTTGGAAAAAAGGAGGAGGAGGAGGAGGAGGAAAAAAGCCACTTGTTGATTTGTATGAAGTTAAAAGAAAGGCCTTGGGGGAACCTCCAGCACTGTAAAATACAGGCTTAGAAATTGCTACTTGGTTTTACAAGTCTCCAGATTGCCAGGGCATTACGTTAAGAACATCCAATGATGAACAAAATGGAAAAAATGGCCTTATGCCTAACATACCAAGATGATTAATTCAGCCCACTGCCCTATGATCTCCATTGGCCAAGCCCAGCCCGTGAATAAGATAAAAAGGGAGAAACTGTGAGGTTTCAGAAGGATCCTTTCTGCTTCATAGTCCAGGAGCCTTGTCTCACTTCATCTCTCCATCTCTCTCTTTCTATTTCCTCCTTGTGTGCAGGAGTAATGGCTCAAAAATCAGTCAGAGTTACTAAGAATTTTAGCACATCTTCAGCCATTATCCCAGGTAGCCGAACTAGTTTTAGCACTGTTTCAGTATCCCGGGGAGGTGGAGCAGGCTTTGGACATGCTGTCGGTGGCTTTGGGAGCAGGAGCCTCCATGGTTTTGGAGCAAGTAAAAGAATTTCCATGGGTGGCTATCGCATGGCCCGATCTGGATATGGCTATGGGTTAGGTCATGGTGGAGTTGGGTACAGGATCGTCGGTGGTGCTGGGTATGGAGCTGGAGCTGGTGGCATCCATGAGGTGACTGTCAACCCCAACCTCCTGACTCCTCTCAACCTGGAGATTGACCCCACCATCCAGAAAGTGAGGAAGGAAGAGAAGGAGCAGATCAAGACACTCAACAACAAGTTTGCCTCCTTCATTGACAAGGTAAGTATTCCTTCTGATATTGTCTTTAAAAAACAAAACAACACTGATTGTGTCTAGGGATGCTCAAGAATTTTGAGCAATTTGGACTTGTATACAGAGTGGGCCATTGTTATCATTCTATTTTTGCCCTTCTCCAAAATCTGTGGTACAGTTCTCACCTCAGAAAAGCCCACATTTGGTGGGGAAAGCTGATCAATAGCAACATGATAAAGAAATGGGATTTAATAGACTTATGAATGAATACATGTGAAAGTGACATGGACTGGAGGCAGAGAGATCCAGTTGAAACCTGAAAAACACATTTTTAAAGGCCTCAAAAGGCAAAAGTATGAAGAAGAAGAAGAAGAAGAAGAAGAAGAAGAAGAAGAAGAAGAAGAAGAAGAAGAAGAAGAAGAAGAAGAGACAATAACTACTGCTCTTCATAAACAGGTTCTATGGCTGGAGCTTGGAACATACTAGATTTTGATTACTAAATACTGAGATAAACGTCTTAATGGTAGGAAGTGTTGAAGAATGTAAAACTAACTTGGGCGGAGGTTAGCTGTCTTTGGCTGGAGATGCTGAAGCACAAACTGACTGATCTTTAACTTAGTGGTGTTGTGGATGCATCCTGCATTGAGCCAGGAGTTGAAGTAATGACTTCATGGGTACCTTCCAGTTCAGTGGTTTTACTAGACTCAGTCACAGGAGAAAGTCCCATTGATTTTGATGGGACGTACTTTTCAATAGATTTATATAGGATTGCACTGTAACTATAGTCTAAAACCCAAAGGGCTACTTTACACACAAATAAGAATATGGTCATATGAAATGACATTTTTGTCATTTCTTATTTTTATAGTGGTCCCAAAAGATGCTTTTGAAGTCTGCTTATCATGAGGTACTGGGAAAGGAAGCTGGGGCAGAGAGAAGGACCCCCCAGCAGATCTCAAACCACAGGCAGATTCGTAAGGGAACATATCGTTCTTCTAATGACCTGACCTATATAGGGCTTTATAGGACAAAACTAGCAATTTGAGTTATGCTTGAAAGTAGACTGGCTAGCCAGTGGAGTGATTGGAACAAAGCAATTGTGTGTTCCCTGTAGCCAGACCCAGTTAGCAATCTGGATGCAGATCTTTGGACCATCTGAAGTTTCTGAACACTCTTCAAAGGCAGCCCCACATACAGCATGTTACGGTAATCCAACTGGGATGTAACTAAACCGTATCTCACTGTGGCCTGATCTGATTTCTTAAGGAACAGAACAGCTAGTACGCACACTGTATAAATGCACTTCTGGCACTGGCCAGACCTGAGTTTCCAGGCATAGGGCTGAATCCTGGAGCATACCCAATCATGTCTTCAGGGAGAGTGTAATCTGATCTGCCTTTCAACTGATGAGAAGCACCTACATTTTTTTCTGGATTATTTTCTGGATTAAATTTCAGTTTGTTTACCATCATCCAGTCCATTACTGATGACAGGCACCAGATTAGGACTGAATTAGCTTCCATGGATTGGGGTAGAAAGGAGAAGTAGATAACTGAGCCATAATTGTTTGGTATTCATGTTTATGATTGTGGCACTATTGCTATGATCTCAACTGCTTCCCCCCACCACACACACATGCCTTAATAGGCAGCAGCCACATCGAAGGCCGTTTCTTCTGTTGGCGATCAAGGCACTGCAGGATGACGTTTCCAGCCCCCTCCTGCCAGCTAGCAAGGTTGCAATGTGGAATTGCAACAAGTCTCCTGCTTCTGATTGTCACAACCTCACTGGTTGTTGGGAGGGGGCTGGAAATGTCATTTTGCTGCATCCCAGTTGCCAGCAGAATAGACCTCCATTGCTTGGTGCAGCTGCTTACAATAGTCAGCATCACAGATAGCATCGCAGATGTTGTTACAAATGCATAACTACGGGGGGTTGCAGACTGCCAGAAATAGTGTGAATTCAGTCCACTTTTAGGGTTAGGGTTAGTGCTAGGGAATCATGGGAACTGTTATTTTTCTGAAACATTGAGCCTTCTCTGTCAGACAACTCTGATGCCACAATAAAATACAGTTCCCATGGTTCCTTAACTCTAACCCTAACCCTAAAAGTGGACTGAATTCACACTATTTCTGGCAGTCTGCAACCCCCCTACATGACTTTTCCTGACCTGATTCCCCAAACCAGCCTAAATAGGTTTGGGGAGTCAGGTCAGGAGAGGTTACATATAGTTATGAACTTGTAACAACATCTGTGATGCAAGATCTTGGCCAAGTTTATTAGAATCAAAGTTCGTGCAAACAAATATGATTAGATGCAAATGCCTGAAAATAACAGTTCCCACTTTCATTGCCATATCTTTCCATTTTGGCCACCAACTCCAGGGATCCAGGGCTTTTTCAACTTTAATTTCTATGCAAGCTACTGTTATATTAGGTCAAAAATGACAACTTTCTATGTATTTAGAGTGCACAGTTCTTGATGTCATTTCCATATAACTCTTCTAAAATAGAGGGCGAATATGCTAGGATGTTATCTTCTTTGGACTGTCCTGCTTAACAATTATCATATTTTATTTTGTCAGCAAACAATGTTAATGTGTAACTTGTTTCTGCTTTGGTGGTTTTCCTCTAGGTCCGCTTCCTAGAGCAACAGAACAAAGTGCTGGAGACTAAATGGAGCCTCTTGCAGGAACAAAAGACCCCCCGCTATAACCTTGATACAATCTTTGAGGCATACATCACTAATCTAAAGAGGCAGCTGGATGGTATTTTGGGAGAGAAGCCACGGTTAGAATCAGAACTGAAGAATATGCAGGGTGCTGTGGAGGACTACAGGATCAGGTGAGCAACATGAAAGGAATAATAATGAAGATTATTGCTTCTTAAAGGTTATTCTGTCTTGTTTTGCCATGAACTAGCCGGTGGCATCACTAGGGTTGGTGTCACCCAGCATGGGAATTCATGGTCTCGCCCATCAGTTGACCTGCTCCCATTAGCACACCATACAGAATCCTTAGTTACTCATAAATCATAATCCCCATATATCACTGAATCTAATGGTAATAGTTGTGACATAAACAACTAACAAAATTACAATTACACCTTTAAATTACAATATCATACACACAGCCTAAATGTATTTACATATGTATAGTTTCATGGGGTTAAAGTGAAAATTTGGTAAAATGTGATTTTTTTAAAAAAAAAATTAAAAGAATATTAAAAAAACATTTAAAAAAATTTAAAATTAAAATTTTAAACATTTTGAAATTTAATTTATTTTTTTAAAAAACCCTAGGGCTTCTCCTTTCTCCTCTCACTGAGCGTCACCCCACTCACCTCATCTCTTGCAGCATTTTAAATGGAAACAGGTGAATGCCACATCGCATTTCTGCCAAAAGGCAGATGTTTGAGGAGCAGTATTATCATCCTCCTTTGAGTGTCACCTGGTGCAGTCTGTCCTCCTGTGCCCCCCTAGTGACACCACTGAAAGTAGCTTTTGTATATTTTTGTAGATGACCATAAAAAGCCACTTGGTGGCCTTAGACAAGTCACACTATCTCAGCCTCAGAGGAAGGCAATGACAAACTCCTCTGAACAAATCTTTCTGAGAAAACTCCATGATAGGATCATCTTAGGGTCACCATATGTCAGAAATGACTGGAAGGCACACAACAAACAAACACTAATTTTAGCCTCACATGTATTTTCCAAACTAATTCATGTCACATATGACTTTTTAGGGAATTATGGGGCAATAAACCTTTACACACAGAAGGTCTCTAAAACAAGTGACAAAAATATGAACCTGGAAGGTCTAGTATTGTGAATACATATTTAACAGTAAAGCAGAAAAAAATAGTCATAAATTGCATATGTTTATTACCATAATGCAGTAATATATTTTAAACATCTAGTGGAATAACAAAACCATATAAACCATCTAGAAAATAATCATGCAGCAAAAATATGGTTTTATTATTCCACTGGATGTTTAAATTGTATTATTGTAGTAAACGTGGTGGCTCAAGTGTTTAAGATGCTGACTCTGTTGATTGCAAGATCTGCAAGTTGGCAGTTTGAGGCCCGGGTGCTGCATGATGGGGTGAGCTCTTGTCACTAGTCCCAGTTTCGGCCAACCTAGCAGTTTGAAAGCATACAAATGCAAGTAGATAGATAGGTACCACTTTGGTGGGAAGGTAAACAGCGTTCTGTGCAATCATACTGGCCACAGGATCACAGAGTAGTCTCTGACAATGCTGGCTCTTCGGCTTAAGAACGGAGATGAGCACCACCCCCTATGGTCAGACAAGACCTGACAACCTTATCAACAGGGATTACCTTTACCTTTATCTAGTAAACATATGCAATTTATGAGTTTAACAAATTTTTGCATTGTTGTTAAATAAGTATTCACAAGTACCAGACCATCCTGGTTAGTCTTTTTTTAAAAAAGAAGAAGACATATGACCTTTTCCCAGCCTCCTCCCCCTCCCCCTCCCCCTCCTCCTCCTCCTCCTCCTCCTCCTCCTCCTCCTCCTCCTCCTCCTCCTCCTCCATATTATTATTACCATCTTTCTCATTATAATTGTGCCACCTTTCAGGGGAATAATTCACTAAGGGCAAATTTATCAGGAGAATTTGTCAGGATAAAACAGTGGCTGTGGCTATCAGGGCCCCTCCCAAATTCCATCCAATTGCAACATACAATGGAGATCCAGGAGGACAATGACTGTTCCTTCTACTAGACCATGTGATTTCAGTTGGATGGTACCTGGAAGCTCTGTTCCCCCAGCTCTGCTACTGATTGGCTATGTGGATGCATCCCAGCACTGTCAAGCTGGGGTTATGTGGAGAGATCATTGCACAAGGAGTTACCATATGAAACCTCTGTCGGCAGTGACCAAAAACAGGCACACATTGACACAATGGGAGGTTGTACTGACATATATCACCAATGGGATTCCAGCCTATATAAGAAATTTGTGCATAGACATGCACATGCATACCCTGATAATGACTCCTCTTGTTGGTTCCCATTGTGGATAGTTTCATTAAATGGGAGTTGATCATAGGTATGCTACTATAATGGAGAATAAAGAAGAAAAGCTGCCTTTTTATGGCTGGTCATGTAGGAATTCTAAAAGACTTCATCATGTAAGTAAAGCAGTGATCTTTTCCTATTTGCTCAAGAGTGTCAGAAATAGGGATGTAATGGATATTCACATATTTTCTCACCTTTATAGAGAAAGGCTATCTTGATGCATTCCACTATGTGACAAGAGTTTTTATGCATTTTGCATTTCCCCCCACATTTTTGAACTTTTTTAATGCCAGAATTCTCTTTATATTAAAAAAAAATTATCTTGTGCCAAATACGGTTTGGGTCGAAAATATGTTGCATTTGTTGCCAAATATGCTGTATTTTTGGACAAATTTTATAGAATTGCTTTAGGGTCACCATAAGTCAGAAATAACTTGAATGCACACAACAACAACAAAAGGTTTTTTGTGTGTGTGTGCAAACTGAAGTTTTACAAGAAGTCTTACAATGCAATTGCACAAAACTCTTATGTATGTGCAAATCCCCTGCCCTTCCAATAGAGCAAGACCACCTGCAAGTACAAAACAAGATGCACATTGCTAGTCAGAAAAGATTTAACCCACCACAGTAGCCTTTTTCTAGTGGGGAAGAAACTGCATTGGTATTCTTGCTGTTGGCTGAGACTGGACTTTTCTTTCACTATTAACACCCAAGCTTCCCTATCATTGGGAAGGAACAGGGAAGTATAACCCTAGAATTAATCCCAGCCACTCAACAAACACAAGGCCACAATTCCTTTGCTAATTCCAGCCACTTCCTATCTCGGTGGCAGTCAGTGACACGGTGAATATATTCCAGTAATATGGTGACTGTACTCCAGATTTTATTTAAAGGTTTAAAGGAATGATCCAAGATGAGGAACCTTGGATAACTCTTGTAACATTTGAATAAAACCTTGAAGTTGATTCACCACATCTGACATGGAAGCCATGAGCCACTACTGCCTTTCTTATCAGGCTCCTCCTCTCTCTAGGCTAAACTACACTACATTAAATAGTGGGGGTGAACCTTAACTGTTAGTCCTAGCTACAGTAAATGTACTGAATTAGTGTGTGTGTAATTAGAACTGCTGTAGAATGAAGATGGGGAACATCTGGCCCCTATAGATGTTGTTGAACGGTAAATCTCATAATCCCTCACCAGTAGCTATGCTAGCTGGGGCTGATAGGAGAGACAGTTCACAGCATCTGAAGGATCACACATCCTACTATCAAGAGAAAATAAATTGTTTCAAGATAAAATAAATTGTTTCAACAAGTAAAATATCTGTCTAGTAAGAATGGGTGAAAGCTGCTGTAGACTGTTTGAGAGATAAGTCCCTATCCCCACCAGAAAGCATGAGAAGGTGGCCATGAAGGCAGATAGCACACCAGTGTGCTCTGTAAAAAGGTCTGGTTCAGATTAACTGTTTCTTCAGACATTAGAAACTTCCTCAAGAGTAGAATTCAAAGACTTAGAGGTTATACAGATGGCCCCTAAGGGGCGGCAGGATCCCACCTCTTTCCTTGCCAGATTGGGGCTACTACAACCACATGCCACGGCCCTGATCTAGACTTTCCATGGCGCAAAAAGGGTGTCCTACCTGTGGCAGCAGTGGCTTTTTGCCACGGGTGCAGCGTGTGTAAATGGTGCACCGAAGACGCAACTTTTTGCCACCTGCCATGCAGTTGCTTTGGCGGTGTGACGGCGGCATCGGTCCGGAGTTGGGGCGGCTGGCATGCAGTCACCATGCCCCAACTCCACCCCAGGCCAGCCCTTTTGGCCAGTTTGTACAGGCCCATAGTCATGTTAATCTGAAATATCAATATGCAAAGAGATTTTGCAGGACCTTTGAAATTAACTGAGCAAAAGAAATTGTAGCATTAGCCTTTGTATACTTGCATCTTGATGTATCTGAGGAAGTAGACCTAGTTTATGAAGGCATATGCTACAACTACTTTCACTCAATTAGTTTCAAAGGTGCTACAAGTTCCCTTTCCAAAGAGTAGATAGCCGGTGCCATCACCCACATATGGGTGTAGTGCTGACTGAGGTGCATCTATGCCTATGATCACCTTCAAGAAGGTTCTTGATGAAAACTGACATTCTTTAAGTTGTCAGTGACAGATGGACAGTGATTTGTACAAACCAACTACTTCCCAACAGCTGCTACAGAATTCTACAAGAAGGAAATCCCAACCTCATTTTTCCCCTCAGCTGTGTGACCTTAGAGTAGTAGACCCTCTGAAATCGCTAGGATGGCATTCATGCTTCTCTGACTAATTTCTAGGCGAGGTGTTAATGAGCTTAATGCCACGTTCCAGCAACATGAGAAGACTGTCACAAGGGCAGATAAAAGTTGTTTGTCTTCATATAAGGTGTAAAATCATTAGAGTTTTAAAAGAGGGTTCTTTCATGAGGGTTTGGTGGTTACCAGGTGCCCTGCTTTCATAGCTAAGCTCTGGAGAATGCCATTTCCTTCTAAGGGTTGGTCATATGATGGGGCCTGCTCCCTCACAGACCAGTTTCTGCAGCATCTTTTGGCAGCTTCCTATCTGGCACCATTTTATAAAACCAAAATGGATAAATTTGTGTTGGCTTCTCCTCAAAGTCAACGCAATAAAGCTAGTCTGGGCATATTCATGTTTGCATTCCTTCAGAAACATTCAACATAAAGAGTTTGCCTAAAGTAGAAACATGAAGATACTTCAGGATTATTTTACCTTATTTTAAGGTTGAGTAGAACGTGGTTTTATTGTTCAGGTTAGGATTTACTTCACTGATAGCTGGTTGTTGCAAGGATTTTCTCTTTTACATGAACTGGTGCCAGAGAAGCTCTTGTAAGGAGTGCTAGCTTGATGAATCAGTGTAGTTTTTGCATCCTTACCTTATATTTGTTAGTTGCCATGTTGAGTAGCAACTTGATGCAGGACTTAAGGCTGAGACATCAGATCAATCTCTACAAATTTCAGAATTACTTCTAAGAAGTCCAGGGGGTTCAGAAAAAAAAGGTAGAAGAGAAGTTGTAGTCTTGCACTTTTAAGCAAGACAATTTAATTCCTATTTCATGGACTGGCATGAAAGTCAGAAAGCAGTTCCATGCATTTCTCCAAATTTTGCAGTGCAGTTCTCAGCTTTAAAACCGCACATAGAAAATTAATAATATTATTAATTAATGATTATTAATATTAGAGAAGTCTACGTGCAGAAAGGTGTACATCAGAGGAAACTGTATTAAAAAAATAAATGCATATTTTTAAGAAGTTAGTTGTCAAATGGAGACTGATGCCAGATATTGGACAGAAAAAATTTGTGAATACATACAAAACTGTAGGGATCTGATACATACCAGTTCATTTATCCCTCCTCCCAAATAAATTAGGAACTTTACCTTCTACTGCTCAAATCCAGTTTGACATGTTATTAGAATAATTTTAATATTTTCCATTATTTTAGTTTATAATTTACACACAGCCTTATCGCCTATAAGGAGCACTGAAATCAGTTTGATATAAATCAAATGAAGGCAAATGAAATAATAGTGAGCATTAACATGGAATTAACACCTAATATAAAACATTATTTGTAAAATAACATCATAGGTTGTCCTCTCAGGTGAGGCCTACAGGAGATCTGAAAATTAACCATGGCATGGCCAGCTATGAAACCAACTATTAGTAGCAGGGGCATGTTGCAACTTCCAGTTCTCATAAGTGTTATATTTTTCTCAGGAAATTCTTGATATTTTATTTTTCTGACACCTTATTTTCTTAGCTCCCACTACCACTACAATACCATATTGTACAATTTCCTCCAAACTTTCTTCTCCATTTTTTGGAGTATGGTACCCACAATTTCCTCCAAACCCACATACATACAACCCTCTGACTGGTATTAGTTCTGGGGCATTGTGAATGATGCAGAATGGAGGTTGGGAAGAAACAGCCTATAAGCCTCAGTAGGGGAAATGGAAGAAGCTGGGCTGCTGCTATTGCTCATGATGAGCCTCATCCTTGAGAAGCCTGTTGGAGAATTTCTCCTTTCATTGAAGAATTTGGATGAACTATTCTTCACAGTTGCTTTGCCCATCTAGAAATGTTGCAGAATTTGGGAAGAGTCTGGTTTGTTTATTTGGGACCACAACTTCTGGAATTCCCTAGCCAGCGTGGTCAAGCTGTTTGAGGGATTCTAGAACTTGTAATCCAACAGTGTAATTTTCCTGAACTCTCAATTCTGAGAGCACAACTCTGCTCCCTGCTGCTAATTTCCCTGATCAAAGGCTGAGTTTTAGAACACCTGGAGCCAGATTTGCTTGCACAATCCAAACTGATACCAAGCCACCATCCCTGCATGCTGAATGCAAGTTTTTAGGGAGAACAAGACAGTATAGAAGTAATTGAGTTGAACAACATGCAATGGGAACTTGTATCATCTTTGAGACTAATTGAGGGCTGGAACAGATGGCCCTATAAAGCTGCCATCTTGGCAGCTTTGGAGTGCAGCGTTTATACGTTGCACATTCCAAAACTGCCCTGAAGCTGTCTGGAAGTTGGGTGGCTGCCCAGATGTGGACGGCTTCAAGATGCTTCAGAGGCATGGCATTTACACACAGCACACCACCAGAACATCCTGAAGCCATCTTCAGACTTCAGCAGGGCAAGGAAAGCCAGCTTTTTTCGGCCCCAAAAGGGGTGGATCTTTTCCACACCTTTTTGGGCTGGCTTCAAGATAGATTGGAGCTGCTGTGTGTGGTTGCTGTGGCCCCAATCCATCTTCAGCGCAGACAGCTTCAACCCACCTCTTCCTGTTGGTCTGTTCCCAGCCTGAGAGAAGGAGGTTGGTAGCATAAGCTTTTGTAGTCTACCAACCTCTTTCTCTGTTAGTTTCCGTGGTGCTACAGAATTCCTTTGCATACTGATCCAGGATAGCACAGCTATGTTGTTGAGTTATACAAGTTGAAGGGCCTCAGCAGACGGCTTAAAAAGCCGTCCTCGGGGCAAGGAAGGGGAGGGGCAGCCGCACGCTCAGCGCCCCTTCCTCCTCCCGAGGTCGTCCTCGGAGCCACTGGCCCTCCACACGGCCGGCGCTCCGAGGACAGCCTCCCGCCACAGCGTCCGGACATGCTGCGGCGGAAAAGTCAGCGAAAGTGCACCGCAAGCTTTTGAGGTGAACTTTCACTGACTTGTGAAAGGAGCGCTATTTTAGCGCTCCTTTCAGGGGTGATGAAGGTGCGCCGCAGGATCGAGGCATGGGGATGCCTTGGTCCCGCAGCGCACCTTCCCAGGGCGGCCCTGTGCCGCCAGTCTGCTTAGGCCCGAAGTTTACTTTTTATTGTGGCCTTTAAAATTTACCCCCAAGGGGAAAGTAATTAAATATCTTTTCCAGAATGATTGCAAAATCTATGTCCTGAAATAGCCATATAAGCAAATGTGCATAAAGTAATTTGGCTTGTGGTGCCGGCCACCAGTTTAGATGATTTCAGAATGATTTGATGAAATACACAGGAGAACTGTCTGTGATTTTTTTTTAAATTAATTGGTTGGATTAATACATGAGGATCAAGCAGGATTCTTGCCATCAAGACATATGAGAGAAAATATACAGACAGTATTAAATGCAATTGAATATTATGAAAAAAATGAGAAAAAAGTTGCAATGATTTTCCTTGATGCAGAAAAGGCCTTTGATAAGGTAAAATGGGACTTTATGTTGGACGTGATAAAAAAAATGGACATGGGAGAAAACTTTTTTGAATGGATAAGTAATATTTATAAAAAGCAGAGTGCAAAATTGATAATTAACGGAGAGAAAAGTTTAAAATTTGATATTCAAAAAGGTACTAGGCAAGGATGCCCACTATCTCCATTGTTATATATTATGGTATCGAAATTGTTAAATGACAAAATTAGAGATGACATGGATATAAAAGGACTAAAGATTAAAGGACAACATTACAAGTTAAAAGCTTTTGCAGATGATGTAGTAATATTTATGGAAGAACCTCTAAGCTCAATAGAGAAACTTCAAGGAATTTTGTTGGACTTTGAAAAAGTTTCTGGAATAAAGTTAAAAAAAGAAAAGACAGTAATGCTTACAAAGAATATGACAAAGGAAGAAGAGATTAAACTACAGTCTTTATCAGGATTCAAAGTTGAGAGGAAAATTAAGTATTTGGGAATTTGGATTACAAAGAGGAATCCTGATTTATTTGAAAATAACTATGAAAGATTATGGAAGGAAATTAAAGAAGATCTTAATAAATGGACAAAATTAAATTTATCGTTGTTGGGAAAAATAGAAACAATTAAAATTATGATATTACCAAAGATGAACTTTTTGTTTCAAAACATTCCAGTGCTTTTAAATGACAAACCACTTATACAATGGAAGAAAGATCTTGTAAAATTCATCTGGTCAGGTAAAAAATCTAGGATAAAGTGGAAGACACTGATTGATAAGAAGAAAAATGGAGGTTGTAATCTACCAGATTTAAAGACTTATTACTATGCAAATGCATTAACTTGGATCACAGATTGGACAAAATTAGAAAATGATAGAATTCTCGCCTTAGAAGGATTTAATTTGAGATATGGTTGGCACGCATATATGTGGTATAACAAGACAAAAGTGCATAAAGCGTTTGAGCATCACTATGTAAGAAGATCTTTGATAAGGATTTGGCTGCATTGTAAGGAAATTTTTTTATAGAAAACTACCTTTATGGGTGTCACCACAAGAAGCTTTTTTTGGAAGATGGCGAGAAGTATCCAAATGGTTGAGATACCGAGACATTTTGAGTAAAACAAGGAGTGGAAGCTATGAATTAAAGCCTTTAGAGAATCTGAAAGAATTGGATAAAAATTTACATTGGTTTCCATATAAACAGCTAATGGACAGATTCAAAGCAGATGATAAAAAACTGGGATTTGAAGAGACAGACACTGAATTGGATAAAGTGATTAAGCAAAATGGAAAAAAACTAACTTCCAAATATTATGAGATTTTGCAAGCAATAGATTTGGAACAAGACTTAGTAAAAGATACGATGATTAGATGGGCCAAGGATATTGGCAGGGACATTGATTTGGAAAGTTGGGAGTGGGCAAGAATGAGGACACAAAAATTTACTCAATGTCAAGACTTGAAAGAAAACTATCTAAAAATGGAGCAACGTTGGTACCTTACCCCAGCGAAATTAGCAAAAATCTACAAGAATGGTAATAACAGATGTTGGAAGTGTAAGCAAACTACAGGATGTTGGTTACATGTATGGTGGAACTGTGACAAAGTTAGGAAGTATTGGACAACTGTTCATAAGGTAATCTGTGAAATATTTAAAATAAGATATGACATGATACCAGAAATATATCTGTTGAACATGACAAATAAGATCCCAGGAAAAATGGAAAGGAAATATGGGAGGATATTATTGTATATGATAACTTCAGCTCGGATTACATTAGCAAAAAAATGGAAACTAGCAGAAGTGCCCTCAATCAGTGAGTGGTTTACAAGGCTTATTGAAATGATGAGTATGGATATACTCACAGCTAGACTGAACAAACAAAATGTAGAGAGTACTGAACAAGACTGGACTCCGATACTGCAATACTGTAAAAGAGAAAACTTAATTGAGTAAAGATAAAGACTGAAGGGATAGCCTAAATTAGTAAACTGACTTAATAATAGGTGAAAAGTGACTATTAAAGATCAAGATAATTAAAGCTGTTGTTGTAACACACAGTGGATTTAATATTTAAAATTGCCTGTATATGAAGACAATGAGTGAACATTGAACTAAGGTTGAGTACAAACTGGAGATATTTTGGAAGTCAATTGTAAATATTTGTATATAATCATTGAAAAAGAAATTAATATGTTAAACTTGAAAGATATGTTTGAATAGTATATGTTAATAAAATATGAATATATAAAAAATTAATTGGTTGGAGTAGCTAAATAGAAACTCCATGTTCAGGAGCATGTTACCTCTGAGTAACAAAAATTGGGGGCCAACCAAAAAAGAGCTTTTGCATTTGTGGTCTTCCTGGAGTCATCTGGCTAACTACCTTTGCTGGATTAGGTGAATTTTGGCTCTGCTCCTGTTGGTCATATTATGTTTTTATGCTGGATTTGGAATTTAGTGCTAGTAAATTATAGTCCACTGTTCTGTGCACATCAGCTTTCAGTCTAGTGAGGCAAACTGGAATGAGTAGATTTTAGGTTTGCAGAATTAATTTCATTTTTACTATATATATTTTTATTATTTGTTTTATTCATTGATATCCCACTTTTTTTCAATAATAGGACTCGACCTGGCTTATAGCTTATTAAAAGCTATACATAAAGATAATTAAATATAAATATAAAAATTATTTTAAAACAGTTAAACTATGGGTAAAGTTACAGTTCATTAAAAGACTATGGTCATCCCTCCCAGTTGCAGACTTCGAATCCACAGTCTCAGTCCTTCGTGGGCCAGCAAGCAAGGAGGGATAAAATGGCATGCACACCATGGCGCCCGCGCAGAGCCACATGCAGTAGCACACAGCCATTCAAGCCAAGGGGGCTAAAATAATTGCAGTTTTTCGTTCTCATGGGGGGGGGGTCCGAAATGGATCCCCTGTGAAAACGGAGGGGGAACTGTATATACAAGCCAACAAAGCATCACAACGTATCATTAAAAGCCCATCTCACTCTGCTTCTAAAAGCCTGACATAGGGGGGGATGCAGACGAGGGCGTCCAAGACGCCCTGGTCCGCAGCACTGCGGGGCCAAGGCAGCCTCACCGCGGCGCCTCCCCGGCGAATCTAAAAGGAGCGCCAAATTGGCGCTCCTTTTAGATTTCAGAGAAAGTGTGCCCCAAAAGCGGTGGGCGCACTTTCTCTGACTCAAACGCCGCGGCGCGTGTGGTCGTCGCAGCGTGAGGTCAACCCGGAAGCGCCGTCCGTCCGGATGGCCGGTGCTTCCAGGGGCGACCTCAGGAAGAGGAAGGGGCGCCACTCGTGCGGCTGCCCCTCCTCTTCCTGGCCTCGGAGACGGCTCTATTAGCCGTCTGCCGAGGCCCATAATGTATTTAGAATTCAAGAATTCTGACTCTTAAGTATTTGCCATGAGGATAGAACAGAGCTCACAATCCTTTCACACAAAATTCCACTTCTAACCTCTCTCTTGCTCTCATATTCAGAGAGACAGTTCTTACATACACAGTCACACACACAAACACATTCTTTCATTCCACACTTTTTGGAGAACAGTCATTTTAATATGGCCATTGGTTTTAAAAGAATGAAAGCCAGGAAACTTTGCAGACCTACTTCAAACTGCCTTAACAATCCTCCTGTAGATTCCACTTTATCTTTCATCTGTTCATCCCTCCTATAGGCAATAGATGATGGAAGGACAATTTAAAAAGTAAGTCAGTGAAGTGGTTGGGACAGCAGAACAGGAAGATGCTTCTTTGCTAATTTCTTTTTAGACATATATTTTTTCCAGCACTAATGAGTTATATTATTCCCTTTTTCTCCTGATAGGTATGAAGAAGAAATCAACAAGCGTACAGGTGCAGAAAATGAATTTGTGATTCTCAAGAAGGTGAGTAATCCATATGTTGTGGGAGGGGTATATATGCATGGGTACAAGCCACCCATGCACACACAAAACAACAGAATCTTTATAATTATGTAATTGTTTGCCATAGCTAAGGCATAGCCTTACAATTACCTTATTACCATAGAATTTGACTTGGTGAGAGACAACAATTCATTTTGTGGTGTAACCAGGGAAAATTTCATTTTGCTTTTTAAAAAAAAAAAAAAATCAGTATGTGTCAGAATATGCAAAATCCAGCTGTAGAACAACGCAGATCTATTCATCCCTAGATATGTATGAGAATTTCATGTCTCTTTGGTGTTTATCAGAATTTACCTAACATTCACAACATTCTTATGCACGAGAAAGCCAAGCATACAGAGTTTCCCATCTAGTTACTTTTATAACTACGAAGATATGGTCTTAGTAAATATTGGTGGAAGAATATGCAATGGTTCAAAAGGTGACTTCTGTTATCATATGGGTTATTGTGAGTTTTAAAGGAATGAAATGAAATAATTGGCAGAATCCGAATGACTTTTGTACCACAGACCAGAAGTTTGTTATTCATTTTTTTTAAAAATAATTCAGTTATTTTGAGAAACAGGAGAATATAAAAAGCTACTTTAAAAAATGTAAGTATAACAGTAACTAGGTACTCCACCCGGCTGTAACTCATCCCTGTTCAAAAGTTACCTTCCAAGCTCTCTCTTTTTCTGTGAATGTCTTTTAAACAAAGGTTAAGACAGCGACTCTGGTGATTGCAAAGTCAGCAGATCGGAAGTTCGAGGCCCAAACACTGTTTGTGATGAAGTGAGCTCCCATCACTTGTCCCAGCTTCTACCAACCTAGCAGTTCAAAAGCATGCAAATGCAAGTGGATAAATAGGTACCGCTTCTCAGTGGAAAGGTAACAGCATTCAGTGCAGTCATGCTGGCCACATGACCACCAGAGCAATCCTCAGACAACACTGGCTCTTCGGTTTAGTAACAGAGATGAGCACCACCCCCCACGGTCAGACACGACTTGACAACCTTGTCAATGAGGAATACCTTTACCTTTACCTTTGTGTTCTAGCAAAACTACCTCTGAGTATCTCTTATTGGGAAACCATTGGGCGGTATACAAATAATTTATTATTATTATTATTATTATTATTATTATCATCATCATCTAAGAAAACCCTAAGAAATTAATAGCTTGCAATATGTTGACAGAAGACTTGAAGTCATATATGCACACACATGTTCTAACTCAGATGGAGGACATGTGATCATCCAGATGTTTCAGACTAGGGTGGGCAGCTGTGGAAGGCTAGGGAACTGCATTAGCCTCCCAGGAGACCTTGAAGCCCCCCCCCCCAAACAATGCACCTGCTCCCACCAATTAAAAAAAATGCTTTTAAAAAACAAATATGTTTTTAACAGAAGGAAATGACCAGTGGTCACTTCCTGTTTCAAGAAAAGTCCTCTCCTGGGCATAAATTGTCCCAGCCCCCTCCCCCAAAATGTAGTGGAAATGGTCCCACACTTCATAAATGCATTTGGGTGCAAAACATTTGAAAAACATTGCATATTTGTTTATCTCGGGGGGGGGGCTCAGTTTATCTCTGGGGGGCTCTCAGCTCTGGGAGTTGCAGTTTGCCCACATCTGTTTTAGACTGTTAGGCTGATGAGAGTCCTAGCCTAAAACATCTGGAAAACATAACATTTCCCACTCTGTTTTAATCTTTGTGCTTTTAGCTTTCACTTTGGCTCTATAGCAGATACAGCATTCAGTTTGCTTGATCTTTTTTCTTTTTCCAGGATGTGGATACTGCCTTTATGAACAAGGTTGAGCTGGAGGCCAGAGTGGATTCCCTGAACGATGAGCTCTGTTTCCTGAAAAGTTTCTATGATGCGGTAAGGAAAGACACTTTCTAGCCTTTATTGGCTACTATTGAGGCTTGTGGGAATTATAGTCTTAATTCTTTTGCAGGTTGGGGAAGGGTGATTTGAAGATTAAATACAGTAAGGAAATACCTTGCTAAGGAGATACATATTGCCCCATTTCTGGTTAGCAAAAGAAACCCGAAAGCATATTTATTTCAGACTACATTGACTTATTATTCTACGCCTCTTTTCACCCAATCCGGGCATGGGCTGGGCACGGGCTTAAATGGGTGAAAACTGATCTTATCGCATACCTCTGTGCCCAACTCAGCTGCATCACATACCTGATCTGGACTTCTGGCATACCTTTTGAAGAATGGGAAAGTATCGTTGTTTGAAAAGTATGCCAGGAGACTGAATTGGGTACGCGATGCAGCCACGTTGGGCACAGAGGCATGCAATAAAATCAGTTTTCACCCGTTTAAGTCCATGCCCAGCCCATGCCCATATTGGGCAAAAAGAGGTATGCAATAATCTCCTTAGTTGTGTGCCATGGTCTGATTTTGCCCCCCCCACCCCCATTTTAACTACTTTGCTGTGGTGCTGATCTGCATATGATGTGCTTATATGATGCAATTTAAATTCTCCTGGAAAAGGAATGTAACTGCTTGGTGGCAGCTAAAAGATTCCATCTGAAGATGGATGGTGGTTTATTTATATTTATTTAATTTATATCCTACTTTTCTCACATATGGGACCCAAAGCCGCTTCTGCCATATGTTAATACAATATAGCTTGAAACAACTTGTAGTATGAAAATTAATATGATGCTTAGATGCTCAAATAAAATGCAAACAGGACTAAATGTCTTCTAAATGGGCAAAAGGCAAAGAATTAGAATTAGGCATGAGTTCTAAATACTTGCAAAGTCTTGTGCGGAGGCTGAGCAGTGCCTGGATAGCTTCCTTCAAGTCCCAGGTAACAAGGTTGTGGACCTATCATTGGGAAAGATGAGGTAGCTGCCTCAAGCTCTAGATTTCAGGTATCATTCCATGAAAGAACAGTTCATTGTTTTATTTCTTTTTATTCTATTTTTACTAAAAAGGATGGAGAAGTGACACTTGCAAGTTTTTCTCTGTCTCATATGCCAGATAACTTGGCTGGCCCAGTCTGCAGGGCCAATAAGCCTGTTCCCCCTGCCTCCACACACACACACACACACACACGTATGTTCTGCCATTCTCAGTTCTGGTGCGAACAGTTCGGATGATGTCTGGCACATTAAACACCAGACCCAGGGTATAACACCCTCAAAACAAATTTTAAAAACATAATGGGAAGATCTGGGGCCCTCCATTTTTGCGCTGGGGTGCTTGTCTGCACAGGCATCCTGACAGGCCGTGGATGTACTGGGCAACTGAGTGGAAAACCCTAACAGACAGCTGTCCTGGCATAGAAATGGAGGGCCAGATAATGGGGATAGATTGAGGCAGCTCTGAGGGCAGGATACCCCCACAGTATCTTGGCCAATGCAGACAAGCCCTGCATTCTTTGGCTTCATTTATTGGGTTGGAGGTACATTTGCTCATCTATGTCAGACAACAAAATGTTTTGACCTGGTCTCATCCATAACCTTTAGGGGTTTTATATTTGTTTTCGTTTTTTTAGTGAAGTTCTATGTGAAGACACTCTCTAAATTATCAGGAGACTGTTGCATCTTTCACTGGTGAACTATCCTTTCCCATATATATATATATTTCTGTAGGAATTAGCCCAGATGCAAGCCCAAGTTTCAGACACCTCTGTCATTCTCCAAATGGACAACAGTCGAAACCTGGATCTGGACAGCATCATTGCAGAGGTCAAGGCCGAGTATGAAGAAATTGCCAACAGGAGCCGAGCTGAGGCTGAATCATGGTATAAAACCAAGGTGAGAAGGGCCAGAATTTTCAGTTGGTAAGTCAAATTTAAGAAGATCCTCAGCTTTAATTTTCTTTAGGTATGAGTGGGTTTGTTCATAGTATAGGAAATCTGTGTTAGCAAGCAGAGGTATTATTGGATAGTATTAAACTCTGGACTTGCCAAAGAAAGTGGTAGCTGGTTCTTCAGGTGGCCATGTGTAGTCACTTACTTACTTCAGTACTATATGTTCCTCCAGACCTGCTTTGTAATGAGGACCTTCCTATTTATTCTGCTGAGAGATCAAACTAGGCCGCTCTCTCAGAGCCCTATCCTCAGTGGACCACTGACAGGCACATTTCCTCAGTAATTAATTCTTCACCAAAGATCACAGTTGAGACATAGGAGCTGAAATCATTTCATGTTGTTTGTTCCACCCTTCTTTCTTCTCAGTATGAAGAGTTGCAGCTATCAGCTGGACGACATGGAGATGACCTGCACAACACAAGGGTCGAGATCTCAGAGCTGAACCGCATGATCCAAAGACTCCACTCTGAGATTGACAATGTGAAAAAGCAGGTACTGCTCTGCAGAGTGGCCATCAAATTTCAAAAACAACAATAGATCGTGAGCCAAAAGAAAAAGTGGGAGGAGGCTTCAGTCTGTGGAAATAAACCCTTGAAGTGAAAACAGAATTAAATAAAATGAGCAGCATTCCCAAGTTTGGGATGGTGTTTCTCAGGTTCCTGAGCTTCCACCAAATTTTATCTAAACATTTATTTAACCCAAAATGGAAGCTTCTGTTTGAGTGATTCATCCTAGGTATTTGGATAGAAGGGAGAAAAAATAGGTCTATAACATTAGCAAAATCAGACTTGATTTGTGGCAGTGACAGAAAATAATGATAGACATGGGTCATGGACACTGTAGAAGTTTTAATTATGATCAGACTTTCTGTTGCCAGGGCATAGGTTGCTTGCAGATACAAGAATTCCAACATGGAGTTCTTCTGTATTCAGGAAAAGAGGGGGTTTTTTTGCCTTCTGAATGTTATTGAACTGGAATTCCCATCACTTCTAGGCAGCATAGCTAATGTGAGGGATGATGGGAGCTGCATTTAAATAACATCTGGGGAACCATCCCTGCTACAACACAAAGATGTGAAAAGGGATGCAGGGTTATAGCCACTGCCATCAGTGAACTGAATGAACTTGAATGGGGAGACGATATCATGAATAAACTCTATTAATGCTACTAATTAAAAGACAATGCGCTCTGAACAAGATCTTGCCCATGCTTCTTGCAGTGTGCCAGCTTGCAGGCAGCCATTGCTGATGCAGAGCAGCGTGGAGAACTTGCCCTAAAAGATGCCAGGATCAAACTAGCTGAACTAGAGGAAGCTCTAACGAAGGCCAAGGCAGACATGGCCCGCCAACTGAGAGAGTACCAGGAGCTGATGAATGTCAAGCTGGCCTTGGATATTGAGATTGCCACCTACAGGAAGCTACTAGAAGGAGAGGAGAACAGGTGGGTGGAATGTGAAATGTTGGACGGTGGTCTATGCTGTGTGAAAAGCGTTTTGGCATGGGCTGGATAGAAGTTTAGATACAAAACTGTAATGCAGTGTTGATTGCAGAAGAAGGATCTTTTCTTCTCCAAGATATCCCACTTGGCTTCTTATCACTCAAGGACTAACCCTTCCTTCCCAGTCTGACATCTTCCAGACTGCAACACCCATCTGTTCTAGCCAGGCTAATCAAGGATAGGATGATAGGAGTTAAAGTCTCGAACATCTGGAAGACACTAGGTTGAAGAAAATTGGTCTAGCCCAGGGGTTGGCAACCTACGGCTTGTGGGCCGGGTCCGGCCCCCCCGAGGCCTTTGGACCAGCCCCCACCAACCCCCCCGCCACGCGCGCAGCTGCCGCGCCAACACCGCGTGTGTCACGGTCGCCATCTTGTTTTCCAAAATGGTGGCTGCAACTCGTTTCCACATGCGCAGTACTCCTACACATGCGCGAATGAGCCATGGCCACCATTTTGGAAAACAAGGTGGCAGCTGCGACTCGTTTGCGCATGTGCCAAGTACTGGAAATACTGTGCATGCACGCGCGCATGAGCGCACACACCACCATTTCCCGACCACCACCATCGGCCCGCGGAAGACCAGGGGATCCCCGGACCGGCCCCCAGTAAGGGGAACTTGCCGACCCTTGGTCTAGCCTTTCCATGGCTGCAGCGGATGTATCTAACCAGGAACAAATCCTAAGGTACTCAATTTTAGGCAGAGCTGTTTCCAGAACTCCTTAGCCAGCCTGGTCAGTTCTAGGAGTTGTAGTCCTAAAAGTAACTTTTCTAATTTTAGGCTCTAATTTTACAGATGATTTGAACATTCTCTTGATTGTTATTCAACATATTCCTTTTGCATTTTAGAGGTTTTCTTAAGAAACCCTTTAGAAATTGACAAAGAGCCTGTACAGACTGCCAGAAATAATCTAGCTTGAGACCACTTTAACTGTTCTGGCTCAATGCTAGGGAATCATGGGAATTGTAGATTTTTCTGAGACATTGAGCCTTCTCTGTCAGAGAGCTCTGGTGCCACAATAAACTACAGTTCCCATGATTCCCTAGCATTGAGCCAGGACAGTTAAAATGGTCTCAAAGTGGATTATTTCTGGCAGTCTGTACAGGCCCCAAGTCCCTTTCATTTTGTTCAATAAGAAATTTGTTGTCTTCAGACAGAGGAGCCTAATTAAAGTATTTAATTCCTAAAACAGCTTTCTCACCAGGCCATCAACACCGTTCAGAATAGCTTGGGGGCAACTGAAGAGTTAAGCACTTTCCTCTAACTCATGTGTAGGAATTCTGTGGCTTTCCAGAAGTTGTTGGACTACAACTCCCAGCATCCTTCATTACTGGCTAGTTAGCTGGGATTTTTGGGGAGTTGCAATCCAATAATAGCTGCAGTGCTGCACAATTCTCACCCTGATACCATATGCTGGGAAAACTTAAAAATATATTAATTATTATGAGCAATATTTAGATGTGATATATGCTGATCTAACATGAGCTGATTTTCCTCATACAAATCCCTACAGTTCAGACCATAAAGGAATTTTATAACTGAATCAGTAGCTTAAATTGCAGCAATTCAACATCTTATTCTGAAGACCCAACAAACTGGGTTCCTTCCTCTACTTCCATAGTACCATCTAGCTTGCTTCAGCCTGGGAGAGCCATGGCAGAAGAGGTCAAATCTCGCATGAAACTCACTCTGAGGATCCATTATTGACATCATGGAACCTGAATCTACTGTTGACTTGTTCACAGAGAAATGAGGAACACCACAATTAAGGGTGCCATTGTGCTCTTCGTGGATAGCTATTTCAAGAGCATGAGGTGTTTCCTAGGTACAATTTAGAAAAAGGCTCAATAACTGTAGTCCTCTAGATGTGGTTGGTATGCAGCCCCCATCATTCCTAGCCAGCAATGCCAATTGCAAGGAATGTTGAAAGCTGAAGTCCCACAACATCTGGATGGCCGCAGTTGTCCACTCCTGATCTAGAAAGGGGACACTTACTATTGGGGTTGCAATAAGGAATCCTTGAATTTATGCTGGGACCTACTGTCCAAGGGATTGCCTGTTGGGTTCACCACTCAGTGGAGTTGTGGTTGTATCATAGTTTTCCCCCCCATAACTTTAATCTGCAATGTCTTTTTTTTTTTTTTTTTGAGCCTCAGATTGATAGAACATCATGAACATTGTATTCAGGAAGACTAAGAAGAGAGTCACTCTGGAATCATGATGGAAATTGTGCAGCCCTCCAGATGTTGTTGAACTGCACCTCCCAGCCTTCTTCACTATCCTTTTAAGAGCTGCTGGGAGTTGCAGTGCAACACTATCTGGAAGGCTACACCACAGGTCCAGTCAGTACCCTCCTGAGTGCCCATTCAGTCCTGGAGCCAGCCAACCCCCAGAAACCCATAATTCCAAAGACCATGTGGTCATTATGATGTGCCAAAGACACAACCTCTCATATTCAACTTTCCTAGGGCCACAACACTCTTGTTATGAATGGCAATATTACACAAAATACATGCAGTAACTAGAATGTGGGGTTTCTATGAAGCAACTTCAAGATGTTTCAAGTACTTCAGGAAGTTCCTGTACTTCAAGATGCTGAGCCCAACAATAACTTTCCTTGTTCCTTCTTTAACAGGCTTGCTGGAGAGGGAGTTGGCGCAGTAAACATCTGTAAGTAACAAACATGTGAACCACAAGAAACCCAGTAAGATGAAAGTTATGGTCCTCTTATGTATCATGCCATCCTCCTACTTTCCCTCCTTCCCACCTTCCCTTCTGGCAAAAGATACCCAAAGAACTGCAGAGGCTTTATACCAAAACTTCTGCACAAACAGTGGCGGTTGTCACCACTGAAATTTTATCCTGTTTATAAAAAAAATCTTTTGGCTTTTCTTGATATTTTCCTGATGTTTCACTTGAGGGAGAATGAATTTGACTCATATTTTGCTTTAGGCAATACTTGATAGCAGTCAAAGGGTAAACAAAAGCTATTTGCTTTCCTCAGTTTTGGCCTAATGTAGAAACCTCAGATTCACATCAAAACAATGCTGTATAGCCCAGGGCTGGAGGGAGCTGGCATGGTGTAGTGATCTGAGTGTTGTACTAGGAAACTGATAGAATATTTTTGAGAAGGAACCAAAGTATATTGCAAGAGAACACATTTTCTGTGCAAGAAAACTACATTTATTTCTACACAGGTGAATCTTCATCCCAACAAAGCTCTGAGGTGCAAAGAAGCTTGTGGCTAGTTTCATGACTTTATTGGGATGTCTCAAGTGTCACCCTCTTTTCATTGTGGATGTGCATATTAAAGAATATTCTTTTTATCCCCAACATACTTACTTCTAAAGGTGATGTGATGCATCTTCCATCTCTTTGTGCCTCCATCACTCTGCTCATGTGTTTACTTGTTCCATAGCTAGCTTCTGACTCTCTTCTGAAATATTGTTTCTCCACCAACCCTGTGCCTCTTTTCTGGTTTTGTTTTGTTTTTTGCAGCTGTTGTCCATTCATCTAGAGGCATGAGCTACGGCGGTGGCGGGAGTGCCATGGGCCTTGCAGGAGGAGCTGGCCTTGGCTATGGAGGAGGCCTCAGCATGGGAGGAACCAGCATCAGCTCCTCCAGTGGGAAGGGGCTTGTGGGGAGCATGGGCTCAGCCAGGGGGGGCAGTTCCAGTATGAAAATTGTGTCTAAAACATCCACAACCAGAAAGAGCTACCAGAGCTAAAAGCTTCAGCTAAGTTAAACCAGCCAGGACGGATCCCCACCCCCTCAGGGACAAATGGCATGTGACATTATTACCAAATTCTGTTAAGCAGTGGGTGAGGGAACTGAGTGCCCTCTAGCTGTTGCTGGACTGCAACTCCCATCAGCCCTTGCCAGTGTACTCAGTGGTAAGGAGTGATGGGAATTGCAGTCTAAAGCCAGCTGAGGGGAATGTATTTTCCTCATCCCTTTTTCAAGCACAGGGCTGCAGGACAATTTCAACCACCAGGCATAATTTTCTCACCAAAACAACTGCTCCTCGGCTGCTTTTCTCTTGATACAGGCAAATGTCAAAAGCTGCTTTTGCCAAGAGAAAACCAGGTGAAGACAAACAGTTTAGGATTGGAAAGCATTACCCAAAGGAAGGCTCAGCTCACATGCATCCTTCTTGCTTAGCTTAGTTTTTAACATGTCCCTTGCTTTATAAATAATCTTTCACAAACTCCATTCTAATATGCAGGCTGTGCCTACATAAGGTCTAGATTGCTCTTGTTCCTCACCTTCCACCAAGCAGACTAGGCTCCTTGTCAAGTGATTGTTGCTGTCTACATCTCCCCTATAAACACTTTATTCCAGATGTATCTTGCCCAGCAGCCTCAGTGGTCCAACAGCCTAAAATCTGCTTTTCAAGCTCTCCTCACTCCTGATCAACTGAGTAAATGGTGGTGGTCCAGTTTGTCCATCTGTATAACAGGTACAGTGCAGTGCAGACCTATCCTGCTGGTTTGTTGTTGGACTCAGTGAGATCATCATTGGAAGTTTAAGCATAACTATTACAGCTCATACCTGCATCAACAATGGTGATATATAACTCACTCTTTGACAGACCTGTGATGCAGTGGGAGCTGATGCTTTCTATGCCAGTGAAGTTGTGAATCCATTTGGGGATTTTCATAGAATCATAGAATCATAGAGTTGGAAGAGACCACAAGGGCCATCCAGTCCAACCCCCTGCCATGCAGGAACTCCCAATCAAAGCATCCCTGACAGATGGCCATCCAGCCTCTGCTTAAAGACCTCCAAGGAAGGAGACTCCACTACTCTCCGAGGGAGTGTGTTCCACTGTCGAACCGCCCTTACTGTCAGGAAGTTCCTCCTAATGTTGAGGTGGAAATGAGCTGTCCAAGAAGCTGGATCTATTTTGAGGATAGGGTCCAACACCAAAGTTCAGAGTAAAGCCTGCAGTGGAGTCGCTGTGCCATTGACCCAGCTCTCCTTCCAGTTGTCACTCCTGTAATGTCTTACATTTTGTACTCTTTGAACCCACAGACACACTACAGGAAGCCAGCTGCACGTACAACTCTGAGTAATCATTACTATTACATAGGGAGAGCTGTAATTTAGGAGAATCATGTCATACCTGGTTTCTGAACTGATTTACAAATCACTTGCTGTATTTGCATACTCATCTCTTTTTCACTGCTACATTGAGGATCTAGGTATCTCTGCCAACCATACAAGACATGGGCAACTGTACAGTTACTATTATTATGGAGACTCAGATCCTAGAGGGGGAAGAAACATCCCTTTGTCTCTGCCCAAAATGTTCTGTCCCTAACATTTTTATCCATATTTTCATTGGGCAAAACCCCAAAATCCCAATCAAATGCAAAACATGTTAGAGAGTTAATTGTCTTCTCTGCAACCCAAAAGGCCCCTCTTTCCAAAGCCCAACTGACATTAGCAGCAGTTTTATGACAGTTTTTAAAGAAAGAGATATTCATTGAGAACCATTTCCATTACTAAGTCACCATGAGATGTCTATCCAGTGAACTGAGGACATTAGCATGGTGGAATCCGTGCAGGAGGAGGATATGCATGTCCTTGTGTTTCATCCGGGATGCAATTCCTTGCTAGTTTTATTCTTGAACAAATAATTTTAGTAACTTTCTTCCTGCTGTGCAGAATTATTTCCCCCCAGAAAATGCTGTTTTCTGCATAAAAATCCCTACCACACACAAATTTTGCATCAAATAAGTTCCCTACTGCAAGGATTTTCCTTGGTCTGGTATATTTAAAATATTTACCATGTACTCTAAAGGGACAATTCAAATCCATACTGGGAAATGTTATGATTTGGTGAGAGCTAGAGGCTACATTTTGAGCCTCCCAGCTCTTCAGCATGCTTCAGCTTTGTTCTGTCAGCATTAATGGCTTTTCACACAATTTCATCACTTCAGGAATATAATTATGTGGAAGTCTGTCCTTCATCCTACTCTGAGAGATGTAATACCTAGGTTTTTTTTTGTGGATGTGTTGAACCTGCATAGTCTGTTCATTAGCAGATACTCTTGTATAGTTCACTGAACACTATGCTATTACTCTGTTTTCTTATGCTAACCATATTTTTAAGGATCATTTGCAATTTACATGATTTGTTCATAAAATCCAGAGCATAATTAAACATTGTTAATTATTTAGTAATTAAACAGATCGGTGATTTAGTGTGTGTTGGTGGGGGAGCAGGCACAATCCATCCAAAATTATATAAGTTTAAGTACTGCTGATTTACTCTGCCAAATAAAATCAGCAGGGAAGTTACCCCTATCAACCCTCTTTCATGACTAACACAATGAAGGGTGTATTGAAGGGCAAATAGGGCAAGGGAGAATGCTGTCCCCAGTACAAACCCCCAAACTAGGATTCTTTCAGTCTCCAGAAACATTAAATAAAAATCAAAGAGCCAATAATAGCTTATTTTTACCGTAGAAGAGCTAGCTGTGGCCTTATATGATGGCTAGCTTTGACCTTAACAATGCTTTGGCAAGTCATGTGCTACATAAGACAAACCATGGGAATTACAATGCTCTGGGCTTGGTCATTCTTTTCATATTTTCCAAGGATGGGAAGGAATAAAATGTTTTCATAGGCAGTGTGTATTTGTTTTTGTTTTTTAACTCCCCAAACTAGATGAATTTATTATCCTCTATCCAAAATCGACTTTGAAAGATACTGAAAAACAGGCAAGCCCCTTTCTGGATCTTGAAAATAACTTTGCAGTGTATAACATTATCTTTTTTTATTCTTAAAAACATTGAGGAGCTTTGAATTGTGTTTTTAGTGGCACATTTAAAGCATTCTGAAGTGGAACTCTTTGGGCTTCAAGAACTGAAATTGATTTTAAAGCAAAACTATTAAATAATTGTAAGTGACAATGTTGAAATTAAAAATATTAGGATTATTTTATGCTCTTCAGCCTTGACAAAATCATCATCATCATCGTCATCATCATCTACAGTCCTAGAGTTTATCATGACCCTACCCTCTGGAAAGATGGCCAATTAGTTTAAAAGAATGTTACCTAACAATATGTATGATGTATAGGAGCAGAATTTAAGAAATCAAATAGAAATCATAAATATCTATCCAAAATCAACACACAGCATTACTTTGTCACAAGCAAAATGGTTACATCAGTGGGGTGCTCTGTGCTTGATTCATTGTGTCCTAGAAAGAAAATCAGTTATTGTGGTCTGACAAGTGTGATGCTTCTTACATAGTACTGGTATTGGAGTCTCGGGTTTCAATGAATCACCATAATAAATTGCTGTTAACCCAAAGTGTGTGCGCTGATTATGACTTTAATTGATGAAGAAGAAACTAAGATGTGAGAAGATAGTATTCTTTAAATATCTGAACTGATGCCATATAGAAGATGGAGCAAGCTTGTTTCCTGCTAATCCAGAGACTAAAACACAAACCTATGGATTCAATGGAAGAAAAGAAAATATTCCATATAAATATAAAAAAGAATGTATTTACTGTAAGATCTGTTCAACAATGGAATAGACAGAAGATGGGGGACTCTCATCGTAAAGGTTTTTAAGCACAGGTTGGATGGACATCTTTCAGGAGTGCTTTAGATGTATATTCTTGCATGCAGGGGTTGAAATAGATGAACCTTGCAATCTCTACCAACCCTGACTCTGGGGCTCTAAACATACATCTTGTACAAAAATCAAACTTCTGTATTGAAAAGGCAACCTTGTTTACCTGAACTGGGCTTAACCTCATGATCTCGGTAACCAAGAATCAGGCCTAGATCTTGGAAACATACAAAACTGCTTTATACTATGTCAGGTCATTGCCTGTTTGGTGGCTATACTATGTCAGGTCAGTGCCTGTTTGGTGGCTTTCTGAAGTTTCAGACAAGAGTTTTTTCCAACCTGACCTGGAGATGATGGGACCTTCATTATACAAAGAATGGGCTCTCAGAAGTGACTGGTGGCTCAGACATCAACAGGATAATGAATCCACTCTGCATGGTAGCCCAGGTACTGAACCCTGTCTCCAAAACAGGTTCAGCAAACTGGATTTCTCCTTTACATTTTGGACTAAAATGCAGAGTAGATTCCCATCACTGCTATTGAAGCCACCAGATGTCACTTTACCACTTTTATATTATGGCCCCTGCTCTAACTGCAGTACTAAATCTTTTCAAATCTTTTCTTAAATGCCTCTGACAAAACGGAGAGTCTCTCTGGGAAAATTGTACCTACCTTGCTTGCCCACTGGAAACTACACATTTCATTACATGCAATAGTGTGTTGCCTGCTGAAATGCCAAACTAGATGTTATGTTAAATGCAAGGGTGCATTCCTTCCTGAAAGCAAATTCCAGTTCATGAGAAGGTCTTTTTAAAAGCTGGCATATTGAATACAAATTTATGATTATCACCATGAGCAGTTTGGCCATTGGAGGAAGGTTTGGAAAACCACAGAGTGGAATTGCACACTGTGTCCCTTACCATTTGGTAGAATAATTCCAAAAATAATCCTTAGCTGAGTGTTCCCTAAAGTATTCCCAGTTGACAAGGTTGTCAAGTTGTGTCTGAACATAGGGGGCAGTGCACATCTCTATTACTAAGCCGAAGAGCCAGCATTGTCAGAGACTACTCTGTGATCCTGTGGCCAGCAGGATTGCACAGAATGCTGTTACCGTCCCACCAAAGTGGTACCTATTTATCTACTTGCATTTGCATGCTTTCGAACTGCTATGTGGGCAGAAGTTGGGACTAGTGACAGGAGCTCACTCCATCATGCAGCACCTGGACCTCGAACTGCCAACCTGCCGATCTTGCAATAAATGGAGTCCACTTCTTAACCATTTGAGCCACTGCATCCCTCCCTACTCATACCAACATATATTTTTCTTCAGGCATAGGCTTTGATCTGATCTGAGAAAAATACAGCCATTATTCTGTATCCATGGATTCAACCAGCCAGAGCTTGAAAATATTGGGGGGGGGGATCCAAAAAGCAATCCTTGATTTTGCTATTTTATATAAGGGACACCATTTTACTATAGCATTGTATGTAATGGGGCCTGAACATCCACAGATTTTGGTATCCACAGAGGGTCCTGGAACCCAATCTCAGTGGATAACAAGGGCCCACTGCAGCAGCAAACCATTCCATGAGACCTCAGTTTCCCATATATTTTCATGTAAGCATGTGATGGCTTGATCCAATTAAGGACTCATGCATAAGGGTAAGCAAGATTTAGATGTCCACATACCATAAATAGTTTATTTTCCTAAATTCCTTCCTCTCAGTTAGAGACTAAAAAACAAAAAGAAAAGAAAAACGGAATTGGCATCAGTGGAAAATTTCTTTTAGCTCTTGTAAGGTGGTGGTGGGCAATATATTTAGGAAGAAAAGCAGTTGGAAAGAGCTTTAAACCTCCCCTATGCATACATAGGGATCCCAGTCTGGAATGGAGCCCAACATACGTCCTTGTAAGTAAAGGGTAATAAGAGGGCTTTACAGATTTAATGGTGTGGCTTAGCCCTTGGGGCCCAATTCTATGGTCTGCCATGTAAGGCATAAAGTGGGTCAGTTTGGCACATGTGATCTTGTAGCAGAGCAACACCTTCATCACCAACTAGTGCAGTAAGACATAAAGTATAGAAGACAATGTGGTGTGCTAGTGCAGTTGCAAAACACAAGGAACACTTATAAAAGAGGTGTGAGCAAGGCAGAGGGCTGGCCATGCCAGAGCTACAGTGGGCTTTTGGGACCCACTGGGGTTTGGTTCCAGGACCCCCTGTGGATACCAAAATTCATGGATGCTCAAGTCCCATTATATACAATGTGACAGTGAAATGGTGTCCCTATATAAAATACCAAACTCAAGGTTGTTTTTGGTGGGGGGTGGGGGTGGAATATTTTCAAGCTGTGGATGGTAGAATCACTGAATGCAGAATCTGTATATATGGAGAGGCCAACTGTATGAAAATGTGTATATTTAGAGTGTCAAAACCTCAGTCTCATAGTCAAACAAAACTGTTCACTCAGAATAAGATGACCACTGATGATCTTACCACAACTCTCCTTTAGTTTAGCATGTAGCACAGTTGGACCACATTCACTGAGGAGGGGAAATAATATGGCAGGGGCCACATGCTAGCAGTTGATGGGGTTGAGTCTCTGCAGAATGGCTTGGAGCCCATGTGTTTCCTCTCCCACCTCCCACCTCCTTCCTTCCATTCTTTCCAGTTATGCTCTTTTTGCAAATATCTGAACTTATCAAGCAGCTTTTGATATTAGCCTAAAGCAGAGGTAGGCAACCTAAGGCCCAGGGGCCGGATGCGGCCCAACGAGGCCTTTGGACTGGCCCCAGGCGGGTCCTGCCGCCACCACCACCCCTGCCGCCGCCGCCCGCATGATGATATTGATTATTGTTGTTATTACTTGTTCTTGGGTTTTTTTTGGCAAAATCTCCACAGGGGTTTTGCCATGGCTTTTCTGGGGCTGAGAAAGTGTGCATGCATATTTTTTAATATTTTTTAATTTTTTAAAATATTTATTTATTTATTTATTTATTTATTGGTGCTTCGGCCCCCCAATTGTCTGAGGGACAGCAACCCGGCCCCCGGCTCAAAAAGGTTGCCTACCCCTGGCCTAAAGGATGCAAGTTGTCCACTCCTGTTCTAAAAGATGGAAGGCCTTGTAATTCAAATCCTTCAGATTAAATAGATGAAGTGAATTAGTCTATCTGTGTAACCATACTGAAGTGCCTGTTTTATTTTATTTTGACACAGTGGGCTCCTGTCTTCTTGTTCATACCCATCCTGTGTTTTGGGATGTGTGTGTGTGTGCATGTGTGTGCACAGAGGGTGCTTTGACCACTGGTTTGGGGTTTTGACAATTATTACAGGGTGGGAAGCATGTATGGGATGGTGTAAATATTCAAGAAATTCTAAAACTTTAGAGAATACAAAGCCAGATTTCTTTTGAGGTGGCTGCTGGAATGGCAGTCTAGGAAATAAGCATGTTCATGCAGTCATCCTTGCAAGGTCAATGAACACAATTTGAGGCAGTTTGGTCTCATTGTTGTACAATTGTCAGAGCTGATGGACAGCCAAATTTGGATCCATTCCTAGATTAAAGTAGATTTGTAATATTTTCATGTGATACTACACTTGATTTTAGCCATTTTCCCTCCTCTTGTTTGTTTTCTAGTTGAGTGGGAAAGGCTCAAAGATCTCAACAGCATTCATTTTGTCCTTCTCCAATATGTGCTGTCATTCACTGTCTGCCAATTCTGTTTAAAGGGAGCTTGAAGGGGCTACTTCATGCATCAGTAGAAGAAAACAAAGCTAGTTCAGGCAGGCTGGTACTTGTTGCTCTGCTTTTTATGTCAAGAAAAAAATTGGAAAGAGAAATCATATTAATAATGGACTAGATAATTTGCCGGGTGTTGCTTGGATTGGGGCTGATGTTCTCACTTACCATTTCAGTAAAACACAGCAATGAATGGCCTCTTGAAGCTATGTGCTGTGTGAATGTGCTTCTTCTCCTCCATTTTGAAGCACAGGGCTGTTTTGTGTACATTTGGGGAGGTAGGGGGAAAAAGCTATTCTGGTTGCCAGCTGTCTCCTGAAGCTGGGTTCTGTGTGAATGTGCACAAAACAGCTGACTTTGTGAAAGTGTTGGTCACTGTGAACAGTGTGAGGTCAAGGGGCAGAGAGAAGTAGAATCACACCCATTCACACCACATGACTGCATGAGAAGAGGAACTGCCACGGATGGGAGCAATCACATGAAGACATTAATGCTATAGCAGTGAGATTGAGTGCCTGTTGACAGGTGTTGCCTATCAATGAAAAGATGCATACAGTAAAAAAATGGAATGCAAGGCAGCAGCAGGATGGACACAATGTCATGTGATAAGTACCAACCAAAGATGCTTTTATCCTGTTAAAATTCTGTTTCTTCACCTCATGTGGTAGAGTCCTTATTTTGCCACTGGAACAGTAGAATAGTTCCTTCGATTGCAGCTGACTAAAGGGCTGTACAGACCAGCACTTTAGGCCAGCCTGGGGGTGGAGTGGAGGCATGGCGACTGCACACCAACCACCCCAACTCTGCCCCAACACTGCCATCACACCACCCACCCAACCAGATGGCAGGCAGCAAAAAGGCATGTCTTTGGCACAGCATTTAGATGCGCTGTGCCAAAGAAATGCCAAAAAGCCGCCACACTGGTGGTAAGGGTGGCTTTTTCCTGCTCTAAAAAAGAACAGCATTTTGCTGGTTCTTTTTAGAGTGGCAAATCACCAGATCGAGACCGCAACGTGCAGTTGCTGCAACCTCAGTCTGGCAAGCAAAGGGGCAGCTTGCCACCACCCCTTTTGGACAGTCTGTTCAGGCCCTAACTTGAGGAAAGGCAGGCCTTCATACCTCCAGAGAAATCAGTTGCCTCACTGTAGGGATTAAACACATGTTAGGACAGACAATTACTGTAATTTTCTCCCCACTGTGGAAGAAAATGCATATTGCTCGACAGTATTTTCCTAGTATCCAAATGTCACAAATTGTTGTGGAGGAGTTATTCTGCATAGAAAAACATGAGACTGTTTGTACAAACATCCTGCTTTGTGCAGAAAACACATTTCCTGCACAGCAAACAGGGTTTTATGTGCAGAAAACAGGAGGGAAGAGGTTGCAAACAAACAAACAAAAAGCCCATGTGTAGCCACAGAGGATAGCAATGGCAAACCCTCTCTGAAGAAACTTGCCAAGAAAATCCCATGATAGGTTTGCCTTAGGGTCACCATAAATCAGGAACAACTTGAAGGTACACAACCACAACAGGAACAGTCTTATCACTGGACATAGTGATGAATACATAGAATAATTCCTCTACAACACTTTAGGACATTTGAATACATGGAGAAAATTGTGCAAAATTCTTGCTTATTTATTACTGTTCCTAACAAAAATGAAAAATACCAGATATTATTTTTCATCACTGTGTGCAGTGATAAGACTGTTCCTGTTGTTGTTGTGTGCGTTCAAGTTGTTCCTGACTTATGGTGACCCTAAGGCAAATGTATCATGGGATTTTCTTGGCAGGTTTCTTCAGAGAGGGTTGCCATTGCCATCCTCTGTGGCTGAGAGAGTGTGACTTGCCCCAGATCACCCAAGGGTTGTCTGCATGAACAAAAAAATCAGTTTTGCCCTGCTTTAAGCCTCATAACAAACATAACAAATGAGGCCAACACATGAAACTGTGAAACTCAGACAAAGCCATGTTGTTTGGTGAAAAACAGGAGCAAAACAATGCCTCTTTACCCTCCTCTAATGCAGAAAGTATGCATTATTGCACTGATATATAAACAGCATGACATGAAGGTGGGAATGCGAGAAGGCCCAGGTGGCTTATGGAAGCAATCTGGAGCATGTACCCTGAGCACAGTGAGACACAGCTACCAGCACCATTGCTTGCCGTAGGGTTTTTCCCTTTTGTCAAGTATCCAGGCACACAAGGGCCCAATACACCATTGACCCATTGCAACTGCGAGCCATCACACACACACCATGAAGTGAAAGTACAACAAATGTGACATGTCACCAATAATGCAATGGATGTAATAAATATAAACACTAACTAGCCAGTCCAACAGAGGGCCATGGGGGGAAGGGGGAAAAGGGACATGCACAAGGGCCCTTTATGCTTCTGCTTTGCCAATATATCACTGGGTGCACTGATGCACTGCATTTGCAGTGTATTATCCATGTCACTGTGTGGCTGATCACACAGGGAGTCCCATAGGATAGCAGCTGGGCATGACAAAGGAAGTAACTGGCAGTCACAGGCAATGTGTCCATGTAATGGTGCATATGTATGAGAAGAGGCGAAAAAATAATTGAGCAGTGTGGTTTGATGCCACATGGTGTGGGCTGCCAGTGAGCAGGTTGTGCAGACAGTGGGCTTTCCAGTTGAGTTGGGAAAACCTGGGAACAGTCCAGTT
This sequence comes from Phrynosoma blainvillii, assembly GCA_026167975.1. Taxonomy (NCBI): domain Eukaryota; kingdom Metazoa; phylum Chordata; class Lepidosauria; order Squamata; family Phrynosomatidae; genus Phrynosoma; species Phrynosoma blainvillii. The sequence continues at coordinate 202,496,801 of JANUYF010000002.1, read as the reverse complement.
TTTCCTCTCCATCTGCTCAGCACCTCAGTGGGTTTACATGGCAGAGCTGGGATTCAAACCCTGTTCTCCAGAGTCATAGTCCAACACTCAAAACATTGCACCACACTGGCTCTCTAAGACTGGACCTGCAGGCACTTATTGGGGTCACAGAATCAGCAGACTCACTGTCCAACACAGTTCTCATGAAAAATGATATACCACAGGACTGAAAGATCATGAATGACCTCAGCTACAACAACATTGGTGCAAGAGAGATTTCTGAGGCCCTTATCACATGGGGTCTGAAGCAGAGCTAATCCAAAGGGCATCCACAGCTAATACATATTATTCCCCCGTGTTTACACACGACGCTGCCCCAGAACACGGAGCTAATCCGTATTGTTCCCCTGTGTTTACACACGACGCTGCCCCAGAACACGGAACTAATCCGTATTGTTCCCCGTGTTTACACACGACGCTGCCCCAGAACTCGGCAGAATACGGAGCTAATCCGTAAGGAGTAGGGAGATTTTGACATTCGGTTTGTAGAGGATGTACCTAGGGAGCCTTCGCATTCATTGCGAATTGGTGGGCAGGGCGAAAATCCCAGCGAGGGGAAGGGATTGCCTTGGCAAAAGGCAAACCAGATTGGAAAGAAGAGGAGGAGAGGAAGAGGGAAGAGGGAGGCGATCTCTCTCTCTCCATGGGCTGCCTTCCCTTCTCCAGTCCTCCAGCCCTCCTCCTCCTCCCCAGTTCCCATGGCTGCCTTTCCTCCCGGCTTTTTGTGACGGGAGAGAAGGGAGCCTTGGTATTAATTGCGAAATGGCCAAAAGGGCGATATTTCCTTCGTTTCGCTATGGAACCGAATTTATTCCTACTTCTGTTTTTCTTCGCTTTTTCTTTGCTTCGTGGCCAGCGTTTGATAAGGTCCTTAGGGTCTCCACTCTTAAGGTCTCCTGTGGTCTGAAGTTGCCAATCTGTATACAACAACAATTTGTTTAGTTGTTACATTTATATCCCACTTTCCTGCCAGCAATGAGACACACGGCAGATAACAAACAACGACAACAACACAAATATAAACAAGGCACACAATGAGTCACTATTTTGCATCACATTTGAATCTAAGGTGGGGGGGGGGGGGAAACCAAGGCTTCCAGAATTTTTGGGTCTTTTCTTTCCACCAGACTGTACACACAGGCATCCTCAGGCTGATGTATACATTTAACAAGGCATTTGCCTTTTTCCCACATATAAAGTGAAGCAATCACCCCTTTGCTAACTCACAAGATGCTGAGTACTCCAAAAGATTCCCTTCCTCTTGCTTATTTTCTCTCTCTCTTTTAATCATCCCTATTAAAAAAAGAGGTTTGCAAGTTTAGTTTTTATGGAGCTGGATTTCCCTGCCATTAAATGAGCATTTACAGGAGATGCCCTTTCAAGTAGAACCAAATCTCTATTCAGCAAAATGGATAAGCAAACTGATTACCTCACACCCCAAGCCAATAAATGGCATTTAAGTGGACATTTGGGCCTGATTAGACAGTCAAGGGCCATTCATCCCACAGATAAAAAGGGAGAACATTCCAATTCAGATTTCAGTGAGAAGGAACCATCTGGAGATACTTTCCTATCTGCTCCAGCACTAACAGGCTTAACATCACCCTTCATTCCATTATTCACCAGCCACCATGTCCTGCCGATCTTACCACCTTAGTTCAAGGGGTGGTGGTGCAGTCAGGAATTACAGTTCATCCTCAGCTGTTTTCCCAAGGAACATGAAACACTACAGTGCTGTCAGTGCCGTCTCATACAAAGGGGGCAGCAAAGTTGGTGCTAGAGCATTAGGCTTTGGGAGCAGAAGTCTTAGTGGTGTTGCATCCTGCCGGCCCAGAATTGCAATTGGTACCTACCGCCCTGTGAAATATGGATACAGTTTGGTGGGCCCTGGTCTTGGCTATGGTATGTCCAGCTTTGGCTACAGGGTTGGTGGAGTAAGTGGGCCTTGCCAAGCTGGCATTGCTCCAGTCACTGTCAACCCGCACCTACTCCAGCCTCTCCACCTAGACATTGACCCCAATGTCCAATTGGTGAAGCAACAGGAGAAAGAACAACTGAAGACCCTCAACAACAAATTTGCATCATTCATTGACAAGGTGAGTTCTATGAGATCTCAGGATACATTTGTGATGACGCATATAGGCATTCCAATGCAGACTTGTACAGTTTCTAAGAGATAGATAGATAGATAGATATCAAAAAAATATGTTTTCACGTCCCAAGAAGGGGGAAAAGATAATGTTTTCTAGTAGTTATATATAGAGATTTACATATGAGAATATTCTAGACATTTTGTAATTGTGTTCTGTTTGCTTGAAACTGCTTGGGTGTTACTTGTGGAAAGATAATTACTGAACAATTTCTTATAACACTTTGGGGATGGGAGAAAACCCATACAGGCCAGAAGACTGGTTCATGTAGCCCAGTTGGAAATTTTGCTTTTTGGATTAAACCTCGCTGAATTTCCTAGCCAGCATAGCCAATGGCAATTCTCAGAAATAACAAAAGTAACTTTTCCACATCCTGCCCAGTGTTGCCTTTCCAGACTAGCAGTAGCTGCTAAGGTCTCAGCTAGTGGTCTTTACTATTATCTTTTGGGAAGGAAAACTTGGTCAGTTTTGCTTTCTTTTGTCTGGATTTTTGAAAACTTCACAAGTTCTTTCCATCCTAAATATGCAATGTGTGACTTTGCTAAACTCTGCCATAAAAAGAGAGAAGAAAACAACATTCTCCACTATTTTCAATAACCAAATTCAATACGTGCTATTTCCACATGAAGAAGACCACATTGCACCTGCCTCCATGGAGGTACTGAAAATGAGAAGCATCTCAGAAAAAAAGCAGGGGAGAGCAACCCTCATTCAACATGCTGGATATGCAGGGAGTCAAATCCTGATATTTAAGTGCAAAAAATAGTAAAAACCTTGAACTTGATGGACAAATCTATTCTTTCTTGACTTTCATTTTTTTTTCTTCAATCCCAATTTCTTTCCATCCCCCATATGAAGAAATTAGCAACATTCTGGCAAATGGTTATCCAAAATGATTTGAAATAAAATGCTTACCCACTTCTATTACCTATTTTGTTATTGTGTGCCTTCAAGTCATTTCTGACTTATGGAGACCTTAAGGTGAATCTATTATGGGGTTTTCTTGGCCAGATTTGTTCAGGGGAGGTTTGCCATTTCTTTCCTCTACCTGATCTTTTTTCCTGTGGCAGATGAGATTACACCTGGATCCTTACAAGGTTCCCTTTCAGGTCCATAATTCAATGTGCTCTACCACTGAGCTATGACCACTTTTCCTTTCTGCTGTGCTATGTCTCCTCTTTTCTGTTCTCTATAGGGTAAAACCACATTTGTCTTGTCCATCATCCTTTTGATCAGTGTTTCCTAAGCTATCTGATATGGCAGACCAGCAGGGTTCCCCTGCCCATTAATTTCAACCAATCCTCCCTCCCTCGCCTTCTTTCCTTCCTTCCTTGCCACAGGCCAGAAGGCAATGACTTGTGGACCACCACTTTGATTAGCACAGCACTAGCTGTCACTGACAATTGAATACACTCCAGTATCATTTGTGCTGACAATACCAATAGCCCAGGGAGGAGGCAGAGAGAATTAGCATGTGACAAGAACTAAATATTCAGTGGGTTTTGGTTTGTTTCCCCCTTGTTCTTCTAGAAACAAAAGCTTAACCCGAGAGGATAGCATCTATATTTCTAGGCTGCATCCACACTGCAGAAATAATCCAGTTTGACATTATTTTAATTGTCATGCTCCATCCTATGGGATTCTAGGAGCTGTAGTTTGTTGTGACACCAGAGTTCTCTGACAGAAAAAGCTAAATGTTTCACAAAACAGCAGTTCCCAGAATGCCATATCATTGAACCATGACAGTTAAAGTGGTGCCAAATTGGATTATTTTTACAGTACAGATGAAACCCTAGTGGTGAAGGCAGGGCTGTAGCTCAATGGTAGAACAAGTGCTTGATATGCAAAATATCCAAGGTTTAAACCTTCACAAGGCTAGAATGAAAAAAGGTCCCTGTCTGAAACCCTGTCAAACAAAGACAAAGACAATACTGAACTAGATAGATACAATTGTACATTTTCATTCTAATTGGTTAATTTATTAAATCAAAAATAATTTTAAAATGGTAAAATGACCAGCAGCAAATTAAAATAGTGAGAAGTGCAAACTAAAATTATGTCATTTGATATATAATGACTAAAATAACAACTTTTAAAATTCTTTTTTAAAACAAATTATTTCCAAACCTTGATTGCATGGGACCCTGGGTATTATAGAACCATAATTACTAGAAATCTCAAAGAAAATACTCAGCATTTCACCTATCCAAATTTCAATAGGTTATTTGGGAGAATTAGAACAGACAAAGTGGTATGAAGCCAACCTAAGTTTGTAAGAGAGTATTCCAAGCACCATAAATGTTGATAATAACCAGTGTTATTTTGGGGTTGGGGGATCTAGGTCCGGTTCTTGGAACAGCAAAACAAGGTGCTAGAGACAAAATGGAGCTTATTGCAAGAGCAGAAGCGGGTCAAGAGCAATATGGAGCCCATGTTTGATGGCTTGATCCATAAGCTAAAGAAACAGCTTGAGAGCCTGGCGTGTGACCGAAGTAAGTTGGAGTCAGACCTGACCAACTCAAGGGACATACTGGAAGATTACAGGAGAAAGTAAGTGGACTTATACTTACCTAAGATTTAAGACATACTCAAGCAGTCTCAACTTTATCTGAAGCAGGGAGAAGTGGCAGTTGTTTGATCCCATGCTAATAGGCTGATGAATTCATTCCAGATCTTGCCTATCTTTAAAGGAGTGTTAAAGTTATTTAGAAATAGCTTCAATGCCTTAGAGAACTCCAAGCCTGGATGAAAACCTGGAGTGTATTCACTACCCCACTGGCATGAGAGTTCTTCACTATGAAGGGAAGGGAGGATTTATATACAAGAGCCAGCATGATGTAGTGGTTTCAGTGTTGGACTACGGTCTTAGTTGGAGACTAAGGTCTAATTCCTCTTTTGACCATGGAAAATAAATAACCCTCCCCAGTGATCCTTACGTGGCCCCATCATCGATGGTTAGGATTACTGTGGTTGAGCGCATTCTCTGGGCTTAGTATCTAATTTTACTTGTTTTATTATTGTGAAGGTTATTTTAAAACTTATTGATTTAATACTGTTTTAAGGGGGGGAGGGGGTTGTTATATATTATATGTTTTATGGATATGTACATGTTTTATTATTGTAAGCCGCCCAGATTGGTATTCCAGAGGGTGGGGTATAAATAAATTTTATTATTATTATTATTATTATTATTATTATTATTATTATTATTAACCCATGGAGTGACCTTGGGTGAGTCACACACCCTCAGCCCCAGAAAACCCATGTTAGGTTTGCCTTAGGGTTGCCATAAGTTGGAAACAACTTGAACACACACAATAACAATAGATAGATAGATAGACCTACAGATAGAGATAGAAGTTGTTTGAAGTAAATTGAATATTTTTTTACCCAGAGTTGACAGTGTGTCTGGTGATTTTGCATATGCAAAGTCAATAGTTTCCATGGCTAGGCAGTAAATTGAAGCCTGAGCTCCAGAGTTGTAGTCCAATGCTCAAACCACTACTCCATACTGGCTCCCCTATCTATCTACCTATCTGAACAACTCCAAATTTTGAAAAGTTTTACAACATCCTGCACTTGGCACATACCAGGCAAGGCCTATGCAGCAGGGCATATTTATTTATTTATTTATTTATTGGTGTGCTAAATACAAGTCTCGTGGCAGAATCCTTTTGTAGCCTCCAGTTGTTAAAAAAAACAACAACGTGGTTGCTGCTGTCTCCTTGGTTCCTCTCCTGCCTTTATTAAAGGCTTAGCAGGGCTTAAGTGAGATCGAGAATCCCATCCCAGGTGAGAGAATGTCAGTCTTAGCTAAAAGCCACATTTCCAGTGTTCGACAAACCATGAGGTAATAGTTACACCACAAAAATCATGCTTTCATCATGTTACCAAAATGTTGGCTGTGCTGTTCCACATTCATGTTCTTTTTTTTCCACAGAGCTTGGGGAAATTTATCTTTTTTTTCTTTCTTTCACCACAACTCCCCAGATCCCACAGCAGCCCTGAGAGTTATAGTCCAAAAACAAAAACAAAACAAAAAACCAAAGCTAACTTTCTTAAGCTTTATTTTTACAGTATAAGAATACGTCCAAATCTGTTTGCTTCTTCACAGGTATGAAGAGGAGTGCAATCGGAGAACAGGTGCTGAGAATGAATTTGTAACACTGAAGAAGGTGAGTGGCTCACAGTTCAACATAAATCAATGGAAGCTCTTATTCTGCTCTTCATACACAGAGCATCCATTTACATTTTACTTCTTTAAACGAAGGGTAGTTGAATCTACTGGGAAGGATGCATTGATTTCCCCTGAACCCACTGGGATTTCCACAACTTCCAAATTACTGCTCCTGCTACCAAAATGCAACAGTACCCACCACATTTCCCAGTACCAAAGTTGTCACCAAAATTTGGTGCCATATTGGATCAGGCCAAAAGTCGGTTTAGTCTGGCTTTCTCCTTCCACCTTCCTTCTTCAATTGAGTGGCTTGCCAGAAGGGGAAGCAAAGCATTACTCAAGGGAAAACTTTGAATTATGAAGTTCTGGTTGTTCCTCTCTGATTTCTAAATGTGCTGTTCCATCTACCCCAAAAGGTTTTCTCCCAAGCTAAAGGAGTGAATAGATTGAAAATTGATAACAGCTGCCATGTGTGTGTGTGTCCATGCACACACACATGGATGCATACACCTTTTTCTTCTCCAACAGGGAAGAGGGTCAGAGAAGAGTGTCTAAACATAGAATGGGAAAGGAGACACATGAAAGCAGGGAGGGAGCAGGGAAGAAAACCTACATTTTTAACCAGGACCCCAGCTGGCCAAATCAAGTCGAGAAACAAATTATTGTATATATTTATAAGTCAACCTTCTCTATATGTCAATGGCAGGTTTTAAGGCCAAAATTATGGATTTTGATATGACCCATGGATAAATTGAGGGTAAAATGAAGGGACATGTAACAAAGGATCTAAAAAATGAAGCAAAGGAAAACAATACCAAAAAACCTACAAAATTCCATCAGGCATCACTGTTTGTACTCACCCTAAAGGCTGGATGGATGAGGAGAGGTTAGGGCTTCCGGGATAGATTATGCCCTTGCCTTTCACCTGGGAGTGGTTTCTTTTTTACATGTAAGAATGTACATGTACAGAACTTACATTGACCCATGGATAAATCGATAGAGGTTTTTGGGGTCAATTTTTTGACTAAATTTTCTAGATTTATACATGAGTATATACAATATTTACTCTTAAAGGATAAATACTATGCATGGAAGCCAGTGTATCCCAGAAGTGTGTGCTGGAATTTTTATTCACTGAGTATCCTGAGGAATTGCTGAATTTCTATTTGGGTTCTATCATCCACTAAGTTTTGTTTGTTTTGAATGGAGTAGTTTAAAAAATACCACCCTCAAGCTCTCAAAATCACTTTTCAAGCACTTTACACTTACTATAATTTGAAAGCAGAAGTCACTTTCACTTGCAAATTTGGGCAAAAATAGGAGAAAAACAGGGAAGCCCACCACAGGCTCACAGCTGCAAAAATGGGCATTTGCCTCCCACCATTTCTCTCCTGGTATAGGTCATTGTCAGGACATTCCAACTAGACTACTGCTTTGGACAGGAATCTGTGTGCTCAAATGGAACAAATCCCTTATTGGGACTTGGGAGACTCTCATGGATCTCACTGAGTGACTTTGATCCAGTTATACTTCCTCGGTTTGATTTACCTCATAGGGTTATTATGAGTAAGTAAGGGGGAAAGTGGAAACTCAAGAGCTATATCCTTTGTAACTCACAGAGCAACTCAATAAATAAATAAATAATCTATTAAGTTAAAGTATTTTATTTTACTATATTTTTTGTCCAATGTCTAGGATGTTGACTGCATATACATGAACAAGGCTGACCTGGAAGGCAAGGTAGAGAGCTTACTGGAAGAGATCAGCTTTCTGACGTGTTTGCATGACATGGTAATGCCATTTCCTATGCTTGAGTACATCATGCAGTCTCTCTCCTGCTTTAAATTTGTGCTCCACTATCTTTCTAAGAAGAAGAGAAAGTAAGTTGATTAATGGGAAAAGAAACCACACACACAAAAGCGTAATCATTGCAGAGGAATTTTGACATATGGGTTGATGCAAGGTTATGACAGACAGAGATCCTTTTGATTTTTCAGAAGAGCAAAGGCCAAGTTGTGTTAAAGATGTTCATACAACATTGCTATAAAGAATTAAGAATCAGGTCCCTTTCTGGAGAGCTGTTGCTGTTAAGAGGACTGGTAGCAATGGTAGGCTGTAGGCCTCTATTGCTTTTTTTCAGATTTAAACAAGTGATAAGATTAGCTTCTAAGGAGATGTGCATATGTTATTAGCAGAAGCCAAAGAATACCTAAAATGCTTGAATCGAAAACACAGGCTGCATCTGCACTGCAAAATTAATGCAGTTTGACAATGCTTTAACTATCATGGCTTAATGCTATGGAATTCTTGGATCTGAAGTTTTATGAGATATTTAGCCTTCTCTACCAGAGAGCTCTGGTGCCTCACAAAACTATGAATCCCAGGACTCCATAGCACCTCACCATGGCAGTTAAACTGGTGTCAAGCTGCATTAATTCTGCAGTGCAGATGCATCCACAGATAAAAAAGGTCAAAGAATGGTATTCAAATACCTCTGTTATCCATACCACTGGAAATCCCTCTATAATAAGAACTACCTGGCAGCACCTAGGCCAAAGGACACCCTTTTTTCACTGAAAATCATTCAGATATGCAAGGCAAACATGTGAGAAGTCAACCCTGACATTAGTTGTACTGAGGCCAGTGCCCAATTTGGGACCTTAGTCCAGCCAAGCAAATGTGTTCTGTGGCTGGAAATCCTTCACTGCTAGGCCATGCCAAGGGAGGGGGCTGGGTTGTTCTGATGAATTTTATATGTATTCCACACAGGAACTGCAGGAGCTGCACTCATGCATCTCAGATACCTCGGTTATTGTGCAAATGGATAACAGCCGGGCTCTGGATTTGGATAGCATCATTGCTGAAGTCAAAGCCCAGTATGAAGACATTGCAAACAAGAGCCGCTTTGAGGCAGAGTCATGGTACCAGTGCAAGGTGAGAGTCCCATTTCTTTGTAAGAAAAAATATAATTAATTCTTGTATGGGCATAGTGCATTATGGAATTGATGTATTAAAAAGGAAGGTGAATTCCAAGGCAAAAGTACTGCCTAATGTTAACATGGAACCAAGAAATGATGGACAACCTTAGCATTGTTTTAAGCTTTCCTTTTGATCTTTTGGCTCCAAATGGGAAAGCTTTTGTTTTGGAGGTTTCAGCATTGTTATTATTATTGCTAGTAGGAATGAGTGTGTAAGAGCCAGTATGGTGTAGCTCTTTGAGTGTTGGACTATGGAGACCAGAGTTCAATTCTCCACTCGGCCATGAAACCCACTAGGTAACCTTGGGCAAGTGACATGCTCTCAGCCTCATGGGAAGGCAATGGCAAACCCCCTCTAAATGAGTCTTGCCAAGAAAACCCTGTGATAGGTTCACTTTAGAGTAACCGTAAGCTGCAAACAACCTGAAGGCACACAACAACGAGTGTGCAAATGTAAAACATTATGCAACAAATTTCCTCCCAAAGGAGCCAATAGGTGGGAGACAGATTAAAAAGGGATGAATTAAGAAAGTCCATTTCCCACCTTGGTCACTGCAATCCATCAGGGCTTTAGATGTGGCAGCACCATCACCAATGAGTATGTTTCTCCATGGCCATAGGAGATGTTTACCAACCAGCAGAAAGTGCGCTCTGTCCCGAGACACTGGATTTCAAACAAGTGAAATTCCACCTCCATGTCTTTTTCCTGTAGTTTCTGCTTGGCATGCAGGATGGCTCTGTGTATCTGAGATTAAAAAGGAAACAGAAAGCTGAAATGGAGGGATAGAACAAAGAATTAGTGGGGAGAGAGGAGAAAGACAGTTCAAGTCAAGATGCAAAGGGCTCTCGTAACACCTTTGAGACTAACCGAACAAAAGATATTCTAGCATAAGCTTTTGGAGATATTCGAGCATAAGCATATGAAGAACTAGACCAAGCCTTCCCTCCCAAAGTTAATCTCAAAGGTGCTACAAGATCCTTTTGCATACTGATATTCCAGACTAACACAGCTCTGTCTCTAAATTCAAGTCAAGATGCAACTTGTTTAATCACATCACCCCTTGATCCAATTACTGTAACTTCAGTAAACTTTAGTAAATCCTAAAATATTTGAACTAAAAAAATACAGGAGGTTAGTACAATATCATGGATAATTAGAGACTCTGACTTACTCAGAAATGATTGTAATGGTTAGCAGGCTTTTCACATTGAATCTTTGCTTTCTAAGTATGAAGAGATGAGAGCAACAGCTGGCAAACATAGTGACCACCTACGTGACACTAAGAATGAGATCATGGAGTTGAACCGTATGATTCAGAGACTGAAGGCTGAAATTGATGGCGCCAAAGGCCAGGTAATTCTGGTTTGGTTTTCTGTGGTATTGATGTCCTCTGAATTATTATTTTTACTGATAGGCCAGAAGGCTGTGGGGAAGCAGTGAGTCAAGCATGGACAAAAGAAAGACACTTATAACAACATATCCCCAATGAATCTTTTGAGGCAAATAACCATATTGTATCAACTCTAAACATTTTAAATATGATGATTATAAGCTATAATAGGATTTCAACTTGTGGGGCACATCTGCCCACATAGCTTATTGAAGATGTCATTGTAGTTTGAAAGGTATTTTCTACTCTTGCCCAAACCCAGCTATGTGTCTTTCAGTCTGCAATCCAGAATGGTTATATTGTTAGACCCAATAGCTGAGAATAAATGTCATCTCTGCAGCGTAGCAAGATGGAGGCTGCCATTGCAGAAGCTGAGGAGCAAGGAGAGATGGCTCTCAAAGATGCCAAGTGCAAGCTGACAGAACTAGAAGATGCCCTCATAAAAGCCAAGGCAGACATGGCCCACCAGCTGCGGGAGTACCAGGAGCTGATGAATATCAAGCTGGCCCTGGACATTGAGATTGTCACTTATAGGAAGATGCTGGAAGGAGAGGAGAGCAGGTAATTAATGTACTGGTTTATTTGTACCCTGACTTTTCCCCAAACTAGGACTGAGGTTGGCAAGGCTAAGCTAGGACTGAAGGCTGATAAAATTTTAATTGCATTTCTTTTCCGTACAGGTGCTTCTAGGTTTGCATTTTGATATATACCAAGCTAATTCACACTCCCTGAACTAATAGATGAATCACAATACAATTTTCTTCCACACTGCACACATTTCTGAATTTTGTGGTGCAAAAAATGCATACAAAATGTGTATAGTAGAGGAAATTGTACACAGAAATGTGTTACCTTAGAAGAAATGTGTAAAAAAAAGTATATATTTTGTTAGGTATTTTTGCTAATGGATACACTGAGTTATGTGTGCCAAAAATGCACAAATGAAATGTACAAATATAGGATGAGTGACAACTGGCTTGAGAAAAAAATCTAGAGGACCACAAGTTTAAACTGAGTTTACAATGTGATGTGGCTTTCAAAAAGGCTAAGACAATTCTGGGCTGTATCAACAGGAGTATATTATCCAGATCATGGGATTCAAAGATAGAAGAGATTGTCACACAAGCTCTTTATCTTGATGTAGTCACATTAATGAAAGGAAATGCATACATACTAGCTTGGGAGCAGTTCCCATTTCATGAGTCTGCAACCACTGTAACAGCCATTGCCAGTCCATGATTCTCTTTCTTAGCATGCTCCTTAACTCTACCTCTCTGCCTTATTGATTTACCGGTATGCCTTTTGGTTTTTAAACTTTTATTATTCTCTTTTTTTTTTAAACCTATTTAGATATTATAGCAATATGATTTAGGTGGGGAATACAAGCTGCTTACAAATAGTAGTTGGAGTGATGGAGAGAAGGAAACATACCATCTGACTGCCCAATGCTGGAACTGCAGCCCAGACATTATCACACATAAATCTAATGCAACAGCAACACTTTTGGGAGAAATTGACAGGGCAATAGCAAGTACATCACTATACTGCTTATCAGTGAACTAGTGTTCCCTAAGCTGTTTACAATGTGTAAGCCAAATGCCCCCAACAAGTTGGGAAAGCTTGTCAATGAAAAGATGTGTAATAGTCATAGATGGAGGACAGACTAGCCACAGTGTCATCAGATAAGATTTGGCCATAGATGCATCTGTTTTGCTTTAATTCCACTTTTTAACCTCATGTCTCCATAGCCATGTTAGGCTGGAAAATCAGTATGCAAAGGGATCTTGTAGCACCTTTGAGACTAAACTGAAGGAAAGAAGCTGGTAGCATGCTTGGGGGCTGCATGACTCATTTTTCCCTACTTAATCTCAAAGGTGCTGCATACAGATCAAGGAATGTAATAGTGTCATTCTATTCAAGATTTGGTGAGACCTCATTTGAAATACTGTGTCCACTTCTGGACACTGCAGTTCAAAAAGGATGTTGACAAGCTAGAATGTGTTTAGAGGAGGGTGACCAAGATAATAAGGGGTCTAGAAGTCATGTTCTATGAGGAATGGCTTAGGGAACTGGGAATGTTTAGCTTGGAGAAGAGAAGACTGAGAGGTGATATGATAGACATTTTAAATTTTTTGAAGGGATGCCATGTTGATGATGGAGTAAGCTTGTTTTCAACTGCTCTAGAGACTAGAATATGAACCACTGAATTCAAATAGCAAGAAAGGAGATGTCGCCTAAACATTAGATAAGACTTCTAGACAGTAAGAACTATTCCACAGTGGAATAGATTGGCTCAGGTGGTGGTATCTCCTTCTTTGGATGTCTTTAAACAGATTTTGGATGACTATCACTTAGGAGTGCTTTGATGGTGTGCCTGCATGGCAGGGTTTGGACTAGATAGGCCCTGTGTGGTCCCTTCCATCCCTGTGATTCTAGGACATTTAAGTTGGCTTTTTCTTTACCCAAAATTCACAATGCAGACAGGGGAATGAATTAGTGAATATGGACTTCAAAAAGTTCACAAGTTGTAGAACCAAAGCAGACTGATCCCTCCATCCTTGTTATGGGGTAAGAGAGAGGTAGCACATGGCCTCAGCACCCTTTGCTGGAGCCACTTCTGTGACCTACTACCAAAGCCTTTGCATCTGGCCAAAAGCAATTTGGCCAAAAATCACTTGGAAAAACTAGAATAGAGAGGCTATCCCCACTTGGTGAACCATGTGGGGCATCTCTTCTAAAAGAAATGCAATATGCATGGTACAACAGATGTGTGAGACTTTTCCATTTTCTTTGAACAGGTTGTTTGCTGATTCCTGTCCAGTAAACATCTGTAAGTAGTCTTTTGGAGAATTGTCCCCTACCCCATCCCACCCTACCCCACTTTTGTAAACAATCCCACACAGGTGTTTCAGCTTTGGAAATGGATAATCCTGTCTTGTTTTCTTCTTGCTTTAGCTGTCTGTCGGACCCAGGGTGGACTGGTGTGTGATCCCGATCCTTGTATTGGAGGAGGATATGCTTCCTGTAGCAGGAGCTTTGTCAGAGGCGGAGGGATTGTGAGCAGTGGTGGAGGGGGAATGTGTAGCCCCAGCACTGGGAGAAACATCTCCTCAAACAGTGGCACTGAGCTAGGGGGCCCTGGTCTGTCTGTTGGAGGATACAGTGCTGGGAGCACAAAAAGCTCTAATGTCAAGTTTGTGTCCACTTCCACTTCCTTTAGAACAAAATATTAAAAAAGAAAAGAAAAGGCAGCTCATTCTGAAAGGTGAACTTTGCGCTTCAGTGGGGAAAATCACAGTCTTCCAAGATGTGCATTTAGGAGGCTTCTTTGTCTATTTGTTTCTCTAACCAGTCATGTACAGCTGGTTAGAAAATAAGAATTGATTTTGTCCTGTTGTATGTGGTGCACATATATAGATCAGGCATTGCTTTTACATTCCAGGTCCTCACAGCCAGGGCTTTTCTCCCTGTTGATCCCAACTGAGAATGTGACCCTGGACCCTTACAAGGGAAGATCAGCAATGAAGCACATGAGCTGTTTTTCAGCTGAGCTTATCTGCCTCTGATAATTTTTTCAATGAGAAGCCCCCCTCATATGCATGTAGGCCTCACTCAAAAAGGGTAGAATTGAATTCCACTGTTGTTTGCCGTAAGAGAGAATTTGGTTTAATGTGGATTACTTGGCCTGTTGAATCCTAAATGGCAAGTAATATCCTGAAATCATTCTGTACATATCCCTGGGGTAATTATCCACGTGGAAATCTGTCTTTTCCCAACATGTTCACCATTTGGTCTGCTAGCAGTTCTAATTAGCAATTGTATTTCTTCCTCACTGTTTCAGTAGAAATGAGGATGTCACATGGATAAAGTCCTACTACTGTTCCTGTGGTTTGCATTTCTCTTTGGTTTAAGTTCTGTATTGTCTAATAAATCTGTACAACATATAGCTGCCAATAGGATGAAATCTTACCTTTGTGAAAAGATACATGGCTACTATTGCTACTGTTATATATCATTTGCCTTGGGACTTATTGTGACTTATGTATGTTGTCATTTCCAGCTTACAGCTTCTCTAAGGCAACCCTATCATGGGGTTTTCTTGGCAAGATTTGTTTAGAGTGTGTTTTGCCTTTGCCTTCCTCTGAGGCTGAGAACGTGACTTACCTAAGGTCAATCAATGGGTTTTCATGGCCCAGTGGGGATTTGAACCATGGTCTCCAGGCTCATAATCTAAGTCAGGGGTTGGCAACTTTTGTTGCCGGGGGGCCGGGGGGGGGGGAAATGGCGCTGGGGCCGGGTGGGTGCGTGTGCACTTGTGTGCGGCAGCAGTGGCAGCAGGACCAGCCATAGGCCGGTCCCAAGGCATCAGCAGGCTGGACTCAGCCTGCGGGCCGTAGGTTGCCGACCCCTGGTCTAAGTAGATGCTAATACTGATTGTTGATCTCTATGTAGCCAAAATGGCACCATCCATTTTCAAGAGGAAAATGGCATTGCAAAAGTAAACAAATATTTAGGGAAAAGGGAGAAGTGTTGCAGGAATAGATCCCAAAAAGCTCAGTAAGTCCTGGACTTGCTCATGGTGCATACAGTACTGATCGAATAATTTGTTAAAAGGAAAGAGTTATATGAAAAGAAGTAGAACAGAGACACATTGACTATTGAGAGAGATGGGAAACTGAGGGATGGGGGAGGATAATGCAATGGAGTACCCTGGGGCAAGGCACTAGTTGGCTGGCTAGCTGGCTTCCTGAACAGAAGTATTCTATACTGCAACATTTTGTTGCAGATCCCATTTGTTTTATTTCTAATCTTTCCCAGCTTTTTAATTCATTAAATGTCTCTTATAAAAATACACACAATTGGCAGTGTCTCTTTCCCTCTGTTTGAAGAAACCATAGCCTGTCTGTGACTTAAGCTTCTAGGGAGGATTTGAATTGCAGTGTTTGTTTTTTAAATTCTTGCCCAAGTTTATACTCAAACTACTACTGTGTTTCCACATTTTGAAACAGTGCCACCATTTTGCATCCCATCATCCATGTGTATTGTCTCACCCATGCTCTGGGTAATTTTACCTCTCCTACTGAGGTGGGTGGGAAAAGCAACATAAAATGGTTGGTATGCCTGATTGTTTTCTTTACTAAGTCCCGCATGTACAAATGTACTTCATGCATAAATGCAAAATGCAATAAAGTAGCTTTATTGGAAACAAAAGAATATCCAGCCATGGCATGTGGAGAAAGCAAGAATAAGGAATAGAAACACTTGAATTAGGGAGCAGAAATGTCTGAAAATACTCAATTAGGCAATCCTTTCAGTTACAGCTAAAGTTTTGCAGGACTGATGAAAGTGGCCCCAACACCTTGAACTTAAGACCCAAAGTTTGCTAACTGTTTTGTAGTATTTTGGTTTATCCTAAAGGCACTTTGTAACTTTTTTATTAGGACTTTTTGGTTGCTTCATTACCAATGGCTTTTTGCTTCTGGAAAGGCTGACCAGGCAAATCCATCGAGGCTGCTGTACATTTAGCCACAAAACAATAGAAAGTACAATCATTATTAAATTCCTTCCAAAATGACTTTAGTTGCTTCCAGTATGATTTTAGTTGGCTCCAAGAGCCAACATGGCATAGTGGTTTGAGTGTTGGACTATGCCTCTGAGATCAAGGTTCGATTCCCCGCTTGGGCATGGAAACTCACTGGGTGGCCTTTGGTGAGGCACACACTCAGCCCTAGAAAACCTGTCACCTTAGGGTCAACATAAGTCTGAAAGAACTTGAAGGCACACAATAACAAGACCTGGCCCCACTTGAACTTGAACAAGACTTGGCCCCACTTAAATGTGAAAGAACTTGAAGGCACACAATAACAAGACTTTGCCCCACTTATGGACAAGACTTGGCCATAAGGCACCAGATGTTGCTTCCAAGTACGGTTTTAGAGAAGTAAGTAAATATGATAATGGCATAAATATCCCTGGCATGGGGGAAAATGTTGGTCTATTAGAGCTGACATTAGGTTATGTTTCCTTCCACTGTTGTTCCGATAATACCAGAGGTCAGAGGTCACATGAAAATAGCTGGCAACACAATTACCTCCCATGACAGCAACAAACGTCTGCAAAGCTGGAATTCCTAGCTGTTAGACAAAAAGCCAAAAAAGGGGGGGATGGAAAGTGGGGAGGGAGAGTTGAGTAGCACAAGATATAACCTTTCCCAGCCAGGCACACAGCCATAATGCTGACACAAAGTTAGGACCAGGCAAGGTGAGTCCTAATTAATTTCTAATACCTCTTAGGCATGGAGGAGTTTGGATTCAGTTCAGCCTCAGCCAGCTTAGAGGTGGTTCAGCTGGTCTGCAGAATCAGTGTGGAAAGGATTCTTATAGCACCTTTGAGACTATCAGAAAGAAAAAAGCTGATAGTATGAATTTTTGTAGATGTGACTCTACTTAATCAAATGCAGGCATCTGAGGAAGTAGAATCAAGTCTACAAAAGCTCATGCTACCAGCTTATTTCAGTTAGGGGTTGTCCTCATGGGCCAAACAGCCTGTGTTACCCCTGGCCTTGTATCGTCCAGTTCAGATGATGCAGGCCATAACACCAGTGCCAGGGTCTAGCCCAATCCGTCCAGACCAAACACGGATCCAGTGAATCTAGCCTGATCCCAGGGTAAACAGCCTTTACCCCCAGAGTAATTTGACCCCTGGTTTGCTGCAAAGCTTCCTGGAAATTCTGCAGCACCCCTCACTGTTTAGACAGCTCTCTGCACTCCTCACCTTGTGGCACTTGCTCATACTCAGAAGCCCCCCCCCCCCCACTGCATCTAATGCAGAAATTGGGTGCCTGGCCATATGGGTGCAGTCAGGCACTGCATTTCCACATTGGCTATGGTGATGGGGGGCTTCCGAGTACAAGTGATGGTGCAACAAGGTAAAGAGCATGTGCCATTAGCAGCTCCTGGGTTGGTGTGGGGATGAGCATGTAAACATCCACCCATCCCTTCACTGATCTATTTACCTACCCGAATGAGCACTGGGGCCAGAATAACTCAGGCTCAGCCTGTGCTATCCTGGCCTATTTGCTCAGGCCCTTTGTCTCAAAGGTGCTACAAGATCCCTTTGCATACTGGCCCTCAGAAAGTTAGCATGACATGTCAATCAGGAAGTTACTTCAACCAGAAAACAGATATTTCATTTGAAGACCAGATATTTCTCTTTTTCCACTCCCACTTTCTCTCTCAGTCCACAAATCCCTTGCTTGGCAACAACTTGAAGGACTTTTCTAGTATCAAGGTTCAGAAGTATTTGTATTTTGTTCTGTCTCACAGGCTCCCTTCTTTTCCAGACAGAGGCACAGATTAAGGGCCAATGCACATGACCAAGAAGGGGCGGCACAGAGCTGCCCCTGGGAGTGGCGGATCGGGGCCGCAGCAACCACATGCCGCAGCCCTGATCCTCCTTTTTGCTGCCTCAAAAAGAGTGGCAAAATGACACCAGCGGTGTCAGGATGAGGTTGGGGTGGAGTTGGGGTGGCTGGCATATGGCTGCCGCACCCCAATTCCATCCCCAGGCTGGCCCTTTAGTCTGATCTGCAAAGTCTGAGTAAGTAGGGGACACAAACTATAGCATGGTGTTTAATAATTTCACAACTTGAAGCTGTAATGACAGACATGTGTCGAGGAACCAGAAGAACTTCAGGCATCTTCACAACTTGAAGGGATGCGTTCTGGGGTTGGACTGCTGTCATGGGTGGCACGAACACTGTCACAAACATCTTCATTACTCTGGTTGGTTTCACATGGAGAAATGCGTCCCGATCCAGGATGGAGATTGTCATTATGGACAACTGCTCCCTCACTTCTTTGGACACCTGAGGAAAAAAGTTTGCCACACATTTTCATTTTCTAGAGAATCCAGAATCGGCTTCCTGCTAGAATAAAAGAGACACCCATATTGAAACTCCCTAACTGTTCAGTTTGGTGATAGTCCACTGAGTTAAGTAATCAAATTTATGTGGGCAAAGGATCTGTTGAGGTCTGTAAATCATAATTAACAAATAAGCATGGGACCTCCATGTTAAAAGCCACCAACCACACATAACTGTTTGTTATAAGAAGAAAGTCATAACAGTAATAGACAAGTATAGAACTGCCATAGTCAGTATTAGTAAGACCTCATTGACACATAGTAGTTGGTTATAACTTTTTAAAATTCAAAATGATATAGATGCAAAAGATTTCCATATATGGAGCGAGTATACCACAATTACAAATGTTGGGAATAATCAATTGAAGATGCCTATTTCCACTAGGGCCTGGTTATGATTCATTCAGGAGGTAAAATGCTGAACCAGATGAAGATTGAATCTGATCTAGCGAGGCAATTCTTATATTCCTAAACTAGCAAACAGGTGACCAGTTTGTGTTTCTCCCACACTTACTACTTCCTTTGTGGACTGGATGGATGGAACTCAGAGCTGTAGCCCAATTGAAAATTTTCAGTTGAATCAAATAAGCCATTTGAATTTGTAACTGGTTAGTTGATAAATGCAGCATTTAAATCTACTTCGGGGTTGGGTTTTTTTGCATGAGAATTAAAAAACACACAGTATCTTTGAAGGAAATAGGAATACCACTGAAGCAACAGATGTTACACTGATATATCCCACTAAGCACCATTTTAGATGGTGCATTCTGTCACTTGTGAAAAGCTTGAGTTAACTTCTCTTCTAAGTCTACGACTTGTAAGTACTTCAGGGTTTTTTTTTTTAAAAAAAAGATTCCTGCCTGATTGATTTAAAAAGTGATACCATAGGGTGGGAAGAGACCACAAGGCCCATCCAGTCCAACTCTCTGCCATGCAGGAATAGGCAATCAGAGCACTTGGTTTAAGATCAATCATAGGTAGGAAACTTGGTATCTTCCAGATATTTTCCCAGACATTTTGGAATACAACTCCTATAATTTTAGATCATATCCAATGCTGGCTGGGGCTGAAGGGCCCTGTGGTCCAAAACATCTAGAAGGCACCAGGCAGTCACACATTTGCAATTAAATATGATGGGTTTATCAATGATATTTTAGATGGAGTTGTAAATATGTGTGGTTTGTGGGGAAATCTGGAAGTGTATTGGGAAAAGATCCATCACCATAATCACCATCAGAATGTGCATTCATATGTTCTGCACAGTACTTGTTGGACAGTATTTCAGTCAATAAGCAACTTACATATGTTCACAGTATGATCTCCTTTGTTCAGCCTAGTGGGAGATGGAAAAAATGAAAGACAATCTGTAGTTATATCAAAGATTGTTTCAGATTATCTCTTAGGGCACATTCACACATGGGATGTTCGTTCCTAATGACCTGAAACTGGATGACTCTCAGTCCAATGAATGAAGCATCTCTACTGAAAAGTAGTGTGCTTGTGTTGACTAGCCAGTGTGGTGTAGCAGTTTGAGCGTTGGACTACAATTCTGGAGATCAGGGTTTGATTCCCTGCTTGGCCATGGAAGCCCACCTTGGGAAAGTCACACACTCTCAGCCCCAGAAAACCCAGTAATAAGTTTGCCTTAAGGTAGCCATAAGTTGGAAATGAATTGAAGGCACATAACAACAATAAGGTTTGAGGGAGCTTGAACAACATACTCTTTGCCTCCTTTCGTACTACCATGGCACCATCTGCCACCTCCTAGGTTAGCCAACCTAGTAGAACACGTTTCCCCCCCCCCCCTATTTTTTAAAACCTAGAAAAACTGGGAAAGCTAAGGTATTCACTTTGCTCCACAACCCTGACTGAAGTACCATTGCTTCCTGCTAATGGAAAGAAAGGCGGAAGGAAATGTAGAAGGGGGGGAAAGGGAGAATCTGGCAACTGATGCAATCCCCAGTGGCTTCCACTGTGCTCAATGCTGGCCTGTATAGAAGTCTTACAGATGATGAGCTATCACTGATTACTGTTCTGCACATGGAAATCATTGCTTGATAGTACTTGGAAGATGCATATGCATATGTGAAGTGGGTTTTAAAAGGTCTCACATACAAACAGTTCAAGCTAAGAAATATCTGCTTAGCAGTAAATTCCATTAAGCTCAGTGGGATTTGCTCTCAATAGGTGTAGGAATAGGATTGTAGCCTTCAAGGGCTTTTAAAAACATTGGTGCTGCATTTTAGAATTTGAAATTGTGACAAGCCCAGAAAATAGAGAAAAAGACAAGATTGTGGATTCCTAAAGGTTAAACTACAGGTGAAACATATATTGGAAATGCATGTTTCTTAGTTCTGAATTTGAATTCTGAATTTTTCATGAAACAGCCACTGAAGATCAGCTATTTTAAATATCATCACCAATTTTAAAGGGTAAAATCCAACATTTGGTAGGAGAGAATAGCCTTCAAACAATGATACTTAAATCCTTTATTTCTATAATGGTATCGTTTCAGTGTTCAGCTATTTGCATTGAGACGTGAAAAGGCAAAAATGCAGGAAACCTTTCACAATTTAAATTTTCTGGAAAGAATTCACCTCACTTTTAACCAATGATGGCTGAGGGCTCCCATGTCAGCAGTACTATGGTTCTAGTCCAAGATTTACTCTTAATGTTAAAAGAGCTATCCAAGGATGCTGAACAGCATCCCCAAAACTATGAAAAGCAGTTTTCAAATTAATCTGAGGAGGACAAACATTATACTTACCAGCATTCTTCTCCTTCTATTAGCTTCCTGTAAGTAGGGATAGGAAAAAATTGTCAGTTTTGCTTTGTCCTGTTTTGATTTTTTTTCTACCCCAAATATGAAGAAATCTGACTTTTGGAAAATCCTTCCAACAAAGATCTGAAACAACATTCTTCCCATTTGCATTGGCCAAGCTCAATAGGTACAGCTATTCCCAGCATAAAGAGGAACATGTTGTATCTGCCTGTTAAGTAGCTGTGAAAGACAAGAACCATCTCAGAATTGAGAGGTGACAGCTCTAAACAGCATTAACCCAGTTGAATACCCAAGAACTCAAACCCTGATGTTTTAGGTGTTAGGTCAGGAGTCTTGGTCCGTACAAATGAATCTAGTCCTTCTGCAGCTCTGCTCCTGTATCTAGCATTTCACAGCTGGCCACACATCTTTCCCCATGACACCTGTATTGGGTTGCTTCCCATTTTTATCTTTTTTATTGTTCTAAACAGTTTAAATGCCTTCAAAGAGGCTGTATAGCCGCCCCTTTGCTTGCCAGATCAGGGCCACGGCAACCACAATCCGTGGCCCCGATCCAGTGCTTTGCCACTCTAAAAAGAATTGGGAAATGCCTCTCCTTTTTAGAGTGGCCAAAAAGCCGCCCTTGCTGCTGCAGCAGTGGATTTTTGGTGCTCCTTGTGTGTGGATGCTGCACCAAGGGAGCATCCTGATGCCTTCCGCCATGCGGTGGGGTGCACAGCCTGAAGACGACGTGGGGGAAGAGTTGGGGTGGCTAGCATGCAGTCACCATGGCCCCACTCTGCCCCCAGGCTGGCTCTTTATGCTGGTCTGCTCAGCCTCTAAGCCTTAGGGCTCTTTCACACTGCACAATTAATTGCACTATGATTAACCACCATGGAATCTTGGAACTGGTAGTTTAGGGAGGGGCATTTAGACTTCTCAGTCAGAGGACTGTCATGTCTCACCAGACTACAAATCCCAGAATTCCATAGGATACAGACATCTCCTAAAGTGGTTTTATTGTTAACTGCCCTCGAGTCAATCTCGACTCATGGCGGCCCTATGGATGAGACGTCTCCAAGACCCTCTGTCCTCCACTGCTTTGCTTAATTCATGCAACCCCTTAATACCCATGACCTCCTTCATAGAGTTCATTCATCTGGCATGTGGCCTTCCTCTCTTCCTACTTCCCTCCACCTTTCCCAGCATTATTGTTTTTTTCCAAAGAGTCCTCTCTTCTCATCATGTGTCTGAAGTACGACAGTCTTAAAGTGGTATCATAGTGTTATATTTGTGTAGCATGAAAGGGTCTTTAGGTAACTGGCAATAAGGGTTTGAAGCTAAAAATATGTTATATTTGGATCAATCTATCCTTTTGCCTTTGCCTCTGTCCACCACTGGAAGGTTGTTGCCCTTGAGAATGTATGAAATTTCATTTGGTTTCCGTTCAGCAAGAAGTTTTGACCCTTATTTTGGGTTAAGTACTGTACCTAAAAAGGCACCACATTCTGTCTGATCTTAAAAGCTAAGCAGAATCAGTCCAGATTAGTCTTTAGATGGGAGACCATCAAGGAATACCAGGTACTATAGGCTATCTTTCAGAGGAAGGAACTGGAAAAACCATCTCAAAGGGGGGAAGCACACCAGGGCGTCGGGGACACCCTGGGACGGAGCGCCGCGGGACCGCAGCCTCCGCACCGCAGCGCTCCGGCGGCGTCCCTGAAAGGAGCGCAAAAATAGCGCTCTTTTCAGAAATCAGGGAAAGTGCGCCCTAAACGCGTCGGGCGCACTTTCCCTGGCTTTTCCGCCGCAGCGTGAGGACACTGCAGCGGGAGGTTGCCCTCGGCGCGCCGGCCATGCGGAGGGCCGGCAGCTCCGAGGGCAACCTCGGGAGGAGGAAGGGGCGACGCTCGTGTGGCTGCCCCTCCTCTTCCTTGCCTCGGAGACGACCCTATTGGTCGTCTGCCGAGGCCCTGTGTATTCGTTGCCTAAGAAAACCCTATGAAATTCATGGAGTCTCAATAAGTTGACAGGAGATTTGAAGGCATGCAAACACACACACACACACACACACACACACACACACACAGCCTTAGATCTGGGTGGGCAAATATATTTCTTTCAGTTTCTCCTACGTTCTAAATTTTACAATCTACTTCTTCCCACTATGAATAACAAGAAGATTGCAAATGTTAGTTAAATTCTAATTTCTCACCAAAATTAGGCTAACAAAAATTCGCGCTTCTCCTTACCTGTAAGCAGCAATCTCAATCTTTAGAGCTATCTTGACATTCATCAGGCTCTGATATTCCCGTAGTAGACATGCCATGTCCTGCTTTGCCTTGTTGAGGGCCTCCTCCAGACCACTCAGCTTGGACTTGGCTTCCTTCACTGCCATCTCCCCACGTTCTTTAGTTCCAGCCACCTCTTCTTCCAACTTGCAACACTGTGGACACAGAGCATATAGTACATGTCCCCATGGATCTTAAGAGGAATGCTGAAGAGCTATTCTCATGTGTTTTTCCCTTGGGCAGCACAGCAGCAGCAGTGGCGGCAGGGCCAGGAGAGGCCCAGGGCAGAGGCATGAAGCCCACCCAAGCACCAACTTACCCAGCAATACAGCAGCAGCGGCGGCAGTGGCGGTGGCAGTGGTGGGCCTGGGAGAGGCCCAGGACGAAGGCATAAAGCCCACCCAATTACCACCATACCCAGCAGTGCGGCAGTGGCAGCGGTGGCCAGGTTTTGGACGGTAGTTCTCATCTAGCCTGCCCAGTCCTCTCACTACCAACGGTGGCTATAGTACTGATTCCAGGAGCGGGACTGGGAATTATGACTGGGCAGAGGCTCCTTAGCCCACACTATCCTCTAACTTTAACAGCAAACAGACTCCCCCTCCCCCGAGCTGGCCATCAAGGGTTTCCCTCTTTTTCAAACTGTTGGAAGAACACAGGGAAGGAAGTTAATTTGGCTGCTCTACATCTCCATCTTTCATCGTGTCCAGGAATGACATGGGAGCAGAAATAGGGGTTGTGCAGGGGAAAGGAAGGTATGGCGGCAACAGACTGAAGGGCTGTTACACAAGAGGGCGGAATCGATGTTTGAAAGCTATCCCGCCTTCAGTTCACTCTGTTTCCCAAAATGGCTTGGAGAGTGCACCAACCATTCCTCAGAGCCTTACTCTGCTCCTTTGCAATGCCAGTTCAGTTAAGAACAAGACTCATACTATCTATGACCTCCTCGTAGATGAGGATGCCGACCTGGCTTGCTTTACAGAGACCTGGCTGGGAGAGGATAGCACTACGACATGGACACAGGCCCTCCCAGCTAGGGACTGTGTGAGTGAGCAGGTAAGGAGAAGGGGGCGGGGGTGTGTGAAGTGGCTCTGGTTCATAAGAACAACCTGACCTTGACCAGGATACCTGTCCAGAACACAGCCCACTTCGAGTGCATGTACCTGAGCCTGAGGACCAAGGATAGTCTGGGGATTCTGCTAGTATACCAACCACCCTGTTGTCTAGCAGATTTCTGAACTGAGCTAACACAGCTGGTCTCAGAGTTGCTGTTGGAGTCAACTACATTTTTAGTTTTGGGTGACTTCAACATTCCACTCGTGACCAGTTTATCAAGTTTAACAAGTGCGGCTCAGGAGTTCATGGAATCCATGACAAACTTGGGCCTATCCCACTTGGTCATTGGACCTTGATGCGGTCTTCAGTATGGAACAGGAATGGAACAGGAATATCTGTGGGCAGAGATAATAAGAACCTCTGCATTGTCATGGATGGATCATTTCCTGATCAAGGCTGAACTAAGAACCACTGTCTACTCCACAGGGGTGGTGGACCCATTAGGATGGTCCACCCTCAAAGGCTAATGGAACCTATTGGATTCCAGAAAGCCTTGGAGGGGTCAATGGTTGGTAACGCCGGTGATTCTGTTGAAGCTTTGATATCTGGAATACTGATCTCGCCAAGGCTATTGACACAATCGCTCCCAAGCATCCTTTCCAACCCACTTCTAATCATAAGCCATGGTATACGGAGGAGCTTAGGAAGATGAAGCGGGTTGAACAACAACTGAAGCACACCTGGCAGAAGATTTGACTCTTATCTGACAAGACTCATCATAGGAACTTTCTTTGGTCCTATCGAGAGGCAATACGTGCAACACAGAGATCTTTCTTCTCTGCACGTATTGCATCTGCAGAGTCCTGTCCAGCAGAGCTGTTTAGGGTGGTAGGGGAGTTGACATGGATGCCAGCCATGCAGAACCCACTACTTAACCCGACAATGGCCTGCTGTGATGTGTTTAACAACTTCTTTGCAGATAAAATCTCTCAGATAAGAGGCGACTTAGACGCCAGAGCTGTGACAGAATCAGTCGACGAGGTGTCCAGCAACTCTGTCAATGAAATTATACTGGATCGATTCCAATCTGTGAGTACCGATGACGTGGACAAGCTCCTTGGTAGTGTGAGGAAGAGGACTTGCCCTCTTGATCCTTGCCCATCATGGCTGGCCATCCGGGGGGGGGGGGATCATTGAGGCTGCTCCTTAGGGCCACAATCATTGCATCCCTAGGGGAAGGTTATGTTCCATCTTGCTTAAAGGAAGTGGCGGTAAGCTGCTTCTGAAAAAGCCTTCTCTGGACCCTCTGGATATGAACAACTATAGGCCGGTCTTCTTACTACCTTTTTTAAGCAAAGTAATTGAGAGGGTGGTTGCTCTTCAACTCCAAGCTGTCTTGGAGGAAACCGATTAGCTAGACCCATTTCAAACTGGCTTTAGGACAGGATTTGGAGTTGAGACTGCCATGGTTGCCTTGGCCAACAACCTTTGTCTGAGCATCAATAGGGGTAGTGTGACCCTGTTGGTGCTCTTAGACCTCTCAGTGGCTTTTGACACAATAGATCACAACATCCTCTTGGATCTCCTGAGAGGGATAGGAATTGGAGGCACTGCATTGCAGTGGTTCCATTCCTTCTTCTCAGGTAGATTCCAGAGGGTGTTGTTCGGTGACAGTTGCTCCACTAGGAGGGAGCTTAATTGTAGCATCCCTGAAGGTGCCATCCTGTCCCCAATGTTGTTCAATATATATATGAAGCCTCTGGGAGAGATCATTCGGAGTCATGGGGTGCGGTGTTATCAGTTCGCTGATGACACCCAGACATATTTCTCCATGACTCAGTCATCGGCTATGGCTTCAGATGGCATCTCTCTTCTCAATGATTGTCTTAAGGAAGTAATGAGCTGGATGAGGAAAAACAGTTTGAGACTGAATCCAGATAAAACGGAGGGACTAACATTTGCGACCCCAAAACTAGGTATTGGAATACAATCTCCAGTCCTGGATGGGATCTCACTCTCTGCTAAGGACTGTGTTCGCAGTCTGGGAGTGCTCCTGGATTCGTCACTTCAGATGACTAATCAGGTAAATGCAACGGTCAGGAGCGCCTGCTATCAGCTTTGGCTGATACGCCAGCTGCGCCCTTTCCTGGAAGTAAGGGACCTTGAAACTGTGGTACATGTGGTGGTAACCTCTCACCTTGATTTCTCTAATGCGCTCTACATTGGCTACCCTCGTGCTTAGTCCGGAAGCTTCAATTAGTACAGAATATGGCAGCCCGGCTGGTCTCTGGTACATCTAGGAGAGACCATATAACTTCTGTCCTAAAATCACTTCACTGGCTGCCAATCAGTTTCCAGGGTCTGTGCAAAGTGTTGGTTATTACCTTTAAAACCCTACATGGCTTGGGTCCAACCTATCTTCGGGACTGCTTTCTTCCATATAATCCACTCTGTGAACTCCGGTCCTCTGGGAGGAACTTGCTTCAGCCTATTAAAACTAGGTTGTCTGCAACCTCCCAGAAGGCCTTTTCGGTAACCACTCCCAGACTATGGAACCGCCTGCCGGATGAGATCCATCAGATTACCAGCTTAAACAGCTTTAAAAAAGCTGTGAAGATGGATCTCTTCTGACAGACCTTTCCTGATTAGTCTTCCCAGCCTAAGGAGCAAGTGCATGCCATCACCTACTCTCTGCCACATTGCATGGGTTGCTTGCTTCGCTATTATGATTTTTAGCCATTTACTTGTTATTGCTTGTTGTTTTAATTCTAATTATTTAATACTGTTTTAAGGGGTGGGTTCTGGGATTATATATTGTGATGTATTATTGCTGTAAGCTGCCCCAATTGCCTTAGCAGAGGGGCGGGATATAAATTATTATTATTATTTATTATTATTATTATTATTATTATTATTATTATTATTACACTCTTCTGTAGTTTTCAAATGTGATGATGGAGTTTCAAAGATCTTCTCTTCAACTCATACAGTCAGTCCTCTGTATCCACAGAATCTGCACCCACAGACTCAACCATTCATGGCTTGGATTTTTTTTAAAAAATTCCAATAGCAAACTTTGATTTTGCCATATTATATAAGGGTCACCATTTTACTATACCATTGTATATAATGGAACTTGAGCATCCACAGATTTCCTAGAACCAAACCCCAGAGGATACCAAGGTCCCACCGTATTTGATAAATTTGCTGGCCAAGCACCTGGTGATTTCATGTGACATCCTTTCAACTCACCTCAGCTTTGATAGTTGCAATTTGTGATTCCAACTGATGAGCAGTGTGGGTCAGAGCCTGGATTTCTTCCTTGACATTATTCAGGCTGTCATTGTTCCTTGCTGCTGTGGTCCTGAGCTCTTGATACTGCCATGAGACACAAAAACCCTCATTTAGAAGTGGAATGGGTCACAGTTCCAGCATGTGTCTGGATGGGTAAGGCTCAGTTATGTTTCCCACAGTTGCTTACCTGATGTTGGAACCAAGCTTCAGCCTCAGCTCGGCTTCGGGAAGCAATGCGTTCATACTGACTCCGGCACTCCTCAAGGGTACGGTTCATATCTAAGGATCTCCTGTTGTCCACTTGCACCATGACACATGTCTCAGAAATGCAGTTCTGCAGCTCAGAAATTTCCTGCAGTGACACAGAGTGGCTCATTTGTCATTTTCAAGCCAGCCTTCACAAAGTACCATGCTCTGAGGTTTCCCAAAGTCAAATACTGGAGAAATAGGCTGCTTGGAACTTTGAGCCTTCCCTTCCCATCACTACTGACTTTGGGTGCATCTACACTGTCAAAATAATATAGTTTGACACCACTTTCAGTGGTGCAGTGTCATCCTATGAAAATTTTGGGATTTGTAGTTTTACAAGGTCTTTAGCCTTCTCTGCCAAAGAGTGCTGGTACCTCACCAAACTACAAATCCCAGCATCAAGTGGTGTCAAACTGCATTATTTCTACAGTGTGGATGCACCCCTAGTGATCATTCCTTGGTAAAAGTGTGTCCACTATGGACCACTATGTAAGAGGATGGCACAAACTGGATTTGAGGCATAGTCTTTAACCACATTCTTCATCAAGTATAAAGAAGAGGGAGAAACTGTTTTTGCTCACATTTTAATATATTCTAATTTACACTTGTCATGCCACTATATGAACTGACATTCAACTAGCCTTCATTTTTCATCCTACACCAAATTTTAAGCTGCAGTTTTCCAATAAAAAGAAATGTGCACAAAAATTTTCACATTATGGAAAGTACATATACTAATACATATGTTGGGGGAAATTGTGTAAAAGAGATGCATATATTGGGGAAACTGCATTCAGAAGATATGTGTGAGGGAAAATATCTTGCAGAATATATAGAGAAAATTGCTTACAAAAATGTGTACAATAGGAGAAATGTGTTCAAAAATGCAGAGATAGTTTTGTGTGAACTTTTTAGACAAACATTCACAAGCTTTTATGAAATGGGAAGAAGCCAAAAAAAAAAAAAATGCAAAAGGTTATAGAAAGTGAAACAGATTTTATTTCTATCCTGCTTTCCCACCAAAATTGGGCAGGTCACAATTTAAAAGAACAATACAAAAAGAAAGTATTATAATAGACTTAAAGTAGTTACAGTATTAAAACAATTCACATTCAGTAAATGAATAAAGTGCAATTTAAAATATTTTTTAAAAGCTCTTAAAAACAGTTTAGCTAAAACAACACAGCACTCCCTAGATTATTCTGTAAAAACTTTCTGTTTTAATAGCCTATCTGAATAAAAGATTTTAATCTGCTGACAGCAGGACAAAAAGGAGGAGGCCATTCTTGCCTGCCTGGGAGGCGAGTTCCAAAATCTAGGAGCTGCCACTGAAAAGGCTCTCTCATACATCCCCACCAGCTGTGCTTGTGATGATGGTGGGACTGAGACAAAGGCCGCTTCTGATGATTTCAAAACTTGAGCTGGCTCATACATGGAGATATGATCTGCTAAATAGCTTGGACTGAACAATATAGGGATTTATAGATCATAACCAGCACTTTGAATTGTGCCCAGAAATAAACTAGCAGACACTGGAGCTTTTTTCAAAGGGGGAAAGTGTGGTCTCTGTAACCTGCCTCAGGGGCTGTACAGACCAGCACAAAGGGCTGGCATCAGGGTGGAGTGGGGGGCATGACAACCACCCACTGCCCACCCCAACTCTGGCCTGATGCCAGCGTCATACCACCTGCCCAGACAGTGGGCAGCATCCATGCCATTTCTATGGTGCAGTGTTTAGATCCACTGCCCTGAAAAAAATGGCGAAAAGCCATAGCTGTGGTGGCAAGGGCAGTTTTTTCTGCCCCTTTTTGGGTGAGCAAATCACCAGATCAGGACCACAGTGTGCGGTTGCTGCAGCCCTTATCTGACCCTGAAAGGGGCAGTGGCAAGCCACTCCTTTGGGGCCATCTGTACAGTCCATAGTTAACATTTTGGCTGCAGCTCTTTAGAACAGTTGAAGTTTCTGAACTTTCTGCATAGGCTGTCCCAAGTAGAGTGTGTTACAGTAGTCTAAATGGGATGTAAGGAAGGCACGTACCACTGTGACCAGATCGGGAATCTCAAGGAATGGGTTCAGTTGGCACACAAGTTTTAAATGTGCAAAAGCACTCCTGGCCACCCTATAAACCTGGGCCTCCAGATTCAAAGCTGAGTACAGGAGTACACCTGTGGTTGAGGGTATTGAAAGTCTTTTGAGAAGTCCAAAAGAACCAACAGGAACACACCCTCATTGTCCAGTTCCCTGTGTAAAGCTGTCTCTGTTACATAGCCAAGCCTGAAACCAGATTGAATAGATCTAGATAATCCATTTCACCCAGAAACCTGGAGTTGGGAAACTACCACACGCTTCAAGATCCTGTCCAAAAATATTAGGTCAGACACTGGCTGCTAATACATATGGATATATATTGATACAACATGTGCTACACCATTAAGCTCTGTCCAAAGGAGGGGTCATGGTTACTATTTGATGTAAGTAAAGCAGGAAGCAAAATGGCTGCTGATAAGGAGTCTCAGTAGCCTTTCCTTTCCACACCAGAGGCACTTCATGTTTGATGTACCACTTTCATGCTGGTGAAAGGTCTGTGAGTCTACAGGCCCATCCTGCTAGATCAGAGATGGATTACTTCCTGCCCTTGGTCTGACCACATGTGGTCCTTAGGCTAATTTCAAAAGCTCTCTGCAAGTGACCAGGTCAGGCTCTTCAGAATGTGCTGTATTGTTTCTTTGTTGATTTCTTTTTAATGACCATACTTCTAACTGCTTTTAATTCTATTGTTAGTTTGATTAATAACAGTATGATGTGCATTGTTTGGCTGTATGTGCTTTAACCTTTGTAAGCTGGCTTGATTCCTGAACTAGAAAAAGGCAGGATATAAATATCAGCAGCAACAACATCTTGACCCCTTTCCTATTATATGAAGAGAAAAGCAGCAAGATACATACATACATTCACATGTACACACAGAGAGGTGCAACAAATGATCTCAACAAATGCATCAACACTGTAGAAATAATGCAGATCAACATCACTTTAAGTGCCATGGCTCTAGCGTACAGAATCCTGAGATTGTAGTTTTGTGAGGCACTAACACTGTTGCCCGAGAATACTAAAGATCTTTTAAAACTACAAATTCCAGGATCCCATAGGATGGAGTACAGCACTTAAATAGGTGTCAAACTGCATTATTTCTGCAATGTAGATGGCTACTGTTTATTGTTGCAAACATCTTCATATGGGAACTCACTGGCAAGGTTATCATAGAAAAAAGGCTGAGAATCACCTGTTCATATATATGTTTCAAGAAGCTGATATGTTTGGTCAGTTTTTCAATCTTGGTCTCCAGTTCTGCCTTGTGTGCAAAGGCACAGTCCAAATCCTGCAAGAGAAACAAGCCAGAGATTTGTACATATTACGATAGATGTCTTTGCTGTAGTATCTGCTGTAGGAAAGGCAGGAAATCATGGAGGCAAATGTGAGGCTGGATGTCAAGAATATAAGTAGGGGATAGAGAGAGAGCAAGTAAACATACACATTCAAGGAAACACATTAAAATGTGTAAAGTTCAGTGTAGGAAGAAAACACAAAGTCTAGAATAAAATCTGATATAAGATAAGGAGAGGAAGAGAATGAAGATGGGATAATCTATAAAATCTGTAAAGTTTCTCAAAGAGATGCAATTCCATATATCACTTAATATTCATCACCGGATTTAATCTAAAGCTGTACTTCCTGAGTTATCTGCTTTGGGGGACTGACAATTATTTTTCCCCTATGTGCCAGGGATTGGCACCATATTTGTACCCATTGGCTATAATTGTTTCTTTCTTTCTTGGACACTCTTCAGGGTCCATCAGCTGATGTATTGTGGTCTTGCACCTGTCCAGGGGCCACTACTTGTGTAGCATTAATCTAAAATATAAATGGAACAGAACAAGTTTAGCCAGGGATAGGGGAGGGAGAAGGAATCGTGGGCAAACTGCCCTTTCCTGTGCCTTGTGGGGCATGCACCAGAAAAGTGGATGAGGGGGTGGATTCTTTCCCCTTATCCTCCTTCTTTTCTAACTTGCTCATTCCCTTGCTGTCAATGAGAGGGAAATAAATTGCCCACATCCAGAGCTGATACAATTTTCCCCTAATTCCTGGGACATACATCTGCTGGCCTCCATGTCAGTGGGGTGATGAACCTGCTCCAGATTTTAGTCTGATTTTTTAAAGGAGCTATTGAAGGCACTGAATCCACTTTCCAAACAGACTCATCAACTTGGATGTAGCTCCTTTACTGTTCAGACTAAACTCAGAGATGATTCACTGCCCCACTGATAGGGAAGCCACCTGCTCCTACTGGTGTTGGGGAAATGAGAGGCCATTGGATCATGGAGATTCACTGCCTCTCCTGATCCATCATCCCCACACTTCCTCAGTCTTCCCTGCCATTGGAGCATCTATTGTAGTGGAACAGCAGCAGATCTTTTCATGGCTACTTGGGCTGCTTCCAATACAGAAATAATCCAGGTTGACATTACTTTATCTGCCAAGGCTTAATGCTATAGAATTCTGGGAACTGTAATTTTGTGAGACATTTAGCCTTCTCCGTCAGAGAGCTATGATGCAGCAACAAACTACAATCCCCAGGATTTCAGAGCACTGAGCCATAGCATTTAAAGTGATGTCAACCTGAATTATTTCTGCAGTGTGGATACAGCCTTTGAGTGGGCTTTCAAGACCCCCTCTGCCCACAAAGCAGAAGATACCCCCCTCTCAGTTCTAAGGCCCCTGAGATGCTCTTCTAGAGTAACATCCTTGAGGTGTGACCCTACTCACAAGGAAGTTCAGATGAGCTCAATGTGATTTGCTCCTGAGTAAATGGGGTACAAGATTTCTCTACATCTGTTTTATCGCTGGGAAAACATCAGAACAATTCCAAAGGAAGCTGCAAGAGATGAACCATTTCTCAGGAGGAACCCAAGTGGCAGTAAAGGTATGAAGGCTTGGAATGAGGATAAGGGAATGGAAAAATCTCTTTGTGCTCAAGGGAAAATGGAAATATGTTGTGGATGGGGGAAAGAGGGAACACTATCCTCTACCTTCAAACAGTTGAGTGAAGAGGCCCACAACTTGGACACATGCAGAAGTGCTCACAAGGTGTCATAATCTACTGCGAGGAGGGAGTGCCCAACTCTGGTTGACTACATAGTGATAAAAATGATTATATAGCTGCCAAGATAAAAGGAGCAAGTTTCAACAAAAATATTGCTGTACTCACCTTTTTAAGTAAGAGAAACTCATTCTCAGCAGTTGCCCATCTATTCAGTTCTTCCTCATACCTAACCCAGTTAGAGAAAAGATACTTGAATCAGTGCAAAATAAAAAAGCAGCATTGGAAGACATCCAAAACTGCAACCTGGGCATTGCATAATTTGCACTTTTTAAAACATGACTAGGCTATATACCATTGCCTGTAGGACTTATGACAACCCTAAGATGAACCTATCACAGAGCTTTCTGGGCTAAATGTGCGTGACTCACCCAAGGTCACCCAGTGAGTTTCCATGGCTGAGCAAGGAATCAAACCCTGATCTCCAGAGTGGTAGTCCAACACTATACCACACTGGCTCTCATCTTATAATTACACCAACCTATTGGTAAAACACACTTTTTAAAATTGTAAGTATAGTTAGGTTCACCTGCTTTTGTTGTTCTCCAGAGTTTGCTCCAAAGTGTCATGTTCACTCTGCAGCTCTTCCCTCTCATGCTGCACACATTCCAGCTCCTTCTTGAGTTTGCTGACATGTTCATCAAGGAGCGGCCCCATGTCACTTTGGTGACATTTCTTTTCTTGCACAAAGTCCCATTTTGTCTTTAGCATCATATTGTGCTGCTCCAGCAATCGGACCTAAATCCCAAAACCAGGGAGAAAATGTTCGTGGATATCCTTTTTAGAAACCACCTACCATGTGGTGGCAGATTCCAGTTATCAAAGAAATGAACAAGAAGCAACTTTGAAGCAATGAGAGAGGTTTCCCCATTGGCTTCATCCCACGGCACTGCAGTAACTTTTAAAAGGCACTTCTTACTACATGTATGACACCAGTCATGTCACTCCTTCTAACTGTGATGGTTAGGTGGGAAAATTTTAATTTTTTTAAAAATGTGTTCTTTTAAAATGTTCTTTGAAAACATAATCTTTTACCACATTTTCACCTTAACTACATGAAAACATAAACATGTAGATACATTTAGGGTATGTGTGTGATACTGTAATTTAAAGGTATAATTTTAATTTTGCTAGTTGTTTATGTCATAACTATTACCATTACATTCAGTGATACATGGAAATTATGATTTATGAGTAACATTAGTGCAACAAACATTACTAAGGATTGTGTATGGTGAGGAATGGGAAGAGGTCAATGAGAGGACACCATGAGTTACCGCATTGGGTGACACCAACCCTAGTGACACCACAAGGGTTAATCAAGGCTATTCTAGCTCTAAGAGTAGGGGCTCTTAACCTGTGGTCCACAGATTATCTCATGGCTTCAGGGATCCCATGAACCAGATGCAAACAAAAAGGGGTGGGGAGGGGGCTAAGAATAACTGCCTTGCCCTGTAGACCAGACCTATCTAACGGCATTGAGCCTACAAGTCTCCATGGCAGTTCTGCTTTTGCAAGTGCAGAATCAGAGTTTATATTAACATTAGGACCATGGCAACTCCCATGTAATTATAGGAGAACATCAAAGCCCTAAAATTATGTATCTTTGCAAGGATATAGCCAACAACACTCCCTGATTCTAGATTAATCAGGTTAGACTGATTAATTAGACCCCTTGGCCTTTTGCAATGGGCCTGATAATTAACATCAGGATCTCATTCTGAACTTCTTTTCATGATAATCACCACTCAGCCCAGTAGATTCAGTGTGAACCCCATTTTCTCCCTTTCCACCTTCAACTCACCTTGTCAATAAAAGAAGCCAATTTGCTGTTGAGGCTCTGGAGCTCATCTTTTGCCTGACATTTCAGTGCTAAGGCTGTGGTGTCTATTCCCAGGTCAAGAGGTTGCAGAAGGGACTCATTGCAAGTGACGGAGGTGATGCGTGATTTGCCAGGAGAACCTCCTCCAGTATCCATGATGACATGGCTAGACCCAGTGCCACAAAAGTTATATGTGACCCCAACATTACCCTGATGCCCATTTCCAGGGAAGCTGTTCTTGAAGACAGGCCAAGGTCCACAGGAGCTGACACTCTTGCTGCTAAAGCCATCTGCCCCTCTGTGACACATTCTCATATCTATAGGAGGGCAAAAAATATGGTTGACATGGCACTGGCATCTTTTATGGGACAGAACCTCTGAACAGGAGCTATAGTTTCTTGGACCACATCCAGACATGATGTGGTAAGGCATGGCTTCTCAGTGGAGCAGGATGAAAGCAGATGAAAGAAACTATAAAAGACACATGCTGGGGGAAGAAAAGGGAATTACAAAAGAAAGAGAGGTGAAGGCTTTGTAGAAGGCAAGTTGTCCTTTATATCCATTTTGGCAAGCTGGGTTTGATTGCCTCCTTGTGAGGGAATAGCAATTTCATGGCATTTATGAGCTGGGAGTTTTCAGCAATGCCTCTCATGTGTGTGGCTTAATAACCAGGCCAAATATAGCTACCCTTCTGAGTATGCACATGAAGAACTCATATAAAATTACTGAATCAAATGCACCCTGGAGGATATTATATCTGGAGCAAGACAAAGCCCACTCCAATTACAAATTCTTCTATAAAATGCTTTCATCTTTTTGTGCATCTTGATTTAAAAAACAAAACAAAACCTTGCAGTTTTGCCTAACAAATTCTTTAATAGGAAAGACAACAAGGAAGAAGGGCTTTTGATCCTGGATGGAAACTTTAGCAAAAATGTTGTGATGACTACACCAGAAGCACATTCTTAAGTGTGAGACACTGCATGATTTTTGCTGAACAGTCTGCATACTGATGACCAGGACAGCACGCTGATGTGATGCTCAAGTCCTCATGATGGAAGATGCTGCAAATGTAATAATTAACCTTGTATTTTTGTTACCATTCTAGTTTCATTTACTAATAAAAGCTATGATGGCAGCGTCTGTCGCTGGTGCTGTTGACACCCTTCAGAGGGCCTCCTTCACTATCATTAAAGGTCCTAAGAAATAAAAGGCAAAGCTAGTAATGAAAAATTATTTTAGGTATGCTTCATGATGATTAGCTGCTGTACTGCTGTTTTGTTTTGAGAATCCAGGGTATATAAATATATGTAGTCTAGGCCATCCATGAAGACGAAAGTGGATGAATGCCTGAAACTCTATTGTTCTTCCTCTTCCTAGATAGAGAGACAAATATGAGATTGGACTCAGCTTTTCCAGCACATTTTTTTGCTAGCTATTGCATGGTTAATTGACATCTACGATTCCTGCAGTGTGCACATCTCTGGGAAAATGGGAGCCTTGTGAAGAGAAGAGAAAAAGTCAAAGGGAAAATAGGAACCCAGAGAAAGTGTCACTGCAATCCCCCATAAATGTATTCAAAACTCTGTGACCTTCGGTTTTATGGGTCTTCATCCCAGGAAAGCAGTCATAGAACTGAAGCCCAAAGAAAAACAGAGAGGAAATTGGACAATGGACAATGGAGAATAGAGAATGGAGAATGGAGAAACCGAGAGCTTTAGGTAGGGCAGGGTGAAATTTCACAACCTCCTATGCTGAATAATGGTTGGCAGAACCATGTTTTGGAAGATGATTTGCAGGATTTGCAGACTTCCTGGGTTTCTTCAGCCTCCATTGGGCTGCTACTCAACATTTTCAGTGTCTCTCAATTTTGTATTTTGAATGGTGGTAGGAAAGGGTTTAGGGATCTGGATTGACAGATATATATAGAGAGAGCTTTTAAAATTTCTAGTACGTTCACACTCCAGAATCACTCTCTGACTCATAAAAAATGAAGGAGGTAAAGATTGTCTTGTTCCCTCATTTCCCAACAATTCTAACCCCCCCTCCCAAATAGGGACCCTCTAGATTTAATAAAAATGTGGATATCAGAATGTATTCCATGTTCTCTCACATCCCCTGATACTTAGCAGTACAGCCACACATTATATCAGTTTCAAGGGGGTTAGGCAGTCTGTTGCAGCAAAAACAGCTAAGACTTAGCATTTTAAAGGTTAACAAATTTTACAGGTGCATAAGCTTGTTATTCTGGGGGGAAACTTTTTTATTTCAGCAGTTTTGTTCACAAATGTCCTTGAGTATTCCAGGAGGGACTTGTAAAACTGGATGTGTTTTTCAGTATGTTTTAAATTGTGTTTTCAAATCTGTTATGTTTGGGTTTGTTTTTTGTTTGGTTTTTTTATTGCAAATTGCTTTGGGTTTCATTTTTGGCAGAAAAGCAGGATATAAATTCTTTAAATACATACAGTACATTGTTCTTTTAGGTGACACAGGATTCTTTGTGTTATTTTTATTTATTTTTTATTTCATTAGGCTACCACAGATCAAAGAAACACAAGACAGTAATTGTGTCACAAGGACAAAGCAGGTGCCAAAAGTACATGTGCAGCAGAAACCAAATAACAACATGAGAAGTAGATAACACAGAGTTAGTTAAGAAAGAAAGCATTTGGAGAGTATGCTGCAAAATATTGACCCCTGGTATAGATAGAGAACATTGAGGCTGAGGCAAATCCCAAGGGCAGTCATACAAGTCATGGTACATAAATCATTGCGCATAAGATACACACAAAACCAATAATTTAAGAATGTGAACAAGACAGTGACAGTGTTCATGCACACACACAGAGAGAGAGGCTGTTGCCACACTGCAGAATTAATGCATTTTGACACTGCTTTAATTGCCATGGCTCCATCCTATGCAACTCTGGAATATATAGTTTGCTGGGGCACAGAGCTCTTTGACAGAGAAGACTACAAGTCCCAGAATCCCATAGTATTGAGTCAGGGGAGTTAAAGTGGTGTCAAAATGTATTAATTTTGCAGCGTAGGTGCAGCCTAAGTCATAATATTTATGCTAGAAATATGTTTACAAAACTAATTTTTAAAAATAGGAAAATGTGAAGGAAAAACAATCACATCTTATTATTAATCTAGTGATTTGCAAACTTTGTCATTAATCTGCCCATGAACAATTACTACAATGGCTTTGCTTGCCATTCCCACTATGCAAATTCCCAGTTCTCTTTTGCCTTGTCGTGATCAGCATGCACTGTCATGCATACTGCCTTGTTTGCTAACAGCAAGGTAAGTTGTCCAAAACATTCAGATATTTACAAATGTGCAGGGGCGTCACAAGGAGTGTGCAGTGTATGGACCACACTAGGTGACACATGCTAAGGGAGGGTGACACCACTGCTCCCCAAACATCTGCCTTTGGGTAGAAATGGGCTGTGGCACTCACCCGCATCCCTTTAAAATGCTGAAGAGATGGTGTGAGTGGTGTGAAGCTCAATGGGAGGAGAAAGAAGAGGTTGTTTTTTTTTTTAAATAAAGACAATATTTTTTAAATTATTTTTAATATTTCTTTAAAAACATCACACATTACCAAAGTTTCACTTTAGCCACACAAACCTATATATATGTATATGTATATGTATATACATTTAGACTGTGCATATGAGATTGTAAATATATAATTTTAATTTTGCTAGTTGTTTTATGTCACAACTATTGCGATTATATTCAGTGATATGCAGAAATTATGACTGATGAGTAACATTGGGGGGTTGCAGACTGCCAGAAATAGTACAAATTGAGTCTACTTTTAGGGTTAGGGTTAGGGTTAGGGAATCATGGGAACTATATTTTATTGTGGCACCAAAGCTCTCTGACAGAGAAGGCTCAATGTCTCAGAAAAAAACCAATTCCCATGATTCCCTAGCACTAACCCTAACCCTAAAAGTGGACTCAATTTGCACTATTTCTGGCAGTCTGCAACACTCCATTAGTACAAAAAAAATCATTAAGGATTCTGTATGGTGTGGTATGGGAAGAGGTCAGTTCAGAGGGGTGACAACACGAGTTGCTGGACCAAGTGACACCAACTCTGGTGATGCCATTGCAAATGTGGTTACATTTCCAAAATTTAGTAAGGTCACAAAATCTATCTTGAAGGGTATAGAACTGAGCCTTCTTTCAGGGTTGACCCACTCAGAATTCTATGTAAATATGTATGAAAATGTATTTTACATATATGTCAGTGTGCTTATTGAAATTTTTGAATGGAAATTGGAAATTGAAAATTGGAAGTTTTGAATGTATGAATACGTGTCCATGAACACCTGAGAAAATATTTACAGAAATGAACGTGTTGAGATAGAGCCAATGTGGTGTAATGATTTGAGCATTGGACTATGGAGACCAGGGTTTGAATCCCTCTTGGCCATGGAAACCCACTGGGTGACCTTGGGCAAGTCATATTTTCTCAGCCTCAGAAGAAAGCAAAGGCAAACCTCCAATGAATAAATGCAAACATGATGCTAGGTGGTTCTTATATAACACTGCTGTATTTGATCCATACCTGGGGAGCAGGGAAGGAGAACATTAATGTACTCACCCCTTTTATTTCACCCAAGTACATCTAGTAGGGAGAAGCTTAAGAACATTAGCTGCCATCTTGTTGGGAAGTTATGTCATTTTAACCCAACTTATGATTATGTATGGCATAGTGGTCTGGAGTCCAGGGTACAATCCCTGCTTGTCCATAAAACCCACTGGGTAACCCTGGGCAAGTCACATTCTTTCATCCTCAGAAGAAGGCGAACGTCCTCTGAATAAATCTTGCCAAGAAAACACGTGATAAGTTAACTTTAGGATCACCATTACTCAGAAATGTCTTGAAGACATACAACAACTACTACAAATGTTGAGATATTAATTACCTTGGGAGATATGTTTTTATTTATATTCTAGATTTATCAGGAAATCTCACCCTTTCTCTGTATGTGCACATGTGTATACAAGTATGTATAAAATTTATTCCAATAGGAACAGTACACTTTGTTGTTGTTGTGTGCCTTCAAGTCATTTCCAACATATGGCAACCCTAAGGTGAACTTTTTTTCATGTTATTTTTATTGTTTTGAAATAGTGCTATATACATTTTATTTTTGCCTTGAGAAAGATTTCCATGGTTTTAACAGAGACGTGAATAGAAGCTTATACAGCCTTGCTTGAAGTTTCAGTTTGTCATAATTAGAAAGAAAAGAAAAAAAGAAAGTAAGAAAGAAGATAAAAAGGAAAAGAGGAAATTAAATCTTTTTAGAATCACATAAATTCTCCTGCTTCATGTACTGTTTCAGCAGTGTTTTTCAATAAATCTCAATACTGTATGCCTGTATTCAATTGCTATATTGCTTTCATCTTTACCTTATTTTAACTAGATTTATAACTCTTAAACACCCTTTTCTATACTGTTTCTATAATTACTTTCATAAAACCTCTATTTTTTTCCATTTGACACAGTATTGAAAGAGAACTTCTCATGGGGTTTTCTTGACAAGATTTATTCAATTGCCTTCCCCTGAAGCTGAGAGAGTGTGACTTGCCCAAGGTTACCAAGTGCAGAGCTGGAAATCTAATTCTGGTGTCCAGAGTCATAGTCCAACACTCCAACTAACACACTACACTGGTTCTAACAGTACATATGCTTGAAATATTATTTACCTCAAATTAGAAACTAAATTTTAAAATAATATTAGCCTTAAAACAGCAGCAACAACCATTGCCACTATTATCATCACTTGGAAGTAATTTATTTGAAAACAACTAATTACATATTGTTGTGTGCCTTCAGGTCATTTCTGACTTATTGGAACCCTAAGATCATGGAGTTTTCTTGGTAAGTTTTATCAGAGAGAGGGGTTGCCATTGCCATTCTCTGTGGGTGAGAAAGTGTAACTTGCCTAAGGTCACCTAGTGAGTTCACATGGTCAAGCACCGGTCTCCAGAGTCCTAGTCACTGAACACTGGTCTCCAGAGTCCTAATCCAATGCTCAAACCACTACACCATACTGGCTTTCACTTATAATTAACATTTTGATAATGAATGCATAACTACACCACATTGTGACTGTAAGCTAATGAGCGATATGCATTATAATGAGTTATACTGTTAGGTAACTAACTGTTAGTGTTACAGCTACAACAGTGGAGTCTCACTAAGCAGCTGAGGTGGCATATCTCTTGGTGCCGTGGTGGTTCGTGCTGCTGCCTTGGGGCTCTGCCATGGGCGCTGAGGAGACAATGAGGTAGACAGGTAGAGTGTGAGTAGGAGCTTGTAGACTCTTGTTTCATCTTGGTATTTTTTTTTATTAGTTAACTTTTAAAAAAATGGGGAAAACAAAATGTTACTTTTAAAAAGCTGTAAGTGCAACAGCCTCAAACCACTTTAGAGGCTTTGCAATTATGCCTACAATTAAATAGTGTTGAAAGTAACTTTCCAAGTTGTGATTATTACAATCGTACTTCCACATCAATTGATTCTGCATCCATGGATTCAACCATTTACAGCTTCAAAATATATCTTTAAACAAACAAACAAACAAATCAGAAAAGCAAACCTTGATTTTGACATTTTATATAAAGGGACACCATATTACTACTACTATTATTATATTATTACTATATAATGGAACTTGAACATCAATGGATTTTGGAATCCAGTGTCAGTACTGGAACCAAACCGCAACAGATATCAAGGTTCCACTGTATTAACAAAGAAATGTGAAATGCCTATCTGGCTCTCTGTTTCCTTATCTGAGGAGTTTTTCACATGGGGGAAATTGGGCGTTTAAATAATGCTTAACCCATGAAAATTGCTCAGTTGACATTAAAACATGCTTAAAATCACATTGACACAAGTGCCATTATCCCACGAAGAACCAGGGAATAACCAGGCATTAAACAGCAAAAAGTCATTCATGGGAAAATTCCATGAATGAGTTACTGTTGTTTCTTGCCTGGTTCTTCATTCTTCTTTAATCACGTTTTGTCTCAATGTCATGTGAAAACCATTCATGCATTTGTGCTCACAAGTGTGGATTAATCACAGATTCTGCATGGGATAGCAGCACTTTGCATGTGAAAATCATTCGTACAATTGTAGGTTAATCATGGGTTAATCACCGTTTATATTTCCAATTTCTCCCCGTGTGATAAACTCCTTTGTCTATCTGGCTCCCTGAGGTCAGAGCTGAAGTGAGGGTAATCTTTTCTATTACTCCCCTTGGAACTTACCCTTCACTCTTTCGTCTTCCCTTGGCACCACACATTATTTTCCTTGATGTGTCAGTTCCATCTGTGGTTTGTCAAGGGAATTAGGAAGGTTTCAATACTGTACTTGTCTCAACATGCCCAAGGAATGCCCATAAATCTACCACAGGGGTTTCGGGATTTTTGAGGAAATGAAAAGATCAGGTTTTTTTTCGAATTAACCCCCTTTTAAATTCGAATTTAGTTATCAGACGAGGCGGAACAGGACAAATCCCGTAAATTAAAGTCTTCCGCTCATCCAGTTTATTTCCACTTTCGCCCCGCGACTCCCCGTGTGATAATGTCCTGAGGCTGTCATACTTTGGCCACATCATAAATCATTAGAAAAGACGATAATGCTAGGAAAGGTGGAGGGAAGCAGAATGAGAGGAAGACCACATGCTAGATGGATGGACTCATTTAGGGAAGACACAAGCATTAAGTTATAGGATCTAAGCAGAGCAGTGGAGACAGGACGTCTTGGAGGTGTTTTATCCACAGTGTTTTAATGGGCCAGAGATGGCTCAAAGGCAGTTAACAACAATAACAATGCCTCTATT
This sequence comes from Phrynosoma blainvillii, assembly GCA_026167975.1. Taxonomy (NCBI): domain Eukaryota; kingdom Metazoa; phylum Chordata; class Lepidosauria; order Squamata; family Phrynosomatidae; genus Phrynosoma; species Phrynosoma blainvillii. The sequence goes on along the minus strand of JANUYF010000002.1, from coordinate 202,453,637 downwards.
TGATCCTGTCCCCCAAAATGTGATTTTTCCAATTTCTATTCTGTTGTTTGAAATGAGATTAAAAACAGATTTCCTTTCCTGATGTTGAATTTTCCAGAATCTCCCACGCTGTCCAGCTGAATCATTAATGCCCTAGTGCATCACAGAAACCAAAGAAACTGGGGAGGGGGGGGGGATATGAGCAGCTTTTCTTTTCTTTTCTTTTCTTTTCTTTTCTTTTCTTTTCTTTTCTTTTGGCCGAGCATTTTCAATTATGACTGGTAGTATACAGAGTATCATTTATAGACTCCATAAGCTACACTTTCCCTTCTTTTATGAAGCAAAAGCAAAGCGGTTGAAGCTCATAAATTCTAGGTTTTTTCTGATCTCCCCATGATGAAGCAACCAAGCCCAGATCCCCAAAGAAATATAAACGCCAAGCTCTTTTCAGACAGAATCAGACTGTTTCTCACTGACCCTTCCTGCAATCTTAACCTCTTTGTTTTGAAAACACATTCTCTAGAGAAGCAATGTCTTCTCCACCGAGCCCTGGAAGGAGACCTAGTAGTTTCACATCTTGCTCAGCTCTCCTCCCATCAACTGGGAGCAGACACCACCGTGGTTTTCCTTCTACTTCCAAGGGATACAGCTCTGGTTTCAAGGGAGCTGGTTACTTTAGCAGCCAAAGTCTGGGTGGCTCTAGCTCTCATGGACCTAGGATCGCAGGGGATAGCTACCGTTCTGCAAGATATGGCTATGGCCAAAGGGGAATTGGCCTGGGATATGGCTACTCTGGTGCTGGATATAGTTACAGTTTGTTTAGCTCTTACGGACTCAGTCAATCCAGGCATAGTACAGCTGGTAATCCTTCCATCACACCGGTAACTTGTAATAAGACTTTGCTGAAACCTCTCAATCTAGAGATCGACTCGGCAGCCCAAGCAGTGAAATGCCAAGAGAAGAACCAACTCCAATGCCTGAACAGCAAGTTTGCTTGTTTCATCGACAAGGTAAGTAAGGAAGGAAGGCCTCTACTTTACAGACTGGAGGAGAAATTCATTTTGATTTCATAGCCATGCAGTAGGTTTCATGTCTTAGTGGGGAATTGAATCCTGGTATCTAGAGTCATAGTCCAACACTCACCTCACTACACAATACTGGCTTCCCAGGAACACATAGACTTCTCCATAGTTCACCATAGCGCTATCTAATTTTTAAAAAATGCATACAAAAATGTGTCTAGTGGTGGAAATAAAAGTGAAAATCCATTATAGTTGGGAAAATGTTTGCAAAAAATGTATCTATGAGGGAAAACATTATACAAAAATGCATTCACATAAGTAAGTGCAAATTTTCACTTGAAGTTGGGGGGGATCTTAAAATTTGGGATAAATCAAAATTTAAGGCTGGAAAAAGTTGGGGAAGAATCAGACGTAGGTGTAACTGGACTTCAGACTGGAAAAATATGAAGTATGGGGAAAGCAAAATGAACAGATCTGGTTATCCTTATTCTGAACTATCTGCATCAACCTCAGATCCCAGGGTCCCACAGGATGGAACCAATGTAGTTAAAGTAGAATCGTAGTGCTATAATTGCATAGTGTGGAAAGCTCTTGCTCTCTCTCTCTCTCTCTCTCTCTCTCTCTATATATATATATATATATATATAATTGCAGGTTTTTGAGGGGAGGGATTTGGAACAAATCAGAAGCAAATGATTGACTGGTGTGTTTTAAAGATCTGAGGTTGATGCAGCTGGCAGCTGGTGTAGACAGTGGTGTCACTTGCTAGGGTATCACCCAATTGGAAGGTGTCACCTGGGAAGGATGTGCATTCCCCAGGGAAAAAGCTCTGCAATGGAGCATCGAGGAAGGGTGTGCATTTACCCCTCCTGCACAGAATGGGGAGGAGGGCCTAACCAGGTGTCACTCTTCTTCTGAAATGTCAGCCAGAGTGGTCCACACCTCCCCCTACCCATGACACCACTGGTGTAGAGTAAGGATGAACAGATCTGTCAATTTTCATTTCTCTTCTCATTTTTTTCAGTTTTGTCTGATCCCTCCCTCCCCAACATTTTCTAGCCTTAAATTTGATTTATCCCAAATTTTAAGATTTTCCCCCCAATTTTTTTTTTTTACCACTGAGCCATAAATTCATTGAGTGACTTTGTGCTAGTCACTTTCTCTTAGCCTGACTTACCTCATAGGATTATTGTGAGGACACCTTGATCTCACCAGAAGACAGGAATCAATGGCAGATGATGGCTTCAATGTAAATGTGGTGAATTCACTCTGGGTTTTAGTCTGAACTTTAAGGAAGGTATCCAAGATGCAGATCTGCCCCCCCCCCCTCAAAAAAAGTTGTCTTGGAAAACTCCTTTAAAAGTGGTAGTAAAACCCAGTAGATTCACTGCTCTATTCCTCCATGGAAGCCATCAACTGCCACTGAAATGATGTAACTAAATGAATGTAACTAATTCATAAAGAACTTAATTATGCCTGGGCTTTACCACTTGAAAAATAATTGTTTCTCAGATTAATTACATAATTACTTACCATTGACCATGCTCTCTGGGACATCTGGAAATTCAAGTCCAAAATGTCTGTAGAACCAAAGTTTTCCTATCCCTGTTTTAAAGCACTGGATTTTAGTAATTAATATTTGGATGATTGAATGTCCTAATAGTCTGGTGCCATGGGATCAGAACAGTGTGTTTTCACTCATTCTTAAGACTGACTCGTCTGAAAGGATGCTGGAGAAGAAAAATGTGTCAGTCTTTGAAAATCACCCTCATCTCTGCTCCATATACCCTTTTTTTGTAGTCTTGGGCATGTCACATCAAGTCCAGTATTGTGCCAGAACGCTGGGAAAAACTAGCAAACAGTACATGGAGTCAACAATTAGCCAAACAACCTTTTTCTGCCCAGTGTCTCTTTTTGCTCATAATCAGTCATAACTTCATTCCACCCAATTTCAACATCAGTTTCTGATGGATATTGAAAAATGCATTTCTTTTCACATGCAAAATTTGGAGGAGTGTGCAACCTGGCAGGTAAATAGATTCTATTGTTCATCCAGGGAGTAAAAATTTGGTCAGTGCATTTTAAAAAATGAACAAAACAATTTTTCCCAGTTTGAACAACAAATTCCTATATAATTTCTCTGTAGTAATAATTTCTCTGGAGGGGAAAACATAATTTTTTTTAAATTGTCTAAATGTTGCAACAAGTGAGAATCTTTGCAGTTTGGGACTTATTCTGAGCAACAAAGGCACATGGATTTTGCATATAAAACACCATTTTCTGTGCAGAAATATTATTTTCTGCACAAAATATGTTCATTTCTATGCAGGAAACTAGTTTCCCATATAGAAATGTTATTTTCTGCATGAAATAACCATGTGCATTAAAAAAATAATTATTATTTTGCACAGAACAGTTTCCAAATGGTGATTGTTCTTTAACAATTGCAGTTTTAAATGAATTCCTGGAAGCAAGGGCAAAAATAGATAAATGGTTCATTCTTGCCTATGAGAATTAAATGTATAATGATTTACATCCCTAGTCTGTAGCTCTGTAGTGTTCAGAGTTATGCTGCTTGTGAACATGGAAGTTTTCTTTTCCTTCTCATGGCCAATCAGAGAGGCTTCCATGAGAAAAATAATACTCCTGGTTACATGATCGATTCAACGGGCACATGGGGGCATTTCATTTCTGCCTCAAGTGTAGCAAGCCCAGTGAAAGCATGCCTTTCTAAGCAGCTCTGCCTCCACTCTTGAAAAGCATGGGGAAGGACAATTATACAAGACTATCACATATACAGCACTGAATCCTATTCTTAGTCCCTACTAGAGTCAACCCACTGCATCAATAGAACTTAACATAAATGTGGACTTCGTTGTTGTTGTTGGTGGTGGTGGTGTGTGTCTTCAAGTAATTTTTGACTTATGGGACCCTAAGGTGAACCTATCTTGGGGTTTTCTTGGCAAGATTGCCATTGCTTTCCCCTGAGGCCGATAGCATGTGACTTACCCATGGTCACCCAGTAAGTTTCATGGCCAAGTAGGGAATCGAACCCTGATCTCCAGAGTCATAATCCAACACTCAAATCATAATGCCATGCGGACTTACCCAGTTACTATTGATTCAATTATTCTAGTTGGAAACAATGACCAGGTCATGACTGGGCCAGCTGTACCATTAGGGAGGCTGAATTAAGCAACTGATTGAAGTTTCCAATCATTCTCATTTATTGGAAGGCAGACTAACAGATTCCACCTGTCCTTTCTTGCTTGTACCCCCCTCATCAGTCCCTTGCCTACTTTGCGGTATAGGATACTGTCCTGTCAACTGGCAGTCTACTTATCTTCTCTACAAGGAATGAGGAAGAGATGCCATCTTGTAGTCAGCAAAATGTATTGGGCTAACCCAGGGTAAAAGTGCATGAAATTTGGATTATTTACTATTTCAGCAAAGATTTACCCCTGATTTGCATGCTATTGTAAACTATGCAAGAAACCACAGTAAGAACATGAATGTGCTGGCTGCTTGTGGAAATGTCCCTACCAATCATTGCTGCTCCTATCCATTTAGGTTCGATTCCTGGAGCAGCACAACATGATGTTGAAGACCAAATGGGATTTTTTGAAAGAAAAGAAGCGCCAGAAAAGCAATATGGAGCCCCTGTTTCACAAATACATTAATATACTAAAGAAAGAATTGGAGTGCCTTCAATGGGAGAGGAATCAGCTGCAGGTGGAAATGAACAACTGGAGAGATACGATGGAAGGGAACAAGAAGAAGTGAGCAACAGGGCTGGATTAAATGTTATGCTAAGAACTTTGAAAAAAGATGCTCCAGTGCAATATCAATCACTTTGGTTCAATTATTTGGAGCTTCACTGTGTGTAACATACTGATAGATTGTCCAGTTGGCCATTTATCATGGAAGGACAGGACAAACCAAAGAGTCCTTGTGTATGTGAAGTCGTAGGCTTTCATGGCTGGCATCCATAGTTTTTTGTGGGTTTTTTTGGGCTGCATGGCCATGTTCTAGAAGAGTTTCTTTCTGACGTTTCGCCAGCATCTGCGGCTGGAATCTTCAGAGAATGCTGGAATGGAAGAGAGTGGGCATATATATACCCACTCTCTTCCATTCCAGCATTCTCTGAAGATGCCACCCACAGATGCTGGGGAAATGTCAGAAAGAAACTCTTCTAGAACATGGCCACACAGCCCAAAAAACCCACAAAAAAACTATGGTCTTTGTTTATTATTCACTGAATTGCTCAGACAAGGCAGAAGAGGGTATAGGGTAAAAGCTGGAACCTACAACAGAAGAGTGCAAGGATATGAATAAATAGCAGGGGATAGATTGGCAAAGGACATTGGTGAAGAATTTGACCCAGGGGACTACGATGAGATGGCCAAAGGCAGGTGCCTGCAAGGAAATAAAAACTGGAGGAAAGAAACAGAAGGGAGAGAGGCATGTGGTTAGGAGCTGCCAACATTGGGAAGGCTGCAATTGATTCACATTGGTTTTGGGGAGGTGGGCAGGGGACACAACACAGAACTGTTTAAAAACACAGAACAAGAGAAAATGGAGAAGAGTAGTTATAATGTGAATGGTCACTGTTGAACTATATGGCTCATGTGTGGACTGGGTGCTTTCCAACAAATATTTTATCATACTACCACCCTGCCTCTAAAATGGAATAGTGGGGAGGATAGTGCTCAAACACTGCTGTCTGCCATTTGTGAGACTCCTCTGATTTCCCCATCACTTCTTTTTATGTGTACCAGGGCAAATATTCCTTAAACAGAAAAAGACAGAATAGATGTATAGTGCCTTCAGTGGCCTTAGAAGCTCCTGTAGGGTAGCATCTTGGAAGATAAGTGGAGAGCAGAGATAAGAGCAGAGTATAGAAAAGTTATTGTTTTGAATTACCACTCCCAGGCCTATACACCCCTACCATAATATCCAGTGACCATGTTATCTGTGGTCCAAAAAAGTAATTTTTCCAGGCTCTGAACTTGATAAAGTATGCTGTAATTGGCCCCCTTTAAATGGGTTAGACTACAACCTTCACAATGCTGGGTGGGAATGATGGGCATTTCAGTCCCTCCAGTTCAATTCATGAAGAAGACAGCTTTACCAAATCCATGCATTTAGGCATATGCATTATATTTCTTCAGACCTTGCTCTCAACAGAATGCAGCATGATAGTTTGTCAATGCAATCTAAAACAGGTTTACAGAAAAATAAGTTCCCATGAGTTCAGCAGGTCTTACTCCTGGTCATGTGGATACAGGATTATTGACTAATTATTATTAATTCCTTACTAATACATAAACTCTTGCTAATCTTCCCAGATATGAAGAAGAATACAACAGGAGAGCCAGTGCTGAAAATGAATATGTGATACTTAAAAAGGCAAGTAGTGGTCAAAATATATATTTGATATTTACCCTGCACTTCAGTCTGGAGACCCAATATGGTATAGTATCTCTAGACTAAAATGTCCTGGGTTCAGAAATGGCCAATTAATCATAATACTAGCCATTCTCTATCCATTGAATCTATGTCAGAAAAAGTTCCTGGTGCCATCTTGGTCTGTTTGTTCTGAGGTGTATTTTTCTTGAAAAAAAATGTATCTTGTACACAAAAACAAAAGTGTTTTGCACAAAAATAATGAAATTTGCACCAAAATATTTTTTTAAATGTGCAAAGACTCTCATACTATCACCCAGTGAGGAAAGACAAAATCTTTTCAGATTTTCCATTGGTATATGTGCAAACAAAATATGGAAGGATTTAGATATTATCAGCCCTTTTGAACAGCTGTCTGAAAGAGGTTAGGGGGGAAAGGGACATAAACCTCCTTTCCCTATGGTGGTCTCACTCATAGAATCATAGAATCATTGAGTTGGAAGAGACAACAGGGGCATCCAGTTCAACCTTCTGCCATGCAGGTATACACAATCCAAGAACTCCAGACAGATGACCTTCCAGTCTCTATTTAAAAACCTCCAAAGTAGGAGACTCCACTGTGCTCCAAGGGAGTGTGTTCCAATATCAAATTGCTCTTACCACCAAGAAGTTCTTCCTAATGTTTAGGTGTAATCGCTTCACCTGAGTGGAATCTTTCTTTTCCACTCAATTCTACATCATCTCAGTAAATCTTCATACTTCTCATCTGAGGTCAGCTATAATACTTAGCACAACAACTTCTCAAATGAGAAATTCTTGATCATGTGAATGGTTCCCATGTAACCAACAGATTCTTTTTTATTATTATGAATAATCCTATTTGTAGTGATTGTATCAAAATTTTCTATGAGCCCGGGAAGATCCACATGGAAATGGTGTTTGAAACTGCAGGTATCAGTTGAGAGATGCATCACAGAGGTGGTATCCCATGTTGATAAAGGCAAACAGACTGGCCAAGGAGTCTTTGCACATATAGGAACTTCCTTTCAATGTGGCTATCTATGCATATATTTTGCACTGGGCTGAAATTTCAAAGGCCCCAAATTCAGCATTTGCTGAGCACAAATTCACGCTAGTATACCTGTATAATACTATACTGCCTTTGTACCACTCTTGCACAACCAGTGGTAGAGCATATGGCAACGACTTCACGCTTGCCTACTGCACAAGAGTACCTTCATTTGCACAACCCTGATGAGATGTCCAACCTTGCACAACATCTTAGAAAGTGGTACCACTTCCATATTGATATTTTGTTGTTATTAACAGCCCTTTAGTTGGCTCCAACTTATGGTGGCTCTGTGGATGATACATTTCCAAGACCCCCTGTCCTATATGCTACTTAGGTCCTGTCATTTCATGCCTATGACCTCCCTGATGGAGTCTATCTATCAGGCGTGCAGTCTTCCTCTCTTTCTACTGCCTTCTACCTCCCTAGCATTATTGTCTTTTCCAGTGAGTCATTCCTTCTCATGATGTGGCCAAAGTATGACAGCCTCAGTTTTGTCATCTTGGCTTCTAGAGATTGTTCAGGCTTGATTTGTTCAAGGGCCCATTTGTTTGTCTTTTGGGCTGTCCATGGCATCCTCAGCACTCTTCTCTCGCACCACATCTCAAATAAATGAGTTGATACAGACTGGCAGTAAGTGCCAGCTTGGGGGCAGCGTGGGGTGGTGTCATTTGGACAATGCACACCCTGATGCCACCCCCAAGCTGGCGTCATGCTGCCCGCCTGACTGTACAGCAGGTGGCATGACGACATTCCTTTGGTGCGGCATTCACATGCCGCACGCCCAAAGGAGCATGGGAAAATGCTGCCACGGTGACAAGGGCAGCCTTTTTTCAAGCCAAAAAGAAGTGGCATTGGCCTGGAAAAATGCTGGATTGAGGCCACAGTGTGTGTTTGCTGCGGGCCCGATACAGCACTTAAAGGGGTGGCACAGAGCTGCTCCTTCAGGGTAATCTGCTTCACCCCATTCTTTCTTTCTGCTGGCTTTCTTCACTGTCCATCTCTCACATTCATACATGGTGACGGGGAATACAATGGATTCTACGAGTCTAACTTTTATGTTCAGTTGTATATCTTTACACTTTAGGACCTTCTGTAGTTCTTTCTTTGCTGCCCTTCCCAGTCCTGGACATCTTATTTCTTGACTTCTCCATTCTGATAAATGTTTCATCTAAGGTATGGGAAATCTTTAATTATTTCAATTTCCCCATCATCTAGGTTGAGTTTATGTAGATTGTCCATAGTTGTTATTTTTGGTTGTTGTTTTTTTTATGCTCAGCAGGCTTTCTTCCTTGACCTTTCTTAGTAATTATCCCAAGACACAATTGCCCCTGATTGTCCCCTCCCACAAAGTAGAGCCAAACATAACCCCTGGTTCACCAGGGAGCTGGTGGTGATGAAACAAATGGGTTGGAGACTAGAGTGATGATGGCAGAAGACTCGGAGTGAGTCCAACCGAAAATGAGCTAAGGCCCATTGTAAGACCTATGGTGGGGCAATGGATGCAGCAAAGAAATTACACTCCTCTGCCACCATTGTGTCTATACAATGTCATCCAGTAGAGCTGTTTTGAACGGTCAAGGGTCTTTTACACTCTGGCTCCCAAGAAGAAAATAAAGACCACTTAGCAGCTCACTGTGAACAATTTGCAAGACACTTTGCAGACAAAATCACTCGGATTCACTCTGAGTTGGATGCTGTAGTTGACACGGGTCCAGTGGATGTAATCTTAGTGCATGCTTGTCCCATTTTATTTGATAACTTTCAATCTGTGCAGCCTGATGATGTGAACAAGATCCATGGAGAAGTGAGGGCCACCACATCCATACTGGATCCTTGCCCTTCTTGGCTAATGAAAGCAGCTAGAGGGGGACTGGCCAAATGGGTAAGGGGAGTGGTGAATGCTTCACTGTAGCAAGGCAGATTTCCATCCTGTCTAAAGGAGGCTGTGGTGAGGCCACTACTGAAAAAGACCTCCCTGGATCCTGCCATCATAGATAACTATTGGCCAGTCTTTAATATTCCATTCTTGGGCAAGGTTCTGCAGCAAGTGGGGTTTCTGGATGAAACAAATTATCAAGATCCATTTCAATCTGGCTTCAGACCTAGGTATGGGACAGAGACAGCTTTGGTCACCTTGGTGGATGACCTACGCAGGAAGCTGGACAGGGGGAGCATATCCCTGTTGGTCCTGCTGGATCTCTCAGTGGCTTTCAATACCATTGACCATGGTATCCTTCTGGGCCACCTTGGGGGCACTGTTATGTAGTGGTTCCAGTCTTTCTTGGGTGGGTGAACTCAGAACGTGGTGTTGGGGGACTACTATTCGACTCCTTGGCCACTGCCCTATGGAGTCCCACAGGGTTCTGTTTTGTCCCCCATGTTAGTCAACATCTACATGAAACCGCTGGGAGAGATCATCTGGAGTTTTGGGATGAGGTGTCACCAATATGTAGATGACACCCAACTCTATATCTTCTTTCCATCTGACTCCAAGGAAGCTATCTCAGTACTGACCAGTGTCTGCAGCCAGTAATGGAATGGATGAGGGCAAATATATTGAAACTTAATCCAGACAAGACAGGGGTGCTCCTGGTCAATCGAAAGGCAGACCAGGGAATAGGGATGTTGCCTGTGCTGGATAAGATTACACTCCCCCTGAAATGTCAGGCTTGCAGCTTGGGTGTGCTACTGGACTCAACTCTGAGCCTGGATACCCAGGTTTCAGCAGTGGCCAGGAGTGCATTTGCACAGTTAAAACCTGTGCACCAGCTGCGCATTCCTTGAGATGTCAGATCTGGCTACTGTGATACATGCCTTGATAACATCCCGTTTGGACTACTGCAACACACTTGATGTGGGGTTGCCTTTGGAAACTGTTCGGAAATTTTGATGCATGCAAAAAGATGCAGCCAGAATGCTAACTAGAGCCAGTTATAGGGAACACATAACTTCCTTGTTAAAACAGCTTCACTGGCTACCAGTTCATTTCCAGGCACAATTCAATGTGCTGGCTATGACTTATAAAGCCTGACATGACTTAGGTCCAGATTACTTAGACCGTATCTCCCCATATGACCTGCTGGAGGCCTAAGATCTTCAGGAGAAGGCTTTCTCTTGATCTCACCACCATCACAGGCTTGCCTGGTGAGGACATGAGAGATACCCTTCGTGGGGGCTGCTTCTGCCCTCTGGAATGCCCTTCCATGAGAAGCAAGGCTGCCCCCCCTTGCTTCTCTTTAATTGGCAAGGAAAAAGGCTATATTCAAGCAGGCTTTTAATATATAATGATGGAGTGGCTTGGCTATTTGTTATATGGGTGGATATCATGGTTTTAGTGTGGTTTTAATGTTTGTAATTTTATTTTGTTTTTAGATGAGATCTTAACTATTTTATTGTAATATGTTTTTGGAATTTTATTTGTGAGCCACCTTGGGGGCCCTCCGGGGAGAAAGACAGATATTAAATAAATAAATAAATAAATCTATGATATTTTTTACTAGTAGTATAATATTATCTGCATAACTTAAATTGTTGAAGTTCCTTCTTCCTATGTTCACTTATTCTTCTTCTGAGTCCAAACCTACTCTTCATAAGATATTTTCTGCATACTAGTTGAACAGGTAGGGTGATAGAATGCAGCCTTGCCTGAGCCCCTTGCCAATTAGGAGCCATTCTGTCCCTCTATATTCTGGTCTAACAGTAGTCCTAAGTACAGATTTCTCATCAGAACTATCAGATGTAGTGGCATTCCCATATCTTTAAGAGCATTCTATAGCTTTTCATGATCTATGCAGTCAATGGCTTTGCTATAGTCTATAAAGTACATGCTGATTTTTTTTTTTTTGAAATTCCTCCATTAACCATTGTATGTTTGCAATGTGGTCCCTAATACCTCTTCTTTTTCTGAATCCCAAATTTGATCTTTTCACATTTGGAGATTTTAGTGAACATTGAATTTTAGTTAAAATTTGCTTCACTATCATTAGACATTTTTATCTTCCTCTAGGAGGTGGATTGTGTTTTTATGGACAAATCAGAGAAAGAAGCCAAAGTGGAAACATTGATGCAAGACATTTCCTTTTTCAAGACTAGCTTCAAGGAGGTAACAGCAACACATTCATTCATTCAATGATGCTCCATCACCACTCTAGGGAAGTAACTTCATGTGTTTGCCTCACTAATGGTTATATAAGATGGGGGGCAGGAGGCAAAGTACAAATCCCAGGAGCCACCTACAGCCTCCAAGGATGGAGCTAGAGCATGAATAGTGGTGTAAAACTGCATTAGTTCAACACTGTTGATGTACACTGTACCGCTGGGAGAGCTAACCCTCATGTATACCAAACTCCCCACTTTCACCTTTCCTCTTCAAGGCTTCATCTGCACTGCAAAAATAATGCAGTTTGACACCACTTTAAATACTATAGTACAATCATGTGGAATCCTGGGATTTGTATTTTTACATTTTTAGCCTTCTCTATCAATGAGTACTAAGACCTCGTAAAACTACAAATCCCAGCATTCTTTAGGATGGAGAATTCTCTGGACAGTTACAGTGGTGTCAAACTGCATTATTTCTACACTGTAAGACAAAAGGATGAATTTCCTCTGCACTGTGTAGTATTTAGAGTCCTCAGCCAGGGAGTTCCTCTGGGGCCTCTGCCCAAACTACAAACTCCAGGATTCCATAGCATGAAACTATAGTCACAATGGAATCACAGAATTGTAGCTGCATGAAAGGGCTCTAAGAAGCCACCAGGGTTTGCATTTTATAATATAAATATATTGCAGAGGCCCTTGAAAAAAATATTCATTTTTCAAAACTACCAATGGACTTCTAGCCACTATCGGGGTTTGTGGGGCTGTGGGAGAGTAGCATTTTTGGCAGTCTGTTTAACACCCAACATCTCTTATATATATATCCCTTCAGTTGCCTACCCTGAGTTCCTAGGATTCACTGAAATAAGTGGAATGTCCTTATAAGTTATATATAGACTCTGGGGAGGCAAAGCCAGATTTAGGTAGTTAGAGCCCTCAAATAAAAACAAGGACTTCTTTGGGCCCATATGTATAACCTCCAACAGATGAAAACCAGGACACATGTGGCCAAGCAGCATCAGAGTGTGATCAAGATTGCAAAATGAAGAATAGACGATCTAGGTAAGATGAAGCAGTGTGGTTGTGCTTGAACCTACTGGGAAGGACAAGATTCCACCCCACATCTCTTCTCTCCCCTGCTAAACTAATGAAGAAATTACTTTAGCACATTGAACTGAGTTTACAGCAACTGAAGTAACCTGATGACAAGGGGGGTGGGGGTGGAAGGAGATTGGGAGGAAAACGGTGTATTTTAAAAGCAGCTAAAGGAGTGAGATGACAGGATTACTCAGGACTGTCCCTGACAAATTGGGAAAGTTGGAGGATACAATTTGTTCTACTTGCGCCTCCGATAATCCAGCCTAGTATGATTAAATAGATTGGGGGGAAGGGGCAGGGAGGTGTGTGTGGTGGCCATCATGGTTGGTCTAAGGCCAGTTTGGGACAGACTCCAGACTGGCCCCAGATTAGTGGCCAGTACAGACATACTCCCAGGGCAGTTTTAGTATTTGGGTGTTGGACTAGGAGACCTTCCACACTTCAGAAATAAAGCACCACTTTAACTGTCATGGCTCCATCCTGTGGAATCCTGGGATTTGTTGGTGATGCATTCAGTTGGGTCTGCCAGAGAGCCCTGGTGCCTCACCAAACTGCAAATCCCAGGATTCTGCAGGATAGAGTAATAAAGATTGAAGTGATGTCAAACTGTGGATATATCCTAGAATTCTGGAAGACCAGAGATCAAACACCTACTCAGTGATAGAAATGCATTGGGTGCCTTTGGGCAAGTCACATTCTCTCAGCCTCAGAAGAAGGCAAAGGCAAACCTCCTCTGAAGAAATCTTGCCAAGAAAACATGCCATAACCCTGTGCTGTCTTGAAGGCATTTAACAACAACAAAAGAACCATGCTGTGAAAACAAGACTGTCCAACAACATCAGGTGAAATGTGTTCTTTACAGGAAATCTGTGAGCTACAGTCATCCATTTCAGACACCTCTGTCACAGTGAAAATGGACAACAGCCGAGACCTGGATGTGGCCTGCATCATTGAAGAGTTCCGCTGTCGGTATGAAGACATTTCATCCCGGAGTCGAGCAGAGGCCGAGGCTTGGTGTCAGTGCCAGGTATGGTGAGTTCAGTATCCCTAGTATGGGGATCTTTGCACATGTAATGCCCATGCTTTGCCAATGAGCTGAAGGTCTCCCATCTGAATTCTGATGAGATTTTCTAGATCACCGCACTATACTCTTATAGTGATGCTATTCCACTTTAACTGCTTTGACTGCCTCCTGTTGTATTCTGGGATTTGCAGTTTAGGGAAAAGGCATTTAGAATTCTCAGCCAGAGAGCTCTTAGGCCTCACTGAACTACAAACCCCAGAATGCAAAAGGAGGCAGCCAGAGCAGTAAAAGTGGAATAGCAGCACTATATGAGTCTAGTGCAGTAATGTGGGTAAACTCAACTGTCAGCAATTTTAAGGGTTGACCTACATAGCATCCATGCATCAGGGCTGCCACTAGAATGACTTTCCTATGTTACATTTTACCCTTATGCCATCAATACAGCACTAGAGTGAGAGACTTCTGGTTTCCAGATACTGTTGGCCTGCAACCCCTTACCATTGGCTATGTTAGCTGCAGCTGATGTAAGCTGAGATCCAACAGCATTTGAAAGCCAGAGATTCCTCACCTCCAATGAACAGGAATGTACACATAAACCAGATTCATATTAGTGAGTCCCAACTACAGTAAAACCAGTTGGGTCAACTGTTCAATGATGATTCAACACATGTCAATCCCAATAATTCAGTGGGTCTACTCTGGATGGAACTACCAAGGATTACAGCTCAGGGATAAACCAAATATTTTTTGTGCAGAAGGCCACAGATTCAATCCATGTAGATTTTTGGTGTATTGATAGCTTTTTGTTCTTGTTAACTGCCATCAAGTTGACTTTGACTTATAGCAACCATATGAAAGAGAGACCTCCAATTCACTCTATTATTAACCGTTCTGCTCAGGTCTTGACGACTCAGGGCCATGGCTTCCTTATGGCCCAAGTCCTTCAACTCAGCTTCCCTCTTTTTATCTTCTGCAAGTGAGTGGCTACACCTGCTGCCTCCTTTCCTGGATCCCTTCCTTCTGCCCTTGCCTCCCACGGGAGGGACTGTCAGCCACCACTCTCACAACTAACACTATTCTGCCCTCTTGCAAACTCTGCCTTGTTTGTTTTCATTGTTCCTTCCCTCCCTCACCCCCCCCCCGACCCTTGTGCAGAGGTCACAATGGCAACAGATTGACTGAGCTGGAATTTACACATAGCCCTCCTTCCCGGCTTCAGAGAGAGAAGGGAGACAGACCTTCCAGCCTGAGTAAAACAAAAACAACCCCCTAGCTGGCTCCAAGGCTGAGGGGACATGGGGTGAGAACAAGAGAAATGTGGCAGCCTCCCCTTTCTTCTCTGGCTGAGTGAAAACTTTAACCCATCTCCATCCCCTCCACTCCTCCTGCCTGCTTCAAGGCTCAGTGTAGAAAGAAGGGAGATGCATTAGCCTCCCTTTTCTCTGCAGACTGAGTGGCACCTCACCCAGAGCCTGGCTTCCACAGCAGGGCTTCAGAAGAAATGTTTGCAGAGGAGTGGTGTCACCTCCCCCTTAGGGGTGTGACCTTGTGCGGTCCGCACCCCCTGCATCCCCCTAGGGATGCTACTGGTTCTGCCCAGGTAATGGGGGGAAAACCATTATCACAGAATGTAGGACAGTATTTTTTAGAAAGACACCATCAGCAGGACAGAACTGTATGTGCCATGGTTTCCCTACAAACCAGAAGCTAGCCTTCTGCCACCATCATGTTGTTTTCCTCTTGCCCAGTGTTGAAATAAGATTCAGTGAGCTTTTGTATTTGGAAGTGAGAGAAGGCACCATCTTGTCTATTGCCTCAGTTAGTAAAATAACTTCAAGCACTCCAGTACTCTAGTAGCAGAAAGCCCACAGAATAAATTCTGTTCAACCACTGGGGCTTATTCAAAAATGCTGGTTATGATACCATGCAGCCACCCCATAGGCCTCTTCTACCTCAAAACTGAAATGTAACCCATGTTATGTAATAAGGTGGAAAGTCCCGCTACATATAGAATCATGCTTTCCTCTGTCAACCTACTCAGAAAGCCTTCTCTCTGAAACTTAATAGAAGATATGTAGAATCTGTAGAGTTGTTCCAGGGATAAGCAAATATTTGACTCCCATAATTACTTCAAGAAAGTATCAACTCTGAATATATCTGAAATATTAACTCCTCAAAACTCACATTTCGGGGGGGGGGGAGGAAGATTTCAGAGACAAGTCTATCCATCTGGGATGCAGTCTTCCTCTTTTCCTCCTGCCTTCTTCCTTACCAAACATTATTGTTTTTTCTAGGGAGTCATGTCTTCTCATGATGTGGCCAAAGTATGACAGTCTCAAGTTTAGTCATTTTGGCTTCTAGGAAGAGTTCAGGCTTGGTTTGCTTTAGGACCTGTTGATAATTTGTTCATCTGTACACTTCTTCCACTGCAGTATCAGGAACTGAAGACCACAGCTGCCAAACACTGTGACAATCTCCGCAGTTTCAAAGATGAACTTGACGAACTGACTCGGAAAGTTCACAGATTGCAAGCTGAAATCTCCAATGTTAAAGCCCAGGTAAGCAGGGACTAGATTCATCAAAAGTGATGCACCAGTTGCTAACTTTATGATGGTAATATACCATGGGATGGTTTTCTGGATATTGTATTACTAAATAACATGTTGTCAAGCTAGTGAAGGAATATATTGTTGGAGAACTACTGGGTCTGTATTGGCCTATAGGAAAAAGTCGGCCGATTTAAACATTCTCACTGGGATAGATGACACAAGGCTCATTAGAGCCAACTGTCATGTAAGGATGATCTTGTCCCTACTGATTCCATGGCAAGCAAAAGAGAGCAAATCTACTTTGTTTTTAGGAAATTGCCATGGAATTTTCTATTCCATTTCCAGTTTCGGGTAATCATTCTGTTCAATATTATTTTAGGCTATGGGGAAAAAAATCTGTCTGAAATGCCTTGTTTTCTACATGGTGGATGGGGGTGCTAAGTCACCACTAGGATAAGTTGCTTTTTCTTAAACCCCTGGTTATCCTGTGAGTTAAATCTCAAAAAAAGTACCTTTTCCGAGATTTGGTTGTTTTTTATGGGAAGCATTCAACTATTCCCTCACTGCCCACTGGTAGCATGAAAAGGCACTTGATTCTGTAAATTACATAAACTGTAATTTTATTGGACACATCAGTTAAAATGACATTTCCAATAATGAGAAATGGTTTGGCTTCAAATTTTAAGTTTACATCTTCAACAACTTGAACACAGAACCAAACACACTTGTCAGTCACAAATCTATATATTTTTGAGCTTAGAAAAAAAATCACAAGACAAATATAATGTGCTGGAGGGAAATCTGCCCATTTGAAAAAAAATGTGCACAAAAATACATCACTTTTGGAAAATCTGCATGGAAGTAGACAGAAATTTCTGTATGAAGCATAAAGATGACAATTCCAAATTGTCCTGGAAAGATGTGAGCTTCACTGAGAGGCTGCTTAAGAGATGTATGCATTCCTCATTTCCAATATTGTCTAACAAAAGAAAGGGTGAATCGTGCACAAGGCATGGGATGCACCTGACCATACTGGCACAGGCCTGCAAACTTGCCATTACACAGCTGTTACAGAGGTTTTCCTATGTAATTATCATGTTATGAGGCTCTGAGCTCAATATAGGTGGTGTGGATATTCATCTCTCTGTGTTAATGCTTTGGCACCATGCTCTTGTGTATTCTTCTCCTTGCTTCTTGTCCCTCCTCTGTTTCTCATCCCCTACAGCGCTGCAAACTGGAAGAGGAGGTGGCTGGAGCAGAGGAGCGTGGAGAGATAGCTGTGAAAGATGCCAAATGCAAACTGTTTGATCTGGAGGATGCTCTGCACAAGGCCAAGCAAGACATGGCCTGCCAGCTACGGGAATATCAGGAGTTAATGAATCTCAAACTGGCCCTAGATATTGAGATTGCCACCTACAGGAAACTGCTGGAAGGTGAAGAATGCAGGTAAAAGAGAGAGATGTTTCTGGAAAGAACAGGAGGGCTATTTATGAAGGTTTGCTGGAAAATCAAAGTATCAAAATCAAATTATTGGCAGTAGATTAGCAGACAGCAGATGGAAATGTTAGGTCTGTTTGTAAGTGTTGATAAAGTGAGGCAGTGTGGTATAATGATCTGAGTCTTGGACTAGGACTCTGGGAGACCAGAGTTTAAATTCCTGCTTAGCCATGGATACCCTTGGGCAACGCACACACTCTCAGGCTCAGGAGAGGGCAATAGCAAACCTTCTGTGAACAAATCATGCAGTGAGAACCCTATCATAGGTTTGCCTTAGGATTGCCATAAGTTAGAAATGTCTTCAAGGCATACAATGACAAGCTGATAAGGTGCTGAAGTCTGAACAAGAACTCAGTACTGAAAACTGCAAAGTGTAGAAATATTGGCCCCTTCAGTATTTCATATGTTCTCTTGAAGCAAATCTGACTCTTGTCTAGTCTGTACACACAAAGCTATATACAAGTACTGTGGGCCCTTGATTTCCACTGGGGCTTGGTTCCATGACCTTCTGTGGATACCAAAATCTGTGGATGTTTAAGTCCCATCAAGAACCATCAGAATTAAGCAGGGGTAAAGGTGGTGGTGATTTTCTTCTCAAGAATTCTCTACTGAAGCATGTGCTTAATGTTATCTATTAGTGAACTCTTAATATTTCTAAAGCAATAGCAATATAGCAAGTACATTTCTATACTGCTTATCAGTGCCTAAGTGGTTTACAATGTGTAAGCCAATTGCCCCCAACAAGCTGGGTACTCATTTTAGCGACCTATAGAAGAATGCAAGGCTGAGTGTCCCTGGGATCGAATTCACAACCTGTGGCTGTAAATTACTGCCGTACCAACATTTAACCATTGCACCAGCAGGAATCCCTAATATTTCCTTAATATTTCTGCTGTCTGGACACTGCAGCTTTCTTCGTTAAAGGCCCAGGTAACTCCAGCTGATATAAGTGTACATATGTCTGCCATGGTGGAGTACAGGGGTGAAAATCATGCAGATGCTGTTAGATTGCAACTCCCATCAGCCCCAGTCAGCATAGCTGGGAGTCGCAGTCTAACAACATCTGGAGGGCCACGTGAGCCCAGCCCACCATGTAGGAGCACATTCTGAAGTGCAACCATCCATCATGATGGTGCTTATAGCCCCCACCTCAACCCTGGAGAGTCCAAAAATGCAGATAGCAGGGTGGATACAGCCCAACAAACCAATTCTAACAGTTCATCTCCAACAGGTACAGGTCTTTTGGGGGCAGTTAATGAGTCTCAATTGCCCATTCAAAACTTCCCATTGTACTGCCCATTGTACTACAAGAATGGGCCTTGGCAGACGACTAAAAGAGTCGTCTGCGAGACCCGGAAGAGGAGGAGCCACCGCACGAGTGGCGCTCCTTCCTCTTCCTGAGGTCGCCCTGGGAGCTGCCGGCCCTCCGCACAGCCGGCGCTTCCGGGGCAACCTCCCGCCGCAGCGACCGCATGCGCTGCGGCGGAAAAGGCAGGGAAAGTGCACCCTACGTGTTTAGGGCGCACTTTCCCTGTCTTGTGGAAGGAGCGCTGATTTTGCGCTCCTTCCAGGGACGCTGCAGGAGTGCCGCGGTCTGGCTGCCGAGGTCCCGCGGCGCTCCGGACCAGGGCGTCCCCGACGCCCTGGTCTGCATCCCCCCTATGTTCCAGTACAACAAGCAGGGTGCTTCATGGTGACTCCACCACCACAAGGCAGTGACTTGTGTGAATCTTACTCCTGTTCCTCCTGCAGATGATCCAAGTTGGAGGGAGTTCTGTCACTGCTGAATCTCTGAAGATGGGGGTCAGGCCTGACAGATTTCCACCCTCTGCCCCCCTGACAACAGGGATAGCTTGCACCAAGATACTGTTGTAAGGAAAGTACATCTTCTCAAGCTGGTCTTAGGACTGCAGCTAGGTTTACAGGGAAGACAGAAGTCTGAGTAGGTTGACAGAGGAAAGCATCAACCCTGCAGATCAAAACATGCCATCACTTTGACCCTGCCAGCCCTGACTCCACTATTACACTGTGTGTCAGGTTAGAAATCCACATTCCAGTGCTATATGTTTTAGGCCACACACTTGAAACTGTTTGTGAATTGGCACTTCGTCTGATTTTCAATCTCTTTTCTTGAATTCCTTTCAGGATCGGTGATGGAGAATGTGCTGTGAACATCTGTAAGTAACTCAGGGAGACCCCCTTTCCCCAAACTGTTCCTGTTAATTTCTTTCTTTCTGATGGAACCTTCCTTAAACCTCACCATATGGCTCTTTCTTCTCTTCCCAGCCGTGCAAAAGAGTCAAGGAGCCGTTGTGTGCAACAGTGATCTCACCACTGAGCAAGGGAGAGGGGGAAGCATCCGGATGAATGAAAGAGACTCTTGCAGTCCCGGAGGTTTCAAACAAAACCTGTCACCAAGTGGTGCCCCCTGTGCAGATCCAGGTCCACCAGGTGGTGACATGTGTAGTCCCCCTCCTCCACCGCAACCGCATGGAATTGTCATCCCAATAGGGAAGGGCCCTAATGGGATTGTTGGAGCTCCACCAGTTCCTTGTGCCTCAAGAGGGTAAAGCTAGACAGGGGTTTCCTAGCACAGCGAAGCACATAAAGAGTCGTAGTATTATGCCAAATATAATATAACCATGGTAGTCTGTTACTGTCTAAAGAGATTTAAAGAAATCTAGGATCACTTTTGAGACTAACTGGAAGAGAGCAATTTCTAGCATAAGCTTTTGTGGATTCCAGTCCACTTTATCTGAGGACTTCTAAACAGTTCTGTCAGCATTAGCCTGAATCACCAATTCTTCTCTATCTCCATATAATCCCAGCATGAGCCCCTCTCAAGTCTTGCTATCTAATCTCAAATCAATTTCAGTTCAGAGTATGCCTGAAGTGAAGTCCCCGTGTCACCAGGGTCCTGTCTGCATGGCCCAAATAATACGGGAGCAGCTTGGAGCATTCTGCCCCTAAATCTGCCCCAATATCCCCCATTATCTGGGGCCCTTCATTACAACACCAGGTGGCTGCCCAGATACATGTCATGCTGTGGCATCTAGTGCCACCATGGCGAGTCACTCATTCTAAGGTCAGAATGAGGCTCTCAACATTGATCACATGGGAGATTATCACACGGGAGGCAAGTGCCTTCGTCCCATTATTAAATCTCCATTAAATCTTGTTAATAGCATGATCAGGGGAAAGATTATCACACCCCCACACACATCTCCTGTTCTTGTCCTGTCTGTAAATAGTAATGGCGGCTTCATTTGGTATTAACGGAAACTCCAGAAATTATCACACAAGAGGCATAGAGTCCTTCTCCCGTCCTTCTCCTGTCCTTCAACTCTTCTAATCATGCGATCAGGGGCCAAAGATTATCACACCCCCATGCATTTCTCCTATCCTTCTCCCATGTGTAAAGTGTAATGGAGCCGTCCCCACACACTTCTCCCATCGGTAAAGTGTAATGGAGCTGTCATTTGGTATTAATGGAAGTTCCTGTTAATACCAAATGACAGCTCCATTACATTTTACTGATGGGAGAAGTGCATGGAGACAGCTCCATTACACTTTACACAGGGGAGAAGGACGGGGGAAGCACTTGGGGGTGTGATACTCTTCGCCTCCCGATCCTCAATTAGCAGAGTTTAAGGACGGGAGAAGGATGCTGTGCTTCCTGTGTGATAATCTCATCCCGTTAATATCAAATGACGGGTCCATTACAGTTTACAGGTGGGACGAGAACAAGAGAAGCGTGCAGGGTGTGATAATCTTCCCCTCAATTGTGCTACTAGGATAATTTAATGGTGTTTTAAGGATGGGAGGAGGATGCTTGGCTCCATGTGATAATCTCCATGGCTAGGTGCCTTGTGAATGACTTGCTCCTGCGGCAGTGGCCAAAACAGGCAACACAGGGGAACGAATTGCAAACAGCCACTCTGGACGTTTTCACACGGGGCAAAAGGAGGACGCTAGCCGGCCTCCCGCCGGCCTCACTCCGGCTCCATTTCCCGTGTGTTCACACACGCGCGGCGGCAAACCCCGCCCCTTCCGGTGTCACCCCTGCGTCCGGCCGGCTTTTCGCTCGGTGTGTTCAAACACACGTCCGGCCTCACTCCGGCAGCGGCAGGCTAATTCCTGGCTAACTCCGGCTTCAGGTAATTCCGGGTGGCAAAAGGAATTAGCCTGCCGCCGCTGGAGTCATTCCGGTGTCAGCGGCACGGGGTCCAGCCGGCTTTAGGGGAAGGGCTCCAGCCGGCTTTAGGGAGCCCCGTGTGAAAACGTCTCTAGTGTTGCAATGAAGAACTCTGGATCTTCCAGAACTTCCAGGAAGGGAATGGTGAAACAAGAGTCCCTTGCTGTTCTGAAGCTTTCCTAAAAACTTATTACGGTGGGTGTTGCTTGTTTCAGAGTAATTGATTAGAAAAGTCATGTTGCAACTGCTAAAATGTTGCGGTATATTGAGAGTTTACTAAAAAATAAAATAAAAAAAAGTAATGCTATGTCTGCCTGGTAATTAAAAGGAGGGGCAACCCTTTTGGTCCCAAGTACTTGGAGACATCAGAGTGAGGCAAGCTCTGCCCCAAGACCTGCCCTTTCCTCTGATATCATCAAGGCCCACTTCCAAGTATCAGCCAAAGTACTTTGTATGGTGCTTGCCATCTCAACTGATTGAAGATGAAAATGGGATTTTTTTTTTTTTTTAACAGGGAGATGTTTCTGTCCCAGTTGAGGATAGTGAGCAGTGCAGATGGGGAAGTCTAATTGTTTTCTCCAATAAGTGATCAGAGTAAGATTGTCCCCCAGCCACCATCTGCCTTGTGTCTTCCTTACTAGAAAGACTGGCAGTCCAGGCATGGGAGGGGGAAGCCCCACTGCTCTCTCTTGTCAGTGATCACCAATAACAGATGAGATTCTCTGCTGTGCTTTGTCTCTCCAGGCTAGGAAGGTATACAGTATTTCCCATTCCAGTTGGAGGAAGGAGTGGGAATTGGGAGAAGGACTTCCCCACAAACTTTGCAGGCCCGATGAGATCTAAGACCAGAGGTCTCTTTGATTTAAAAATATACAGCTTCTATATTTGGATGTCCCATTTTGTTATTTTAATTAATAGCCAGGTCAGGTTCATTGTTCAAAAATTTGTCTTTTTTAATGTTTGGTCTATGCTGTACACTGGTTTATAATACTGGCTGTTTATTCAAGCACAGGATATATAACCTAAGCCTTTTAGCAAAAAGAGACAAAGCATTCTCTATGACAATGGTGAAGGAATTCAGACAGGTTAAATGTTGGCAATTGAAGAAAGCAGTCTTCTTTGGGGAATGGGCAAGGGATGCTGGGTTGCAATTTATGACTCTACAAGCTTGTATTTCAATGAAAGAACTTTGGCTTTGCATGCTTGTTAGCAAAAAAATAGCAAATGAGAAAACTGTGTGAACCTGTTTTCAATAAAGTAATTACCTAAAATTCTAGTCTACAAACTTTTTATTTTCTTTTTTTTAAAACTAAGCAACAGTAGAGTTGATGGTAGGTTTGGGCCACTTCCCAAGTATTTCCCAGCATCTTTGAATCTGTGGATAATCTCACAGCTGCCTTCAACCACCATATCCATTATCTGAAACCTGTATCATCAAGTGATAGTATGCAAAGGTGGAGAAGCTATCACCAATGGAGTCTCATGGATGGAGCTTTCCTGTCTTTTTTCATAACCTTAAATGTGGGACAACTTCACCAGTTCAATTGCCAAGGCACCATGTTGGCAAAATGAGTGAGCCAGATGGTATAGCATTGGATTACTTACACTGAGGAACTAATGTCATAATCAGTTTTGGGATGGCATTAGTCTCCACACTTAACCAACAATTTTGGTGCTGTCTGTCTGGTCCAAGGTACATTTTGATAGCCAAGTATGTATTGTAACAGTTGCATAGTCACATACCCTTCCCAAAAGAGAATCCAAAAATGGAGGCAGGTGACTTGTTCTATCTCTATATGTACAAATACATTTTCTATTAACAATAGTGGTAGCTAACAGCAATATATTGTTACTGGGAAGATCTATTTTTGCCTCCCTCAGCTACAGTGTGAGTTGCCCCTAAACTCAGAGGGAGCAGGAGAAGCTGAAGGAGGACAGACAACTTTCCTATTCATTGAAAAATAATAGCACTTCTTCCCTACAAGCTTTGACTAAGTATAAAATCATTCCCACATAGAGACCAAGGCCCTGTCTTCACAGACCAGGATACTCCAGAGGCAGTCCAGAGCATCCTAGCCCCAGAGCTGCCCTGATCTCCTGCTATAATCTAGCCCTCTGTTCTCACACCAGGTTGGCTGTCTTCATGGACATCCCAATGAGCTGCCTGGTGCATCTGCCACCACCATGGGTCGCTCACTTTTGAGGTCAGAATGAGGCAGACTGTGATGATCACATCAATGGGCACTTTGTTCTGACCTCAGAGGAAGTAACTCACAGCAGCAGTGGACATGCCAGGGAGTGCAGTGGGATGCTGATGTAGCCACCTGCCCCTGTGTGGGAATGGAAGGCTCTAGATTTTCCCAGATGATCCAGAGTAAGATGTAAGGGGGTTGTATGTGTTTGGTGTAATGCAGTCATTCAGACTGTTTATACCAGAACCTTGGAGTGTGGTGGAGTCTCCCTCTTTGGAGGTCTTTAAACAGAGGCTAGGTGGCCATCTGTCAGGGATGCTTTGATTTTGAGTTCCTGCATGGCAGGGGGGATGGACTGGATGGCCCTTGAGGTCTCTTCCAACTCTATGATTCTATGATTCTAAGTTTGGAGACATGAGTCATCCAAAGGATGCCACCAAAATGGGAATGGGACTGGGGCAGGACAGAAAGGGACTGGATGGGACTCACCCATCTATTCCCATTCTGTCTCTTTTCTCTCCCCTACAGCTCAACCAGGAATTTCTATAGGATCCTAGAACTGAGTGGAGCTCAGAATCTTTACACAGAAGAATCCACTCTTGTTTGCTTCAAGGCATCTTCATTTCAGCAGCACTGGTCAGGGAGACACTGAGAAAAGGGGAGCGTCTCTCAGCACTGGACAGAAGAAAGGTCTTATCTCTCTGATCACTGTTGATCAGAAACAAGGCCTTTCAGCTGGGAGAGAAGGAGAGACCTGGGAAGGAGCCTGGAGGGAGAGATGGAAACCTCCTGAGAACTATACATGGTCTCCCAGCTATTGTTTCTACATCCCTGCCCCAGGCCATGCCTAATAAAGGGTGTGTCTATACTAACAGGAAAACTCAGACTCACCTTGTAGCAGCAGCACATTTTTCTGGTCCATAGTGACCCCTTTAATGCCACACTCACCATGGCAAGATCAGAGTAACCTGCCACACATTGCCCTCAGATGAGCACGCATTGGTATGAAAGGGTGGTCCTACAATTATCACGTGATCCATACTTCACAGTGTTTTTGGCCACATGCCAGCCAAACATCTGATTATCTGGATTTTCCAGGCAAATGCAGGGTAAAAAGACATTCTTTTTTAATTGGATTTTTGGTCAAAAGCTCTGCATTGCCTGTGAATCTTCACAAACATGGTGTGCCTGGGTTGTAGTGGCTACAAGGTGAGTACAGTTTATTTTGGACAATGTAGACATGCACATAATGATTAAAGCACCAAGCTTATCTGCTATTTTGTAGAGGAGCTGAATGAATGCTTTTTTTTTAACTTTGTTTTTTCTTGAAAAACATCTGAAGCATTTCTTTTTCTGCCATCCAATCACCCTGCTTCTTGGGCTTTCTCCCCAGAAAAAAAAAATGACATTATAGAAGTCCTGAGGCTTTTACTGAAAACTGAAACTACCTTTGGAAATTTATAGCATAACTTAATCCAAGCAGTATAAACAAGAGGAGGTAAGGTGTCTCTTGCAGCAACTCTGTCTGTACTAAGCAGTTAGAGATCTTCAAGCCACGGTACGTCTGGAAATGGTTCCTCCCACCTTTCAATTTTTAAATTTCCTGCAGTACTATAGCACCCAAATATACTGCATTTTTGTGCTTGGTGGATTTCCTTACACATACATACTGTCCTGTGCTCTGTCTGCATGGCCAGGATACTCCAGGAGCATCCCAGAATATTCAAGCCCCAGAGCTGCCCCAACCTCCCCCTGTTATCTGGAGCCATTGATTTTGATGTCAGGTGGCTGTTCACACATTCATTTTACTCTGCACCTGGTGAGGCAACCACCATAGTGCATCACTGGCTCTGAGGTCAGACCAAGAAGCCCTGTGTCAGTTACATAACTGGGCGCCTTGTTCTGACATCGGAGTGAGCAATGCATAGCAGCAGGGCTGTGCTAGGTGCCAGAGTGGGATGCATTTTAAACAGCCACCTGGCATCGCAATGGAGAGCTTCCTGAAACAAAGAGGAAGGTTTTTTAAACTCTGTGCTTTATAGACTATAGCAAAGCCTTTGCATAGATAATGGAAAACTGTGGACTGCCCCTAAAGACATTATACATTGGATAGTCCTGATGAGGAATCTGTACTCAGGACAAGAAGCTACTGTCAGAACAGAACACCGAGAAACCGAATGGTTCCCAATTGGCAAAGGAGTCAGACAAAGCTGAATCTTATCACCCTACCTGTTCAGTTTATATGCAGAACATATTGTAAGAAAAGCAGGTTTGGACACAGAAGAAGGAGGAGTGAAAATAGGAGGAAGGAATATTAACGATCTAAGGCATGTCGATGATACCATAATAGCAGAAAACCTCACAGACCTGGAACAACTACTAAGGAAGATCAAAGAAGAAAGTGCAAAGGCAGGCTTAATGTTGAACATAAAGAAAATAATGACCACAGAGAATCTACACAAATGTAACCTAGACAATGAGGAAATAGAAATAGTAAAAGAATTCTCATACCTGGGATCAAACATTGAGAGGAACAGGGACTGCAGCCAGGAAATCAGAAGGATATTAAGAATGGGAAGAGCAGCTACGAAAGAAGTAGAAAAGATTCTAACATGCAAAGATATACAACTGAGCACAAAAGTTAGAATCACACAAGCCATCCTATTACCATGTATGGATGTGAGAGCTGGACAGTTAAGAAAGAAGATAGGAAGAAAATCAGTTCCTTTGAGATGTGGTGCTGGCAAAGAGTGTTAAGGATCTCATGGACAGCCAAAAAGACAAACAAATGGGTCATGCAGCAGATGAAGTCAGAAATCTCCCTGAAAGCCCAGATGACAAAACTTAGGCTGTCATATTTTGGACATATCATGAGAGGAAAAGACTCATTAGAAAAAAAACAATAATGCTGGGAAAGGTGGAGGGAAGCAGAAAGAGAGGAAGGCCACATGCTAGATCAGGGGTCGGCAACATTGACTAACCTGGGGCTGGTTGCTGGTCCCCAGGTCTTCCGGCGGGCAGTGGGGGGGGGAAATGGCAGTGCATGCACTCACGTGCACGCGCGCAGCCCCCCCTGCCGCCACCTGCCGCCACTGCCATGCGCGCTGACACCGCCACCACGCGCACCACATTGCAGCCATCATTTTGTTTGCCAAAAAGGCAGGCGTGACTCGTTTGCGCATGTGTAGTACTGCTGCGCATGCGCAAACGAGTCACTGGCACCATTTTGGCAAACAAAATGACGGCTGCGACACGCATGGCGGCACAGCAGTGTGGTTCGGCGGGGGCTGGTCGGTGGGGGTTGGCGGGCTGGGTGCGGCCCGTGGGCCGTAGGTTGACGACCCCTGTGCTAGATGGATGGACTCTATTAAGGAGTCACAAGTATGAATTTGCAGGAACTAAGCAGAGCAATGCAGGATAGGGACTGTTGGAGATGTCTCATACACAGGGTCTCCATGGGTCAAAAACAACTCAAGGGCAATTAACAACAACAATAAAAAAATTAAGAGTTGTATGCAGCGGGTTTGGCACTGATATTGTCTGGTCTGTTTGTACCAGACTCAGGTATTGGATCTGGCATCTGTCTCACATTGAGAGGACAGAGGGGGGATGATTTCTTTGGCCCATGCAGACATAGCCTTGGAATGACACTTTTGTTGTTCTTAACTGTCCTCGAGTCAATCTCGACCCACGGCAACCTTATGGATGAGACATCTCAAAGACTCCCTGTCCTTCACTGCTTTGCTTAACTCCTGCAAATCCTGAATACCCATGACCTCCTTAATAGAGTCCATCCATCTGGCATGTGGCCTTCCTTTGTTCCCACTTCCCTCCACCTTTTCCAGCAGTATTGTCTTTTCTAATGAGTCTTCTCTTCTCATGATGTGTCCGAAGTACAACAGCCTCAGTTTGGTCATCTTGGCTTCCAGGGAGGTTTCCGGCTTGATCTGCTCTAGGACCCATTTGTTTGCCCTTTTGGCTGTCCATGGGATCCTCAGCACTCTTCTCCAGCACTACATCTCAAATGAGTTGATTTTCCTCCTATCTTTTTTCTTGACTATCCAACTCTCACATCCATACATGGTAACAGGGAATATAATGGCTTGTATGATTCTCATTTTTGTGCTGAGTTGTATGTCTTTGCATGTTACGATCTTTTCTAGTTCTTTCATAGCCACCCTCCCCATTCTTAATCTTCTTCTGATTTCCTGGCTGCGGTCCCCATTCCGATCAATGTTTGATCCCAGATATGAGAACTCATTTCCTATTTCTATTTCTTCACTGTCTAGTTTGAATGTGTGTAAGTTCTCTGTGGTCATTATTTTTGTTTTCTTTATGTTCAATATTAAGCCTGCCTTTGCACTTTCTTTTTTGATCTTCCTTCCCAGGTATGTGAGGTTCTCTGCTAGTATTATGGTGTCATCTGCATATCTTGGATTGTTGATATTCCTTCCTCCTATTTTCACTCCTCCTTTTTCTGTTTCCAAGCCTTCTTTTCTTATAATATGTTCTTCATACAAGTAGGAAAGATAGGGCAAAAGGATACAGCCTTGTCTGACTCCTTTTCCAATTGGGAACCATTCTGTTTCTCCATGTTCTGTTCTGAAAATAGCCTCTTGTCCTAAGTATAGATTCCTCATCAGGACCATCAGATAAATGACACTATGGGGCTATGCAGATGGGCGGCTCTGGGCCACCCCTGCTAGAGGCAGATCAGGGCCACGGCAACCCCATGCCATGGCCCCGATCCTTCCTTTTGCCATCCCTAAAAGAGTGGCAAAATGCTGCTCCTTTTAGATGCAGCAAAAGGCCACCCTAAGAGCTGGCGCTGTGGCTCTTCTTCACCTTTTTGGTGCAGCATGTCTGTATGTTGCGCCGGGAGGGCATCCTGACACCGTGCACCATGCAAATGGGTGCACCGCATCAGAACGGCATCAGGGTGGGGTTGGGGTGGCCGGCGTGTGGCTGCCCTGCGCCAACTCCACCCCCAGGCTGGTCCTTTAAACTGGTTTGCAATGCCCCTATATCTATCTAGACCAGGGGTAGGCAACCTTTCTCCTTTAAGGGCCGAGGGACTTCAGCTCCCAGAAGCCTCAGCCATGTTGGCCAATAGTCCCATGTTGGCCAATAGCTCCTGGGATTCTGAGAGCTGAAGTCCCTCGGCCCTTAAAGGGGAAAGGTTGCCTACTCCTGATCTAGACAATGGAGAATGCAGAAGGCACTCACACACACATACAAAAGCCATTTGGAAAATTGAATGGAATGGACTGTTTTATAACCATAACTCTTGCTTAGTGACACTGTAGCCAAGGATGTTATTAGGGGAATTTATAATTAGCTCCAATTATGAGAGGGGCTGGCTACGACAGCCCTGCGGATATCGCCTCCCAATATGTATACCAAGCAGACCAGGGGATTTGAGAAATGGAGCAGAGACAGGCTTCTCCAATGAATATCTTGATTTATTATTAACAAGGGCAACACACATGATGCACAAATATACACACACTCATACAAGGCTCAAGAAGGTCAGTGGTTAGCGTGGAATAGGAATTCAGACATCACTAGGGTAATACTCACCTGAAGACGAGACTTGCCTCTGGGGAACCTGATGGGGAAGAATGGCAATGGGGACAAGTCCGTTCCACAGAGTGGATTTGAACGGAAATGCCAGTAGCTAGTTTCAAAGGTCAAACCGACGTGGAGTAGTTTAGACCTCAAACACTGACTGGCAAAAGTCCAGGGTTCTTATAGGGCTAAAGGGGAGCCTAGGCAAAAGTGTTAATTACTATGTCGACATCTGGATGTAAGGGTCTGATCTGTGTCTTAATCCAGTCTGACAACATCCTGAGGGGGTAAGCATTACACCTCTTGATTGCTTAGGCATAATGATAATCTCATCTGCGACTGCCTAGACTGTCTGGGGGACAATATTTGCTAAGGATGACTACATCTTAGGTGTGGTGCGCACATGTCCTCTTACTTCACCCAAGCTGATGGGCAACCAGAGTTCATCCAGGGGTCATACAGGAGTATTATTAATACCTATATTTAATATTAAAAGCACCATTGGTAACAACAACAGTAAAGCTGGAGACTTTCTCTTCCACCTAACTGTGTTCACACATAAGGTGGAGAATTCCACAAGGCCATTTGTGCCCAGCTTTGCTTGGTGCAGGGTAACGCCTGTGTTTATGAGAATGACATTTGAGCTTTTGAGGATTAAAAGAAAAACTTGTCAATTGGTGCAACCAGATTGATTTAAAAGACCAGAAGTTCCTAGATTTTGTTCCCATTTTTCCTCAGTTTTATTTTGGAGATCCATACATGTTTTGTCAGAATATTTTCCCTCTGCTCTGGTACAGTCAGAAATCTTTTCTAACTGCTCCCCAATTTTATTTATTTTAACTTAGTATAAAATCAGAAAAGAACAGGAACAAAATCTGGGACAGCAGAATGTTTAGGCCAAAACTGGGGTATGGACCACTGAACTCCATTTTAAGATTGTTCCATGCTTCTGGTAATTTCTCAGCATCAACCCCACCATACAATGGATGGATATACTCTGAGAAGCCAAGTCCTGTGTATGACAGTTTATGGAGTGCCCTAGTAATAAAATTACAGGCTGTAGAGATTTTATGATCAAACTATCATAGTGCAGCTACAGCTTCAGTGAGAAAGCAAATGATTGTAATTGCAAAACATTATGTGGGGTAATCCACTTTGCAACATGTACTCATTTTGGCCATGATTAATTACTTGATTCCTAGCCCCTAAATACCAGAGATGTTACTCCATAAGAAGATTTTAAAGAGCTGTAGCTTTATGATTCTCTTTTGCATGATGGAGAAAATGAAGGTGGAATGACAACAACTCATCCTAGATCACCTGTTTTAATAGGAGAGAGAATGGGTTTGTAAATTAACAGCTACATTTGGACTACATTAAGAGATGCAACATTTCTTTCGACATTGTTGCTGATCTTTTTCTTTTTCCATGAAATCTCTGCAAATGTTTTATCTTATTAGGAGACTCCAATCAGAAACCTCTCGCTGTCTTAGGCATTTGTAACTTCCCCTGTGCCACTAGTTGGATTTTTTTTTCTAATTCAGAAAGGTCATATGCAGTTCATGCTTTCAGAAACAGAGTTGTATCTGTGCCACCTTTGCACATGGCTGTGCAGTATACCTGTTTGCACATAGATTATGTGCATTGTGCATGGATGCACATGGATGCTCATACATGTCGTGTATCTTTGTGTGTTTGATTGGCACTCATTTGTGCAATATGGCAATTCATTAACAAGATGGTGTTGCACAACCTTAGCATAAAATTATGCTCCAGCTCCTTGATGTACGATCTTGACTTCTGACTTCACCTTTAATTTAGTATCTGATATTTTTTTCTAAATATGTTCTCCCCTTGCTTGAACTTAATATGCAGCTCCAGCCCACTTCCTACATTACACACACAAAGGGGGCCTTGAACAGAGCAAGGAGTAGGAGTACCATACTCTGAGCCTGCCCCTGATGTCCTATGACCAGCATTGCCCCCCAGTATTCATTTCTTGATTGTGGATATCCAAAAATGAACCTTTATGCTCATAGGAGGGACTGTGGTGCCATTGGCATGCTTGTGAAATGAGAGCTCCTGGTCCTCTAAGCAGCTGCTCACATGGAGGTTTTCCACTTCCAATAGCCTCAGAGAGACATTTTGCTGTCTGAGATGAAGAACTAAACAGATTCCCCCATTCTATATATAGAAGGATCTGATTTTAATGTAGGCTGGGGGGTTCTGGGAGTTGTGGTTAAAAAAAATTAAATGGTAATAAGGAGTGAGGCTGCATAACCTAGACCCACGACATCCACACTCATTCACATCCTATCTGTGTGCAGCCTCACACCTTATATCCAAGTAATGAGTGAGGGGATTTGAGTGAAACTCCTCTTGACACTCTCTTATACCTATGCAATGCAAATGGCCTTGGATTGATTTAAGAGCCATTGCATAAGAAACCATTTCAGTGACGGCCACATTTGCCCTCTGCCATGGTAGGAGTGATGGCAGTCTCCACTGAGAGTGACCCCATAGGTGAAGGTGCGCACAGCATGTTGGAGAGCTTGTCACTGTTTTTAACAAGTGAGTGTTCCTTTTGTGCTTATAACTGATTTCTTAATGCTTCAACTTCATGGAGAGCTGCTTTCTCAGCAGCTTAGAGATTTTGCAAAAGATCCCATTATTTCATGCAGCAAACACTCGCCTACATCAAAGAGGCCTTTCATCTGCAGTCAACAAATCTAATAATTAAGACTTGGCAGCTTTTTTGTTGTTTTGGAAAGAGAGATAGATAAATAGAATGAGAGAGAGGGAAGAAGGAGAGAGAAGGGGGTGTATCACAGGTTGGTCTATAAACTGAGCCATAGGGAGGTAATACAGCCAGTTGTCAGTATAACTGGAAAAAGTAGGCGAGTCAAATCCAAGCTTCTTGATTCATCTGTGTTAATTACAAGTCTTCTTTCCTTGTGTAAAAAAAAAGGGAAGGGTGGAAAAAACATTTTAATATGGCATTGTAAGTAGAGTAAACAAAGGATTTGTGAAATCCCTGTAACTTTTTCATGTGCCAGATGAGCAGCCATGGGGTGGTGTGGTGAGCATACAGCATTACAGGACTTGGTTCCCTTAATCGTCCCAAGCTAATAAATTCTGGGAAATTGCTTGTTCCCTTATTTTTATGCTGACCAAACCCAGCTGGCCCAAACAGATATAAAGTACCTCTTTCTCATTTGGGAACCACAATATCTCTGCACCTTTCACTCTGCAGCTCTTCTTTCCCCCTCTTGCATCTTCTCTTCTCCTGCCAAGCCATGTCTTGTCATTCAGTCCCTGCCTGTGGCCCTAGAAATTTCAGTTCTTGTTCAGCTGTCCCACAATCCACAAGAAATACATCTCGGATGAGCAATCCCTGCTCTACCCGAGATGTTGGGATCAGTTATGGAGGAGCAGGTTGCTTTAGTACCAGGAGTCTAGGAGGAATCAGACCTTGTGGCCCCAGAATTGCTGTTGGAAACTGCCTGTCTCCAAGATGTGGATATGGCTATCAGAGTGGATATGGCTATTGTGGTGCTGGATATGGCTGTGGTTACAGGCACCCTGGGATTTGTATGCCTTGCTCCCCAAATATCACCCCTGTGACTTGCAACTCAGCCCTTCTGCAACCGCTCAACCTGGGGATTGATGCCACAGCCCAAGCAGCCAAGTGCCAAGAGAAGAATCAACTGCAGTGCCTCAATAGCAAGTTGGCATGTTTCATTGACAAGGTAAGTTGGACAGGGCCATGAAAAAATGCTTTAAACCCAAGGATGGATGATTAAGCTCTGTTCTTTAAATATATTTCTGAAGCAGACAGTAACAGTTACAAAGGATACATGGCCAGAAGGAGGAGGATCCTGCCTGCAAAAGATATCCTCCCCACTGTATACCATCTTAACTAAAGAGTGAAACAACAAGTAGTATGACTAACATCTCCAATTGTTTTTCTCCTGTTTGGTTTGTAACATCTTTCCTGATGAAGAAGAAGCCCATGAAACTTCAAAAACTTGCAACAAGTATATTGTGCATTTTGGTTGGCCAATAAATGTTTCACTGATGGGTTTTTGTTTGAATTTGCTAAATGGCCAACACAGCTACCCCTGAATGTTTTAAGGGATACTGGAGTATATATTGGCCTGTTACATGCTGTAGGACTGGGAAAACAACCCATTCCCATTCCCATCACTCCCTTCTTGTGTAACTAGCAGACTTTCCTATGAACCAGCTTAGGCTGCATCTGCACTGCAAAAAAATGCCTTTTGACACTGCTTTAACTACCATGGCTCAATGGTATGGAATTCCAGGATTTGTAGTTTTGTGAGTTATTTAGCCTTCTCTGTCAGAGAGCTCTGGTGCCACAGCAAACTACAAATCCCATGGCAGTTAATTCTGCAGGAAATTACTTTGATTATTACTTTGGAATAGTGCAGAGTCACATTGTGTGAGCTGTGAAATAAATATTTATATAAATTATATATTCATAGGCCACTGAGGAAGACAGTAGTCGAAACGCGTCTGGCCTTGGTTTATGAATTTTTATTTTACCTTTTTCTGCATTTGCAGACTGTTTAGTGGGGTAAATGTTACCCTTATAGAAATTTGGCCTGGTTTTGAACCATAAGTGTTTTTTAAGGGCATTGTTATCTTTTCATAAATTTAGCCCTTGATTTTTTGTGCCTT
The DNA here is from genome assembly GCA_026167975.1 of Phrynosoma blainvillii. Taxonomy (NCBI): domain Eukaryota; kingdom Metazoa; phylum Chordata; class Lepidosauria; order Squamata; family Phrynosomatidae; genus Phrynosoma; species Phrynosoma blainvillii. The sequence continues at coordinate 202,419,236 of JANUYF010000002.1, read as the reverse complement.
TTATTTCATTTTCATTATTGGCACGTGATTTAGTGGGGTAATTTTACCCTTTTAGTAATTATAAAGGTTTTTCTGCTCCAGGTTTTTGGTCATTTCTTACATTATTGTTTTTGAAGTTGGGTGGGGCATTGTTGTTTATACTCTTTTGGCATAACCCCTTCTTTGGGTTCTTTGGTATACATCTTAGTTAATTCTGCAGTGCAGATGCAGCCTCAGGCTATACTGGTCTTTCACTGCTCTGACCCTGCTCTTAAAATGACTTTCTGATTACTGATCCGAGGTCTGTTTCTACCCACAATATCCATGCTATTCATGCTTTGGGTGACAGGTCCGATTCTTGGAGCAGCACAATATGATGCTGAAGACCAAATGGGACTTCCTGCAAGAGAGGAAGTGTTGTAAAAGCAACATGGAGCCCATGTTTAATGAGTATATTGCCAACCTGAAGAAAGAGCTGGATTGCCTGGAATGTGAGAGAGCACAGTTGCAGGCAGAAATGAAAAACTGGAGAGAGACTATGGAACTCAACAAAAAAAAGTGAGTGTGTTTATTGTCATGGGCCCATGATAAGAATGATAGGTTCAATAGCAGTAGCCCAGGTGCCAGACATGTATGGTGACCCACCAGGGATGTGATAAATTTCCTGCTTGCCTGGGATTAAAACAATTATAGGATGGGATGAAGACACCCAAAGGCCACAGTGCCCGGTTAATAAACAGCAATTACCAAGTTGGGCATTTTTCCTCCAACTCTTCCTTCCAGCCCTTGTTATAGCTCTGCCATATTTAGAGGTACAAGAAAGAACACCTCTTCTCAGAGCTTGGAAAAATAATTTTTTAAATTAGATTTTACAGCAGACATGGAATTCTAGGAGTCATAGCCCCAAAATGTAATTTTTGTCTGCTCTGTCTCATGAAACACAGCTTCATACGAGTATTGTTGTCCAAGCAGGGTGGAACCTGTGAACTTTAGGAAGTCCAGGGGTTGATGAATATGGAACTGAATAATCTTTTCAAGGAGATTATTATAGTAGGAAGGCTTTTAGTACTGAGGAAGGCTTTGCATGTGTGTCAGATGGCTCCCTAAGCACAGCAAAAGGAGTGAAAAGAGCAAACAATTAGCATAAGGTGTGCACATGCCAATTCAGATGTTTAGGTACAAGTGTGGAAGCAATAATTGTAATTTAAATAGAAGCCCAGAATATATCTCACCATGGTAGGAAAAGCTATGTCCTCATAGGTAGCCTTGGTGGTGCAGTGGTTAAATGCCAGTACTGCAGCCACATGGTTGTGAGTTCGGTTGTGAGTCTTCAAGGGCGACTCAGCCTTCTGTCCTTTCATAGGTCAGTAAAATGAATACCAGCTTGTTGGGGGCAATTGGCCTACAATTTATAAGCCATTTTGAGACTGCTTAGTTCAGTATGAAGCGGTATAGAAATGTAAATGCTATTGCTATTGCTATTATTCATATACCTATCTGCTCAGCCTTCTGTCCAAGTGTTAAAAGTTGATGGGCAACTTGAAGGCCCTTCCTGGTCCCCCTTCTTGTGGCTTTCCATCTCCATCTTCAAACCAGACTTCATCTTAAATCTAGTAAATAGTGAATTCTTTCAAATATGAAGAAAAAATGTTTCACTTCCCTTACCAGGTTTGAAGAGGAGTGCCACCGACGAACATGTGCTGAAAATGAGTATGTGTCCATTAAAAAGGCAAGTGGCAAGAACACTTCTGAAAAGTGCCCTTTGTTTCTGTACTTAGCTGTGTTTTAGGGTTTTTCTATTTTCCAAGTCTTGATTGGTCACCATGGTCAAGCATTGACATTTCTTCCTAAAAAATTTCAACATTTCCCCCTTTAAATTCCATATTTATACAGGAGGTGGATTGTGTCTTCATGGACAAATCAGAAAAGGAAGCTAAAGTGCAGGCTTTGATGAAAGACCTCTGCTTTTACAAGTCCACTTTTGATCAGGTAAGATGCTATCTTCTTCTATACCTGCAATGATATGACCCTAAATGTGGATTCTGAGGAAGGATTTCTGAAGCTCACAAAGAAATCTGGATCAAGATTGGGGTGAACTGAGATGTTACAGCACTTCATACTTAAAGTGGATGCTTTGGCTTTAGCTTCCATATGGATGGATCTGTAGGTGGCTGAGAGACCATTTGAACTGGCTTTGTAGGTTGAGTACTAAGAGCCAGCATGGTGTAGTGGTTTAACTGTGCAACTGTGATTCTAGAAATCAGGCCTGAGATCCTGCTCAGCCATGGAAACCTTGAGTGAGTCACACACTCTCAGCCCCAGAAAACCCCATGATAGGGTTGCCAAAAGTCAGAAACTCCTTGAAGGCACACAACAACAAACCTCTATCATTGCCATTAGCTGCAAGAGTGGAATGGTGCTACTCATAATCTAGCCAGCTAAAACTAAAATGTTCTGCAGCGGTATGGTGCTCCCCCTCAGAAGCTATTATCAAGTTACAACTATAGCATAGAAGGCATGAGTGAATTAGCCCATAGTCTAACCTTCCCTCCTCACATCAGGTAACATGATCAATGGTGAGGAATCATGGGAAATTGATAGAAAACATCTGGAAAATTCCAGAGTGAGAAAAGTTGCCTTTGTCTTACTTTAGTGTAGAGGCACATAGCACAGTGTGGGACTGCCTCATGCATGCCATCCTGAGATTTCAAGAAGGATGGTGAGATAAAGTATGGCTGATTAGTAAGGATATAAAGAATATTTGTGAGTTTTCTCAACCTAGTAAGAAAGGGGGTCCCAACACACTGTCTCAGCACATTGAGACACCCCACTGGAAGACTGTCAGATGCTGCAAAATTTGGCACTGCAGCACAACAGTAACAAGATGAGTGATTTGTGTGTATGTGTGTGTCTATGTGTGTGTGTATGCAGCAATAACAAAAACATTGCATTTTGCACAAAAACATTCAGTTTCTTTCTTGTACAGACACCCTCTCCTTTCATGAAATTTACGCCATAAAAATCCCCAAAAATAATAATTTAAAAATGCACAAAAATGGTTAAAATCTTCCTCAGTGGTGAAAAAACTTTTGAAATTTTTCATCCTTGCACCTGAGAATGAAGGAATCAAAGCTGTGCATTCCTGATGATTAAAATTGCCTCTGGGGAAAAGAAGGGAATAAGGAGAGGAAGGGACAAGCCATTATCTAGGCCAGAGGTTTTCAGGTTTAGATTCCTAGGATATTTTGGGGTTGCAATTCCCAAAATCCTTTCCCACTTATTATGCTGCCTGGGGATTCTGAGAGTCATAGTCTGACAACATCTGGGAACTCAGGGCTGGGAATTCTTGGTCTAGACTAAGGGGGGATGCAGACGGGTGGCCCTGGGCCACCCTGGAAGTGGAGGATTGGGGCTGAGGCTGCCCCATGCCTCGGCCCCAATCCTCCCTCTTGCCGGCCCTGAAAGGAGCGCGAAAATGCCACTCCTTTCAGAGCCGAAAAATAGGGTACCCGAAGAGCCACCACGTGACTCTTCTGTGCCCCTTCCAGCACAGCACATTAAGACGCTGCGCCGGGAGGACATCCTAATGGCACGCACCATGATGACATCTTCGGGGATGAGTTGAAGCGGCTGCTGTGCAGCTGCCTCTCCTCATCCCTACCTCCAGGATGGCCCAAAGGGCCATCTGTAGAGGTCCTAAGTTGAGCTCAAGAGGCTTTTAGGTCAAGAGCTTTATGAGCCAAGCTCCCACAACTTTAGATTATATTTATAAAACAATGGAAATCTATTATGCATGACTGACTTTTGGCATGAATAGATTCCCACAACATTTCACCTGGCAAGCTGTCACATGTTTCTGGGATGTTATCCAGAAGGTGAATGGGTAGTTGAAACTTGAAAGGGCAACCCACTCCCCATATTGACTGAAGATCATATGTGTTCTTCTGTCTCCTCTGGTATAGGGGACTTTGAGGACTGGACTATGAATCTGGAGACCAGGATTCAATTCCCTCTCAGTTATGAAATGTGATGGGTGACCTTGGGCAAGTCACATGCTCTCAACCTCAGGGAAAGAATGGCAAACCTCCTCTGAACAAATCTGGCCAAGAAAACCCTATAATAGGTTTGCCTTAGGGTTGCCATAAGTTGGAAATGATGTGAAGTCACACAACATCACCTCAGAAAGCTGAAGGATCAAACCCCAAGTCAATTTTGTGTTAATGAAAATAGAAATATGTAGCATTAGCAATGACTTCCTGTTTACTGTCTCATGTGTCTTTTAGGAAATTAAGGAGCTTCAGTCTTGCATCTCAGACACCTGCGTCACAGTACAGATGGACAACAGCCGAGGTCTGAGTATGGACTGTGCCATTGAGGAATACCGACATCTGTTTAACGAAATCTCCACCAGGAGCCGGGCTGAGGCTGAAGCATGGTGTCAGTGTCAGGTAGGCCCCAGATCCAAAATGCCGAAGCACCAATGTATTGGAAAAGCAGGTGGAGGGAGATACCTGACAAGTCACACTGACAACTGGAAGGAAAGAGTGGGCACTCTGGGAAGAACAGAAGCAGGCACTGTGGTGACAGCAGTGTCCTTTGTGGATGGGAAGCAGGAGACAAAGCCATGGCCATCCATCCCATGAGTCAAAGTGCAGCAGCCACCTTAAAAGATTATCACAAGGGAAATCAGCCATAGGTTCCATGTGGTTTCTTACCACAAGAGACTGATCTTACAACACTGCTCCATCCCCAAGCAGTAGGCAGCCTATACCCAACCTAGGTTTCTCTGGCAGCTTTTCAAACATGGAAAAATCCCATTCTTGAAAAGCCTGGGTTGGGTACGGGCTGCCTACTGTTTGGGGTTGGTAAGATCTGTTTCTTATGGTTGGAAACTGCATGTAACCCATGGTGAATTTCTGGGAGTTATGGTGCTGGGTGTTATCAGTACGCTGATGACACCCAAATCTATTTCTCCGTGTCTCGTTCGTCGGCCTCGAATTCCAATGGCATCTCTTCTCTCAATGAATGTCTTCAGGCGGTAATGGGCTGGATGAGGAAAAACAGATTGAAACTGAATCCAGACAAGACGGAGGTGCTCACGGTAGCGGCCCCGAAACCAAGAATTGGGTTGCAACCTCCAGTCCTGGATGGGGTCACACTCTCCTCCAGTGACTGTGTTCGCAGTCTGGGGGTGCTCCTTGACTCGTCTCTCCTGATGACAAATCAGGTAAATGCGACGGTCAGGAGTGCCTGCTATCAGCTTCGGCTGATACGCCAGCTGCGCCCTTTTCTGGAAGTAAGGGATCTCGAAACTGTTGTGCACGCACTGGTAACCTCACGCCTGGACTTCTGTAATGTGCTCTACTTGGGGCTACCCTTGTGCTTGGTTCGGAAGCTTCAGTTGGTACAAAATATGGCAGCCAGGCTTGTTTCTGGTACATCTAGGAGGGACCACATTACTTCGGTTCTGAGGTCCCTCCACTGGCTGCCTATCAGCTTCCGGGCCCAGTACAAGGTGTTGGTTATTACCTTTAAAGCCCTAAATGGCTTGGGTCCAAGCTATATCAGGGACCGCCTCCTCCCGTACAATCCTCCCTGCGCTCTCCGGTCCTCTGGGAGGAACTGTCCATCTGGGGGAGAGGACACTAGGCCCAGCACCATCGGGCCTGGAATAAGAAGAAGAACCCTCCCTCCATTACCATCCAGTGTCATCTGGGGGAGAGGACACTAGGCCCAGCACCATCAGGCCTGGAATAAGAAGAAGAGCCCTCCCTCCATTCCATCCAGTGTCATCTGGGGGAGAGACACTAGGCCCAGCACCTTTGGGCCTAGTGTAAGAAGAAGAGCCCTCCCTCCATTCCATCCAGTGTCATCTGAGGGAGAGACACAAGGCCCAGCACCTTCGGGCCTAGGGTAAGAAGAAGAGCCCTCCCTTCATTACCATCTGATGTCATCTGGGGGAGAGACACTAGGCCAAGCACCACCCAGCCTAGAATAGGAAAGAGGGATGAGATTTGAATGTATCTGCTTTAATGTTTGTTTTGATGTTTTGAAATGCTGTACGCCACCCCGATTGCCTAGCAGAGGGGCGGGATATAAATAAAAATTATTATTATTATTATTATTATTATTATTATTATTACTGCAGCCTTTAAAATCTAGGCTTGCAGCGACCTCCCAGAGGGCGTTCTCTGCTGTCGCCCCCAAACTCTGGAACGACCTGCCGGATGAGATCCGTCAGTTGACATCATTAGACAGCTTTAAAAAAGCTGTCAAGACGGATCTCTTCTGGCAGGCCTTTCCAGATTAACCATCCCGGCCCAGGCTTCCTGATCCCCTCATTCCTCCCGTGGCCCCATCTTTAGTGATGGTTGAGGATCTCCAGAGGGACATCAGGGTTTTTAGGTGGTTTTAATTATGGTTTTATGTTCTTATATTGTGTTTTTAATTTGTTATATTGTTTAATACTTTCTTAAGGGGGGGAGGGATTATAATGTTTAATTGTTATATTTTAATCTTGTCATATTTTATTGTTGTCAACCGCCCGGATTGGTTCGCCACAGGGCGGTATACAAATTATTATTATTATTATTAGTAGTATGTGATAATCTCCTCAGACGGCTGATTTAGAGTGCTATGAAAGAGTAATAAATGTTTAGCTATGTAATTCATTGTTGTTGTACTTTTGCTCCCAGAGAGAAGAGGCATTTGTGAGATTATCTGCCTCAGGTGCCAAAACAACTTGCAAAATGTCTGAATAAGGCAAGAGAAATGTCTGAACAAGGCAAGAAAAATAACCAAATCAGGTTGTAGTTAGAGTCTCCCTTATCCAGAATTCTGAAGTCTGAAATACTCCAAAATCCAAAATTACCCACATGAGTGGCTGAGATTGTGACACCTTTGCTTTCTGATGGTTCACAAAATTGGTTTTGTGAACAAAATTATTAGAAATATTATGTATAAATTATCTTCAAGCTATGTTTATAAGGTATATATGAAAAATAAATGAATGTTATGTATAGACTTCGGTTCCATCTCAAAGATGTATTTGCAAATACTCCAAAATCCAAAAATAAAATAAAATCCAAAATTCAAAATTCTTCTTGTCCCAAGTATTTCAAATAAGGAATCTTCAACCTGTACAGTGGTCCCTCCACATTCACTGGGGTTAGGAGTGAAGGACCCACATGAATATGGAAAAACCACAAATAAAAGAGCATTATTCTTTTTATCTAAGAGAATACTGCTCTAGGAGTTTCCAGGTCCTCCAGTGCAACTCTGTGATCAACATCTGCCAGAGGTTGATCATATAATCATGCTGGAACACCTACAAATGCATAGAGAAATGTTTTCTCTAAGAAATTCTAGATTCTCCAGCACAACTCTATGGTCAACTTCTGGCAGAGGTGTGCTGGAGGACAAATAATCAAAGCAGCAAAAGTCAAAGCTGCAGATGTGGAGAACGAACTGTACTTAAATGAATAGTTAATATAGAATAATGGTTATTGCTTCTCCTCCAGAATATTTTTCAGTTTCATCTTTTTCTTCTTCTTTTCTTATAATTTTCTTTACTGGAAGCTGTATATTATGTCTATAGCTACACAGTAAGTGAGCTTTTTTAGGGAAGCAGAACAATGAATGACACATTGATGACCCAGTTTCCAGCAATCTTCTTTTCTCTTATGCTTTAGTATCAGGAATTGAAAACAACTGCTGCCCAACACTGTGACAACCTACGTCTCGTCAAGGAAGAACTTAGTGAGATGACAAGGGTGAATCACAGGCTGGAGGCAGAAATTTCAAGTATCAAAACCCAGGTAAGAAGGGACAGAGTTGGCCTTGGAACTATGGCTGTGAAGTTGGCTGCATGTGTTGAAACTATCTATTGGAATAATCATGGCTATTATATGTGACAAAGAAGCCAGTTGATCTCTATCTTTGAAATAAATAAGGGGCATAGGCCAAGATCTTGTGCAGTCCACTATGCCATAATAGCATCAATTCACAATATAAGCACATATTTAACTCCCATTTCTTTTCTAAAACAGCAATTTCAATTTTACCGTCCCTAACACTGAAAAGATGAGCTTGGAAGCAATTCTTGTTGAAAGAAGATGGCAAGGAAGTATACATAAGATGGGGGGGGGGGTTGAGGGGAGATCTAAGCAGGACTTGCATAGTAACTCTCATTTTGATGAAAGATCTGATAAATCATAGTGGTTGACTTCTTATTAGGAAATCTGGGCCTGCAGATAGAGCTTTATGTGGCAAGGCCCATATTACAGAAGTTATGTGAAAAAGCTAAATATCCTTCCTTTGCTTGGCAATCCTACCTTGTCCCTTAATATTTGCAAATATTCTTCATTTATGAATCCCTGGAGATTCCATGGCATGATACGAATGGCATGTGTAGATTACCAAGTTAACAGCAAGAAGAATCAGAATTGCTCACCAAAGGGAATCACAGAATTATAAAATATAGAATTGAAGTGACCCCAAGGGCCATCTTGTCCAATCCCCTGTCAGTTCAGGAATCCACCACTAAGTACCCCCAAGAAGTGAGCATCAACCCTCAATATAAACATCTTCTTAATGTTGTGTCAGAATCTCTTTAGTTATAATTGGAATCTACTGGTTCAGGTCCTATCCTCATTCCACCTTCCATGTCATAGCCCTTAAAAATACTACCATATCATTTCTCATTACCTCCTCTCCAAGCTACATATAACAGTCCCTCATAGGCTTTGATTCCTCATAGGTGGTTAATTTGGTGTTGTTTTCTTTTCAATATGGGATCAGCTACTCCTAGTCATGCCCTTTCTCAGACTCCCACAACATATATTTGTTAGTTAGTGTCCACTTCTCAAACTGTTTTGAAACCAAATGATTACAGAGTGGGGAGGGATCTCTAAGATCCCTGAACTGGTGTGAATTATACAGAAACATTCCTGACCCTACTTCTTTGGATTTTGAGCTGGAAAAGAGGAGACATTACAAGATCTATGAAATGCACAGAAGTCCTGCTCTCATGCTGGAACAGAATGTAGAATGCAACAGAGTGAGAGCAGGACACCTGTGCATTGCATAGCTCTTGTAATGTCTCCTCCTTTTCAGCAGTATCCAAAGGGACAAGCGGTATCCAATAAAGAGTCTGGGAGTAGGAGCCAGAAATCAAAGCAGCATCTGAATAGGAATAACAAAATATCAGAATCAAGAAACAGTCCAGGATTATAAATCACAGGATTATATCTCTCAGTAGATGCAGGCTGAGAGATAAACCAAGTATGCTTCCAGCAAACCAAATGGAGAAAGGCCCCTGACTTATAAAGCCAGCCAACTCACCTCATCCAACTTGCAGACCATATTTTAAGAGGATATTTCCCAGCTGCATGTGCACAGTCTCTCACTTTGCCTGTGGGAGAGGGACAGGGTTTGTGCCAAACACTGAAGCCTTTGCCTTTCCTGAGGACTTGGAGCTCTATTTCCTTCCTCCTCCTTCTCTGGAGAACTCTGGTGGCTGCCAGACTGAGCTCCATGGCTACATCAGGTCTGTTTTGTCTTCTGATGCTGAAGGGGAGGTGCATGACATCAGGTAAGAAGATGAACTAAGCTTGGTTCATGTGTTAATATAAGACCCTGTGACTTAAACTTAAAATGGGGGGGAGGGTTAGGGATTGGGGGATAGGCTTGTTTTATACTGTATCTGTTTTAACCTTGTTGTACACCGCCCCAGTTGCTGAGCAGAGGGGCGGGTTAGAAATAAAACATATTATTATTGTTATTATTAAACATTAGGAGGTACTTCCTGGCAGTAAGGGCTGTTTGACAGTGGAAGACACTCCCTCGGAGGGTGGTGGAGTCTCCTTCTTTGGAGGTCTTTAAACAGAGGCTGGATGGCCATCTGTCAGGAATGCCTTGATTGTGAGTTCCTGTATGGTAGGGGGGTTGGACTGGATGGCCCTTGTGGTCTCTTCCAACTCTATGATTCTATGACTTTCTCTCTTAGCTGGCCCAGCTACAAGAAGAGGTGGCTGCTGCTGAAGAACGTGGGGAGACAGCCGTGAAAGATGCCAAATGCAAGCTGGCTGAGCTGGAAGATGCCCTACACAAGACTAAGCAGGATATGGCTTGCCAACTGCGGGAGTATCAGGAATTGATGAACATCAAGATGTGCTTGGATCTTGAGATCACAGCATACAAGAAGATGCTGGATGGAGAGGAAATGAGGTGAGCACCCTACAAAAGGATTTGGTTAATTATGGGCCTCGGCAGACGACTAAAAGAGTCGTCTTCCGGGCAGGGAAGAGGAGGGGCAGCCGCACGAGCGGCGCCCCTTCCTCTCCCCGAGGTCGCCCCCAGAAGCGCCGGCCGTCCGCACGGCCGGCGCACCGGGGATGACCTCACGGCGCAGTGTCCACATGCGCTGCGCCGTTTGAGCCAGGGAAAGTGCGCCCGCCGCTTTTAGGGCGCACTTTCCCTTACATCTAAAAGGAGCGCCAATTTGGTGCTCCTTTTAGATGCGCCGCAGGAGCGCCGTGGTCCGGAGGCTGAACTCCGGCGGCGCTCCGACCCGCGGCGTCTCGGGGGCCTCCGTCTGCTGAGGCCCTATAACAGTTTATTAAATGAAGTACACCTATTATGTATTAAAGAAACCTTTGACACTTCCTAAATCACCTGTTTTACTCCTGACCCAAGACAATCTGCTGCCTGAGGCAAAGGACAAGATGGTGTCCACTTTCTTTCCATGAACAGAACCAAATTGGATTAGCAGATTAATTTTAGTTTAGTGTTGACAATGAGACAGCATCCTGCAATGTTATGGGGGGGTAGCAGGCTGGTTTAGGGGTCCAGGACAGACTGTGTGAAACACCCTCTCCCTATAGGAATGGTCAGTTGGCACAGGAACAATTGTTGGGAAGCTGCCACTGCTCTCATGATGTTTTAAGTAGACACCTATAACCTTTCAGCCTCCAAGATTTGGACTTCAGCTTCCAAAAGCTTTAGCCAGTATAGCCAAAGAAAACAAAAAAAGGGGAGTTGTAGTTCCAACTATTTGGGAAATTGAAGTTTCTACATCTGTTCTTTGAATGACAGAACAAGATTTTAAAACAGATATTTTGATAAATCTATGAACTGTGCATAGGAATAATGTGGATTTCATAGCACAAGAATATATATATTTAATCTTCTTCCATTTGGAGGGAGCATTTGAGTCCCAAGGACCATATGTTTTGTTGCAGAATTCACACAGAACTAGAGTGACAAGGTAGAAACTTTCTGACATTGTCACCTGAAGAGTTATACAAAATGTTTTCACATTTCAGACATTTGTCACGTATTGCTTTCTACTGGGATAAATATTGTTACCTCTCCCTCCCCAAATCTACAGCTTATTGCCATTAGTCTGTTCGTCACATCCATTGTAATATATTGGGACAAAATACCGTATGTGCAGTGCTCTTTGTTGGCAAGCCATGATGCCAAGATGAAGAAGGCACATATTCTGCTGGGCACTCAATTGGACCCCAAGTGGGCAGGGATGTGCTACAACTCTCAAATGTACAAAAAACAAATGATGTATGACAGTAATCCTTTTGCTAACAATAGCCATAACCTTAGACCTCAATACATTGGAATTGCCATGGGATCCAAAAAATAACCCTACATTCACTCCATGAAGGTTTTTTTTCTTTCTTTTAACTACCTGGATGAAGGTGAAAGGTGTCCAAACACATCCTTTTAATTTTGCCTTTTTAATCTGTTTCATCGATTTTATTGTTTCATGGGGCTAATCTGCACTGCAGAAATAATGCAATTGGATTGCTTTGGCTCAATGCTATTTAATTCTGGGATTTGTAGTTTTGTGAGATATTTAACCTTCTTTGCCAGAAAGCTCTGAAACAAACTACATATCTAGGATTCCATAGCATTGTGCCATGGCAGTTAAAGTTGTGTCAAATTGCATTATTTCTTAAGTGCAGATAAAGCCATGGGTTTGTTTATTTTCTGAAGAAATTATTTAATGACTTTGTTGGTTTTATGAATCTGTTCTACTATACACTATCTTGACTGTTTTTATGGAAAGGAAAGATAGAAAAACAATAAGTAAATATAGTTAGTAACCTACTTTTCATGTTTTTCTCATTAGGATGGGTGATGGAGAATGTTCTGTGAACATCTGTAAGTATCCTGGTGACCCTTGGCCCTTTCTTGATTGTTATATACAGAACTGTGCATAACTAAAGTGACAGTAATACTGTCATCCAGAACAAGGGGAGCAGTTGGTGGTGGGGAGAAACAGAAGCCAAGCTGGGAGAAGAAGGATTTTGTGATGTCTAAGGGTTGAGGACCAGAGCTCTAGAAACAGAAAATGAAGTAGACCAGGGGCTGTAAGAGAATCACACAGAGACATGAGGTCAAATGATTTAGATGGGAAAGCTTTTATAGAGCTGTGAGAATGTTATATTTTCCAAATTTGACCTTGGACTATCTAATTTCTCATGTTACTTCTTGCCCCTAACCCAGTGTTTCTCCATTATTTTCTGTCACGCCCCCCCTAGGAAAGAAGAAAACATTTCGCGCCCCCCCGCGCAATCACATGGGCGGGTTTGGCCAATGAGGATAGAGCTACTGGGGCTGTGCTGGGACAGTCTTCCTCTCTCCAGCCGTAACGGGCCCCCCTTTATGGAGCCTCGTGCCCCCCCTGGGGGGCCCGCCCCACTATTTGAGAACCGCTGCCCTAACCTGATCCTGAAATAAAATAAATATCTGGGGCAGGCAGGAGTTGTGGTTTGCACATAAATTGCAATATGCTCCTAATATGTTTCTTCCTCCTCCTCACCTCACCCCCCAATACAGCTGTTCAAAAGAGCCATGGAGCAGTGGTAGGTAACCCTGAAGCACGACCTCCATGTGGACCTCCTGGGCCATGTGGACCCAAAGGAAGAATTGTGCCAGCTTGTGGCCCAAGCAGAGAGGTGTACACAGGCACCACACCTCCCTGTGCTGCCCATTGTGTCAGCACTTGCCCACCTTGTGGAGAACCATGCCATCCTCCAAGGGGTTTCAGCTGTGGGAGTGGAAGGTGCTCTAACATCAAATTTGTAACACCCACTGGCCCCTGTGGACAACGATATTAGGAACATCGACAGAAACCTGCCACTGTGGAAAGCCAACAACAGCAACTGAACATTGCTGCATATTAAGAGCAATACTTTCCTCAAAAAAAAGCAGATTTGCAGATGAGCAAACAAACTCAGCCCTTTGCAGCTTGGGAAGTTGCTTTATACTCAATCAGAGACGTGTTCAGAAATACTAAATTGATCCCTCCATCCCACCATACATTTCTCCAAAGTGTATGAAATCCCAGGTTCACTGGATGATCGTTGCAGTAAAACGTTTCTCCTCAAATGCTGTAGTAGATTGGCTTCTCCTCACTCAACTACTCCGCTGTTACAAGGCCTTCAAAAGCATTCTTGTAAGTCAAGATAACACAAATGTAATGAAAGGGCTTGTCCCTTCAGGGCATAATAGTTTCAAATAAGGCCTTTAAATGAAGATGGTTGAAAATTCTGGTATGGCTGAACCCTAATACATTCTTTTCAAAATATTTGAACTGGCATTGACAAGTGAGAGCAATTGATTTTCATCAGTTAATACAACTGGTAACTTGAAACTGTAATCCTGTGAACACCCACTTGAAATTAGGACCCATTGAACACATTGGAATTTATTTCTCAGTAACTGTGCATAAGATTGCATGGAAAGTGTGCCACCTCCTCCAGCTGACTGTCCATTTTGTACTTCAAAACTCTTCTGTATAAGTTTCTGCTTGCATTTTATTTTCCTTCCTATTTCTGAATTCTCTAGCTCTAATAAACTGACTGTGCTAAGCAAAACAAAGCAGGACAAAAAATTCCACTTATCATTGTCCTTCCTGCCAAAATGAGCCAGTGTGACATAATGGTTTGAGTATTGGACTACAAATCTGGAGACCAGGGTTTGATTCCCTGCTCGTTCATGGAACCCACTGGGTGACCTTGAGCAAGTCACATCCTCTCAGGCTCAGAGAAAGGCAATGACAAGCCTCCTCTGAACAAATCTTGCCAAGAAAACCCCATGACTTAGGATCAACATCAGTCAGAAATGACTTGAAGACACACAACAATAACAACAACAACATCAACAACAACAAGGCAAGATGGCATCTTCCCAATAAGATGCCAGCTTGATAACCTGAGGGTTACATGCAGGGCCAAGTAGTAAGTCAAGGACTGCGCACACACACACACACACACACACACACACATGTATGCATCATCCCCTCCAACATTTCACAGATGCAAACTAGGACATCTGTGTCCAAGATGGCAAAGGTTATTAATGAGGAAGCACACATAAGTTAGGAGAGGCTGCAGCAGTTTCCTTTTGCCTGAGCCTCCTGGGAAGGGCAAGATTCCACCCCCTCCTCTCCATGCTGACTTAACTAAGTGCACACTATTTTGGCATTTAGTCTGCAGCAATTGAAGTCAGCTGGGGACAAAGGGGGGGAGGCAGGAGGAGAAAGAAAATGGGACATTTTAAAAGCAGCTGAAAAAGTGGGTCAGCAGAGGATTAATTGGGAATGTCCCTGCCAAATCATGACAGCTAGAATGTATGATGCCTGTGTGTTTGTATGCACATACAGACTTAAACAAACAGATCTCAGCATCTCTGGATAAAGAGGTAAAAAGCAGGTTGAAATCACTCTAGAAACTCACTATTATGGCTGTATTTACACTGCAGAAATAATCTGATTTGACACCACTTTAACTGGCATGGCTCCATCCTATGGAATCCTGGGAATTCTAGTTTGTAGTGACACCAGAGTCCTTTCATAGAGAATGCTAACTATCCCACAAAACTACACTTCCCAGAATTCTACAGCATTGAGCCATGGCAGTGGTGTCAAACTGGATTATTTCACCAGTGCAGATGCAGCCTGAGTGTCCTTGGGTCAGTCACTGTCTCTAGCAGCTCTTCCACACTAGAGAAATAAAGCACTTTCACGCCACATGTTTATGGTTTATGATATTATTCTCTGTTCTTTCATTTTGTTCTTTTAACTGCCATGGCTCCATCCTGTGGAATCCTAGGATTTGTACCCTGGGGAGGTATTCACTCTAGTCCTGGGGTAGGCAACCTAAGGCCCGGGGGCTGGGTGCGGCCCCCTGAGGCCTTTGGACCAGCCCCAGGCCGGTCCTGCCACCACCGCCGCCGCCCCCCCGCCACCGCTGCAGCCCGCCATGATGATATTGATTATTGTTATTACTTGTTCTTGGGGTTTTCTTGGCAAAATCTCCACAGGGGTTTTGCCATGGCTTTTCTGGGGCTGAGAGAGTGTGCATGCATATATATATATATATTAATTTTTTTTAAAAAAATATTTTTTTAATTAATTTTTAAGTTGTATTTATTTATTTATTTATTTATGGTGCTTCGGCCCCCCAATTGTCTGAGGGACAGCAACCCAGCCCCCAGCTCAAAAAGGTTGTCTACCCCTGCTCTAGTCTGTCAGAGTGCTCTGGTGCCTCCCAAAGTACAAATCCCAGGATTCTGTAGGATAAACCATGGCAGATAAAGTGGTATCAAATTGCTTAATTTCTGCAGTGTGCATACACCCTCAACCAACTTACATTACAGGATTGTTGTAAGAATAAAAATGCAGAAACAGGAAGCAGACAGTCAGGTGTACTTCCTTGAGCTTACTGCAAGAAAAGCATGATATAAATATAAGAAACAAACATTTGTATGATCTGCAATCTGCAGGACACAATATATGGTCCAGATCATAAATTAATTTTACAAACTCTGTATGTTAACTGACCTTCACAGAATGAATCGGAAGGATGTCCATGAATCAGAGCATGGAAAAATGGCCTTATCTGGAAAAACGACTCCCAGAATCCTCCAGCTGGCATGGCAACCTTTACATCGTATACATAGGGATCGCTACATGTTTATGTTTAAGATATTATTCACTGTTCCCTCATTCTGTTCTTTTCAGAGCTTGGAACAGTTACTTTTTTGGACCACCACTCCCCAATCATCCATCCAGCATGTAAAGCAGGGGTCGGCAACTTTTGTTGCCAGCGGGCTGGGAGGGGAGGAATGGCGCTGGGGCTGGGCGGCCATTTTGGAATGCATAACGGCACCGTGCGCATGCGCACAGCACCGTTGAGCATCCCAAAATGGCAGCCCCACATGCGCACGCATGCGCATGACAGTGGGTGTTGTGCGCATGCGCGGCCGCGGGGGCACGTGTGCGTGCACACAAGTGCCCGCGTGCCCGCCCGGCCCCAAAGCCATTCCCCCCCCCCCGGCCCGCCGGCAACAAAACCCCTGCTTTACATGCTGGATGGATGATTGGGGAATGGTGGTCCAAAAAAGTAACTGTTCCAAGCTCTGAAAAGAACAGAATGAGGGGACAGAGAATAATATCATAAACATCATAAACATGTAGCAATCCCTATCTATACTGTCTGAGCTCTTGAAATGAAAATGAAATGGAGAGCTAAATTAAATACAGTATTTTTCTTTATGAAATGTCATGTATGGTCTCTGTCGGCAGGAGTTAGAGTCAGAACAATTTGCTTGAGAAGCAAACTATCTGGATCAAGAATGGTCAGAAATACACAGCTGAATCTCCAAATACTTGCATCTGGATGAGAAGCCTGACAAGTGGAAGTGGGTGACCTCTAGTGGTTTCTGTCTACAGGGTAATGGTAGGAAGGGAAAGCACACAGATTCCTTAGGCCAGGGGTAGGCAACCTTTCCCCTTTAAGGGCCGAGGGACTTCAGCTCTCAGAAGCCTCAGCCATGTTGGCCAATAGCTCCTGGGATTCTGGGAGCTGAAGTCCCTCGGCCCTTAAAGGGGAAAGGTTGCCTACCCCTGCCTTAGGCTGATGGAGACCCTGTTGACATAGGCAGGTGAAAGAAAGGTCTAGATGAAAGGAAAACATCAGGACAAGTATATACTGATGACACAGCATAGTGCATGTTTTGCATGTAGGGGGAACCCTGATAACTCTAGTTTCTGTGTGCATGCATCTTCAAATCAGCTGTCAACTTATGGCAACCCCATGCATTTCATAGGATTTTGTTAGGCAAGGAAGACTCAGGGGTGGTTTTGCCAGTTTCTTCCTTTGAATTATAGCCTGCAGCACCTGGTATTCATTGACAGTGTCCCATCCAAGTACTAATCAGAGCTGACCCTTTTTAGTTCCCAAGATCAGATGGGACCCAGTGTTTTAGGATGTTTAGGCTACATGCAAATGCAGAAGGGCTGAGGGCTCCAATTATACCAGGGGTGGACAACTGTGAAAGGTTAAGGGACCACATTACCCTCCTCCCAGATCCTTGGAGGGCCATTCTCTGTATCCAGTCCTAGTAGTACAAGGCTAGAGAGACAACTGATTTGATTTTCTGAACCATTTTTTTTTTCACTGGAGGAACCCTTGAAATAATTTTCACATCTCAGGGAACCCCTGCATAAAATTATATTGACAACTTTTTAAAAAAAGTTTATTTTTGTTTTCAGTCATGATTTTTCATGGAACCCCTAATGACCTGTTGTGGAACTCTAGAGTTTCAGGGAACTGTGGGTGAGAAGCCCTGATCTCAGGCCACACTTGATCAGTATCCCATCATGCCATAAAGCCAGAGAGACAGCCCACCTTAAGCATCTAGTAGAGGGGTAGGCAACCTAAGGCCCAGGGGCTGGATGCAGCCCCCCGAGGACTTTGGACTGGCCCTAGGCTGGTCCTGCCGCCGCTGCCCCCCCGCCGCCGCCGCCTGCCATGATGATATTGATTATTGTTGTTATTACTTGTTCTTGGGGTTTCCTTGGCAAAATCTCCACAGGGGTTTTGCCATGGCTTTTCTGGGGCTGAGAGAGTGTGCATGCATATATTTTATTTTTTTATTTTTTTATATTTATTTATTTATTTTTTATTATTTATTTATTTATGGTGCTTCGGCCCCCCAATTGTCTGAGGGACAGCAACCCGGCCCCCGGCTCAAAAAGGTTGCCTACCCCTGATCTAGTAAAATGGAGGCCAGACTGGACAATGTAGATGTCACTCAAATTGGTTTTTCCTACATCTCATCCCCATCAAATCCCTCCCATCCCCAATCAAAGGCAATGCCACAATATCACTATAACATCAATATCAAAATTATGAGATTTCCAGAACCATCCAAACCCCTTTTTTAAAAAATATGCTGCAAATATTTCATAGCCCTTGAAACACCACAAATTGCCCTTAATACCATTCATATTGAAAAAGTGGCTTACAACTGTAAAACTAAAAACAAACAAACCCTGAAGCAAAGCAAAAGCAAAAGCAGGTTCATTTATATACCACTTCATATCGCGCTATAGGATGTCTAAGCGGTTTACAACTGTAAGCTCATTGCCCCCAACAGTTGGGTACTCATTTTAGCGACCTCAGAAGGATGCAGGCCTGAGTCTAGCCTGAGCCCTGGCTAGTATTGAACTTGCAAACTTGTGGTCTATGGACGTTATCACACGCGGGTCTCAAAGCGGCAAGAAAGCGGTATGGAATCAATCCAGAACTATACCGGTATAGACCCCACAAGACGGAAATGGCTATCACACGCAACTAGCATCATTGCGCAATTAATGAAACCGTGATAGATGCGCTCCTGGGAACCGTATCTGCCTTTCACACACAAGTGAGAAGATCCCCTCCAGAACCCAGCAAGGATGATCTTGCACATGCGCAGAAACAGGACAGCCGCGGCTGTCACTTGCCGCGGCTGTCAAACACACCCCTTCCCAAGCCGGCACAGGGTTGGGAAGGTGTGTGTGTCACAGCAACCCTTGGGACTTGGGAGGAGGGCAGGGTCGGAGGATGCCTCCGACCCTGGCCTCGTCCCAAGGGAAGCCTGATTGCTTTCCTTGGGAGGAGGCTGGGGTCCGAGCCCGGCCTCATCCCAAGGAAAGCAACCAGGCTTCCAGGCTTGGGAAGGGGTATGTGTGTGTGTGTGACAGCCGGCTGTCACACACACACACACTTTCCAACCCAAGCCAGAAAAGAGAGCCGCTCTGAGGATTTCTGCTCAGAGCGGCTCTCTCTTGGGAAGGTGTGTGTGTGTGTGTGTGACAGCCGGCTGTCACACACACCCCTTCCCAAGCCTTTGTGGGGCCTGGGCTCCAGGATACGTATCTGGTGATCAGACATACGGTGAAAGCGCTATCATTGCGGTATCATTTTGGTCGCGCACTTGTTCTTCCTCAAGAAACCAGCATTCAAAAGAATGGGGATGATGCCGCATTGGGACGGGGTTGGGACAGGGTTGTGTGCGATGTCGTGTGAACACACGGGGGGGAAAAACTGCAATAGGACGGGATTGAGTGTGGATTGGGTCTGCTTTAGACCCCGTGTGATAACGTCCTATGAGTGAGTGGCTGCAGTACAGGCACTGCGCCACCAGCATCTCCTTTCGACTTCTAATGAGCCTCACCTCACTCCCACCATCTCCAGTGTCTTAAAGAGATATAGGTGAGCACCATAGCCCTTTTCTGCAAAAAGGCAGATATTTGGGGAGCAATGGTGTCACACCCCCTTAAGGTGTCACCTGGTATAGTCACGTCTCCCACACCCTGTAGTGACACCCCTGTGTTGATGGTTATTGTACATTAGCTTCCTGTCTAGGGCTTCATCTGCACTGTAGAAATAATGCAGTTTGACACCATTTGAGCTGCCATGGCCCAATGCTACAAAATTCTGGGGTTTGTAGTTTTGTGAGTTATGTGGCCTGTTCTGTCAGAGAGCTCTTGTGCCCTACTAAGCTACAAATCTCAGGATTCCATAGAATTGAGCCATAGGGGTTAAAGTGGTGTCAAACTGCTTTATTTCTGCAATCTAGATGCAGCCTATGAAAGACATCCATGTTTACCCCAATGAAGCCGATGCATGAGACTGGCTGAAGGAGGGGAGATGTTTGGTCTAGGCAAAGGTTTTTCCCTTTTTACCTAAGGGATTTCTAATTCTTCTTTAACTTCATGTTTTGCAGACTTTCTTGGAAGAAATATAGAGAAATCAGGTAATGACAAAGGCTTGATGCCAAGCAGATAACTATGTAGGCTTATCTAGTAATTATGGAGATCTGTCACCAAAATCCCACACACAGTGTTGGTATTCTGGCAATCACATAGGAGACAATAATAGGGAGAGGAGGAGATCCTTGAGACTTGCAGTGTACAGGAGTTTTGTGGATGTTGACATTGTCTGCCACCCTTCCCGTCCTCTCTGAATTTAGATGAAATCCTCACAGTAGCTGCCCTGGGGGAGGAGATGAATTTCCCCAGCCATAGAGCATGTCTACATGGACAGAATTAACTGGTCCTCTCCCCCACCCTTATGGCACCCTGTCTTCATGACACACAGCCAAAGCCCCAATTTGACCGCAAACTGCCTTCATGATGTGAGGCCAGTTCCACATTGAACCCCAGCAATCCTTCCCTTAAACTGTACTAAAAAAAATATCTTTTGCTCCAGAATTTCCTGGAAAATCCAGAGCACTCTTGGGCAACACCAGGTAGCTTATACATGTGTAGCACTGTGCTGCCCAGTGCCACTGCTGCTGGCACAAGTTGCTCCATCTGAGGTCACAACAAGGTGCTCAGCCATGTGATTGATGCTGGACACCTCATTTTCAACCTTGGAGAGACTCGCACCAGCAGTGGCGGTGCCAAACAGCACAGTAAGATGTGTGTGTGTAGACAGAAACCCAGCATTACTCTGGACTATAGAGATAATGGGAATAATTTTGGGAAGCTTCAGGGCCAGAATACTCTGGAAGCAGCCCAGAATATTCTGTCCAGTATAGACCCACCCATAGTATAGTGTTGTAAATTTTCCCTGTTACAGGGCAAAGCATTTGCGAGTAGCTTGTTGTTGACTAGGGAGTTCAGACTCAGTGACTAGGAAGTTTATCATATGCCTTAAATAATATTCCTTACCTCTCCTGAATTTAACTCTAATTCACACTGCAGCTGTGTTTTATTGCACTGCTTTTTCAGCGGAATCCGACTTCACAGTAGATCCCTACTCCAATGCGAATTGGGAAACATGCTCCGGTGGCCATTTTTCCAAGTCAAACTGTCCAACTTGGAAAAATGGCCACTGGAGCACATTTCCCAATTCACATTGGAGTGAGGATCTATTCTGAAGTTGGATTCTGCTGCAAAAGCCATGTGATAAAACATGGCTGCAGTGTGAATTAGAGTTAAATTTGGGGGAGGTAAGGAGTATTATTTAAGGCATGCGATAATCTCCTAGCTATACAAAAGACCTGCTTTTGGTACCAATGAGAAGAAGTGGTACAATTGATCCAGTTCAATGCAATGCCTGTATTTTGGAGACTTTCTTTATAGGTCTGTGATGGTGGGATCCATCATGAAGAGGATCTGCATGTCAGAATTTGCCACTACTCACTGATGGAGGCAGCTGCTGTTTAAGACTCAGCAACAAAAAGTTCCTAGTTCTCATTGTTGGGAGTTGTCATTGTTTGGAGACCTGGCAAAGCTTGGGAAAGTTACATCTTTGTCCAAAAGTGGGGCCTCTTTATCTGCGGGCTTGCCATCTGCAGATTTAAACATTCGCAGATGGCAAACCCTGTTGTCCCCAATGGCGGTGCATACACGTGGCTATGCTACCAGGCATGTACCGTACATATCATGCCACCATTAGGAACAGTGGGACTGGAGGTCCCACATTTTTTGGCATCCACAGGTGTGTGTGTGGAATCGCTCTCTTACAGATACAGTTCCACTGTGACACCAAGATTTTGACCATGCAGAATCTGATCTGGGTTTTGAAAAAGTAACTTTTCCAAAATTCTGAACATGAAGTACAATTATATTACAGACTCATGTCAAACTACAAGTGATGTAGGAAGTTGATGAGTGGCTGTCCTCATACACACATGCACACAATTATATAGCAACATAGTGCTCTGAATTGGATCACAGTAGTAATGATGGAAGAGCAATGCTCTGAGGGAGTAGAGTATGTCCAAATAAGTTTATACTAGAAATTTTTTCTTCTCTGTCCATCTTAAAAGTGTTTTGGAATTTCTTTTATGTCTTTCTATGCTAAACAGACTAACATAGCTATCTCTTTGAATGCTAATCCCAAAAAGTTGCTGTTTGAAGTTTTGATTCCAGACCCTGGGCTATTCACTGCTGTGTTGTTTGTTTTTAATCTCATGGATATTGCCAATGGTGGTGCTTTGCGGTCATCACATCATAGCTGGATAGGACCAACCTAATTGCGGGGGGGGGGGGGGGGGAGTGTTCCCCACCGGCCATGCAGTATCAGCATTGTAGATCATAAGGATATGGGACAGGTAAGAAGAAGCAAAGTGACAGCCTTGATCTTATTTGCCAATCACAGATTTCCCATAGGTTTTAAAAATAGGAATTGCATCATCATTAGATTTGGCATACCTTTGCACCCTGGGAAGCCAAAAACAAAAACAAAAAACAGCTTCAGTTGAGGACGGTGAAGTCATGTGTGCATGTAAGAGCCTGTAGAAAAGGATATTCTCATGCAACAAGTTCAGTGTTTCTAGTAGCTGGTGTGCCCCAGCCTTGTATCATACACACAGATGATGAAGCAAGGAAGATTGAGGTTATTATTACTATTAATTGCCTTCCAACTTGGAAAACAAGTGTTTCCCCACAGATGTTGCCAAACATTTCTCAGCTTATGAATTTTTCATCCTGGTTGATTTAGCAAGAAACCTGGTATCGCAACAGTGGTTAAGGCTGTGAATATGGGAAGGGAGGTCCCTTGGCAAAAATCTCCCATAGGCTTCAGACTCTTTGGGTGGCCACTGGTAAACCATGACCTACTTGTCTAGTCAATCTTCCTTCTGAAGAAATAAGCCTTCCTGCCCCTCACCAATTTTGCAGAAGTCTTGTGAGGATTGCTTAGAGAAGAGAGATATGAAATGTCAGTTCCTGGAGTAATGGCATGAAAACCAAGAATTTTTTCAAGCTGCCTCAGTGGTAGTGGTAGTAGCAGCAGCAGCAGTACAATTATGCTGACAAGAGTCATGGGCCACAAATAAATGTAAGTGAGAAGTAAGAAACTAAATAGTAAATCAGGGGTCGGCCAACTATGGCCCTTCCTTCCGCTGCCACTGCCTTTCTCTCTCGTGCGCACCTCTGGCCGCCATTTTGTGTTCCAAAACGGCAGCCGGCGACACACGCGACCTTTCCCGCCACGGGGGAACACAAAATGGCAGCCAGGTTGCGTGCGAGCCAGCGAGCGTGCAGCCTCCTCCACTCTCCTCCTCCTTCGCCTCTTTCTCCGCCCTTCGCGCGCGAACGTCCAGCCCCACATAAATAGAAGAGTGGGAAGGGAATGCATGAGGGAGGAGAGCGAGAGCGAGCCAGAGCCAGAGTCATGAGGAGAGAGGTTGGTTCGCTTGGGGGGGGGGAGGAAACTTGCCATTGCTATTGCCTCCCTTGTTGTTGTTGTTGTTGTTGTTGTTGTTGTTGTTGTTGTGTGGCTTCAAGTTGTTTCCAACTTATGGAGACCCTATCCTGGGGTTTTCTTGGCCAAATTTCTTCAGAGGGGGTTTGCCATAGCCTTCCTCTGAGGCTGAGAGATTGTGCCTCCCTTGTTGTTGGGTGGCTTCAAGTCGTTTCCGACTTATGGAGACCCTATCCTGGGGTTTTCTTGGCCAAATTTCTTCAGAGGGGGTTTGCCATAGCCTTCCTCTGAGGCTGAAAGAGTGTGACTTGGCCAAAGTGGGTTTGCATAGCCAAGCAGGGATTCGAGGCCAGCTCTCCAGACTCCAGCCTCAGAAACGTGCTTCACTCATGCCACCCCTGCGCTTGTTTGTTTCATTTAAGGTAGCATTTTTAATTGTTGATGATGATGATGATGATGATGATTCTTGGTGTTTTCTTGGCAAAATTTCTATTATTAATTGTTGTTGTGTTGATGCTGATTTGTTGCTCTTTTCTTGGGGTTTTCTTGGCAAAATTTCTTCAGAGAGGGTTAGCTATAGCCTTCCACTGAGGCTGAGAGAATGTGATGAGGCCAAAGTGGGTTTGCATAGCCAAGCAGGGATTCAAGGCCAGCTCTCCAGACTCCAGCCTCACACACATGATTCACTCATGCCAACAGATGCATCTGGAAAAGTTGGCACAGAGGAAGGACCCAAAATATTTTTAGGATGCTGGGTATTGTGCAGCAAGGAAGAAAAGCATTTAAAGCTGGCTTACCAATTTGGACAATGCAAAGATGGGACAGATTTTTTTCCTTTGCACTGAACTAAATCCACCTCCAGGGTTTTTCTGTTGCATTTGGCAGGGAAACAATAGCAATTAAAAAAAAAAAAGGGATGAGAATTTTGCAACACCCAAAATGCACAAAATAGCCACATTTTTATTGTTGCAACCAAAATGCAAGCTTTGCAAGCCCAGTACAACTTGCAAAGCTTGCATTATGTACTTTGTGCATTTTGTGTAAGCAAGTTATCCTTGTTTTGTGGCTTTTGCATGTTTGCAACAAAATATGTTTGCTCCTAATATGTTTTGTTGGGGAGAAACTGGTGCAAATCTCAGGTCTCTCTCTCTCTCTCTCTCTTTTTTCCATTTAGGATGCTAAATTCTTATAAAACCAGCATTCATTTAAAAAGCAAACTTTTCCTTTTTGCACTTAGTTTTGCAAACCTTTGACCAAGAGGGTGGTGCCACACCAAACTGCAAATCCCAGAGTTATGTAGGATGCAGCCAGGGCAGTTAAAGTGGTGCCAAATTGCATTACTAGTAGATGTACCCATTGTTCTTCATTTTAAATATTGTATATGTTCCCGTTTTATTTTTTTACTTCAAAATATGATGTGTGCAGTGTATGTAGGAATTATTATTTTTATTATTTTTATTATTTATTTATTTACTTCAGCCCTTCAATAGTCTGAGGGACAGCGACCCAGCCCCCAGCTCAAAAAGTTTGCCTACCTCTGTAGTAAATAAATGGGAAGGATGCCACCCACAAGACTCTGCAAATAAAAATCATTTGACCAAGGCTGCTACCACACTGCAGAATTAATGCATTATGACTCTGCTTTAACTGTCATGGCTTCATCCTATGGAATCCTTGGATGCGTAGTTTGTTGTGGTACCAGAATTCTCATTCATAGAGTTTCCATAAGTTAAAACTGATTTGGTAGCAATTAACCACAGCGTGATTGCTCTTTGGAGTTTGGCCATGGATATTGGACAACTGAATTATAACAATGAGAAGTCATGTGTAAACCTGCAGGGAAAGGCCCTGAATGTTAAATATAGTGCAGATTCATAAAATTCAAACAGAGTTTCATTCTCTGTGCATTTCTTATGCATTCCTGGTAAAAGGTAGATGATGCAGCATCCTATGAACAAAGCTTCACAAGTGCAGTATCTGTGGCAGCTTTTAATTGTGACAGCTATTACAAGCACCAAAACAGAGTCCCCTTCTAGCCCTTCCACAACTTCTTGCTGATTCCTCTACTGTCTGATTCTTTTGATCCAGAGGTGGAACAGAGGCTATTGTGATGCCCCTTTACCACAATTTTCCTATTATTCTGCTAGCAGAGGCTGGGCAGTGCCACATTGCAAGTTAGGAAGCAGCAATTATGGCATAGAGAGTACTAGGGTGGGATTTGCATAGATACTTTTAGTAGCTGTCAAAACCAATAGCTGCTTCAGGCATCCAAAGGCTTCTGTTTCCATGAACCACAACTACAAGTTGCTGTGTGAACTAAGGGCCTCTGCAGACGGGCCCTTTGGGCTGTCCTGGAGGCAGGGATGGGGAGGGGCAGCCACACGCCAGACGCTTCAACCCCTCCCCAAAGACGTCCTGACACCATGCGCCATTACGCATGGCGCACAACGTCAGGTCATCCTTCTGGTGCAGCCTTTTGACGTGCTACACTGAAAGAGGTGCTAAAGAGCCGTGCACCGGCTCTTAGGGTGCCCTTTTTGTCAGCTCTGAAAGGAACGGCATTTTGCTGCTCCTTTCCAAGGTGGGAAAAGGGAGAATCGGGGCCCAGGCCTCCAGCAGCCTCAGCCTTGATCCTCTGCTTCCCAGGGTGGCCCCACCTGTCTGCATCCCCCCTAAGTCTGCATGACTTCCAAAACCAGGTCTTTCCATTGTTTTCGCAGTGACATCACAATTCCAGCTCTCAAATACTACATGTTCATTGATTGCCCACCTCTTCTCCACTGAAAGCCTTAAAGCAGGAGCTCTAATATAACACCTAAAGATTTTAAAAGGCCTGTTGAGTATCAGGATTTAAAAAGTAGCTTGTAATGGTGTGAGAAATGTATTGTTTTTGCTTGCTAACAACAGAGGCCCTTTATATATCAGTTGCTGGGGAATGAGAGATAGAGGATACAGTTCTACTCATGTCCTGCTGATGGGCTTCCATCATGCACCTGGCTGACCACTGTGAGGAGAGAATGCTAGACTAGGTAGGCCTTTGGTCTGATCCAGCATTGATCTTCTTATGCTGTTATGTGATTACAATGTGGAATGGGAAGTTTCACAAAACAGAATATGACTTTTTTGGAGGGAGAAAGATTACTCCAATTTTATTTCTGTGATGTTTACATTTATCTTTCTTCCTGGGAAAATAAGAGAGTCCATGAGACAGACAGGATAAAATGAGATAAAGGAAATGCAATTTCTGCATCAAAAATAGACAATATGACATTTACTTGGGTATTTTAGAACAGCCTTTTGCAACTTGGTGCCTTCTAGATAGGCCAGACCACAATGCCCACTAACACAAGAACAATGTTCACAACATCTACAGTGGTGTGAAAAATGAGACATCTGGAAGACATGAGAATGCAGGAAGGCTGGCTTAGACTTTCACTATCAAGGTTAACTCTTTTGTCAGTGAAACCAAGTACAGGGCTCCCCTTCATCTGAATGGAGTCAGCCCCAGAATTTAGGCTGTCTGAGGCTGACATGGCTGTGTTGTCACTACTGATCCTGATTTAATAGGTGAATGCTGGGTAAAAGGATGATCTTTTTTCCCCCTCTGGATTTTCAGAGAAAAGTCCCACATTGCCTGTGAACCTAAGAAACATTATATGACCGGTTTGCAGCCACTTTGAGATGAGTATGGGGTTTCCCACCAGTGTAGACAAGCCCAATGAAACAAACACTCCTTCCCAGGACAGGTTGAGTATCCTTTATTTGGAACTCCAAAATCCAATTTTTTTGAGCTTTGTACCTGTATTGTATTTGCAAGGCAGGAGAAAGATGTTAGAATCTGTGAAATGGAAGGAGGTGTGGATTCACACTAAGCACTTTGCTTGGATTCCCACCATTTCAGAGTCTCTCTCCAGCCTCATTGTGTTTCATTATGTATATGCAAATACAGATATTCCAAAATCTGGGGGGGGGGGGGGAGGACTGAAATATGTAGCACTTCTGGTCCCAAGAATTTTGAATAAAGAGATACTCAACCCATATTTTCTTTCTTTCTCTGTTGTGGGGTGAGGACAGATAATGCAGTATGGGGGAGACTGGTGATATATTTTCTTTGCTTCATGCAGTGATGACCTTCACTGTTTGGAGTTTAGTTTCTGACGCTTCGCCTGGTTGAGCTTGTGGTCACGCTGTATGTTGATTTCAGGCTACCTGGGCCACCACCAGAGGAAAAGCTCAGGCCTCCACTGCCCATTCCGCTTCCCAAGCTGATTCCTCCACCGTAGCCAAAGCCACCTCCACTACCATATGCAGAACTACCAGTAGTGTTGAGCACAGCTGCCAGACAGAAGAAACACAACGTATTTAGATGAGACATAAGAGCAACCTGGCCTTGTTGAGAAATGTGATTAACTTCACTTGTCCTCAGAAACGTTATCAGGTTGCTAAGTCTGACATAGCACTACTACATTCCCATTCATGGCATGATCCCTGATCAGCTGAGATCAATTCAGTGACTAATCCAGGAAGAAGAAGCTGCAGCAAAGGCTACAAAAAATGCCCAATTATGATGGATCATGCACTATTAGTGTCAATCAAAACAAAGAATTCAATGGACACTCTCCCAAGTTTGCAACCATTGCTGCCTGCCCTAAAGCAGGGACCCATCAAACTCTAAGCCTGTTGGATCTGAAAGAGCTATAAAATTCCCCCTTTTTAGGTTTATTAATTCAAAGCAAGCAGGGATTCCTTTAATCAAAAGCGGAGAGAACAACATCTTTCCTGAGGTGGCTGAACTATGATTTCTATCATTCCTAATCCCTAGCCAGGCTTTAGGCTCTGATAGGAGTTTAGGTCCAGCAACATCTGGAGTGTCACTGTTTCCATTTCCTCATTTTGGTTCAACTGATGTGTTGTTGTTGATTTTAAGCTTGTTTTATTTGTAAATGTTGTTACCAATATGTAGCCCTTGGGTAGAATCAATATATATATATATATATATATATATATATATATATATATATATAAAATATATATATATATATAATATTTCTTCCAGAGTTTGAATTCTTGAGGAAGCTAACTGGTGTGGCAAAACTAAGGTCACTAGCTGAATCACAGACTGCTCTCAAGAATATAAAAGTTAGATTCCCTTGTAATATATGATCATCTCTTCCTCCCATGATCTTGCCATCTGCGCAATATGCATATCTATCATAAGGGATAGCTTGACTCTTCCTGCTACACCTTATCTTTCAGTGGCTTATGCTTGCTGGGTTTAAATGTGTTTTATGAGGTTTACAGCAGATCCACAGGGAATTCAAGAAATAAAAAGGAAACTTACTCATGCTCACAGAACCAGCTCCATCACCAGCCAACCTATAAATGGCCAAAAAAAAAAAAAAAAAAAAAAAAAAAAGATTAAACTAAATGAGGATCAGTTATCATCTTTACAAGCATGCCCAGAGGATATTAGTTCACAAAGAAACACAAATGAAATTGTTTTTGATATGAAATATTCAGAGGGTACAGCTGTGTATCGTTCGGTACTTGCTAACAATTAATGCATGTATTCCAGCTCTAGGGGATATAAAGGAACCACCATGCTAGATCAAGCTAAGGGACCCTTTGGTTCCCTGGTTTGCTATCTCTGATATTGATCAGCCCACAGTTGGAAAGCCAAGTTTAAGCCAATAGTAAAACTATCCTACCTTCTTCAGAAATAGCTTGTCCAGACCCTTCTAGGACTAGAATTTCATTTGGCAAAAGTAAATGTGAATAGGGACTGTCTGGTATTGAGTCACACACTTTAGCAGTGGTACAGTTTTGGTACCAGAATAACTGAGGTACTGTACTTTAACTTTAAAAAAGAGCCAGAATGATACAGTTTGGACACTGGACCACAACTCTACAACCCTGGACTACAACCCTGGAGATCAAGCAACCTCTCCTAGCTTGAATTTTCACCATGCTCTGATTAAAGCACTACAGCAAAATGGATCTCTTTTTCCCCATGTACTGATGTCCAGTTAAGCAGGTTGGATGAGAGTTATGAGTATCACAATAGTGTCACAATTGTTACTATGTAGTGATTGTGAATATGGAACAGTTGTAGTTATCTAGAGAACTAGCATACTATAGTTGTTTAAGCAATGGACTACAACCCTGACAATTGGAATCCAAATCTTTGCTTGACTATGGAATCCCACTAGGTTACCTTAGGCAAGTCACACTCTCTCAGCCTCAGAGAAAAGCAAAGATAAATCCCCTCTGAACAAATCTCACAAAGAAATGCCTGTAATAGGTTTGCATTAGGGTCACCATATCTCAGAAATGACTTGAAGGTATTCAACAAAATTTCATCTTCTCAATAAAACCTGGACTGTGTTCTCAGAATGCTCTCAAAAGAAAAAAGTCAGAGGACGTTTTCACACAGGCAGCTCTAAAGCCGCCTGGAAGCCCCCTGGAAGCAATCAAGAGCCGTTCCGGCGGTGAAAACAGCCGCCGCCGGAATGGCTCCTGATTACCTCCGGCAGCAGCCCCTCTATTTCCTTTTTAAAAAAGGAATTAGAAATATGGGCCTAAAGCCGGCTAGCAGCAGGGATGGCGCAGGGATGGCGCAGGATAGGGCGGGGCTTGCTGCGACGTCGTTTGAACACAACGAGCAAGACCCCGGAGTGAGGCAGGATAGCGCCAGGGATGGCGCAGGATGGGGAGGGGCTTGCATAGACGTCGTATGAACGATTTTACAATGGAGCTGGAGTGGGGCCGGACAGAGGTAGGATTGCCTCCGTTTAAAGCCCCGTGTGAAAACGTCCAGAGCTAAGTTGGTGAAAGTGTTTTTGACCAGCAGGGGAAGGAGCTCAAGGACAGCAGTATATAGTGGGTGTTCTCTGTTTTCATGTACAATTTTTATATCTGACTATACAATGCCTAAGTAATAAATTCTGTGATTCTGTCATTACACTCTGTAGTGTCAAAATGAGTTCATCAGAATTATATATAAACTGTAAATAGAGAAAAAAGAATGAAATCTTAGAACTAGCAGTGGATCAAAGTAAACAGAACAAGTGTTTGGAATCTTGTCCTTTCTACACTTGCATAACTAGAAGACCTCTGATCTACAAGGAGCATCTGTCTGATATGCAGTGTCATAAAACATGGGCTAGATTGTAAGGAAGAAACATGAAGGTAAAGTAGCCTCCAAAGCAGAAATATGGAGGCAATCTTTATTGTTCAAATGAGACAAGATAATCAGTTCTTAGCAAAACACAATGGGAATTAATTAGCTGTTTGGCACAAATGGTGGCTGGTATTTCCCCCCCCCCCCCCTTTGCCCATGGTTTATAAACCCAGCATTCTGGCACATTCTTATCTGGGACTGAAGCAGGTATTTCATGCCACAATGTCACATGAGCTGATATGTGATGGTTATGGTTTGGGTTTTGTTTGCGAGTACAGTAAGTTTGTGCATTGCACTGCATACAGACTTAAACAGGAAAGTTGTCCAACATCAGTCAGATGTCTTTTATTTGCTGTTTCTGGAGCAGGGTGGGAGGGGAGGGCCAACCACTGCCCCCAGCTAAGCACCTCTGGCCCACTGACACTATTTAATGCTTAAGAAGAAAGGAACTCAGGTTCAAACCCTTATGAGAAAGTTTCCACCTGCATCGGAACAAATCTCTTCTCCTTCATTTTGAGTGTGTGTAGAAATAGCAATGAGAGAAAGGCATGCTGTGCGATGCCCCTTATAATGTATACAATGTTGTTGTTTGTTGATGTGTACCCCAGGTCATTTTTGACTTACGGCAACCCTAGGGTTTGCCATTGCCATCCTCTGAGGCTGAGAGACTGTGACTTGCCCAAGGTCACCCAGTAGGTTTTTATGCTCAAGTGAGGATTTGTACCCTGATCTCGAGTCCTAGTCCAACACTCAAACCATTAAACCATGCTGGCTTGTTATTGTTACCTTTTACCTTCAAAGCAGGTTGCATCCATAAATGTGAAGGGATAGTGCCAAATGGGGGTGCTTAAAGGAAGAATGGAGCCACAACATGGCCATGATTATCACAGCTTTCAGGACATCGCTTGTCCCTCCACACCACTAATACATTATCAGATGACTGTCCCCTGAATAAAGATGTCTGTCAGTCAATTAATCATATGAGTTTCAAACAATGAAGTGATTGATTAAATCCACATATGGGTAAAAATAATAGTTCCAAGGGAAGAAGTGGGCTTCCTTTGTCTTATGATGAGGCATGCAGTGTCATAGCTGGAACTATCCTTGAAGATGCATTCACTCCTCTAGGAGTGCAAAAGTGTGAGTGCAAACACATGCCTCTTCTGTGATGACACTATCTAAGTCCTTGCCCTGCAGAAAGCCTATGGAAAGAAATTGTTTTCCACTTTACTTAATAAAACAGCATGACTTGCAATAATGTGGTGAAAGCATACTTTTAATGAGGAGGTAGGTATGGAAATGAATACACTGTGCTCTGTGGCTTAAATCCAGTCTCAGGTAGAGTAGATCCACTGCATCAATGGGATTTATGCAAGTATAGACTTGCTATTCAGCAGTTGATTCAGTAGGTCTGCTCTTGGTGAAACTACCAACTGGATTTGGGCATGTGTCTTTACATGGGTTTGTGCATCTATCTATTGCCTTAAATAGATGCAGATATATCAGCCTCATATTGGCAAGATATAAATATATGTGCAATGAACTAACTATTTCATTACAAAACCAACCACCAATCCAATTAGTCAATTAAATATTGTAGCTCTAGTAGGTAGTGTGTGTGCATAAGTGCCTTCAAGTCTGTGCACTAATGGTGACTCCATAAATTTCACAGAGTTTTCTTAGGCAAGGAAGACTCAGAGTGGTTTTACTAGTTCCTGCCTCTGACATATAGTATATATGGCATGTAGCATTGGAACCTGACACTCACCGGCTCTCTTCTCCTTCCAGCAGCTTCCTGTAGGTGGCGATCTCAATATCCAGGGCCAGCTTGACATTCATCAGCTCCTGGTACTCTCTCAGTTGACGAGCCATCTCTTGCTTCGCTTTGTTAAGAGCAGCCTCCAGCTCCTCTAGTTTTGCCTTGGCATCTTTGACAGCCATCTCACCACGTTCCTCTGCCTCCGCAATGGCTGCTTCCAGTTTGGCACGCTGGAAAGAAAAGACATGGGATTATTCAGACATTCACTCTGTCCTTCTCTCTGTCCTTGTGGGATGAAGGGTGGGGAGGTGTGTAGAAAGGGTCACCCAGAAAATGAGTATGTCAGACTGAAACCCAGGATGGAACTCTGTCATCTGTTTTTCTATTAGGACGTTATCACACGGGGAGTCACGGGGAGAAAATGGAAATAAACGGGCATGAGCGGAAGTCTTTAATTTATGGGATTTGTCCCGTTCCGCCTCGTCTGATAACTAAATTCGAATTTAAAAGGGGGTTAATTCGAACGAAAACTTGATCTTTTCATTTTCGGGATTTTTGAGGATTTGAAAAGATCAGGTTTTTGTTCGAATTAACCCCCTTTTAAATTCAAATTTAGTTATCAGACGAGGCGGAACGGGACAAATCCCATAAATTAAAGTCTTCCGCTCGTCCGGTTTATTTCCACTTTCTCCCTGCAACTCCTCGTGTGATAACATCCTTAGTCAGGGGAGCTTTTTAAAATGAGGAAAACATTCAGTTATGTGACAACCTTCTTACAATCTGACATGGTACTGTCTTATTCCAAGGATAATGTCACTATTTCATGATCATGAGCTCTTTGTTTGGAGCGCCTCTGGTACATAAGACTGTGCCTATTACTTATATTTCACTACATCGCAAGGCATTCTCAGCTGTACTTTTTGATTTCCCAGTATTAATGAATTACTGTATTTACTCATGTATAAGTCTACAAATTTTAGTCAAAAAATTGACCCAAAAACCTGGCTTGACTTTTCCTTAACTCTTATCAAAAAAAGGAATAATCCCACCTCTGAACAGAGTGGCAAAAGGCAAGAGCTTAGTCTGTTCCAGGAGAACCTAAAAGAATCACAACCCACCCACCCCTGCTACTCCCTCCACTGCAGTACTGCTCCTGGATTTTTTGAATGGCTGGGTGGGTCTGGATGGCTCTTTTGGAATGCCTCTGGTCAGGCCCCACCTGGAATACTGTGTCCAGTTCTGGACACCACAATTCAAAAAGGATATTGAGAAACTGAAGCATGTCCAAAGAAGGGAGACAAAAATGGTGAAGGGTCTGGAAACCATGCTCTACAAGGAATGACTTAGGGAACTGGGTATGTTTAATCTGGAGAAGAGACAGTTAAGAGGTGATAAGATAACCCTGTTTAAATATTTGAAGTGGTGTCATATTGAGGATGGAGTAAGCTTGTTTTCTGCTGCTTCAGAGAATAGGATTCGGAGCAATGAATGCAAACTACAGTAAAAGAGATTCTACCTCAACATTAGGAGGAACTTCCTGACTGGGCTGTTTGACAGTGAAAGACACTCCCTTGGAGGTTGGTGGAGTCTCTTTCTTTGGAGGTCTTTAAACAGGGGCTGGATGGCCATCTGTCAGTATGTTTTGATTGAGAGTTCCTACATGGCAGAATGGGGTTGGACTGCAGAGCTCTTGCGATCTCTTCCAACTCTATGGTTCTATGATTCTATGAAAACAGTGCAGTTCCTTGGCACCATTTTACTTTGCTTCATCCTTCACATCCTTTGTTACATGCCCTTATCTTTTATTTTGACTTATCCATGAGTCATACCAAAATCCATAATTTTGGTCCCAAAATCTGCCCTCAATTTATACATAAAGTCATCTTATAGCTGAGTATATATGGTAGAACAATTGATCAAAAACCACAAGGACTCAAGGTCTACTCAGGAAGCATAATGATGTGCCAAATAACGTATAATGCACTGTGCCACTTAATTCTAAAAGTGGGAGGTGCCATCTATTCATGTTTCCATGACATTACAAAAAAACTCTCTGAAAACTGAAATGTAGACACATCAGATAAGAGATTTTAAAAGCAACCTTTTGCATCATGTGCAGTTTTTCTCTCTATAAGAAGTTTTCTGCTTAGGGTATTAAATCAATTACAACCTGGTTAAGTCAACACTTATATATATTTCATTGATCCAATTACTCTACTGTACTTGAGACTAACAACTGGATTTGGGCATGGGGAGCTTTAACATCATCATGTCTACATGTTCACCTGACATATACCAAGTCAACTTATATTTACAAGTCACAACTGTAACTAGGACTGCAGCACTCTGTGTTGTATCCTTATCCTATCCACCCCCCATGGAAAGAGAAAATAAGGTGGTGGTGCACTTTGAAAGGAGAGCCAAGACCATAGCTTGGTGGGAAAGGATTTTTGCATGTAGCTATTGCAAGATTCACCTTTTTGCGTCACCATGTAAAAAAATATCTCAGGTTGAAAAGCTAGAGAAGGTGCCTGCCTGAGATCTGAGGAGACACTGGTCAGACAGAAGGGACCAGGGCTGGGGACTGTACAGCCCTTCAGAAGTTGCTGGAACTGTTGCAGATCTTGCACTGATCCCTCACCACTGGCTAGGTCTGTTGGGCTATTGGGATTTGGATTCCAACAACAGCTGAGAGACCACATAGTCCCTACTCATGGATTGACAACATTAGTCTAAATGGTCCAGTGATCTGTCCCTGGGAAAGGTGTGTTTTTTGTATCAGGACTACACATCTCAGTGCCAGTGCACTTGCTTTGAACATAGAATATTCCCAAGCTCAGTCCCTACCATCTCTAATCAAAAGGTACTCGCTAATGGGAGATACCTCTCCATCTGATATTCTGGGGAGCTGTTGTCATGCAAAGTAGACAATATTAGCCCAGACAAACCAAAGGTCTGACTTAGTATAAGGTGGTTTCATATATAGCAGGGACCAATATATTTCTGCAGGAGACAATCTTAAATCCACTAGGCCTTTGCTCCTTTTCCTTGCTGAGCCTGCAGTTGCTTATGACCAATAAAACACTCATAAGAGCCCAACAATAACTGATCACCACCAAAATGTCAGTGTCAATGACTAATGCAGTCCTTGCACTTCCTGTAACACAGTTATCAGTTCTATATTCTCCTGTAGTGCAATGCAAAGGGTTCAATGCAAATACCAGAAAGGAAGGGCGTATTTCTAGACATCTGGGCTTCAAAACTCCCATTCATTAATCAAAGGTATAGTTTTCTGGGTCATACTGTTTGCATTGCTTCCATGTGGATGTTTGCTGAAACCGCCCTGCCTCAAAGGCAAACAAACATGATGGGAGTGATTCAAGATGGCTTATCTCTCTGCTTTTGTGAAAGCTCTCTGGTTAATTCATCACAAAATATCCAGTCCTTGCGGGCACCCATCAGTACAATTATTTTTCTTTTCTTTTTGACATGGCATTTTCTAAGCAAACTGCCAATGCTTATCAGAGGACAGAAAAAGAGACAGTAAAAGCGAAAACTTCCTGGGGTAAACTGTCAGTGGCATCAGCACTGCACGGCTGCTTTAGATTTTGGAATAATTGGATAAATTCATCCATTTAAATTGGGTCAAGAGCAGGGAGCAATTTAGTAACATATGTATCGGGGGTAAACTCACAGGATGGAGTGGGACCCCTTTCGGTTGGGCAACTGAGGATGTGGGAACCTACTGCATTCATGTTTCCTCAGTGTGTTAGTTTCCCATTGCTAAAGTCATTCCACCTATTTCCACATAAAATTGCAAATGTTATAGTCTGCATGAAAATGCATACATTTTCAATGTATGTTTCTCCTAGTATACATATTTTATATGCATTCTTTCAAATGGACATATTGTCCCCACATGAAAGGGTGTGGTATAAATTAAAATAGTGCCAGCAGCAGCAGCACTTTTGTGCACATTTTCCAATGCAGAACTTCACTGCATTTTTTGGAAAAGTGTGGATATTGAAAGACAACTGCATTTTAGTTCATGTATATGAGATCCAGCATGGTGCAGGATGTGAGAATTGCACTATGACTCTGGAGATCCGAGTTTGATTCCCCATTTAGGTATGGAAACCCACTGGGTGGTGTTGGGTGCATCACATTCAGTCCCAGAAAACCCTGTGATAGGCTTGCCTTAGGTTCACCGTAAATCAGAAACAACTTGAAGACATGCAAAAACAAATAGATTCAGGAAGTGCTAATTAGCCAAGTGTGCACCAAAAGCTGAACTGAACAAAATTATCCCCAGTCCTAACCCCACCCTACCTATAATCTGTTAACTCACAATATGTTTTGCAGCATAAAATACATGTTGAGTTCCTTCTGCCTACTCACCTGATTTTTCACATTTTCAATCTCAGCCTGCAGCCTCTGGATTGAGCGGTTAAGCTCTGCAATCTCTGTCTTGGTGCTCCTCAGGTCATCTCCATGCTTCCCAGCGGTGGCTTGCAGGGCCTCATACTGAGAATAAAAACAGAAATGATGTTGTTGAAGGAGCATGAGTGTTGGGAGGAAGCTTTCACTTGATGTTGGAGACAAAACATCTTCCCATCCTTTCCCATTACAAACTCCTCCCTCTGGAGGTAAGATCACCAAGTTCCAGGGATAGTAGCATGCGGGGTTTTGATTTCACTACAAAAAAGTGTAGCATTTTATTTTGCTTCCTCAGGAGTGAATAGCAACCATGCTTTACTTTTCACCAGAGGAATGAATGGTAGCCAGTCATGCTTATTTTGCAAAGATATGAGTAGAAACCATTCAGTGAGATGAGAGGCGGTAAGGGATGAACTTTCAGACATGGGTTGAAGTTGGAGCTAATCCTTAGTTTCCTTAGTAAGTAGCAGCAGGATGCATCCCTCCACTCCAACTATATTGCAAAACACAGCCTTTTCATTTAGTTCCATGACAGAAAATGAAAGCATCACTGAGAAATGAAACAACCTCTTTCTGTATAAACATGTCCCTGAAGAGCAGTGAGAGCCAGTATGATGTGGTGACTGGATTGGAACTTGGGATATTTGGGTTCTGGTACCCACAGAGTACGGAAGTAAATTTTCATAAATTTAGTTGTTAGACATAAGAATGAATAATTTTACCATTTCCTCCCTCACTCTGAGAAAGTCCTGGAAAACTCCACAGTTTCCAAGAACCCTTCACAAATTGAATTTGGCACACGCACAAATCCTCACAGAATTTTTTTTCATAGAAAAATGGCATTTTCTGTGCAGAAAACATCATTTTCTACATATTTTTTCCTATGTAAAATCATTTTTTCTGTGCTGGTTGAAAGATGGTTGAATACTATATAAGAGTGTAAGAGGTGTTCGTGTGTTTATGGAAAGTGTAAGTTGATGGAAAGTTCAAATAACCCTAATCTCAGCAAGTCTGCCATGATGCTGTGCAAGCTGTTACATCTGTTTGTTCATCAGTATGTTTACTGTTTGAATCTGTTTGCTGTTTCAAGCATCCTGGAGGACTGCAGCCAATAAGGATCACCCAATAAAGCAATAAAAAGGAAAAGAAGGGTAATTGGTTAGATTGGTGATGAGCTAAGCATGGGTTATAGTCAAGATATAACTAAGAGCTACAAGCTACAAAGAGCTACAAGCAAGTTATGAAAGTTTGAGAGAAGCAATAAAGCATATGGCTGCAGCAATCCTTGGAGATTCATTTGTGCACATCTGAAATGTTGAAGGACATAACTGACCACTTGACCAATATAAAGGCATACAAATAATATTCCTAGCAGTTTTGTTTCTTTATAAGTCCTACTTTCCCAGCACAACTCACCTTGGTTTGATACCATGTCTCTGCCTCAATCCTACTCTTGTTAGCAATGTCCTCATACTGAGCTTTGACCTCAGCAATGATGCTGTCCAGGTCCAGGTTTCGGTTGTTGTCCATTTGAAGGACAACAGAAGTATCAGAGATCTGGTTCTGCAGTTCACGCAGTTCCTGGAAAATTAAAAGGACACATGCATTAGCTGTTCACTGTTCTGCTGACCATTTTGCCTTTACTTCAGGTTAGAAACACTTAGGATGTACAGTGGGCCCTTGGTATCCACTGGAGTTTGGTTCCAGGAGCCCCCATGGATACCAAAGTCCATGGATGATCAAGTCATATTAAATAAAACAGTGTAGTAAAATGTTGTCCCATTTGCTTTTTGGAATGTATATATATATTTAATATTTTCAAACCATGTATGGTTGAATTTATGGATATGGAGGGCTGACTGTATAGCAACACAACAGTCTGGAGATAAACTGAAGAACTGGATAGCCTTACATCTTGCTGCTAAGCTTCCCAAACCAATTAAAGGCCAATCCAGTCTCCAATGGGGAAGAGCAAATGGGAGAAAAAAATTTCACCAGGTCTGGGCCTACCATTCCTTCTGTATGACAGTTGATTTAAATATTCATTGTGCTGATCTGTATGGGCCTGTACTAGTTTTAGAGTTCATGGGAGATCACTTGCTCCAAAGCACCAGTGCCCCAGAGAAATATCTCAAAATTTTCCAAAAGTAATCATGAGAAATGGATTCTTCCTCTATCAGATGAGTGGTTCCAAAATTCAAAGTAAACATCTGGCATTTATCTCATGTTACTTCCTACTAACATAGATAAGAGCATCTACCTGATGAGGCAGAGTGAAGTGGTTTCTTCCATGAAAGCTGCTGAGGAGCAGCTGTGAAGTGCTAGAGGTCAGGGCTGTATGTGCCATCTAACTTGTGCCCATCTGGACCCTTGGATGCAGAGAAGGACCCTCTCCCCTTGTCAGTGCAAATATCAGTTTCAGCTGTCAGTCAGGTGCATCAGAAGTGGGGAGAAGGCACCATCTCATTCTTTGACTCAGGCAGCAAACTGTCCTGTGTCAATCTTGTATGTGTGCATGTGTGTATACTGTGTACACCTGTCCAGTGACACACACTTTTTAATGTTTTTATCTAGAAGTAAGGTGAGGCAACTACAAGGGCAGGGGAGGATCTTATCCCTTGCTTCCTTACCAGTTTTCTTTCTCCCACAGTGGTTATGGTTCATGGGATTAAGGATACAGGCCCACCCATACCAAAAAATAGAGTCTAAAGCAATTGGAAGATGGTGCTATAAAAACTGTCAGAGAGAAGATATTATGTCTACTTCTGTCTACATCTTGGTAACTGCCTTGATGTAAACAAGAATGGGATATTGGGAAAAGGGAAATAGACATGTATGATTAACACCATGGATGTTGTCTGAGTCTGAATTAGACAAAGAGAGTTCCATTCTCTGGGTCTGGGGCTCAAACTGGATCCAGAAATGGTATTTTCTTTCTTTCCTTCTTGAAAGAGAGATTATATCATGGCTAAGATCCAAAGAATTATGTATCCTGAGTAGACACTGTCTATTTGGATCAGAGGGAAGACTACTCTGCTTGTTGTTGTTTTAAGCGGAACTGCCTGTCCCCACCAAGAGTCAATACAACTTCCTCTTTTATACAGGTTCCACCTTAGTGAGTTTATTAGAAAATGGGATGATGAGCAGAATTCTATTATATTAGGGGTGAGAAGCAACCCTATCAGGTCTCCTCCAAAAATCTTCAGTAAAGCCGGGATCTAATCCATTCAGTTCTAAACAAACAAACAAACCTCTGGATATACCCAAGTCCCACTATTCCTCTTTCTTTACTTATGCCTTTGTGGAAAGGGACTTTCCTTGCCCAGATTTTTTAATGCATTTCCCCCCAAATGTACTCATTTTCATCTTTATCTTCTAATCTAGGTATTTTTGTAAGCATTTTTGTACTGACTAAAACCGTGTTTATGGGACTTTTTTAAAACAAAAAGAATTATACATTTTAGTTGTGCATACATTTGTAATGAGAGAATGCTCATATTGCTCTCATTTCCAGCGTAAGATGGGAACCATGCAACCCTCCAGGTGTCGTCGGAGTGCAAATGCCAACATTGCTCACCATTGGCTATGCAGACTAGGGCTCAGAAGACTTGCAATCCAATAGTGTGCGGAAGGTTGCATTTGGCCCTCACCTGCTGCTCAAAAAAAAAAAAAAAAAGTAAATCCAACCCATTTCCCCCTACTTCTAGTGGTGTTTTCTTCTGCATATGATTAATCATGTACGGAGAATAATAGGGACACTGAAGCCTTGGCATTGGTATTATAGTAAGCTCTTGGTTTGTGGATGCTCCATTGCTGTTAAATACAATGGTGTAGTAAAATGGTGTCCCTGCTATAAAATGGCAAAATCAAGTTTTGCTTTTTGGATTTTTTTTTGGGGGGGGGGGATATTTTCAAGCCACTTAGAGGGCCAAGTGCAAAAAATAAAAATAAAAAATAAATTGTCCAGCCATGGAAGTAACCATTCCTCCTCTTGCTGCAATGTGGCCAGCAATGAGCTCATTCTGCCACAAGAAAATCAATATTGAAACAGCATCTTTGATAAAGTCCCTGTGGCTCTTGTCTATTTCACAAAGATTATAATTCTATAATATCTTCAATGATTGAAGCTTTCATCACAAAGCTTCTACATCATAGAGGAGAAACAATCATCATTTGCATTCAATGGCCTTGCAAGTTTCAGTTAATTTATAAAAGGGGAATGTTCCAATGGAACATCTTCAGCCTGTCCTGTTCTCAATGGCAAAAAGTGACACTTCTCACAAAAGCCTTTATATCTTAATCCCCCTGCAAATGACACATTAGCCTATCTAACCAAGGGATGGATTAACCACTGTTCAATGAACACTAAGAAATAGGTCCCAAGCCAAACAGAAGTCACGTCTGAATAATCCCAGTCCAATCCCCCTCAGTCTGATTCAGGTCCTCCATGAAAAAATTACAGGGAGACTTTTACTTACTGCTTCATAGAGTGATCTCAGGAAGTTTATCTCATCAGTGAGTCCATCCACCTTGGCCTCCAGCTCCACTTTATTCATGTAGGAAGCATCAACATCCTAAAAGGAAGCAAGCAAGTGAGCAAACATCACCAGAAAGCTGAGTGAGATTTTGAAGGAAAGGTCAAGAAGAAGGGGAGGTGAAGGCTATCACCATGAACAGCCAATGAAAAATATCCTCTCCGTGTTCTAAGAATTCATTATCTTCACAATAAAAGCAATTGGCTTAAACCAGGGGGTTAGTCCCCAACAATAGATCCAATGAATCAATGGAACTGACAAAAGTGTTGACTAATAAAGTTTTCTCATTAATTCAATGGATCTAGTCTGATTGGAGCTAACCATTTGATTATGCCATTGCCCCTTATTGATAACATGAGGTTGTCCTAGTGAGCGATGGTTAAAATACACATTTCCCTAGAGTCAAAGATTTCAGGTACATCTGTGGTTTTTCTCTAATTAATCTCACATGCATGGTTCCTGTCAAAATTGTTGCAAGAGTGGCAGGGAAGAATATCCCTTCCTTTGCCAACCAAAACCAGGACAAAGCAAGGATATCTGACTGAGAAAAATCTCACTGAGGGGCACTGCAGAAATAATGCAGTTTTGGCATTATTTGGCACACTTTAATGCCCATGGCTCAATCCTATGGAAGTCTGTGAAGGGGTCATGGGAATAATTGTTTGCCAACATCTACAGGATTCCCTAGCCCTGGTGGAATGTCCACTTTGGTCCTTTGTCCATCCCCAGTATTATCACTGACCTCTTTAATCTTGGAAAACATCTGTCCTTTCTCTGTGCCTTTTTGTCCTTTTCTCTCTTGTCTGTTTGATATGTAAACATGGGAAGAAAAGGCTCACGGCTTCACAATGGAAAAGTTCCTTTAGCTGCCCAACCCAAATCAGGAAGTATTATAGTGCTCAGAGTAATTAACTGTATCAGTATGCAACGACTGCTTTAAATGATACCTTCTGAAATGTTGAGCAGCCTTACTCCAGTGGAAGTCAAAGGCTACAACACCATCTTTGGTGAACTGGACAAACTATTTTCTGTTGGATTTCCCACTCCTCACCCTAGTCTCCATAAAAATGTCTCCCTTGTAAATTAGTGAGTTGTTTGACTTTTTGTTCATACAGAAACAGCAAATGGGGTAAAACAATTATGAATTGTGGACTGTGGGGATGTAATTCTTCAATAATGTTGTTCTCGAAGGAAGTTAGAAGTAATTTTTAGAAATGTTCTTCCTGTTGTAAGAAAGCTTTTGAAAACTGCACAGTTTTGAAATACGATTCACAGTTCAGGATTTATTCCATACAAAAACCGTATGTGGTATTTTTGTATAGCAATAGCATTTTCTACAAAGGAAACAGCAAATTCTATATTAAAAATGTTGTTTCCTTAACAACAAAATCCATATGTGAATTTTGCACAGAAAACCCCCCAAAATGAAAAGATTTTCATCAGTCCAGGATTCTTCTCATCAGGGTTTCCTGACCCTTGAGAAGCATATTTCTTGAACATTTTTTGAATATTTTAAAGTATTTTCCCACCCCTAGAGAACTGTACCACTTTATAGTGGGGTGGGTCTGGAATTAAAGGATTGAATGCTTCCCCTGGGGAAAATTGGTTTATGTCATAGTGCAATAACTGTGTAGTATGAAAGAGCCCCGATTACCAAGGATGGTGTGAACCAATGAATGCTAAGAAAACAGTTAGTGCTTCTCACCCACCTTCTTGAGCACAACAAAATCATTCTCAGCTGTTGTGCGTTTATTGATTTCATCTTCATATCTGTTGGGAAGGCAGAATGAAATAGATTGTTTAAATTTACTGATAGAACCAACTAGAAAATAACACACAACCTTGGAGTGAATATCTGTTCCCAGAGAGATCAACAGCATTAATAGTGGCATCCCCCTCCACTTTCAATGCAAAACTCCTCCCTTTCCCCCCTATGTGAAGAAAAATAACTGTATCTTTAAAAATAATTCTTTATCTCAGCCTCTTAAGACTTGGAAGATAATAAAAAATCTAAGCTGTGGCTACAGCTTCTAAAAGCTAATGATGCAAGCATATGCAGAATTATACCCCACTGGATTCAAAGGGATCTCCTTCCAGATAAGTGTTCCTCTACCTGACACCCTCCAGATGTGTTTATCTACAGCTCTCATCATCTCCAGCCAATCTGTCCATTGCCCTACTGGCTAAGAATGGTGTATGCAAGGATTCTCTATGTCTCCCTTCCTTCTCTTGCCTGAGATGGATGGGACCTCTGAAGGCCACCTTTTATCTAAAGAACTCACTGCCACCACCTGATGATTAACTCCTTCCACTTTAGCAATACACTGGGACATTGCTGGGTATTCCACTGGTCGAATGTGGGGAAGAACTGGGCCAAGCCAAGGCACGTGAAAAGCAGTGAAAGAAAGGCAGAGTACTTTTACAGAAAAGGCCTTATTCTAAGTAAGGAAATTCTATAGCAAAAGAATATCTCTTACATGAAGAACCATCTTGTCCTCCAGGCACAGATAGGCTGGACATGTTACAGAGTAAAATCATTTCAGCCAAATCAAGAAAGAAATCAAAATACCCTAACGCGACTGGCTGGAATATCAGATTGCAACACAAATCCCCAAAAGATATATAATTGAGACACAGGGCATGCCTACACAGGCCATTCAAAACAATTTCTCCACATCCTCATGGCATTCTGTTTTCATGATCCAAGGTCAAAGCCCCAATTTGAATGCAGATTGTCTTCATGATGGAAAGCCAGTTCCACACTGAATCAACCCCATCCCTACTTAAAATGGAATTAAAAGGCTTACTTTTTGCTCTGGATTTTCCAGGAAAACCTGGAGCACTCTGAAGCAATGCCAAGTAGCTTTTTACATATGCATCGTGATGTGATGCCCATCACTGATGCCATGGTTCACTGCCTGCGAGCTCACAATAAGGCAGACAGCATCAATATTGTGATCAACATTGGGCACTTCATTTTGACCTCAGAAGGAGTGACTTGCACCAGTGGTGGTGCCACCATCTGAGGTGTGTATAGACAGCTGCCCAACATCATTCTAGAGCAGGGGTAGGCAACCTTTCCCCTTTAAGGGCCGAGGGACTTCAGCTCCCAGAATCCCAGGAGCTATTGGCCAACATGGGACTATTGGCCAACATGGCTGAGGCTTCTGGGAACTGAAGTCCCTCGGCCCTTAAAGGAGAAAGGTTGCCTACCCCTGCTCTAGAGTGCAGAGTTAATAGTGGGAGGCGGATCAGAGCAGCTTTGGGTCAGAATACTCCAGAAGCAGCCCATGAAATTCTAGCCAGTGTAGATATGCCTATTGACAGCCCCTACTAT
Organism: Phrynosoma blainvillii; assembly: GCA_026167975.1. Taxonomy (NCBI): domain Eukaryota; kingdom Metazoa; phylum Chordata; class Lepidosauria; order Squamata; family Phrynosomatidae; genus Phrynosoma; species Phrynosoma blainvillii. Next base: position 202,374,499 of record JANUYF010000002.1, on the reverse strand, counting down.
GTTAGAGGAATAGAGTAACAGGGTTTTGTTTTGTTTTTAAATCTGACCTAGTTGCTGGCATTGGTTGATGTTGGCAGCAAAGGTGATCACATGTACATCCCTGTTTGCTGCATTATAAATCTCTTTGCTTGCCCATGTAAAGCAAACTTGCCAAACAGGAAAGTAGCAGGCACTTGCTTCATTTTCAGGAGTAGAATTTCATACTTGCAGGTGTGCATCCTAAATGCTGTAACCATTTCCAAACAGATATTGTGTATTCTGGGGGAACAGGATGATGGTAGAGGACATTGTTTTGTTATAAACTGTTTTTCACAGCTGGGATCATTTTTGCAGAATTGGGAAAGATGCCCAGTAACCAAGACCAAGAAGACTAGCAAGGTGTCTGCTCTTTGTAGGGGGCAAGAGTAGTAAGTGATATGTTGGAAAACTCTGTTTTCATGGAAATGAGATTCCATGGTTCCCCAGGCATGGATAAAACTTTCTTTCTTTCTTTCTTTCTTTCTTTCTCTTTTTGAAGTAAAAATAGTTGCAGAAATAATGCTGCCATACCCAGCAATCCTGATTCCTCATCTCAATGTCTCTGACTGACTAAACAAATGAACACTGACAAGCATAAAGGTTCACACATGCAAAATGGATGACAACTAATTAAGCAAACCCCAGGTGCTTAGAAAAATCTGAGGGTCTGATCTGATGTTTATGGATAGGAGAGAAACAAGAATGTGATACTGTTGCACAGGGGGGGAAAAGGAAACTGTTCTCCCTTCCTCCTCTCCCCCCCCCCCCCCCCCGTCAGCCACCAGATCTTAATTCTTACTATGGTTAACTGGTTAAGCAACAATCTAAGTATAAAGGCCCAGGGGTTGCAATGGAGCTCAGTTTCAATATTTACTAATACAGTTGCATAAAGAAAGGCAAAATATAGAATAATCTTTTCCTCTTGCTTCAGTGCTGCCCAAACCCTTTTTGTTGGACTGTTCCTGCTTTTATCTCAGCCTTTTATAAGCTTGTTGGCAGGCAAAGAGAGAGAAAAGGGTGAGGGAAAGAAGAAGAAAAAGTGTTCAAAGGGCTGTGTTTCCTCTGTGGACAGTGCCACACCCTGAAGGGCAGGGTTCCTCTATGACTGTCATTGAAACCGATTCTGTTAATGGACTTTGCCCTTATTTCATTTGTGGTCACTATAAAAAGGCCCTTTATGATAGTACTTCTGATTTGTTTTTACAAATTGTAGTAGCAGTAGCAGCAGTTACTACTACTACTACTATTACTACTACCACAACCACTACTAGTAGTTGTAGCAGCATCAGGATGAGTTACTAGCACTACTACTACATCTATTTCTAGACCCTAGGGCATTAAGACAGCATAACAGTGAGCAAATTAGTCATTTATGCAAGCTCTCACATTCAAATGCTGAGAATTTTGGCTGATTGTGATCAAAACCCAACTGAAATGAAATTTTCACTCAATCCTTAATGATGGGGAAATCTGTCAGTTTTACTATATTTCACATTCATGTTTCCTGGACTGGAGAAATCGAGACCAAAACCAATTTGAAAATAAAGCCACATCTATCCCTAACAGATTATAGAAAATAATATGTTGTTCACACATCTGTTCTTCACTCTACAGTGTGGCCAGTACATTGTTATTTTATGGCATCACTGGAAGTGTGCAGGGGGTGCGGACCACAGTAGGTGACACCCCAGAGAAGGGGTGACACCCAGTTGGGCCATCCTCTCCTTTAATGCAGGAGGGGCAAGCGCTCACCCTTCCCAGCTGCTCTGCCATGGGGCTTTCTCTCTGGGGAGGAAGCCTGGGACAGAGCAGCAGGACTAGCTGCCCTGGGCAGGTGGGCAGATGAGAGGGCAACAAAGTGGCTGGGGAATGGAGGCAAGGAGAAGGGGCAACGAGGCAACCAATGGGGAGGGGGAAACCAAGAGAGGGAGTCAGGTGGCCAGGGAGGGGGTGCAGTTAGCAGGATGGGGCAGGAAAGCCCTCCACTCCTGCCACCAGCAGCCCTCCACACCAGATGTCACCAAAGACAGTGCTCTAAGCTTAACAGCACCATTTGCATGATAGAACAGCATCCAAATTAATTAGAAGTGGTATCATGTTTAATCACCTGCACATGGGCCTGAATCTACAGGACCTAAGCTAGAGATGTTAACTCTTGTGGCCCATCTCATACTCCCACACTAAAGAATCTTGAGAATTATAGATTGCAGGGCTGCCTGAAGACAATTTGCAGCTGAAGGCCGAAGGCAAAAGGCACATGCCCTCCCTGCCCCCAATATTATCTATTCAGAAGGTGACCGGGCTGGTATTTGAAATAGTAGCCATGGGGCAATGTCCTGCAACACACCTCAGGGCACCAGGCCAGTTTAGGAGATTGACAGTAGGGTGTGTTTGAAATGTAGCTCTGACATCCAAGGAGTTTGAGAGAGAAAGTAGAGGAAGGCAGCAGTTCCATCATTGCCTTCCTTTCATCTTTGCCAGCTGAAGCAGTTTGCCTTGCTTTACTCAATGACAGAATTGCCCTGATCACTTGTGGGAGGGGGGCATCTCTACAATCTTATTGTTCTTATTGTGTGCCTTCAAGTCATTTCTGACTTATAGCATCCCTGAAGTGAACCTATCATGGTATTTCTGGGGCTGAGAGAGTGTGACTCGATCACGGTCACCCAAAGAACGGCTGAGAAGGTAATCGAAACCTGATCTCCAGAGTCGTAGTCCAACACTCAAACCACTATGCTACACTGGCTCTCTTAACTCAAAACTAATTCCCAAGTTTCTCTGAGAGGCTGAGAGGAATGAAGGAACAGTTCAAAGATGCCGTAGAGAGGCACCTTTTTGTCACACATGAAAAGACTCTTTCATTAGAAGGCAGTGGCACTTTTTCTAAAATGATTAATAAATACAGTAACTCCAACTAAACCTTTCCCAACCTCCCCCCCCCCCACTTCCCACTCCCAGCTATAATACCATGGCTGCACCTGGAGAAGGATTACTAGTTATTGACTTTTCTCCTCTATAGGGACACACCCTGGGGGTTTATCAGGGCTGTTTGCTTTCCATTCCTGTCTGAGCCAGCTAGCCAACTCATATATTTTTTAAAAAACAATTATGGGTGGGGATGGGGGAGAATGGGTGAGGAGCTGGCCCTTGTTGGACTCTCCCTAGGAGCCAGAGGGAACTCTTAATCCAAAGCAACGGCCAACCTTTGCTCCTCTTGTCTCCATAGAGCTCTTTTTCATAACAACAGGCAGGTTCTTTGTTCAATGCCTTATTGTGGATAGATACAGTGTTTAAGTCCTCTCCCCCCCCCCCCCACCACCCTTATCGGTCTTTTGCCAAGAGAGAGAACAGGGAGAGCAATAGTGACCTTTCACTCAATGAATACAATTTTTCAAACCGATTGCACAAAGAAACTAATCTCAATGATAGGGATGTGCATGTGTACACGTTGCTTTTTGAGTACATACATTAAAAAAGGCATACAGGTGTAAAGTAAAGTGATTTCCAATGGCTTTATATGACACCATATGTGAAATGGCAGGGCGGTTCAAGGTCTATAGAATCAGTGTGGTGTGGGAGAAGGAGCAAAGATGGAAAAATTCTTCTTTTTTAAACAACTGCTCTTAGAATGCCAACTGCTGCTGGTCATGCTTGCTGGGCGATTCTGGGAATTTTTAGTCAAAATAGGAATGTTTCAACTTTCTAATTGGTTGACAGAGATGGAGCTTGACCTGGGGGAGCTTAGTTCAAAATCCACACTCAGCCACAGATATGAATTTGAGTCAGCTGCTTTCTCACCAGCTGAATCTACCTTGCAGAGTTGTTGAAAGGACAAAATAAGTGTGTGTGTGTATGTATGTGACCAAGATTTGTTGTCCAAAACTCCCTGAAATAATTTAAAATTGAATAGGTCAAAATATGTAGCCCAGCCCCATGTTTTACCTGCAAAACAAACCCTTAGGATCCAATGCCTCATGGACAAGGCAGATGTCCCTTTCAGTTCTACTTGCTAGGGAGCATGAGATGGAAAGTGCAGTTACACTTACATTCTGCTTATTGACTTCTCACAGGGGCAGCTGATTGGAAACTGCAGAAACAGAAGGTTCGATTGCCTGGACCTTCAGACCAGATCAACTCCACCTTATGATGTTCTGATCTTTACACCTTCCCAGTCCAGACCATAGTATGTCCCAGAAGAGTTAAACAGCTGAACCAAGGGCTTTTGCGCTGTGAGGAAAGGAATCTTGCCCATCCCAACCTCAGAATACCCACATAGCACAAAGTGCAAATAATGCAGTGGTGTCACAAGGGTTGGTGTCACCCCAGTGCAGTAAATTATGCTGTCACTCCCAGGCTCAGAGCCACCGTGTCAAGGGTCCCTCAGAAGTATATTGGGTCGCTATGGAAGAGAAAGGCTTCAGTCAGCTTGTTGCTTATGGCTGGTGGACTGAAGCACTCAAGGGGACTATCCGTGTCTCAGGTTGTTCCTGTCTACCCAATCCCAAAAGGGTGCAGGTAAGAAGTCTGCAAGAGTTCACTGTGGTGTACCAATAACTCCCCAGCCAGCCTCCTTCCCACTTCCAGATGGGTGGACTGGGTCCCCCTCCAGACCTTCAGTCTCTGGGAATCTGGTCTACCCACAAAGATGCATGGTGGCACATTCCACTCTGAAAGTCAGACCGCCCCCCCCCTGAGGTATCACCACATGTGGTCTGCTCCTCCCCAACTCCCCCCCCCCAAGATATGCCTCCTTCACTATTGGGACTGCTTGAACCTTGAATCATTTTGAAGAGGGAAGGATATAATATTCATTTAGTCCTTTCCTTGGATGGCTGTTTTCAATGAGCAAAGGTCTGTGTGTAGGAGTGAGGAGGAACTTTCAATTTGCATTCGGAATGGTACAGTTCAAAACTGGCTGTCACACCCATATATTATTTTGACATGACTAAAGCAGCCCTCGGGCTTGATATTTAGAAGTCCAAACAGGATGAGGTCTTTAATGTTTCATGGCCCATACAGCTAAAATGCTACATAATTCTAACAGTTCTATATCTAAATGTATTTTATAATGTCACATTTTTGTAAATGTAACATTAGTGATTTTGTTCTTTTAAAAAAAAAACATAAATATGTCCCTCCCTTTAATATGTCTAGTGGTTGTAGACTATTGCCACTTCCGCTTAGAAAGTTCTCCCAGGATCAACCGGTCAAACTTTTCTAACCTTCCTTTCAACAGTCATTTGGTTCAGCGGTTCTCAAACTTTCATCCTCCAGAAGTTTTGGACTTCAGGTCCCAGAATCTCCCACCAATGGGCAAAATTGTTTCTGTGAGTTAAAGTCTAAAATACCTGGAGGACCAAAGTCTGAGAACCCTGTTTTCATTAATATCCTTCCTACCTGTTCCTGGCAGAATTCAACTTTGTTCATGCCTACCAATGTTTCAATATCTCTAACATAAAATATTTAACTTAATGCATCCAAGAGTGACATTTATGTACCTTCCTTGTGATGAAATCACCTGGGGAACCACAGAAATCAGCTTATGATTAACCCACAACCCAGGGATTTCCCCCTCCTCTGCTATTTCAAATGATCACAAGCACAGTTGCCAAATCTTCACCATTCATGGTGTAACATTATAGTTCATTAACAGCACTTCTTTAGGAGCATCTACTCTGTAGAAATAATGCAGTTTAATACCACTTTAACTGCCATGGCATCGTACAGAATCCTGGGATTTGTAGTTTGTGAAGCATCCAGCACTCTTTAGCAGAGAAGGCTAAAGGCCTTGCAAAACTACAAATCCCAGGATTCTATGGGATGGAGCTACAACATCTAAAGTGGTGTCAAGTTGTATCCTTTCTCCTAATCTGATGCTGCAACACTTTTATATTGGCACAGTCCTACTACCTTTCTTGAGATCATTCACAAAAATATTGAATAAATGTGATCCACCCACTACATGAATCTGAATGATTCCTGAAGATTTCTGTGACCAATTATCTGAAATTTGGAAGCTAGCTGAAGAGAAAGACCAGGGTTTAGAATGGAAAGCAATGCAGTGAGAATTATCCCATGGTTAAAACCTTCTCAATGCTGTGTGCAAGCTGTTGCAACACCACTCATATTGGATTCTCCCTGCCATGCATGAAGACAGACTTTGAATGTTCATGGGAACAGGTAGGAGACCAACAAAGAGATAGTCAGATATTATGAAAGTTCCCTAAATGAATCTTTCCAGACCCTTGAAAAATCACCCAGCAGAAAAAAACAAAACTAAAACAAGCCTATAGTGCTAGGGAATCATGGGAATTGTATTTTTTTTCTGAGACATTGAGCCTTCTCTGTCAGAGAGCTCTGGTGGCACAAAAAACTACAGTTCCCATGATTCCCTAGCACTGAGTCAGGGCAGTTAAAGTGGACTCAGTTTGCACTATTTCTGGCAGTCTGCAAAGGCCCGGAGTTCCTCCTTGACCATGCTAATGCAAATAATCTAAGCATGCAATAGCATGCAAATAATCTAAGGGTGAAGTTCAGCAAGGATATCAGTCTCCACTTATTTTGTTTTTGCATGCAAGAATGAACAATATAAAAAAAGAGTCCACTTTAACTGTCCTGGCTCAGTGCTAGGGAATCATGGGAATTGTATTTTTTTTCTGAGACATTGAGCCATAAACTACGGTTCCCATGATTCCCTAGCACTGAGTCAGGGCAGTTAAAGTGGACGCAATTTGCACTATTTCTGGCAGTCTGCAAAGGCCCAAAGTCTCCCTACTGGATGAGATTATAAGAGGATAGATGAATTTTTGATGATTTTTCACATTTGGTGGACGTGTCCTGAAAATTTCATGAAGAGCTTTTTGTATGTGTGTGCAAAAACAATGTACATGTTTGTAGGTCTATGCCAGGGGTAGGCAACCTTTCCCCTTTAAGGGCCAAGGGACTTCAGCTCCCAGGAGCCTCAGCCATGTTGGCCAATAGTCCCATGTTGGCCAATAGCTCCTGGGATTCTGGGAGCTGAAGTCCCTCGGCCCTTAAAGGGGAAAGGTTGCTTATCCCTGGTCTATGCTATCCCTTAGCAATGTCAGAGAACCTGAGATGCACCATGAAGATGCTGTCTGAACCTCCCAGCCACATTGTAAAACCCATTATAAAGATACATTACTTGTTCTTGAAATCCTCAACAAGGTCCTGCATGTTCTTCAGCTCTCCCTCAAGGCGTCCCTTGTCATTCAGCAGGCTGTCAAGCTGCCTCCTCAGGTTGCTGATATAGGCCTCAAAGAGGGGTGCAATGTTGCTCCGTGTGGTTTTCTGCTCCTGCAGGAGACTCCACTTGGTCTCTAGCATCTTATTTTGCTGCTCAAGGAACCGGACCTGGAAAATGCCCACAGGTGAAATTTCAAAAAGCTTTCCATACTTCTTGCAAAGACTCAAATTGCCACAAAAGCAGAACATTGGAAGCCTGCATGACCCTCAGTTCCCAAATATGGTATTAGATCAGGGGTAGGCAACCTTTCCCCTTTAAGGGCTGAGGGACTTCAGCTCCCAGAAGCCTCAGTCATGTTGGCCAATGGTCCCATGTTGGCTAATAGCTCCTGGGATTCTGGGAGCTGAAGTCCCTCGGCCCTTAAAGAGGAAAGGTTGCCTACCCCTGTATTAGATGTATGATAATAAAACCCTCTGAGGAAAGTTGGCCAGCTGAGAGTGTGGGAGGAAGGGAGACTGACTGCAGGGGAGATGGGGGGAGGCCAAAACTGAAAAGTTCTAGATAAAGAAGCTATGCAAAAACACCCCATTTTTCAGAAGATTTACACTTGTCAAATGGGTAAGAGCCAGAGCAGAGCTTGGAAATTTTACTTGTTTTGGACTAGACTTTCTAGAACCCTCCAGCCCATGTGACCATTAGCCATGTATGTTAAGGAATGTTCTGGAGTTGTAGTCTCCAAAAGTAACCTTGTCCAGCTGTGTCCAAGAAACAGAACTAGTTATGAACAACCTCAAGTTCAGATTGAGGCTTATGATCTGCAAGACCTTTTGACCTATGATACTGATTGAGATTTCAGTCAAGTAATATCCTAACAGCTCCAAGTGGTTTACATTCAATTTGACAGTCTCTCCCACCCTCCGTTAACTGCCTTAAGAGCTGAGTTAGGCTAAAGGATAATAACTCAGCATAGACCACCCAGACAACTTCTTGGCTGACAAAGGATATTCCCTCAACACAGAGATCTTTCATTGTCCAAAACAATAGCCTACTGACCATACTAGATGTGGTTTGGTGGGAATGTGAATGGATCACACTACATAGTCTTTGCATAAGTGTAATATTCACAAAACACATATTGAATCCAGTTGCCTACAGAGGTCATTTTGGACTAATTATGAAACCTACCACAGCTCCCTTTTGGGTAAGGAACACATAAACCCAGTTACACAAATTACACATGGAAATGGCTAGTAAAGGATGCTGTGAGATACTACAGAACAACAGGGAACATATGTGTAGCTATCTGACAAACACAATCCTAGGCATGTCTACTCAAAAGTATGTCCCATGGATTTAACAAGGTATGGTTACTCCCAGGTAAGTTCATCTGAAGGTGCATTGACACTGTAGAAATAATGTAGTTTGGCAACATTTTAAGTGTTGTAGCATTCCACCATTCTGTGGAATCCTGGGATCTGTAGTTTTACAAGGTGTTTAACCTTCTCTGCCAAAGAGTGATGGTGCCTCACCAAAGAATCCCAGGATTCTGTAGGGTGGTGCCATGGCAGTTATATGTCTCTACAATTATATGTATGCTTACCTGGGAGTAAATTTATATAGGACTGTAGTCTGAGGCTCTAGTCCTATATAAATGTACATGGATAAGATTATAAATGCATATGGGAGTAAATGTGTATAAGATTATAACCTGAGACACTAAGAGATGACTCAAGAGATGGAAGCAGGTTTAACAAATTACATCCCCTTAGGGTGTGAACCTGTCCTCTTTTAGCTCATAAGATATTGTGCACAGGAATGATGCTGTATTAACTGACTGACTAATATGTGAAAGAAATGCAATTACAGTTAATTGATTTTAAAACATGCAACCTTGCCCTAATAATGGGTAAAAAAACATGAATGTTACAGAATCTGTTCCCTTGATCATCTGATCCTCTGATTTTAGAGAAGTGGACTTAGAAGCTACACTTTACTGTAATTCTGTGTTGTTTTGAATGAACACACGCACTCTCACACACAAATTTTCCCCTCTGTGGTGCTGGCCACCATTTTGACAATTGAAAGAATACAGCTTCCAGTTCCATATCTGGACAATGTTGCATCTTTTACAAACTGATCCAAAACCTGAACCAAAAACTTGCACTTTTAAAAGTACTAAAGATGCAAAACCCCACTATTCATGAAGTAAAGACACCCAGTAAATGGCCAGCTCACCTGGAGCCATTGTGTTCTAACTCTGAGCTGGAGCCATTGGAGAAGGAAAGTTTTGTTTGCTGACTCATATGAAACATTATAAGAAAGACCTGGAAGGGTTACTGGCTCTCTCTGACTTCAGGACAATTATATGTTTGTAGCTGCAGTCTAGTGTGAGTGTGAGTGTGAGGGGAGGACTTGGTTGACTTTAAGGATGTCAAGTGGGCTTCTGTTGGCTTTAAGGATGTTAATAAGTAGTGCATCTTACCTTGTCGATAAAGGATGCAAATTTGTTGTTGAGGGTCTTGATCTGCTCTTTCTCCTCCTTGCGAACCTTCTGGATGTTAGGGTCAATTTCCAGGTTAAGAGGAGACAAGAGGTTTTGATTGATGGTGACCTCTTGAATCCCTGGCGATGGAAGCCCACCACCAAACCCTCCACCATAGGCACTACCAAGGCCTCCGCCATATCCGTATGAGGACCGGACACTGAAGGAGCTGCCTCCACCACCACCCAGGGCAATCCTCTTGTTGCTTGAGCCTAGGTTGTAGAGGCTGGAGCTGCCAAAGCCTCCTGGCTTTCTGAAACTGCTGCCCCCTCCGACTCCACGAGATGAAGAGACAGTGCTGACTCGGACCTGGGAGAACCCACCAGGCCCAGCTGCTGAACGGGAGCTGTAACCAAACTGTGACATGGCTAATTGAGGAACAAGGCTGGGATAGTCAAAAAGTTACAGAACAAGGGAGTGGATTTTTTTATTATTTAAAAAAATAGCCAGGGAGGCTCTCAGTGGAAAGAAAGAGAGAAGATTCCTCTGAGGCTGTGGTCTGGCACTTCCTCTCCTTTTATCCGCTAGAAAGAGCTGGGGGGCAGAGAAGGGATCATTTTACTGCCTGAAAGGACTGGGTGTGTCCTGGCTGCCGTCACACTTGCCTTCAACCTGCAGAGGAGACAGACAAGGAAATCAGCTCCACTCCCTGCACCTTGCACTTTTCCTTCTGTAGCTTTGTATGAGGAATCTCTCTCTTGGAATAATTTAATAGCCTTAAGCCTTCCCGATTTTCATTTCTCTATGTGTGTATTTAGGAGGAATTCAGAAAAGGTTTCAGCCTTCCCCACCCCCCACCCCCCCACACACACTTTTTAGGTTACCATTCAAAGCATACATAAAAAACAACAGGTGCAGAGTTTGGGAAATTTCCTTATTTTGGATACCAGCACACTGGAGCTTTGTAGTCCAAAAAGGGTTCCCCCCACCACCACTGGTGTGTGTGTGTGTGTGTGTATAGAGTAAGTGAAACAAGTAAGAAACAGATGTATTAAAAGGAAGAAGGGAGAGAGAAAGGTATGCTGAGGTGTGCAGTGTGAAGCACAGAGAGCTGCACATTGGAACCTTGTCACTGCACAAATGATTTGTCATTTCTGAGACTTCTATACATTGTTTTCATCCCTTTAAAAGGCAGTTTCATCTACCTTGCAGAGTTCATATTGGGGCTCATGTTTCCTGTGAATTAAGAACAATATATTTTCCTTAGTCCTTGTCTGCATGGGCCAAATAAACCAATCTCTTTGTGTCCTCTCTGTGAGGAGTCCAAATGATGTGTGGCTGAAACCCCAGTTCTGATGCTAACAGATGGCATCTGGCACCTGGCACATTCAGCTCTAGAACCAAGGTATAACACCCTTAACATGCATTTTAAAAATTATCGTTTACTCTGATCTTCCAAAAATATCCAGACCCCTCCATTGACATGTGATATGTCCCTAGGAATCCTGTTCTCACCTCTGAGTGAAGCAACCTGTGGCAGCACCAAACTTGCTGGGCAACTAAGAAGGACACATATATGAACAACAACCTGACATCAGAATGGTGGGCCAGGCAAGGAGGGGAGGTCGAGGCAACTAAATATGATAGCCTATGCAGATAAGGCCATAGACAAGAAGGAAAGAGGACAAGATTTTAGCTATTAGACTATATCACTAAGGAGTGCAGCTAAGGGATCACATTTTTGAAGGCTTCCCTCATTTAAAAAAAATACAAAAAAGAGAGGCAATTGGGGTCAGGGAGGCATTTTCTAGCCAAGGTTTCTACCTACCAGGAATTCATTTTCAGCTGTTTTGGTTTTGTTTGTTTCTAAACTAAGGGTACATATGTTTAATTAACAAATGATTGTACTTTCACAAAGCCCAAATCAGCCATCTGAAGTGGCTGCCTCACCTGCAGGGAGGCCTAATGTTGGGACCAGGCATTAGCTCTGCCTGTTATTGGACATCCTTTATTTAGAAGAGGGGTGGGAATCAGAGTTCCAGATATTTTTGGCCTAGGACTTAAAGCAGTCTAAACCAGCTTTACCAAATTGTGATGCATGCTGGCATTTGCAATCTAACAATGGTTAGAGGGATGTATAAATCCCACCTCCGAACTAGAAACTGTGCAAACATGCATTGAATCAGCCAGCAGGAGGCAAAACCAGCTTTGACTCCACAGGAAAATATGCCACATGATCTATCACTGTTGGAAGAAAAATATAGAACTTAATATAGGAGCCTGGATTCCATATTACCCTCACTGTAGTGGTGGGTATGTCTGTCCATTTCAGTTTCTTTTTTTTCCAACTTTCCATCAAGTCTTTCCCATTAGTGCATCACTTTCTTGTTTTTTTATTTTTTTGAAATTGTAGTAAAACATGTATACATTCTAGTATGTGTGTCCTCAATTATATATGTTTGTATGCAATTCTTCATTTTTACTCCATTTTAACATTTTGTTTTATTCTGCAGTTAATAACTTCACTCAAGTCGCAAGTGGTAGTATGACTTATTTTTTATGCTACTAAAATACTATATAGAATTGGGATAGTATGGACCTAGTTCTTTACTGATTTCATTCACAAAGCAGTCAATGAGTAATTTTTGCAAATGTATTCCCATTGTGAAATTTTCAAAACTACAGTTCATTCCATGCAAAATTTGCACTTTTTTAAAACAATATTTTCTGCATAGGAAATAGCATTTCCTGCATATGCAGAACAATATACAGAAAATATTTTCTGCACAAAACTGTTTCTTCATGTACATAAATACTGTTTTCTATGCAAAAATACCATGTGTGAATTCTGGACAGATTAATTCCCAAACTGTGACAATTCTAATCAGTCCAGGTTTCTCCTTGTTGTAATTTTCCAACTCTTGAAGAACATGTTTCTGACCATTTTTCAAATATTTTTAAATTTTCTTTCCCTCTCTAATATTAAGCAAGTGAGTAGAATTTGAACCTGGGCTCCCAAAGCAATGCTTTTCTGGCTATATAGCACTGGTTGACAAGAGATATCCAAGCTGAACAATGGCATTCTCTGTTTTTGATCTAAATCAACAAAAACATCAGAGAAGCTATTCAAAGGCCAAGGCTCTTTTCCTGTCTGGGTTTTCGATCTATAGGTTGCATTGTTGCTGGTCAATTACATTCCAGGAGAGTATCCCAGATTCCCCCCATTTGTAAATAAGAATACCAATGCACTCTGTTTAGTGAGCTGTACTTCAAACAGAGGGGCCAGGTAAGAGCAAGGGGATTAGAGACCTCATTCTGCTCTCTTTAAAATCCAGTGTAAGCAGATGACAATCCTAATAAACACTTTGTTGTTATTAATTGCCCTTGAGTTGACCTCAACTCATGAAGGCCCTATGGATGAGATATCTTCAAGATCCCCTATTCTCCAATGCTCTGCTTAGTTCTTGTAAATTCATTCACGTGACGTCCCTGATTGAGCCTATTCATTTGGCATGTGGTCTTCCTCTCTTTCTACCTTTCCCAGCATTATTGTCTTTTCTAATGAGCCATGCTGTCTCATGATGTGGCCAAACTACAACAGCCTCAATTTGATCATTGTGGCTTCCAAGAAGATTTCAAGCTTGATCTGTACAATGACCCATTTGTTTGTCTTCTTGACTGTCCATAGTATTCTTAAGCACACTCCTCCAGCACCACATCTCAAATGAGCTGAATTCCTTTCTGTCTGCTTTCTTTACTGATGACCTCTCACATCCATATATAGTGATGGGGAATACAGTGGCTTGGACAATTCTAACATTAGTGCTCAATTGTATAATCTTACTTTTTAGAATCTTGTCTACTTCTTTCATAGCTGCCCTTTCCATTCCCAGTTGTCTTGTTTCTTGATTGCAGTCAGTATTCTCATCAATGTTAAATCCAAGGTATTGGAAATCTTTTATGCTGATTTCCTCATTGTCTAGGTTGAATTTATGTATGTCTTCTTTGGTCATTATTTTTGTGATGTTTTCCAATAGTATTATGGTGTCATCCACATATCTTAGATTGTTGATGTTCCTTCCTCCTATCTTCACACTTCCTACTCCTGAGTCTAAACCTCCTTTTCTTATGATATTTTCTGTATATAAGTTGAACAAATAGGGTGATAGGATGCAGCCATGCCAGATCTCCTTGCCAATTGGGAACCATTTTGTTTCTCCAAATTGTATTCTAACTGTAGCCTCTTGTCCTAAGTACAGATTTCTCATCAGGACTATCAGATGCCTTAAGAGCCATCTGTAGCTTTTCATGATCTATACCAGGGGTCGGCAACCTTTGTTGCTGGGGGTCCGGGAGGGGGGGAAATGGCAAGCGGGGGCAGAGGCATGAGCACTTGCTTCCCCCCCCCCGCACTTGTGCTTGTGCGCTTGATTTCCCTGTGCGCATGCACACAACGGTGCCATCATGCGCATGCGCGCATGACGCACCCACCATTTTGGAAGCCCCCTCATGTGGGGGGGGGGCTTCCCTGGGCCTTTTAAAGGCCCCTCCGCACCTGCGGTGGGCGAATTCGCCTGCAGTGGCAGCAGGGGGGCCTTTCCAAGGCCCAGGGAAGCAGCTGCAGCAGGCAAATTCACCCACAGCAGCCACGAGGGGCCTTCCCTGGGCCTTCTAAAGGCCCCTCCGCACCCGTGGCGGGAGAATTCGCCCACAGCGGTGGCAGGGGGGCCTTCCAAAATGGTGCCCGCATCACGCGCACATGCGCGCACGATGCGGACATCAGTTTGGAAGGCCCCCCACTCGCGGCTGCCATTTTGTTTGCCAAAATGGTGGCCGCGAGTCATTTGCGCATGTGCAGGAGTACTGCGCATGCGCAAACAACTAGCGGCCGCCATTTTGGCAAACAAAATGGCGGCCGCGACACTCATGGCAGAGGGAGTGCGCAGCGGCGGCGGGCGGTGGGGGCAGTGGTTGGTGGGGGCCGGCCAGTGAGGGTTCGCGGTCTGGGTGTGGCCCATGGGCCGTAAGTTGCTGACCCCTGATCTATACAGTCAAATGCTATATATTTGCTAAAATAGTCTATAAAGCACATGGTGATTTCCCCCCTAGAATTCTTTTGTGCACTCAGTTAGCCACCATATGTTTGCCGTGTGGTCCCTAGTGCATCTTCCTTTTCTGAACCCTGCTTGGACCTCTGGGATTTCTCTGCCTATGTGTGATTGGAGTCTATGCTGCAGAATTTTGAGCATAATTTTCTTTGCATGGGAGATTAATGTAGTTATGCCAATCTTTTGTGTAGTTTTTGTGTAGTTACTCCAGCCTATAGTTACTCCAGTCTTTTGTGTAATAACCACAATTAAATAACTATGACAGAAGTACTTTAAGGGTGATATGGGATTTCCCATTATAATACTAATGAGAGGAGTAGGGCAAAGGAGAACTGGCAAGGAGAAAGGTGCTGATCTTTTCCTGTCTGTACAAGTTCTCCTCTGGAAATACAGTCAGCCCTTGGTATCCATTGACTTGCCATCCATAGATTCAAGCATCCATGGATGGAAAATCCATGTTGTCCCCAATGGCGGTATATGCACGTGGCTGTGCTGCCATTAGAGATGGCCCTTGTTGCCCCATGGTGGCACAGCCATGTGGTCATTAAGTTTAGTTGTCCACAATGGCAGCACAGCTATGTGCTGTGCCACCATGGGACAATGGGCTGTCCCTAATGGCAGTACAACTATGTGCACACACCACCATTGGGGGCATGCAGGCTTGAGCTTTCACAGATTTTGGTTTCCAGGGTGGGGGTTCGGAATAGATGCTGAGGGCCAATTGTACACACACACACACACACACACACACACACACACACATGGCCATTTGATACTTGCCATCATTTCATAGATGAAAATCAGGATGCATGTGACCAGACAACATTAGAATGTGGTCAAGATGCAAATGCTATTAATGAGGAGGAACAAATAAGCTAGGAGAGGCTGCAGCAGTTTGCTATTACCTGAGCCTACTGGGAAGGGCAAAATAGTTATAACCTTAATTCCTAGTGCTTGGCACAAAGAAGCTTGGCTAACAGGCAAGGCCAGTAGGCATTTTGTGTGGGCATTTTGCAGAGGAGTTTTGAGGAGGAGGCACAGAGTTCTATTTCATAGTCTCCTCAAGACTACTGAATATGGATGATGAGGGAGCTGCAGTCATTTGCAACAGCTGTGGTATGTTTATGTTCTTGCTGGAGGATGTGCAAGTGCAAGTTGGGTGCCCTGTTGGAATTTGAGGCCCGTGTGTCTACTCCTCACCATATTAACAAGCATGAGGTTTTCTTGGACAGAATGCAGTAAACTGTCCTGGGTGAGGAACAACAAGGGATGTGACTGAAGAGGAAGTTAGTTCCCAAACACAAGCGCAGATGTTTGGAAGAATGTGACACATAATGAATTGGAGGTAATGAATTGATTCAAAGCTCTCTCCATTATCAGGGATGAGGAGGAGGAGCAACAAGAGTAACAGGGTCAGAGAACATGCAGATGAGCTTGGAAAATTCAGAACTTGGAATAGCCCCTTCCAATCCTCAGAGAATACATGTGCTGGTGGTAGAGACTCCCTGCTCAGTGGAAAAAGGGAGTGGTTTGTGGGCCTGATAGGATATCTCAAGAAGCATGCTGTCTCTCTGAGGCAAAAGACTCATTAAGCCCACTGACCATTATCCTTTTCTTTTGGTTTACATGGGAACCAATGACACTGCAAGGCACAGTTTTCAAGATATGACAAAGGATTACAAGGCTCTAGGTAGGAAGCTGAAGGACCTTGATGAACAGCTTGTCATTTCGTCTATCCTCCCAGTTGAAGGACACAGTCCAGGAAGGGAGAGAAGAATGATGGAAGTGAACAACTGGTTTTGCAGATAGTGTCACAGGGAATGATTTGGCTTCTTGGGCCATGGTCTATGGTTTCATGAAGATTGACTTCTGACAAGGGATGGATTGCATCTCACAGAATTGGCAGGAATGTCTTTGGTAAGAGTCTCATGAACCTGATAAGGAGGGCTTTAAACTGAATTATGTGGAGGAGAAGAGGGAAAGTATTCTTAAGAGTAGAGTTCATCAAGTATTGGAGACAATAGCTCAACTGTTATAGATGAATAGTACAAGAACCTAATGCTGGAAGGGAAAAAAAGTTAAATAAGCAGGTAGGAGAAATGATTTATGGTCTCAGATGTCTCTACACTAATGCACCAAGCATGGGAAATAATCAAGATGAACTTGAACTCTTAACACAGCAAAGCAAATATGATATAATAACCATCACTAAAAACCTGATGAAACAAGTCTTATAATTGGAATGTACTAACAGAGGTGTGTAACCTATTTCAGAGAAATTGACCAAGCAGGAAAGGAGGAAGAGGAGCATTATATGTCAAGGATGCTTACACTTGTGAAGAGATCCATTACTTAAATCCTGGAAGCCATGTTGAGAGTATCTGGGTAAAAATTAAGGGGCTGCAAAACAATAATATCATGGTGAGCATCTACTAATGAACTCCAAGCTAGAGTGAGGACTTGGATGATGCTTTCCTGAACAGATGACCACACATTTAGAAAACAGAGATGTAGCAGTAATAGGAAATTTCAACTATTCTGATATTTGTTGGAAATCAAACTCTGCAAAAATTTAAGGTCCAACAAATTCCTCACTTGTCTTGCAAACATTTTTATTGTACAGGAGGTGGAAGACATAAAAAAATGAGACAAACAAAACAGTGGGATTAAGAGGATTAATCAAGAGTGTTGCTGCCAAATTGGGGCAGTTAGAGGTTATGCCATATAATTCTCTCACACACCTGCACACCCCAACACACAATGCAGCTGCAAAGGCACAAATGCTGAGGAGAAAAGGAATTTGGGGGAGGGCTCCATCTGCAGTTGCTCCCTCCCCCATTCCCTGCTCCAAAGCTTTGGACCTCCCTTAAAATTCTTTCATTTATTTTATGCCAAAGAGAACTTTGATTTCATAGTTTCATCAGAACAGGGCTGGCAAAGAAATATGACCCATCCAGATCACAGGCCCCATCAACACTACATGCTGCCTCCTGGGGCCATAATAGAGCCTTTTTTATTTACATATGCATATACTTCAAGAGAATTTTCATGAACAAAGAATGGCAAATTTTCTTTTTCTTTTTTTGAACTAGGATTATTCCTGTATTGCTTAATAGCAGGTTTATGAGCTGGTATCGGGCTGAGAATAGTGACATACATATTGCTGTAAAAACTTTGACTTGTTCTATTCAGCAGATTCAGGTGCTTGTAGAAGACAAAAGGGAGCACATTGAGTGGGACCCGCAACTAAGATAAAACAATTTGACAATGACAATTATTGGCCTTGTTGTTATGAGCCAAATAAAACATCTTCCCCCATCCTCTTGATGAGGAGCCCTGACAAGGGAAGGCCCACTCCCTGGTTCTAGTTTGAACTGTTTGGACAGTTCAGCACAAACCCACCATATAACACCCATATTTTTTTAAAAAACAAAACAAAACCACATTTTGTTTCAGATCTTCCTGAAAAATCTGGAGCCCTTCACTATGACATCAGTTGGTTGTTTACAAAGCATTCCACTGTGTCGTCTGGTGCCACCACTTCTGATGTCAGTCATTCACTTTGAGGTCAGAACGAGGTACCCAGTATGGTGCCCCATTCTGACCCCAGAAGGAGCAACACATGGCAGTAGCACAAGGTGCCACAATGGGACACACATGTGAACAGCTGCCTGGCATTGCAACAGAGGGCCCAAAGAATGGAGGGATGTTAGGGCAGTTCCAGGACTAGAATACTCTGGGCTGCTCCCAGAGTATTCTGGCCTATGCAGACACCACCATTGGCACATTTTACTTTTTACAGTGCCTCAGTTTGTCTCCAGATGTAGCAGTACAGAGGCTTCTCAAAGGGGCTTGTACCTAAGGACAGATATGGGCTAGATTTCAAAGTAATTGCCTTTGTTTTTAACAAGGGAGAGAAATATGTTTACTGTCTTGCCTTACTTTGTGTCCCAAATGTCCCATGGCCAACAACAGAGGTGCCTTTACTTGCATCAAATCTCCCCCTACACTATTTTAAGCTCAGTTTTAACATCTCAGGAAGATGGAGCTGTGTGACCCCCCATCATTATAATTCCCCCCCCCTACAATGATTGTTAACATCCATGCTTGATGAAAAAGCCTGTGGATTTTGAAAGCTTGTATAATGTATTTTGTGTTTTTTTTTCATTAAAATACCACAATTGGGTTTTTTTGGATTTTACCATAATTTTTTGCATGGACAACACAACTACAAGAATGGATCTGGATCTGAATATTTTTAGTTCCAGTTAAAGTAGACCCACCGAATCAATGGGATTTTATAAGTGTTGATTCTCCTTTCAACAGTTGGTTCAATGAGTTTACTCTCATTTGGACTGCCAGAAGATTAAGGCCCAGGTATTTTGTGTGTTTTGGAGCAAATAGTACAATTAGGTAATTTTTAGATTCCAGTGATCATATTTGGCCCCTCTTTTTTGGGGGGGGGGGGTAATATTTGTTTATTTTTTTTTCAGTTAGTTCAGAAAATAGTACACCAGCCCTGCTGCATTAGAATGGGATGGCTCCTACACCTTTTCCTGAGTGGAGCTCTGGACGTTTGTCTCCAGATCCTACCCTGACACTGGCACTTGTTGACAACTGTACAGCACAGTATATGAGGAATGAACTGCATTTGGTATGCTGGGCTTCAAACAATGAAAGCAAGCTTTGGCTGGAACTTGATAGCAATATATTTCAAGCATGACTCTGCTGTGAGATAGGTAGGCAGGTAGAGAAAAGGAATTTCTCAGGCAGAGGCAGGAATTTGCCCAGAAACCTTATCAGAAGCAAAGTTGTTCTCTGTTTTGGATGCTATGGTAACAGTTGTATGGCTGAGCAATTACAGGGACAACAACCTTGAAGCTCACAGATTTGACCCTTGGCAGCCCTATCTCCTGCAAGAGGAGAAAGCAATACTTCCTATGATAAGACATCAAAGACATGGAGCTTCCTTGACACTTATCCTTTCCAATGCTCATACATATAGTCAGTCTTTCAATTGTTTTTCCCCTCTAAAATCTATAACCCTTAGATTAGAATTCCCACTCTAATGAGGCTGTTTGAGAATTCTGGCAGTTATCATCCAGAAAAAAGGTAACTTTGACAAAGTATATCTGCAGCTAAGAATAATAAGAATGGAAAGAACATTTGCAAATATGTTTTCCCTGATCAAAAACAGATTTCACAACAGTTGGGAAACCTCACTGGTAAGAATAATAGACCAGTGACAATTTTGTAGTTATTCGTGGAGAAAAATAGTTTTTATTGTACAGAAATTTTGTTTCCAGCATATACACAAAAAGACACCTTTCCTGTGCTGGAAATCTGTTTTCTCCACTGACCATTTTGATTGACTGATTGAGTGAATGAAAGCATTTAAAACGATGTGTTTCTCTCTCAGAATAATTCCTCCTCAATTTAGAAAATGTGGAGAATATTGCAGAGGAATGTTTGTCTTCTCTTGCAGAAATGAGGAAACAACCACAATTATTCATCCTTGCACAGGAGGACCCAGTAGTCAAGGATTTGCAGTCCTAAAAAGCATAGCCTTACTTCCTTCTGGCACACGAGGGCTTGTGGGGTGGGGATGGAAGCAAACAAGACAATATGGACCTAGGTAAAGCAAACACTGAGGCATACTTTATGCATGCTGAAGGCTGGGCTCTGCAGAGTTTTACAAAGAATGTAGCAAGCACAAGACAGCACAAAGTTTGCTGCGCTCCATTGCCAAAAGATATTTATCTGAAGGCATTATCTGGTTAGCTGGTAAGTACAATCCTTTGGCATGTGCAAAATCTTAAGGGCCTTTGCACACCTGCTTTGCTCTATTGTTTTGCATGGTGTGTGTGTTTTTATACCAGGGGAGAGAAAATGAGAGAGGTTGCGGCAAAGGAGAGCAAAGAAAGAAAAGGTGTCTGAGCAGAAGACAGTTTTTAGTTAATCATTGTCAAATAACAATGAAATAATCAAAAATGAACACTGAAAGCACTGAAAGTGAACAGGCTTGTAAAAACAAAATATATTATATGGTTGTTGCCTGTAGAAAAAAGTCACCCAGGGCTTGCAATTGACCATAAATAAGCAAATACTCTGAGTCACTCCTGTTATAGAAATTCCATTGAGCCACACCTTGTCTTGGAAGCTTATCAGGGGATTTCTTGGTAAGAGGGTCAGTAACACAGCATGAGAGACACTGTGGTGTTGGAGTGTAGTTGGAGTGTTGGAGTGTTCGACTATAACTCTGGAGGCCAGCGTTCAAATACTGGTTCAGCCATGGAAACCCAATGGGTGACTTGGGACAAGTGACACACTCTCAGCCTCAGAGGATGGCAATGGCAAACCTGCTCTGAAGAAACCTGCCAAGAAAACCCCATGATTTAGGGTTGCCATAAGTAGAAATTCCTTCACCAGGATGACTCATGTCCTCTGCAATGTGGAGATTTGTCAAGTCAAACCTGAACATACATTTGGGGTCTTGCAAAGTCCAACAGGCTTAGTCAATACCTAGTGTAAAAAGAGAATGGTATCTGTACTCAGGATAAGAGGCTACTGTCAGGACCATGTATGGATGTGAGAGCTGGACAGTGAAGAAAGACGATAGGAGGAAAATCAACTCATTTTAGATGTGGTGCTGGAGAAGAGCGCTGAGAATTCCATGGACAGCCAAAAGGACAAAGAAACAGGTCCTAGAATAGATCAGGCCAGAAATATCCCTAGAAGACAAGACTTAAACTGTCATACTTTGGACACATCATGAGAAGGCATGAATCACTATAAAAGACAATAATGTTAGGAAAGGCGGAGAGAAGTAGAAAGAGAAGGCCACATGCTAGATGGATGGATTTTATTCAAGAGGCCATGAATATGAGTTTGCAGGAGCTGGGCACAGCAGCAGAGAACAGGGGGGGGGCTGGAGATGTCTCATCCATAGGGTCGCCATGGGTTGAGATTGATGCGAAGACAGTTAACAGTAAAAAAATTCTATCAAATATATCCCAAGTCTCTGCACAATTGAAAGATTCAATAATGATAGTAGACACTGGTGGATTTCCTGATAGACAAGTTCATGTGAACATTATTTTTTGAAGACAGGGTTTTTTGTTTTGTTTGTTGTTGTTGTTGTTTTGCAAGAAAAGAATGGGAGGGAGGAAGGAAAAAAGCCAAGCCCCATTCTATGCAATTCTGTCCAGGAGTATTAGCAAATAACCACATTCTGGTGTGCCAAAAGGCCAGACACCATAATTATGAGTTGAATAGATTGGGCACAACTTTAATACAAATGACAATCACAAATCATATACATTCATAATCAATATCTTCAGTGTGTATACAATGCATATTCAAATTATGGTTGAGGGGAACACAGGGCCCAGTGATTTTCAAGACCAGCAAATGCTCAACTTATAAGCCGCTCAGGGATGATACATATCCAAGCAAGAGTTTTCATTTCAGCCTATCTGTGTGATGTATTGAAAGGTTGGAGGGTGGTAAGGCATCTGACTGCAGGTTATTCCTGTCTTTGTCAACCCAGGGATTTTCTCCCCTCGACACCCCCATTTTAACTCATGCCCAATGTTTCCTTTTCCCTTCCACAAAAAGTCAAGGTTTCCCCTTTGACAATATTGTCAAGTTGTATTCAACTATAGAGGTCAATGTTCATCTCCATTACTAAGTGGAAGAGCCAGCATTGTCAAAGATGACTCCATGGTCATGTGGTCTGGATGACTTCACAGAATGCTGTTATCTTCCCACCAAAGTGGTACCTATTTATTTACTTTCACTTTTACATGTTTTCAAACTGCTAGGTTGGCAGCTTGGGACTGGGACCAGTGACAGGAACTCATTCCGTCACACAGAGATTGGGCCTCGAACTACTGACCTTGCAGTCATTAGAGTCAGCATCTTAACTGCTGAGCCACCACATCACTTTTCCCTTCCATATCTGCCAGTTATCATGAAGCAGCAAACACAATCAGAATGCTAGTTAAAAGGGAGCAATGTAGTAGACACAAGGACAAAGTGGAAGAGCAACCTACAACATTGGGCCTGCAAGCAATGTGTGGAAACTCCCAGGAAAGGTGAAAAAACATGCTACAATAACATGGGGGGATTCCTTCCCAGCCCCAGAAAGCAACCAGCCACTGCCTGGGGAGTCACTAAAGAGCAAGATGCAGCAAGAGCTGATGGCTGGGGTACATGAAGGTTTGGCTGACAATGGCTGACAACCAATCTCACATGAAATTTTGTGGGATTCACCATCCCACAAGATCTCATTCCAAGATCTGGTGTAATAATTGTCCCCCAATTATGCTCAAAGTTCCATGATAGCAAGGGCATTGCAAGACTTCATATCGGGCTTACTCCAAGCAGCCACTCAGTAGGCCACAAGTGCTGGTGACCAGCCTTTGTGCAATGTGAAACCCCACCAGATGCATCAGAGGCCTCATTTACACTCTCTCACACACACAAAAAAATGGGTTTTGAGTTGAATAGATGCAGGATTGCGGAATCAATTTGAACTGAAACAAAGTTCACACTACATTTTCCATTACCGAATGTCTCCGTTCACGTTCACACTTACTTTTGCACCATAACAAAATGGATTCTCAATCTCAGATGTGTTTGGTCCATCCCAGTTCTTTTTTAAAAAAAGGCAATCATATGATGC
This sequence comes from Phrynosoma blainvillii, assembly GCA_026167975.1. NCBI lineage: Eukaryota > Metazoa > Chordata > Lepidosauria > Squamata > Phrynosomatidae > Phrynosoma > Phrynosoma blainvillii. The sequence goes on along the minus strand of JANUYF010000002.1, from coordinate 202,350,998 downwards.
ACATGGGAGTGTTTCCGGTTATGCAAGCACTTGGAGGTGTGGCCACATGAATCAGCTGTTGCTATTTCCATGGGCCTCTGTGTGTGTATAGGCGTTTTCACACTACCCTCCCTAAAGCCGGGTGGAGCCATTCCGGAACGGGCCGTGCCGCTGATTCCGGAATGGCTCTGGCGGCGGCAGGCTAATTCCTTTTGGACACCCAGAATTACCTTTAAGCCGCTGAAGCCGAAGTTACAGGTCTTTCGGCCGGAGTGAGGCCGGACTTACGGCTCCGTGCGTTTGAACACACGGAGCAAGGAGCCAGACGGACGCAGGGATGGCACCGGAAGGGGAGGGGTTTGCCACCGCGCGTGTGTGAACGAGCTGGAAATGGAGCCGGAGTGGGGCGGACGGAGGTAGGATTGAGTCCTTCTAAAGCCCCGTGTGAAAACGTCCTATGTGTAAGATCACACACTTCCCCTCCTCCTCCACCACTTTCCCTCCATGTGGGGAAATGGGCAGCTAGAAGTAGAGAGTGCTGGAGCATTTCTATTTCTATGAGATCAAGAGCTGACCACACACATGCACCTTCCTCCTCCAAGGCTCACCCCCCACACTTGCCCTACCTCTAGAAAATTTGCTGGCAGAACCAAAAAACAGAAGTATAGTTCAATTGGGAACACATTGTGATTTAAAGGGACCACTTGGCTGCACTGGAAATCAAAATCCACAGCCATGGGTCCATGCATCCCAAGGCTGAATCCTCCATGACATCCACAGATCCATACATCCCCCATGGCACCCACGGATCCATGCACCCCCGGGGAAAATCCCCTATGGCACCCACGGATCCATGCACCCCAGGGGAAAATCCCCCATGGCACCCACGGATCCATGCACCCCAGGGGAAATCCCCCATGCCACCCATGGATCCATGCACCCTAGGGGAAATTTCCCATGGCACCCACGGATCCATGCATGCTAGGGAAAATCTCTTTTGGCACATGCAGATACATGCATGCCAGGGGAAAATTCCCACCATGCTCGCATGACTCCCTCCCATGAACCCACAGAAATGTGACAATTTGCAGAAACTGTAAAAAAAAAAGAAAAAAAAAAGAACCAGCACCAGCACCATGCCCTCCCCAAGGAACCCCGGCAGCACAGCGGAAAAATGGTGGTTTGTCACAAGACCTGTGGTAGGATATGGTATACCACCCCTCTGCCCCCCCCCTCTGCCCATTGCCCCTCCCTCCCTGGGTAACCCAAATGTGATTGGAAATGTGTTCACATTAGTTCAGCATGGTTGCAAACCGGTCCTTTTCAAAGGAACTTTTAAAAGATCCATCTTCAAGAGAAACAGTTCAGGAGGACGTGTGCCAGTTTATCCCAATTCAGCCCAATCATAATAGGGTTTGAAATCAACTCCAGTGTGAACAAGGTACATATAAGATGGTTTAATCCAATTTGCAAACCGAGAGGGGATGCAGATGGGCAGCCCTGGACCGCCCTAGGAAGTGGAAGATTGAGGCTGAGGCTGCTGGACAGCATGGCCTCAATCCTCCCTTTTGCCATCCCAGCAAAAGGCCACTCTAAGAACCACTGCGTGGCTCTTTGGCACCCCTTCCAGCGCAGCATGTCAAAAGGCTGCTGCGGAAGGATGTCCTGACGCCGTGCGCCATGCGTCAGGACATCTTCAGGGAGGGTTGAGGTGGCCGGCATGCGGTTGCCCCTCCCCATCCCTGCCTCCATCTGTAAAGGCCCCGATTTAAATCATAGGACGTTATCACACGCGGGTCTCAAAGCGGCAAGAAAGTGGTATGGAATCAATCCAGAACTATACCGGTATAGACCCCACAAGATGGAAATGGCTATCAGACGCAACTAGCATCATTGCGCAATTAACAAAACCATGATAGATGCGCTCCTGGGAACTGTATCTGCCATTCACACACAAGTGAGAAGATCCCTTCCAGAACCCAGCAAGGTTCTTGCACATGCGCAGAAACAGGACAGCCGCGGCTGTCACTTGCCGTGGCTGTCAAACACACCCCTCCCCAAGCCGACACAGGTTGACAACCTGGTTGCTTTCCTTGGGAGGAGGGCAGGGTCGGAGGATGCCTCCGACCCTGGCCTCCTCCCCAGGGAAGCTTGGTTGCTTTGCTTGGGAGGAGGCTGGGGTTCGGGCCCGGCCTCATTCCAAGGAAAGCAAGCAGGCTTCCAGGCTTGGGAAGGGGTGTGTGTGTGTGTGACAGCCAGCTGTCTCTCTCTCTCTCACACACACACACCTTCCCAACCCAAGCCGGGAAAGAGAGCCGCTCTGAGGACTTCTGCTCAGAGCGGCTCTCTCTTAGGAAGGTGTGTGTGTGTGTGTCACACACACCCCTTCCCAAGCCTTCGCGGGGCCTGGGCTCCAGGATACATATCTGGTGATCAGACATACAGTGAAAGCGCTATCATTGCGGTATCATTTTGGTCGCGCACTTGTATTTCCTCAAGAAACCGGCATTCAAAAGAACGGGGATGATGCCGCATTGGGACGGGGTTGGGACGGGGTTGTGTGCGACGTCATGTGAACACACGGGGGGGGGGGGAATGCAATAGGACGGGATTGAGTGTGGATTGGGTCTGCTTTAGACCCCGTGTGATAACGTCCATAGTGTGAATTATGCCAGAGAAAGCCCTTTTGTAACAATTCCCTCCTTCCCTTCTCCCAACCTTTTTGTTTACATGGGGGACAAAGTAGGAAAAAGAACTGGATAGTGGAAGAACAGAAGTCTGAAACTTGTTTCAGACTATCCCAGCCTTCCTTGAAGAAATTCAGAGTGAGACTGCATCGGCACTGCAGAAATAATTCAATTTGACACCATTTTAACTTCCATGGCTCTGGGAATTGTAGTTTGTTGTGGCACCAGAGCTCTCTGACAGAGAAGGCTAAATGTCTCATAAAACCATAATTCCCAGAATTCCATAGCACTGAGCCATGGCAAGTAAAGTGGTGTCAAACGGGATTATTTCAAATGCAGTGCAAACGCAGCCTGTTACATGATTTCCTTCCCCCCCCCCACACACACAATTACAACTTTACAACAATAGATTAAGCTGAGAAAGAGTGACTAGTTGAAAATCACCCAAAGAGATTCATAACTCAGAGATAGCTCTGGATTTGAATCCAAATCTCCTTGCTCTTAGTCTAGCCCTCAAACCACTCCACCATACAGACTGTCCTTGGACATATCCCCTGAACCGGAAATTCTAAAATTATACGAAAAATTTATTTCACGCAACCTTTAAGATTGGAAGAGGCTTCAAGGTCCATCTAGTTGATCCCTGCTATGAAGGAAAATAGAAGACTTTAAAACACAAAGGCTTTAAAAACATCCTTGCCAGATATCTATTCAAACCCAAGTACAAAAAGTGAAAAATGATATGCTGGAAATGATCAAGAGAGACATGTCTACAAGAGCTAAAACATGTTGTATCTTTATTTTCAGTCTTTTCTCCACACCAGTAAAAAGAAATGCTTGCTTTTGAAATGAAAGCCAAATTTCTGTGACTCTTCCATGAACTAAAAGCCAAAGATAACTAGTTGATATGTGACCCCACAGCACTCTAGGAGGCAAATGAGAAAATAAGTAAATGTTGGATAAGTACTTTTGGATAGAGTCCAGTCATTTCCTTTCTTTCTGTTATTAATTATATCTAGGAATCTATTCTAACATGATTTGCTTTAAAAAAAAAAAAAAGGTATACACTTTAAAAATAGGTGTTGAAGGGGAAGGATCAGTGGATGAGGCTGAAGGTAAAGAAAGGCTTTATTTAGACAGGGGTGGAAAACATGCACTCCTCCAGAAGATGTTAGATTGCAAGCTATATCAGCTCTAGCCAGCATAGCTTCTTCTTCAGAGGGGGGTTGTCATTGCCATCCTCTGAGGCTGAGAGAGAGTGACTCAAGGTCACTGAGTGAGCTTACATGGCCAAGCTGGGATTCAAACCATGGTCTCCAGAGTCATAGGCCAATGCTGAAACCACTACACATGCTGGCTCTCTATGCTTCTATTAATGCAGGCTAAAATAGCATTTACCTTTCTTGCTGCATCATCACAATGCTGGTTCATGTTGAATATATGATCAACAATAATCACAAGATCCTTCTTGCATGTAGTAGTGCTGAGCCATATATTCCCCCATTCTATACCTGTTCGTTTGGGTTTTGTGGCATAAATGTAGAATTTTGCTTTTTGTCTCTATTGAAATTCATTTTATTAATTTCTGCCCAATATTCTACTTTAGCTAGGTCCTTCTAAATTCTATTACTATCTTCCAATATATTAGTTACTCCTAGTTTTATGTACTGCAAACTTGATAAGGATTTCTTCCATCTGTCATCTAAATCATTGATAAAAAATGTTGAAGAGTAATGGCCCTGGGACAGCACCCTGAGGCATTCCACTCAAGACCTCCCTTCTGTTTGAAGCTCAGTCATTGATGACAACTCTTTGAGCTGTTTTCCAAACAATTATGGATCCATCTGATGGTGTTCCTATCTATCCTACATTAAGAGCTTACTACACTCTTAAAAAATCTGTCTTAGCTTTTCTAGGTTCAATCTTCATCCGGGATACACCGGGACTTTATCGCATGGGGCATCTCCTTAAATCACTGCCAGATTTGTCCCCCGAATCCAGACCAGGTAAAGTGTGGGTTGAAGCCACACTCAACTGGCCAATTTTTGAAAATCGACCAGCTGAGCGCAGCTTTGACTCACTGTTTACCCGGTCTGGATTCAGGCGACAGATTCGGCGGCAATTTAAGGAGATACTCCATGTGATAACATCCACGTGTATCCCAGATGAAGATTGAACCTGGAAAAGGTAAGAGAATTTTTAAGAGTTCAATAAGCTCCTTAGTCAGTTTGCTAATCAAAATATTACTGGGTTTTTAGTAAATGCTTGGAAATAATTAATTCATATTTATATTTCATGTCTATACTTACCTGGCAGAGGAGATATCATGATCATATTTATATCTGTTACCCCTAATTTGTTACATTTTTCAATAACTATCTAAAAATTCATTTTTAAAATCATTATATACTTACAACATTATTTCTAAATTATGCTAGCCACTCTTGGTGCTTTGATTTGTTAGTTGCCAAATTTTGCATCATTTTAATGAAAAAGGATTTAACAATTCAGCTAATAAACTGATGAATGAATGAATGAATGAATTCCATAAAATCTTCTTCATCAGTAGAACGTTAAGAGATTTTTTCTTTTTCTTTAACACTTTAAGACTTCCTTTGGCTTAAAATGGCTCTCAGAAAGTGCTGATACACTGGTGTGTATTGCTTTGAAATAAACAGCAGCAGAAATGGGAAATGTGTGGCCCTATGGAGGTTGTTGAACTGGAACTCACGTCATCCTTCCCCACTGGCTGTCCTGCCTAGGGCTGCTGGGAATTCCAGTGCAAGAACACTGGAGGGCCCCATAGATTTCACTCCTGAATTAAAGGATATAGGGCAAGTCTACACTGGCCAGTGCATTCTAGACTGACACCAGGTGGCTGTTTACACAGCATCTTGTGTGCCACCCTCCGCTGCCACCGCAGGTCACTCCATCTGAGGCCAGAAATGAGGCACTCAGCATGAATCATATGGCTGGGTGCCTTCTTGTGACCTTAGTGAGAAAGAACCCTGCTGTTGTAGGATGCTGTATAAATAGCTGCCCAGCCCCACTCCAGAGGGCTCTGGATTTTCTGGGAAGATCTGGAGCAAAGGATGGTGGTTTTTCTATTCTGATTTAGTGCAGAAGTGACCTCATGGATTTGCTGTGGAAATGCCCTGACATTGTGAAGACAGTTCACAGCTGAATTGGGCCTTTGGTCCTGCATCATGAAGCCAGGGCAACACAAGGACGGGGGGGTGGGGGTGGGGTCTACATTTGGCTTGAATAGACCTGCCAATTGAAACAACCATGTTGAATTTCATCAGATGAAAGTTTGACCTGAATGGCCAGATAGATTCCTCTAGGAAAGGCTCACAAGGATGATACAGGGTTCTTTTTATTGTGGCATCTGCTATTCATTGGTTATATCACGTCTTTAACTGGGGACAGTCCATATAGCCATCACAGCTAACAATAGCTGAGAATAAACCAGTTTTCTGGAATTTGTCTAACTATTTCCTAGCCATCTGAGACATTTATCACCATATCTGTGTGGTAGTAAATTATACATGCTAATTAGATATCATGTGGTCAATTTAGTCTGGTATCCATCTGAGGCAATTTGTGAGCGCTTATTGGTAGAGATCCTTACTTCCCTTTATGGCAATGCCATTTAAACTCAGATAATGTGGCACACAAACTGAAAGATGGAGGGTGTTTTTGCTTTACTACTAAAATAGCAAGAACAATAATAACAGGTAATTGATTTGATTATATAGACGCTCAGGCCTGAGGGCCATTAGTTGTGTTAAGAGGGGAAAAACAATATAGAAGCCTCCATTATTTGTACAATGGCATCCAAAAACAGGTACTAATGACACCCTCACAAGAGTCTACAAGAAACTCCTTTTCCAGCAGCACACCTGCTTCTGATATCCAATAAACAGCCCAAAGGTGGCTACCAAACTGGAATCTTCCTTGCCTTGGAAGAAAACTACATGGATGGACTCAGGGGAGGAATCTGGTTAGACCAGAATATGTGTCATTAATCTGTTTTAAAGAGTGACAAATACATTCCTCTGTCTCTGTTTCAGAAGAAGGAAATGGTCCTAGTGCCAGTAGAATGAGGCATTGTCATCTTTTTTAAAACAACAACAACCCGACAACAACTGGTAAATCATTAAAAATACAGATGGAATTTGCAACAAAAATGCTGCATAGAATCATAGAACTGGAAGAGATCACAAGAGCCATCCAGTCCAACCCTCTGCCATACAGGAAGACACAATCAAAGCACCCCCAACAGATGGCCATCCAGCCTCTGTTTAAAGACCTTCGAAGAAGGAGACTCCATTGCTCTCCAAGGAAGGGTGTTCCATTGTCGAACTGCTCTTACCATCAGGAAGTTCCTCCTAATGTTGAGGTGGAATCTTTTTTTCCTGTAGTTTGCATCTGTTGCTCTATGTCCTAGTCTCTGGAGAAGCAGAAAACAAGCTTGCTTTATGCTCAATATGACACCCCTTAAAATATTCAAACAGGGCTGCCATATCACCTCTTAACCTTCTCTTCTCCAGGATAAACATACCCAGTTCCCTAAGTTTCTCCTCATAGGGCATGGTTTCCACTCCCCTCTGCAGTACAGAAAGTGTTTGTTCCAGCCCTCTGTCAGAATATTCCATTCCATTTCCTTAGCCACCTACCCTACCCTGGTTTTGTTTCCCCCTACTACTCCAGTAGTCAACATTTAGTGCCCACTGAGCATGCATAGTGTTTAGTGGGCTGATTTTTGAAGGGGATCATTATTATTTTTTACTTGTTGTTGTTGTTGTTCTGCAGACATCCTACCTCCTTGTGTAATGTCCATACATAAACACCTGACAGCCTCCATGTGTTTGGGCAAATGTAGCCATTATGTGGCCGGGGATGGTGGTGGTGGCAGGAAGTGCCAAGAGAAGCACCAAGCTACACTTCTACTACCACGAGAACAGAGCTGATGTCCCTCTTCAAGATCTCAAACCAATCTATAAATGACTAGATTATTGTAACATGATCTGCTGTTCTCACATGTAAAACAAACTCTACATGTAAGAACACTGTATTCAGGACTGTTCTCCTGTGCTGCTCTTCTTGACCCAATGTTAGCTTTGACTTTGTGTTATAGGGGTTTGCTTGATCCATGTGCTAGAGTGGTTTCCCACCACCACCACCACTTTTCCTTGGAGCTGGAAGCACACACCCTTGGTTGCTGCAAGTTTATGTTTTGATTTTCCTGTGCAAAATGGGTGGATATAGGGTGTTTGGACCTGAAGTTATTTTCCCGAGCATTGTAATGACATAGCAAGGGCAGAGTGTGGTTCAGAGGGAGAGGCTCTGGAATGTGATAAACCAGAAGATCTGGGTTCTGTTTACAGCTCTGCTTCATTTCTTACCAAATGACTTGGGATCAGTTGTTTTCGTTCACTGTAAGATGAGAACGGAAATGATCTTCATTAATATTGTGCTGGTGATAAATCAGTCTCCTTTCAAGTAAACCTTTTCCCAGATTTAGTGGTACAAGTTTGATTTCCTCGGTTATTGTAAATGAGCCTATAACTACAGTTTTTCTTTAACCTGTTGGTGATAAACTATATTAGCATGATGGTCCTTAAAGGCTGATACTCTTTCTCCAGCCTTTAAAATTATGTGTTTTCATATGTTGGAGGGCAGCATGAAGCAGAGAGGCAACATGAAGCAGTTGAAATTTAGATGGATAACAAGGGCTCATCTACATCTATCCAAACCCCCGGATTCACCCCATATCTGCTACAATTTGTTTACATGTCATACAGTCTCAGCCTTCTGGCCCTTAATCCAATTTTTAAAACTTTGCAGATTTTTATTTCCTGGGTATAGGCAGCAAGGATCAGACCAGATTCAGGGCTGGGGAGGCAGAATAAATGACAAGCAGTGCCATTATCCCTTGTGCCACCTTTTCCATACAGGAAAAGGAAGGGGGAAACTCTGTAGCTCTTCTAAGACACCAGTGCTATCATCCCAGCTAAGCTCCTCTCCATATCTCTGCTGCCAACATGTTACTTGCCTGGTGTTAGAATAAGGCACATAGCCATGTGGTCAGAGCTGGGGGAGCTTCAATGCTGATAACATGGCTGGGTGCCTACTTTTAACAAAAGAGGGAATGCGACATCGCCCATAGGGCCTTACCCAGGAAAGCAGCAGTGGTGTCATTGAGGAGAAGAGGACACCAAAATGTGGTCCTGATCTGGATTTCAGATGTGGACATCAATGCAACCTCAATGGAGAGTTTCCTGAGCAGGTGTGGCACAAGCAGAGGTGAACCCAGGGCAAAACCCTCCATATCGCATCTGGAGTTTTCAGCAGTGTAGACAAGCCCCAAGACAGAGCTGGGAGTTTGGCTGAAGTTATTTGAACATGAAACAATGGTTGAGTGAGGGAGAGAGAACTACTTGATGGTGATTTTTGAAACATCATGCTTCCTAAATGTACTTTTTGACAAATGCAACATAAAATACTCCAAACCTTTCTCCTTAATTATGCAGAAACATGTCCTGTAAAGAGGCAACCATCGACTCTTTCTTGCAAGGCATAGGAATTTTTTTTCAAATGTCCTGTAGGAAACTACCTGAGTAGAGAGATAGAGACCTCTCACTTCCCATTGTCTGAGTATATGTTTACTTAACCTGCTGCAACATGTCATCTACCACAGAGAGCATGTACTCTACACTAAGCAATGGGGCCTGTCCCATGTTGTAAATACAACACACACTTGCCTATATTTATCTGTCAAATATAGGAAATGACAAATGCAATGATAGCAAACCACAGATCATTGTGATTTTTTTTCTGTGCTAAAGTTACTATGTTGTTATTTTTATGGACATAATTTTACTATTCCATTGTATATAATGGGACATGGTCATCCACAGATCTTGGTATCCATGGAGGGTCCTGGAACCAAACCCCAGTGGATACCAAGGGGCCACTGTATATTTTTCCAAAATACATGTGGAGGGGGGTTGAATGAACATTGCAATGTCATTATTTTATATTAAAATCCCTCCTTTAGATTTTGCTCATGCAACTGAAATTATGGACTGAGCAAAGCTACATCAATTTCCACCATCTAGAAGATTTGCTTTGTAGATACCAATCAGGGAATTAAAAACTGGAGAAGCAGCAACCTCCCTTCCTGTGTTCCCATCTGACCGGTCCAGCCTCAGATTTTGCAACCTAAACAACTGAAGAGGAATTCTAGTTCTGCTTGACATATACAAACATAAATAAGGAGTTGCAGTTTCTGGTTCTGATCTGCCCTGGATGTTAGTCTGAACTCTATAAGAGCTATCCAAGGTGCTGAACACTATCCCCAAATAACTTTAGAATACTGAACAGCATCTCTGAAGGTCAGAGTAGAACTCAGAGCAGATTCACTGCCCCGTTGACACTGGAGTTGCCAGCTGCCACTGTGGACAACTCATGTACCTCTTTGAAAAATCATATGCACAGAGGTTGATTTCCATTACATATGCTGGTATCTAATTCACTTATGTGCCCCACGTATATCACTTGTACTAAGCATTCTGTGTAAAGACTGCCAGATGGACCTGCACAATTTAGGACCCATTGAACTGAAAGCAGTCCAAGAGATATGGGCAACACTGCATCAGCCTAAGGAATTGGTTTAATGTTCTGTTGCCTGCTTGAGGCAGCAAGACTAAGTTGGCTGAAACACTTAGCAGGTTGGAGTTATTGCTGGAGGGTTTGTTCAGCTTGCTAGGTCACAAGTTACACATACCAGCCTTGGGAGGGATTCAGTTTTCAAATTCTTCTTCCTTACCCCTGATGAGATTTCATGCAGACATTCCCCTCTACATTCAGATTTCAATTAGTTCTTTCAGCTACGGTTTCTTCCACATTATGAAAACTGTCAATTGCTCATTTTGGTTAAGATCCTCAATACAGGTTTCTCACAGCAGTACAACCTCACTTGATTGTGTTTGAGTTTTTTAATGCTGTGTATATTTGTTCAGACATAAATCCCACTGTATTTAGTGGGTGGTAGGTGTGCATAGAGTTGCAGTCCTGTATTCCCTTACATCTACACTGTGTCAGTGGTAACTGTGTCTGTAACTCCCATGTAAGAATGTATGATTGGCTGAAAAAGTGGTCACCATTAAAAACAGTCTTCACTGTTTTTCCAGCACATGCATTCTCTGCATGACTGGGAATCAGAGAAGCATTACCATACATCCCTGATCGCACGTGTGTCCAAACACAGATTTGCACATATGTACTTAACCAACAAGAAAAGACAAGGATTATGGGGAGACTTCCATTGAATGGAAAGGGGATTGTCAAAAGCATGGGCATATTTTAAGCATAAAAACCAAATACTTCATTTTACCAAAAACAGAGGAAAAAAGAATTTGTCAGGTCACATAACCATAGCCATTAACCAGTGCCTGATTTATGCTAGTGAGAGCAAAGAAAGACAGAAGTGAGGATTTGTAGTGAGCCAAGTAAGGTGCAGGGAGCTACGGTAATAAGAAGAGAGTGGAGGTAACTGGAGCATGGAGGTTATAAAAAATGCTCAATTTTTTTCTTGTCTTCAATGAGAAAGGATGTCTCAACATACCAAGACATCCCAATAAAAAAACTGTCAGCCACTGAGTTTTGTCAAGACTTTTTTTAAAATAAATAGTTTGCACAAGTCACATTGTTTGTGCAAAAGACAATTTTCTGCACAGTTCTTTTCTGGTACACACACAAATGTGCAAACGATCCCCCCCCCCCACAAAATTGTTTTGAGTTGCAAACAAAATTGCTTTTAAAAAGTGTGCATGCCCCCCACACACATACCATTGTAATATTGCCCAGTAGAACGAAATCCTTTGAAAGTCTTTGTTATTTCACACCAAAACAAAATAAGCAAAAATTTGCATCCCCCAGAGCGTACCTGGGAAGTAACTTGTTACAAATAATAGGTTACTTATCATTAGTTCCTCTTTCCAATAATGAAAGTCAAGATGTATAAAATATTTTGTATGTATCTAGAGATGCTTGTTCAAGTCATGAAAGACATCTTTGTTGTAGTATGTGCTTGTCCCTCATCTGTATACATTGCATCTGGTGTACTTTTTTTAGTGATTGGTCAATGAAAGGTAAACATGGTCTTAATCTGTCAGTCTGAATGCTGATGCATGTATCTCTGCTTTGACATTGAAACCATGCTAACTGCAAACAATATGCCTCATTATGTCTTGTCTGAGTTTAATAGCTTTCTGCTGAGCATTTCCTTTGAGAAAATGGAAAGCAAATGTTAAATAGTACTTATAAAGGAAAGTAGGCTATAGGTGGGAGATGGAATTATAATTCCACTAATTATTACTTTAAAAGTAATTTCTCAAGCTCTACCAGGGAGGCCTATTCACACTGTGGGGGACATGTTCAGTAGCATGGTTTTGGCAATGCAAAGTACCCAGAACAGTCAGGTTCAGAGTGATACTAGTAAAAAGGAGGAGAAAGGTATTCAAAGGAATATATCAGGAGGAAGGGGGAACAAAGGCTTTACTTCTTAGGCGGTCACTGTTATTCAAAAGTTAACAAGGGACAATGGTTTCTACAAGCTTGATTACAAATTAATTATGGGATAATCAATATGCAAAGGGATCTTGTAGCACCTCTGAGACTCAGAGCCTTATCACATGAGGAAAGAAAGCAGAAGGTCAGCAGGATAGTAGTATCTTTCTATGTGCCTTACCACATGCCATTGTAGTTCTTCAGTTTTCTTCCCATGGCAGATGGTCATAAAAGCAAATCTTTTGTCAAACAGATTTTTCCCAGATGGAAAAAAGACTTGCTTTTATGATCGTCTCACATAGGAAGAGAAGTGAAGAACTACGATGCCATTCCGTAAGGCAAATAGAAAGGCACTACAATCCAGCTGAACTTCTGATTTCTTTCCTTGTGTGCTAAGGCACAAATTGTGTGAAATAAATTGTAGACTTGGTCTACTTCCTCCAATGTAAATGTCTATGGACGTTTATGCTACAACTTCTTTTGAACAGTTAGTCTCAAAGGTGCTACAAGATCCCTTTGCAAAATGATATTCCAGACTAACACAGCTATGACACTGAGTGGGGTAATCAAGCCACTCTAGACAATGAAATACTCCTAGTTGTCAAGAAATATGCACCAAAAGATCAAAAAAGTGACAATAAGGGACAAATTGAAGGCTACTCTATGTTTAGGAACCTCAGAGTCAATTGTGTACTGTAATTTGAACTTTCAGCAGGGTATCATGGCACAAAGGGTCACTTGAGATTCTAATTAACATAAAGAAAATATCAAGCAAGGGAGAGATATGAGTGTGTGGGAAAGAAATGGCAAAAGTAGAGGAACTGGTTATGTTGGGTGTAGAATGAAGCAATATGGAACCATCAGTCTATATACCTAGTAAGCTGAACAAACTTGAAAGAAGGAAAGCGAATAAAATGTCCCTCAAGGAAAGAAAGATTTAATACTTCTGTTTTGTAATGGGTGTAGGAACCTAAAACAAATGGTGTTATGATTGGTCTGAAGGTATTTCACCTTCTGGGATCTTTTTGCACAACTGGTTTTGATGTAGGCAAAAATGACCTCGCTGGAGATGCCCCAAGTCAAATGGCCATGCCAGCAACTCTTAATGACTTCTCTGGAGGCAGGGAAGTGTCAGGAGTAGAGCCAATCCCCTGCTAAGGCTTTCCATCAGCCAGTTTAAGTTGCCCTTGGAGTAGATGAACTGGTGTGGTGACTTAGCTATCATAAAGGCAGCAGCATAGATCCAGAATTCCCATGCTTTGCATATTAGGGGGAAGGCAACTCTTATGAATTCAATTAGAGTAGAAGACATATAGGCTGTAAAATCTGTCAGATGACAGTAGCATGCACGGTACTATCTGGAATTTTCTGCTCCTGGCTGCCTCCAAGGCTTTTGTTTCAACAGCCATTTGGATTAACATAGGTGCTTAAGACACAGTGCTTGCATGATTCCTCTAAGTAATGTTCTGAAGACAGAAAAGCTGAACTTCTCAGAAGAAGTCCATAGGTACAATAGCTGTATAGGAAGGATGGCACTGGAGAAATAGGCTGCTCAGAACCAGCAGATTGGTTTGCTTTCCTTTGACACCTGGAAAAGACATCAGTGCAAGTGAGGTGCACCAATAGGATCTCTCAAAGCAATATCCCCTAAACTAGTGCAGTATATGCAAATGATTTGCTAAACCCTAACTTCAACTAATATTGAGAAAGCAAAGGGACATTGGGCAGGAGTTCTGTTTGTTTTTCAAATGTCTAGTGCAAGTGTGTCTGTATAGCAGGGTTTCAACCAATATTTCCTGGAATCCCAGAGTTTCATAACAAGTCATTAGGGTTCCACAAGAGAGTGTGATGTTTTAAACATGATATTTACAGTAGATATAATAATATGCATGCAGAGCTTCCCTGAGACCTGGAAATTATTTCAGGGATTCCTCCAGGATAAAAATGTTGAGAATGGCTGCTGTATAACATAGGGCCAGAACAGATGGGTGAGAAAGAGCAGCCTGTTTATTCCAGACAGAAATGGGGTCCAAACCCTACTGACTGCACAGCCCAACCCCAAGGTGGACTGTGCACACAGGGGCCAACAGGAGTCAGATTATCTGAGCTCCTTTTTGTTCTGATCCTAAGGACCAGAGCGTGGCATTGGCACAACTTTGGAGGCATTCCTTGTCTAATCGACATACCTCAAAAGTGGCCAGAAGCCACTTCATTCCTCCAGTCTGTTCCACCCCATAGTTGTCCAAAAGGGGTGCCATTCATTCATGTTCTCTCTCTCTCTCTCTCTCTGTGCCACCTGATCATCAACTATTTGAAAATCATCTGTGCCGTGAGGATTCTACAATACACACCCACACACTCCAGTGTTTCAGCTCACACTTTATTCCTCTAAAATCAGAAGCACTTTTAATTCTGGTTGATTCATTGGCTCTATGTATTGATCCTTGTAAACAAGGATCCAACACTCTCCAACCACCAGTGGAACAAAAACCATTAACAGAATTCATTCTTTCCCCCACACCAAATTTGCTGTGGAGAGTGGGGAAACCATACAGAGGCATGCACAATTGGGGAAGAAGGACAAGAGGAAATCCAGCTCTGTAACTTTGGATAGAACCCATTTAGATGGGCCTCTGTGCTGGATTGTGTTTCATGGCACAAATATGTAAAAGCAGCCATGGCAATCATGTGTCCCCTCAGATGTTCCTCAAGTACAACTCCATACCCTCCAACATTTCACAGATAAACAAGGACAAATGTGTCCAGGCAACATCAGAGTGTGGTCAAGATGTCAAAAGGGATTAATGAGGAAGTAGGTACAAGCTAGGAGAAGGTGCAGCAGTTTGCTTTTGTATGCGCCTACTGGGAAGGGCAAGATTCCACTCTGTTCTTCTCCTCCCCCTCCCTCTGATAATTTAATTCCATGCAAATCACTTTTGCAATATGAACTCAGTTTGCAAAACTACAAATCCCAGGATTTTATAGGTTGGAGCTGCAGCACTTAAAATAGTGTCAAACTGTATTATATCTACAGTGTTGATGCACCCCAAGTGAGAAAGTGGGATGACAAGAGAAAAACTGGGATGACAGTAGACTGATTGGGACTGTTGGAGGGTATTTTTGAGACATTTGGAGGGTATGCAACTCCCAGGATTTTTCATCATTGGTTATTTTGTTTTTGGCTCCTAGGAGGGACATATGAGTCCCATTCCTGGTACAGAAGAACAAATTCCCCCTTTGATCTCTGTATTTCTTTTTAAAGGGTAAAAGTCTGACATGGCATGATGTCACTGCTATTTGAAATTCAATCTGGAGTTGGCATCCAAAGCCAGTAATGAGCAGTCATTTGAGTGTTGGACTAGGACTGTGGGGACCAGGGTTCAGATCTCTGTTCAGCCATGGAAACCCATTGGACAACCTTGGGCAAGTCATAGGATGTTTTCACACTAAACCCACCAAAGCCACCTGGAGCCGACCGTGCCGCTCATTCCGGAATGGCTCCGGCAATGGCAACTTAATTCCTTTTTAAAAAAGGAATTACCTTGCCGGGGCTGATGCCGGAGTTAGCGCTGGATCGGCCGGAGTGAGGCCGGACTTGCTGTGACGTGAGTGTGAACACATGGAGCAAGGAGCCGGACTGACGCAGGGATGGCACCAGAAGGGGCGGGGTTTGCTGCGACGTGAGTGTGAACACACTGGAAAAGGAGCCGGACTGGGGCCGGAGGGAGGTAGTTTTGCGTCCGCCTAAAGCCCCGTGTGAAAACGCCCATAGTCTCTCAGGCTCAGAGGAAGGCAAGGGCAAACCCTCTTTGAATAAATCTTGCCAAGAAAATCCTGTGATAAGTTTGCTTTAGGGTCACCATAAATCAGAAATGAAGGCACAGAATAACAATAAAACCCTTACTGAGAATCTCCCTCTACTGAAACATATTTGCTTTCCTATTTGCTAAAGAAATTTGAAATAGTGCCCTAGGGAAAAGATCAGGCCTTTGTATTCTGCAGAAGAGCTCAAGGTATGCATTCCCAATATAGAATTAATTTTGCCTCAAGGCTTGAAAAAAAGACATGGAGATTATGAATCAGATTATGGAAATGAATCAAAATGCATTAGATAATCTTGCCAATCTTTTTCTATAGTTCTACCCAGTGGCACACAAATTCCTTGTGGGCATGGCAGCCAAAAAGTGACTAAGCAAGATTCTTGATGAATTCCTGAAAGATATCTTACAGTCAAAGGCTCTTTTGTTGTTTGATAGAACTTTGATACTTGAAATCATCACACATACATACAGACACACAAGCACATAATCATCTGTTTATTATTAGCATTTTTTTAAAAAATATTTTCATTTGGAATTATAGTCAATATTTGTTACTAAATTTTCCCAGCCAAAAAGCAGTAATATGAAAAAAGAATATACAAGACCTTCCCCTCTCTGCCCAAATCCTTAAAGTCCCTATCTCCCCACTTGACAACAGTACAAATGAGCATCAAAAGTGATGGTTGTCCATACATTGCCCATAGAAAAAGAACAAGCAATCATACCCTCCAACATTTCAAAGATGAAAAATGAGATATGTATGGCCAAGCAACATCAGATGACAAAAGTATAAATGAAGGAGAACATATAAGCTAGGAAGGGCTGCAGCAGTTTTCTTTTGCCTCAGCGTACTGAGACGTGAAAGACTTTTTGCCCCCTCCTCTCTTTTCCCCTTGCTGAGTTAACTGAATGAAAATTACTTTTGCACTTTGAATCCAGTTTGCAATAACTGAAGTAAGCTGAGGACAGAGGAGGAGGAGGAGGAAGAGGAGGAGGAGAAGGAGGAGAGAAAAACTGCGGGATTGAATTAAAGCAGCTGAAAAACTGGGATGATAGAAGAGTAATTGAAATGCTCCCTGCCAAATCAGGATTGTTAGTGGGTATGGAAAATTCCTCCTGAGTGGTTTTAAGCTTTTCCTAAGGAACAACTATACAAATACTTCAGAATTTCTCTTTCAATTGCACGATTTAAATTCCTTGTAGGTTGCCATACACTGGCTGCATGCAGACCTTGGATTCCAGTATTGCTGATCCAAAATTCCCAAACCCCTAAAGCCCACCAACACCCTCCCCCCAAATAAATTATTTTAAAAAACAAATTTCTCAGCCTATTTTTTTATTTCCCCCCTAAAACCATGCAGAAAGCTTGCAAATATACCCAACATACTAAAAAACATCCCTACCCCCACAAGTACCTCCAGACGCCTGTACTACTCCAAAAAACCTTCCATTTTCCTCTGTAGTCTTTCTCAATGTGGTAACAGGTAGCGATGTGACTGAAAAGGAAGAAGGAGTGCAAAGAAAACAAGCGGTATTTGGGCTTTCTGTGGGTGTGTGGCCCATGGGGAGGGTGCCTGGGGGGGAATTGCCCCCTGGACCACATACGACTCCCCATCCAGGCTCTAGATAAAGCAAACTGGATGGCACCTTTGACACTCTTGATACTCCTTTGACACTGTTTTGTTTTCTTCTGTGGGTGTATAACCAGGAAACTTGCCATTCTCAGCACTGCCCTTCTGACCTCTCTCTCTCTCTCTCTCTCTCTCTCTCTCTATATATATATATATATATATCGTATTTTCCGGCATATAAGACGACCCACGTATAAGCACCTCTATCCCCATCATCCTTATATCCTGCGTATAAGATGACCCCCCCCACTTTAGCCACAGATTGGCAGGTAAAAAAGTAGTCTTATATGCAGGAAAATAAGGTGTGTGCAGGAAAATAAGGTGTGTGTACACATTTCCAAACTAGGATTCTCTCCCTCACCCCAACCTAAAGCACATTAATTAATTTGAAGCAAATGTAAACTCTTGACCCAAATAGCTGTTCACATACAGGAGAGACGGGTAAGTCTGGCTGCTTGGCAGACCAGTTTTCTGCTACAGCACTCCATGGGAGCTGCATGGACTGCCCAAAATTCACAAAATCTTCAGTAAAGCAAAATAAAAAACACCAAGACATCCACTTCTGGGTTTGAAAAGCGGGTGTGGTGCAGTGGGGTGGATTTTGTTTTGTTTAGTTTTGTCCACACTTCCATGTCCAAAATTTCTTCAGGTTTAAAACATTGTTTGCTATGGAAAAGTGAGTGTTTGTGGTATATTGTACACCCACTTAAATCTCTCTTTTTGTGTATGTGCCTTCAAGTTACCTGGTGTCAAAGGTTGACCCCATGAATTTCATAGGGTTTTTGTAGGTAAGGAACACTCAGAGGTAGTTTTACCAGTTCCTTCCTCTGAAATATAGCCTACAACACTTGGTATTCATTGGTATTCAAGTACTAACCAGAGATGACCCTGCTTAGCCTCCAAGATCAGACAGGGTCTGGTGCTTTTAGAGTATTTAGCCCTTCATTTAAATCTCTACTTGAGGTAAATGTTGGTGATGTAATACTGATAGTGCTTCCCTGTATAATACAAAGTAGATGTGATCAGTGGTCATCCCTTTTGGGTTGGATGTATTATCATGTCTCAGTTTTGTGCTCAAAAATCTTTGATATCTGTAGACACACACATTCTTTTGAAATATGAAATTTAACTGATAGCAAATGTGGGTGGATCCTGTGTTCCTAGGCTAGATTTCTTTTTAAATCCACCTCTGTTTAATGGTGAGAGATCTCATCGCTTTAGCTACTCATGAATGTGCACTTTATACAGACCAATCTCATGAAAATGTTTTCAGAAATATGGTCAAGTATTAATCCCACATTTTCCACATTTTTCTATTTTTCTTTTTATTTATTTCATTTTAATTATATATTTTAAAATCCTGTCTATCTGTTGCTGCTGCTGCTACTGCTGCTACTGCTGCTGCTGCTGTTGTGTGCCTTCAAGTCATTGCCATCTTATGGCCACTCTAAGGCAAACATATCATGGGGCTTTTGTGGCAGCATTTGTTCAGAGGAGGTTTGCCATTGCCTTCTCCTGAGGCAATAGATCTCTCCCTCTCTATGAGCCTAATTGCATGACAAAAAGAAGCTGAGATGGAATGGCAGAGAAGTAGCATTCTCCATACCTCTCCACATGACATTGTAGCACTTCCATTCTCTTTCTCCACGGTCATAAAACTGTGTCTTTTGCCAAACAGATTTTTCCAGCATGACAAAAGAAATGCTTTTATGACCCCCCCAACACCATTGTAGGTCATTCACTTCAGAGGTCACAATGAGGTGCTTAGCAATGAGCACATGCTGGGTGCCTCATTCTGACCTCCAAACAAGCAACAGACAGCAGTGGCAGACATATTGAGCAGCCCAGCAGGATGCCTGTGCAGACAGCCATCATGACACAGAAAGAGAAGAAGAATCTCCAGATCAGATTTTCCAAGTAGATTTCCAAGTCGTTAAGACTTTTTTTTCTTTTGTATTAGCTTTGTTATGTTCCAGTTCTGATGAGGGATGTGGAGGACACTATCCAGACTACCCACACCAGAGCTAGGGGCTGGGCTGTGCATCATGGAGCCCTAGTGGCACAGTGGTAAAATGCCATTACTGCAGCCAAAACATTGTAAATTCAATCCTGCAGGGCTCCAGGTTGACTCAGCCTTCCATCTTTTTATAGGTTGATAAAATGACTACCCAGTTTGTTGGGGGGCAATTGGCTAACACATTGTAAACCACTTAGAGAGTGCTTAGTACAATAAAGTGGTATAGAAATGTAAGTGTTATTTCTATTTCTATTGCTATTGCTATCCAAGTAGGATGATATCAAAACAGAGGGGGGATTGGTTATTTGGGCCATGCACAAAAAGGCCTATGTAAATATCCTGGCCCAGCTGTCTCACTGAGACCACACACCATCCAATGTTTCATCGATTAAAACCAGGACACATGTGGCCAAGCAACATCAAAGTGTGGTCAAAATGGCAAAAGGTATTAATGAGAAAGAGGGAGAAAAGACAAGCTAGGAGAGACTGCAGCAGTTCCCTTTTGCATGACTCTACAGGAAAAGGCAAGATTCTGGCCATTCCTCTCCTTCCCCCTGTTGAATTAACTGAGCACAAACTGCTTTTCTGGTGAAGGCAGCTGAGGACAAAGGGAGAAAGTGGGAGAAGAAGTGAGAAAAGGAGATACTTAAAAGCAGCTAGAAAAGTGGAACAGAGGATAAATCATGACTGTCTCTGAAATATCTGAACAATTGGAGAGTATGAGACCACTGGAACAGGAAACAATAATTTTGGGGAGGCCACAATACAAGTGGGCTATGTTTGAGTTGGTGGCTCTAAAGTGGTTCAGTACTTGTGTGCAGTGGCATCACAGTGGGTGCGGGAGGTGCGGATCACACCAGGTGACAACCTAAGGGGGTGACATGACTGCTCCTCAAACATCTGCATTTTGGCAGAAATGGACTGTGGCATTCGCCTGTATCTCCTTAAAATGCTGAAGAGATGGGGTGAGTGGGCTGAGGCTCAGTGTGATGAGAAAGGAGAGGCCCCAGTTTTTTAAAAAATCAAATTTCAAAAAATATTATATATATTATATATCCTTCTATAGGGATGATAGACTGAAAATAATCTCACCTTTGATGAATAGTAAACCAGAATAGAATAGTGATGAATAGATCTGATGAATGGTATTTAAATTTTTTATTAGTAGATAAAGATAAGGGAACCACCGAGGGAGTCTCTAAGTTTATTATGTCCGCTATTAAAATCCGGAAAATTATGTGTCATAAAAAATAACCTAATAAGAAAAGTAACAACAAACTTAAGTTATACTTCTCTATGGGAGCCGTTTTAAATTTGTTTTATTTACCTCCCTTGTATCTGGTAGTAACCATTTTTACAATTGTAATATTTTACTCTCTGTGACCACCCAAATGTTTTATATGTTGTAGACTTCATGCTCTATCGAGTCTGTCTTTTATGTTTGCCTACGGTTTGTTGACTACAATAAAGGCTTTGAATATATATATATATATATATATATATATATATATATATATTTCTTTAAAAGCATCTCATTTTACCAAATTTTCACTTTAACCACAGGAAACTTTGGGCCTTTGCAGACTGCCAGAAATAGTGCAAATTGAGTCCACTTTAACTGTCCTGGCTCAGTGCTAGAGAATCATGGGAATTGTATTTTTTTCTCGGACATTGAGCCTTCTCTGTCAGAGAGCTCTGGTGCCACAATAAACTACAGTTCCCATGATTGCTTAGCACTGAGCCAGGACAGTTAAAGTGGCCTCAATTTGCACTATTTCTGGCAGTCTGCAAAGGCCTTGTGTATATGTAAACATATTTATTTTGTACATATGATATTAGAATTTAAAGGTATACTTTTAATTTTGCTAGTTGTTTATGTCACAACTGTTACCATTACATTGAGTGATATATGGGAATTATGATTTATGAGTAACATTAGTACAAAAAATATTACTAAGGATTCTGTACGGATGCGGTATGGGAGAAGGTCAATGGGGTGGTGGTGACAGTATGAGTTACCGCACCAGGTGACACCAACCTTAGTGATACCACTGCTTGTGCATGTGTGTTTAGCTATATTGTCTGCTGCACCCAATTTGAAACAGATTCAGTCTGCACCCAGACTGACTTGATATTCTACTAAGATTCCCAGTTGGAAAATGACTATTTCTTATTCATTTTCAACATGCATCACTGGTTCCCCACTAACTCTCCTAAGGACAACTATAGCAAGATCTAGAATGGGGGAGGTGAAAAGCCTTCTCTTTCACGGGTGGAAGCAGTTGGAGCTCCTGCCAGATATTCAATTCTGGGAGTGAAGAGGTGAAGAGAAAAGGCAACTGGGACCATGCTCCTTCAGACTGGGATGTCAGCTGGAACATTCCTGCTGCTGTGGACACACCAGTGTACACACTCAAGGGGAAGAATTATCATCTCTACCTTCTAAATCAAGGTGTGGTGTACTTACTGATGCATGTGAAAATAAACAGTTTGCTCAAAGCAGGGGAAAGGAAATTTTGGCCAGGAGGGGATGATCAGGGCCTTTTGCAGCTTGAGGATACTTCACTTTTCATCTCCAACAAAAGCACTTTGATCCCAATCACTGGGAAGACTCCAGTCAGGAGAAGCAGCACCAACCCTAGAGGATTTTCTGACCTCTGGTTTGTCAACTTCTTTATGTCCGTACACTGCTTATTCTTATTCATGCTCCCAAATTACTTGAGAAAAATGTTATTTATTTAAGGAGAATAAAGTGTGAAACATAGGACATTATCATTAAACCCATTCTTGTGCCAATCATGCTAGATAATGAAAATGAAAACCTACCACTTTAAGGTCAGCCATTATCTCATGTCTCCACAATTGTACAACTGGAGCTATTTCAGCCATCACACACTCTTCTGCACTCCCCCTTAACCCCAATCCTTGCCCTATGGCTTTAAGGGGTTTGTCTTATTTTTACTTTCTAATGCAATTCTGGAGTTATGCTAATGTGATTTAAATTTTAAAAAAGAAAAGAAATAAACAAAAAATAAAGGAAATTCAGATGCTTGGGAATAGCAAATGGGAGGGGAGACAAGGGAAGAGGAGGAGACTCTGACACCATATGACTGCCAATATTACAACTGCTATGGAAGTGACATTTCACACCTGAGAACTAATGCTACAATGGTGCAATTGGGATCTTATTGATAGATTTCCCTTGTCAGTGAAAAGGGATGCCCTAACCATGCTCCACAAACTGTCAGGATCAGTGGACTCAGTTCCTAATAACCAAGAAAACATCTTAGTGTGATTAAAACAAAAGATTTTATTCCAGAAATTGAGACAGAAGTTCCTCTGTCCAGGGTTTGTGTCGGAACTGAAAAAATTCCCCCCTGGATCATACTTAAGAGTTCCCATCATCCAGCCCCCTTCCCTGGCTATGATCCCAAGCCTTTGATTCAGATTAAAATGACCTTTCATGTTTCTTCTTTCCTTTCCTGCATTATCAGTCAATCCCACTTAAGGAAGGAGAGCATCCCTGCTTTACAGCCCCACTCTGCTTGCAGAACAACAGGGTCATAAAACCACAGCTCTCTCTCGCCTCTGGCCATTTGTCCCCTCCTGTTGTTTCCCAAGCTTGGCTTCCTACAAGATTCCCATTCCCCTTTCAATAAACCAGCATCTTATCATAAAGATATATCACCATATCATCTTATATCATATCATCATATCATCATGACAGAACCATGCATATGGATCTGACACAGACACAGCAGCTATGGGTTGGAGATAATGCCTTGTGATAAGTATCACCAA
Organism: Phrynosoma blainvillii; assembly: GCA_026167975.1. Lineage (NCBI taxonomy): Eukaryota > Metazoa > Chordata > Lepidosauria > Squamata > Phrynosomatidae > Phrynosoma > Phrynosoma blainvillii. The sequence continues at coordinate 202,327,486 of JANUYF010000002.1, read as the reverse complement.
AGGCACTATGTCACAGCTATGATTATGGTTTAAAAGCGGTGTGTGATAAACTCCATAGCACAAAGTAGATGACATCTACTCTGACCATAGAAGTTTGGTTTGCTGGATTGCAGAATGTAGACTGTTTTGGTTAGTTTGTTTGGGCTTGCCAAGAGAAATCTAGATACCGTATAAGTTGACACTCATGTATAAGTCAAGGACAGGTTTTGGGGCCAAAATTATGGATTTTCTCATGACCCATGGATAAGTCAAGGGTAAAACCTGGAGGCTCCTTCAGTGTGTGTATGTGTAGGTACAACAAGAAAGACTCTAATTGAGGCTGTTTGTTTCAACTTTGGTTTCAGCCAACCACTGCAGGTGGGAGAGGATCTGTGTTTGTTTATTTAAAAGCAATTAATCACTCAGGACTCTTTCTGCTTGGCACAAGAGAAAAATAAACTATCTTGGGTCTCTGTTTGTCTAACAGAAATTAATCACTCAGGACCCTTTCTGCTTGGCTCAAGAGAAAAAAAAACTATTTTCCACGGCATGGGGAAATCTGAAAGAGCTGCTATCACATTATCGTACTAACCTGAAAATAAATCGACTTGGGATTTTGGGCTCAATTTTTGGGCATAAATTTTTAGATTTATAGATGAGTATATATGGTACATTCCTCTCTGGTAATGCCTCCTATCAATCCTCTTAACTTCTCCCTTATATTCTTTTGTAACAGTTTTGTTACAACATCTGAACTTGTAACAGTTCAGATCTACAAGGGTGATGATTGTACTCATTGACTCTGAACAATGCCTGTAAAGAACATGCAGTCTATCAATGCTGTAATTAAGAAAACACTTAAAACACAGCCCATGTGGTGCCTGTGACAGACTAGGACAGCAGGTGGCACTAGGACAACAGGTGGCACCAGATGTGACTGCGAGGATTACAGAAATGCAGAAAGCTGTTTAAACAGACTACCATTCAGCATTAGGCAATGCCTCCAAAACTTCAGAGAATCAGCCAATCTGGGGAATCCTTTTCAGAGAAAACTTGTGGAAGAGGATAGACAGAGACAGACAAACCATGTATCATTTATTGCATTTGCATCCCATCTTTTTCCCAAAGAGCTCAAGAAAATGATTATGGGGTTACAATATCAACAGCCAACTATCTGATTATGGCCACAAATGAGACCACCGAACTCACTGGGCTGGCCTGGTTGCTGTGTGGGGAAGCCGTCTTGCCATGCCGTGTCCTCCGGTGCCCTGGCAACCATCTGGCAGCCATTGGGACAGGCTGGGAGGCCCGGATTGGCTGCCTGGACTGGGGCTCAGGTATGGGCTACAACTTCCGACATGCGCTGGGAGCCAAAAGTGCCATCTCATTGGCTGGTGTCAGGGCAAGACTAAGGCAGGATTGTTTGGGAGGCTGGAAGGGGTGAGATTTCCGGGCCTCCCTGCATTTCCTTGGCTGTGGAGCCTATTTACAGCCACGTGGCAAGGTGAAGCAGCTCCCAAGCTGGTCCCTCCCCAATTGTGGTGGCACCCATGCCAGTATGCCCCCCACTGTGGGTGAAAAGGTGTTAGTGGGTTTCACTCACACCTTCACAGGCTTTCATGGAGCAGATTGGACATGCTGGTGCCTCACCTACATCTGGGCCATCCATTCCGACCATCCACTCAAGTCTAGGCCAGAGTAACCATGGGGAAGACGGAGAGCACGGTCACCCCAAGAAACAGCAGTGTGTGTGCCAGGAATTCTCTCCTAGCAGTTCTAGTAGCAGCAGCTCATCCAGCAGTAGCAGCAGCTCCAGCAGCAGCTCTTCCTCTAGTAGTTCTGGAGACAGTTCCAGGTGCAAAGGGTGAAAACACAGGCACAGTGCTAAGAAGACCAACCGGGCTTGCGACAGATGAGCTAGGGGCACAAGAGGCGGGGATGGTGAGTCTGCCAACCTGCCATTGGGCAGGGAGGACTACTGGTTAGGGGAAGCTTTGATTCCAGGGTTACCTTCTTGGGCCATATGGTGCAGGGCCACATGACCTGGATTGGAAGGTGTGTAGGTGAACCCACAGGGCTTCGCCTTCCCCAGGTTCTTGTAAGGTGAGGACCACCAATGCCTTCACATGTCCAAAAAGATTAGGAAGAAGATCCTCAGGGGATACTATGTGAATATTTTCACTTTGTTGAAGCCCAAGGGGGAGGGGGGCAGTGCCATTACTTCTAAGAAAAAAGGACAGTCTCACCCTGTCAAGCATTCTTTTGTCAATTGGAGGGAGGGCTTTGCTGTTTTCTTAGGGGTTGTCTCCATGGCTTACCCAGAATGGGCATGGCACCTTGCAAACCACATGGTCAATGTCCATAAGGCAAAGACCATTGCAGGTGATGCCACAGCTATTGCATATGACACTGCCTTCCACCATCAGGCTTCCCAGAGTGACATCGACAGGTGGGTCCTCATCAGCAGTGACATCTGGTTGCTGAGGCTGGTCCCCATGTCAAAGGAAAAGGAGGCCTTTTCAAATCTGCCAAGTGGGCAGGTATGAAGAACCTATGCAGCCTCGTGTGCTGAGAGTTCAACCTGGCAAAATGTGTTTGGACCCATTGAAAATTCGAGCATTGCTGTGAGCTTTGCATGGGCCCACATGCCAAGGTGACATGTTCCCAACCTTCCAGTTCACAACAGCCCTTTCTAGTGGGATGCCCCACCCCAGCAGCCTTCAGTAAAAAAGACGAAGCCCCCAGCTCCAGGACTGGAGGGTTGGGGGGTCCAATGTGAATATGCCCAGGCTGCCTGGCCATGCTTTAGCCTTGCCCCAACACCAGTGCACACAGAAGCTTTGCTTCTGCTCCTTGACAACTACCCTTTCTGAGAAGAGGCCAATTTCCTAGCAGAAGGCTTCACCCAAGGTGGGGCCATGAGTGGCCTTGGATGCCTGGAATTTGAAATCAGCCCTGGACATGCCTCAAGTCCTCAAGGCAAAAATACAAAAGAAGTGTGAGGCCAGCAGGATGGTGGGTCCTTTCAATGCTCCATCCATGCCAAATCTCAGAGATTCTCCACCTGGGGTGGTGCCCAAAAAGGCCCCAGGAGAGTACCACCTCATCCATCACCTGTCTTACTTCCTGGGGGCATTGGTCAATTATGCCATTCCCCTGGAGCTTTTCTCTATGCACTATGCTACCTTTGACCATGCGGTCAGGCTAGTCCAGGCATGTGATCAGGGAGCCCTTTTAGTCAATAATAATAATAATAATAATAATAATAATAATAATAATAATAGACACCCAGTCAGCATTCCAGATGTTGCCTGTCCACCCCAAGGATTTTTCCCTGTTGGGATTCAACAAGGCCATGCCATTGGGTTACTCTGTGAATTGTGCAGCATTTGAGACTTTTAGCTCCTTCCTAGAGTGGGAGGTCAAGGGCAGCACATCACCTCCACTGGTCACCCATTACCTTGACGACTTCCTGTTAGTGAGGCCAGCAGTGATGGTTTTGCCAAGCTTTTAGCCACATTCCAGACTCTGGTGGCTGAGCTGGGTGTCCCACTAGCAACAGAAAAGACTGAAGGCCCTTCCACATCCCTCACATATATAGGAATCAAGTTAAATTCAGTGACCAGCATCTCCTGCCTGCCAGAGAAGAAGCTCCACACCCTCTGCTCCATGATTCAGGCAACCCTGTCAGTTCACAAAGCAACCCTCAAAGAAGTCCAGCCCATCTTGGGACACCTCAGTTTTGCTTGCAGGGTGGTTTCCCCTGGTAGGGCCTTTTGCACTGGCTGGCCAGGGTTACAGCAGGGGCCAACATGTCACAGCACTACATCTGCTTCACCAAGGGAATCAAATGGGACCTTAGCCTGTGGGAAGGGTTCCTCAAGGAATACAACAGGGTCTCCCTTGTGGCAGTGCCCTTAGCACTTGGGACAGGGCCTTCAAGTACATTCTGATGCCACTGGGAGCCTGGCTTTTGGTGTATTTTTCCAGAAACACGGGTGTGCCCAATGTTGACCCACCCACAGGGTGTGGGTGGGGGATCTTACAGGATCTCACATTTTTAGAGCTGTTTTCTATCATTATAGCAGTCCATTTATGGGGAAGTGCCTTTGCCAAAAAAGCATTTATTTCTGGTGTGACAACCAGGCAGTAGTGAGGATCCTTAACTGATAATCTTCGAAGTCTGAGCAGGTCATGCTCCTGGTTCGCCATTTTCTTTTGATATGCCACCACAAGAACATCACATTCAAAGCTTGCTTCATGCCTGGCCTCGATAATAATATCTCAGACTCTCTCTATTGTTTTCAGGAGGCCAGGTTCCATCAATTGGCACCCGGAGGAGACCCCTTGTCCACACCCTTCCCAGAGGAGCTGTGGAAAGTTGGAAGTTTGTCATGATGCAGGAGTCCTGGCTTCATTGTCCCCAGTTACCCTTAGTGCCTACAAAAGAGCAGTCTCCAAGCTGTACTCCTTCTTTGGGGTGACAGACCACCAGGCCTGTGCACTCACACACTATCTGAGTGGCCAATGCACTCACACACTATCTGTGATTCATGGTCTGGTTGAGGGAGTCTAGGATCACACCCAGGACCATGGCATTCCATCCAACTGGCATTTCCTTCTTCTGTAAAGTCGAGGGGATTCCAGATCCATGTTCGTCTTTCCTTATAAAGAGAGCATTGGTGGGCTGTAGAAGGATAGCTCCAAGAAGGAGGGATAACAGGAGACCCATTTGCTTTAAGGTCCTTTACAGACTGTCCACACAACTGGACCGGGTCTGTGAGGCTGAGGCTGGTCTTTTCAGAGCTGCCTTTGTGACTGCCTTTCTTTTGGTCTTTTTGGGTGGGTGAGCTGGTTCCTTCTTCCAAGATGGACAGGACACTCCAGATGATGTCTCTTTTGTGGGAAACACTGTTTGTCTTGTTCTTCACAGGTCAAAGTGTGACCATCTTGGTAAAGGGTCTCCCATTGTGCTGAAATGGCTATGCGGCTTCCATCTGTGTCCTGTACGGACTTTACAAATATACATGGCATCCCACCCTCAAACACAAAGATGACACCCCACTGACATGGTTCCAAGTAGTGTCAGTACTTTGTTTGGCATTACAGCATGCTGGGGTTCCAGCAGAGAACTTTGGGGATCACTCTTTCCACATTGGGGCTGCCACAACTATGGCGGGATGCGACTTGCCAGTGGACTCAATAAAAAGGAGAGGCAGGTGGAAATCTGGGGCATTTGCTGGCTACATTCACCCTGGACTGGACTCTTTCTTGAGGCAGCATTGAGATCTAAGGAGGGATCTCCTCAAGGGGAGATACAGCTTACAGGAGTTGGTAGAAGGCGGGCCTTGGGAATGGGGCCCAGCCTTTTGTGGCAATAGCATGGATCTTGGACCTGGTGGATGTGGTTTACTGTGCTGTGGACCAGTGGATCAGGACTCCTTCTGGGACCCAGGGGTGTTGGGAGCATTGTGATGTTACCATTGTGGGGGCAGCACCAAATCAGCATCCCCCAGTGACAAAGGGTTATATTGCAAACAAGCAATCAACCAGTTACCCCGGTTGCCTGAGATGCAGACATGTGATCAACCAGTTACCCCTTTGTCATCCTGAAGCTTGGCCATGACCAGGCAAATTGGTTCATCAACCAACAGGCAGGTCGATTGATGCCAGATCCAGACCTCATGCTTTTGTGACCAACCCTGTCAGCTGTATTCAATAAAGTTGTTACCTTTTTCCTTCTAGTTGGGTGTATTATGGTTATTCCTTGTGATGCCTCCCTCTCCAAGGCAAATGAGGCTGCCTGACTCACTGGGCTGGACTGGTTGATGGGGGGGTGGGGGGTGGTGCCATCTTGCTGCGCCGTGTCCTCCAGTGCCCCAGTGGCCACCCAGCAGCCATTGGGGCAGGCTCGGAGGCCTGGATTGACTGCCTGGACTGGGGAGGGCAGTGCTTCCAGCTCAGGTATGGACTACAACTCCCAACGTGTACCAAGAGCCAGAAGCATCACCCCATTGGCTGGCACCAGGGCAAGAATGAGGTGGGATTGGTTGGGAGGCCAGAAGGGATGGGATTTTCAGGCCTCCCTGCATTTCATTGGCTGTGGGGCCTATTTAAGGCCATGTGGTGAGGTGAAGTGGTACCATTTCAATGTGGCTCTTCTCTCTCACACACACCCCTTTGTTTAGGTTTGGGATGTGTTGTCACAACTTTCCAGGGGAAATAGCATGGGTCTTGGATCTGGTGATAATGGTTTCCTGTGCTGTGAAGTACTGGATTGGGAATCCTTCTGGGACCCAGGGTGCTGGGAGCGTTGCGGTGTTGCCATTGCAGGGGCAGCACTGGATTAGTGTCCCCTGGTGACAAAGTGTTATTATGTGAACATGCAATGAAACGGTTGCCTGAGACTTTTGTAGTTTAAGGGTTTGTAGTTTGAAGAGACCTAAACTAGATGTCCCTCCCCAATAATGCAAAATCCAGGATTCTACATCCAGGCAGCCATAGCAGTTCAAGTTGAATAATAACACTATAACAGTGTAATGTGATAGTGTCCTCAAAGGGGATTTGAATTCAGGTCTCCTCAGTTTTAAGTCCTACACTCCTAATCATTTCAGCCAGACTAGCTTTTAGATGGCTCTCCCTAATCCAATTGGCAAAATGGATTGCCCCACATTATGCAGAGAGAGAAGGTCCAGAGGTCACTGTGTCATTGGTAGTCTGAAAATCTCATCCATTATCAATGTGAAAAGAAACAAATGTAGTCTTGGAAAATTAACTCTAAATTCTTATCCTTTGAAATATGTGCATGCATATACAGTCAGCCCTCCTTATCCACAGATTCAAGCATCTATGGTTTGAAAATAATTTTTTAAAAGTGTAAATTCCAAATAGAAAACATTGATTTTCCATTTTATATAAGGGACACCATTTTGCTATGCCATTATATTTAATGGAACTTGAGCATCCATGGGTTTTGTTATCCACAGGGGATCCTGGAACCAAACCTCAGGGGATAACAAGGGACCACTGTAGACCCATTTGAAAAGGTAAACAAAAAGGGTACTGTTAATGTGAACTGTATATACTGTATGTTACAACAACATGGCAAGATCATAAAACTCAGGCACTGTTACTGGACATCTTGTGCTTGTGCTCGGCAGGGCCATTATTTATCTGTTTATGAAATTCATATCCTATCCATATTATGAACCATCTGGGGCAACTTAGCAACAACAACAGCAACAAAACATTTTAGATTCAATTTATAGGGGGGGAGGAGGGATTGTTGTTATTTTAACTTGTTGTAATTTCTAAATTCTATTGTTCACCGCCTAGATTGGTTTTCCACTAGGGCGGTATATAAATAATAATAATAATTATTATTATTATTATTATTATTATTATTAGAAACAAAGTTATAAAAGCAATGCAAGGTGTTACAAGCAACAAACAGCAGCCCCCAAATTAAAGACACGTATTATAAAATGGGGAGGTGCAGACTACATAAATTATTCAAGAGGCTTGCATGGCTCTTGCACATGTCTTGTCCTTTTCCCCTGACATTAGTTAGGCTTACTATTGGGTTGTTGTTGTTTAGAAATATTTTAATACTGGCACCAACAATGTTGGTTATGTGATTTTCATTATAAGGAGGTATAGGAGAGAGGGATAATATTTTATTTGTGAAGTGAAGAAACACGAAGCAAATGCATTCACACTGGTAATGTAGGGGGGATGCAGATGGGTGGCCCTGGGCTGCCCTGGAAGCAAGATTGGGGCCGAAGCTGCCCCACGCCTCAACCCCAATCCACCCTTTTGCTGGCCCTGAAAGGAGCGCTAAAATGCCAGTCCTTCCAGAGTCGGCAAATAGGGTGCCCGAAGAGCCGCCACGCGGCTCTTCTGCGTCCCTTTTGGAGCAGCGCGTTAAGGCACTGCGCCGGGAGGACGTCTTGACAGTGCACACAATGCATAATGGTGTGCGCCGTGGTGACATTCTCAGGAAGGGGTTGGGGTGCCTGACGTGTGGCTGCCCCTCCCCTTCCCTGCCTCCAAGATGGCACAAAGCACCATCTGTAAAGACCCGTAGTCTCAGCCCACCCAACTCTTTCCCTCACACACAGCATCAATGACTTGGAGGGAGTGTCAATTCATGTTTGGAGATGAATACAAAACTTGGAGGTCTGAAATGTTAGGATAAGACTCAAGAATAAACTAGAATGGTCATTGTAAGACAATATGAAACAGCAATACCCATAAACCTGAATTTGATGTTCTAAGATTCCTTAGGTTTCAATCTTTTTCCCACTTACCTGGGAGCAGGCACCACTGAACTGAATGGGGCTTATTCCTGAGTAGTCATGTTTAGGATTGTCCTGTTAATTCATTAATTATAATTGAATTCAATTTTAAATTACAGATGCCCATCCCATCAATAGGCTTGATTTTCTAGGGTAAGCCTGGCTGCTTCTCCACTCAAAACAAAATAGGCTTGTCTATCTAGAACATGGTACTGTCTATCACAAACCACTTTTGCACTTTGAAAACACGAAGCCACAACCTCATTAGTGGCTGTAATAAATATTTCATCCAGCTATATGATAATAGCTGAGAGACCTCTAAATAGTTTGAGGAATAACAATGACATACTAATAGAAATGTGTCATCCTTTTCCAAAGTAGCCTCTGAGATGAGCCTGAATTTTTTTGTTAACAGAGAAGGAAGATATCAGAGTATATCATCTGGCTATGACTCATCCAGATTGTATGTAAAATGTTGCACATCTTTCTTGAGAAGTGGTTCTCTCATCCTGATATTTAACAATGTGATGCTCCGCTTATAACTCTTCTTTGACGCCTTTGCCAATTTCACGTAAATTCTTCTCTCCATAGATGTTGGGAAGGCACAGTAAGCCTGAGATGGTTAGTTGTGATAGGATTCAAAAGTGCAGTAAGGAGATATTAACTAGAACTCCAGTTACCAAAATGAGAGATAGTAATGATATCATTGATATATCAATGATAAATTACATTGTATACATACATATTGTGCGGTTACAGCAATGCAGTCTACTAATACAATTGTTGGTTGGAATTCATAAAACAAATCTACAGACTATTGTACATTGTCCAATACATTAGTCTGTAAAGTCAGTATGTAGTACATACTACCATTTTGTTCTGTAGGAAATCCAGTGAGTGTTCAGCTGTGATGTGAGGGCATACATGCTAACCAACTGTGTGAACTTCCAGCAGGGCCTCATAAATATACATATATTGCTCATAAATCAGTCACTTTTTCAGATTCCTGTCCATCGCAACCTTTCATTTCCCTGCTATAAACTGTGAGACAATGACAGTAAAGACCACACTGGGATGTGCCATTAGTCAAGGTGATGATATAATGTTGGCAAGGTGAATCATAAGCTCAGTTACAACATGTGAAGTTGGGGAGAACTGGAAACTGTAGACGTGATTCATGAGCTGTACGTGAGAAGGTGTAGACAGTTCAAGTTGAATGCTTAAGTAAATTGAGAAAATAAAATAAAATAGAATTAAAAGAAGCAATGAAGCTTGATGCCATTCATTTTTACTTAGAAGAATGTCCTAAGGAATTCAGAGGGACAAAAGCCAACTTTAGACATTATGGCAATCTTATGGGTACAGGTGTCCCCCACTTTTTGACAGATCACTTTTCAACAATCCACTCTGTTGCCACTATGAAATTATTGTCAGAACTCCTTTATTTGATGTGTGGCCTACCCTTTCAACAAATATAAGCACAAATATACAGCGGGTCCTTGGTATCTGCTGTGGTTTGGTTCTATTCTATTTCTAATTCTACTTCATTTTATTTTCCCAAATTACTGAAGCATTCAACCACAATCTACTTCTACAGTACAGTGGGCCCTTGGTATCTTCTATGGTTTGGTTCCAGAACCCCCCAGGGCTAACAAAATCTGTGGATGCTCAAGTCTCATTAAAATGAACAGCATAGTAAAATGGTGTCCCTTATATAAAATGGCAAAATCCAAGGTTTGGAATTTATATTTTTTTAATATATTTTCAAGCAGTGGATGCTTAAATCCATGGATAAAAAACCCATGGATATGCAGGGCTGACTTGTAAGTACAGTGCTGAATTATATGCACATGACAAAACCACAGTCTACTTCTACACAGTATAGTACATAGACTGACAACAGGAAATGACTTCATATCACTTCTGGGTTATTGAAATGTGCCACTCTGCCCCCTTTCTTAGCACACTTATCCGGATCTGACATAGCACAACAGACAGACAGTGGTTTAAAATGATTGTATAGTTGTAGCCACCAGTGTGGTGTGGTGGTTTGAGTGCACTATGATTCTGGAGACCAGGGTTCGAATCACTGCTCAGCCAAAACCCATTGGGTAATCTTGGGCAAATCACACTTTCTCAACCTCAGAGGAAGGCAAAGGCAAACCACCTCTGAACAAATATTGCTGAGAAAGCCCCATGATAGGTTCACCTTAGCATCGCCATAAGTCAGAAATAACTTGAAAGCACACAGCAACAACAAAGCCAGGGACAAGGAAAAGTAAGGACTCCCCCACATCCCCCTCTCCCCTGCATGCTTAGGTCAATATAAGAGGTCTTCCACCATATTCCTGTGATTAAAAAATCTCTGTGCATAAATATGTGAGACAGGATCTTTTTGGTCATGATAGACATCTGATGAAATGTTCCCCTCAGTTCAATCACAGTATAGTTTTTAATGTGCTGTAATGACCCTGTTCTTTAAGAGTGCCTTTGGTACAAAGTAATCTTACTGTAAATGAACCCCTCTATTATTGTTGTTAACTGATGTCAAGTTGACTTCTAATCGTGGTAATCTTCTGGATGAGAGACCTCCAAGACACTCTGTTATTAACAACCCTGCTCAGATCTTGCAAAGTCAGGGCTGCGGCTTCCTTGCTTGAGTTAAATCACCTGTAATGCAGTCTTTTTCTTTTTATACTGCCTTCCAACTTACCAAGCATTATCATCTTTTCAAATGAGTTATGTTGTCTCATGATATGACCAAAGCACAATAGGTCCACCAGCACCACATTTCAAATGTTTTGATTTTCTTTCTGTCAGCTTTCTTCATTGTTTAGTTTTCACTACCACATTATCCTAAAAGGGGAGGGGGGGTCCCCACCGACTGTGTCAGCATCTCTTTAAATGTTGGGGAAATTGCTTAGCTCAAGAAGGGTTTGCAAGAGGCTTGGTAACCTGAGGATTGTTTTCACCTGTTTATACCAGTACTGACTGCAAGAGGACTCCAAATAAAAGAAGGTTTTTTGTTTTGGGAAATATACAAGAGTGTAAGCAAACACAATAGCAATTCAAACAGACACATCATTCAGAGCTAACCAAAACAGAGGTATGGAAGTTGGAGGCTTAGGGTTGTAGAGGGGGTAATATTTACCTGGCTCAGATGGTGCCTGAGGGTGATACAGAAAAAGGAAGTTCTGTACTGTTGGACAAAACTCTGGTGGATAGCAACTGTATGAACAGAGTGACCATGTGTGGGCTGGATATTTCTATTCTATTTGGTGTCCCCAAGGGGTACTTGATGATATCTTGCCTATATTGCTGTCTAACAAAGGCCTGATGATCTTCACATAGAACCAACAATGGAATTTCAGAATAATGGTTGACTTTAATGTTGAATTGACAGAACAGTAATTGGATTTAAGACAACCTCGAGGTAGATGGGCAGGAAAGATGGTTGGGAATATGACAGAGGGTTGGCAGGAGATACTAGCTTATTAGCCCTGGTGCAATGAGACCTTTTTTATCTCTTGGTACAAGAAGATATGCAGAGATCATGGGGGAGGAAGTAGTGACCCGCACACCCATTTAGCCTTTATTTTGACACTACCTAGGTTTTCTACACATCTGTGTCCATATTTCTTTACCATGGGAAAGAGGTCACTGAGGCCTCTTAAAACATGCTGGCTCTAGATATGAAAATTATGAAATTATGAAGAGTCCCATATATAGCGTGGGAATGCAGGGTGTGCTATCAATATGCAATGGATATTTTTGACCTTGGTATGTAGTGATATAGAATCATAGAGTTGGAAGAGACCACAAGGGCAATCTAGTCCAACCCCCCTGCTATGCAGGAACTCAAAGTCAAAACATACCCAATAGATGGCCATCCAGCCTCTGTTTAAAAACCTCCAAAGAAGGAGACTCCATCACTTACTGAGGAAATGTGTTCCACTGTCTAACAGCTCTCACTGTCAAGAGGTTCCTCCTAATGTTGAAGTGGAATCTCTTTTCCTGTAGTTTGCATCCATTGTTCCAGGGCCTATTCTCTGGAGCAGCAGAAAGCAGGTTTGCTTCATCTTCAATATGACATCCCTTCAAATATTTAAACAAGGCTACCATATCACATCTTAACCTTCTCTTCTCCATGCTAAACATACCCAGCTCCCTAAGTCTCTCCTCATAAGGCATGGTTTCTAGACCCTTCACCATTTTGGTTGCCCTCCTCTGGACATGCTCCAGCTTCTCAACATCCTTTTTGAATTGTAGACAGAAAGGAACTTTTCACCGCCTTTGTTGATTTCACTTCTGCCTTTGACCTAGTCGACCGTGATCGACTTTGGTCAAAGTTAGTAGCAGAAAATATTGATAGAAGATTGCTCCTTTTAATTCAAATGCTACATCACAATACTTCCATTAGGGTTCGTCTCGGGGCAAATGGTGTTCTATCTGATAGCATCCCCACAGATAGAGGTGTATGCCAGGGATGTCTCTTGGCACCTTTTTTATTTAATTTTTATATCAATGATATCGTCCAGGCCTTAAAAGGACCCAACTTTTTCCCAGCCACTATCCAGAATGTTAAACTTTCGGTTCTGTTATATGCCGATAATATTGTTCTAATCTCAGCTACTTTAATCAGAATGCGTAGACTCTTAAGGAAATAATTAAGTGAATATTGTTCAAAGGAAATGTTAATAGTTAACCACTCTAAAACTAAAGTAGTGGTCTTTGGACCAAAGAAAAAATTGCACCGGTGGAGCCTTAAGACAAAAACTATAGAACAACAATCTTATTACAATTATCTGGGTTTAAGATTTCAATCCAATTTGTCATGGAAAACTCATTTTGTTGCTGCCAAGTTAAAATCATCCTTCTCTATAAATTCTTTGTTAAAATTCCACAGAGTTCAAGGAGGCCATTTAGTAGCACCCACTTTAGAGATTTATCAAAGGAAAATTGTTCCTCAATTATTACATGGAGCAGAAATTTGGGGATACAACAGTATATCAAATTTAGAACCTGTTCAGAATTTATTTTTGAGATCTCTGTTGGTTGCCCCTAAGTGTACCCCTGTCTCTTTTTTGAGAGCAGAAACAGGTCAAACTACTCTTCAAGCCAGTATCCATACAGCCCTTGCTTTTTACTGGCTAAAGTTGTTATCCATGAGTGGTTCTAGGCTCCCCAAAAAATGTTTTTTGGAACAATTATCAGTCAACTCTCCAAGTTTCTGGGTATATTTAGTCAGGATGATACTGCTGAGTTATGAGATTAATGTGGACTCACTTCCAAATTATGCCATCTGTAGAGTTAAGCAACTGATTAAAGAGAAAATTCACCTTGCTGCTAAATGGGCTGATTTACATTCTCTCTCGAACACTCCTTTTTCCTTTTGGTACCCATTATATAAGACATCGTTTGGACTAGAGCATTACTTTATTAACCTTACTCTGGCCCCTATTAGAAAAGCTTTTAAGGCTCTCAGATACCAATGTATGCCTTCTGCCTTTTTGACAGGCAGATATAATAACACTCCTGTTCATCTGAGATTTTGTATTTGTAATAGAGGGGCAGTGGAGGATATTGTACATTACCTTTTGTATTGTCCTCTTTATACTTCACCTAGGAAAAGGTTTCTCGAATGTATTTTACATTCCCTGTCTGATAGATCTTGTCTGCACCAAATTTGTATTCTTCTGGCTGGCAATGACGTATTTATCACTTGTATGGTTGCAAAATTTGGTTTAGCTGCCAGTAAGATCAGAATCAATTCTCTTAAGGGGAATGATGACTAAAATCTGCTCAGTTGTATCTTTCCATTATCATTATTAATGATTTATTACAATGTTTTATCGTATTTTGCTGATAGCCCTCCTCACCTATTTCTTCACGATGATTCATTGTCAGTTTTTGTATAGTATGTTTTATTTAGTTATTTAGTATTAATTAGTTACTTATTTAGTATTAATACTGTTTTGTTCTTTAAATGTTTTACTTTTTTTTAATTGATGGATTTGTTTTATATATTTGTTTTATATTGTGACGGCTTTTAGCTTTTAACAATAAACTTTATTCATTCATTCATTTTGAATTGTAATGCCCAGAACTGGACAAAGTATTCTAGTTGAGGTCTGACCAAGGTAGAATAGAGTGGCACTATTATTTCCCTTGATCTAGAAGACACTATACTTCTATTGATGCAGGTTGGAATTGCATTGGCCTTTTTAGCTACCACATCACACTGTTCACTCGTGTTCAACTTATGGTCTACTAGACTCCTAGATCCCTTTCACACATAGGGGGGAAGCAGACAGGAGGCACGGGGCCGCCCCAGGAAGGTGCAGATCGGGGCCAATGCATCCACATTCCTTGGCCCCGTGGCACAGCTTCGCTGCCCCAGGAAGGAGCGCTAAAATAGCGCTCCTTCCACAAATCGCTGAAGGTGCACCACAAAAGGTTGCCGGCGCACCTTTGGCGCCTCTTCCACTGCAGTGTGTGCAGACGCTGCAGCAGAAAGGCATCCTCGGAGCGTCGTCCATGCGGAGGGCCAGCTGCTCCAACGATGTCTTTGGGAAGAGGTTGGGGCACCCAGCGTGCGGCTGCCCCTCCCCTTCCTTGCTCTGAAGATGGCGCTTTGCATCGTCTGCTTAGCCCCATAGTCTCATTAAGCCAGATGTCCCCCATCCTATATCTATTCACTTCAGTTTCTTGCCCTGTGTTGAAATTAATTTCTGTGTTGAAATTAATTTTGTTAGCTTTGGCCCAGCATTATTATTATTATTATTATTATTAGCTTTATTTATTGAGCGCAGTAGATGTACACGGCGCTGTACAAAACCAAATAAAAAATCCAGAATATATAAAAAGCCTGCCTGTGGCGTACAATCTAAAAGTAAAACAACAAATTAAAACATCATAAAAAACAAGTTAAAACATCAAATATCCAAATTGGGTCATGCATCAGGAACAATCAGGTCACGATCACAGACTCCCTGGGAACGCTTCTCTAAACAGTGCAGTCTTTAACTCAGCTTTGAAGCTGGTTAGGGACGTGCTGAATTGTAGTTGTAAGGGAAGGAGGTTCCAGGAGTGAGGGGCAGCGAGCGTAAAGGGATGGATCCGGGATGGGGCAGTGGAAATCCAGGGCTGGGACAGGAGACCTTGGCTACCAGAATGGAGGGAACGAGAGGGGGTGTAGGGAAAAAGAAGTTCAGAGAGATAGGGAGGGGCGAGCCCATGCAGGGCTTTGAAGGTGAGCAAAAGAAGCTTATATCGAATGCGGAAGGGAAAGGGGAGCCAGTGAAGGGATGACAAAAGGGGGGAGACATGGTCATATCGATGAGCGAGTGAGATGATACGGGCAGCTGAGTGCTGAACGGAAATCAATGGGTGGAGGTGAGAGAGAGGAGCTTTCTAATCCTTTAAGGTCATTTTGAATGTCGATCCTATTTTCTGGGGTATTAGCTATTCCTCCTAATTTGGTGTCATCTGCAAATTTGATAAGCATGCCCCTTATTCTTTCATTTAAGTCAATGATGATGATGATGATGATGATGATAAATTTATTTGTATCCCGCCTCTCTGTAAACACAACCGGGGTGGCTTACATGATACAGACCTGTTTCCCAATAGCCCACTCCCCTCTAAAATGCAATTAAAATATCAAGCTAATATAGTCTTGATTCCGAAGGAGAGTAAAGACAGAAATTATGTGGAAAACTACAGACCAATATCATTGTTAAACAGTGATTATAAAATATTTGCTGTAGTTTTAGCGGAGAGACTAAAGACTGTCTTAAAAGAATGGATTGGAAGAGACCAAAATGGTTTTTTACCTACAAGGAAGATAAAAGATAATATGAGATTTGTGTTAGACCTTATCGAACTCCATGAACAAAGACCAGATAAGAAACTGGCTATGATATTTTGTGACTTTGAGAAAGCTTTCGATAAGGTAAATTGGCAATTTATGTTTCAGGTCCTGGAAAAGATTAAGGTAGGATCAAATTTTATTAATTGGGTTAAATTAATTTACAAAAAACAAGAAGCTAGAATAGTAGTAAATGGTGAAAGAACTGAAAATATTGAAATTCAAAATGGAACTAGACAAGGGTGTCCTTTGTCACCCTTATTATTTTTAATCGTAATGGAAGTATTAATGGATAATATAAGGAGAAATAAGGACATAAGAGGAGTAAAACATAAAAATTATGAACCCAAATTGAGAGCATATGCAGATGACCTTCTGGTCATACTATCAGATGTAGAGGATAGTCTGAGACAATTTGTAAGTGTATTAGAAGAATTTTGTAAAATTTCCGGACTAAAAATAAATAAAGGTAAGACTGTGATATTAACAAAGAATCTCTTAGATAAGGATAAACAAAACATAAAAGAAATTGCAGGCTATCAAATAGTTAAAAAGGTTAGATATTTAGGGATTGAACTCACCAACAAAAATGTTGATCTATTTAAAAATAATTATGAAAGAGTAGTAAAAGATATTAAGAAAGATCTAGGGAGGTGGAGTAAGCTAAACCTTTCTTGGTTGGGGAAAATATCGGCTATAAAGATGTCTATTCTACCGAAGTTTCAATTTTTATTTCAAAATATCCCAATTATAACAAATAACGCACCCTTTAAAACATGGAATAAAATATTATCTAGATTTATTTGGAGTGGTAGAAGACCTAGAGTGAGATTTAAAGATCTGCAAGATAAGAAGATAAGAGGCGGTCTATTGCTACCAAATTTGCAAACATATTTTGAAGCAAGTTGTCTTGATTGGTTAAGTGAATGGCTACTATTAAAGGATAACGAATTACTAAGTTTGGAAGGAATGGGTCAGAGATTTGGCTTACATGCATACCTTTTTTATGAAAAACAAAAGGTCCATAGGGACTTTACCAACCATTTTGTGAGGAAATCTCTTATGCGAGTATGGAAAAAATACAAAACAAGAATATGTCCGGATATCCCAATCTGGGCTTCAATACATGAGGCCCTCCACAGCAGGGAAACACTGTTAAAAGAGAAATGGGTCACCTATGAAGATTTAGTAATAGCCATCCCAAATAGTACTAAACTGGAATTTAAAACTCTGCAACAACTGCAAGAAGAAGGATATAGTATAGGCTGGCTTTTACATAGGCAGCTAAGAGAAAGATTCTTAGTAGATTGCAAAACTAGTACTATAAGAATGAAAAAGAGCAAGTTTGAAGAACACATGTTTTCGGACAATAGAAATAAGATATCCCTCTTTTACAAATGTTTATTAGATTTTGAGATGGAAGAGGAGATGGTTAAAGAGTACATGATCAAATGGGCCCAGGACATTAAAGAAAACATTACATTAGATCAATGGGAGAGAGCATGGGATAGAACAAGTAAACATACAGTATGTTTTGACTTAAGGGAAAATGTATATAAAATGCATTTCAGATGGTACACAACACCAATCCAACTTGCAAAAAATATATAAAGGTTTATCTAATAAGTGCTGGAAGTGTAAGCACGAAGTTGGTACACTAATTCATGTATGGTGGCAATGTAAGAAAGCTAGGAAATATTGGACAAGTGTACATAAATGTATTGAAGAAATATTACAAACTGGAGTGGAAAAAGATCCTAAACTATATATGTTGAATATATGTGATGATAAGCAGTTAGAATCAAAACATGGCAAACTTCTCTTTTATATGATTGTGAGTGCTAGAATTACTTATGCTAGTAAATGGAAAAGTGAGACCATTCCAAATAAGCAAGAATGGCTATCTAAATTAATTAATATTGTAGAACTAGATAGGTTTACAGTTCTTTTAAGAGGACAAGACTGGGAGGCATGTGAAAAAATATGGAATCCTTTATTTAAATATGTTAACGAGAAGTAATTGAATATAGATAAGGAAAGCAGTCCGTAGATAGATGAGCAAAGACAAATAAGCAGTTTAGTTTGGGATTATTAAGAAGAAAGACTTGGTATGTCTCTCTCAATTAAGGAAAAAGAAGAGAGGTAGTTATGTTTAAGTTGGAAACTAGGGTTTGGTTTAGGGTTTAGGAAGTCATTGGTATGTATGACTGAGAGCAAAGAGTATTGTTTTATCAATTTTGTTTAATTTTTGTTTCTGTTAATGTATGTGATATGTAATGTTGAATGTTAGGTCATGTAAGTATGTTTATGTATTTTAAAGCATTCATAATAATAATTAAAAAAATGAAAAAAAAATAAAATGCAATTAAAATATCATAATTTAAAACATGCTTAAAATAACAAATAACAACATATAACAAATAAATTAAAGAAAACCGTAACAGAAACCAGGGTCAGGCATAACTTTTTCGGTGGCCAGGTGTCTACTCAGGTAAGGCCTGTTGGAGAGAAAAGAGATTCCACCTAAACATTAGGAAGAAGTTCCTAGCAGTAAGAACTGTTCAACAATAGAACACATTCCCTCAGAGAGAGATGGAGTCTCCTTCTTTGGAAGTTTATAAAGAGATGATAGATGGTCATATGTAGGGGGTGTTTTGATTGTGTTTTCCTGCATGGCAGGGGGTTGGATGTGATGGTCCTTAAGGTCTTTCCTAACTCTATGATTCTATGAACATTTCCAATCTTTGGGCCATTGTTTGTTTGTTTTTCTATATTTGTTGTCAGACCTTATTTAGAATTTGAATGGAATCTTGTCTGTATCTTGAAACAGCTCTATTGAAGCCTTCTGTAGCATTGCTGATTATTCTGTTGAATTGCCTTTTATAGGTTATTTTTATAACTGTTGTGTAGATTTTTATTGATTGTTTATTTGATTTTACTTGATTTTATCAGCTGCTTTAGAGCATAATACATGGAAAGGTAGAATAGAAGTAGAAATTAGAAGAATGGAGGTGGTGTACACAAGATATATATATATGCTCCAGGCTTTGATATACAAAGAGAAGGATGGAAGGATGGAATATTATTTATTAAATAATTTATTAAAATATCCAGACATAAATCTTGCTGAATACAGTGAAGTGCTTTTGAACAAGAATGTAAAAGACTACAGATTGAATTGGATAAGGTCCTTGGGAATAAAGTATAACCTTCATATTCTGAGGAAGTGGCACATTCTAAAACAGTATTCTATCCAGGATATAAGACAGTTCTGTGGAAACAAAACTGCTCTATGAAAGAAAGGTAAATCAGCAAATAGAAAGATGCGATTAAGTGTTTTATCCTGAACTAATTATTGCTTATTGCTTTTGTCTAATGTCTGGAATTTTTTGAGGTTATGTGGGTAGGAGAGTCATTAACAAGCAGGTTGAAATCTTCCCAGGATGTGAAAACTAAAGCTAAAGGCAGGCTCATCCTATATTAAAGCAAACAGAAAGAAAATCAATCCGTTTGAGATGTGGTGCTAGAGAAGAGTACTGAGGACACTGTGGATGGACAAATGGGTCCTAGAATAGATAAAAACCAAACTTTCCCTGGAAGCGAAGATGACTAAATTGAGGCTGTCATACCTTGGACATATCACAAGACATGACTCACTAGAAAATACAATAATGCTAGGGAAGGTAGAGGGCAGTAAAAAGGGAGGAAGACCTCATGCCAGATGGATAGACTCAATCAGGGAGACCACAGGCTTGAGCCTACAGGATTGGAGCAGAGAGGTAGAGGACAGGGGGTCTTGGAGATGTCTCATTCACTGGACCACCATGAGTCGATGTCAACCCAAGGGCAGCTAACAACAAGAACATTCATATATTATCAAAGGTCAAAGAACATTCATCAAAGGTCAAAGAACATTCATATATTATCAAAGGTCAATGTCTCCTTGTGGAATGTATTACTGAGCTTCCTTCTTGAGAGGAAATTTGTATGAGTAGGGGAGCCATTGACACTAAGAAACAGGTAGGTCAGATAGGAGGAGGAAATTTTTACATCTAAAGGAGCAAGGCAATCAGCAAACTATATTGTATTTACAAGTGGAATCCTATCTATCTGGTTTACCTGGAACCAAGACAATTAAACATAATGAGACTTCCTTCCCCAAAAATATAGTTCAATTGAACTGGACTAGTAAGCATAGTGTAACTGTGGGTAGGACTGTGCTACAAATCTGCTTGTTGCAGATGTTGGCAATACCAAACGGTATGTTTCATTGCTCTAGTATTTACTGAAGGTTCAAACAGGGCCCACCAATGAGCATGGGAGGAGAATGAGATATTTCCATGCTGGGATGAGGGAATAGCTCCAACTAAAACAATCTGCTCTAAAAACCTTTCTTTCCCACCCTTCGGGTTATGACATTTCCCTCAAATCCCTCTACCTCTAACAGAAACAGAGTGTATTCACACTACAGAATTAAAGTAATTTGACACCACTTTAACTGCCATGACTCTATCCTACAGAATTCTGCGGTTTGTAGTTTGGTGCGGTACTTAGTCTGATCTGTCAGAGAGCTCTGGTGCCTCTCCAAACTACTGGGGGTATGCAGACGGTGAAAAGCACCTTCTTGAAGCTAGAGAAGGGGAGAGGCAGCCAGACCTCTATCTGTACTACAGATAGATCTGTACTACAGATTCTGTAGGATAGAGTCATGGCAGTTAAAGTCATGTCAAATTGCTTTAATTTTGCAGTGTGGCTACGCTCATAGACACTCAAATGTTATACAGTGGTCCCTCCACATTTGCTGTGGTTAGGGCTGAAGGATCCCCATCAATGTGGAAAAACCACAACCTACTCTTTCTAGGGAATCTCTAGGTCCTCCAGTGCAACTCTAAGGACGTTATCACATGTGGGCCAGTTTCATTGTTAAAGAGATAATAAAGTGGAAATGAAGCATCCCGAAAAGAAAGTGAAAATAGAACTTAGTTGTGCAAAAGCTTTTCACACGTAATTACAGTAATAATGGAATTAAGTTAAAAGCAAAAAAAGACGTTTTTAACTTTCATACACAAGTGAAAAGAACCCATACATGTACTAAAAATGGGTGTGTTTTGTGACAAGACTCCTCCTTGTCCAGGGCGAGTCCTGCATTTCCCAGGAGGAAATGTCACACTGTCCTACATTTGGGGTCATGTCCTCCTGCACAGGTCCTAACCCCCTTCTGTTGGGGTTAGGACCTCCAAAGAGAGCGAGCAGAGGAGGAGGAGGAGGAGGAGGAGGCTGGAAAGGCAAGGCAAGGCAAGGGAGGGATTGAGAGGGGAAAACTGGAGGTAGCTCCCATGCCCCCCCCCATAAGCCTTTCCCCTTTGTAGGACCTGCAGGGCAGAACTTCATGGTGAGATGGATCTCCAAGTTGCTCCACAAGCACACCCCACACTTGCACCCACATCCACCCACAGCTGCTGCGAGGGGAGCCTTCTTTCCCCTCCTTTTCCCTCTATCCCAAATGCCAAACTTCTTCTCCGTCCCAAACTTTTATCTTCTGGGCTGCCTTCCCTACCCTTCTCTTCCCTTCCCTTCCCTTCCCTTCCCTTCCCTTCCCTGGCACTGAGAAGGAGCCCGGGACTTTCCCTCCCTAGAGGCCCCTCCTCCTCCTTCTCTTGGCCCTCCTCCATGTTTTAAAAGAGAATTGTCTGTGCGTATTTGCTTTTCACATTACAGTAAATGCGAAATTACTGTAATTTCGCAAATGCATTTCCTCTAAACTCCCGGAATTAAAAAGATCTTGGATAATACCATTTTCTGTCCAATTTCTGACCAGTTTCTGCGCAACGTCGTGTGAAATCATGAGGCACAAATTCAGTTTTTGTTTGGGATTTGTGTGGATTAACCAATAGATTTCCCCTGTGTAATAACGTCCTAAATCAATATCTGCCAGAAGTTAATCACAGAATCATGTTGGAGGACCTATAAATGCCTAGAGAAATGTTTTCTCTAGGAACTTCTAATTTCTTCAACACAACACTATGGTCAGCTTCTGGCAGAGTTGTGCTGGAGGATCAGGAGATTCCTAGACAGAACATATTAATCAACACTACAAATAATCAAATCTGCAAAAGTCAAATCCACAAATGTGGAGGGCCAACTGTACTTTTAAACAATGTATTTAGAGTCCAAAACACACTGCAGAAATAATCCAGTCTGAGACCACTTTAACTGCCCTGGCTCACTGCTAGGGAATCCTGGGAATTATAGTTTGTTGTGACACTAGAGCTCTCTCACAGAGAAGGCTAAATGTCTCACAAAAGTACAGGTCCCAGAAATCCCTAGTATTGAGCCAGGGCAGTTAATGAGGTCTCAGACTGGATTATTTCTGCAGTGTGTTTTGGACCTAAGTTGTATAGTTAGGAATGACTGAATGTAGTGAAATTTAACAAGTGAAAGGTGAATGGAAGTGATTTGCAGATAGATGAATACAGGCTGGAAACTGATAGGTTTGCCCATCTTTAGACATATCTTTTTGGAAGCAACAACATTTTCCCTACAAACATGTCCAAATTGATGGAATATGTATAATTAAAATAGGTCCCTGAGCGGGTGTATTATGTACCCTGAGACCTCTCTCTGCAAAGTTACCTGCCTTCAGTGATGGAAAGCTCTAGAGGAGGATTCTACAACTCTAGAACTTACATTCCAAAGAGGGGTAAAAGGACCATGTTGGGTGAGGATAAGGAAATTTAGGATCCAAAGATTTCCCATTCCAACAATCCCTTGGAACAAAAGTAAAAGTTTACAAGTCTGAGAGCTGGCATCACTTCCCCACTTTTCTTTTGGGAGCTATGGAATGGAATTGAGGTTTTTAAAGGCAAACCCCCATTAAAAGTCCAGTAATATTCACTCTTTCTGAATTCTGGTTCATTTGGAGAATTTCTATAATTAGTTTAAGAATTGTGGCATACATATTTAATGTCATCTTCTAGAAATTTTACATGCCTAGACATGAACAGAAATGTCTGAAAACTGGAGGAATATAGAAAGGATTTCTCTCATGTCCTGGAAAATATAGGGTCTGGTCAAAGGGTGTTTTAGAAAAACTGACTCATCAGTTGGAGACATTTAATGGTGACAAGAACAGAAGAGACAGAGAGTTAAGGATATAAAGTATTCACTTGACATGAACAATCTCCTTATGCTTCTCAAGCTGAATACATGAAGTTCTGGACGAACATGTTTTAGAAGAAAATAGTTCCTTGCAATTACAAAGTATTATCTTGATCAGTGTTTTTGGCTGCATGTCTTGTTTGTCAAAATGAAAACACATTCAGCAACCAACTGAATACTCTGTATGTTGTGTCTGTCTCAATGGTTTTGGTTCTTATTTGTTTTCTTTATATTTCTATTAAAATTCTATTTGGGGGCTGGAGGCGGCAGGATAATTTTGTGCTTTTTGATGCTTGCATATGTAGGGACTTGCGAAGTGATCAACCCTGTTGTTAAATGTATAACTACTTCAAGAGTGCTTTTTGGCCATGTTTTATGAATAAATTGGTAACATTAGGGTGGTAAGGAGCATAAGGGGTGATTAAGATTGCAGAATGAAAAGCAGCAAATAGTGCATACAGTCTTTACAAAATCTCCAATAAGAAAGTGGTACCTCAGAAGCAAATGGAACTAAAGAATATGGTGAGTAATTTGGATGGGGGAAATTCTGGATGGAAAATTCTGTTTTTCTCCCTACACAAGACCACATAACCACATATTATTCATAGAATCTTATGAATTCTAGTCCAACCTTTTGGCTTGCAGTACAGTCACTTAAACACTGAGTTACCAGGGCTCCCCTGATTCAAATCTGTGAATAATCAAATCTGCAAAAGTCAAAGCCGTAAATGTGGAGGGCCAACTGTAATCTGAATCTATTGCTTTCTGTCTCTGGGGCAGCAGAAAACAAGCTGGCTCCATCTACGACATGACATCCCTTCAGATATTTAAACATGCTGTCATATCACCTCTCAGCCTTCTTGTTTTCAAATCAAATATACCCGTCTCTAAGTCGTTTCTCATAAGGCTTAGTTTCGAGAAATTTAATCATCTTGGTGACTCTTTTCTGGACATGTGCCAGTCTCTGAACCCTCAACTTCCTTCCTAATCCTCTTTCCCTTGTGGAGCAGAGAGAAGGAAGGAAGGAAGAAAGGCAGGCAAGCAAGAGAGTGGGGGTGCTTTGTTTCTGTGTTCCTGCATGGCAGGGGGTTGGACTCGATGGCCCTTGTGGTCTCTTCCAACTCAATGATTCTATGGGGCTTTGCAGACCAGCACAAATGGCCAGCCTGGGGGTGGAGTTGGGTGGGGCAGCTGCATGCCAGCTGCCCCGACTCCACCCTGATGCCATCCTGATGCCGCATGCCCATCCACATGGCACACGGTGTCAGGACGCCCTGTTGGAGCAGCGTGCGCACACACTGCGCCGAAAGGGTGTAAAAAAGCCACAACTGTGGCTGAAAGGGTGGCCTTTTGCTGCTCTTTAGGGAGCGGGGAAAAAGAGGATCGGGTCTGCAGTGTGAAGTTGCCACAGCCCTGATCCGCCACTCCCAGGGGCGGCTCTGTGCTGCCCCTTTCAGGCTGTATCACCCTTCGTTTCTATGATTTTGTGGCTATTCACACTGCCAATAGTAAAATCTTTTAGAAAAAAATGGGGAAAACCCCCAATGTCAATTATTCCAGGTTGAGTGGGGATTTTTGGCAGCCCCCCCCCCAAAAAAAATTAATCAGATGCATTAAAAATGCATGGGAACAACTACTACATTGTATTATTTTCACCATCTGAATAAACCTTGAATGTACATGGAGTACTATAGTTTTTTGTGGTTTTTTCGGGCTGTGTGGCCATGTTCTAGAAGAGTTTCTTTCTGACATTTCAACAGCGTCTGTGGCTGGCATCTTATGCCAGCCACAGATGTTGGTGAAACATCAGAAAGAAACTCTTCTAGAACATGGCCGCACAGCCCGAAAAAACCACAAAAAAACTATGGATGCTGGCCATGAAAGCCTTTGACTTTACATGGAGTACTATTTGTTCAATTCATAATCTGGAAAAAAATTAGGTCTGAATCTCCCATACAGAAACTTGCAAGGGTTCCCAAGCTGCATGCAAACAGGGAGCTGGAACACAAGAAGGTCAGATAGTGTAAACTCCAGATAGCCATTTCTACCTGGAGGTCTCTAATTTTACCTGAGGTTTAGAAAGACATTCATCCCAGGGAATTGATTCTTAATTTGCTCCACTTTGTTAATATTAAGAATTGTCTTATTCTTATGTGCAGTGCATCATGTGTACCACAGCTCAGTAATTTATACACACTGCTCAGAATGAGGTGGTAAATGGAGGTAGCATAATTCTGAACTGTACAATGCCAGACTGCAAATGGGTGGTCTTCATTGCCATATTTGTCTACAAAACAAAACAAAACTTTCCTCCTCCCAAGGAGAGAGGCATTTGGCAACATCCCTCCTTACTCTCTCTTTCTGTGTGTTTTAATGTAGGAGACTGTTTAGAAATTCATTTATCTGTAGTACAGATGATAATGATACTGAAAACCTGTGTGGTACAGTGGTTTGAGTGTTGGACTAGGACACTAGGAGGACAGAGTTCAAATCCCCACTCAGCCATGGGAACGTAGGTAACTTTGGGAACATCACACTCTCTCAGCCTCAGAGGAAGGCAGGGTAGCAAACCCCCTCTGAACTAATGCTGCCAAGAAGAGCCCATGATAAGATTGCCATATGTCAGAAATGACTTGAAGGCGCACAACAACAACAACAACAAGAATGCTACTATCCTGAATTACTACTTCATTCTGTGTAATGTGTATGTAGGTGATGCATCTAGTTTACAGATTGCCACATTGGAGAACCACAGTCTCTGACTCCTTCTTCATATTGTTTGTGGTCCTTGCCTCCAAGGACAACAATGCAGTAGTATATTCGAAAACACAAGACCTTAAGCTTACAGTCCCAAAACCATGTCCCAGCAATGATATAAAAAATACAGGAAGCTCTGTTGATTCATGCCAACAAACCAGTATTATATCTTGTACTTAGCATGTATTTTTGTAAATTTTTCTAATGTACCTTTTGTACATTTTGCTAATAGGTCTCAGTTGCCTGTTCAAGGCCAAGCCATGCCTGAATGCATTAGATTACAACAGAGATAGGTCACGGTTGAGAGCCAATATCGTTTAGTGGTATGAGCATTGGACAAGGACTCTGGAGGAGAGGGTTCAAGTCACTGCTTAGTCATGGAAACCTATTGGGTGACCTTGGGCAAGTCACACTCTCTCAGACTCAGAGGGAGGCAAGGGCTATCCACCACTGAAGAAATCTTGCCAAGAAAATTGCATGATAAAGTCTCTGTGAGTCAGAAAAGACTAGAAGGTACACACCAACAGCAGGAGAAGCAGAGAAAGCAGGTTCTGCATACAAATGTATAGAGATGCTTTTTTAAAAAAAGAAAATCTTTGTTAAGTGCCTTCATGCAGGGTGCTCTGCATGTTTTTCTGAGGCTGTCTGATGGGGACCAACAACAATGCAGACTGGAGTCATTTGACTCAGACTCAAGACACTTCAATGACCCCATCCCCACACTCCCACACCGTACAACCACCACATTTTAGTGAGACAGCTTAAATTCCCCAGAATATCATTGTATGGCACAAATGTTATGAGTGGATACATACACAGAATCTTTATGTCTAAGTCTTTGCTATACCCTTCATCTGCCTTCAACTTTTAACAGTGATTTAAGGAGTCTTAAGTGGTAAGGCGATGAAAGCCAGCGTCATGTAGTGGTTTGAGTGTTGGAATATGACTCTGGGTTTGAATCCCTGCTCAGTCATGGAAACCCACTGGTTGACTTTGGCCAAGTCACACTGTCTCTCCCCCAGAGGAAGGGAAAGGCAAACCCACTGTGAACAAATCTTGCCAAGAAAGCCCTGTGATAGATTTGCCTTAGGGTTTCCATAAGTCAGAAATGACTTGATGGCATGCAACAACAGTAAATCTGGTAAGACCAGGTGCTTTGTGCCAGAGAAGATGAACTAGTCAGTATCAGTTGTGTACAGTGTAGTTAATAGTATTGGGAATATCTAAAAGCCCATGAGGTCCTCCTCAAAAGAAACTTCTTTGTGGGCAGTGACAATGACATGACAGGCTAGAAAAATATTTGTGCAGATTCAGGGGTTCCTTGATGACAGAAAGGGTGTCTTTTTATATTCTGTGATTAATCCTCCCCCACTCAATGCAGTGGCTAAAAGGGAATGCATTATCTCCCATGGAACAGAATGGTTAAGAACTAATTTTGGCTGCATCTCTTTGGCAGAATTAATACAGTTTGGCACTGCTTTAACTGCCATGGCTCAATGTTGTGGAATTTTTAGATATGTAGTTTTGTGAGATATTTAGCTTGCTCTGTCAGAGAGCTTTGGTGCCACAACAAACTATAATTCTCAGAATTCCATAGGATGGAGTCATGACACTTAAAGCAGTATCAAACTGCTTTAATTCTGCAGCAGCCTTTGTATGATTTCCTTGTCTGAATCATCTGCAACTCTGGCAGAACAAAGCTTTGTCACAAAGACCTAAGTAAGTATTTTATACATATTGTCCTGAAATGTACTCAATTTTTTTAAAAAAAAGCATGAGACTGAGATATATGTACCAAAATGTAGTTTCTTTAATATGGTCCCATGACTGGAGGTAAGATAGAACATATTGCACTATATTACTGACATTACTTTCAGTATGCACCTTTGTTTTGATTGTGTGAATGTTTTTCTGACCAGAATAACTCCTCAGAGACTGGAATGTTGTTTTTAAAAATTAAAATAGTAGGCACTACTCATATCCCAAAGCAATGCAATAGCTGTTACTCATTATTCTCTCTGAGCAATATGTTAATAATGTGTTATTAAGGTATTGCTTTTAATTAGTTTTCATTTTTTTTAAATAAACATGAAAATTAAAAATGTCCTTCCAAAAAACATTTTGGAAATAAGGAGTACATGGTACCCTAAAATGTAAGGACATTATTTGGGGGGAAATAATATCCTTATGCCTTTGTTACTCCACCACCATCCCAAATCATGCATTAGAGATCATGGTACTGTAATTGTTATGCTGTACTTCCAAGTTTGGCTCCTTCTAATAGCAAATTTATGTGATAAGGATTGGGAGATAATGACATTACATATGGAAAGCTACAGTGGCATACAGAAATATCTACTAAAGTGAGGAGAGGATTCTGAGAAACCTAAGCTCCCATCCACAGTATAACCCTTTTCTGGAACAACTTTTCAAGGTAAGAGGGGAAAAAGTCATAAAATTATCATTTGATATCATGAAGGACACACTCGTATGGTGTTCTACATCCATGCCCTCCACCATTTCATAGAAGAAAACAAGGACACATGCCGCCAAACAACATTAGAATGTGATCAAGACAGCAAAGGATATTAATGAGGAAGAACACACAAGGTAAGAGAGGCTGCAGCAGTTTGCTTTTGACTGAGCCTATTGGGGAGGGTATGATTCAGCCCCTCCTCTTCTCTTCTCCTGCTGAGTTAATAAATGAGTGCAAACTCCTTTTGCATTTCAATTGGGGTCATATCTTCACTGGCCTGAATACTCTGGGCTGCTCCCATAGTATTCCAGCCATGTATCTGCTATGAATTTCCCCTGTTATCTGGGCACTTTGGAGCAATGCCAGGGGGCAATCTAAATAAGAGTCTTGCACCACCACCAGTGTGAGTCATTCTGAAATTGAAAACAAGGTACCAGCATTGATCACATAGCTCAGCACCTTCTTGTGACCCCAGAAGAGTGACTCACATCAGTAGCAGTGATGCCAGGCAGCACAGCGAGACATTGTGTAAACAGCCACTCAGCGTTGCTCCAGAGTGCTCTGCATTTTCTGGAAAGATCCAGAGCATATTGTCAGTCTTTTTAATTCACTGGAAGGGAGGGATGGCCCAAATTCACTGTGGAACTGCTCTTCCCATCTGAAGAAAGATCTTTTGCCAAATTGGGCCTTTGGCTGCAAGGGTGGGAAAAACTGATGCAAATGGCCCATGTAGAGAAGCCCTTAGTTTACAGCTCTTGAAGTAAGCTGAGGACAAGGGGGGGAGTGGGAAGATGAGAGAGAAACTGGGTGTTTTTGAAAGCAACTGAAAAATTGGGATAGCAGAAGTTTAATCAGGACTGTCCCTGTTAAATCAGGACAACTGGAGGCTATGCATCCATTGTTATGAGGGCTAGCATGATGGCCTCGTGAATACTATTGTGAGCTGCTTGGAGGGCAATTGGTGCTGAAGAGCTGTTGTGAAATCAAATCAAATCTATACAGGA
The DNA here is from genome assembly GCA_026167975.1 of Phrynosoma blainvillii. Classification (NCBI taxonomy): domain Eukaryota; kingdom Metazoa; phylum Chordata; class Lepidosauria; order Squamata; family Phrynosomatidae; genus Phrynosoma; species Phrynosoma blainvillii. The sequence goes on along the minus strand of JANUYF010000002.1, from coordinate 202,297,945 downwards.
CTGAGACAGAAATCTGAGTTCACAGAGTGCTTTGGATAGAAGATCTGGATTGCCACACATCCAGTGGCTCCATGCCAGTTTTGTTTGTGACCTTATTTCTGGATTCTGACTGTCATCCTTTCCCCAAATATAACCAATTAGGGCTGTGAGATTCATGCCTTTCCAAGCTACACCAAATATTTGAGAAGGATGGCAATGTAAACAGGAAAGATGGGGAAACACCCTTTTATGAACATCACTCCCACACCATAAGGGCCTAAAGGAAGCCAAAAAAGCAGGAAATTCCATGTCACTGTCCCATAAAACAACCTTTCTCCTCCCATACAATGCCTTGCTATAGTATACATTCACCCATAAGGTGTGACTCAATATCTTCCTGTCAACACACAATATTTTGTGAAATCTAAAGTGTACAAAATATGTCGCAAAGCCTTAGAGGTAGAGGAAGACTGGAAAAGCATGTCAAGTGAATGCAGACAATTCTAAAAGTGTAGTTGTTGTATAAGATGATATGTTTCTATGCAGAAATTTAAGGGGAAGGTTTTGAAAAGTCCCCACTACCACTAAAAATAGATATTTGAATTTGTAGATTTATTCTAATCTTGTCTGCTTATCTGATTTTCTGGTACATTTTTGTGGCAAATTGTAATGGTGTTCCTGTTTTGGCCTTTTGAGAAATTATTCTTTCATTTTATTTTTTTCTGCCATAAATCCCTGAAGGTTCCATTCCTCAGATTTCATCCTCCATCATAGATCATACATTGCTGAGTAAAGTGTAGAGACTCATTTCTACAACACATGCAAGTGAATGCACACATTTGAACACTAAGTACTTTATCATCCAAGGCAGTAAATCAGAATTAAAGCAATATATTAGTGTATTTGGCCAGTACTTATCACGCAACATCGGATCTATGCAGTTGCTACTTTGCATTTCTTTTGTTTCTGTAGCATACCTTTTCAATGACAGGGAAACCCCATCAATGGTTCCCAATACTGATGCTATTCCATTAATCCCCCTGGTGTGATAGGGCAGTCACAATTGATGGCAGTCATGTTGCATGAGGAGACACGATTCTCCTCCTCCCACTCTCACCATTCCCAAGCAAGGTGAGGCTATTTTTACTCGGTATCTTTCAGATTTTTTTGTTTTTATTTTTGGTGTGATTGCATAACAACAACAACAACAACAACAACAACAAAAAAAAAAAAACGAGTAAAAAAAAATCCATGGCAAAGGTACACATGTGCTGAAAAGCATGGAAGACAGGGTTATGGAGCCAGCGTGGAAGGGACCAGGGATTGTCAAAGAAGCACACTCATGCAACTGCAGAGCCCCACTGGGTGTCATCTGGTGTGGTTTGCACTCCCCTCCATCCCTGCCTAATGACACCACTGTGAAGGAGACAACAGTGGCCTCATCATCCTTAATCTCACCTATGCAGTAGCATAATATTGAGCCCTGGATGTAGCTGAAAACCGACAGCAATCTTATAGCCAACCCTGAAGTCAAATCCAGTTCTCAGAAAGGCAGCCTAATTTCCAGCCTGTTGCCAATACGAGAGAGAAGATTACCACCTTGGCTGTTTCAGGCAAGCTCTGTAGTGCCAAAAGTATAGCTTCTTGAGTGTAATCTGGTAATTAGTTTGTTCTTTAAATATATAGGTTCCTCAATTTTGACTCTTCTTCCTTTAATCTGGCATTTATAGCAAAGAATTATTGAAAAGTAAGGCCTCTGATTTAGAGGGGCTGCACTGTGTTACATACTCTCTGCTTAGTACTAATTTAATTTAAGAGACAGGAAAGGTCTACTCTGGGTTTTGGTCTTAACTTTAAAAGAGAAACCCAACATGCTGAATTGAAGACTGCGTCTACACTGTAGAAATAATACAGTTTGTCACCACTTTAACTGCCATGGCACCACCTACAGAATTTGTAGTGTTGGGAGGCACCAGCACACTTTGGCAGAGAAGTCTAAAGGCCTTGTAAAACTATAAATCCCAGGATTCCATAGGATGGAGCTGCAGCGCACAAAGTAGTGCCAAACTGCATTATTTCTACAGTGTAGATGCACTCCTATTCTCTACAAAGGTACAGCACCTGGAGTAGATCCTTTAAAACTTGGACTGGATGCCAGAGCAGAGTCTCCTCCCCACTGACAGTCACTAACCTATCTTTGAAGCTATCAGTTTGAAGGAGCCACAATAAAGCAAGAGATCTGACTGTGTGGCCTCCTGGACTTGTTTCCTTAAGTGCCACCATGTGTAATGCTCCTGTTGATGCCAAGCCACAAAGCATCAAGTTCAGCTAACAAAGATCTCCCATGTTTTGCTTCTGAAGAGCCATTAGTCTGACAGAGTCAAACTTAATTCAGATCTTTGCAATGATTATTGTTTATTAATTATAATCAGATCACCTTTGGGACATACTTTTTTAAAAAAGAAAGAAAGATAATCCCTTTCGGTGTTTTCTCTGCAAGTTCAAACTGGCAGGACAGAAAGCGCCATCCCTAATGTTGCTGTTGGGAAATAAAAAACAAACAGTAGTGTGAAGAAACTTACAATGTTACAAGACTGTACCAAAGAAATGGTTGAATTAAGAACCTGCCAAACTAAGGTACTTGATTCTTTTTTTCCAGGAACACATAAACACAAGCCAGAGTGTTTATGTAGCCCACCAGTGGGTAGAGATGGTGGTTGGTTCTCCTTACTCATCAGCAAGAGGCTTAGTAATTGTTTTTCTCTTAAATATTTGTTTGCCACTTCATAAGGCTCTGCAGACATTCTCCCCTAAATACCACAGCAATGAAGTCAATGTAAACACATATAATTATCATTTTACTACAAAGAGCCAGGCAGACATGAGATTAACTTCTCTTACATCTCAACCTATCCTGTATCAACTGTCCTCCTAAATAACCTTCGATCACTTAACTTTCCATGGTGGCCCCCATTTCTTGTCCATCTTTTTGTTTTGTTTTGTTTTTGTAAAACTTAGATTTTACAATTTAGCCAGAGTTGTGCCTATTAAAGCTCCTTTGATATCCATAGGTTATATGTGTAACTCTGCACCAGACACAGCCACTTCATACCCTCCAACATTTTACAGATAAAAGTGAGGAGATATGCGGTCAAGCAACATCAGAGTGTGGTCAAGATGTCAAAAGTGATTAATGAGAAAGAAGGCACAAATAGAAGAGTCTGTAGCAGTTTGATTTTGCCTGAACCTAAAGAGAAGAGCAAAATTCCACACCTCACCTCTCCTCTCTCCCTCTGAATGAGTGCAAACTACTTTTGTACATTAAACTGGGTTTGCACGATGGTGAAAGGCTGAGGACAATGGGGAAAATTGGAAACAGAGAAACTAAGAATGCATCTGCACTATAGAAATAATGACTTTGACACCATTTTAACTACCATGACTCCATGCTACACATTCCTGTGAGGCACCAGAACTCTTTGCAGAGAAGGCTAAAGACCTTCTAAAACTATAAATTGCATGACTCCGTAGGATGGAGCTACAACACTTAGAGTGGGAATAAACTTCATTATTTGTACATTGTAGATGCACCCTACAACATTTTAAAAACAGGTGAGAAAGGGGAGTGACAAAGGATCAATCTGGACTGTCCCTGCCAAATCAGTTGGAGAGTATCCCACTGCTTTTCTATGCATACATGGAATATTTATATACAATAAAACAATCCCTATTCCTCATGAAAAACAGTGCTGATCGATCTTTGCAGAAAATGTAGTCCCAAGCAAAGGAAAGTAAGTTTGAGGGAACATAATACAGTCCGTTTGATGTGGCTTTGCCTCTGATTTACTGAGCCATAAAGCAGCAATATATCAGAGTAGGGGTAGCCAAAATATGGTCTTAGGGACTGCATGTTTTTTCAGGGCTCAACTCTTCCAAACTCCCTAGACCTTGTTTTTCAGCCCCAATTAAGGGGGATGGGTGGGTTGGTTTTCCTGAAAGCTTCAAAAAGTGGAAATTTATCATTGTAATAGGTTGCAAGGCTCCTCTGCACTGTTTGACATCAAGAATACCTGTCACGCAGCCTTTGGAGGGTCCTAGAAACAGAAAACTGGTCCACAGACTTGCTCCTGTTGCTCACTGACATGGAAGAAGAAGAAGACAGGATGGTGAGCTCTCCTATCCCTAGGCAGGAGTGTCACAAAGGTCTTCTACAGGATGATCTTATTGTGTCATAGATGGGGGCACCATTCACAGTAGCACAATTATAGCACTGTTATTCCACTTTAACTGCCATGACTCTGTCCTGTTTGGTTGGAAGCATCAAAGGAGTTCCCTGGCTGAGGATCCTAAATCTCTCTTCCCCAACTACCAATCCCAGGGTTTCATGGGGTGGAACTATGGCAGTTAACATGGACTAATAGTGATATAATTCTGTAGCATGAATGGGCCCAGTTATGGACCAATGAGCTTATTTCTGGTCTGTGACTTTTTTTATATATACTCAGGGGAGATGCAGACGAGGGCATCCAAGACGCCCTGGTCCGCAGCGCTGCGGGGCCAAGGCAGCCTCACCGCTGCGCCTCCCTGGCGAATCTAAAAGGAGCGCCAAATTGGCGCTCCTTTTAGATTTCAGAGAAAGTGCGCCCCAAAAGCGGCGGGCGCACTTTCTCTGACTCAAACGCCGCGGCGCGTGTGGTCGCCGCGGCGTGAGGTCAACCCGGAAGCGCCGTCCGTCCGGATGGCCGGCGCTTCCAGGGGCGACCTCAGGAAGAGGAAGGGGCGCCGCTCGTGCGGCTGCCCCTCCTCTTACTGGCCTCGGAGACGGCTCTATTAGCCGTCTGCCGAGGCCCTCAGTCATATCACGTCATCACACTGCATTTACACATTAATCCATCTTATAAACAAACAAATCCAAGAGGAAATTAACATTTAAAATATGCATTTGGGGATATATTTTTCCCCTCAAAATGTGAATTTCTACATTTCTCCAAAGGCAAATGTCTGAATGTTCACTCAACAAACGCATTTCTAAACTGAGATTATTTTTTAAAATACTCATGCTTAAATGTATGTTGACAATTTTTTTTTAGCTGAAAATTGCATCACAAGGTTTGGAAAAATGTGAAATGTGAGGAAGCAGTTATGTTCTGTACCTCCAGGAAGCAAATGATTCAACTCAGTTTATACTATGATTTGCAAATATCAAGATATTAAAGCATCTCTTATTGCAGGTTGACTATCTCTGCCCTAAAATGTAGGGCATTCACTTTACCCGTAAGCATGCAGGGGGAAACCCTCATGGTAAGAAAAAACAAACATCTTTTTTTATTCATTGTTTGAAACAAGAATGTAAAACCACCTTGATCAACTATTAGCCAAAAATAGACAGAAGGCAGTGTGCCTATTCTGTGTCTTTTAGTGTTCAAACTGAATGAAACTGAATGAACAGAAAAGGCTGACTCCCTCCTTCATTGCTATATGTCAGGGATGGGCAACTGTGCAGGACCTGAGGACCATTTTTCTGCCCTGGGCTACACTGGCACATTTCTGTGTGCCCAAAGTGACACAATGTCTCTCCAGATTACCATTTTAGCCAAATTTGGGACAATTTTTAAAATGTCTTTGTTGTTTTGGGGAGAGGGGCTTTGGAAGGTCAGGGGGAGCAATTGTTATCTTTTGGGGTACATTTTGGGTCATTTGACATTAGATAAAAGATACCTAAAAATCAACCCAAAAAGTTTTGGAAAATATTTTTGAGTCAATGGGCTTGTGGGGGAGGGCTTCAGAGGCCCCAATGGTTGCATGTGAATCACGGACCACACTTTGTCCACCGCTCCTCTGTAATTTCACTATACAAACCATGTGATCCATCTTGGTCTTATCACTACTGATGAAGCAGGGCCTAAATGTGCCCAAATATTCTTTTCTAGGATTAAATATTCCAGTATGGATCCTTGATTCAACCAATGTGTTGCCTCATTTCCCCTTTTGGCATGTTCTTTTGCCATTTAAGGATAAGGAATTCTTCCCCCACTCCTCAGGTTACCTGTAAAAGGATGCAAGTGAGTAATTTTGGGTTTGGGCTGCTGCTTTTTCCCCCCTCTTCCTTCTCTTTCTTCTTACAAGTGTCTCTGCCCGTGCATGTGTGCTTACCTCACAAACAAACTACAAAAGACAGGAGGGAAGGAGGAAGGGAGAGAGAGAGAGAGAGAACGCCAACAGGTTGATCTGGATTACCTCAACCGTCACACCCTCCTCACTTTATGAGCATAGCAGAACAGGTGTTTGTAATTCATTAGCCAAACTGAGCTCAGCAGACAGGAGTTGCATCAAGGACACTGCTTCCCAACGTGTGTCGTGTTGTCTGTTTCACTCGCAGCTAGCTGGCTGAAAGCTCCCTGGAAATCTTCCATAGCCACCATGACTAGCCGATCCCGGGACTTCAGCAGCCTCAGTAGCAGCTCCCTGACTTCTCCAGGAGCCTCCTATCACAGGAGAAGAGAGCGCTCCTATTCCCCTTCTTCAAGATATGGGGCCTGTCACAGCCCCATCAGGGGTGACACCAGCACCAGGAGAAATTTCAGCTCTTCGAGCCTCACTGGATACAGCCGCCATGCTTATCCCAAAATTTCGGTCAACCAACGGCTCTTGACTCCGCTACACCTGGACATTGATCCCTCCTTCCAGGAGATCAGGAACAAGGAGAAAGAGGAGATCAAGACACTCAATAACCAATTTGCTGCCTTGATTGGGAAGGTAAGATCAAACCACTCTTTGTGTTGACCAAAGTGCAAGCAAGCTTGGGCCTAGCCTGATCTGCAAATGTGGGAGGCAGCCATAGATCCAGAATCAAAGTTGGAAGATTCAGGGATGACAATTTTTCACATCATCAGAATTGCTCTTGCTGTTTCACCTTTTAGATGTTCTGCTCCAGGCACCAAAATGTCCAAGGTCAGCCTTGGTGCTGGCCTTGCAGTTGATTTAAAAAAAAAACAACTGGATTTTATTTCTAGTGCTAAATGCATATTAGTTAGGAATCTATGGCTGCTACACTGCAGAAATAAAATAGTTTGACACCATTTTAACTTTCATGGGTTAATGTTATTGAATTCAGGGCTTTGTAGTTTAGTGAGACACCAGAGCTGTCTGAGAGGGAAAGCTCTCACAAAACTACAGATCCCAGGATTCCATAGCACTGAGTCATGGCAGCCAAAGTAGTGTCAAACTGCCTTATTTCTGCAGTGTGATAGCAACCTCAGACAATTGTAAAATATCCTGTCTTCAGGTAATGTATGCATGTATGTGTGGGTATCCTTATTCTATGTGACATAGGGAGTCTGTGATATTCATTCACTACAATGTCTGGTCTTTAAATAAGATGAAAAAACCAGATGTGGGCTCTTCAGTTCAGGAAAGAATGTAGCCTCAAAGACCAAACAAGTTCTGCAAACAGGAAGACAGGCAGGGGCTACCTAAAAACTTTCACACTGAGATAGTACAGAAGAGAGTCACCATTGCGGGCAGGGGATGAAAAATTGTAGTTATGGGGAGCAGAGTTGTGACACATGAGCTTCACAAGTAACGTTACAGGTATTGTTGACAGTGTGACTACATCACATACAGAGGCCCATCCCACATAGAAGTGAAAGAGCAATTGGCATGCCAACTGAAGGGGAAATTGCATCATATCTCGGTGGGGAAAAATCAGTTAGAATAGTGATGAAATTCCTCTCCAAGGCTGTTCACTGAATACCCATCCTCAAGGGTATAGCCTATTTTGTTGTTGTTAACTGCCCTCGAGTCAATCTCGACTCATGACAGCCCTATGGATGAGACATCTCCAGGACCCCCTGTCCTCCAGTGCTCTGCTTAATTCCTGCAACCCCTTAATACCCAAAGTGACCTCCTTAAAAGAGTCCATCCATCTGGCATCTGGCCTTCCTCTCTCCCTACCTCCCTCCACCTTCTCCAGCATGAATGTCTTTTCTATTGACTCTTCTCTTCTCATGATGTGTCCAAAGTATGACAGTCTGTCTTGCCATCTTGGCTTCTAGGGATATCTCTGGCTTGATCTGTTCAAGGACCCACTTGTTTCTCCTTTTGGCTGTGCATGGGATCCTCAGCGCTCTTCTCTAGCACCACATTCTCTCAAATGCATTGATTTTCTTCCTATCATTTTTCTTAACTGTCCAGCTCTCACATCCATACATGGTAACAGGGAATACAATGGCTTGTATGATTCTAACTTTTGTGCTGAGTTGTATGTCTTTGCATTTTAGGATCTTTTCTAGCTCTTTCATAGCCACCCTCCCCATTCTTAATCTTCTTCTGGTTTCCTGGCTGCAGTCCCTATTTCTATCAATGTTTGATCCCAGGTATGGGAATTCTTTTACTATTTCTATTTCTTCATTGTCTAGGCTGAACCTGTGAAGGTCCTCGGTGGTCCTATATATACTATAGGTATATTCTATGCTACACATTTATTTGATGTTTATCATACCAATTCTGCTGTATTGGCCCTTTTGGCCTATAGCTTGTTGAGGACACGGATGATTCTTTTAGAATGATTAATGCCTCCTCTAACTAGGATCTCAGAAGTCCTTGGGAGGAGGTAATAATGGCTAAAGAAGTTTTATGTCAGTTGAACATACACCCTTAGAATTTATTAAGAAATTTGCTGGTAAGAACCAACCTTTCACTTACACCCTTGCACTCCCTTGAATGGTTTTTGTTTTGCCCTACCAAACATTGCTGGATTTTTAATCATGCTAAAGATGCTATAGAGTGCTTATTCAATCCAAAACTGAATTCTCTTGTAAGCCTAATAATCCACATCTCTGAATAAAACCTGTGTCTATCTTTCCTATTTTGAATTATTACTGTTCCTGCCACCTGAAATTTTTGTATGTCAGAAAAGTGCAAGAATCCAGCATTGGTTGAGTATAAGTTACCCTTCCCTCTTCCCATACCTTTTCATCTGCCAGTGTTGCTACAAGATTAAAAACAAATCAACAAACTACTATGCAGAACAAGTTTACAGTTTTGCAGTGGCATTGGTGCATGATTTTTCCTGTTTTTCTTTTCCTTCCCCATCCCTCCTTCTCTTTGTGTTGAGCCTTTCTAGATTGTGAGCCTGGGGGCAGGAACTATCTTGTGCTTATTGATCACTCAGTTGTTCTCTCAGCCTTTCCAGTTGCAGAGTTTGTATAAATACTTAAAATAAACAAGCAGTTAAGGTGACCCACTGAGATAAAAGAATTCTAGGCTGTGCCATTCCATGTTGTGATGGAGTGCCATATACTCCAATGTGTGCCCAGGAAAATAGTTCCCATCACGTAGTGTATAAAAGCAAAACTCTAGCACATCACAAATAAAGTTGTAGCATAGCCCACATGTTGTTGTTGTTGTGTGCTTTCTAGTGATTTATGACCCTAAGATGAACTTATTATAGTTATTTATAGCCAAGATTTGTTTAGTGTGAGTTTGCCCTTGGCTTCCTCTGAGTTTGAGAGAGTGTGACTTGCTCAAGGTCACCCAGTGGATTTCCATAGCCATGGAGGAATCTGAACCCTGTGTCCCAGGGTTCTAGTCCCACATTCAAATCACTATAGCATATTGGCTCTCGTGTTACTACATAAAGAAACATGTTTATGTTTGCATTTATAAACATGGCATAACCATCCCACTTGCAATCTGTGGTACAATCCAGAATTCTCTTTTGTCTATTGTCTATCCTGACAATTGCATCCTGTATTTTTTCAAAAACCTTAAGGCAGCTAGGAATAAAACAATATCGGTGTTGGCATCAGCATCATCATGGTCATCCAAACAGAAACATCAGATAAAGAACAATGACAATAAAACACACCAGCCATTGAAACATTAATCCAGTTAAAAGGGGAGTTGTTACCAAACCAATGCAACAAGTAAGCCTTTGATGCCAAGAAATGCTAATGAAAGTACTGAGCAAAATGGGCTAAGGAAGGAATTCTATAATTTGGTGCTACCACTGAAAAGTCCCTTTATCCCATGCTCTTGCTTTCTCTGTCCCTGTCTCTCTCTTAGACACTTGTCTAATGCCAGAAGGGGACTACAACTGCAGAAGGACTTCCAGTGAAGATCATTGTTGATGGGTTGTTTTGTGGTCTTTCATATATCAAAGTTCTGGGCCAGTAATGGATTTGAAAGCCCAAATCAAGGCTAGATTTAGGATGAACATGGACTGAGAACCATCAGAATTGTTCAAATACCACGATTGTTCCATCCTGTTCCACATAATGATTTGGTCATTGTGGGCAGTGAGGTCTTTTGGCAGATAGCATGTGTGACCTTATGAAGTGAGGCAAAGATCTAGTTATATTCTTATTGTGAAACTTTAAACAAAGAAAAAGAAATGAACAAGTGGCATAGACTAGTCAGAGAGACACACACACCCTTAGATTTTACTGGAGTGAAAGCCTTTAGACATTTGAAGAGGGGATGTCATGTCACTGTGATAATACACAATCTTTCAGTCTCTCCTGTGATGAGGTGTAGAGAAAACCCACAAGGAAGACAAAAGATTGTTTTCAAAGCACAACAGTTTGACTACACAAGGCAGGTTGCTGCAAAGACCTCATGCTCTGTAAACAGGTAATAATTTCCTGCAGGATTGCTTCACAGAGATGTCTAGTGTGGGCAGCAAGTGCCAATCCTAAATTTTAAAGTGAAGTGTTACATGTATACATTGGTATCACTGTCTCATAATTTTTGGAGACAGTTTTTATATCCCAGTTATGTGAATACTACACCCAATGTTTATGATATGCAAATAGATGATTGTGCAGACATGTTCTGTTCAGTGCATTAAAAGGCAGATATTAGATATAAGGCAAAGAAATTTTTATCTAGTCTTTTCAAATGCCAGTCTTGACAATATAACCATGCATGTTTTAAAAGTTTATCTTGGAGCCAAGGAACTTGTTTTAAAAATATTTCCTGGAACACTAGGAACCAAAATGGTCTTTAAATTGTGCTGAGGGACTCCCACAAAATGACATCAAGTTGGGCATATTTAAAAAAAACAAACACCTCACTGATGAAATAAACAAAGGATGCACTCATCTGCTGCTGTAGCAATGGCAAAAGATGCACATTTATTATAATAAAATCAAAAATCCAGCAGTGGACAATACCTTAATCAGGAGTAACTAAAAATCATCAGGATTCAAGCTCTCCAGAAGCCTACATCAGGCTTTGGTGTTGTTACGATGCACCTTCACATTAAATCCAATTTATAATAATCCTATCATAGGGTTTTCTTGTAAGATTATTCAGAGGGGCTTTGCCATTGCTTTCCTTGAAGCTGAGAAAATGGGACTTGACAAGGTCACCCAGTGGGTTTCCATAGTTGAGTAAGAATTTGAACCCTGGTCTTCCAGAATCCAAGTTCAGCAGTCAAATCACTATACCATGCTGGCATCTCCACCATCAATCAGGCTAGGTGATGTTAAAACACACACACACACACACACACACATTTTAAAAATAAAGAGTTTGGGAGTATTCAAACACACACTTTTGTACAATTTCAGTTGATCCTCATGATCTTTATCAAATGAAGGCATTAACTGCCCATGTGTTTCAGATTTGTTTTGTTCTCATTGATTAATGCGCCTAACTTTGTTTTTACTCTTCCTTATAACCTGTCATTTGGAGAACTTAGGTAAAAAATTCATCAACCTATTCCCTGAAGGCCAGTTTGCACAATAATTTTTTTTGTATTCATTTGGAACAATGAAACACATTAGTTGAAGGAGACAATCACTGATACAGTGGGTAGCCATTTCCATTACTGTAGCACAACTGTGTCTTCTGATTGTGATCAGTTTGCACAATATATTTGTACCTATTTTTTGGGTGTCTCTGGAACTGTATTGGGGTTGGATGGAGATGAACCTTGATGATTTGTGGCAAGTCAACCTTAAATTCTATTTGTATGCAAAGGGATTATGCAGACCCTTTGAGATTAACTGAGCTTTTGTAGACTTGGGGCCTTTGCAGACTGCCAGAAATAGTGCAAATTGAGTCCACTTTAACTGCCCTGACTCAGTGCTAGGGAATCATGGGAACTGTAGTTTATTGTGGCACCAGAGCTCTCTGACAGAGAAGGCTCAATGTCTCAGAAAAAAATACAATTCCCATGATTCCCTAGCACTGAGCCAGGGCAGTTAAAATGGACTCAGTTTGCACTATTTCTAGCAGTCTGCAAAGGCCCTTGATCTACTTCCTCAGATGCATGGAGTAAAGTAGACCAAGGCTCCAAAAGCTCATGCTACAACTTCCTTCACACAGTCTCAAAAATGCATGCTGATATTCCAGACAAACATGGCAATGTCTCTGAATTCATTATATTTGTTTAGCTGTTTATCTGATTGTTACAAGGAAGCTATAAACCTCAGTTTGTAAGACCTGAGTAGGGCAGTCGATGACCAGGGATCTTGGAGGTATTTTTTCATAGGGTCCCCAAAAGACAAAGAGGTGGAATAGATGGGCACAAAAGAGTGACCTGAGTCCACTCCAGCCAGAGGTGGGTTGGAACCCTGCTGTCTATATGGTTCACTCCCAAGGTAGGCCATGGATGCAGGGGCCAACACCAGCAGGAGTTGGACTAGCCCGGCTCCCTTTTGCTCCGGACCTAAGGATCAGAGTGCAGCTTCAGCATGGCTTCTGGCCATTTGGAGGTATGCATCATTTCATCAGCATGCTTCCAACATGGCCAGAAGCCACTTCATTTGGCCTGTATGTTCCAGCCCAAAGTCAACTTGATGGCAAACAACACCAACACCTGATTGTTATCTTTGTCTCTTCTCTCCATCAAATGACAAGTTGACTGCACAGTTCTCAGTATGTAAACTTAACATTCTTACTCTAAACTTTAATAAAGTTGTTGGAGAGAAAAATGATATAGAAATTATTCCCCCTAATCATCCCAAAGAATGAACATGATAGAAAATCACATTATGGTCCAATGCTAAACATTACTTGCTATAGTAACAAATGGCATGGTATGCTTCAGCTACAGTGCAATATGACAAGGGTGGTTTTTAATTCTTTTTGTATCCATACGTATGTTGGGGGGGGATCCATTTCTAGTATGAAGCAGTAACATGATGTCTGCAGCCTTAAGGCCATACTAGCTCTGTTATGCAGTATTTCAGCTTACAGGATGAAAATAACTTGGAGCACATGTTTTGCATACAGAACTGCCAGCATTTGATTCCCAGTATCTTTCCAGTTCTAGTTCACTTTAGTCTTCTCCAGATCTCCAGTGGCCAAACTGGAAATGGGTCCTTCTCCATATTTGAGAGAGGCCCGCTGCTAGCCAGAAATATTGGCCTACAACAGAACAGTGACTGCACACAAGTCAACTTTGATGGCTCACAAAAGTATTTAGAAAGAGTTTTGCATGCTCTGATTTGGTATATGTTAGGTTTGTTTAACTCCAAACATAAAACTAAATGTGTCAGCTATATATCCAATTTAGGCAAGGATTAGATCACAGAAGTAACCAATTTTGGTGAGTTTGGAGACCAGTTTTCTCCCTTTGGTGCTCTTGAGGCCATGCATGATTGTCAGAAACGCCAACTCTCCCTCCCCCCAATAGTAATATAGCAATAGCAAGTACATTTCTATACTGCTTATCAGTGAACTAACACTCCCTTAGAGGTTTACGATGTGTAAGCCAATTGTCCCCAACAAGTTAGGTACTCATTTTACCAGCCTACAAAAGGATGGAAGGCTGAGTGGACCCTGGAGTCCTGCAGGATTGAACTCACAACCTTTTGGCTGCAGTTCTGGCATTTAACCACTGTGCCACCAGGGCTCCCTTATGTCCACTCCTCATTTTGATAAAACAGATTTGCTTGTTTTTTGTTTTTGTTTTTTTAATGTTAAGCAGTGTAGTGAGGAGAGTCAGTGTGGTGTAGTGGTTTGAGTGTTGGGCTACAACTCTGGAGACCAGGTTTAGAGTCCCCAGTCGGAGGTGAAACCCACTGGGTGATCTTGGGCAAGTTACACTCTCTCAGCCTCAGGGGAAGACAATGGCAAACCTCCTTTGAATAAATCTTGCTTTAAAAGCCCCATGATAGTTTTACCTTGGAGTCACCATAAGTAGGTAACAACTTGAAGGCACATGACACACATGCAGTGTAGAAAGACCCTCTTGATTTACGAGAAGGTGAATTTCCACTATTGAAGTAAGTGACTTAGGACAAGTCCCACTCTCTCAACCTCAGAGGAAGGCAATGGCAAACCCCGTTTGAATACACTTTACCAAGAAAATCCTGGTGAGGCTATTCACCCTCTTTGCCAAAAAAAAAGGGGGGGAGGGGAGAGTTTGGATTGGAAGCTGGGAAGGAACAGTGTTGAGAACCACATGCTATGGACTTTGGCCATGCTAGGATTAGGACATCACATTAATCTTATTCATGCATTGTATTATCAAGTAATAGACCAACTAAACTTGCACAGAGAGAAATCCCTTTGGGTCTAATCTGCAGTGCAGATATAATGCAATTTGGCATGGCTTTAACTGCCATGGCACAATGATATGGTATTCTGGGATTTGTAGTTTTGAGAGATATTCTCTGTCAGAGGACTCTGGTACCACAACAAACTACAAATCCCAGGGTTCCATGGGATGGAGCCATTTAGGCAGATAAAACAGTGTCAAACTGCATTATTTCTGCAGTGCAGATGCAGTTCTTGTCATCACCGAATAAGCAGAATAAGAATCTGAAGAAGAGAGACCTATTTGCACCTGGAGGATTTCTGGAGAACCCCTAATTTTACAGGGTTCCTGACCTCACAGAGAGTCTCTATGTATAAAGGAGGCTCTTCTCTTCAAATTGACACTCCCCATGTGAGGAGGGCTTATGTGCTCCCTTTCTCACATCTATGCTTAATATAGATAATATAACACCCGATTAGAGGTACTGCCTTAATAAGGGCATATTGCTGCTCAGTCCTCAAAAAGAGGACTCTTTGCCTAGAAGGTCTGAAAACTTCTTACTATAGGCCTAAGCAGACTGCCAGAAATAGTGCACATTAAATTGAGGCACTGCCCTGGCTCAGTGCTAGGGAGTCATGGGAATTGTATTTTTTTCTGAGACATTGAGCCTTCTCTGTCAGAGAGCTCTGGTGCCACAATAAATTACAGTTCCCATGATTCCCTAGCACTGAGCCAGGGCAGTGCCTCAATTTAATGTGCACTATTTCTGGCAGTCTGCTTAGGCCCTATGTCACATCAGAGAGAGTTTCATTAGCTACAATGAAGTCAAGTTGAATTAACACTGAAAATGGAAGTTCTGTGACACTTCTGTTTCTTTCTTTTGTTCTATGTGTTTTGCTTTGGAGTTGTCTCCAGTCCCTCCAAGTCTGCATATGTCTCTGTAACGGAGATGGTTTTCAGCTTGTGTTCTTTCTATGCTTGTACAAGGCCTTGCCCAATAGGATAATAATCTTGCTCTAGGTGATATTATAATAGGCTTAACAGGAAGGAACCTATCAAAAATCTTTCCTTGGTTATTCGTAGGTAATTCCAAACAAACATTGGAAGCAAAGACTGATGGTAGTAATTAAATTTAGGAAGAGGTTGCCAAAAGAGGGGGTGAATCGTCTATCATTTGCAATCTTTGGATAAAGAGCAGCAGATGATCTTTAGAAAGATAATGACTAAACATAGGTTAGCAGGCATGTTATCACAACATTGTGGGTTGAAGCCAATAATCAAAGCTGACAGACTATGTTTGAGGAATGGAGAGAATTTTAATGAAAACTTACCTATGAGGTTTGCATTGAGATTTATAGGGAATGCTAGTTTCTTTTCTTTGGAATTTTTGTTAAAGCATGCACCACATTTTTTTCAATTGGAATCAATGGCCTCATTCCCACTACATAATAAATCAGTTTGCAAACCGATCTGAGCTGGTTTAAATGGCCCTTGTTCACACTTGCGCCGAATTTCTGGTGCAGTTTCTTGAGGGGCCCCAGCGCTAAACCGATTTAAACTGGTTCTTGCAGATCCACAGAATTCTCCATGTCTTTTGCAATGAATTGATTTATCACAAGTGTGAATGTGCTATTTGATTTGGTTCCTGTGGCGCAGTCACCCCTGTGAGATGACTCCATGTTGAATTGATCCACTGCTGAATGTGAATGTGAAATGGATTAAATTGAAACAGATAAGTTCAATGACAGCTCGAATAGTGTGAACATCTATTCGGCACTACATCACTTCATCAATTCAACTCAAAAACCAATTTATTTTGTAGTAGGAATGAGACCAATGGGAGTATTGCCAATGAATCTGATTACATAAAATAATGCCTTTTGATTGTTCAGATAAAAGAATTGATTCAAATTATAAGAAGAGATTCCAGCTAAACTTAGGAAAAGCTTCTTTACTGTAAGAACTGTTCCACAGCGGAATAGGCTGCCTCAGAGGGTGGTGGATTGGAAGTGTTTAAACAGCATCTTGGATAGGCATCTTTCAGAAGTGGTTTAGTTGTATATACCAACACGGCCCTTGTGATCCCTTCCAACTCTAAGATTCTATGATAATTTGAAATACCATATCTCCCAATACAAGCTTATGGCCTACAATTTTCTTGGGAGGACTTTTTTCCACTCCTACCACCTTCAGAAACACATTTGGTGAGGACATAGGAGAGAGCGTTCTTGGTGGCTGCTCACAGCCTTGCTCTCTGTCTCTTCTACAGGCAGAAATTATATTTTCATTTAAACACCTTTTAATTGGTAGGGACAGAAGGACGTTTTAATGGGATATGCTGGGTTTTCATGTTTACTGTGCTTTGAATGTGTTTTTAACTATTTTAAATGTTTGAATGGATTGTTGGTGTAATGTTCACTTTTGTATTATATATTGTTTTAGAAATATTTTGTTTTAAATCATACTGTAAGCTACATTGAGTCCCATATTGGGAAAAGGTGGGGGGCATCTAGGTTTGGGGGGGTGCTATCATTATGCAGATGACACCCAATTCTATGACTCCTTTCCACCACAATCCATAGAAGCTGTTTCAGTCCTAAACTAGTGCCTGTAATCAATAACGGATAAGATGAAAGTGAACAAATTGAAGCTCATTCCAGACAAGACTCTGGTCAGTTAAAAAGTAGCCCAGGGAATAGAGATTCAGGCTCTGCTGAATGGGGTTACATACCTGCCAAAGATGCAGGTCTGAAGCTTGGATGTGTTCCTGGATTTAACCCTGAGCCAGGAAGTTCAGGTTGTAGCAGTGACCAAGAGTGTATTTACACAGTTCAGTCTGGAACACTTTTTGTGCAAAAACAGATAACATGTTTTGTGCAAATGACTTGACATGCATAAAATCACAAGCAATATCTTTCTTAATCTCTTGTAATCTCTTGTAATCTTGCCCAGTGAAGAGAAATCTTGAAATTCTTCATTCTTGCCTGTGAGAACAAGATAAGTAAAGATTTATATCTCTTCTCTGGAAGCACCTTCAGTTCTGGTGAAAAGCCATTGTTAACATGTTGAATTCAGACTGAGGTTTGCTCGTTTTATGCCGCAGATAACCCATATTCAGAATGTTTTGCAATGGGCTCTAAGAGGCAAATATAAGATGAATTCCATGTAACCATTACAATCCTTTCAGATGAGCATCTCAGCATGTGGTGATACAGCTGTGAGAAGTTAATAGGAGGTTATTCAAAACTGTGGGTTGGAGTGAGATCTCTCTCTCTCACACACACACACACACACACACACAGAGAGAGAGAGAGGTTGAGCTTCTCTTATCTGGAATTCTAAAATCAGAATCACTCCAAAAATGCAAAACTTTTTTCATGAGTATCTGACATAGTGACACCTTTGTTTTCTGATGGTCCAGTGTAAGCAAACTTTAGGCCTTTGCAGACTGCCAGAAATAGTGCAAATTGAGTCCACTTTAAGGGTTAGGGTTAGGGAATCATGGGAACTGTATTTTATTGTGGCACCAGAGCTCTCAGATGTCTCAGGGGGAAAAAACAATTCCCATGACTCCCTAGCACTAACCCTAACCCTTAAAGTGGACTCAATTTGCATTATTTCTGGCAGTCTGCATGCCCACTTTGTTTCATGCACACAATTATTAAAAAATACTGTGTATACAGTTACCTTCAGGTTATGTGTATAAGGTGTATAGGTGTATAGGTGTATAAGGTGTATAGGAAACATAAATGAATTTCATGTTTAGACTTCTCCAAGATATCTCATTATGTGTATTCAAATATTTCAAAATAAAAACAAAAACAAAAAACAAATCTGGTCTCAAACATTATGAATATGGGAGACTCAACCTGCACACTTCATGTGTGTGTGTGTGTCTTGTAGTAATTCCTCCATCAGAGGTAGAGGCATTTCAAGAGACAGAGTTTCTCCCATTTGCACTATGATATGGAAAAAGTCAGTGACAAGTGGCATTTCTCATATCCTCACCACTTCTCCATATTCTCAAACTACCATGCAGGCTCCACTTCCAATGTAACCCTTGAGAACCATTAGATTGGTTTGGACTGGAGAGAGTGATTCCCAGCAGTGCCCCAATGCCTATGTAGTGTTTTACTGACTAGTATGCATCCAGTCCCATTTTTATAGTCCTTTAGAAGAACCCTCAAAACACACTTAATCTTGTTTGATATTTCCCTTAGCTACTTGGTGGAATTACTTTTAGTTTATTACTGCTCGGATGAGTGGGGGCTGCTCTTACATGTATGGTTGGCACTTATTAGTGATTATCCCTGGCTTTGGTTTTCTGTTGTTAATGTTTTATCATAAACTACCTTGAAAGAGAAGGCTTTTACCCTTACATTTAAAGATGGCCTATTAAATGACAAATGAGTAAGAAGAATAAGTGAGAGAACCGACATTCTGCCTCTCTTTCAGAGAGTAAGGAAGGGAGAGGCAAAGTTTTGTTTCATGTAAAGGGAATTTTAAATAATACAGAAAGAGAAAACCCAGCTATTTCTTATGTTGTGCATGTGAAAAAGAATACTAATCTCTCTCTACCAAGCCTTTTCCAAAGAGATCTGGAGGGGGGGAGCAGCAGAGTTTCTCCCACTACTTCTGATCTTTATCCAAACTAGTGTGCAGGTAAGACAAGGATCTCTTCTCTCTCTCAAGCCCTTGAGCAAACATGGAGGGGAAGACTTGAAGTCTCTTTTCAGTTTCAGTGCAGTTTGGAGAAGGGAAGGAAAACCAGAAGAAACTCCAGCTTCTTCCCTTCTCCAAATTGCAGTGGGGAAAAAAAAGCCTGTTAAAGGCAGCTGAGTCTCTTTCAATGGTGCTGATGTCAGTAGGGTGACGTGGATCTATTCCTGGCTTTTCTTGAACTTTAAAGGAGTCATCCAAGGTGCTGAACCTATTTTGGGGATAATGTTCAGGACCTTGGACAACAACATGGACCATGACATTAAAGCTCCCACCATAACTGATTGTCCAGAGAATTGGGTTGAGGGTAGTCCTTTTTGGTGAGCCAGAAATTAGAATTGTGAGCGCCTGTCCTTTCCTCCCCCCTGATGTTCATAAAGGGATATTAGTCCACACGTTCTATTCCCCAGATCAGTAACTATTGGATTTATGTTTGGGAGTCCATGGCTACTAGTGATTCAAATAATTTCTTTTCTTCTTTTTTTAATTTATCTTGTTTGAAAAAGTAAAATTCAGGGAATATTCAAGAAGTGAGTCCATTCCTTCCCTCCCTGCAATGTTCTGGGATAAGCCAACCACCATATTGGAAGCAATTTCAGATTTACCAAGATAGATTTATGGCAGCTATTTGTGGTATGGCAGCCATTTATAAACTCGCTGCAGATTGACTACTGTCATCAGTAGTATTCAGCTGCACAGTTAGGCATGCTTTACTCTTTCACCACAATTAACATACTTTCCAGTTTCAGCACAGGGTGCACTCATGCTCACAATCTTTGTGTGGCCAAAGGCCACAGATGATGGGTTCTCACCCACAAAGGGCTGTCTGAATCTAGCTTTGGTCTCTCCTCCTTTCTTTTTCCTTTCTGCTCTCTGTAATCCTATAATAAGATGGCTCCAAAACAACTCTTAAAAGAAAGTTTTGTTCCTTAGCACAGTTTCTATGCCTGTTGGGGAAAGTATGCATGTTTACTTAGGTTCACAAGTTTCTTGCACTGTCCTCTTGAATAAGATGCTACTCACATGTCTTCAAACTTTAGTGTTAGGAAGCATTTGGCTACTTTTAATTATGTGGTTCTCATGGAGAAACCTGTTGTACTTTTGAAGTTAAAATTTATAGTTCCAAAAAACTGGGGGAAATGCATAAAGGTCTTTAATCTATGCTATTGCCTTTAAGAGCAGTCTGAGGTTAGCAATAGTGCACTGAAAGAGGTGACTGAAAATGGAAGGGAATGTTAACAGTGGGATGTCCCAAGAGTGTGAGTGTCTGATCAGGCAGGGGAATCTCCAGCCCATGGCCTTTCTCCAGACCACATATCCTTTCTTACCCCTGTTCTGGTTTATTAATACTATTATTTCCATTCTGCTCTCTCTCTCTCTTTCTCTCTCTCACTCACTTCCTTGTTCTCTAGACTACAAAGCTGATAGAAACTTGGGGAAGGAGAGTAACTATATGGAAATGTTGTTAGTCGTGTTGCTTCAGTCACATCTTGTCACATTGGCATGTTCTTGGAATGCAGCTGCAGTAATCCAAACCAAAACAGGGAAAAGGTTCACCTCCCTTGCTGTTGATGAGGTCTGACTCTGACCCATTTGCTCCCCCCCACACACACACACATACACACGTCTGCATTTTTGTGAGGGCTCCATGTATAATATCATTTTAGCTTCTGCAGAATTTTCTGCTAGGAATTTCCATAAATTGTCCCTTTATTAGTAGATTTGTCTCAACAACACTAGAACTGCCAGTTATTGATCTCAGGCTGTAAATACTGTTTTATAAACATCAAACCTAACTATTCTGCACTTGAGAAAAGCATGGTATTTCAAAATTCCTGATAAAAATTAGAGCCATCGCCTCTTTTTGGCCTCTCCCATCCCTTTCCTGCCTTGGTTTCAAATCTGGAATTTCATGTTTGGCACAGATAATAACTTATTATTTGTTTTCTTAGCACAATGGGCTCAGAAGAACCAATTTACTTCAAGTCCTCCTTCCCAGCATCTGTAGATCTGTTTTGCTGTTCTTTAGGGTGTATGGTTTCATTTATCTCTGTGGGGCTTCCATGAAATAGTGAAAACACCATTCCATTCCTCTTCCATTAGGGATGGGTCATGGGTTGTTGTTTCTTCTCTTCTGTGAAAATATGTATTTAGTGCTTGCATGCTATCTGATGTACAGGACCAGCAATCATTTTAATCAATGCATCAAAGACCAGTATTATATTTGTGCCAATTAGTACTGTATTGAGGTAGTTTCCTGGAAGCTCACCATGGACTGGAAACCAATGACACCAGACAACAGACCCCCACTTTGAGCAGCACACTTGTATATCATGGTACAGGTTGAGTCTTCCTTATCCAAAATGCTTGGGACCTGAAGTGTTTTGAATTTTGGATATTTATTTTAATTTTGGAAGATCTTTATTTGCATATACATACCTGATGCAATATCTTGGAGACGGGACCCAAGTCTATAACACAAAATTCATTTATGTTTCATGTACACCTTATGCACATAGCCTGAATGTAATTTTATAGAATATTTTAATAATTATATATATGAAACAAAGCTAGTGTACATTGAACCATGAGAAAGTAAAGGTGAAGTATTTCAGATTTCAGAGTTCCAGATAAGGGAGACTCAGTGTGTAGCAGTTATCCTGATGTAACATATAGTTGTTTACCTATGTAGTGCTAACAACATGCCTGGCCCAACCATAACAACTGGGTAATGCTATATCCTTTTTAGAGAAATGATTACTTCCATGGCATCCTTCTTAGGTAATGGACAGGTGGAAGATGTGGGCACTGCTGCTAACATCTTGCCCCCTGTCACCTCAGATAGAAAGAGTGCTACACCTCATACTTCGCCAGGAGAAGTGCCACTGCTAACATCAGTGTAAGCAGACAGCATTATGCTTCTCTTCTCATGTGGCATAGAACATAGGCCATTCCTGTGGAATATACAGTCTGAGAATCAACACAATAGGTGTGGCATGGCTGGGGAACAAAGAGGGAGGACAGCCATCCTGTTTAGTTATATATGGGTCAATTTGTCCATTTCTATCATTTCCAATAATTTTATTACCCATAAATAAAATTCTTTTCCAGCAATACCTTTCAGTTTCCACTTTTGCGCAAATAATATCCTTGCCACAGAGGTCATGTAAAATAGTATTTTTCCGTGTTTTCTTTCTACCTCACCATCAAACATTCCTGGTAGAAAGCTTTCAGGCCTCATTTTTAATTTTATCTGTAATATTTCACAGATTGATAACCTAATCATTTCCCAATACTTTCTTGTCTTGACGCAAATACTAAGAAACAGATCAATAGACAAGATGGATAAGGACTGGCAATTAATTTTGAAATATATGAAGGAGCAATGGGAAAGTGTGATTTTGATCAATTAGAAAGGATATCAAGATTTTAAACTGGTAAAATTTACTGTAACATAACATTAGATAAAAGTAGTAAGGACAAAGGAATAGATATGTTAAAGGAGAGTAAAATGATAAGAGAGTAAAAGAGGAAAATTGAGTCGGTAGTTAAAGAAGAAAGTAAAAGAATAAAAGGGATACAAAAGGATGGATAAATAGTAAGGAAGAAAGAACAAGAGGAATAGGCAGGTGAAGAAGGTAAGAGTAGGTGTAGAAGGATGGAGAGGAGGAGGGTGTATAGGAGGAGAGGTTAAGGAGGACAGTTAAGGGAAGGGAAGATGAAGAAAGGAAGTAAGGGAGAACATTGATGGGGAGAGGAAAATGGAAGAGAAGAAGGAAGAGAAAGGGAGAAGAGAGAAGGGAAGGAGATGAGAAGGTGGGGGAAGGAGGAGGTAAGGAAGGTATAGAGTACACAAGGAGTTCTGGATGCAAAATAGATGAGAAACACATTTGGTGTATAAATATGTTGGTATGTTTTGTTTGTATGTTTGTTTTATTGGGTGTTTGTTAATTATATGAAAAATAAAATAGATTGTGCGTGGAAAAAATAGTTATATATGGGAGGCTTGCTTCAATAAAGAATAAGGAAGACTGAATGGCTACATCAAATGTTCTACAGAGAAAGTGATGGTGGTGGTGTTTTGAGAAGGAATGTGAAGAAGCATAGAGGGGAAGGATCATGACAGTGTTCACAAAATCAGTTCCAGGCAGGAGCATCACCCAGAGACAAAAACTGGAAAACCAATTCCAGTTTGGGTTAAGCTGATCTGTGACTCCCACGCATATTCCAATCAGGACATATTTATCCAATATTTTTCAGGCTTGCCAGACATTTTAATGTAGTTCTCAGCTCAAAGAAAGCCCTAAAGTACATTTTGAAATGCATATTTGGGGGAGCGAGAATATATTTACAAGTTTATATTTTGAGAAAAAGTATATTTTTTTCTCTCGTGTATTTTAAATATATACATAAAAGAATTAAGAATAAAACCAAATAACAAAATCAACACAAGAACAGTCTGTAAACAGATTACAAGGTTCAAACAAAATTATCTTTCCTCTAATACATCCCCCACAGAGGTATACATGGATTCCTGGTAACAAATTTAAATATGAAGTGGAGTTTACAAAATTCAAAAAGGGAAAAAGTATAGTTTTTAAAATAAAAGTTTATAGGCAAATCTTTTTACAGATGGGTATTATTGTTTTTTAAGTCAATTGATGCAACAATGGGATGAAACAGCATTAGAAGTAAATACATTTGAAAGTAAAATGGTCCATAAATTGGCTGATTCACCCCCAACCTAAATAAGCTTAATTGTACAAAGTGGGATTCCTTGCAAGTCAGTATGCATACAGTTTCACTTCATGTCTGAACTATGAACTCAGTGAACTTCTGAGCTGTCATACACAGGAACGTGCTTTGGTTGGACTGATCAGTCATGTATCTCCCATATTGCTGTTGAGCACCTTCAACTCATTTCCACCTTATGGCAACCCTAAGGCAAACCTATCATAGGATTTTCTTGGCAAGATTGTTCAGAAGAGGGTTTCCATTGCCTTCCTCTTAGGCTGAGACTGTGTAACTTACCCTAGGTGACCCAATGGGTTTCTATGGCTGAGTGTGGATTCAGACCCTGGTCTCTAGAGTCCTAGTCCAGCATTCAGACCACTACACCATACTTGATCCTTGCATTTCTCTCTTACCAAACATCATTAGGCACAAAGACCATCAGAATACACTAGTATGTATGATAAACTTGGGCACTAGAAGTGCTTTCAGCTGGTGGGTTTGGATTAGTCCCTGTATTTCATCCCTACATTTTACTATTAGTTATAGTGATTTGTTTCTAAGACTGATGCTTACGAGGGTTAAACTTGATATTAGGAATGATACTTTCAGTTAGGAATGTCAATTAAATTTCTATTCAGAATCAAACAAACAAACAAACAAAGTAAAGCAACAGCAGTGGATGTAATCCAAGCTGTTCTTTGCATTTGGCACTTTCTGTATACCAAAGGTCAGGGCCGAACAAAGTACATCCCTCCAGTTGTGGAGTTGCAATACCCAGCATTCCTCATCACTAGCAATGCTGGCTATAGGGCTGATGGGAACTGCAGTCCATGATTTGCCCATCCCATGCTGTAGTTAGTATACAGGAAAACACTCTCAGGTGACTAATTACAAAGAAGGTAGGAGGCAATTTAATGTGAAACTGGCAACTATTATTTTCAAAATAACACCTCTTCCATGCTCGCTCGCTCTCTCTCACACACACACACACCCCTATGTGATATTAATTTTAGAAGTTTGGTGGTGTTAATACCACCACAGCATCTAGTACATACTCAATCTCATCTAATTTCAGAAACTTTTAGACCCTATTAGTACTTGGATGGGAAGTCACCCATACTAAAGTCCTCTAGGGAGATTTAGGAAGGGACCCAGCCTGAATGCCTCGAGTCAAGAATGCTGCCAGAGTTGACAATAGTGCATAGTCAGACTCAGTTTAAGACAGCTTCTTTATGTTCCTACAACATAATTTGGGGCAAAAAAAAATTACTAGGTGTAATGTGTGTGTTGTGTGCCTGCTATACACATCAGATATATAGCATTTCCTACATGGAGTAGCACAGCCAACATGATGTAATGGTTTGAGTGTTGGACTAAGACACTGGGAGACCAGAGTTTGAACCTTGGGCAAATCACATTCTCTCAACCTCACAGGAAGGCAATAGCAAACCTTCTTGGAACAAATCTTGCAGTGAAAACCCTGTGATAGGTTCACCTTAGGAACACTGTAAATCAGAATCAACTTGAAGGCACACAGTGATAACAACAACAACCATGGAGGGGTAGATGAGTTGGCAAAAGGATAACTGCAGTCATCTCCAACTTTCTTTGCTTGTTAACAACCCACAGGTCCAGAGTCTGGAGCAGCACAACCAAGTCTTGATCACCAGGTGGAACTTTTTGAAAGAACAGGACAACTCCCTTTCTGACTTGGACATCAAACTCCTCTATGACCAGTATATGAACAGACTGAGGCTTGAGATCCGCTCTATAGATAACGAGAAAGAACAGCTTGATGCAGAACTTGACGAAGTGTTGGATGCCATGGACACTGTTCGAAACAAGTAGGTCTTGTCTTCTTCTCGTTCTTCCTCTTCTTCTGGATTGTTTGGCAAATTGATAAATCCCTCTTAACCTGGGGGCCACAAAACCAACCTTGGGGGCTACATGTAGCCTGTGGGCCACTTTTTCCCCACCACAGCTTGGCTTAAATCTATACCTATACATAACTTTATCTATCCAAACTGCCCTCTGTTATGAGAAGGAGATTTTTTCCCTAGATGTAGACTTTCTAAGTATTTTTAAATAAAATAGAATAAAATAAAATAAATAATAAACTATATTACCCTGTGCTGGAGAAGACTGGATGGATATCTGGTTGCCATAGAAATAACAGGCCAGAAATGTCCTACTCCAGCATCCAAATCAACCTCCCTCTTATTCTGCATAAAATCTTCTTACATTGTTCAACAGCAAAAGGATCTATAGGCATGGTTGAACTGTTTGGTTATCATTTAGTGTCCATTATGTCTGTATTCATTCATAAGTCTGTTGTATCCTGTTTATACATTGGTTTAAAACAAAACCTTGTGAAAGTTTGCAGTTTTGCATGCTCTTTTTGAGTTGAGAACTGCATTGCAAAATTCAAAGAAAATTCAGTGCCATAGCCTGAAGGATTGCAGTATTTCAGTCTACATACTAATCAGGTGAATGCAACGGTCAGGAGTGCTGCTATCAGCTTCAGCTGATACGCCAACTGCACCCTTTCCTGGAAAGTAGGGATCTCAAAACTGTGGTACATGCTCTGGTAACCTCCCGCTTGGATTTCTGTAACGCACTCTACATGGGACTACCCTTGTGCTTAACTCGGAAACTGCAATTAGTTCAAAACATGGCAGCCAGGTTGGTTTCTGGTATTTCCAGAATGGAACACATAACACCTGTGTTAAAAACCCTCCACTGGCTGCCCATTTGTTTCCGGGCACAGTACAAGGTGTTGGTTTTGACCTTTAAAGCCCTACATGGCTTGGGTCAAACTTATCTCCGGGGCCGCCTCCTTCCGTATGATCCCCCCCCCCCCCCCCGTGCACTCAGGTCCTCTGGGAGGAATCTGCTACAGCCTATAAAAACTAGGCTGTCAGTGACCTCCCAGAGGGCTTTCTCTGATACCACTTCCAGATTATGGAACGGCTTGCTGGACAAGATCCGTCTTATCACCACTCTAGATAGCTTTAAGAAAGCTGTCAAGACGGATCTCTTCCGTCAGGCCTTTCCAGAATGATCCTCCCAGTCCACGTTCCCTCTATGCTGCCACTGAATACCCAAGCTGCTGCAAAATTATTGGACTGGACGTTTTGCTTTTACTTGTCTGTTTTATTGACTGTATTATGGTTTAACTTTTCTTAGTTTAATACTTTTTTACGGGGTGGGTGGGTTAGGGTGCTGATGGTTTTACTGTAATGATGTTTTACTGTAAGCCACCCCGATTGCACCGCAGAGGGGTGGGATAAAAATAAACTATTATTATTATTATTATTATTGGAAGTGAAAATTAGATCCACTTGTTTTAAAATATACACCAAACAACACTCTCCCCATCCCTATATGGGCATAGCTATGTTGTGTGGATGTGGAGTATAACAAACAAAGTAATGAGCAGAAAGCTGTCCCCTTGTGCCACTGCTGGGTCTCATCTTTCACTAGCTCCTGTGAACTGCTCCTGCACAATATCAGTTTACAAGTAAGTGCATTCTTGATATTATGGTACCTGTATGAGGAACTCAGTTCCATTCTAAAGGACCAAACAAACCCTCTAATTTTATACTTGGGCTAGAAAATTACACATTTTAACATCCTGTTAGTTTTTTGGCTGGATTTGTGGATGAAGTCTATCAACTCAAAAGCCAATGGACCAAAATTAGCCAAACAGGAAAGAAAAATGAGAAGTAGGAGGAACGTAATGTGTCATTATGTGTAAAACTTAATATACCTGCCCTCTCCATCTCATTCCTCGGTATCTTTCTTTTCTTTCCTCTTCTTTCTCTGGGTTCTTTCCTGGATTGTATACTAGTCTGATACTAATCTCCAGTTAAGCCAAAAATTGTCATCTCTGTTCTCCACCTACATACATTTTTCCTTGCCAGCTTCCTGGCACTAGAATTCTCTTTCACCTGACATAACAGTTTTTCTCTTCTTTCATTACTTCAACAACTTACTACTTAGGCCTAGATGCTTTTGGTAATCTCAAGTAGAATACCACTGAATCAGTTGCTGAATGGTGAATTAACAATTAATGCAAATCACACTGATTCAGGGAGCTTACTCTGGCTGAGACTACCCACAAGATTCAGGCCATAAGACACATTCAGTCACCCATTCCCGGCCAACCTGTTATTCTTTTACTATTCTTCTCTACTGAACCCTGTCCTATTAGAGATACACACTAGCTAAGACAAGTTTGAGACTCTGAGGCTGCTGCCATGCAGCAGAATTAATATAGTTTGACACCACTTTAATTGTTATGGCTGCATCCTATGGAATCTTGGGATTTGTAGTTTGTTGTAACACCAGAGCTCTCTGACAGAGAAGGCTAAATATCTCACAAAATTACAAAACTCAGAATTGCATAGCATTGCACCACAGCAGTTAAAGTGGTGTTAAACTGCATTAATTCTGCAGTGTTGATGCAACCTCTGAATAATATCCACAGAAAACAACAGTCATCAAGTAATAGGTCTTTCATTATTACATAATGATGACTTTCCCCAAGGTGGAAAAAAAGCAACCTTACAAGCAAAAGCAGATTGTATTGGCAATAAATTTAACTGTGATTTCAAAATGTGTGGAATTTCCTTGTATCAATATTCTTTTTACCACAAAAACTGCCAAGTGTAGATAATTAAATATCTGGATCCTCTAGATCAGGGGTAGGCAACCTAAGGCCCGGGGGCTGGATGCAGCCCCCTGAGGCCTTTGGACCGGCCCCAGGCCGGTCCTGCCACCGCCACCGCCCCCTGATGCCACCCCCCACCATGATGATATTGATTATTGTTGTTATTACTTGTTCTTGGGGGTTTCTTGGCAAAATATCCACAGGGGTTTTGCCATGGCTTTTCTGGGGCTGAGAGAGTGTGCATGCATATATTTTTTTTAATTTTTTAAAATATTTATTTATTTATTTATTTATGGTGCTTTGGCCTCCCAATTGTCTGAGGGACAGCAACCTGTCCCCCGGCTAAAAAGGTTGCCTACCCCTGCTGTAGATTCTCTTCCCAGCTGGAGTAGACCTATTGAATGAATGGGATTTACCTGTATATTGATTCATCCTGGAACAGTTGATTCCATGGGTGTACTGTGGTTCAATCTAATGAATACAATACGGTCTATATCTTGAGTTCTTAATGTGATTTCCCCAAAGCTTGTTCATTTTTCTGTGTGGCTAAAAAACCATACATTTCTCCCAGTTTTGGACACTTTGTTTAGTGATGCTAGGAATATTTGTAATTTTCCACTCCCACATATAGAAACAAATATTTGTCATTATGCACAATTATCCCAAATGTATAGTGCCTGGCTTATGTGTTGCTCGTATCCGCTACTTCCCTTCTTTTAAAACACAAGACAGGCTGTCCTGAGCATCTTTTATGACATTAGACATGGATCCACATAGTCAATGTCACCAAATGTCAGCAAAGAAAGAGCACAAGAAGCCCAAAAATTGTTGGGCAAGACCCTGGTGTAAATTATGTGTGGAGGTGTAAAATTTATAAACAAGCTTGCACATTTCTGTACCCCATGTTTCTAGTGGATGCCATGCACACATCATTCTCAATACTGAATTCCAGCTGTTGCAGCTTGGAAGGATGGGTCCGCTTCCATATGAGTCACCTCCTCAATGCAAATCCTTGATTCCAAAAACTCTTTTGCAAACATACTGCTGTTCAAAAACACATGGCTGGGTTGATGCGTTTTTATCAGATCCCATCAGGACTGATAGGCCTCATGTCTGCTCTTCTGTCAAATTATGTCAGTACATAAAGTCCTCTCTCTTAGGTTGGTTGAAACCAGCAGGTATCAGGATGAGGTGTAAAAAAGGATTCAAGATCAGTGACTGAGACAGGCTGTAATTAAGCATAGCATGTGTGCCCTGGCTTCATGTCAAACATTCCAACCCAAAGGGCAGGAAAAACCAGAAGAACCAACTTTTCTACCATCATCTATGCAATGGGACTTATGAAATAGGTAGCTCCCAGGATGGGGAGGAGGTTCTGTCAATGCCCATTCTATGTTTGGAAGAGCTGCCTCTTCCCTAAGCCACAGGCTGTTTCTGTTGGTTGGTTGTGTCACTGGTTCTGAGATTGGGGGCTTGAAATGAGAGTCTTGTGGTCTAAGGCTGTGACTTTGTCACCACCTTTCACATGTTGGGGTCTCAGAGTGTCCTTCAAGAAAGGAATAGGGCATGCCATGGCACTGTCAACCAGTGTGAAACCTCTGGGTTGGCCAACCTGTGTATTTTATTTTATGTTTAATTCAGAATTGTCTTTGTTGACTTTATTTTAATTTTACATGTAAAGAAAACATGTTCATATCTATCATGAACACAAAACTTTAAAAAGTGTAACTAGAAGATGCTGTGCTAAAGGTTCCAAACAGTTTCAATTTCAAAATAAGTATTCTCTTCCCCCTACCACCACCACCAATGTCTATATTCCAGTCTTCAGAATAATCATTGGAAATTGAAATCTGTCTTGAAATCACACTTTTAAACAGAGTCCCAGCTCACTGTATTTGGCAATTGGATATGGTATGGCAAGATACCAGCCTGCATATTAATACAGTGCGTCCTTGTTATACATGGGGATCTGTTCCATTCCATGTATGGAAAAAGACTGAGGGACCTCAAGTCCTATTGATTCTAATAGCCACACACTTTTGTCTCCCTGGGCTTGCTGTCCACGTGAGCTCTAAACTGTATTGGATGTCTGGATAAGAGAGCCATAATATCTACCCACTAAATTCCATGTCCATTCATCCCTCTCCAACTTAGGAACAGGTGAGGATTAACTAGGGGCCTTTACAGCCTGCCAGAAATAATGTAGCTTGAGTCCACTTTAACTGCCCTGGCTCAGTGCTAGGGAATCATGGGAAGTGTAGTTTTTTCTGAGACATTGAGCCTTCTCTGTAGGAGAGCTCTGACGCCACAATAAACTACAGTTCCCATGATTTCCTAGCACTGAGCCAGGGCAGTTAAAGTGGACTCAAGTTGCATTATTTCTGGCAGGCTGTAAAGGCCCTAGGTTCACAAATTCATGCAAGCTTCCCCAATTCACACCCTTGCTAGACAGAAATGCAATCCTTCAGGCAATCTACCTTCAGAAATTTGCATACTTACCAGCCTCCAATGATATTTGCTTAGCAACCAAATATGTTTGAAAATTGTATACAGTTGAAAAACATGCCTGATGAAATGCATGCATCAGAGGGAAAATGTGCACAGACATGCTGTAGTCAATAGAAGCAAAAGTTTACCTTTTGGGAAGGCACATGCAGAATTACATAAAGTTTCCATGCAGAAGGAAAGCTTACAATCCAACATTGATCATGAGTTGAAATACACTTTGAGGTAGAGATGAGAGAACCCAGAGGAGTGTGAGATTTACATATTTCCACATTCCTGCTCCCACTCCAGGAATCATATTCTGAGTCTGAAATCACGTAGTAATAAGTGTACAAGGAACAGATGCATGGTAACAGGTTCACCCACCCATTACATAACTGCACACATAGAAAACAAGCCTCTTTTTTAAAAATAAAAACAGAAATAATTCCAATAAAGTCAGTTCACACTTGTGGAGACTACAATACTGTTCCATTTTAAAAGTTCAGTTTTCTGGGGTCTGAAATAAAGGAGAGGTTCAAGGAAAACATATGGGGACAATAGTTTGATGATATTATGTAGATGGCCTGTAAAAATGAATGAACAAAGGCTGGGTCTTCCACAATAAATGGGTCATATGGAAGGAGGAAGGGCAGTTGCTGAGTAGTACAGCACATGCATTGTGAACAGAAGGTTCCTGGTTTAGTCCCTGGCATCTCCAGATATTGTATGGGAAGAAACCCTGGAGAGCTGCTGCTAGTCAATATTGTAGATAATAGGGAGCTACATGAACTGACTTGATGTAAGGCACCTCCCTCTGTTTCCTTCTTTGCTTTCTCTATATATGTGTGTTGAGCTTTGTCAAAGTTATAGATAACTCTGATTCAAGGCATTCATGGCAGATGATGTTACCAATGGCTATCACACTAGAACTCCAGAAGTGGAGGCTATATGCATGAATACCAGTTGCTGCAGAACTACAGCATCTGCTTGACCATTGTGGGAAACAAGATGCTGAATTTGCTCTGCTAAACCCACTCACCTGGGAGTAAGCCACTAGGATTTACTGGGACTTACTTCTAAGTAGACATGAGCAGGGCTATTAAAGAGCTTTACAGCAGGCAGGCTAAAAAGGAACAAACAGAATGATGTGGTTCTGCCCAGAAAAATGAGCAGGAAAGAGGAGAGTAAAATGTACCCAAGTCCATTTGTAAGTGCCTGTAAAAATAACATTCATGTTGTGTTGTAATACACAGCATCTGTACCCATCCAGCATGATACAGCGTCCCTCTCATTCAAATTCTGCAGAGGCATGCTTTTTCTTTGTTATTTAGATGATACAAAGGGTGTTTGGCACTGCTATTAGTGCCATCCACTATGTTCAAAGCTTGCCTCAGGGGCTGATGTGGGGCCTACATGCCACCCAAGGCTACACCCCATGACTTCCTATTGAGAGAAAAATGGGCCATAAGCATCTTCATGACTGCAGGCTGCCAGTGTCACAAAACCCCATCCCATTTTCAGCACCTTAACAAACCTGTTTCCAATACCTACACTAATGAAACCTTTTCTAGGAGCTTAAGAAGAATGGGACACCACCCTATCCATCCAGTTCTTTTAAGCTTGGAATTGCTGGCATTGTTGTTTACCATGCCTTTTCAGGGTTATTCTTAAAATCTACCCAATGCAAAAGAAAATGCATCTCTGATATGTTTAGGAGTTGCTCCAATAATTGCTACTGTAGGTTTTTTGGTCTGCTATAAAGTACACATTAAAAAAATGGGCTATAGTACTTTACTTACTAAATAAAAACAGTTGGATTACATATGCTGGGGACAAGTGATTTATTTCAGAGCAAGTTAATTGAGTTTTCTTGACCTACATCGTTTTCTTGACCTACACTGTTCTGGCAGTGCTTCCCAAGAAATTTAGTGATTAGTAACCAAGATATGGATGTTTGTATTGGAAATGCTGTGCGAAGAATGCTCAAGACTTCATAATGTACCAAATATTACAGTTTGATAGTTTTGACCTGGTTTTTCATTCAGCCACTGTTGAATGAGCTTATCGCACCACACTTTTAATACGGGGCTAGTTCGCTTTAAGAGCTCTGACTGCCTCCTGTTGTATTTTGGGGTTTGTAGTTCTGTGAGGCTGAAAGGCTCTCTGGCTGAATATTCTAAATGCCCCTTCCTAAACTACAAGTTCCAGAATGCAACAGGAGACAGCCAGAGCAGTTAAAACGATTTCACCCTGTTTTAAGAGTGTAGAGCGATAGTTTCACATGTGTTCCCCAACTTGCAGCTTACCATGATGCAACAGAAATGTTTCAAGGGCAGCTCTCTAAAAAATCACTCGGATATCATTAGTGGATCTCATTTGAGTTGCATCAGCAGCCTGAGTCAGTGGGGATTCTGAATATTTCTTATTAAACTCAGATATGATTTCTAAATTCGGAGAAGGCTGAAGAATGGGGCAGGCTGGCAGAGGGTCAGTGCTGAGGCTGGATAGATGCAGTATACAATTAGATTGGTACAAGGAGAGGGTCCTGAAACCCAACCACCAGTGGAATCACCAAAATCAAACAAAAATGCCAAAACAGGGGCAACAGGATGGAGTGTCTGATGGAACATGGAACTTCAGGTGTGACCAATGGGATATATGAGATAACCACAGTGAAACTACCAGACTTCGAAGCCACAGACATCTTGAACTGGAGGAAGAAAATGGGGTGGAGCACTGGAAGGAAATTGTTTGCATTGTTTGAGGCAGTGTGATGATGTGATTAGCCACCCACCATAGCAATTGAGGTTTGGACCCAACTCTTCTAGACCTACCCAATGCCATCGTTTCTTTGCTCTTCTTAGCAACATTATTGTGTCTGACATTACTTTCCCTCCCACACATTTTGGGAATTCTTCTGGATTGCATGCCTGTACAGCATCCAGGAAAATGGGTCCATTATGAGCCCCATTAAGAGCTATGATCATTTGCAGATTAATGAACAGATGGCACAGGTGTGGTTTTTGTGTGTGTTGATCTGTAGGATCACTGGTTTTCTTTCCCAAACAGGTTAAGGAAGCAAATATAGAACCTAAATTATGTATACTGCTTAAGCGATACCTTCTGTCACTTCATTCATGCCAATAATCTCCCCCTTTCCCTTAGATATGAGGAAGAAATAAACAAACGCACTGGGATGGAATTTACCTTCACGGTTCTGAAAAAGGTAGGCAGATGTGAACATTTTAACTTTACATTTATGCACAGGATTACCAGATCACCAGGAAGGATGCATCACATGTAGATTTAAGTTAAAATCGTATATGGAAGAGAAAAGCCCTTTGAATGTTGTTTAAAAAAAAAAAAACTGGCCTGAATCACTTTTTTGATGCACTGGGCAAGTCACATACTCTCAGTCTCAGGGGAAGGCAATGGCAAACCTCCTCTGAACAAATCTTGCCAAGAAAACCCCATAATTAATTGTTGGCTTGCTCACTTTATTGATATAATGTAAAAAAATATATAAAATCCTCCTTTTTTGCCAAAAGAAGGTAGTCAGAGGGAATCATATGTCTCCTGAAACTTCCAAACACAGCCTTGGTGGTCACATGAAGCTTCAGAGTTACAATTGGCCTGTTACAGGGTTTTCTTGGAAAAGAAGTAAACTGGCATCCCATTCTGCCCTATTGGTAATACTGAGAATAGTTAAATAAATGTGTAATTATTTACTTCTAAACCTGGATTTAGCCATAAACAGGGATAGGAAAGAAGGAGAGGGATGGGGAAAAGAGACATTGAGAAGAGAGTTTTAGAAACATTGAAAAACTTCCCAGAAAACTGTTTAACACTGTCAAGATTGTCATATGCTGAGAAAGGTAACTTCAATTGAATTTTGAGACTCTAGTATTTGGGGTTTTAAATTTTTTAAAACTTAACATTGTACAATCAGCCCCCTGTATACACAGATTCAACCATCCATGGCTTGAAACTATTTTTTTAAATATATATAAATCCAAAAAGTAAACCTTGATTTTGCCACTTTATATAAGGGGCACCATTTTAATATGCCACTGAAACTAATGGGACTTAAACATCCATGAGTTTTGGTTTCCAGTGGATATCAAGGACCAATCTTTTCTCATGAAAATCTTAATACATTGATTTACTTTGCTCTGTGTTATTTTTGTGCCTTTTTGAAAAGCAAGTAAAATCTGGGACATGGTGTTTAATCATAGAGGATTTTTATTTCTTGATATTTCTGGGGGGGAAGGGCAAGCAAGTCATAGGAGTGCTGATTCTGAGGCAACAGCCACAGTAATACAGCTTTCATAGGAAAAAATAGTCCTGAATTTAGACTTTGTTGTAATTATTTGTTGGAAAATGAGATTTCTTAAAACAAAACAATAACCCAGACACCCTGTAATTGTTCAGTATCACCTGGCACTCAGGCAACAATATCTGAGCCAAAACTGTGTAATTATAACCAACCTGTTGAAGACTGTCAAGATTGTCATAGTGTTTTATATGCAAAGAGAATTTTCCAGCATTTCCTGTTCTTACGGTATAATGACACTCTTGGGCCTCTACAGAGTTGCTTCACTCCACCTTTGGAGGAATGGCCTTGAAATCTAGTTGAAGGCTCTTGCTATGGGGACTTTGGGGATGAAACAGGTTGGGCATCAGAAATATTCCCCATGATGAGCTGCTGTTATGAACTGTAAATTCCTTTTAAATGTGCTCATTCCCTGGTGATATATATATATATATATATATATATATATATATATTAAAGGATGACTGTGTAGGATTGGCCAAAATTCCTTCCTTTTGCACGCCACCTAATTACAAACAGAAATAAAGTATTGATGAAATCATGGCTATATTGTGCAAAATGGAGAGAAATTGAGAAGTACACCCCAAATTTAGAATGAAGACTCCCTAACATTTCCCATGTTTACTACCCTTGCTCTACAAGCTCTCTGGATATATTGATCAATAATGCCACCTGCCTGAGATGGGAACAGCACGACATTAACACCAGTTTCTGATTTTGGATTACTTTGGATTTAAGAATTCTGGATAAGAGATATTCAATCTGTGTTTTTGTTGTTGTTAAGTGAAAAACACTGTCTCTTTTCATACTATGCAGGATCTGGACAATGGCTTCTTGCACAAAACTGAACTAGAAGCAAAACTGAATGGACTTCAGGCTTGGGTGGAGTTAATGAAAAACATCCAGGAGCAGGTAAATTTTAAAGCAATAAGTAAGCCATAAAGTTGGTTGGATAGGGATCAAGCTACAGAAAATTTCTAGGTTTCAGTTTTGTGGAGACATGTATTCTCATCATTTAATGAAAATTCTGTTTCAGAGCTTGTCTGGATCTACTTGTAAACAGCAAACAGAGTCAGGAAACAAACAAATGTTTAAAAGTTTCCAGTAGATCTACCAACAATCAATAAACCACATATAATAAATATGTAATCCATACAATTTTATAGTAGTAGATGTGCTTTTAAAGCAACTTTCTAGTTTCACAAAAAGCCTATTAAAAATGGCTTAGCTTCCTGTACTCTGGTGGAACTTAGAATTAACTTAGAATTAAGCACTTGTTGAGAAACAGTGCAACTAATCTGTCCCAGTTGTGGGCCCTCTTAGCACATGCAATTTCAGCCTCAAGTCACAATTATCTCCAGGAAGGAATCCCCCAGCCCCTACTCTGCCCTTATCACCCTCATCATGCTTGGTCTACATGCATAATCAGATTGTGACCATTGCAGAATTTAAAATGTTGGCAATACCCTCAATGCAGGCATTCTGGAGTGCTTCAGCACTGCCCTTCCTGTCAGTTTTATAGAGAGATAAGCCCAGCCTTGGCCAATTCTCTTGAAATTTCCTTGTCTTTAAAATACCAGCAGCAAGAGACACTCTGGTTGGTGTTCTGGGAATCTGAGGACAGACTTTCTGCTGAGCTAACTCTAGGCCTTTGCAGACTGCCAGAAATAATGCAGATTGAGGTCACTTTAACTGTCCTGGCTCAGTGCTAAGTAATCATGGGAACTGTAGTGTATTGTGGCACCAGAGCTCTCTGACATAGAAGGCTCAATGTCCCAGAAAAAAAAATACAATTCCTATTATTCCTTAACACTGAGCCAGGACAGTTAAAGTGACCTCAATCTGCATTATTTCTGGCAGTCTGCAAAGGCTCTCTGTCTATTGCCTCCTGAACCTTCTAAAAATTTACTCCTTAAACCAGTGCTTTGTGAAATGATGTCTCCTTGCCCATCTCCTTTTGTGTGCCTAGAATAGGTCCATGGATCCAGCCCCACCTTGGAATATAAACTGACATCAAGACATTTGAGTTTCCCTGATCCATTAGAGACCAGATCCCTGGAGTCAAATCAAGGCAGGGAGAGGCTGCTGGCAGACTGGACAACTGCTGGTATTTGGAGTGCTTGTGTGCCCTTCCTTATAGTCTTCCTATGTATGAGAGTATTGGGCCATGTGGCACAGGCTATAATGCTCCTTTGGGTAATTGATGGCGCCTGGTTGCCCATAGAAAGCCCATTATTTTTTATAGCCTCTTCTCCTTCCCTGTGCCTCAGGGCCTCTTGTATTTCCCTATGATTCTACTTTTTCATTTAGGCCACTTTCCAGTTCATAAGGTATAGTAATAATGCCCTTTTTTGCCTCTAGCTATATGCAGAGGTCCAATGAAGGTTAAAGCTTTGGCATAAAGAACCAATGCAATGCAATGCCTATGTCAGGGAGTGGGGAGACAACCTTCAGCCCTCCATATACTGGGACCTATAACTACAATCAGCCTCACCCAGCATAGCCAATGATAAGAGATGGTAGAACCTGCAATCCAGAGTATCTGGAAGGCCAAGTTTTTGTGTATCTGTCAATTCCTGCACATACTCAAAATCTGAACATACATAACCACACATGCTGGTGATAAGGGGATAAGTCTAGTAGTGGTTTCCCTCACCAAAGTCTGAATACTATCTATCTGTCTGTCTATGGAGATTATCACATGCTTTAAATAATACCCCCTTACCTCTCCCGAATTTAATTCTAATTTGCACTGTGGCCATATTTTATTGCATGGCTTTTGCAGTGGAATCCAACTTCAGAATAGATCCCCGCTCCAATGCGAATTGGGAAATGCACTCCGGCAGCCATTTTTCCAAGTCAGAACCTTCTGACTTGGAAAAATAGCCGCCAGAGTGTGTTTCCCAGTTCACATTGGAGTGGGGATCTACTCTGAAGTCAGATTCTTCTGCAAAAGCTGTGCAATAAAACACGGCTGCAACACAAATTAGAGTTAAATTTGGGAGAAGTAAGGAGTATTATTAAGGCATGTGATAATCTCCTATCTATCTATTTCCACATGAATTTCAGTATCCTGATTATTTGGGCTTTCAGATTATATGTGTGTGTACACACAGAGAGAGATACACACACACACACACACACACACACACACATTCTAGCTTTTACAACAGTAAAAATAAATTTGGAAATGTGTACGAAATGTGTAAGTCTGGGGCAAAATTTCAGAAGCAAATGTGGAGAGCAGGGTTCCCAGTACTTCAGTGCACATCTTTTAATGCTCTTCCTGACAATAATTTGGAAAGGCAAACCGCTATCAAAAGCATTACACAATATATAGCCAAAAAGGACATCCATACAAATTTGTTTAACCTGCTTTGTTGATTCTGATGACTGAACTTGTCTTTTCCTGGCACATAATCTGTTTTAAGCATGTTCTCATCTCGGACTTGGAAAATCTTTGAGGGCTATATTCTCCCCAAAGCCCTCCCATGGCATTCTGGCTGGGAAATTTGGGGTGTTCGAGTCCAAAAAGTAACTTTTCTGAACACTTCTTGTTCTGTACAGGTAGTGCTAAATAAGGAGAATTAAAATTACTCTTCCCTGATAGCAAGATAGCCACTGGTGTGGTAATGGGAAGCATTGATTGTGTAATGAGGAGTATGGTTTCTTTGGATTCAAAGAAATCCCAAATTCAAAAAGGAATTGAGTTAATTGGGACAGATTCAGGAGATGTTGGAACAGAAGTGAGGCAAACATCTGAAGCAAAGTGAATGCAAATCTTTTCAGTTTAGAAATTTGGATTAGGAGGGACATAGAGACATGGGCAAGTTTTGTCCAAAAGTTGGCATGCATGCTTGCCTACCCACCTCCCTAAAGGTAAAGGTAAAGGTATTCCCCATTGACAAGGTTGTCAAGTCATGTCTGACTGTAGGGGTCGGCAAAAGCCAGCATTGTCAGAGACTACTCTGTGACTATGGGGCCAGCATGTGCACAGAATGCTGTTTACCTTCCCACCAAAGTGGTACTTATTTATCTACTTGCATTTGCATGCTCTTGAACTGCTAGGTGGCAGAAGCTGGTACTAGTGACAGGAGTTCACCCCATCATGAAGCACCCGGGCCTTGAACTGCCAACCTTCTGATCTTCAGAACTGGCATCTTAACCACTTGAGCCTCCCTAGCTCTCCATAAAAGGCAAATATGGAAAGGCAAGGGATAGCACACAAGAGACCTTATAGTACTGTGACTGATAGGTCAATTGTCTTATCACAATGAATGGTTTTAGCAGTGTTCCCCATCACAAAGCTTTGGGATAGATATTTTGAGGTAAGGTATTATAGGTTGACTATAGTGTTCAGTCCTCAGAAGCAGAAGCTTTGTAGAATGTGGGAGAATGTAGCATTGAGTGCTTGTTTGAATAACCATGGGCTCCCAAGATCTTCTTCCAATGCCACTGGACGTTCCATACCCATCATCCACCCCATCCTTTTCTAGTTACTATAATTTTGGTGACTAGGTAGAAAACAAATTTAAGTTTTGAATCATTTTTATTCATTATAATTCCTAGCCCCTTCAGCAATCTTTCTAAGATTTTTCAATGTGGAGAGTGAGCAGGGTTCCCAGTACTTCATGCACACGGTTTAATGCTCTTTCTTGAACAGAGTTTTTTTTAATAGAAAAATCTCTATGGCAGGGGTAGGCAACCTTTCTCCTTTAAGGGCCGAGGGACTTCAGCTCCCAGAAGCCTCAGCCATGTTGGCCAATAGTCCCATGTTGGCCAATAGCTCCTGGGATTCTGGGAGCTGAAGTCCCTCAGCCCTTAAAGGGGAAAGGTTGCCTACTCCTGCTCTATGGCATATGCCAGTTTCTCATAGAAATTGCTGAAAACCACAACAAGCATGGGGAGGGGAATAGGCAAGAGAAAATGGGTCACTCCCCTTCTTCCAATTTCATAGTTCCCTTCCACTAAAAAATGCTGCGTCTATCCTGACTTGACAAGGACAATCTTTGTTAATCCTTTATCTTCCCACTCTGTCGGCTGTTTTTAAAAAGCCCCAGTTTCTTTCTCCTTCTCAGATTACTTGAACTGCTGAAAACTAAGTTCAAGGTGCAAAAATACTGTGCACTCAACTCAGCAGTGGGAGGGAAGAGGAGGGCGGGGAGTCTTGCATTTCCCACTAGTCTCAGGCAAAAGCAAACTGCTGCAGCCTCTTGTCTATTTAAACTCATTAATAACTATTGGCATCTTGACCATACTCTATTGTTGCTTGGGCACATGCTTTCCCAGTTTTCATCTGTAAAATGCTGGATTCTTCTGAAAGTTTTGCAGGTTTCTTATCCAGCATCACTCTGGTTAGGACTGGTTAGGACTCATGACAGTTCCTCGCAAAGAACCTAAGGGCTTGAGTTCCAAACTGAAATGTCTGCTTTTGTACAAAGATGCATGGAGCTGTCATTATGAAACTTGTCGGGCTTGATCTTCTCAAAAGGGACAATTATCCCTGAATCTTTTACTCAAATCAATTAAGTTTTTTTTTTTTTAAAAGAAACCATTGTTAGCAGTTTTTATTTATATTTATATAATTCAAAATGTAAAAACAAACAGCACAATCCCCCCCCCCCCCCGCACTATGTGTCTGAAATGTGTACTGTGTCATCCCTTCCTGAGGAACAAGGAAGCTGCTATTATGTCACAAGAAGGAGATCAATTAACTAATGAATATATTTGTGAGGCCAGAGCATTCCCCTTGTGAGGAAACTATCCATTCATCTCTACATGATTTACTGCTATGTCCATGCCTTCTTCTAGTCTGCCTCTGCTGCTGGTGAATATTTTTTCTGTCCTGTTTCTTCAATTGATCATAGAATCACTTCCAACATTACACACAGAGCCTACCTGTCCTCAGAGGAGGCTACCTGGTATACCTTTGTGTGATTTATGGCTCCATGCCTACCTCCTACCAGTCAGGAGAAGGCGCACTAAAAACAGTGAACCATTTACAAACGCAAATGTTAGGGTGTTCTGTGGGTGGGTCATTTTTACAATCAAAATAAAGCTTTTCCATTGTAACAATGAAGCACACCTTCAGTTCTGATGGGGGGGGGAATGTGCCCCAGCTATCAAAATGTACTTTAGGAGTGTGGGGATGCTTTAACTGGTATATCTTCTGTTGGTGTAAGGTTGTGCCAGCTTACAAATTACTAGTACTTGTCTTTCATGGTTTTCCTTCTTATCTACAGATTCCCTGCCCCCTCCATCCCTACCACACGCATACGCACCCCTCCACTTTGAGCTAGTTTGTGATGAGCTTCACATTATTGACTTTGGCACCATTCTGCATTTTTTCACCCACTTTGTGCACAGAAGTAATAATTTGCTGCCTCTTTTCAGCATTATCTTTTCCTCAGATTTGAATTGTGATCACATGAGGCTCAAAAAAGGGTACACTAAGACATCAGCTTCATGAACCCAAGACTTTCTGGCCACTCCCAAGTCACTGCAAATCTGCCTTGGGTGGTCCCTCTAAAGCAGGGGTAGGCAACCTTTCCCCTTTAAGGGCCGAGGGACTTCAGCTCCCAGAATCCCAGAAGCTATTGGCCAACATGGGACTATTGGCCAACATGGCTGAGGCTTCTGGGAGCTGAAGTCCCTCAGCCATTAAAGGGGAAAGGTTGCCTACCCCTGCTCTAAAGTATTGGTCAACTGAAAATTCACTTGTCCTGCCCCTCCATTAAAATTAGATACCTTAATTGCTGCAGGGTTAACATATCCCACTTGCCAGTCTCTGTGAATGCCTCAAAATCATGCACATGTATATATATGCACCTCTGTCTAGTGATCCCTGAAGGCTTTAATCTTATATAAATGCAAGGGCCCTGCCTGTTTACCCAGGTTTATTAAATGTCACTTGAGGAGGTAATAAGTCTCACACTTGACTTGGTGGCAAACAGCTTTTTACTATTGATGGATAAACAGTGCGTTGTAGCTCCCATCCTTTGTCCCTGGACAGTCAGGCAAGAGTGAAATGAAAGAAGCTGCTAATGCTTCCTATGGAAACAGTTTTACATTGTTTCATGAAGGTGGAGCATGGGGCAGACTGAGGAGAGGGTGAAAAGGGAAAGAAACAAAAACACAACTCACAAAGACATCAGTTGATGAAAGGCAGAAAAATAAGACAATGGGCTGATTTTTTTTTCCTGTTTTGATACTGAAGATTAACACTACTTAAATCAGGCATGGATGGAGAAAGACATTGAGTGAAGAAATACAGGGTTAGGCAAACACTCAAAAGGTGATCAGGCTTTAGAATCTTTCCAGTTACATCTTACGTGCTCCACATTGTGTGTGTGTGTGTGTGTGTGTGTGTGTGTGTACGTGCGTGCGTGCGCGTGCACATTTTTGTTTTGTTTTGTTTTGTTTTTACTCATTGGGACTGTCATTGAAAGTCATTGCATCGAATCCGCCTTTGTTAAAAGTGATCAGGGAGCCCTTCCTCTGCATCCTGATTCCTGACAACATTAATCACCACATGGGTATGTTCCAGAGGTCATGGAGCTGCTGCTTGTTA
Organism: Phrynosoma blainvillii; assembly: GCA_026167975.1. Taxonomy (NCBI): domain Eukaryota; kingdom Metazoa; phylum Chordata; class Lepidosauria; order Squamata; family Phrynosomatidae; genus Phrynosoma; species Phrynosoma blainvillii. The sequence continues at coordinate 202,254,960 of JANUYF010000002.1, read as the reverse complement.
CAAAAGAAGAAAAAGGAGAATGAAGGTAGAAGGCACAAGCGGTGGGGACAGGAAAAGGCAGATCAAACTGCTGTGCAACTCAAGCTCTAATTACAGTTTGGAAATGGTACTAGAAATATGGGAAGAGGTAGATGGAAAGACCAGTGGTTCACCTTCCCCTTTGCAGTAAACAGCAGAATAGAGACAAGATTAAGGAAGGATTCAGATGGAATAACTAATCTTCTGTTCAGAAATAAATCTCTTGAGTTGGATGAATGCAGGGAGAAGGTGTGTGTCTGATAGAGTGCATGGAGCAGTTAGAGATCCTGATTAAGGAGCAAAGATTTGGCGAAACAAGCTAAAGTATTTACTAAGACTTTACATTTTAAGATAAGAAAGTTAGTCAGGGAGCTAATCTAAATTATCTTCATTCTAGGAAGAGCTGAGAGAGGACTAAGTGGGGAGAGAAGAGGTGGAAAAACATCCCTAAGAGTATCAGTTTATATCACAGAGAAGTCAGGATAGGTAGACGTGGAGGGGGGACACTTTGGGTCACTCAGACTATCTAACTCTTCTCTGAGGTATCCTTGACTCTTCAGTTCTAAGGATTGTTGCACTTCTAACCCCCTTTCTCAATGATGCATGCACAAACCCACAAGTTTCTTCTCTCATAAAGCCTCATAACTTGGTTAGGGCATCTGCAATCATATCTTCTGTTGGGCGGTATTCCAGATTAATAAACCCTTGTTCAGGTGCATCCTTTGTGAAATAATGCATTGTTTCAAAGTGTTTAAGATAGGGATTGATCTATGTCTGAGAGATATTTATACATCCTTGGTTGTCTACATATATCTCTGTTGGCATGGCTCTTCTATTCCAAAATCCAATAGTAACATGTCTACCCACTTCAGTTTGAACACTTCTGAGGCAGAGACATATTTTGCTTCTGTAGAAGCAGTTGCAACTGTCTTCTGCTTCTATTTAGTTCAATCAATTATTCCATATCCATGAAAGAATAGGTATCCACTTGCAGATTTCCAGTCAATGGCATCATTGGCCTAACCTGCATCTACATATCTTCTCAGTTTGAGGTTGCTGGTAGCTTGCAATTGAAATTCAGGTGTTTCCTTCAGGTATTTGGCTACACTCTGTACTGCATTCCAGTCACATTTAATTTGTGAGTTAATTCTTCTGCACAAAATCCCAGCAGCTGCTGATATATCTGGTCTTGTCACATTGCTTATGTACAAAAGTTTCCCAATGGCATCTCTGTATGGGCTGTTGTCTGGTTATGCATCACCTTCTGTATTGTGCTTCCAGTAGTTGGTCTCCATAACTTGGTGTGTCTCAGTTAATCCAAGATGCTTCAGTAGTTCTACTTTCTTTTGCTTTTGGACAGGAAGATAGCTGTCATCTTCATCTCATTCAATCTGTATTCCAAGATAATATGTGATGCATCCCAGTTCTTCCACCTCTACTTATTTGCTGAAATGATCTGTGACTTCATCACTGTCTTCTCGTTCCTCACAACAAACAATCAGATCATCAATATACATCAAAATAAAAGACCATTTTGTGTCTTTGTATCTTGAGTATAGGCACCTAATCAACCTTTCCTTAGGTAAACTTCTTCTCAAGAAGCATTCAACTTTTCATCTACACTGGCAGCTTGTTTTAATTCATATGCTATTCTGAAGTTTGTTTACAAGATGTTTCTTATTTTTATCATCAAAGTCTAGAGGTTGCTCCATAGAAATATCTTCTATTTCCTTATGTAGAAAAGCAGCCTTTATGTCTAAAGGTTCAACATATGTCTTGTTGCTGCAGTGCTTAAAAGTCTTCTTATTGCAATGTGTTTCACAACTGTGTTTCATAATCCTCTCCAAATTTTTGAGTGTATCCTTTGGCAACTAGTTTGGCTTTATATCTCTGAATTTCTGCTTCTGCATCATGTTTGATCTTGAAGACCCACTTATATTCCACAACATTCTCTCCTTGTGGAAGTTCTGTAAGTGTTCAAGTTTTGTTCTTGTGCAAAGACTCATTTCCTTCTGCTGTATTTTTCTCTGTTTGCCTCTTTCACTTACTTGCATCTTATCCAATTCAGTCCATGTGGAGGTTTTAATACTCCTTCAACCTTGCAAGTTAGGAAAGATGTCTGGACGGTTTTCCTTTATTAGGTCTGTCTGAGCATCTGAGTTGCACTTCTGCATCCCCTTTTTGTCTCCTGTTTAATGCCTTTTTTCATAGGAAGTCCTCAATTATGTTTCCCATGAATTCATTTCCATTATCTGTTCTGAGAATTTGTGGCTTTCTGTTAAATTTGTTGCTCACTGCTGCTACCAAATCTTGTCGTTTTTCTAGTACTTGGATCTTTTCTTGGACTGGACAGGTAATTGCATATCTCCTCTAATCATCCATAATGGGCAGCAAATATCTGTTCCCATCAATTGTTTTTGTTTTCATGAGTCCACAGACATTACTGTGAATTAATTTTAGAGGGTGCTATGTCTCCCTCTTACATGTTGTTTAGATGTTACTGGAGAAATCTGTAAGATAAACTTGTGTATATGTGGGATTTTTATATGCCAATTATTTTTTTAAAGGAACACAGCTATGAGAACTGGGTTGTGAATAAGTAGAGAACTATACAGGGATATAATGTTTTTCATCATGAAAATGAATCTCAGCATCCTTTGACAATAGAGAAAAACAAAAACCTCATTGAGTAAGGTGGAGTCTCCCTCTTTAGAGATCTTTAAATAGAGGTTGAATGCCTATATCTTAGGAATGCTTGAATCTCAGGATTCCTGTACTAGACTAGATGGCCCTTGCAGTACCTCCCATCTCTGTGGTTCATTGATTATCCATCTAGAGTAGTCTTGGCTTTACCTAGCTATGAATGGAACATCTCACCCAACTAGTATAAGAAGTATGAAGTAGGACTTTTCTTGGTTCAGATCTTAGCTCTTCAGCTACAAACACACAAGCCCACCCCTTAATTCAGAAACTTGGCTGCTGTAGAAATTATTAAGACAATGGATATTAAAGGGCTAATTGTTATTGCATCTAGATACTGGTGCTTAGTTGCAAGCTGTAACTCAACTACAGTATTTTTCCTATTTATCTAGGAACTCGAGGAAGTGATGTCACAAGTTAAGGATGTCTCGGTTGTGCTGGGGATCGACAACAACAGATACAACCCTGATCCACAGAGGATTGTGGAGGATGTGAGAGCTCAGTACGAAGCGCTGGCTATCAGGAGTTGGGAAGAATTAGAGACACTCACCAGAAGCAAGGTATGCACCCACCTGGCACCCAGGACTGTGCCAACAAACCCCTTGCAAGATGAACATTATTCATGATGGAAAGCTGCAGAGGATATCACAGTTGCATTAAGAGAGTGGAGTAAGGGTGACACATACAAAGAATGTGTGGGGCATTTGATTTTTGTGACTTCCCATAGGGACTTTACAATGGTCTCCCCAACTAATGTGTAGATCAGCACAAGGTTATCTTCCAGCTCTCACACTGTCTTAAAACATATTCTTAGAGAAAATTTGTTTTAAACATATTTTAGAGAACATACATTTAGAAGTGGAAAGTGGAAAAGAAGATATTTCAGGAAGATTATGCACATGCATGCACACACACACGTGGCGCACACACACACACACACACACACTATTATATTATATTAAATATATTATATTGAGGGATTTTCAAAAGCCTATTGGTCCTGTTCCATCAGAATGCTGAAGTGTTTTGAAAATTTTCCCATGCTGAAGATCGGTGGATCCCTTTCAGCATGGCTTTTATTTTGAGAAAGCATACTTTTCAATTATGCAAGTTTGTGAAAGTTTACCAGTGGGCAGTAGATAATATGCCATCAGTTATACCATCAGGCATATACAGCAGAGTGGTAAACATATATTTTAAGTGATCTTTCAGGTGGTTTGAGTCTAGTTCTAGAAACTAGAGCCTAGGACTTAGGATCAAGGCTTTCTAGATGGTGATTCAACAAATTCTGAAAAAGATTGGGAAAGTTGATTGATTTCAGGCTATGTTGAATTGCAAGGCAAATATAAAGTGACCAGATCAAAATTGTGCAAACAGTCCCACCAAAAAAAAAAAAAAAAGTCGACACAAGTATCTTCAACACCTTATAGCATTGGTGGAGATCATACAGCCTTCCAGATGCTGTTGGACTAGAAGACCCAGCAGCCCTAGCCAACTTAACCAGTGGCAACAAACCATGGAAATTATAGTCTAAAACAGGGGTAGGCAACCTAAGGCCTGGGGGCCGGATGCGGCCCCGCAAGGCTTTTGGACCGGCCCCAGGCTGGTCCTGCCGCCGCCATTGATTATTGTTGTTATTACTTGTTCTTGGGGTTTTCTTGGCAAAATCTCCACAGGGGTTTTGCCATGGCTTTTCTGGGACTGAGAGAGTGTGCATGCATATTTTTTTATTTTTACATTTTTATTTATTTATTTATTTATTTATTTATTTACTTTTGGTGCTTCGGCCCCCCCAATTGTCTGAGAGACAGCAACCCGGCCCCTGGCTCAAAAAGGTTGCCTACCCCTGGTCTAAAATAACTAGAAACTGTTACCTGCTACATCAACAAATTAACTTTATTACATTCTCAATGATTTTGGAATATAATCTCAAGAAATATATTTTGCAACAGGTAACTATATTACTTATAACTTGTTATTTTCCAAATTTGACAAGTTGCAGCCATATGGTCCTACCATAGCATTGTAGACCAATGATTCTCAAATATTGGGGCAGGACCCAGGGGTGTTTGTGAGAGAGTTTCGGGGGAGGGGATAAAACTTGGAGTCTCTGATCCCTCCTCCTCCCAAACTTTTTTATGTGTAAAATTTACACATACATTGAGTTAAATATTGAATTTACTCAAATAAAACTGTTCTAATTTGAATGATGTTATTTCCTTTTAAATGTTAAAATATAAATAAACATGAACGTGCAAATGAAAATACGCACACTAAATAAACAAAATGGGAGGGGGTATGACGTCCACATATAGATGTAAAGGGGGCAGTCCAGAGGGTGAAAATGTTTGAGTTTCAGTGCTGTAGACCAGGGGTAGGCAACCTTTCCCCTTTAAGGGCCGAGGGACTTCAGCTCCCAGAATCCCAGGAGCTATTGGCCAACATGGGACTATTGGCCAACATGGCTGAGGCTTCTGGGAGCTGAAGTCCCTCGGCCCTTAAAGGGGAAAGGTTCCCTACCCTTGCTGTAGACCAAGCTTTAAAAGTGCTATCCAAGGTACTGACCCCCATCTCCCTAAATAATTCTGCTAGAATGTGGTTTGTATCTGTGTTGTTTAAATGTATAAGATTTTGAGGGGGCTGCAACCCCGCCCCCCCAAAAAACCAGGATAATTGATCTCAGGGGGGTAGTTTTCATGAAAGATTTGCAGCATTGACTGTGAATAACTGATGTGGCTAGACCTGGGATGAAACTCTGCATGTCCTGAATGTGTTTCAAATACATTCACATCATTGACTCCATCTTTATTCACAGTATTGACATGTGTGAGCAACCGAACTCACAAAGATGTGCATAGATGCAGTTCCAATTAAAAAAATGTGTGAACAATAAATCAGGAATGTGTGAGTGAGATTATTTATGTAGTTGCATTGCAAGACAAAGCATGTGGATAACCCCTTAGCACTTTAGATTATGCTCAAAATACTGCAACATAGACTCCAACCAAAAATGGAGAGAGAAGTCCCAGAAGTCCAAGCAGGGTTCAGGAAAGGAAGAGGCACTAGAGTTCACATCACAAATGTACAATGGCTAATGGAGCTCAGCAAGAAGTTCCAAAAGAAAATCAGCATGTGCTTTATAGACTATAGCAAAGCCTTTGACTGCCTAGATAATGAAAGGCTATGGAACACCCTTAAAGACATAGGAGTGCCAACACATCTGACAGTCCTGATGACGAATCTGTACTCAGGACAAGAGGCTCCTGTCAGAACAAAACACGGAGAAACAGAATGGTTCCCAATTAGCAAAGGGGTCAAACAAGGCTGCATCCTATCACCCTACCTGTTCAACTTATATGCAGAACATATTGTAAGGAAAGCAGGCTTGGACACAGAAGAGAGAGGAGTGAAAATAGGAGGAAGAAATATCAACAGTCTGAAATATGCTGACGGCACCAAATACTAGCAAAAAACTTCACAGACCTGAAACATCTACTACGGAAGATAAAAGAAGAAAGTGCAAAGGCAGGCTTGCTGTTGAACATAAAGAAAATAAAAATAATGATGACAGAAAACTTACAAACATTCAGACTAGACCATGAGGAAATAGAAATAGTAAAAGAGTTCTCATATCTGGGATCAAACATTGATAGGAACGGGGACTACAGCCAGGATATCAGAAGATTAAGTATGGAGAGGGCGGCTATGGAAGAACTAGAGAAGGTCCTAAAATGCAAAGACATACAACTCAGCACAAAAGTCAGAATCATACAAGCCATCATATTCCCTATTACCATGTATGGATGTGAGAGCTGGACAGTTAAGAAAGAAGATAGGAGGAAAATCAACTCTTTTGAAATGTGGTGCTGGATAAGTGCTGAGGACAGCCAAAAAGACAAACAAATGGGTTCTAGACCAGATCAAGCCAGAAATATCCCTGGAGGCCAAGATGCCAAAACTTAGATTGTCATACTTTGGGCACATAATGAGAAGGCATGAATTGTTGGAAAATACAATAATATTGGGAAAGGAAGAAGGAAGTAGAAAGAGAGGAAGGCCACATGCTAGATGGATGGATTTTATTAAAGATACCACGAATATGAGTTTGCAGGAGCTGGGCAAAGCAATAGAGAACAGGGGGGCCTGGAGATGTCTCATCCATAGGGTCGCCATGGGTCGAGACCGACACGAAGGCAGTTAACAACAAAAAAAAACAACCTTAGATAACTCCATTGAAATTTAGATTAAAACCTGGATAAACCATCTCACTGACATGGAAACCACCAGCTAGCACTGATATTCATATAAAAGTACACAAGGGAAATAATGGTAAAAAGAGAAATGCAAAGACAGGGGCAGACCACATAAAGTTCATTATTCATTAGCCAAATGGCCCATAAAGGTGGAATTTCATCTCAGGGAAGTAACTGGCACCTGGAAAAGAAAGATCTATATCAAACAGGCTAAAGAAGCAGAAAGGGGGTAGGGGTGGAGAACAAGGGAAGGAAGGAAGTATGGTTAGGAGTAGGGTATCATGAGCAAGTAGAAGATGGATTAACATTCTGCAGGGAAGGAGCTGGTGGTCCCATCTTAATTACAAATTTAACTCTGTATGATCTGCGTGTGCTAAATCCTGCAACCTAAGACTGGTTAGAGACAGAGAAAACTTTACATTAAAGTATATTTCTCTATTTATTAATAATTACAATCATGGTTGCAGTTTTTCTCAAAAACATGACTGTTTGGGGTCCCTGCATCCCTTGATTCCACCTTTTTTTCTTCTGAGAAGAATGTAATGTCCTCTTAATCCTTTCTGCAGCTGAATGAAAGAGAAGTGCTTTCAGTTAAGTATGGAGACCATCTCCTTCACGATCGGAGGGTGATTGCTGAGTTAAACATACAGATCCAGAAAATGAGGTCCTGCATTGTGTCCTTGAAAAGTCAGGTAAGAGGTTGCTGGTGGGAAACTCAAATAGTAGCTGGGGGTGCAGGGTGGGCAGAAAATAATACGCCAAATCAAGATTTTAAATAGAAGTGGTGTTGTCCTTCCTTCAAAGATGAAACTCCAAACTGTTTACTATTTTCAGAATGTCACTGGGACTTTTTAGTGACTTGTCCTAGAACTTGACTAGCACTTGTTGCCATGTGCCTTCAAAATCATTTCCAACTTATGGTAATCCTAAACTGACCCTATCACAGGATTTTCTGGGGCTGAAAGTATGTGATTTGTCCAAGATCACCCCATGGATTTCCATGACTGAACAGGGAATTTAACCCTTATCTCCAGAGTCATAGTCCAACACTCAAGCCACTTTTCCGCAGTGGCTCTAAGCCCTTGTCTACATGCATGTATTGTTGACTTAGGGAAAAAAAAGATACTGGGGGCTACCATGCCTTGACTTGTCAAAATTAATCATGCAATCATTCTGTGCATGAACAACTGGATGTTACAGTAGCATGTCTACCATAGTGAAGATGGTGGGCCAAACAGGGATGTGTTGCTGTTGACAGTAGTCATATGAGAGGTCATGCTTTGCAGCTCAGAGATCATGCTTTGCACTCAGAACATGCCAGCTATCCCAAAAGATCTTGCATAAATGTATTCTTGGGAAAGAACAGTCTGATAAGCGAAGAAAATCAAAGGATCCCACATAGGAATTAATAGTTACACTACAGCAAAGATTGGTAAAGGGCAGCTCAGTGCCACATGTAGCCCCTAAATCTGTTTTTGTGACTCTTGATCCCCCTGACTCACCTTGCTGCCTTTTTTTCTGACAAAAGAGAAGATGGATTGCCTTTCTGGGAAGCCTTTTTAAAAACTCCTAAAACCATTCTAAAACAATCCTAGCATCCAGTTTTGAAACAGTTAAAAGAGTGATTTCAAACACAGAATGCCTTGCAGAACAGCACTGTTTTGGCTGCCAACTGGAAGCTTAAAAGAAATGGGGCAGCCTAACTTCCCAGAGGTGCTGCTACACAGAAAGCCCTGTCACATGTACCCATCAATCTAACTTCATGAGATATTGGCATGTGCAACAGGGCCTACTATGAAAATGTCATATTTCTGGCTAGCATATATGGGAGGAGGCAGTCTTTCAGATATCTGGACCTCAAGTTCTTTGGGGCTTTGTAGGTCAAAACCAGCACCTTGAATTGTAGTTCTTGCAGAACCAGTGGTATATGGTCTCTGAAATGCACACCTGACACTAGTCTGGCTGCTGCAATTTGCACTCGCTGCAGCTTATGAACACTTTTCAAGGGCAGTCCCACATAGACTGCATTACCAGTAATCTAATCGAGAAGTAACTTAGGCATGAACCACTGTAGCCAGATCTGCCTTTCCCAAGAAAAGGTCCAGCTGGTGCACCAGCTGCAGCTAGGCAAAGATGCTCCTTGCCACTGCAGCAACATTGCTTTCCAGGAGCGGTGCAGGGTCCAAGACACTCCCCCTCCCAGATACAAACCTGATCTTTCAGAAGGAGAGCAATCCCATATACAACAGGCTGTGATCCCAATCCCAGCTTGGTTTTCCTACTGACAAGCAGGACTTCTGTCTTGTCTGGATTAAGCCTCAGTCTATTCGCTTGCATCCAGTCCTTTACTGCATTCAATGATTCAGTGCTACCATAGCCTCCTTGACATCAGTTGTAAAAGAGAGGCAGAGCTAGAAATCATCAGAATAGTGATGACACCCAACCCCAAAGTTCCAGATAATCTCTTCCAAATGCTTCATGATGCTGAACAGCACAGGGAACAATATTGATCCCTGTGGAATCTCACAGGCTAATGGCTAAAAGAGATGGACAACAGTCCCCCAGCACCACCCTCTGAGAACATTCAGCCAGGAAAAAATGGAAGCATTGCCAAACAATGTCCCTAAGTTCCATATCAGCCAAAAAGCCCAAAAGGATACCATGGTCAATGGTATCAAATAGCTAAGGCATCAAATAACTAATGGTATCAAATACCATTGAAACCTTTGGGAGAACAAACAGGGACTTACTCTTCCTGTCCACCAAGGTAACCAAGGTGTTTCTATCCCACAACCAAACCTGAACCCAGATTGGAATGGGTCCAGGTCATCCATTTTATCCCAAAAATAAAAGCCTGGATTTGTGTTGCCACCACTCACTCTAGGATCAGCAGACACCACACTAGGCACTTCTTTTCCTCTGTTCATCTCTGCTCTCACTCTTGGGAAACATGTCACAAATCTACATCTTGCTTTTGCAAAACTGCTCATATTCCCAAAGTGAGTTCCTCTCTGATCTCTTCATCCAACCTTTTACCCAAATCAAATGGGAAGCAGTGAGGAAAAGAGGATAGCAGACTTCCAAACCATGCCCTCACTCACTTTCCATGTTGCCTTCTGTCCTCTGTAGTGTCTGCGCCTGGAGGACAACATCAAAGATGTTGGTGTACAAGGTGAAACTGCCCTCAATGATGCCAAAGCTAAACTGGCAAAACTGGAGGAAGCTCTTCACAGTGCTAAGCAAGACTTGGCTCAATTGGTTAAGGAATATCAAGAGCTGATGAATATCAAACTGGCTTTGGATATTGAGATTCTCACCTACAGGAAGCTGATGGAAGGTGAAGAAATCAGGTGAGTAAACTGGTTTGGAACCTCTGTGTGTGTGAACTGAAGAGATGCCAGAGCTGAAACTCCTAGCCTAGATGGGTAGAAGTGTATTCACATAAGAGAAAACTAGGTAACTGGAGGTCTCTGTACATATACGAGGTCTAGATGTGCAGAGGTCTTTGCACATAGGTGAAGCATTGATGCATAGAAGTTTATGAGGATAAGTGAAGCCTAGATGTGTGCTTCTCCTATCACAGGCATCTAGACTGAACAAATAGACATGGGGGTGAAGGTGGAGATGAGCCAAGGAGCTGTGGGGCCTTCCTGGCTGACCCTTTTGTTCACATAATTAACATTGGGAAAGGTTTTCTAGTTGTTTGGGATTCTCAGCATTCTGTCAGTACTCTGAATATTCAGCTGGGCAAAAGAGTCTTGCTGAATTATTGTCACTACCTGTTCTCTGTTGTTTTTGTGGTTGTTTTTCTGATGGTGTTTGCTTTTGCCTCCCTTTGAGGCTGAGAGTGCGACTTGCCCAAGGTAACTCAGTGGGTTTCCATGGCTGAACATGGATTTGAACCCTGGTGACATATTCTTTGGGGGAGGAAAAAAGAGGACGGCCCGATGAAAAATGCTTTCTTTATAATTAACAGACACAACTAGATAGGAAGGGAGGATGGGGAGGAGACGAGGAAGAAGGAGTTGCCTCCTATCACTTTCATTTCTCCCCCAAAAAATATGATAGTCAGGCCTTCTTTAAAGTGGTTCAGAATGGGAGCCCTCAGGACACTACCAGAGATCTCAAGGCAAACATCAGATTCCACATTATTACCCTAACTGCTGAATTATTATTTTTTTCTTAAAAACTACTTCTTGTTGTACAGCTCAGTTTATTTAAGTTGTTTTTTCTCTCCTTGCAGCATGGATTCTCCACCACCTGCTGTCATCAGCAGAATCTATGCCACTCCAAAGCTGTGTAAGTTTGTTATGTTTTTAAATTCATTGGATTATCTAAAAAGTCTACATATTTAAGAATGCCCTGCACTAGACTAGGTCCCACTGAAAGGTGAACTAACCCAGTTGTCGAAGCAAGAAGTAGTTTTAATGGGGAGACTGGGGGAGACCATTTTTAATCAAATACTCAGATGAAATGGCCTTTAAATAGGGAACAATAAGCTGAAAGACATGAATTCTGAAACCAAAATAAAACCAATTTCCTTGTGTTTTCCCTTTTTAGCTTCATCAAACTCCAGCATCACAACCACTTCTCATTTGGCAACCAGAACAAAAGAAGATTCAACAGAAAAAATGAACCACAGTAGAAGCAGTTTGGAAAGTGGACTTTCCGGAAGTCAGAGCAGTGGAAGTGGGGTGGTCTCAGGTGGTGATTTGTCTAGAAGCCATAGCAATAGAATTGCAGTTACTCCAGATGGTAGTCTTTCTAGAAATCACAGTAGTATCAGTGGAAGTGTCTCAGAGGCATTTAGAAGTCACAGCACCAGCCACAGTGGTACCTTAAAGGGTGGTCCTTCTAGAAGCACTAGTAATAAAAGTGGAAATTTTGCAGATATTGAAGACACCACAGAGACTAGTATTTCTAGAGGTCATAGCCATGGCAGTAGCAGTCACAGAACCCACAGTAGCAAGAGTGGGGATAACCTAGAAGACAGCTTTTCTAGAAGTCCAAGTAGTGGCGTCAGAGGCATCTCAGATTATCTTTCTAGAAGCCAAAGCAACAGAAGTGGTGGTATGACTGACAGTGTATTTGCCAGAACCCAGAGTGGTACAAGTGAGGGTGTACAAGAGGGCAACTATTCTAGAAGCCAAAGCCATAGAAGTGTAGGATTTTCACCATCCAGCTTTTCCAGAACCCAAAGTGGAGAAAGTAATGTTATCCCCAGAACTACCCATACTAGAGAACTGAGCTCTGAAAGCAGAAATATTCCAGAGGGCGGTCATTCTAGAAGCCAAAACAGCAGAAGTGGAGACTTAACAGATACCAGTTTTGCTAGAAGTCACAGTGGTGGAAGTGAAGGTGTCTCAGAGAGTAGTTTTTATGAAAGCAACAGTGGTAGCAGTGCATCCTATATAGTAGGTGATCTTTCTAGAAGCCAGAGTGATGAAAATGAATTTCACAGCAGGCATGGCAGTGAAGGTTATGCTGAGGCTGCTATTTCCAGAACCAGAAGTGCTGAAGATGGTGGGGTACCAGTGGGTGGCATTCTTAGAAGTCAGAGTGGGGCAAGCAGGGACAGTTCAGGGGGCAGCTTTTCTAGAAGCCAGAGTGATGAAAATGAATTTCGTAGCAGTGAAGGACATGCTGAATCTGTTGTTTCCAGATCCAGAAGTGCTGAAGATGTAGATGGTGGAGTTCCAGTGAGTGGCTTTTCTAGAAATCAGAGTGGGGTAAGCATGGACAAATCAAGAGAAGGACATCTTTCTAGAAGCCCGAGTGATAAAAATGAGTTTCATGGCAACCGTGGCAGTAAAGAATATGCTGATCCTGTTGTTTCCCGAACCAGAAGTGCTGAAGATGGTGGGGTTCCAGTGGGTGGCATTTCTAAAAGTCATAGTGGGATAAGCAGGGACATGTCAAGAAAGGGACACCTTTCTAGAAGTCAGAGTGATAAAAATGAGTTTCATGGCAAGTGTGGCAATAAAGAATATGCTGACCCTGTTGTTTCCCGAACTAGAAGTGCTGAAGATGGTGGGGTTCCAGTGGGTGGAATTTCTAAAAGTCATAGTGGGATAAGCAGGGACATGTCAAGAAAGGGACACCTTTCTAGAAGTCAGAGTGATAAAAATGAGTTTCATGGCAAGTGTGGCAACAAAGAATATGCTGACCCTGTTGTTTCCCAAACTAGAAGTGCTGAAGATGGTGGGGTTCCAGTGGGTGGCATTTCTAGAGGTCAGAGTGGAGTAAGCAGGGACAAGTCAGTAGAAGGCAATCTTTCTAGAAGCCAGAGTGATGAAAATGAATTTCATGGAACTGGAGAATATGCTGAACCTGTTGTTTCCAGAACCAGCAGCACTGAAAGCAGTGAGGTCCTAGTGAGTGGTATTTCTAGAAATAGCAACAGGGCCAGCAGAAATAGCTCCCAGGATAGCTTTTCTAGAAACCAAAGAGGCCAAAGTGGGGGCTTTGCAGACACAGTCTTCACTAAAGCCCGGACTGAAGGGAGCCAAGAGGGCAGTCTTTCAGGAAACCCCAGTGATACAAATGCAGCCTCTACAGTGGGTGACATTTCTAGAGGTCCAAGCAGTGGAGGCAAGGATGCCTCACAGAGGAGCAGTTCTAGAACTCCTAGCATCAGAAGTGCTGGCTTAACAGACAGTGTCTTTATGAGAACTCCAAGCAGTGCTGATCAAGAGGTTCAAGAGGAACTAAAGTCAAGAATTCACAGTGGGGCAAGAGAAAGTAGTGAGACTAGCTTTTCTAGAAGCCAAAGCAACAGAAGCAGAGACCTTACAGATAGTGTTTTTGTTAGAACTCACAGTGGTACAAGTGAAGGTGGCCTTTCTAGAAGCCAGAATGATGAAAATAAAGGCTTCATAGAAGCTAATGTGTCTAGAAGTCACAGTCATGGAAGTAGAGGATCTGCAGAATCATTTGTTTCCACAACCCCCAGTGATGAAAGTGGAAGTATCCCAGAGAGTGCCCTGTCTAGAAGCCACAGTGCTGGAAATAAAGGCATCTCAGAAGACAGTCTCTCTAGAAGCCAAAGTAGTAGAAGTGGAGGATTTGTAGGCGGTGACCATGCAAGAGGCAACTGGAAAGAAAGCAAAGAAAGTGATAGCAGTGTAAGTGGCAGATGTGCAGATGACAAAAGTCATAGGGAGGCAGATAAAGTTGTTTTAGAGTCTGGTCTTTCCAGAAGTAGAGGTACATCAGTGGATAGCTTTTCTAGAAGTCACAGTGATGAGAGTGCAGGTCCTGTGGAGACATCTACTCCTATTTGCCTCCGCAGAAGAAATGAAGGTGCTATGGGACATAGCCTTTCCAGAAGCCACAGCGGAAACAGTGGGAGCTTTAAAGCAGCTGAGTTCTGCAGAAGCTCCAGTGAAGTAAGCAGAGGTGCTTCAGAGGCTAGTCTTTCTAGAAGCAGCAGCAAAGATAATGAAATTTCCTCAGAGGGCATACTTTCTAGAAACTACAGCTATAGATGTGCAGTTGAGTCACACCCTTGTGTTTCTAGAACTGAAAGTAGTGAGTCAGAAGCAGTTCTAGAAGGCGGCCTTTGTAGAACCCACAGCTTAGGAAGTGGAAGGGCATCAGGACCTGGAATGTATAGAAGCCAGAGTAGTGAGAGGGAAAATATGTCAGAAGCTGGTTTCTCTAGATGCTACAGCAGTGGAGGTGAAGAGGCCTGCATAGACAACCCATATGCAAGCCCAACTGGTAAACAAGAAGGCTTTCCAGAAAGTGGTCAGTGTGAACACATAACTGTCTCACATTCACACAGTGCTACAGATGAAGGCGTTTGGCAGAGTGGTAAAACTGGAGGTTTAGTGGAGGGAAGCCAGAGTGGTGAGCCAAGTCCTGTCTGCATGATCTATGAGCTTTCCTCTGATGAGCATCACCATCCACCATCTGGTGAAATAGCCTACTATGTTGAGTCCAGCTCCATGGAGTAGGTGCCTCATGCACACACAAATGGGATCCAGATATCTTCTTCTAGAAGTCCCGGACCACCCATTGTCTCATAGACCATAGATGAGAATCCACATTCAACCTTCTACTATCAAGATTAACAGTTGGAAACAGGATTTTTTGCAGGCTTGAACATGCAACTTTCTTTGTTATGATTTGTGGGTTCAAACACAGAAGATAACTCGAGTCCTTCTGGTAGTATACTCTGTGGTGGGGAATACCAATAGTGCAGCTATTGTTTTAATAATTAATTGCAAGAAATTGCAAGAAAACATTAGCTAACAGCCGTCTTTTGACCAGTATTATAAACAGTGTCTTTTTGTTCTCATTTCCGTCTTTTATCCAATCTCTTAATATGCAGATAATTCTGGGCTTTCCTTTTTAGGAAAAACAAGGGGTGTGATGCTCTGCAAGGGGTTCTTTTGTAGGATTAGTTGGTAGCTGTATCGTTTTGTCTCTACATGAGCAGAGACTGGTGTTGGGTGTTGCATATCCTTTTTACCCTAGAAAATTATATCCATAGATGAAAAGGTGTTCTCACTGCCAAGAGCTATGGAGTCCAGCATTAGGGACTTGGGTTATGAGATGTGGTTTGAGCATTGGACTATGACTGTGGAGACCAGGGTTCGATTCCCAGCTCAGTCATAAAACCCACCGGGTGACCTTGGGCAAGTCACATGCTTTCAGCCTCAGAGGATGGAAATGGTAAACCTACTCTGAACAAATCTTGCCATGAAAACCCCATGATAAATTCATCTTAAGGTTGCCATAAGTCATAAATTGACTTGAAGGCACACAACAACAACAATCCCAGTCTAGCTTTGGACCTACTGGCCGGGCAGGCTGCAAGAATCCAACCTTTTAGGTTTCTGTCTGTGAAACAGAAATGTTAATGACTCAGGATTGCTGTGAAACTAAATGAGGAATACAAAATGACATGCATTTATACTTATTTAATATAAATATGTTATTTATATTTAATCCCTATTGAAATCAAAAAGGCAAATTAGTTATAAGTGCTATTGGTTTCAGCTCTGCTGCTTCTGCTGTTTTGGCATCATTGATTGCATTTCTGGTTCTCCTTTCACTCTCATCAATTAATTAAGGGGAGGTCTCCACCAAGTCAGAATTCATATAGTGAGTAAGCGTCACAACACTATGTAGACAGTCAGATTTCTCTGTGTAATGGTGATAATTATGTCAGTAAAAGCAATTGAAAATGGAGGATGAAGATGTTAGGACCATGGTGCTTTGATAGGATGATCTTATCCAATCAGGGATCACACAGTGAATAGGATTGTGGAGAACCACATACATGTAGAGTATACGTTGCAGACAGTCAGATATGACTATCTGATAATGTCACTGCAATAATATGATGATAGCAAGTGTGGAAATCCAAATGGAATAGGTAAACGTTCTCAAAAGCAGTGCCAAAAATCACTAGAAAGTGGAAGAATTTTTCAACTGCTAACAATTTTTCTTTAAAATGTGAGTAGTCTTGGCTCAGCCCTAGGCACATGTAAACCTTCCTTGGACTAGGGCCTTTATGTTCTTGGTAGTTCTGTACATATGATTAATAACCCAGCAACTTAGTTCTGTTTAGTCCCATTCTAGTCCATTGGTAGGAGATGAACTTTGCAAAGGAGATGAGATGGAGAAGTCTTTTACTGCAAATACCATGTCATCCTGCATCCCACTTCCACTTGATCTCTTGGCTTTGTATAGTATTAACTTCTCTCTATGCTGCCATGAAGGCAATAAGGTTCACATAGCTCCTTTTATTTTTAAGGAGTAGAGGAGGAATAGACATGTAGTATATCCTCTTCCTGGTGTTACTTCTGCCTGTAAACTGGACTCAACATAATGTTGGAAATTCAAGATAGCTAAGGCTACACACTTAACTAGGAAGACATCCCATTGACTACAGTAGTACATGCCCCTGAATAAACAAATAAACATTAATAGGATTGCATTCTAGAAGAAAGCTGGAGGCAGAGGGCAGGATCCACATACACCTGACACAGATAAGGGCAAGGAGAAAAATATCTAAGTAAATGATTACTGACATTGAACATGTCACATGAAATCAGTATCAATAAAACATGATATGAAAGATTTCAAGTGGGGAGAGGGAGAAGGCAAGATTGTGGAAAGGGAAACCATCACAGATAGGATCTTCAAAGAAACAGTAAGTAGGAGGTGTTTCAGGTTTGGACACAGAACCAGACACTAGTCCTTTATGCTGGTCCATTTCTTACGTGAAGATTTTGCCACCACGGTATACATTGCAAATAAAAACCAGATGTCACAGTCAAAAGTCAAGTAGGAAAGGTGAGGCTAGATGCTATTCCCCTGGATTATTTATTGGTATTTGCTATTTTAATACAATAAACAATGCAAATATATTTAAGTTATTTTGATCCTTCAGACATGCTGCTTAATTTCTCCTTTTGGGGGCCAATAAATATATATCCTACACTAGTGCGGCACTTCTGTATTTTGGGGTCTGAATTTGCATTCAGCTTGCACTATAGCAACCTTGCTGCCATTATATGAGAATACTAGAGATGCTCAAGAGGCTTGTGCTAATTGTATCAGTAAATATGGGTGGATGCCCATGAGACTAGACCATTTTTATTAAAAGTTATAGTTCATATATGTAATACATCTTCCCTGCTAGAAGAAGAGGTGAATGTAGTACACACTAAAGAAAACATGGACCTCCCATGTGCAGTATTTTTAAAAGCACACTGAATAACCATCTGTTGGAGCTAGTGTTTGTATACTCAGTGGTGACTGGTTGTTTCCTATGTTAGTAAGATGGTGAACCCACTCCAGTTTTTCATCTTAACTTGAAAGGAACTGTCCAAGGAGCTGAATTCTATCCCCCCAAATAGGCTTAACATTTTAGCTAGCTTCTTTAAAGTTTGGACAAAAAGCCAGACTTGGTTCACCTCGGATGTGGGAGCCCCATCACTATGTATACTCAATTCTCTGAGAATGAGAAGATCAGATTCCACTTCTAGTAGGACATGTTCTCAGTTTTGTTTGCTCATGGTTAAGAAAGCCAGGTCTGGATTTTCTATCAACCCCCTATACACCAAATATATCAAGATTTTTTTAAGTGTCTTCATCCAGACAAAGACTGAGAACCATCACAATAAATGTATCACTGTTTCTTTGTCCTTTGCTCTCATGTAGGTTACATGTTATCAAGTTCATTGAGAATCCTGTCATTTAAGGTTGCCTACTTGTCTTTTTTCCTGTCTTTCCATTGCAATGTATTTATATATGGCTGTATTAATAAAGTATTAGGCTATTTAAAAAGAAAAAAAGTAATTCATTCCTGCAAAAATGTCTAATTTTGTTGTAAACAATTCCCCTTATATTCCACCAAGAAAATTATGGCATATGCCTTTGCACAGTGGTTTGAAAAAACTTTATTGATCTAAACCAGGGGTGGGAGTCATAGTTCTCCAGGTGTTGTTGTATGACAACTCCCATCAGTCCTAGCTTGCATAGCCTGTGGTGGGGAATGCTGGGACTTATTGTCAAACAGCACCTAATGGACCACATGTGTGCCACTCTGATCTAGAGCAAGTAGTCATTTAAAATTCCACCCATTTCTATGCTCAGAGTACTTCAGGATTACCTACTATAATAAATCTTTGTATGTCAGATATCTCTTATTTCAAGGAATGTTTTGGTAAAATAACACACATCTAACTGGGAAGGTTGTCTGAATGCTCAAGACACAATGGTTTTATATAGGATGATGTAAAAAAATCACACTAAAACTGCTGCTATTCTAGTACTTGCAGATCAAAATCCCCATCTCGCTACCTGGATTTTACTGTGATCTTATGTTGTCACATTTAACATGGCTTTTATTTATTTATTTTTAAAAAGTACCCTTATATGTGTTCACTTTTTTATTGACATGTTATGTAGCTATTTCAAAGGCTTTCAGATTTTTATATTTCTCTTTCCTGTCTATATTTCACAGGGTTAGCAGGCGGAAAGTTCACAAAGTCCACTTCCCACACCAAGGCAATGCCTCCACCCATTAAACCATATCAATGATTACACAACTCAGCTTCTCCCACCTCCACACCCACTACAGACAAAGTAGGCCTCTTCACCTACTCGGTTCGTGCAAACAAGAACTTAGGTGGCATGCATCAATATGTGCCCAATTAAAATTTCCCTTGAGATGGCCCAAGGATGCATTGAGAAAGAATCTGAGTTTGTTCAATACCTCATTGTTGCACTTCAAGCTGAGGAAGAATTGTTTCCTGGCCTTGCCCTGCTGCAGCGCTAGGGCTTTGCTAGTTGAGTCCTGAGGAAACATTTTCTCTCCAACAATGCTGCCCTCTCTGTGGACATTACTAGACATGGCTTTTGAACCACAGTTTTGAACTGGGGAATGTGGCTCTGACTCATAGCTGCCCTGTCTCGAACCACCTCTTTTCATTCACTGGTTTCCCCCATGCAATTGTGCAATTGTGCAAGTCCCTAAGTGCAAAAGGTCACTCCCAGAGCAGTTGCATGATTGCCAGACACGTGGTGTCACTGTCCCCTTCTTCCCCTGTCCCCCCTCGCTATTCTAAAGTGCCCCTATTACCTTTCTTATTTTTTCTATTTATTTATTTTCTTTCTTTTTACTTTTAAAGACTTAAATTGTGGCAGGAGAGCTCCAGAATTGCATGGAAGAATAGGGAAAGAAGCATGATGGGCAGGACATAAGAAGGGAGATGGGGTTAAGGGAGAGGTCTGGAAGAGACAGGGATGGGAACTGCAGCCCCAGTCATGCAATTGGGAGAGTTCCAGTGATGGCTGACTGGAAAGCAGTATGTTCCTATTTATTATTACTTGCGTGACCACTGAGAGAAAGGAGCTGGTGTGAAAGAGTCCTGTATCTTCTCAGAAGCAGGTCCCATTGAATTCAGAGAGTTGTATCGCTAACTGAATGTGTACAGGGAATTAGCCATGTAAATTTTCACTTATCCTGCCCTTCCAACTGGTGCAACAGACAACTGGTGATATTACCCAGAAAATTATTGAATAAAATCGAAACAGAGAATCATACAGTTGGAAGAGACCTCAAGGGACACCCAGTTCAACCCCTGGCCATGCAGGAAAACATAATCAAAGCATTTCCAACAGATGACCATCCAGCCTCTGTTTCAAAACCTCTAAAGGAGGCTCAAAGGGAGCACATTCCACTGCTAAACAGCTCTTACTATCAGGAGGTCCTCCTAATGTTGATGTGGGATCTCTTTTCCTGTAGTTTTAATCTGTTTTTCTAGGGTTTATTCTCTGGAGGTGCAGAAAACAAAATAACCAAACTGAGCTCCCTAAGGGAGCATGGTTTGGAGCCCTTTCGCCCTTTTTGTTGCCCTCCTCTGAACATGCTCCAGCTTGACAACCTCCTTCTTGAATTTTGGTGCCCAGAACTGGACACAGTATTCCAGATGAGGCCTGACCAAAGCAGAATAGAGTGGTACTACTACTTCCCTCAATCTAGAAAAATATTGCAAGAGGCGTCTTTCCAGGCAGAAGGAAAAATGCAGTTGAGATCAGGGAGAGACAAACAACAAGAGGGTCAAAAGGGCAAATATGATGAAAAGGCTCTACAGATCTGACTCACCAGTGTTATGTTGTTTTCTCAGTGTGACATTCTATTCAAGGGAATTTCCAGTTGTGGCCAAACAACAAGAACGGTTTCCCTGGCAATGCAGCTTTCCATCCTTCCAGGTATTTGGCCGCTTCTGGGAAGGCTTTGAGCCAACAAAGAGCCTGCACTGAATAGGTTGCATTCTTTTCCAGGGAAGGTGAGCAAGTCTTCCTCATGAAGCTCTCAGACAACAGCTTTTAAAGCTTGCTTCACAAGAGAGCAATAACATACTTGAACTTGAACATGGTTACCTGTTTTGTACTACAGTGCCCATAATCCCTTTCCTCCCAAGCTCTTCTCGTAGAATGGCTAACATTTACTTTGATGAGAAAAATAAAGAAAATAAAACTCCATGCCTGGGGATACCGTTGGAGTAGAAGTAGATACTTCCCTGCACCAGGATGGCCTAGTTTCTACAGATCACATCTGGAGTGTGCCTGTATACACTGCACACAATATGCTCCATGTGCACCTGTTTGTGCACATACCCCTTTAAATGTACGAAGAAGCCCTGCAGTATCCAGGGCTATGAAGGACAAAAGGAGGGAAGGGGATTATATTTAAAAATAATGACATTCAGAAGCATTAGCAAACATGGAAAGTAGTGCAGAAGGTAACTGGAAGCAAAGGAGAAGTGAGCTCCAGTAGCTTTAAGAACAGCAGATTAGAGGGCATTTCTTAAGCAATACCTCTGCATGAAATCTTCCACCCACTGAAAGTCTCCTTATCTACAAACAACTGAACCAGTAAAAAAGACTCCAACCCTCCCCTGCTTCTGGATACTTTGGAGAGGTACATAGTGCATTCAGTAATCCAATTTGCTGATAATCTGGAAAAGGTGCATGACCATTACTGCCTCATTCCTCCTCCCCATTCTGCTTAGCCTTCCTCGCTCTGATGTCTGCCAGATATGCTAGACTACAACTCCCATCATTTCCGGACAGTACAAGGAAAGCTCAGTCTTTGACAATGGAACATCTCAGTCTGACAAAGGAACATTAACACATGTGTAGACAGCACCCTCTAGCCCTGTGAAGGAGAAGTTCCCATTTTTCACCAGAGAACAATGCAGAGCTTGTACTGGAGAGCTGCTTTCTGAAATGAAAGATGGGGGGCGGGGGTTGAACCAAAGGATTAATGGCTAAGCTTTGAATTGCATCTGTGAAGATGAAGGGGTGAGGCTGAGGAGCTGGTGAAAGAGAGAACAAATATAAAGCTGCACTTCAACAAATCAAATAAACTGAAGGCAGAGAGGAAAGGAACTGTGAGATAAATGGGTACACCAGAAATCAGCACCAGATAATCAAGTTAAGATACTCGAACTAGTGTTGCACATAAAGCAATGTTGCATATTGTGGTTGCACATTGCACATCGCATGGTGGGACCCAGAGCTGAATTGCACAAGAAAACAAAGCAGAAATGGAGTCAGAATGTAGTGGCTTTCTTCATGCCTTACCACATGAAGTCGTAATGCTTCAGTTCTCTTCCCACAAGAAATAGTCCTCAAAACAAGTCTTTTGTCAAACAGATTTTCCCAGCTTTGAAGATTGTCTCCCACAGAAAGAGAACTTAAGCTCTAGGACATCATGAGGTAAAGCACAGAGAAAGCCACTATTCTCCAACTCCATTTCCACTTTGTTTCTCATGTGTAAGACTCCAATTCATTGGCATGTGTTGTGCAATACTGCTATTCTTCATGGGGGTTGCATGGTGCTGGCATCATGTATCTAAACCTGCGTATTTTTATGCTATGCTCAGGAGATGTTGGATTACATCCAAAGGGTGCTGTAAGTTGCTGAAAAAAGGACAGTTTTTGAGGGAGGGACTACACGTTACAAAGTAACCACAAAACAGGGATTCCACCCAGGGAAATTAGTTAATATGGTGAGGAGTAGAACAAGTCAGTTGCAAGAAAGACTTGCATCTGGATAAATGTTTTATCAAGGCTTGGGCAACCTGCAGGCCTCCAAACGTTTGAAACTGCCATCAGCCCTAGACCCATCCACACTAGAGAATTGTAGCACTATGATTATACTTGAACTGTCATGGCTCCATCCTATGGGATCCTAGGATCTGCATTGTGTAGGAGGGGACTTGAGAACCCTCAGCCAGGGAGTTCATCTGGTGCCTCTGAGCAAACTACAAAGCCACACATATGACTCCATAGGAGGCAGCCATGCCAGTTAAAGTGGAATTGTAATGCTATAATTCCGTTGCATGAATAATCAGTTCTGCTAGTGAAGAGGAATAGTGAGACTTGATATCCGGTTGTATCTAAGAGCCTCAAATTGCCCACCCTTGGCCAAACCTTTCCTCTCTTGACTGATGCCCTTCCACATCTCCTTCCTTCTCAGTTTGTTGGTGTTTTCCTGAATATTATTCCACTTCCAAAACCAGAAATAAACCCAGCTAGAGAGGCACTGTTGGAAACAACTCCTCTTTTTGCTCATGGAGCCTTCCCTACACATGACCTTACTCAAGTCTTCCCATGACCATGAAGCACAGGAAGGTGATTGGGTCAGATCACATTCCTGGTGCATCTCACCTAGAGTTATCTCCTCTGACTGGCAGGCTGTAGGCAGAGATCTTCCACAGTAAGTGTTGTGTGGGATCCTCTTCACAGGAAACACCAAGGACCAAAGCTAGAACCTTCAGCATCCAAAGTCCTCTGTCACTTAGCAAGACACATGTTTGGAAAGAACTGGTTTCAGTGGGAAGAATCTGTGCTTGAAGTGTGTACATCCCCTCTACAAAAAAGGAGTGTGGAGGCATGATGCTAAGGATTCCCTATTTTTAAATAAAATAAATAAATAATGTTGAGGGTACATAGGTGTACTGCTATAGACAGCTGAGTCAAATAACTTTAGTTTCATCCATATTGTTGGAAGAGAGACACATCAGCTTAATGTTCTGTGCCTGAATTCCCTTGGCCCAGTCAATGGACGTTATCACACGGGGCCTAAAGCAGAAAGAATCCACACCCAATCCCATCCTATTGCGGGTTTTTTCCCGTGTGTTCACACGACGTCGCACAGAACCCCGTCCCAACCCCGTCCCAATGCGCCATCATCCCCGTTCTTTTGCATGCTGGTTTCTTGGGGAATTACAATTGCGCGACCAGAATGATACCACAATAATACTGCTTTCGCCGTATGTCTGATCATGAGATACGTATCGTGGAGCATTTCCCCGTCATGACCCATGGTTCCCCGCGCTATTTCCCATGGATCTGTGAGGAAGCATCTTATGACGTGTACTTCCTGTTTTGATTGGGCAGCAAGAACATCCTTGCTGGGTTCTGGAAGGGATCTTCTCACTTGTGTGTGAACGGCAGATACGGTTCCCAGGAGCGCATCTATCGCGGTTTCGTTAATTGCGCAATGATGCTAGTTGCGTCTGATAGCCATTTCCGTCTTGTGGGGTCTATACCGGTATAGTTCTGGATTGATTCCATACCGCTTTCTTGCTGCTTTGAGACCCGCGTGTGATAATGTCCAATGTGTGTCTCTTCTCTCTTCCCTGTCCTGTTTTCTTTCTCTTTTTCTTTTTCTAATGTTGTCTTCTGTATTTTCAGTGCCATCTAGAGGCAGACATGTTCAGTACATGCATACTTAACCATACAGGAGATACAGGAGTCTCCAAGCTTCATATCCAGTCTATCTATCACCTGAAGAATGCAAACAGGCAGGCAGAAGTGTGCTCCACAGCCAGCCAGATTTCCCTAGCATAAGATATGAGAAAAGAGTTCTCTCGACATCCTTCCTCCAAGGATAGTATCAGTACTTGGCAACATTTGGTCAGAGGAGGGTTGCCATTGCCATCCTCTGAGGCTGAGAGAATGTGACTTGCCCAAAATCATGGCCATGTGTGGATTTGAACCCTGGTCTCCAGAGTCATAGCCCAACAGCCAAACCGCTATGCCACGCTGGCTGTCCTGTAATTTATATCCCACTTCCCCCCCCCCAAAAAATGGGACTCAAAGTAGCTCACAATTTTTTTTAAAAAAGACAATTACAAACATACAAAAAATGGGCATTAAAATAGAATCAAGCTATTACAGCATTAAAACAAATCACATGATAAAGGAATAAAATGCAATTTTAACAAGATAAATGTTCTTTAAAACAGTGCAGTTAGAATAATACAGAATCCCCAAGCCCATTCTTTAAAACCCTTTTGTTTTAAAAGCCTGTCTGAATAAAAAGGTTTTAGCCTGCTGATGGATATTGGGAGGAGGGAGAAAACTGCCACTGTAGACCACTCTGGGTTCCTGAGATAAAGGACAAAATGAAAATGAAACCACTTCACTGTGGGGAG
The DNA here is from genome assembly GCA_026167975.1 of Phrynosoma blainvillii. Taxonomy (NCBI): domain Eukaryota; kingdom Metazoa; phylum Chordata; class Lepidosauria; order Squamata; family Phrynosomatidae; genus Phrynosoma; species Phrynosoma blainvillii. The sequence continues at coordinate 202,230,017 of JANUYF010000002.1, read as the reverse complement.
ATCTGCACCCTATATGTCTTTTTAGAGTGGAGTACAGTGGGCCCTTGGTATCCGCTGGGGTTTGGTTCCAGGACCCACCATGGATACCAAAATCCATGGATGCTCAAGTCCCATTAAGTACAATGGATAGTAAAATGATGTCCCATATGTAAAATGGCAAAATCAAGGTTTGCTTTTGGAAATGTATATATATTTTTGAATATTTTCTAGCTGTGGATGCTTGAATCCATGGATAAAGATTCTGTGGATTCAGAGAGCCAACTGTAAACCCTTTGGGAAGAGGGAAGGACAGAAAAAGGAAGCCCAAGCCAGCCATGTTTCCTATTCCTGCTTCCTTGCTCAAATTTATGAAAGGGCTCAGAAAGGACAGAGGCAACATCATATTGCACTGAGAAAGTAGTACAACACTAGAATTTCCTGCCTCAGACTCCAGGTGTGTGCGGAGATCCATATTTTTGAGATGAATAGCATGCCAGAGAGACAAGTTCTAACTTAATCTTCTTCCTTGCCTGCTAATGTTCCAAATGAGGAGTTTGGAACATGTTTGTGTGTGTGTGTGTAAGGGGGTGTATTTAAATGTGCAGCACACATGCACACCTGAAGCTGGAAGGAGAGATACATTCCACGAAAAGCTTTGAGGCCAGATGAATAAACTGCCCCATAGTGACTAGGGGAGCTTTGTGGTTGGCATTTGATTGGATTCCACTGGCAACAAGAAAGAGTCAATTAATGAGCTTTTCCTCTCCTTTGGGTTTGGCAAAGCCCTTGGTGGGTGATCTAAACACGTTTGCTGAGAGCGCTGTAGTTTTACAGGGATCCACTCCAGTCACACCTGTGGAGCTCAAAGAAAAAGGTTTGGGGAAGTTGGGGGCTGAAGTGCTGCAAAAATCTTTTTAAACAGGGGTCATCTACAGTCATGAACCCCACTGGGTGACCTTAGGCAAGTCACACTTTTTCAGCCTTAGAGGAATGCAACGGCAAACCTCCTCTGAACAAATCTTGCCAAGAAAACCTCATGATAGGTTTGCCTTAGGGTTGGAAGTGGCCTGAAGGCACACAACACAATCTGAAGGGTGGGTTTGCAATAGTCTTCAGACTAAGTAATAAACCATTATGTATCTGAAGGATGGTGTGCTGGGCTATGACTCTGAAGACCAGGGTTCAGATCCCCACTAGACCATGGAAACTTAATGGGTGACCTTGGGCAAGTGACACACTCTCAGCCTCAAACAAAGGCAAAGGTACCCACCCACCCCCCCAAAGAAACTTATCAAGAAAACCGCATGATATGACCTTAGGGTTGCCAGCATTTGGAAATGACTTGAAGCCATGCAACAAGAGTTGACTCGTCCCTTACCTCAAGATGCTTTCCCATAAGTGAAAAGAATAGTTGCTGTGCTTTAGTGGCTAAATGGGTGATTTGTGTACTAGGAAGTCTTTGGTTTCAAACCTCAGTCCAGAAACTTCACAAAATAGCCTTTCCTAGTCACAGCTTTCCATCTGTAAAATAGAGAGAAAAGCACAGAGCAACCTCATGGGAATGATGGATAGATGAGTGAGATAATGGCCTGGTTCCTATGAGTAATCCCAAATAGAATAGACACATTGAATTAACTGTTGAATAGTGAGCAAACACCTAGATAAATCCCATTGAGTCAATGGGTCTACTCTAGCTGGGACTACCCATAGGATTCAGATTACAGTTTGTTATGTGTTTTCACCACCTACACACACATACATATTATTACTAATTGTTATTACATTATTCAGCTTTAAAGAAAGAAGGAGAGAAAAATGTCTAATAATTTCCAAGTTGATTAGAAACAGTTTGACAGCTTCTGTGTGGCTTGAAATCAAAGGTAATTCAGCTCATAAGTAGTGATTGTGTATCAATGAGTAGGAAAGTTCACACAGGCCTTCCCTGCAACAATCCTAAACTTTACTAACTAAAGCCCTGCACAAATGCAGACATTTGCATTTGTCATTTTAACTCGCTCCCCTTTCAAACACACCTAGAAAATCTGTGCTGACAGATGCACATATATTACTTTTACATTTCACATGCTTTCTGTGGGGAAATGGTACTGTGATGCTGAGTTTTGGTTTGTCTTGTGTTGCTTTTTATAGCATTAAAAGGGGGAGAAGAGAGACAGTGCAGAATTAAAGCAGTTTGACACCACATTAAGTGCCATGATTCTATCCTACATAATCCTGGGATTGGTGAAATATTCAGTCTGCTCTGTCAGAGAGCTCTGGAGCCACACCAAACTACAAATCTCAGGATTCTGCAGGATAGAGCCATGGCAATTAAAGGAGAGTCAAACTGCTTTAATTCCATAGCATGGGCACACTGATGGAGTACTGCTGTGAACAGGATTACATTTTCTTTCAAGCCACCAAGACTTGTTTCCACCTCTTGGCAGCTCTTTGAAACCAATGTTCTTTTTTCCTTAGGGACGCACTTGATGCTTGGAGTGTGAAGGAGTTGGATGTTTGGGGCTGCATCAGCACTGGAGAAATAATGCAGTTTGACACCACTTTAAATGCCATGGCTCAATGCTATAGAATCCTAGGATTTGTGAGGCACTAGAGTTCTCTGACAGAGAATGTTAAATATCTCCAAAAACTAAATATCTCAGAATTCCATAGCTCTGAGTCATGGCAGTTAAAGCGATGTCAAAGTGTATTAATTCTGTAGTGCAGATGAGGCCTTGGTAGGTGAGGCATTTGCTGCTTTTGCCTACCTGCCCGTGATATTTCTTTCCTCTACTAATAGGAAGAAAGGAAGGAAGGTTGGTTGGTTGGTTGGTTGGTTCTTTCAAAAGAGGTGGAGAAAGCAGTTCCACCCAACTGGGGAAACAATTTGCATCTTTCCAGACAGGTCCAGTTGCTTGCTGGGGCATGGCAGGTAAAGGGAGCTTTGCTCTTGGCCTTATAAGGCCATCTCTTGCTTCTCTGACAGAGCGCTTGGCCTATCAAGGAAGGAATGCAAACATCCCAGCCTGAATTGCGGCTTGCAACATTTGCCAAGTCTTTTTTTTTTTTTTTAATTCAGTACGTTTAACTCACCAGGTGTACTGGCAGCAACCCATGGGCTCGGCTCTGGCATGTATTATAGTCAAAGCCACTCCTAGAAGCTCACTACCTGGCTTCCATGTGAGACTCAAATTTAGCCCAGGCCACCATGCAGCCTACATTTTTAGTCCTAATGAAACCAAGGGTAAACTTCCTGGGCATTTTGGATTTTTTTCTTAAAAGTGTGGGAACTGGACACTGTTCCCTGGTTCCTCTCATAAACATTTCCCTGGATGAGCTGATTCCACATTACAACAACACCTTTGGTTCATGCTATATGCCAAGACAAGACTACAGTGCTCAGAATCCCCCAGCCAACATGGCCAAGGCTATTTCAGTTCAAAAAATCTGGAAGCTTCAGTTCCAAAAAGGTCACTTTTCCAAGCTCTAACCAGGACAAACTTGTATGAGCAATCTCTTAGCTCAGGCCACTTTTTCCTATGCTGCTTCAATTTTTGGTTTTGCAGGATAGTGTGAAGGGGGGGGTCCCTTCTTAGTTCTGTGTGGTGGGGGGGAAAGCGGGGTTAATGTAGTAAGCCATTGCTGCTTACCAGTAACCAGCCACCCCATTTCCCCATATGATGATCACCAGCAAAGCTGTGACCCAATTGCATTAGAGCAAAATTAACAGGCTGATGTTTTGTTCCATTCTCAACCCAACCATACTCATTGTCCTCTCTCAAGGGCTGGGCAATCTCTTGGGCACTAGGTTTGCTGGCAGGCTGGTTAATGGGTAAAGTCAGATAGGAATACAGGTTATGCATCTAGCCACCGGTGTAAAGGCAGAGAGCAGTATTCTACCAAGCTTAGGACAGGCAGAAAGTTTGGTAAGAGAAAGAACCATGTATTCCTGCAGTTTTAGAAATCCCTTCACCACTGTGGCTTTTGTGGGATGGCTGTGTTAAATGTGCTACCAACAACCAAATGCCAACAAAACCTCACATAAGTCTTCTTCTTATGTCCTCTTTTCAGAGTTTGGAAAAGTTACTATTTGGACTTTCGCTCCCAGAGTCCCCGAGGCTAAATGAGCAGTGTGGTATAAAAAGTAACTTTTTCCAAGCTCTGGTCTTTTCATACGGACCTTTTCATATAGATCTTTCTACTTGCTACATCAGAGGGCAATGGGGGGGGGGCATAGAAGAAGAGACCCACTGTAAGGAACTGAGGCAACCATGGGTTTAGATGGGCAGTGCCTACAGTCTGTCTGACATTTCAGCACTACACTGAAGCAGAACAGAAGAGTGCTATGTTTGAAAAGGTGAAAGATGTCCCCTGTCCACCCAGGAGTTTCCGTTTAAAAAAAGAAGAGGAGGAGGAAGAGGAAGAGGGGGGGTCTGCATATTATATCTGTGCTATATTGTTATAGCAGTTTCATCCCATTTCTATGCCCTGGCTCCGTCCAATGAGAACTTGGGATTTGTAGTTTGGGGAGGGACATAGAATCCTGTGGGATTTGTAGTTCAGAGGACTAAAGCCCCCCTAACAGATACCCCTATGTACCTAACCAGGCTATAAATCCTAGGATTCAGTGAGATCATGCCATGATAGTTAAAGTGAGATGAAAGCAAGACAATATTTACAGTGTTGATATGCAGTGAAAAAACAGCACAGCAATCCTTTGCTGTTTTCAAGAAGATGTTGAAGCCTACTGAATGGGTACCTTCCAAATGCCCCAGTTTGGAAGGGAAAGTCCTGATTAATCTTCTATCTTCCCACTTTTTAAGCTGCTTTTAAAATGTCCCAGTTTCAGTCTCCTCCTCCCACTTTGCCCCTTTGTCCTCAGCTTATTCCAATTGCTGCAAATTGAGTTCAAAGTGCAAAAGTAGCTTGCCTTCAACTAACTCAGCAGGGATGAGAGGAGAGGAAGGAGTGGGAGCTTGCCATTCCCAGTAGGTTTGAGCAAAAGCAAACTCCTGCAGCCGTTCCTAGTTTGTTCATTCTTCTTCATCAATACCTTTTTGCATCTCGACTACACTCTGATGTTGCTTGGCCACATGTGTCCACATTTTAATCTGTAGAATACTGGAGGATATGGAGTCCATAGCGAAAGCAATGCTGCAAAATTCAAGTGTGAGATTCTATCCACTCTGGCTGTCATGGAATCTTGCTTCTGGCTGAATTGCAGTGTGTGTGCTTTGCTCTTCCAGCTTTGTAGCTGACATATACACATACATACAACTGAAAGATGGGTGCCCACAAGTCAGCTTGCCTGTACATGTCACGATTCTGAAGCAACATGGCCAAGAATTTCAGAGGAGCCGGAAACTTTGTTGTTGTACTGCCAGGATTCAGCCATATCATCCTGGAAGAAAACCTCAGGTTCGGGCTTGTCTAATTTCACGGTACCCACTCTCCCATCACTCCATGTCTGTTTTGGAAGGGAGGGAGGAAAAATTGCTGCCTTTAAAAGTGGTTGCTTCTAGATTGTGACTCCATGGGCAGGGGCTTGTGTTTCATGTACAGTGCAACCTTATCCAACTTTATGTCCTCTTAGGTGCATTGGACTACAACTCCTAACACCTCAATAGGCTGGTCTCACAAAGGATGATGGGAGTTATAGTCCAATACACCTACAGCTCACTGGTTTAGCAAAAGCTGGCCTAGTGCATATCAGGCAGTCCTCTCTCCTTTCCCCCCTCATACAAACACCCTCTCCCTGTCTCTCTCTCACATACTGGTTGTCTCAAAAACACAAGGAATTTCCACCAGATGCCAAATAACATTGGCCTAAATCAGGGTTGGGCAAGATGTGGCCCTTGATGTTCCTGAGAGCCCTAAGCCAGTGTAGCCTGTAGTGAAGAAAGCTGTAAAATCAGCATCTAGAGAGATCTTGTAGCAGATGCATCTGAGGAACTAGACTTTAGTCTACAAAATCTCATGCTGCCAACTTCTTTCTTTCAGTTAGTCTCAAAGGTGCTACAAGATCTCTTTAACAGTGATGAACGTTGTTTTTGTTGTTGTCATGTGCCGTCAAGTGGAATTTGACTTATAGTGACCCCATCCTAGGGTATGTGTTTCTTGGCAAAATTTGTCTCTGGGATGGCGTTGCCATCATCTTCTGAGGTTGAGAGTGTGTGACTTGCCTAAGGTCACCCACTTGGGCATTCATTCCATGGTTGAGCAGGAATTTGAACCCTTCTCTCCTGGAGTCCTAGTCTTAACACTCAGACCACTGCACCATGCTGGCACTCTACCTGTGGTATGGAAGAAGGAGTTTAAACAAACACAACTTGCCCTGTTGAAGTTTTTTTGAAAAAGGTTACACCTGCCTGGCCTGTCGGATTGTTCAAGCTATAGGAGCCCTGTGCTGCTTCCTTGCACTGGGTCCCTGCTACAAGGCTCCCCAAGGCTGTCAAGGAAGGTGCTTGTGTAGGTGGCTAAAGTTTCGTTTATGCCCATGCCATGCAATAGTAAAGCAGGTCAAAGAACCTGTTCTCCCAAGGGTGGAGTGTTTTAATTGCAGGGTTTCTGGGCTCCTGCCAACAAGTGGAGGGTGAATTTAGGCAAGAGTGCCCCCAAGTGGCCATTTCAAGTTTGAAGAACAGAATCAAACTATGGTTTATGTAAAGAGATCTTGTAGCACCTTTGAGACTACATGTTAGGGCTGGAGCAGATGGGCAGGAAAAAACAGCTTGATCCTGCTTTTTCCAAAAGCAGGTTGAAACCCCGCTTCCCGTTTGGCAGGCTGAATACACAGAGCTGAATATGCAAGGCCAAATACACAAGGCAGTCTGAATACGCACAGCCTGACTGCATGGTGGGAAGCCATGCTATTGAATTTTTTTGTTGTTGTTGGGGGGAAGCAGACGGGCGGCACAGGGCCGCCCCAGGAAGCTGCAGATTGGGGCCGACGTAGCCACACTCCTCGGCCCCGTGGCGCAGCTTCACACACACACCCTTCATCCCATTTCCCTCTGTTTGTGTATGTTGTAATTACTTCCATTGGAGTTTTCACACTTTCATTTCTTTGCTTTGCCACAGCCCACACTGACATTGGGGCATTTATATGCACGCACAAAGACGCACATTTTCCCTATTGAGTTGGACTATTCCAACTTCTTTTTGTTCCAGGTTTTAGCCCTGGAGCATGGTTTTGGTCCAGTTTCCAGCTGCTTTCAAGGCGTGCATCGACACAATGTCCTGCCTTCAAAGTGGCTGGAAACGGCTTTATTTTGCCCATCTGCTTCACCCTTTAGGCTCAAAGGTGCTACAAGATCTCTTTACATACTGATTTTACAGACTAACATGGCTATACCTTTGAATTCTAATTGATGGTAATCCCATTAAGCAGGATACATGAAGCATCAACCTCAGATGCACAGAGGATGCCATTCAAATGAAGAACACAAATCAGGAAAACAGAGATATACATAGTTTTCCAGACAGTGCTCTTGCCCTAAGATTACTCTCCTTTGCACTGAGGACTGGAGACCTGGATCAGGTCCTGAGGTTTGGGTTTCATGGTATAGTTGGTAGGAGAGGGCTGGGCTGGGCAGAGCTCCCTTTTGGCTTTCTTGTACAGCTCTGAGTAGCTCCAAGTGTACTTCTCCTCCCATAGCTTAATTATGTCTTTAAGAAAAATACCCAGCTTGCCCAAATGAACATTCAAAAGCCTGGGCCAGGACATGGCAGAGATGAATTAATATGTTGATTGGGAACTGACTTTGAATAGCAATGGCGTTTGAATTCCAGCATGTGTATGCAAAATAAGCAACTTAGAATATTCTGATTTGCATAGATGCACATTTTTAACTTTCCAGGCCCAAAGCACAGTTTTGTTTTGTTTTTATGGCTGCAGACTTTGAATTAATTGGATGCAGCATATAAACAGTTCTAAATATTGCAAGGAGAAAATACTACTGGGGAAGGAAATTTGACTGTGCAAGACTAGAGCCTTCCAAAACAAAAAAAGCCTTTTTGTAGTTTCTTGCAGGGTCTTTCAGAACCTTAAAATTAACAGATCTATTGTGGCATAGGTGTCTGTAGACAACATGAAGTGCTGTCCTCAGTTGGCAGAGTCTACTGCCCACCCACCTCCATTGTTCATACTTTTAACATCTTCTCTGGAGAACCTGTTCTACTTGCTTTCATGTTACACATGTTGAGTTACAGATTGAATATAGTTAAATAAAACTGTTCTAATTTGAACAACATTATTTCCTTATAAAGTGTTAAAATATGAGTACAGCCAGCCCTCTGTATTCATGATTTTTTTTAATCCATGGATTCAAGCACCCATGGGTTCAAAGTATTTTTAAAAATGTATAAATTCCAAAAAACAAACCTTAATTTTGCCATTTTAGATAAGGGACACCATTTCACTATGGAGTTTATCACACGGGGGAAATCCCGTGCGGAAATGGGGCTTTATATTAAACAAAACCCGCAAAAGTGGGTGTTTTTTCAGATGACGTCGCTGTTAAAAGGAGGTTAATCCGAATGGAAATTAGACAAAAACTGCTTCTTTTTACTTTTGGAAGATCCTGAAAGTAAAAAGAAGCAGTTTTTGTCTAATTTCCTTTCAGATTAACCTCCTTTTAACTGCGCTGGAGTTTATCACACGGGGAAATCCCGTTTATAAATTGCTTTTGCTTTTGCGGGTTTTTTCCAATTTAAAGCAGCATTTCTGCACGGGGCTCCCCGTGTGCTAAACTCCTATGTCATTGTATTTAGTAGGACCTGAGCATCCACAGATTTTGTTACCCATGGGGGCGAGGGGTTCCTGGAACCAAATCCCAGTGGATACCAAGGGCCCATTGTACATGAATTTGAAAACTAAATAAACAAATTATTTTTATTCATATGCTTCATTGAGGGAGGGTGGTTTCCAGGAGTTAAAAGTTTGAGTACCACTGTAGTATGTTAGTGTTGCGTGTGTTTTATTCATAGCGTGTGTGATAAATTTGATTAAAAAAATAATAGGGGGGAAATCCTCAAATTGAGTGTTAAAAATCTAAACAGAAGGTTGGGATCTTTTTTTTTTTCCATATGTGGTATACTTGGGATGAGGCTGAGGGATATTTGGACTTTGATTCATAAAATGATGGAGAACATTTAAAAAAACACACACACCAAAAATGCAGTTGAAACCAGAGCGCTTTCCACTTGGAATATTGAGGTGTGCCTTGAGGACTGAAGGCCAAGTTAAACAAATGAGTCATTTTGGCTATAAGGGAGAGGGGAACAGACTTTTCTTCTACCTCTCCCTTTCTGCGGAAGGGATTAAGAGAAACTGCTATCAAAATGGGTGGAACAAAGGCACTCTGCACTCCAAACCTTGGCTACTTTACCTGGCAAGGGCACTGCCCCACAGTGGAGGGGCAGTGGGAACTTTGCTCCCCTCTTCCTGCTGGGGCTTGTGTGCAGCTGGGAGCTTGGCAGGCACACCCTCTGATTCAGGGCTTTCAGGTGTATGTGTACATGTGTGTGTGCATGTGTTTTGTGTGTGTAGGGAACCACCTCAGAGCTAAAGAATCTCAGATCTGAGGAGGGAGATGCCAGCTGCAAGGGCTGCCAGAGAGAGGAAACTGGAGAAGGGGAACTGAGTCAGATCAAAATTCCAAATGGAGTATTTCATTTTATTTTATTCTCCACCATTCTTCTAGTGAGTTTTTCATCACAAATTAAAGAAGAATACAGCTAGAAATACAGCTAGAAATTGCTTTGTTGTAACATTGAAGAACATACTCTCCAACATGTCACAGATGAAAAGGGAGACAGGTGTGGCCAAACAACACCTGAGTATGTTCAAGATGGCAAAAGTTAAGGAGAGGCTACACAAGTTATCTTTTGACTACTGGGAAGAGCAAGATTCTTCCCTTCCTCTCCTTCTCCCGCCCAAGTTAGTGTCATCTTTGCCTTCAAGTTTGCAGCAATGGAAATAAGATGAGGACAAGGGAGGAAAGAGGGGAAGAGAAACTGGGATATTTCAAGGGCAGCTGAAAAAAGTGGGATGAGAGAGGATACATTTGGATTATCCCTGCCAGATCAACAATTGGAGGGTATGGAATCAGTTACTACTAGGGGTAGTCTAGTGGCCAGATTACTGGGCTGTTATTTGGAAGGATACGGTTGTAATCTGCATGGAGCATGGACTGTAAAACAGTCTCCTTTCCTTCAGTATCACTGCTGACAAAAAAGGTGGCAAATTCCAATAGGCTATTTACAGAGAGATATGTGGTAGTGGTGATGATATGGCTGCATCTGCACTGCAGAATCAATGCAGTTTGACAATACTTTAACTGCTTTAACATATATATTTTTTCTGTATACTTTGCTGTGAGAAAGAAGAGTAGTTATTCCTCTTTTATTACCATAAACTCACATAAGCTTATCACACAACACTTAAAGAACGGGAACAGAAGGGAATGGAAGGGAACAGAATGGAGCAAAAATGCATTTTACTGCATGGGAGAACGCCACCAATGCCGCCGGGAGTCCCCAAGGCGTTCCCCAGCTGTTCCTAGCAGCCGATTTTGAAGAATGTCCTTCAAAAATCGACTGTCAGGAATGTCTGGGGAACACCTTGGGGGCTCCCAGAGGCATTGGTGGCATTCTCCCATGCAGTAAAATGTGTTTTTGCTCCGTCCCCTTCCCTTCCCTTCCGTTCCCATTCTTGTAAGTGCCATGTACTAGATTCTGCTAGCACAATTCTTAACAGTATTAACGTGCAGTACTAGATTCTGCTAGCACAAATACCAGATATCCTTATGGCTCAAGTCTCTTCTTCCTGCTCCTTCCTAAGGACCCTCTTTTTCACTAAAGGGGCACAAGCTAAATGCCACTCTAGCTGCAACCCTGTGTTACCTGGGAGCAATCAGCATGGCTTAACATCTGAGTAAGCACACAAAGCGTTTTGAAAAGGGGGCTTCAAAAAGGGTGGATGAGATGAAGAATATTGTGGTGACTTTAACAAAAGAAGTAAAAAGTGGGAAGCATTCGGTGGAATCTGAAGTAGAAACAAAACATATGATTCAAGATGCTCCAATGCGGTTCTTTGTTGCTAGAAATCCTTATTTATAGCATTAGAAGTCTATTCAGGATTATGAAAAGAAAATCCTCCCATACCACCATATCTTCTCTGTCAGCAGGGACCACAGGATTTTGTTTCTGGCCATCCAACATTCTAGGCACCAAAGGAGAGAATTTCTATTTTGAATGGAGTGAAGTGAAGCTGGAAAACTCTGTCTCTGCATATTTCTAGTGCATGCCTCATGGTTTTTAGTGGCATCAAACAACTAAGGAGCATGCCTGAACCTGAGGAGAGAATCCAGTGATTATTTCCAGAGGTGTCAGTCATCCATGCTGAGCAGCACACTGGGGTTGCACAATATTGCTTGCTATGTAGGACACATCAGCATGCTGTTGGCATCCAGGGAGTGCCTGCTGAGGAAAGGCACTTGCTACTGCAAGGTTTTTTCATGGAAGAGCTTGGGATTCCTGAAAATATCTCTCATTGGGATGGGGAGAAGACTAAAAGAGTAAAGCTGTGTGTCATCCAGAGCTGTGCCCATCTGTGTCATTTTTGCAAACATGGGCCGGAATTCTGCTGGTCACTCTCAATCCATTCAATCATTTCTTGAATGCACTCTGCTCAGGACCAACAATAGGATTCTTAATTTCTCTCAAATGTGTGTCTTGTCTGCTCCATTGTCCTTAAAAAATGGCTGTGGTAATAAAGGCTGGAGACTATGGTTGTAAGGTTGCAGCTACATTGCAGAATTAATGCAGCTTGACATTGGTTTAACTGCCATGGCTCAGTGCTATGGAGTTCTGGGATTTGTAGCTTTGTGAGATATTTTTGTTGGTGCCATGACAAACCACAAATCCCAGGATTCCATAAGATGGAGCCACAAGAGTTAAAGTGGTGTCAAAATGCATTAATTCTGCAGTGTGGCAGCAGCCTAAGTGTGGGAAGGCCAGTACAATATATCTCACCCTCACAAAGTTTTGCCACTGAGGGCCAAATAGTTGGGTGGCAGTGACGCCACACAAGTTCCATTGTCATCATGGCAGCACTGTGCCAGATGCAGCAGGGTAGAAACCACTTACTAATAGAGGAACAAGTCAAGAGGGACACGGGGGGGGGGGTGAATTCATCACTACTAAACATCTAAAGATCTTTAATGGAAGAGTCAGCTCCCATTCATTCCCACTGGGAATTCAGACCAGTCCTATTTGCACAGTCCTACTCTTTCCTGTGGAATAGCCACTTGCAACAGAATGTTGGAGGATCAGTGAGGACATTGGAAAGTGGCTTACTCTAGATCACCATACAGTAAAAGTGAATGTGAATAAAGCCCATTCTCGTCATTTTAAATATTGCCCATTAACAGCACAATCCTATACATTAATTATTCTCACATAAGTGTGTATAGGACAGCAGCCTAAAACAATCTTCTTATAGAATTCCAAAAAATTAGGATTGCCATGTTCCTGAGCCCCATTTCCTCCTTACATCTCCATGCAATGGTGGTGAAGGTAGGGACTTGTCCTACAGAAACTGCATATAAAAGCCAGTCACTCATTTACTTCAGTTTCCATGTGATGATCCCCTGGAGTATATTTACCCTGCTGTCTCCTTGACCTGACTACTGTATTATATGCCCCAATCCATCAGATACACCTTTGCAACCTAACCTTCACAGGTGAAACTTCAGATCATTACAGATCAAACACCGTGACCTAAGGATGGGTGATATGTGGTTGCTGGACTGCAACTTCCAACAACCCAGCCAGCATCACCCAATACTGAGGGACACAGAGATGACTCTTTCTTCATTCCTGAAGAAACTGTCTTCTTCATGTGCATGAATGGGTATGTGACACATAGTTTGCAAGCCCTCCTATGGTTCAGTCTGATATGTGAAAAGGAAGCCATAGTTCTGTTCAAGTAGTTCAGTGATGCAAGGAATGGGGTGTGGAAAGCTGTGACACAACAGAACAGGCAATTTACAGATCCCTGCCCCATCATCACCCACAACGGGCTTCGCCCTTTAATGCTCTTCCAAGGACTTTTTGCTTCTTGATCTTATCAGGGCGGGTGTGTTTCTAACAGCCCCCATAGCATTGATTAAAATGTAGCTTGTATTTAAGAAATACCAAACACACACACACAGAGGAAAAGAGAAGAGGAAGAGCCAGATGCCTGGCACTGCAAGAATTCAGTCTCCTTGGTGTGATAAGGAAGGAACATCTCTCCCTCCTCTTTCTTCCAAATAGGGTTGAAACATCAAGAAAGGAAATAGGTGTGTGTGAATTTGAGCTCTGCTTTCCGTTCCTGGATCAGGGCTTCCTTTCCCATTTGGACATGGGAGCAACATTTCTAGTGCCTGTGAGCAGTGGCATCAATAGGGGGGTGCAAGGGATATAGGCTTCACCGGGTGGTTCCAAGAGGAGGGGTGACACTTGGTTTAAGGTACTACACTTAGGCAGAAAGAAAAAATGACATGCCTAGATATAGGATGGGGAACACTTGACTTGACAAGAGTCCATGTGAAAGGGATCTAGGATTCCTAGTAGACCACAACATGAAGACAAGTTAACAATGTAATGCAGTGGCTTAAAAAGCCAATGTGATTCTAGGCTGCATCAACAGAAGTATAGTGTCTAGACCAGGGGAAGGCAGCCTTTCCCCTTTAAGGGCCGAGGGACTTCAGCTCCCAGAAGCCTCAGCCACGTTGGCCAATAGTCCCATGTTGGCCAATAGCTCCTGGGATTCTGGGAGCTGAAGTCCCTCGGCCCTTAAAGGGGAAAAGTTGCCTACCCCTGGTCTAGACTGGGGGAGGTAATAGTACCACTCTATTCTGCTTCGGTGAGGCCTCACCTGGAATACAGCATCCAGTTCAGGGCACCACAATTCAAAAAGGATGTTGAGAAGCTGGAGCATGCCCAGAGAAGGGTGACTAAAATGGTGAAGGGTCTGGAAGCCATGCTCTATGAGGAGCTGGGTATGTTTAGCAAAGAAGAGAAGCTTAAGAAATAATATGATAATTATGTTTGACTATTTGAAAGGATATCATACTAAAGATGGAATAAGCTTGTTTTTTGCCGCTCCAGGACATGGAGCAATGGATGCAAGCTACAGGAAAAGAGATTCTGTCTAATCATTAGGAAGAACTTCCTGATGATAAGAGCCTGATGATAAGATGCTGCCTTGGAGAGTAGTGGAGTCTCCTTCTGTGGAGGTTTTTAAACAGAGGCTGGATAGCCATCTGTTGATTGTGTCTTCCTGCATGGCAGGGGGTTGGACTGGATGGCCCTTGGGGTCTTCTGCAGCTCTATTATTAGATGTTCACTTGCAATCTGAGGAAGGACAGCCATTTTCTCATTCTGTTTCCTCTGCTTTTCTTTTTAAGGGCAAAGCAGTAAGCATTCGTAATTGCACAAAGTTTGGGTGAGGGTAGTAATACATAACTACTGAAAAATGCTGCTGGGAAAGCAACACTTTTAGTGAAAATTCATCAAGCCCTGACTGGCCCACATTCTCTGAAGGAACAGCTTATGAGTGACACATCAAAAGGCCAAGGCAGAGCTTTACATTCCCCTCAGAGATGAAGGAAGGAAGGAAAGAAGGGTGTCTCTTATTTTGGCTTATTAGTGGAGAGATTCCCCACCTCTTTTCTCTCTCCTTTTCTCTTTCATGGGAGAATTACAGCCAGACTCCTCTGTTGAATTTATAGCTCAAAGGTCCATTATTCCAGGGCACAATTTACTCACAAGGCCTTGTCCTAAATCCAATTCCTACTCCAAATTAGAGTAAGAAGCTTATTGCATTTATTTTTAAAACTGGTTTACCTGCTCCAAATTAAATTTTAAATTGGACAGCATCCTGATATTGTCAGAAGGATTTAGCCACCAAATCCGCCACCCAGGTCCATCCCGGATCCATCCAGCTTAAGAAAATGGCCACTGGAGCAGCCCTGGGAGCAAGGATGGACCTGGGATGGACCCAGGTGGTGGATTTTGTGGCTAAATCCTTCTCATAATATCAGGATGCCACCTGATTTAAAATTTAATCAGGATCAGGTAAACCGATTTTAAAATGAATGTGATAAGCTCTTAAACCAGGGGTAGGCAACCTTTTTGAGCCGGTGGCCTGGTTGCTGTCCCTCAGACAATTGGGGGGGGGCGAGGCATCATAAATAAATAAATAAATAAATAAAAATTAAAAAAAAATTAAAAATTTTAAAAATATGCATGCACACTCTCGCAGCCCCAGAAAAGCCATGGCAAAATCCCTGTGGAGATTTTGCCAAGAAAACCCCAAGAACAAGTAATAACAACAATAATCAATATCATCATGGCGGGTGGCGGTGGCGGTGGGGGGCAGCGGTGGTGGCGGCGGCAGGACCGGCCTAGGGCCGGTCCAAAGGCCTCGGGGGGGCAGCCCCCGGGCCTTAGGTTGCCTACCCCTGTCTTAAACCAACTGAATCAATGAGATTTAAGACTTTCTATAAAGTAATTGGTTCAATGGGCCTACTCTATTGGGAGTAGGAACTGGATTTAGGACTAGCAATTAGATTTAGGACTTGTTTAAGCCTGCCACTTCTAACTTGATACCCTCTCCATAAGCATTTCTCAAGAAATCCTTCTTATTGGTCTAGTGCTCCTGTTACATTATAAGAGGTTAGTTAGGTGGCACTTTGCTTCTCTGCTCAATCTGTGAAGGCCAATAGTTCTGAAGTTTTGAAGTAAACCCGAAAGTGGAAGCAGAAAGAAACTGTGACATGTTAAAAGCAGTTTAAAAAGTGGGATGAAAGAGGATTAATTTGGACTACATCTGCCAAATTGGGACAATTGGAGTTCATAACATTGGTCAATCAAATCGGAAGCAAATAAAAGGTCAAAGGCAGCAGAAAGATAGTTTGACCCTAGGAGTGGCCACTTCTCTAAGTGAGCAGCTCAAACGTATAATGGGGCTTGCTTCAAACGTATAAGGCAAGCTTGCTTTGGTTCCTTGTCCTCTTGTTAGCCAGAGCCCCTCAATTTTATTTTATTTTATTTTTGCTTTATTTGGCTTTTAATATTTTAGTGGCTGCATGGTCAGGCGAGACCACATGGCACTTTAAAATTGAGAAATCTTTCTCCCCTTCTATGACCCCCTGCCTGTAGCCCTCCCTTCCTAGAGAATTGCAAATTCCTGAAAGTCCTCTCAGGTGGTTATGACTCACTCCTATGAGACCAGGAACACAATAGACTGGCTAGGGCAAGGGAGTTGCCTGAGGAGGAAAGCATCAGAAAATCAAATACATTCCCAGATTGGCTTTGTCTAAGACCATCATGGTAAATGGAATACAAATATCCCGCTTTGTCTGCACTCTCCACACCTCAATAGCTCTGAGACCAACCCCTTTGTCCAATCTAGCTAGACAGGAAGGCCCACAATAGATAATCCCATCATGGCCTTTGTGTGATTGTTACAGAATAGCCTAGAGGAGAGATTTTGGGTATATAAGGACCATCCCAGGTCCACTCAGTGCTGCCATTTTTGGGTGCATGCTGAAATCACTGTCCTTCTGCTGCCCTAAAGTGCGCCCACGACCCTCATCCCTGCCGGTCGTGCCATTCATCAAACCCAACCATCGCCGCAGACCCGAAGACACAGGAGCGTCGGGCATAGGTAACTTTTCCATCCCTTCCCCCTGGACCCTCTTTCTCTCTGAGCCATTCCAGTCTCCTTCCTTATCTCCTTTAGTGTGCGAGTGTGTGTGTGTTGATGCTAATATTGTTAATAAATATTTGGGAATTGTAGTTCTACGTCTCAGCGCCTTCCTTAACCAATATCCATCCTTCTGTATACATTTGGTGAAGATCCCTGGGCATAAGTTAGGAGTGCCGCCTCGTAATTTGAGCTAATTATAAATTCCCCTGAAGAGCATTTATCCTAACAGATTGGTGGAGAAAGCGTGGCAGTACCCCGGAATTTGGATACCCCAAACTGGCCATTTGGGTTGTTCAAATCTCAGAACGTGGAAGAAAGGATTTGGTGACGGAGACGCTGACGCAGGGAATTAGGAGAGGAGTGACTGTGTGTGACTGTGTATCTTCGGTTGGCTTACTTGCTCACTGTCTCTATCGCGGGTTGGCGGAGAAAAAGGTTCAGGTTCCCCCACTTAGGTTCCCTCCCTTCACCATCCACACTCTTAGCTGTCCCCAAACCCTTTAGAGAAACGGGGAGACATCCCCTAGAGTCCCTGGGCGCAGAGTCCATTGTTAGACGTAGAGCCTTGGAAGTTGTAGTTTTCGGGTGTAGAGTCTGCTGTTAGGCACAGAGCATTAGAATTTGGCGCAGAGCCACAGAACCAGGGCGTAGAGTCCACTTTCGGGCGCAGAGTCCGTTACCCGGCGCAGAGCCGCAGAGAGATCCCCCGGACGCAGAGTCCAGTGCTAGGCGCAGAGCCTTGGGGAATTATAGTTTGGGCGCAGAGTCCAGTGAGGTCCCAAGACGCAGAGTCTTGCTGACCGGTAAAGGGGCGCAGAGTCCCGGGCAAGGCGTAGAGTCTTGTGTGAGGCTGTAGAAGTCGCAGTTTGGGTGAAGAGTCCAGTGTAGAGACAGGCTGCAGAAGCCATTAGATAGATCGGAGCGCAGAGTTCCGGAGCAATGGAGAAGGTAGAGTTGGAGTAGGTTCTTCCCAATGCCCTTTTTAGAAAACTGTTTCTGTAAGTCAAGGAACCTTTCAAGGTCTTGGTATGTTAAGCCAGTGAGTGCTAACTCCTAGCTCTCCTCTTGGGTGTACTTTTAAAAGTCACAGCCCATCCAGCTTAGTGGGTCTAAACCCCAAGCTCTCTATCACTGGTGTGCTCATTAAGGGACCCCAGTCTGGCTGCCTAGGTCTTAACCTTCAGCCTTCATAGCTGTAACTAAGAAGAGAGAACCCTGAACAGGAAAAGAAATGGACATAGCCAACTTTTGTAGAGAGGAGCCAGTCCAGAACAGACTGCAGAAATGGATTCTTGAAAAGGGGCCCAATCCATGGATGTCGGGGGCATTCCTTACTGAGGATCCCTTTGCAACTCTTTTGGAGGCATACAACCTAAAAACAGCAAAGAAGGGAATAAAAGGTGTTTCCAAGGCAGAAAAAGACAGGTTGGCAGCATGGGGGATTTGGACCATATCCCATGGTGCCGTAGAAGAGTGTAAGAAACTCAGAGTGGAAATAGAAGTATCTAGGAAGCAGATCAGTGATCTAGACACCCAGATTAGGAAGGAGGTAGCAGAGAAGATCCTGTTGATGCACAGTGTTAATGATGCCAAACAAAAGGTAGAGAGAATAGAGAATGAAAATTTGAAATTGAGAGAACAGGTAAAAGAATTCCAAACCAAATTTAACCAAGCAAAACAAGCTGCTGACTTCATATTAGCACAACAAACTGAATTAGCAGCCCAAGTGGACCACACCACATGCCAGGCAAAAATTAAAGAACTAGAAAGCAGGCTAAATTTGAAAAGTACAGTAGTGGCCACAGTACACCCTTCCACACTTGGAGAGGCCAGAGACCCCCCTCCCCTCAATAAAATGGAGACTGGAGACTCAGCAAACCAAGTCAATCCCCCCAAGACAAAAGGTTCCCCTTTTACAGCCACCCTAATAGAAGCAAAACCCACACTTTCTATTAACGAGGCTTCCTGCATAGCACAGCTAATGGGACCTTTAAATTCACAAACCTATTTGACATGGCTAATGAATGTATCAAACTGTTGCCCCAGTGCAAAAGGTCCAGATCTCACCCAAATTGCCAGAATGTGTTTGGGCCCAGAGGATAGACAAATTTTGGAGTCAGCTATAATAGTTCGGGACCTCCTATCCAGAGACAGTTACTCCTGGATGAGAGAAATTGTTTCCCTTTTAAACCCAGGAGAAACTCTGAGGGAGATATACTATAAAGAGAGACAGTTCAAAAATCAAATCCCAGAGAAATATGTTTCCAGAAAAATGTTCCTAGCCATTTTGTCTGGCGAAGTAATATGTGATGCCCAAGGACAAGCTATATGGGACAATGAGTCATTTTTGGCACAATTATACTTTGGATCCTACCCCCAAACCCAAAAGTGTTTACAGCGTGAGGGAGTGTCATGCTTCCCACACTCCTGGAAATCCTTTTTCCAACCCCTGAAGAAGATCTCTGACAATTTCCGCAAGGTCTTAGCATGGAGACAAGAAAAGACCCTACAGCACAAACGACAAGCCAGAAAAAGCCCACTAAATAAAAAGCCCACTAAGTCTTCCCCCACTCCCCAAAGGGAAAGGGAAGCATCTGAAAGGAAGCATCCCACTTTTCATAGGGAAACCTTTAGGAGACCTCACTCCCCCCTTTCCCAGGAGCAACACAGAAGTCCTCCACACCAGGCTGAAAGTCTCCCCCTCTCTTCTGTTAAGCCCTCTCATCCATCCCAACCCCTGATCACATGGCATAGTAGACCCAGAAATACAGAAATAGGCACTCACCCACGTGGAAAGAATTGGAATGGAACAGGGAGATGTAGAAGACCAAGCCCTTGCCCCTCAGAAGAGATAGTGGAGTTAGGCAACACTGTCTCAGCTTCTTTTTCCCCTGCCCCAGAGATAGGCAGCACTGTCTTAACCCCAGCTTCCCCAGTGTTCACCAGAGCTGAGAGCCCTCGAAAGGCACTCCTAGAAACTGCCCTTTAACTGCCCGGCTTCATTGCCATAGAAAGGTTGCAAATCCCATCATCCTGCAGGCTGTCCTTGTTTTATTTGGAAAGTAAAAGAAATGGATTTCCCTTGCCATGAGTTTGTGACCCCCTTTGCTTTAAAAGGGAGAGTAAAAAGCTGTGCCCTAGATTCCTTGGAAACCCTCCCTCTTCTTGGATTGAGAAATGGACTGTTAAGGTTGTCTTTTGGTTGTGTCTATATTTTAGTATTGGTCTCTTGTCCTTGTGCCCCTAAGGGAAGTGGACAAGCGCTTTGAGTAGAAATTCCAAGTTGTGTAGAGTGATTTGAGAAGTTAAGAAGTAATTTGGTCCCAGAACAATAAAGAAGAATTAGGAAGGGAAAAATAGCTTAGAAAAACTTGGGAGGGATGGCCCCCCCTTCTCTAGCCACTTTGCAAAAGGACTCACTATTTTCTGTTGTTGGCACTCTGCATGTGCTCAGATGCCATGGATTGTTAAGTTCAGAGCTGCAATCTCAGGATTGGTTGCAGTGCCCCCCAGGTTTTTCCAACCCTTTCAACTACTTTAAAGTTCACTATGGGTAGTTGTCTCAAGCCCATTCCCCCTTGTGTGTTCGTTTATTTTATTTTATTCTTGGGACATAGTTCTGTATAGTTAAGTGTGTTTTGGCTTGAGTTCTTTTCTGTACCCTGCTTATGCTCAGAGGCTACTCCTTTCTTTCCCAGTAATGAGGACAAGTCCTCTAGACATTGATTTGAACCAAAACCAGTTGTTTGTATTTTCTTTCCTATCTCTAGGATAGCTAGTATGTGCAGTTAGGAATTTGTCTTTTTCAAGCTATAGGTTATTGCTGTGTGATCCTTAGGAACACATGGCTTCCCCTGCTGCCATGTGCTCGGGGCTGCATGAGTTCTCAGCAGTTGTTTCCTGGTGCTGCTTTGCTCTCTTTACATGCTCAGAGGCCAATCCAGCGGCCCGGCACACCCCCTGTCTTTTCTAGGAATAATACCAGCTTTCCAGTCTTTCATTTGGAGTTTGGGCTTTTGCTCTGCATTATTCAAATCTAATGGCTAGAAAATAGACTTCTTGTGTTGTCCCCATCAATTTGTGGTATAGGATTGCGCCATGTGTAAGGTCTTGTTGTATGTCTGCAAATTTGTGATTCACTTGGTCTGTGTTTTGAGACTTCTTGTTTAGAAATTCATTTTCTCCTGGTTCAGTGGTCATGTTAAGTTTTGTGATTTTGTTATAGCAGGAGCTCATGAGTGTACAAAACATATAGGGAAGAAAGCATAGCGTTTTGGTAAAGTTAAGACCTGTACTTAGTGGTACTTGGGAAACTAGATGTTCCAAGTTGCCTGCCGCATGGAGAACTCTGGCATTGTCTGCCTGAGTCACCCTAGCAAAGAAAAAAAAAGGCAGATTTAGTTCTCTTGAGAATCTGATTTACATAAGCCCCCAGGAATCAGACCAAGCCATTAAATCCCATTTTCCTGTTAATTGTTTGCTTAAGTGATTTGGAAACACCCAAAGATTGTGTGTTAGTCTGTTAATGTATCTTGGATCTGTGACTTGTTTTATATATGTTTATGCTGTTTTCACTACTGCCTTGTCCCTTGAAGGAGAACAAGCATAGTCTATCTGGTTTTTTTTCAGGTTCCTTTATTCCCTTCTCACTTGCTGGGAGTGATACCAGTTCACCTCACAGCGCCCCCTGTATTTTCTAAGCTGCGACTGCTTCTGCTTCCGCTTCCTGCACTCTCTTTACATGCCCAGAGACTATTTGTTCAGAACACCCTATCTCTCCTTTGGATGTTACAACAGGTTTTGCATTGCTGAGTGAGCCAAGTTCTTTCTACTCTAACGCTGAAAGGCACAGTCTCTCAGCCTAGTCAGTTGGCAACCGATAATCATCACAACCCTCATCACTTTTCCTTCTTTTCCTTTCCTGTCTTCCACAGGAAGGGGAAGACATGTGAGCCCTTTTGTTCTTTCTAGGTTCCCCTCCTAAACTTCCTCGTTCTTCCCTTGCTTTGCCATAATGCCACTTGGCGCCCCCTCTCAGTTTGTATGGATTTCTGTACATGTTCAGAGGAAGTAGGATCAAATCTGTTCTCTTGTTTGTCTGTTTTCAAATGTCTCTATTTTCTTTTGTTACCAGACAGTGTGACTAGTCACATACTCTCAGCCCAAACTCAGATTCAGCTTTGCTCTTTTCCAGATTTCTATCTTACATCCTCCTCATCCTCAGCTTTAGGATATTGTTGTTGTTGTTTTTGAGCAACCCAGTATTTTGTTGCTGCAGCCTTGCTCCCTGCACCCGAGTTCTGTCTTTAGGGGCCAGCAGGCCTAGTGGCTACTGAAACCACCTGTGAGTTGTTTTTTGCTTTACTGTGTAGTGATCTGGAGATATTATTGTTGTTGTTTTTTCTGCTGATTCTTGATTAGGTAAAGATTTGTTTTGCATATGAGTTAAGTTAAGTGAGTGAGTTAAAAGAGAGGAAGAATTTCCCTTCCTGCCTTTCAATCTTCTTTTTAGGTCTTGTGAGATTTTTGGTGTGAGGTTTTTTTTGTTAGCGGGGGGGGGGGGGAATGCCCCCATATTTTGCTTCTATTTATTAATAGGACCCTAGGAAATCCATGTTTCTGCAAGACCCATATCAGGGATTGTTTCGGAAAAGAGTTCTATTTACACGAGTTTGTAAAGACTTTCACTAGCGAGGCCCCTTACATGGTAAATCCAAAATTGCTAGAAGGCTTCCATTTAGAAGACGAATTGCAGATCTCAAAATGGTTGCGCCTGCTCACTAACTTGAGCCAAGCAGCCAAACAAGTAGAGCAATCAGAGGCCAGAATTAAGATTTCAGTCGACCTCAAAGCCCAGCAAATATTGGAAGTCACCCAGGAAATTGAAGATGTTTCTAAAAACACATGGTTTGGAAAATGGGACTGGTCTGCCACCGGCCAGGCAATTTTAAAACTTCTAACCAATCCCATAGCTATAATCCTGGCAATACAGATTGTCACGGTTGTAGGCGCTCTGTGCCTTGCATGTTGGATTAGAAAGCAAGTGGCCCAGTTTTGTGCCCTTAGAAGCAGACTAGATCTCCCACAACCGCTGACCACTAGGCATCATGACCACTGCCATCCGCCCCGTTCCCTTTCTGAGTACCTCCGCTCTCTAGAGGACGAAGGTAGGAAAGAGAACCTCCTTGGTTAGGTGCAGTCATCCTCACTCATAGTTGCTGCCCACACCCTTGCCCTGTCGGACTCAGGGGGGGGAGAGTTTTTTTTCCAGCCATCTTTTCCTTCAATAGGGAGATGGGGGAATAGCCCCCACCTCTTGGCAACAATAGCGGAGCCCCTAATGGGAGCCTCGCAGAGGGCAAGGTAGCCCACTCAAACAGACCCACCAGAGTGTTTTAGACCTCCTTCCAAGTCACAGCTCCACATGGAGTCAGGGATCCACATCCCCTCTCCATTCTGCATCCATCCATTCCACCCCCATCTTTAGGAACGCCTTAGTTCCGCCGCCATAAGCACCTTTAGCCCAAACGGAACCATGATCTGCACAATCCCCAGCAGCCTTGGCCTTGATCCGACATGGCGAACTTTGCCTCATCCAACCATGTGCCCCTTGTTCATAAAGCCAATAAGAAAGCCCTCACTCACGGTCTCCCTGACCCACCCGGACTTATCAAGACACCCCTGCAGTGTAGACCCAAGTTCACAAACCATTCAAAGACAGCGGGCGCTGAGACAGTGTGACTACAACTGTTTCTCAGCCCAAAGTAGTTACAGAAACGGGCCCCAAGCCCTAGAGTTTTGCATGAAGCATGATAAGTTTTGGTGCTGTTATGTGTATGTATGTAAGGCGCTGTACGCCCTCCTTTGGTGATGGAATTTTCTTTTTGGGAAATGGTAATTTGGGCAGCTATCCCTGCTACATCGCGACTCTCCTGTTTAGCTTTGGCATAGCTGTAGCTTCTACCATGTCTCCCTGGAGACATGGGGGGGGGGTGAAGCCCTGCCTTCTCTACTCTCTTTTCCACCCCACTTTCCACTTCGCCTCCCACTCTCATGAGGAAGGTAAGCCTCCACCGCGATGGCGCCAGATCGCGCCACCAAGCCAATCCACCACCCGACCGCCGCTCGAGCCGTCCAAGGTCCGCATCATCCCGGTTCCAGCCCAAAGCCTAGACGGAGCTCCCATCACGCTGCCGCCGCCCTCAGAAACCACCATCCAGCAGCCACCCACAAACAAGTCCTGGACGCCTGCCTGCATCGATGTCCGCATCTCAAACCATCAGCTCAAACCAACAGCCCCACCTAAAGACTGGTGCTCCCTCATCAAAATGCCATAATCCAAGAAGAACACTGCCCCCTCACTGGACTATTACGTGCACCCCCTTGTGCAAGATATCCCCTCACAGATGACACGTTCCACTGCCTGCATTATTATATTTTCTTGCTTGCTGCATGCATTGCCATTGCCTTTCCTTGTTGTTATTATTGTGATGTATTGTGTGAATGGGTTCCAGAAATGTGTAGGGACCCCTTCCCATCCTCTCCTTCTATGGAAAAGTTGCCTCCGCCCACCAGCCACCTTGTCCCAAATTAACACCTCCAAATTGATATACCAAAGGCCGAATTCGAAAGCCATCGATCCCAACACATTTGCATGTATTGGTCTCAACAGCTTTCGGGGGGGGAATGTTAGCCAGAGCCCCTCAATTTTATTTTATTTTATTTTTGCTTTATTTGGCTTTTAATATTTTAGTGGCTGCATGGTCAGGCGAGACCACATGGCACTTTAAAATTGAGAAATCTTTCTCCCCTTCTATGACCCCCTGCCTGTAGCCCTCCCTTCCTAGAGAATTGCAAATTCCTGAAAGTCCTCTCAGGTGGTTATGACTCACTCCTATGAGACCAGGAACACAATAGACTGGCTAGGGCAAGGGAGTTGCCTGAGGAGGAAAGCATCAGAAAATCAAATACATTCCCAGATTGGCTTTGTCTAAGACCATCATGGTAAATGGAATACAAATATCCCGCTTTGTCTGCACTCTCCACACCTCAATAGCTCTGAGACCAACCCCTTTGTCCAATCTAGCTAGACAGGAAGGCCCACAATAGATAATCCCATCATGGCCTTTGTGTGATTGTTACAGAATAGCCTAGAGGAGAGATTTTGGGTATATAAGGACCATCCCAGGTCCACTCAGTGCTGCCATTTTTGGGTGCATGCTGAAATCACTGTCCTTCTGCTGCCCTAAAGTGCGCCCACGACCCTCATCCCTGCCGGTCGTGCCATTCATCAAACCCAACCATCGCCGCAGACCCGAAGACACAGGAGCGTCGGGCATAGGTAACTTTTCCATCCCTTCCCCCTGGACCCTCTTTCTCTCTGAGCCATTCCAGTCTCCTTCCTTATCTCCTTTAGTGTGCGAGTGTGTGTGTGTTGATGCTAATATTGTTAATAAATATTTGGGAATTGTAGTTCTACGTCTCAGCGCCTTCCTTAACCAATATCCATCCTTCTGTATACATTTGGTGAAGATCCCTGGGCATAAGTTAGGAGTGCCGCCTCGTAATTTGAGCTAATTATAAATTCCCCTGAAGAGCATTTATCCTAACACTCTCTTGTTTGGAATTTTTTAGCAATGTTGTCACTGGGAAAGGTTCTTCATTACATGCCAAGGCTCCATGCCCTGGCTGGTAGCTGCTCTGTGTATGTGTATGCGCACACAGGTTTTCACCCTCCAAGAGGTAAAGACTTGCTTTGGCTGGTTTGTAAGAAGTGCTGACTTCAGCTGCCCTAGGAGTATGGGTGGGGACAGGTGCAAGGAAGTAGTTTTAAAGAACAGATGGGGAAAGGTTACTAAAGGAAACATTTGCTAAGTATTTATTTG
The DNA here is from genome assembly GCA_026167975.1 of Phrynosoma blainvillii. NCBI lineage: Eukaryota > Metazoa > Chordata > Lepidosauria > Squamata > Phrynosomatidae > Phrynosoma > Phrynosoma blainvillii. The sequence goes on along the minus strand of JANUYF010000002.1, from coordinate 202,204,394 downwards.
TTCTTTTCTTTTCCAGCTTATTAAAAATAAAATAAAAAGGCCTAACTTGTATGGACTTAAAGAGCAAGACAGACAACACAGAAAGTAGTTGCTCTTATGTGCAAGATATTCCAAAAATCATGCTGAATATGTTTTCTGTTTCACCAGTTTTTCAAAGAGATAGCTGTATTAATCTGTTACACCATTAAAAGGAAAAAAGAAAAACAGGGAGAAGAAATATAGCAGTGCATTTAAGACTAGTTTGTTTCAGCATGAGCTTTCATGGATTTCAATCCTCTTCTTCAGATGCCATGAAGAAGTGTGCCTGAAGTGGACAAGAAGTCCACAAAACTTCATGCTGAAATAAATCATGCCTTCCAACTGTCCCAGCATGGTAGGGAGAGTCCTGGTTAATCCTTTGTTGTCCACTTTTTCAACTGCTTTTAAATTGTCCCAGGAGATTATCTCAGGGAGAAATGCTGCCACGATAGACATGGGATTGTAAAGATGAAACCAGGTTTTATTGCACGTGCCAGCAGCCAGGCAAGTGCAACCCAACTGCATCCTGGACCTCAGCCGTACTTATCCCATGGCTTTTCCAAAATGGCAGACTTCCATTTTTGAAAATTGGCTAAATAACCACAGCTGAGATCCGAGATGCAGATGGGTTGCACTCGCTTGGCTGCCGGCACGTATGATAAAACCCAGTTTTGTCTTTACAATCCTGCATCTATCACAGCAGCATTTCGCCATGCAATAATCTCCCCAGTTTCACTTTCGTCTTCCTACTTTCCCCATTTTTCCTTAGCTTACATCAGTTGCTGCCAACTGAGTTCAAGTTGCAAAAATAGTTTACACTCCATTAGCCCAGCAAGAGAAAGAGGAGCGGACAAAGCAGACTCTTGCCCTTCTCAGGATGGCCAGGAAAAGCAAACTGATGCAGCTCTCCTAGCCTGTGTGTTTTTCCTTATTAATAATTTTTGCCATCTTGTCCACACTCTGATGTTGCCTGGCCACATGTGTTCCAATTTTCATCTGTGAAACACTGCAGGGTATAAGATGCCTCTTGGAAGCTCACAAGTAGGACATGAAAACATGCTGTTACTTCCTAGTAATTGATAGCCAGACACATTTTTCCCATTCTTAGAGAAAGAATATAGCCATTATAACTAGCATCAACTGATGGCTTTACCCTCCCTAAATTCCTCTGAGTCTCAGAGCCCCCCCCCCCATTGTCAAAGCTATCATAGGGGCTATACAGACCAGCCAAAAGGGCCGACCTGGGGGTGGAGTTGAGGCGTGGTGACCTCACACCAGCTGTCCCGACTCCACCCCCACATCGTCCTCACGCCACCCACCCAAACAGATGGCAGGTGGCGTCAGGGCATTCCCTTGGCACAGCATTCATGGAGTGACGAAAAGCCACTGCTACTGCAGCAAGGGCAGCTTTTTGACGCTCTAATAAAGGAGTGGCATTTGCCAGCTCTTTTTAGAGTAGCAAACTGCTGGATCAGGGCCGTGGTGTGTGGTTGCCATGGCCCCAATCCAGTGCTCTGAGGGGTGGCACGGAGCTGCCCCTTTCGGGCAGTCTGTAGAGCCCCACAGTCATATCTGATGGTACTGAAATACATAGTTTACATGAATACGATTGCATACAGAAAGCAGGAGGACTTCAGCAATTTCTAATGAAAAAGTGCAACCCAAGACAACAATCTTAGACAAAAGAGCAGCAAAAGTACAAATATTCACACAATTCTTGGATTAATAGGTGTTCGGATCATAATGTAACTACTCTTTGGTCAGTACACTTCTTTAGGCTTTGCAATGTAATTCACAGCTTAACAGCTCTGTACAAAAATGTAAGTATTCTAGACAGTTGCATTCAGAAATGCATACATTTTGGGGATGTATGCATGGGTAAGAGGAAATTCTCCACAAAAATAAATGTGAATGTTCATGTTGTGTTCTAAATTACACAGTGATACAGAGATGGGACAGCACTGACTTATGGCTAACAGCCTTATTGCATGAGAAAAGCAAGCCATCATAAAACAGGAGAGTAGCTACTTTCTCCACGTCTCTCCACATGACATTGTATCACTTTCTTTCTCCTTCCCAAGGGACACAGTCATAAAAGTATGCCTTTATTGAATGATTTTTTCCAGTTTGACAAAAGACTCATCTTTATGACCATGAAGAGACACAGAGAAAGCCACTACTCCCCCACTCTGTTTTGGCATTCTTTTCTCATGCAATAAGGCTACAAATCACATGTGTGAAACTGTCTCAGACTGGGGAAAGATCAATTTGCCATCATTAATTTGTTTTTCCTATTGTGAAATATTGAAAGGTGTGCAAAATCATGAACAGAACCCCTTATTTGTTCATTCGCCATTTCAGGCCATTTTTGGGGTAATTCATAGAATCCTAAAATCATAGAGTTGGAAGAAACCACAAGGGCCATCCAGTTCAACCCCCTGCCATGCAGGAACACACAATCAAAACACCCTGTACAGAGAGCCATCCAGCCATCTCCACCACACTCCACAACATTCCAAGGGAGTGTGTTCCACTGCTGAACAGCTCTTAATGTCAGGAAGTTTTTCCTAATATTGAGGTGGAATCTCTTTTCCTGTAGTTTGGATCCATTGCTCCAGGTTCTATTCTTTGCAGCTGCAGAAAACAAGCTTTCTCTGACCTCAATATGAGAAATGTCATTTCTTGTAGTTTGCATCCATTGCTCCATGTCCTGTTCTCTAGAGCAGCAGAAAACAAGCTTGCTCCATCCTCAATATGGAGCATCCTTCAAATATTTAAAAAGGGCTATCATATCAACTTTTAACCTTCTCTTCTCCAGGCTAAACATACCCAGCTCAGGCTGTAAAGGCCCTAAGTCTCTCCTCATAGGGCATGGTTTCCAGAGCCTTGTCAAAAGTCTTACTGAAATCAAGATATGCTACATCCACAGCATTCCCTTCATATACTAAGCTAGTAATTTTATCCAAGAAAAAAGGGGATAAGATTAATTGAAAATTGTCAAGAAAACTGATAGGAAGAAAATCAAGTCATTTGAGATATGCTACTGGAGAAGAGTTCTGAGAATACCATGGATTACAAAAAAAAAAAAGTCCTAGAGCAAATCAAGCCTGAACTCTCCCAAAGCCAAGATAACTAACCTGAGGCTGCCATACTTTGGCCATATCATGGGAAGACAGGACTCACTAGAAAAGATGGTAATGTTTAGTAAGGTAGAAGGCAGGGGGAAAACAGGAAAACCATGGCCTCAAACAGATGGGCCAAAAGGACCACCATCGGGCAGCGTTGGGGGTGTGGTGTTTAGACACCACATGCCCCAAACGCAGCCGGAAACCACACCACGGCCACCCCAACTCAGAAGATCTGGGCCAAAAGAGAGCGGCTGAATGTGGTGGCAGTCCAGATCAGGGCCAGACACATGCAGTTGCCATGGTCCACGCCAGCACAATCTCGCTGTGGTCCTTTTGGCCCATTTGCTTCACAGATGGATCAACTCAATCCAGGAAGCCATGGCCCTGAGTCTACAAAACCTGAGCTGGGCAGTGGAGGACAGAATGACTTGGAGGTCTCTCATTCATAAGTCGGTTGTTAATTGATGGTTATTAATAGCAACAATCACAACAATAACAGCAACAATACATAGTGAGCAAAAGGCATTTCTTCATGCACTCATACGTTCACTTTCTTCAACTAAAAGGAAAATGGATAGAGTGGAACAAACTCAGTGCTGTGCAACTGAGATAAAGAAGGCTTTTTCTTGACCAGGGGGAAGGGGAGGGAATAAATCAATCCCGTAAATACCCACTCTTTGCTGTCAGCCTCCCTTCAGTGCCTGAAAGAGTTTTGCCTCCAAATTAAGTGAGTTAAGTGAGGGGTGGAGTGAAGAAACAGGTAGGAGGCATCATCTCTGCCACCCGTCACCCCACATTTTGGTCATTCCTGAGGTGCCGTGTGGATGCTAGAAGCACCAAGGAAAGGCGTCAGGCAGGGCCTTTTCTGGAAACAATTGCTGACATTTAAAAAAAAATGCCTCAGGCCAGGGCAGATGCCTCTCAGCCTCAGCCATGTGCAGATTGTCTCTTCCACTGAGGTGGAAAAAACAAGCCAAAGAACTGACATTGTATTACAGGTTTTGCACTAGAGAAACCCACAGATATTGATCATGGAATCCCTGCTGTCTGTGTATTAAGAGCTCTGGTTCCAATACTGGATTTGCCACAAGTTTTTTCTGGGCTTTTTAACAGTGGCACCAGGAGAAACAACTTTAATTTTGCCAGATTTCATTGCTTCATAGATGATATGTGAACATTGCTTTCCCTTCTCAGCTTACCCATTCTTACAGTTTCAGCATAAATGGAAATGGCAGGGATCAAGATATAACAGGCCTGCCTTTTGTTATTTTCAGTTACCAAAATGGAGCTCAGTTCTTCATACTGAACAACAGAGCCCCACAAAGATCCTGTAAATAATTTGTTAATAACATTTTCCAACAGCTAAAGCATAGTCTGATCTGCACTGCAGAAATAATGCGGTTTGACACCATTTTTACTGTCATGGTTCAGTGGTATGGTACCTGGGATTTGGAGTTTGTTGTGGCACCACAGCTCTCTGACACAGATGGCTAAACATCTCACAAAACTACATATCCCCAAAATTACCTAACATTGAGGCATGGCAGTTAAAATGGTGTCAAAGTGCATTAATTCTGCAATTTATAAATAAATATAATTTTAAAAATAATAAAAAATAGGAGTGGACCCTTATTAAATTAAAAAAAAGGGGGAGCCATTTTGGTTTTATATGTGAACTATCAAAATGCTACGGTGGACATGGAATTGTGTGCATCATGGAGATGTAACTGGTATGCAAGTGGATGATTCTGACATTATCATCCAGAGCAGAAAACCCTGGTCAGTGTGCATGCTGGCATTCATAGGACTCAGTGATGTAAGGTGTTGCAAAATCCAGCTGTATAGGCAGGGAGTCTAGGAATCTGCATCTCTGTGATGGTAAACCAACCCCCCCCCCCCCCAGCAGTTTATGTGTAACCTGCCCTTATATATATCCATTATCTGACATCAACAAATCTCTAGGAATGGCATCAATAGAGTTGGTGTCACCCAGTGCTGGGGGAGGGCGAACTGCCTTGCCCTTCCCATCCCACCTGCCCAGGCAGACTGCCCCTCCCCAAGGCCTTCAGAGTTCCACATGGTGGCTACTGAGAGGGACTCTGAAGGCACTGCCACCCCCAGCAGCCACCGCTACTGAGAGGGGTGGTGGTGCAGCCTCCAGAGGGCCCATTTAGGGTCCTGTGTGGCTTTGGGGCAAGCAGGAAAATGCCCTTTCTTGCTTACCCAGTAGCCATGCTAGTCCTAATGGGGTGTCATTCGCTGCAGTTTACACCCCCCCCCCACACACACACACACACAACCCCTGATGATGCCACTGCCACTAGGTCTGCTATGCAAGTCGATACCTTCCCGGCTATCTTGCCAGAGTTAAGTTTGGAGAAGGAAGTCATTGCAACTCCATGCTTCCTGCTTTAACATCACCCATGCCTTTTGCCTGGGTTCCTTGGCAACCTGTATCTCCATTTTGAAAGGAAGCGCAAATCATTCTTCACAAATAGGCTTCATAATAAACTCCAGGTGGGATGTTCATGGGTCAGGAAGAAGCCAAGGCTAGAACTGGCCCTTGGGGCTTGTAAAAGGAAGTCCGGCTGGCCTCAAGGGTGCTTGGGTGCCTCACCCTCTGCCTTGGTTTTTCCATCTCTTTTTTACAAAATAAATAATCAAGGATAACTGGTTACCCCACAGTGGGTAATGTGAAACATTTAATTATCTTAAATGCACAGTAGGTGCACATAGTATTTAGCCTCAGAAACTGCAAATACTGATTGCTTAGCAGTTAATGAAACTCCCCACCCCACCCCCCAAACCTATTCCGTTGAGCAAACCTAAAATGCTTTGCAAGCATCTTTGGGTCTATCCACATAAGTATGTGTTGTTGTATGGGATGGGAGGGCTGAGTCTCACAGCTCTGTCATTGCCCATGACAAGGGGCATCCAGCACAATTGTTTGTGTCCCAGCTTGCTCCTTTTGCAAAACTGCATACTTGAGGAGGACTATGCCTACTTGCCAAGGTGGATCCCCTCTGCCACAATGCCACAGATCAGCTTGGAAGGTGGCAAAATGTGGTTCTCTTGTGACACGGATCCTAGAGAAATAAAGATGTGAGAAGATTCAGCAATAAATGGGGTTGGGGTACCTTAAGGCTAGGGTGGGAATCCTGCCACTATCCAGATGTTGTTGGACTGCAGCTCCCAGCAGCCCTAGCCAAGCATAGGATGTTATCATACGTGGGCCAGAAAGCGATAATAAAGTGGAAATGAGGCATTCCGAAAATAAACAGAAAATAAACCTTGATTCCGCAAATGGCTTTCACACGTAATTACCTTAATTGCGAAATTAAAGTAAGCGCATTTAACGTTCACACACAAGCGAGAAAAGCCCATAAATGTACTAGAAATGAGCTTCTTGCACATGCGCAGATAGAGGAATGCTCGCTGGAACCATGGGAACAGCAGGAAAATGCTCCCAAATGCACATTTGCTTTTCACATTAAGGTAAATGCGAAATTACCTTAATTTCGCATTTGCATTTCCTCCAAACAACCGAATTTCAAAAGATCTCGGTTAACACAAGTTTCTGTCCACTTTCTGTCCAGTTTCTGTGCGATGTCATGTGAAAACGCAAGGCACAAATCCAGTTTCTGTTTGGGATTTGTGTGGATTAACCAGCAGATTTGCCCCCGTGTGATAACGTCCTTAGTCAATGATGAGGGACACTGAGAAAAGCAATCCAACAGCAACTGGAAGGATGCACAATTCTCTCTCCTGACTTAAGGGCCTCCAGATGCTGGCTTAAATCCAGTTGCTACTACCAAGTAAAATAAACCCACGGAATCATTTGCTGAATGGTAAATCAGAATTTATGTAAATCCCATTGATTCGGTGGGTCTAATCCAACTGGGGCTAGCTCTTAAACTGAGATCTGGGCATTCCAGATGTTGCTGGAGCACAATTCCCATTAACCTTGGTCAGCATAGTCAGTGGTCAGGAATGCTGAGTTGTGGTTCAACAACATTTGGACATCACCACAGTTCCCACCCCTGTGGGACACACACACACACACACAACTCCAGTCAGGCTCCCCTCATATAGCCAATGGTAAGGGATGATAGGAGCTGTAGTCCAGCAATATGTGGATAAGAGTAGTCTTGTGTGTGACCCCAGAGCTTGCTGACTGAGCAAATAACTTTAGCACCCACCAACACTATTGCTTGCCAGTGGTTGCTTGCCAATCCTTGTCTGCATCTGCACTGCACAAATAATGCAGTGTTTTTTTAACTGCCATGGCTCAACTCTGTGGAATTCTGGGATTTGTAGTTTGTTATGGCACCAGAGCTCTCTGACAAAGGCTAAATATCTCACAAAACTAAAAAAATCCCAGAAGCTCATAACATTGAGCCATGGCAGTGTCAAACTGTATTGTTTCTGCAGCACAGATGCAGGCAGGGATTGGCAAGTAACCACTGGCAAGTGATAAAGTCAAACTGCATTATTTCTGTAGTGCAAATTAGACCTAGGAGTTAGTGACTGTGTACGAGAGGGAAAATGGTTGTAGGGGTGGCCCAAATGGTTCCTGCTCCACACCCATGTTAAATACCATGAGGCTCAGTGCTTTTTCTGGATCCAGTAATGCATACTGGTATCTGAAACTTTATCTTAGCCTTTAAAAAAACATCTCTCCAAGGTAAAATGCAAAAAATAAAATAAATGCACCTACATTATCCCAAATTTCTTGGAGAAAGGAGCATGATTAGGAATAAAATAAACTGTTTTGTTCTTAGTCAGGTTTGGATGCTTGGATATGAAAATCAGTGTGCCATAGAATTTGGACCATCCACGCTCTCTCTGCCTCACTTACTTTCACAGGATTATTATCATAAGGATACCATGGGGAGAAGAACACCTGGCATGCCCCCCTGCTAGTCCATAAGAGTAAAGTCAGGATATGTTGTGTTTTGTGCCTTCAAATGATTTCTGATTTGTGTCAACCCTAAAGTGATCCTATCACAGGTTTTCTTGGCAAGATTTGTTCAGAGGTTTGCCCTTGCTGCCGTCCTTTGAGACTGATAGAGTGTGACTTGTCCAAGGTGAGTTTCCATGAACAAATGGGGATTTGAACCCTGATCTCTCAGAGTTCTAGTTCAATACTCAAACCACTACACAACACTTTCTCTTAAGACAGCAGCATATATGGTACATGAAGTTAATAAATGAATCGGATCTGGTTTTTGTCTTGAGTCTTATGCTTAGTCCAAGAAGACACAGTTTCATATATCCCGCACCATCACTTCCAGCTTGGGTTTTGTCACTCTGTCTTCTTTCTCCCTCCTCTTCTGTAGTCGAGACCAGTCACACAGGCAGAGGTGCTGTTGTTTTTCCAGTTGTAGAAATCAGTCAATGGCTACCTGAAGATATAGAATCTCCCTGTAATTAAGCAGTTGGATTAGATAATCCTCTTGGTTCTTTCTCACTCCGTGCTTCTTGCAAGGAGCTTATTCATTCCCTTGCTCTCTGCACTAACTTCTCATTCATACCCAAGAAGATCAGGGCAGTGGGGGAGGCAACATAAAACTATGTTTGGTAAGCACACCCCAACTCTTCCCCATTACAAAAAGGACTCGCTGAAAGTAAAAACACACATCTTCAATTATTTTGTCATTGCGTGAGAGGATGAATAATTACTATTGTTCTCTCCCTGCTGCAGGAGAAAATGGATATTAATCCACAGTATTCTCCCCAGATTCAAATGTCCCAAAGCGTTTCAGAGGAATCTCTCTGCAGAAAAATACAGTTGGCCCTCCACATTTGCAGCTTTGACTTTTGTGTACTTGATTATTCACAGATTTATTAATATGTTCTTGCTGATAATTTCTAGGTCTTCAAGCATGATTCTGCCAGACGTTGACCATAGAGTCCCACTGCAGGACCTAAAGATTCCTATAAACTGTTTCTTACACAGGAAACAACGTTTACAGCACAGGAATTCTATTTTCTTCTGTGTTTGTTTATTTTTTTCACAACTATTTCTCTACAGAACAATTCCTCCACAACACTTTGAGATATTTGAATGCAGATGGAAATCACACAGAAGTCTTGCTGTTCTATTATCTTTCTTGACACAGTTCCCAGCTGTCCAGGATCTGGTGTTTGGCCTGGAAACAAATACGTGTTGTATATATTCTTTCAACCCCTAACTGAGAGTGCCTTGTCCATGGGCCAGAGCTTGAAAAAGTTACTTTTAGGATTAAAGATCCTTGAATCCCCCCATCTACCAAGACTGTAATTAGTTTAGTTGAGGTTTCTAGAAATCCTATTTTAAAAAATAGAAATAGAAAAATCTAGGACCTGGGTCATGGTCTCCCAACACTGTAGCTATCACTTACAATTGTATCAGACTGAGAAATCAATCTTTGGGCTTTGTTCTGTATTCCGATATGGCAAAGAGATAAAGCAAATCACCACTTGATAGTAGGAATCACTTGTTCATTCCCATAAAGGGAAGTACAAGAAAGGGAAATGGCTTCTCTCCTAGCTTTTGATATACACAACAAAGCCCAGTCTCAGAAGAAACATGTAGGAGACAGAACACAAGCAGCAACCTGCATGGCAAGAAGAATAAAATAACATAAAGAACACCCTTAGCAGTGTTCTGCAATACTCTACCTCCACCAACTGGATCATTTGGGTAGCAGGAAAGCAGAAGAAGAAGAAAAGCACACACATGTTGTTGGTGGTGTGTGCCCTCAAGTTGTTTCTTACTTATGGCAACCCTCAGGTGACCCTATCACAGAGGGGTTTTCTTAGCAAGATTTTCTGGAAGATTTTCTGAGACCGAGAGAGTGTGACTTGTCCAAGGTGGATTTCCATGGCTGAGTGGGGCTGAAACCCTGGGCTCTCAGAATCATAGTCCAGCACTCAAACCATTATGCCACACTGGCTCTCATATACAAGCTGTGCTGAGCTTTATCAAACACCAGGAGTCCATTTTGTTACACAGAACATAGGAAACTTATGCAGAATCAGATCACTGCAACCATCTAAACCCAAGACCAGGGGTAGGCAACCTTTTTGAGCTGGGGGCCGGGTTGCTATCCCTCAGACAATTGGGGGGGGGGCGAAGCACCAAAAATAAATAAATAAATAAATAAATAAATAAATAAATATTTTAAAAAATATGCATGTACACTCTCTCGGCCCCAGAAAAGCCATGGCAAAACCCCTGTGGAGATTTTGCCAAGAAAACCCCAAGAACAAGTAATAACAACAATAATCAATATCATCATGGTGGGGGTGGCGGCAGCGGTGGCAGGACTGGCCTGGGGCCAGTCCAAAGGCCTCGGGGGGGTGCATCCGGCCCCCGGGCCTTAGGTTGCCTACCCCTGCCCAAGACTCTCAACTCTGGTGGCAGATCTTCAGGGTTTCACAGGCAGGATTCTTTCCAAGCCCTATCTGGACATGTCTGGTATTACCTTGGGTCCATTTGCACTACATAACTGTGACACTTTTATTCCTCTTTACTGCCACATATAGGATCCTGGGATCTGTAGTTTGGTCAGAGGCACCAGAAGAGCTCTCAAGCTGAGATTTCAAAAATCTGTTTTCTTGGTGTGTCCATGCACATTTTCTCATTAAGGACAAGAATATTTGCAAGTTTTCTTTACCTCCCTCAAGAGGAATAGGTTTGGCCTGGAAAAAGCTGGACAATCTGTTGGTGATGTCCTCCCCATCCTGACATTTGCATTTCAGCTCATTGCAGATCCATTTTTTGTCCTGTACTAATCTTTTTCTTAATAAGGAGTGGATTTTGCTTCCTCTAAACTTCCAAAATCAGAAAACGCATGTGCTTTCGGCTCTCATTTTTTGTTCTCAGCATTATGAAATCCTTCACTAATCACTTCATAATGGTTGTTCTTTGTAGGAACCAGCTGTGCTCACCCTCCTCTCTTAAATCGAGGATTAGGGGATTAAACTTTGCCACTTGCTGATGTGGACAGGTGTGATTTGACAATTGATCTTTATGCAGTCCTTCAAAACTAAAATCAAAATAACACGGTGCTATTAATACAGGGTCAGGGTACATTCAAATTTATTGGTTAGGCTCTGTAGCTGAAAACAAGAAAAGGCTGTGGGACCCCCTTATCTAGGCTTTGGTTCAACTAAAACCAAAGAATTTAGAAAGCAGGAAGAAATCACACTCACTTCTGTATAAACATTTAGAAGCATTTACTTCTGTATAAACAGATACATATCCTGGCTTAAAGGCTGCAATCCTCTCACCTTCGGTTGCTGGCCATTGCTGTTATTGGGTGGCTTTAGCATGTCATTCATAAGTTTATACCAGACTACTTGGAAAAAACCCTTAACTCCAAATAACAAAAATGGTCCACTAAAGCAAAATGGTTGTTGTGTATAGGTTACTTAGCCTTAACACAAGCCGATTCTGTCTAGGGCTGTGACTGCAGGGACCCATAAGGGATTGACCACTCATAGATGTCCTACCTTGGGGAGTTTTAGAGCCATTGTGGACTCCAGTTCCCATCAGCCCAGCAGAATGCCCACTGGCAAGACAGCAGGCCATTTCATCCTCTCAACACTGTTTTACAGGTTCTGCCTAAGTGTACTGAGACCTAGGGAATAAGCATGATGCTGCAGAATGTATGTAGGCCAAATCTAGGACTATCATTGTTAGGAAAAGTTGGGCATGTTGCTTTGAACATGTCTCAGGGGCACCACATTTGGTTGGCAAGGAATGATCTGTAGGGATCTACTCAACACAGGCAGGAAAGAGAGAATTGGCATTTACTCTTTAAAAAAAAAAAAAAAAAGTTGGGATTTTTGGGGCCACTTTCTTCCACAGTAACATTTTCTACAAGTGCCCATGAGACCATACATCTAAATTAGTACCAATATATGAACTGTTTCTGTTCTAAAAGAAGTCCAAGAAGGACTATCAGCAATGGTCAGAAGTTCTCAAATACCTGTGTAGTCAAAGCAATGGGGGAAACATTCCACATAGGCAGAAAGTAGAAATAGCAGCTGTTCTGGGAACAATCTATCTTAAAAGCAGTTCAAGAGAGACTCCCAGTGGAAAATGTAATTGTTGCACCTTTCTTGATCAGAACTTGGAGACAGATTGCAGGCAGTATTTTTGTTGTTGCTGCTGCGTGCCTTCAAGTCGTTTCCAATTTATGGCAATCCTAAGGAGAACCCATCATGGAGGTTTCTTGACAAGTTTTGTTCAGAGGAAGTTTGCCATTGCCTTTGCCTGAAAGTATGTGACTTGCACAAGCTCACCCAGTGGGTTTTATGGCTGAGTGGAAACTCAATCCCTGGTCTTCAGAATTGCAGTCCAACACTAAAAACCACTGTGCTATTTTAGCCCAATGAAAATTAAAACAGAAAAGTATGCCCCAACCTCAAGTTAGTTCAAGTGGTCAGCACAGAGTGGGAAATGTGTGGCCCGACCAATCTTTGTGAATTACAACTTCCTCACCATGAGTTATGATGGCTAAGACCAGGGATAGGCAACCTTTTTGAGCCGGGGGCCGGGTTGCTGTCCCTCAGACAATTGGGGGGCCAAAACACCAAAAATAAATAAATAAATAAATAAATAAATAAATATTTTTTAAATTAAAAATTTAAAAAAATATATGCATGCACACTCTCTCAGCCCCAGAAAAGCCATGGCAAACCGCCTGTGGAGATTTTGCCAAGAAAACCCCAAGAACAAGTAATAACAACAATAATCAATATCATCATGGTGGGCGGCGGCGGCGGCAGCGGGACCAGCCTGGGGCCGGTCCAAAGGCCTTGGGGAGCCGCATCCGGCCCCCGGGCCTTAGGTTGCCTACCCCTGGCTAAGACTAATGGGAACTGTAGTCCCATGACATCAGGACACCCACCCCTGGTTGAGGTTAACAAGGTTGAAATATTCATCAGGATGAATGGAAATGTCAAAAGAAATCTCCACTCTGAAAAATGGGTATGGCAATGTGTACTTTGTGAGGCTATGCACATAGATAATTTGGTATTCAACAAGTGAAGTCTCAGCATGGGGTAGTTAAAGCACATTTCTACTTGACAGGCCTAAAATTGAACATTTTGTAACGAGGTTATATAGAGGGGTGTGATAAATCAATGAAGTATTTGTTGGTTACGGGTATCTAGATTGGTTTAGGTACAGCTTTCACAGCTGCTTTCCATGCAATCTGTTTCCTCCTGCTGCCCTGCCAATGCCAGTTTAGGCCAAATGCAGTGTGTAAACAGGTTTCCAGACAACTTAATGGAAAACTGCATACAGCACTGTTGATATTTTTGTCCCAATCCTTTCTATTTTCCCAAGTAACAAGACCAGAAACTTGCCTTTTTCTTTTCTCTTCTGCAAGGAAAGGCAAGCATTCAGCAAAAAGGGGCTTCAAATGTTAAGGGCAGTTCAGCCTCCCCTCCCAGGTTAAATTAAAGCCCTGCCACATTTAGGACAGAGGTGGACAATACATATCTTTTGAGTTATGGGTCCCTCATGTCCATTTTGTGGCTCTCTGCAAGGGTCTCCCTTCTTCTATTACTAAAAACACTGCAGCAGTAGCACAAGCTGAATTCTCACCTTTATTCTACTGTGCAGTAAAGATGGCCATGAAAAGCTGACATACCAGCTGAAAACTCAAGCTGATGGGGAAGGGGAGCACTCTATCCAACCCTGCCTTAAATGTTTCCCCAGGCAGCAGGAAATGGTTGCAATCTCCACATGGAACTAGGCTTATCTGCTTTATGTCAATGGTGGGGAACATATGGACCTCCAGAATTTGTTGGGCTGCAAACCCCCTCCTCTCTTACCATTGATTTTGCTAGCCAGGGCAGATGGCAAATGCAGTCAACAACTTCTAGAGGTCTCCATTTTCCCCACCCTTACTTAAGTTCACCTTATGGTCGCCATAAGTCAGAAAATATGTGAAGGCACCTAACAACAACTACTTATGCTTACAGACCTAATGTAGGAGAAGATAACACCATAAACAATTTATTTTTATTTAACAAATAAATAGAAATCAACATTTTGTTGAATCAGGGAATCTATCTCAATTACACAAGCTAAGAATATCTGATAAATGTTATCCTCATCCTTCTCATCACAAGAAGGGGAAAAACATTAGCAGAGCCCCAAACCTTGCTCTCAACAAGCAGAAGTTTCTGTTCAGCATTCTTCAAGCTACCTTGATTCCCAATCTTGGGGGGAAAGTGAGATATAAATATAAATCATCATCATCTTCAGGCAGCTGTATCATGATTGTCAAGAGATATTCAGGTCCTTTTTTAACTACCTTAATGATCTGAAAAGTATTTTTTTTAAATAAATAGTAAAAATGCATCATTTTCTGCTGAATCCTCTGCTCACTTGCAGTTTCTGCACTCTTGCATTGCAACTGTGAGAACAGGCAGCTCTGCCAATCACTCTCCTCTTTTTCTCTCTGAGCAGACAGGAATATCAAAGTCCTTGATCACAGGAGATGCCCAGGCTCTTTTGATTTAAAAAGCAGGAGGCTCCTGTCCCAGCTGCTACTTCCAAAACAACACACAAGTTCCATGGCACAGTGTTTAGTCAAGATCTGAGTTATCTTCTCTGCCATGTTCCCATTGATGGTGAGCGATCGGAAATGGTCAAAATCATTCCTGCCCAGTTTCCGCAGGCGCCGGGCAGCTGCACGGTAACATTTCCATGGCTGAGGTTCGATGAGCAAGTATGTACATTTCGAGGCAAGGCAGGACAAGAACTTCACTAACCCACTGTCACCATGGTTCAGATGGATCCACATCGTCACAGACATACAGAAGCAAATATCAAAGGCAGAGCGTCCAAATCTGCTCAGATAGGAACTCAGTAGCATCTCTCTTGCACTGAAGTCCATGATATCGAGGGTGGCATAGGAGATGGCACCTGGGAAGGGACTGCGTTGCTTGGCTCTCTCAATCAACCCAGGATCAATGTCGCAGCAGAGGAGGCACAAACTTTTTCCAGGCACTGAATGCCCATGGCTAGCTTCACTCTCCCCACATCCAAGAAGGTGCCTATAAAGAGCTGTGCTGAGTTCCTGCGGAAATAAGAAAAGAAGTAGCCTTTTTGCCTGGATGTACTGCTCTCACACACTTACCTTGGATAGTCCTCCAGTCCCCAGGGCAACTTTTGCCTGGCCCTTGATGGTCCTAACAAAATGTAATCAAGATACAATAAAGATTACAACTGATTTACCCAGTCTATACATAACAGCACTGCTTTTCAAGTTGACAGCTAATGTTTTACCTGCAGAATCTGTTTTTAGTATAAAAAGAAGTAAGGAATGGGGGAGGGGGGAGACAAAAAAAGGAAATGTGGCAGCACCATTAAGACTTAACTTCTGTGGCAAAACAAAGAGGGTTACCTAGAGATATAGCGGTCCATTTTGTAAGGAGGCAAACACGTGACTTCTTTTTGTCGAGACATAATGAGACACCATTCTCTGTAGATGGAACTGAACTTAAGGTTTTAAAAGATGTGCCAATTCGTCTCTTGAGAAAGAGACGAAGTTATGTAAACCTAACGACAATGCTCAGAAGGGAAAGGATTAAATATAGGTGGGAAATCCCAGAAGGCGTAATCTTTTGGTGGAAAAATAGGAGGGTTAGAATTTCTACACCTGAACAAGCCAATAATTTTTTAAAGAATTGTTTCGGCCCACATAAAACTCGGTCAAAGACAAAAGAAAATGATAAGGTGATGAAAAACGCTGATGATATACAGGAAGGTGTAGTGGATTTAGGTGCATGTGCCGCTGCTCTAAGTATAGATGAGGTTAGAGTAGGCGAAGAAGAGGAGGAAGATCTTGAGACAGATGGGGAAGGGCCAGAGGAAGAAGAGGAAGAGGGTGAAATTGAAGAAAGTATAAATAGGAAGGAAGGCCACAGGGATGGGGACAGGTACCAAAAAAAAGGACTTCATTAGCTGAACTTGGAATAGAATATTTTGACAATTAATTTTGAATAAATAAAATGTAGCATTGTAATAAGGATACGGTGGTGTTAACTATTAGGTTTAAATGGGTTTTGGTAAATCGATAAAGACGGTAACATGGAACGTACAGGGGATGAATACCCCTCAGAAAAGAAAGAAAATTTACCATTATTTACAGAAACTCAAATTGGACATTTGTTGTCTTCAGGAGACTAGGATTAAAAAGAATGACATTAAGTACTTAAGATGTCCGAAATTGGGCATTGAATTTGTGTCCGCCTCTCAATTTAAAAAGAGGGGGGTTGTGCTATATATTAAGGCCAATTTAGAACCTCAAATTGTTTTGAACGACCCCGAAGGTTATTTTTTAGTGGTGGAAATTCAAATCAATGGGGCGAAATATATGTTAATTGGTATTTATGGTCCCTTGGTAAATAAAAACAAGTTATATGAAAAACTGAGAACGTAACTTTTGGATTTGGATTATGAAAATGTAATTCTGTTGGGAGACTTGAATGGTGTCGTAGAACCAGATCTAGATCGAGCGTCACGCAGACCCATAAAAAAGAAACAAGGTAAATTGCCTAAGGAGTTTTTTGCATTAACAGAAACTTTGAATCTTCGTGACGCTCATAGATTTAAGAATGAGTCTGCTAAAGACTTCACGTTTTATTCTAACAGGCATCATTCATTCTCCTGTATTGACATGATCTGGATATCAGATCATCTTACATCCAAAATTGTAAAAGTGAAGACATTACCTAGAATTTGGTCTGATCATAACCCTGTGCAGATGGAATTAAAATTTGGAACCAGATCATATAACTGGAAATTAAATCTTAATATATTAAAGGACCAGATAATATGTGATGAGGTAAAAAAAAAAATATTTCGATGAGAATTTGGATCAAGATACGCCCATACACGTGGTATGGGATGCACACAAAGCTGTAATTAGAGGTTTCCTGATTCAGAAAAATATAGAATGGAATAAGAAAAGAAGAGAAGAAGAAAGTATTCTTAACAAGGAATTGAAAAGTTTGGAGGTAAAATTAAGAGAAAGGCCGGGTAGTAAAAAGATCCTTAAGGAAATTGGACATATTCAAAAACAAATTTCTATTTTGACTTTGGATCAAATCGAAAGAAAGATTAGATTTGTTAAACAAAAATATTATGTCGGGGCTAATAAGCCAGGAAGATTATTGTCATACATTGTGAGAAAAGACTTAACTGGTTTTTATTTTTGCATGAACTTTCATGGATGTTCAATAATGCAACCAAAGAAATGGTCCATGAAAGCTCATGCAAAAATAAAAACCAGTTAGTCTTAAAGGTGCTCCCACATTTCCTCCCCACGTCCTTTTTATGCTGTGAGAGACTATTACTTTTAGTGTAGCGTTGTTTGGGATGCTTATCCTACAAAATGGTTTTAATTGTGGTTACCTAGCCTGCACTGAGCAGAAAGACAAGGTCAGAAATTCTACTATAAATTAAATAAAAAATATTACAAATCTTCCCCTCCCTTGCACTTTATGTAAGGAAAAAAGACCCTAATAAATCAGACTAGCCTTTTCCCATAAAGCCTGACCACTGCCCATGCTGACTAGAGCTTATAGGAAGTCTCGTCTAAAACATATGGAGAGAGCACCAAGTTGAGGAAAGCTAGATCAGAACTAGGCCTAGCAGTTCATTTCTAACAGGAGCCCCAGGATGCCTCTGGTAATTGAACAGCCACAGACAGCCATACACAGAGATTCCATTCAGCTCTTATGTCTGCCAGTGTTCAATCAATGAATTTGCCTTCTCCTATAGAACTAAATATATAATCTGCATATACTGATTTGAAATCCTTGGGACCAAAAGCATTTTGCATTTCAGATATTATTATTATTATTATTATTATTATTATTATTATTATTGGATTTTGGAATACCTGCATTTGCATATGCAAGTTGAGTCTCACTTATCTGAAACGATTGAGGCAAGAAGTGTTTTGGATTTCAGCATTTTACAGATTTTCGAGTATTTGTATATAATGTATCTATCTATCTAATGAGATATCTTGGAGATGGAACCCAAGTCTAAACATGAAATTCATTTATGTTTTGTATACACCTTATACTTGTTGCTTGTCATTTCTGGCTTCTGATAGGTGACGCTATCACAGGGTTTTCTTGCCAGTTTTCTTGAGGAGGTTTGCCATTGCCATCCTCTGAAGCCAAGAGAGTGTGACATGCCCAGTGGGTTTCCATGGCCAAGCAGTGATTCGAACCCTAGTCTCCAGAGTTGTAGGTCAACACTCAAAACACTACACCAAGCTACACTACGGTAAACTGTGCCCTGGAATAATGGACCTTTGAGCTATAAATCCAACAAAGGTCACCCAGGCTCTATCCGCACTGTAGAAATAATGCAGTTTGGCCACACTTTAATTACCTTCGCTCAATGGAGTTCTGGAAACTGTAGTTTAGTGTGACCCAAGAGCTCTCTGACAGAGAAAGCTAAATGTCTCACAGAACTATAATTCCCAGAATTCCAAAGCATTGAGCCAAGGCAGTTAAAGTGGTGTCAAACTGGATTATTTCTGCACTGCAACCAGACCCCCATGGTTTTTTATGCTTGAGTGGGGGATTTGAAACCTGGTCTCGATTCTCAGCTAGGCCATGAGTGATTTTGGACAAAGGTCACACACTCTCAGCCTCAGAGAATGGCAATGACAAACCCCCTCTGAACAAATGTGGCCGAGAAACCCGCATGATAGGTTTCGCCTTGGGGTCACCATAAGTCGGAAATGACTTGAAGGTACAGTGGGCCCTTGTTATCCACTGGGTTTTGGTTCCAGGATCCCCCCATGGATAACAAAATATGTGGATGCTCAAGTCTCATTAAATATAATGGCATAGCAAAATGGTGTCCCTTATATAAAATGGCAAAATCAAGGTTTGCTTTTTGGAATTTGCACTTTGGGGAATATTTTCAAGCTGTGGATGTTTGAAACTGTGGATAAGGAGGGCCGACTGTACTCAACAACAAATTTTAGGACCTGTACAGACTGCCAGAAATAATCCAGCTTGAGACCACTTTAACTGTCCTGGCTCAATGCTAGGGAATCATGGGAATTGTAGGTTATTTTTCTGAGACATTGAGCCTTCTCTGTCAGAGAGCTCTGGTGCCACAATAAACTACACTTCCCATGATTCCCTAGCACTGAACCAGGGCAGTTAAAGTGGACTCAAGTGCATTATTTCTGGCAGTCTGTAAAGGCCCTTAGTCAAACCCTCAAACACGTTGGCTAAGGAACATCTGCGGAAATCATCCGCTTTAACCCCATTTTTCTTAAACTGTCATGGCTCCATACTATGGAATTCTAGGAATTGTAGTTTGTTGTGGCAAAAATGGGGTTAAAGCGGATTATTTCTGCAGTGCGGATGCACCGTTAGTCTCCTTGTCTCTCACCCCCGAATTGCACCCAACGTCCAGCCCCAAAAGGGGTCCGGCCCTCGGCTCCGGGAACAACTGGCTCAGGAGGGCGGCGGGCAAGAGTCGGACCCTCCCCTCCGGCGGATGAAAGCGGGAGTAGTCCGGGAAGTTCCCGAAGGGCGCCGCCCCGCCAGGCAGCGGCAGCAAGGAGCGTCCGGCGGCCCCCTCCTGCGCCCGCTCCCCACTTTTCCTCAAGGGCGCCGCCATCTTGGGAACGCCACAGACCGCCCCTCCGGCCGGGAAACCGATCCTGCAACGGCGAAGGTTCCGGGGAGAAAGGTTCCGGAAGAGGAGGAGGAGGAGGGATAGAATAAGCGTTGTCGTTGTGCCTTCAAGCCTTTTCTGACTTGTGGCGAACCTATCACAGGGCTTTCCTGGCAGGATTTGTTCAGAGAAGGCTTGCCATTGCCTTCCTCAGAGGCTGAGAGAGAGAGATTGAGAGAGAGGAGAGAGTCACACAGTGGGTTTCCATGGCTGAAATGTCATGGATTCGGAGCCAGGCCTCCACAGGGTTGAAGCCCACACTCAAATGCTGGCTCCCAGAAGTTAACTGAGAGGACACTACCATCCAAAATCCACCAAACAGTGATGCCTGTATTGGAACAATCAAACGTGGGACGTACTAAAACAAATGACAGTAGTTACCCACAGGGAAACCATACTTGCCCATAGAGAATCGTTGGAGAACACTTGCCCCTAGGGAAACATAGGAGATGTTTCCTATGTTTTATAAGCAAGTATTTCCCCAATGTATCCTTAGGGGCAAGTAATTCCCCATATTTTCCTATATGCAAGAATTCTCCAATGATTCTGTATGAACAAATATTCTGCAATATTTCCCTATAGGCAAGTATGACTTCCCTCTGCGCAAGTATTCCCCAATGTATCCTTAGGGGCAAGTAATTCCCAATATTTCCCTATGGGCAAGTATTCTCCAATATTTCTCTAGAAGCAAGTATGGTTTCCCTATGGGCAACTACTGTCGTTTGTTTTAGTTCATCCGCCAAACTTCACTTTATACATGTTGCAAGCTTTTGAAGCCCCACTGGCTTCTTCATCAGGCAAAGGTGTTAAAATATTTATTTTTCCTTTTATTTTTATTTTTAAAGTATTTTATTTTTATTGTTCATTTTCATTAATTCTATTTTAATATTATATATATATATATATATATATATATAGTTTTATTTATACATTTGTTATTTATTTATTTTTCTATTTTATATTGTTTTTAATATAAATTTTATTTATATCCCACTTTTCTACTATAATAGCAATCAAAGCGGCTTATATGTCAAAACAAAAAATACATAATGACAATACATGATATCTTAAAAAAAACCCTTAAGAAAGAATTAAACTTTGCACAGTTAAAAATATAATCTGTTAAAATCTGTTAATAGCAAATGGTCTATTGGGCAGAGAGGCAGCATAGTACAAATGTGAAGGGTTTATTTATAGCCAAGGAATTCTGGTCAGGAAAGGCCTGCTGGAAGAGATCCATCTTGACAGCTTTTTATAAGCTATCTAAGGGCCTCGGCAGACGACTAATAGGGTCGTCTTGGAGGCAGGGAAGAGGAGGGGCAGCCGCACGAGCGGCGCCCCTTCCTCCTCCCGAGGTTGCCCTCGGAGCTGCCGGCCCTCCGCATGGCCGGCGCGCCGAGGGCAACCTCCCGCTGCAGCGTCCGCACACGCTGCGGTGGAAAAGTCAGGGAAAGTGCGCCCTACGCTTTTGGAGCACACTTTCCCTGACTTCTGAAAGGAGCGCTGATTTAGCGCTCCTTTCAGAGGCGCCGACGGTGCGGTGCGGTGCGGTGTGGCTGCGTCGCTCCGCCGGCGCACCGTCCCGCGGCGCCCCCGACGCTATCGTCTGCTTCCCCCCTAAGGGCCTCTGCAGACCGGCCCAAAGGGCCGGCCTTGGGGAAGAGTTGAGGCGGGCAGCCGCACGCCAGCCACCCCAACCCCAAGCCAACGCCATCTTGACACCACGCACCGTTACGCATGGTGCGCAGCAGGACACCCTCCCAACGCAGCTTTTAAATACGGAAAGGGCAAGGAAGAAGCATGGAGCCAGCTCTTAGGGCGGCCTTTTCCCACCCCTAAAAGGAGCGACATTTTGCCAGCCTTTTCGGGACGGCAAAAGGGAGGATCGGGGCCGCGGCATGGGGTTGCTGCAGCCCCAATCCGCCACTTTCTGGGACGGCTCTGTGCCACCCATCTACAGAGGCTCTAAGTTGGTATGTTGACGGATCTCTTCTGGCAAGCCATTCTACAGTCTGGGAGCAGTAGCAGAAAAGGTCCTCTGGGAGGTTGCAGTTAATATGGTCTTTATAGGCTGCAATAGATCCCTTCCAGAGGACCTGAGGGTGCAGGGTGGATTATATGGAAGTAGACGATCCCTTAAGTAGGTTGGACCCAAGCCATGTAGGGCTTTAAAGGTAATAACCAACACCTTGTACTGCACCCAGAAACCAATAGGCAGCCAGTGAAGTGATTTCAAAATAGGAGTTATGTGGTCACTCCTAGATTTTCCGGTGACCAATCTGGCTGCCATGTTTTGTACTAATTGGAGTTTCCGGACTAAGCACAAAGATAGCCCAATGTAGAGCACGTTGCAGAAATCGAATTGTGAGGTTACATGTGCATGTACTACAGTTTCTAGGTCCTTTACTTCCCAGAAAGGGCACAGCTGGCATATCAGCCAAAGCTGATAACAGGCGCTCCTGACCGTCGCATTCACCTGATTTGTCATCTGAAGCAACAGATCTAGGAGCACCCCCAAACTGAGAACACAGTCTTTTAAGGAGAGTGTGACCCTATTTAGGACTGGAGGTAAACAAAATGAAAAATAAAATGAAAAATGAAACAAAAATTACATTAAAATTAAAATGACTTAAAAATAAATTGAAAAATGAAAAATAAAAAGCAAAAATTAATTAAAAATGAAATGAAAAGTAAAATAAAATTAATTAAAAGAAAAAATTAAATAAAATAAATAATGACTAAATGAAAAATCATTTTTATAATTTTATAGTTATTACTAATTTTTATTATTTTATTTATTAGTAAATCTATTTTTATTTTTAATTTATTAGCAATATGTTTAATAATAATATGTAAAAAAATTATTTTATTTTAAATAATTTATTTTATCGAGTCATTATTTTTATTATTTATTTATATATTTATAATATATTTTATTTTATTTTATTTAAAATATATTTTATAAAAATTATAAAAATTAAAATTAAATGAATCCAAAATATAAAATGACATGAAATAATAACTAAATTAAAAATAATTTTTAAAATAAAATAAAATTTATTTTTTCTTTTAAATTATTTTATTTTTAATTTAATTTCATTTTTATTTAATTTTTTAAAAATATAATAAAATAAAAAAATAAAAATGAACAATAAACAAATAAAATAAAGATAGAATATAAATTTATATTGAGTTTTAAAATAAAATTAAAAATTAAAACAAAAATTATAAATATTTAAAATAAAATAATTAATAGTAAAAATAATTTTTATTTAATTTAATTAGCAAAATTAAAAATAATAAAATAAAATAATAAACTATAATAAATTACAAATAAATCAAATAGAATTAATAATGTAATATGCCTCTGCTCAGTTGAGGCTGGTTCCAAACCTGAACCTTAGGTGGTGTGACTTTCTTCACTCAGGTATAATGGATTCATGATGCTTGTATAAAAACAGAAAGCAAAAGACAGGCACTGCACCTGTTTAACAATTGTTCTCTCTCCCATTACATACATTTGGTCCCTATGTGTCACTAATAAATTAATAATATATGATTTTCCATTTGTTATTTTTGTTGTTCTTAACTTCATTTTTTATAATTTATTTAATTTTATTTTTATTATATTTTTTTATTTTCATTTTATTTCATTTTATATTATAAATAAAATTAATAAAATAAATAGATTAGATGATTAAAATAAAATCAAAATGAAATAAATATAAAATATAAAATAAAAATAGTTATTAATAAATATGTAACAAAATTAAATAATAATAATAATAATAATAATAATAATAATATAAAATTAAAATAGTCTACAATAAAGATATCAAAAAATAAATGAAAAAATAAATATTAAAAATAAAAATAAAATATTTTATATTATAAATAATAATAATAATAATAATAATAAAACAAAAGAATTGAAATAGAAAATGAATTATAAATAAAATAAAAAACAAAATGAAAAATAATAATAAAAATTGTTTAACTGATTAATTGTTAACTGCTTAATTGTTTAATTGTTTAATTGCTTATTGTTATTTAATCCGGTTAGTTTGGTTTGTTTTCAGGGGTTGGGTGGGTGTGGGAAGGAGAGAGGGGATTTGAAGTGATTTTATTTGTCCTTATGTTTTGATATGTTGTACGCCGCCCCGATTGCTTGGCAGAGGGGTGGGATATAAATAAAAATTATTATTATTATTATTATTATTATTATTATTATTATTATTATTATTAATAATAAAGTTTAAAATAAAATAATATATAAAGAAATATACAAATATACAAATAAAAATAGAATTCAATGAAAAAGTAAAATAAAATAACAATTAGAAAATTAAAAAATAAATAAAAACAAAACAAAATAAAATAAAGTAAAGATAAATAAGAAATAATAAGAAAATAATAAGTAATAAATAATAAATGCTTACAAAATAAAAGAATAAAAATAAAATACAATTGAAAATTGAAAATATACAGTATCAAATAAAATGTGAAATACAGTAAAAAGGAAATCAAAAATAAAAAAATATAATAAAATAAAAATGGATTAAAATAAAGAACAAAGTAAAAAATAAAAATAAAATCAATACAAAATAAAAATAAACATTATATATGTGTGTGTGTGTGTGTGTGTATATATATATATATATATATATATATATAAAACAAAATAATATAAAAATAAAATACAACAAAACAAATAAAGAAATTACATCATAATATAAAACAAAGAATTAAATGAAATAAAATTAAAAAATAGATAGATAATAATAAAACATTAAATTCAATTCACTATTAAGGGATATGAAAAATTAAATAAAGATATAAATAAATAAAATAGAATAAAATGGCCCAAATCAGACAGGCCAAAAGGTCCACCATCGGGCCACATTGGGAGCATGGTGTTTACACAATGCATGTATTGTATTGTATTGTGTTTTAATGTATGGTTTTAATTTCTTCATAATTTAATTCTTTTTTAAGGGGTGGGAGGGTTAGGACATGGGATCTGGGCATATTTTAACTGTTCCTTGTTTTAATATGTTGTTCGTCGCCCCGATTGCCAAGCAGAGGGGCGGCTTATAAATAAAAATTTATTATTATTATGACTGCAAATCATGCGGAAATGAAACCAGGGCCACCTTGAGCAGCCCAAACCCATCTGCAAAAGGAGCAGGAAAAATCCGGATTGCAAATTGTGGCAGTGGCCTGGATTGGGACTGGGCACATGCGGTCGCTGCGGCCCTGACTCAAATGGCGCCGGAGCAGGGACAGCCCACTTTATCAGAGCTATCTGCTTGAGGCCTACATAAAACAAAATAAAATAATAAAATATAAATAAAATCAATTACAATTGCAGTAAGTAGAAATAAAATTGAATGAAATATAAATATTATTTGAAAAATTACAACAAATAATATGTAAAATTAAATATAAAATTAAATCAAATTAGAAATAAAATAAAAGTAAAACATAAAAACAAATCAAAATAACCTGTAAACTATAAAAATATGAAAATGA
This sequence comes from Phrynosoma blainvillii, assembly GCA_026167975.1. Taxonomy (NCBI): domain Eukaryota; kingdom Metazoa; phylum Chordata; class Lepidosauria; order Squamata; family Phrynosomatidae; genus Phrynosoma; species Phrynosoma blainvillii. The sequence continues at coordinate 202,178,990 of JANUYF010000002.1, read as the reverse complement.
AATTAGAATAAAATATAAAATAAAATAAAATAAAAAAATTAAACTATATCTGAGCCCAGGTTAGAAAGAAGAGATGCGGAGAGGTCAATAGATGCAGCTTTCTTCGGTATGCACTTGGACCAACAACTAACATAATTATCTCATGCCAGATGTTTAAGGAGACCAAAGCCCGCACAAATAGTATAACCATCATCCACAACTTGAGGGGAAGCCAGCAAACTCTATTACCCCTTAGCAGTTCCCAATTCATCAGTTCAAGCAGGCTGGTGTTGTGGGAGTTTTGAAAGGGATGAAGGTCAAAATTTATCTAACATATTTATCACCAAGTCGTTTAGAACTGACCAATTGTAGAGTTGTCACAGTTAATAAACTTTGGGGCGAAACAGACCAGCCCTTTGCACCGACTTCGGGGTGGCATGGGGGTTTGGCCTTCAGATGACGCACGCCCCAATGCCACCCCCAAGCCAGCATCAAACAACGGGCAGCTTTGTGGTGCTCAAGCGGTGCAGCATTTATAAGCCGCATGCCACAGGAGTGCCAAAAAGCCACTGCCACTACAGAAAAGCCGCTTTTTTGCCAGCTCAAACAGGAGCAGCTTTTTGCACTGGCAAAAGCCAGGTTGGGAGTGTGGCATGTGGTTGATCCACCTGGCAAACAAAGGGGCCTATTGTGTGGTCAGTGGGGTGGCGTGATGCCCCAGCATCGGGGGGGGGGGGCAGATACATATGCCACGCCCCGAAGCTGGTGTATTGTGCCGGTCTGTTTTGGCCCTTAGTTCTCCTAACAAGTCCATCAAAAGGACTGTATATACATCAGTACTCCTAGGCTGTTGGGTGGGGCAGCTGTGCGTGGGATATCATAATCCTCCAAATCTGGATTATTAATTTCACCCACTTTATCCGGTGGTTCCAGTGCCTCAGCCAGAGAGGCATATCTGTTGGATAATGGGATGTCAGCAAAAGAGGGAATTATAATAGACTTCCATTTCTCTATAAAATTATCCAGTTTGCTCTGCTTGGAGCATGGTACATTTTTGAGTTTTGCGGAGATATTGGTCTTTTCCATCCTCTTGTCATGGTACCGTAATAGCAAGAGACCACAGTTAAAATTTTCCACTCCCTCTAGATGTTATAAAAACTTTCAGAAGCTGAAGCTCTTCGACCAGCATAATGAGGTAGGGAGGATAAGCCTCAGTGTCTGTATCAGCAGCTGTCAGCCCAATGATAATTATGAGACTTGAATAATAGGAAGCAATAAAGCAATACATTTCAGCCATGGCAGACCAAAATTACCTTCAAAAGTTTTTAAAAATAATTTTATGTATATTTTTAACTGAGTAAGAGGAGATAGAGCCTTTCCCCTCCCAGTAGGGTCAGGCAAAAGCAAACTGCTGTAGCTTCTGCTAACTTGAGATTTCTTCCACATTAATAACTTTTGCCATCTCAACCATATTCGGATGGTGCTTGACCACAGGTGTCCTTGTTTTCATCTCTGAAATACCAAAGGATGTGTGAATCACAAATGGAGACACCGGCTGCATCTACGTGGCAGAATCAATGCAGTTTGGCACCATTTTAACTGCCATGGCTCCATGCTATGGAATCCTGGGATTTGTCATTTTGTGAGATATTTAATCTTTTCTATCAGAAAGCTCTACAAATCCCAGGATTTCATAGTATGGAGCCATGGCAATTAAAACTGGTGTCAAACTGCATTAATTCTGCAGTGTGGCAGCAGCCACTAACACCAGGGAGCAAGCATAGCTTCTGAGAGCTTCCTACACAGGCCATTCACCTGACCAAGCCTGGTCTGCTTTCGACAAGCATCATGTCAAAGGACTGACTGGTTCTGTGAAGTTTTCTTTTAGTACACCAAACCAGAGCTGATACTATTCTATCATTCAAGAGGGTGAGTGCTACAATCCATCTGAATCATCTGGGTTCCTTTTGTTGTTACTACTGAGCAATAAAAACTGGATTAATCTAGAGGAAGTTGCTATAATTAAACCTATCTTATACAAATTCTACTATAATCCATTTCATCCACTAACAATGAAGGGCATGTGCTTTTTCGAGGAATTATTTCACGGTTGTGTTACAGGTTAATAATAGTAACCATGTGTGTATCTATAGAATGCTTCCATGGGTCACTGCATCAAAGGCCCAGAACCGATGGGCACGAAAGAGCAGCCTGAGTCCGCTCCAGCTGGAAGCAGGTCAGAACCTCGCTGTCCGCACGGCCCACTCCCAAGTTGAGCCATGGGCACAGGGGCCAACCAGCACCACTTGCGTCAGATTATCTCTGCTCCTTTTTGCTCTGGTTCTAAGGACCGTAGGACAGTTTCGGCACTTTGGAGGTGTGCATCATTTAAATCCCTTATACTGGATTATTTCTGCAGTGGACCTTAGATGAATCATTTTATTTTATAAAAAAATAAGATTCAAAGGGGAGGCTTGGACAGAAATCTGAAATCTCTTTACTTTCTGAGAGGAGAGATTACAAGCCCTGAACTTTAGGTTTTCTTCAACCCTGGGCTACTTGCTTCTGTCCCCAGCACCTCTGAAGAAGGTATTTACCAGACCACAATCCTCAATACATGGGATTTGCTAAGTGTTGATTCACCATTCAGTAACTGATTCAGCTGGTCAATTTTAGACAATAGAGCCACCAAAACTATAGGCCCTTCCACACTACACCGTTACAGTGTTATGATTCAACTTTAACTCCATGGTTCCATATACCTGGGACTAGTAGTTCAGGAAGGGGCATTTAGGATTTTCAACCAGATAAGACCTCTGGTGCCTCCAACCAAACTACAAACCCTAACATTTCATTGTATGTTGCCATGGCAGTTAAAGAGGAATAATAGTGCTATGATTGCCTAGTATGAAAGGAACCCGTCACATTAATTAATCACTATAGCTTTGTTTAGTATTCTTTGTTGGTGTATGGCTTCAAGTCATTTCTGACATATGGTAATCCTAAAGCAAACCTATCATGGTTTTCTTGGCAGGATTTGTTCAGAGGTTTGCCATTGTCTTCTTCTGAGGTTGAGCTCAGGTGACTTGCCCATAGTCACACAATGGGTTTCATGACTGGGCAGGGAATTGAACCCTTGGTCTCCAGAGTTGTAGTCCATGACTCAAACCATTACAGTACACAAACCCAGAAATTTGGAATCCCCTCCAAACCTGTGTTGCATAGGTTTGGAAGGGATGTCAAATTTCTAGGTGCATAAGAAGGAAAGCTGTTTTGTTGTGTTAAATGTTCCGGTAGATGATCTACAGCAGAGGAAAGCGTTAAAGTCCTTCAGCAGATGGGTTTCAGCAATCCCTTTCAGTAACTGGTAGAACAGAACCCTCAAATAATGAATTCCACCCAAGCTATCCCAGAGCCAACACTCCTAATCACCATGGCTGGATAATGGGACCCCAAGTTAAGGTAACTGGGTAAGACAACAGGAAGATCGATCCCTAAGGTTATACAGGCAGAGCCAAGCAAAGAATATTGGACTGTCCAGGTGTAATCCATCTCCCATCCTCATTGTTATGACAACTGTAGAGAGGACCCATAGTATCTGCTGGGATTTGATTCTAGGACCACCACCACCACCCCGGATATCAAAATCTGTGGATACTCATGTCCCATTAAGTACAATGGCATAGTGAAATAAGTGTCTCTTATATAAAATAGGAAAATCAAGGTTTGCTTTTTAGAATTTATATCTTTTTGGAATATTTTCAAGACACAGATAGTTGAATCTATAAACAAAGAATTCATGGATACAGAGGGCTGAATGTATAAACACGTTAGTAACAGGAAACAGAGAGAATCTACCAAGGTGAGATGAGTAGTAATTGAGTCTTACTTGTCATAGGGTTGGACATAGAAGAGATGCATCTGCTGATAGATCTACGCATTGTTTACAGTGGATCAGGAAGGTTTCCGAATGTATAACAAGAGCAACAACTCCCCCTGTCAAATTAAGCTACTGAAACCAGTACAGCTTGTGGGGCAGGAATGGTTTTCTATGCCAAAAGCTCTGTGAGCTCCACTCTGGCATTTGAAAAATAATAATCCCAAACTTGAGGAGCACACTGAACTGCTCTGATTCTTCACTTGAAGTCTACTCCTGTCTCTTATTCTGAGCCAATATTTTGTAAATGGCTGCAGGTGCAGGGGCCCATGCTGGGTTTCTAGGGAGAAATGCGCCTCCCTTAGAAGCTGAGTAGAACAACTGAAGCATTATTGTATATTATATTCTTTTCAAGTAGAAATCTCTGTAATGCCATTAAAAAAACACCAGGGAGCAGCAAACCATTGTACACATGGTTGTTGGGTTCTTCATTAATTCTCTACACACACACTTGCCCAGTCACCAGGTACCCAACTGGCCTAGAGACTGGAAGAGGGCCTCATACAGCAGCATTAGAAAGGACCTTTTTCTTCTATATTTTTTCAATTGAATTTTAATATAAGGGATATAATTCACAATCAAAGTAGTATCCATTCAGAAAACAGACTTGGGGCGGAGCAGATGGGCAGGGAAAAGTGGCTAGAACCTGCATTTTCTAGAAGCAGGTCTAAACCCCACTATTCATTCTGTCTGCTCCCAAGGCAGCCCGAATGCACATGGCCTGACCGCACGGTGTGCTGTTAAACTGTGCCAATGGGTATTTTATTTTATTTTATTTTGCTGCCTCCCCACCATACATGCGCATCCCCACACTGTCAAAGCACAATCATGCCCCCTCCTACATGTCCTCTTTACCCCACTTCACCCAATGCTCCTTCTTGGAGTGTCTGGTTTGTGTATGTTGTACACTGGAGGTGACACACTTTCACATTTTTGCATTGCTGCCCAGACCACTTGGGTATGCCAGCTCCGTTCTTTTTTAATGCACACCTGCACCAGTGTGTTTACATGAAGTTTTAGGGATATATGCAAGGATGAAGGTGTGCATTTTCCAGGCTAAGTTGGAATATTCCAACTTCTTTTTGTTCTGGTTTTTAACCCTGGAGCACAGCTTCAATCCAGGGTTCGCCCACTTCAGAGGCATGCATCATCTAAAACTTGAAAGCAGGTGGAAACCGGGTTTTTTTTTTTATATATATAGAAGAGGGAAAAAAGAAAAGAAAAATACAGGTTTGAGTGTTGGGCTATGACACTGCACACTGGAGACCAGTGGACATGAGAGAGGGCCTTTTTAGTGGCTGCCCCTACACTTTGGATGCCCTTCTTAGGGAGGCTAGAATGGGCCTCTCCTTCCTGTTCTTCCAGCAGCAAACTTTAAAAAAATATTATTCAGACTGACTTAAAATTTAAGTCTTTTAACTATGGGCTGTAAGCACTGTATAAATTATATTAATTTTCACAATCTTTTATATTTTAAATATCTTCATGGTTTAATTCAGTTTTCATATTCACTTTTTATATGGTGTTAATTGTAAAAAAATTTAAATGTGTAAGTTGCCTTGAGTCCCAGTTTTGGGGAAGAGGTGGGATGTAAATAAAGTCGACAACAACAATAACAACAACAACAACAACATAATAATAATAATAATAATAATAATAATAATAATGAGGAGAAAGGGGGGGGGACAACTTTTAGAGCATGCTTATAACAATTTTAACACAGGTGTAGCCATCATGTGGCCCCCATGTCTTTTTGAAAGCCCTCAGGCCTTCTCTAAACCTGCAACCACCCATTTTTTTAAACAACAACAACAACACTGAGTTCTCTGCTGTCCTCTTCTAATAGGAAGGAATGAAGATATAAATCCATAACCCAGTTCATACCAATAGATATGGTGTCTACATGCCCAGCCTTGTAGATACATGTGCTGAGCCAAAAAACAGGCTTGGACATTTGGAACTCTTGAAACACTTGGGAGGATTGGGTGGCTCAAAGTCTCCCCAAAGGAAATTGTCCCATATGGGCACATGCCATTCCTTTCTGTAACTAGGAATGCTCCCCTACACCACACCAAGTTCTTCTTTTTTACTCCAATTGACATCCAACGGAGAGCTGCCAGATCTCAAGGCCTGGCCCTGAGTCTCCAGTTTTCATGAGTCATCCCCAGGAACAAGTCAAGAATGAGAATTCTTCAGGTTGGGGTGGTGGTGACTTAGCTCCAGGGAATAAAAAAGGGCTGTGTGGAAATCTCCAATGCAGCTAAGAGACCAACAGTCAGTGGCATCACTGGAGGGTGCAGACCACACTGGGTGAAACCCAGAAGAAGGGTGATGCTCAGTTCGGTCCTCTCATCTTTAAGTTCAGGAGGAGCACACACATGCCCTTGCCAGCTGCTCCATCCCCAGGCTTGCTTTCCAAGGAGAAAGCCTGGAAATGGAGAGCAGGAGGGGCTCCGGCACACCCTTGCTGACTGCACCAACAAAAGCCCAGGAACAGAGGAGCAGAGAGGAACATGTGCACCCTTCCCGCACTGGGTGACACCATAGTCAGTGATACCATGGGCAACAGCTTGCTACAGTTTCCAAGGATTAATTCGTTTGTTGCTACAACTTGGAAAGATTCTCCAGGGGGATCTATGAATTTACTTTGTTAGCCTCCTCCTTCACTCCCTTTCATTGCAGTGTTGGAGCTCACTCTCCACTATGCTCTGCATCCACCTTCTAGGTAAAAGCAAGTAGGCTAGATTTAATGTTCCACGGTGGCTCAGCGATTAAGATGCTGACCCTGATGACTGCAAGATTGGCAATTCAGCAGCTCAAGGCCAGGTGCTGTGTGACAGTGAACTCCCATCACTAGTCCCAGCTTCTGCCAACCTAGCAGTTCGAAAGCATGTAAAAGTGCAAGTATATAAATAGGTACTTCGGTGGGAAGGTAACAGCGTTCAGTAGAGTCATGCTGGCCACACGACCACAGAGTCATCCTTGAAAATGCTGGCTCTTTGGCTTAGTAAAAGAGATGAGCACCGCCCTGTACAGTTGGACACGACTTGACAACCTTGTCAAAGGGGAAACCTTTACCTTTTTATCCTGTCTCCCTAAGTAGGTAAGAAGGAATCACCCATTCATTTCACCTTGATCTGAAAACAGGCCCTTTAGCAAAGCTTTCTGACTTAGGGCCTCTGCAGACCGGCCCAAAAGGCCAGCCTGGAGGCAGAGTTGGGGCAGGGCAGCCACATGCCAGATGCCCCAACCCCACACCAACACCATCCTGACACTGTGCACCGTTATGCTGTGTGCCGGCTCTTAGGGTGGCCTTTTGCCGCCCCTAAAAGGAGCAGCATTTTGCCACTTTTTTCAGGGCAGCAAAAGGGAGGATTGGGGCCATGGCATGGGGTTGCCATGGCCCCAATCTACTGCTTCCTGGGGTGTCTGAGAGCCGCCCGTCTGCAGTCCCCCTTAATTTCCAAACAGGAAAATATGTTCCCCCTCCTCTGTCTGAATGACAAGCTGTGAGCAAGTATGGTTGGTATTTAATAACATCACCATGGACTGTCCCTATGTCTGGGTGTGCTAAGCCCTGCGATTTCCCCAAATGCGGGAAACTCGACTGCATAATAATTTTGGCATGGAAAACTCAGGGCCCGTGATGATCCTAAACTGGCAATCCTAATCCAAAATGTTTTCAGAAACTGGAACCAGTGAAGGGGCCATGTTGATTCCATAGGACTGGGAACAAAAACACAACCAGATGTTGGTATGTACTAGGTTGTAGCTAGCCATGGTTCAGGCAGGAGAACTAGGCAGAGTCCAAGGGAGAAAGCTGTGGATAATGGGATGTGTGTTTACACATTATCTTCAACTTCTGCATTGTGATAGGATTTCTGCAAGTTCTCTCTGCCTAAGGGGAAGGTGAGAGGAGAAAACACCACATGGGAATGGAGATCTAACTGGCTCCCTATGCCAACTAAAGTGGCTGGCAGCAGCTGGAAATTTTCTCTCTATAGGCAAAATTCCTAAGCCTGCGTCTGCACTGCAGAAATAGCAATAGCAATAACAAGTACATTTCTATACCGCTTCTCAGTGCACTTAAGCACTCCCTAAGTGGTTTAGAATGTGTAAGCTCATTGCCCCCAACAAGCCGGGTACTCATTTTAGCCACCTAGGAAGGATGCAAGCATGTCGAGCCTGAGCCCCCTGGCTGGTACTGAACTCACAACCTTATGGTTTGTGAGTGGCTGCAGTACAGGCATTTAACCACTGCGTCACCATTTGGCCTTCCAAAATGGTGCCTGCTGTAGTGCGCATGCGTGCGCAAGCACGGGTGCCATTTTTGAAAGCAAAATGGTATCTCGCGGCGCGCATGGCACGGCAGCAACAACAGCAGTACCGGTCATGGGCCGGTTCCAAGGCCTCAGTGGGCCGCGTCCAGCCCGCTGGCCGTACATTGCCGACCCCTGTATTAAACTATGTGAGATATTGCTTATTATTTTAAAAAGTGTGTGTGTGGAACATAATTCAAAGCAGAGTTTCAGACAGAGAGACTTCCCACTTGCTTATGCATCCACTTTTAGTGTAAAGAGCAACCAAGAGTTGCTGGTTTTATAGCTACACTGCCCCTTCGTCCTCTTATCATACCTGTTTTAAAAAATAACCCCCTTTTTCAGTGGCTATTCCCCTTTCTTGGAGGAACATGTGGCAACTTGCCATTAAAACAAGCCAGCAACCTTACTTCTCAACGGTGGCTGGAAATGCCCAGTATGTGACCAAGGTTAGTCTCTCACACACTGGTCAAAGTGATGTTACTCTGTGTTCTTTTGCTGTTACACTGTTAAGTGTTGAAATAAGATTCAGCTGCTAGTCTGGACAACCTCTATATATGGGGCATCATTTGCTTCAGGCAGCAAAATATTTGAGCAGGCATGGCAGACACAGTAGGGCACCCATGCAATCACCCAGATCCAATAGGACTGTTGGAGGAGTGTAAATCTCTGCCACCATCTGTAAACTAGCTGTTCTTTTCCCAAGCTGCACAATGGGAGCCCAGGGCACTTAAGTGCACCCTGTGACTATCAGCAGCCAGGGGCATGGAAGTGCACTTGGGCATCCTCCAGCTGTTATTCTACAGCTAGAGAAAGGAGTAAATCTCCAACATACACAAGCACCCAGAACTGTGGAGGAAGGGTATTGTACAAGTACTGGATACCCCCTTGCAGAATGTTCCCCTAAATACTTACCCTGGCATAATTGGGGGTTATGCCAGAATAATACCCAATAATATTTAAAGACCCAGCTCAAGATCTGACTGAAAAGCATGGAAGGAAAGTGCACAGAAAGGCCTTCTGTATGCCCACATGACAATGTTCTTCTTCACTAAGGAGCATCAGCTGGTAAACTGAACACACATGCAAGGACTGTGCACAGCACCAAGGGGGGAGGATGGCAACAGCAACTGGCCAATGTACCCCATCAAGTATTTGGCACTAGTTTGCTAAAACCTCCTCTTTTTTTCCCACTAGTCAGAATCACTATAAGCAACTGAATGACGCAGATTCCTCACCATTCCCAGGGAGATCTTAGATAAACTGCTCCTATCAGGTAGAAGGATCGTCTTTTAAATAAACGTTAGAGGCGGCTTGGAGCCATCTCAGCCTGCAGCCTGCCCTTAGAAAATAGCTGAATGGTTTCCAAAGGGGGAACATTAATACCACATGGAGATGGAAAGATACTCAGGTGCACTTTCTCGAGTTAATTCAGGCCTCAGCCTGGGGATGTAAAAGGCATGAGAAAGCATGTAAAGCAGGCAGCTTGCCTGGCCTCTGCAGAAGCAGAATCAGTCATCAACAAAGAAAAACTCTTTAGAGCATCCTGGTTTCAACTAGTCTTTTTGCCCAAGGGCACCGGTTTGAGAAGAGGGTAATGGTAGCTGAAGAGCCCAAGCCTATCTTCCCTTCCCCCCAGGCACTATTCCCTTTAAATTATTCCTTCCCCCCCCCCTCCCAATAACTGATAGGAAGACTTGGGGTAGACAGACTTGACTCATGGGAAACCTCAGCTGTGGTATCTTGCACAGCCTTTTTCTCAGGTTTCTAGCTGAGCACCAGAGTTGCATCACCAGCAGCATCAGACAGAATTCTGGAAGGAAGAGAGGGATGGATAACACTGAGTTGCTTTCACAGTCGGCATAGGAAGTCTCCCTAAGTGACGGCAAAGATGGAAGTCTCAAGGCCTGGGTGGAATTAAAGCACTTTTGTGTCTCTGCACAGTGCAAAAGTCAGATGCAGCGAAGCAATGTGAAGTCGTAGGCTTTCATGGCTGGCATCCATAGTTTTTTGTGGTTTTTTCGGGCTGTGTGGCCATGTTCTAGAAGAGTTTCTTTCTGACGTTTTGCCAGCATTTGTGGCTGGCATCTTTTTTTCTCTGAAGATGCCAGCCACAGATGCTGGCGAAACGTCAGAAAGAAACTCTTCTAGAACATGGCCACACAGCCCGAAAAACCCACAAAAAGCAGTGAAGCAATTTAGCTGGTGCCCTAAAGAGCCACAGAGAATAAAACACCCTGGCACAGAATCTACATGTTTAATGACTGAATCACCTGAGAACATAAGATACTGTTAACACTGTTAAAGCTAAGCAGGTCCCAGCCTGGTCAGCTCCTGGATGGGAGACTGTCTGGTGCTTTGAGGTTTTAGGAAGAAAAGCAGGACACCGGCACCACAAACCAATAAAATAATAAGTACATAGAACATAATATGATATTATCATCTCTATTTACAGAGCTAGTTGGATGTTAGACATGGGTCAAGGAGACCTTGGATTCAGATTCTTTTCCAGCTGTGTTGCTTCTAGGGTTGCTTTGGGCAAATCACTGTCTTCTCAGTCTAACCTACTGCCTTCAGAGGTATCAGACTACACCTCTAGTTGTCACTAGTCAGAATTGGGCATTGCTTAGTTATTGTAGTCCAACACATCAGGAGGGTGCTAGGTTGAAGAACTCATTTAACCTATTCCACAGGGAGGACAGCCCCACAAGCAGGACAGGATAGACCCCTGAATTCAGCAGAAAAGTGTGATACAAATGCCACAAATGCACAAATAATCCAGAGGCTCATTCGTGTATATAGTGGAATTCAGTGCAAATACCAATTGTGGATGTACCAATGTGACTGCACTAGTGGTTGCACACTTGTGCATAGTGCATAGCAAGCTGCAGATTGCACAGGATGATTGCATGTGGGTCTTGTCTGATGTATAAGGATATTGTTGTTTGCACTGGAGTAAACAGAGTCTAATTGCCTTTTAAAAAAAATCCACACCAATTTGTAGAACTTCACTTTTCTTATGCATCACTTTTGTCCAGTGGTGCTGAAGCTTTTTCATCCTGGATCTCCCCATCCTTAGCACTCTCCTTATAATCCATCAACTTCTGACAGCAAGAGGGATGGCAGAATGAGCTCAGATTCTAATTTACAAACAGATTTTAGACAGGCATTTTGGAATGGCTGACTGACTGGCTAAGGAATCTACAATAGTGATGTTAAGTGGCTAAAAGGTTATTGCAGAGGACTAGTTGCAAGTCCATTTGTGGAGAGCTAAGCTGGACAGAGATATAAAGAGTATCTATAAGATTCATATATAGATGAGACAAAGGCCCTGTCTGCACAGGCCAAATAAACACCCTCTCCCTGTTCCCATGGAGACACAAGATGAACTGCCCAAATAACATCCGGTTTTGATGTGAACTTTTCAAACAAAGTCCAGCCAGCTCAGCACCAAACCTGCCATATATCCTCCTTAAAACCTTTTTAAACAAATCTCACTTTTTGCTCCGGATCTTCCCGGAAGATCCAGAGCCCTCCACTGCAATGCAAGAAGGCTACTTAGAACATCCTGTTACACTTCTCAGCACCACTGCTGCTGGCAAGAGTCACTTGCTCTGAGGTCAGAATGAGGCACACCAGCAATGTGCTTAATGTTGGGTTTCTTGTTCTGACCTCTGAGCAAGCAACTCATGTCAGTGGTGATGGCACCAGGTGGCATAATAGGATGCATGTGCAAACAGCCACCCAACATCACAACAGAGGGCTTCAGGTAATGGGGGGGGGGGTTTAGGGCAGCTAGGAGAATACTGCTCCTGGAGTATTCTGGTCTATACAGACACCACCTTACAAGGACCTTCCATTTCTCCATCCAGCATTTCTAAATGGCTGAGAGTATCAGTGCAAAAGTCATCTGAATACTACTGAGACTGATAGGCTCCTATTTAGATTTTGGAAACTGTTACATGTGAATTGACTATAAGGCGATTAACACACTTCCTCCCAGACCCAGCTTACCTCTTTTGAATTAGAGTCCAATTCAGGCTGGAGTTGGGTCTTATCACATGGCTTTTCCCCCAGAAAAAGCCATTCGGGTGCATACCCTCTCCAATGCAAATTGGGGAATGAGCTCTGATGACCATTTTTCCAAGTCGGAAGGTTCCAACTTGGAAAAATAGCCATCAGAGCACTTTTTCGGATGTGCATTGGAGTGAGGATATAATCTAAAGTCAGATTCCGCTGCAAAAGCCTTGCAATAAAACACGGTTGCAGCGCAATTCCAATTAAATTCGGGAGTGGTAAGTATTATTATTTAAGCCATGCAATAATCTCCTAAATCAGTAGTTCTAAGGGGGGGATTTCTGGCCCGTAACCCTAATCTGGCCCACAGATGCTTTGAATCTGGTCTGTGACGGATCTAGAGGTAGCCACCTTGCCATCTAAGGCATGTTTCCTCTCCTTCCCTTCTCTCTCTATGAAGACTGACAAGTCCTTTAAAGAAAATGTAGGCCATAAGAAAAGTTTCTGTCACCATCTTCAACTCAGAATTTTCTTTGAATGTCCGCCTCGCTTAGCTGGTACTGCAAAAGTAGAGGAAAAAGTAATGCCTGCCTGCCTTGCTTTCTTCTGAGTCATGATTAGCTCCCAAAAAGAAACATCACCCTAAATATTATCAACAGCCCAGGAGAAGGAACTGTAGAACAGGCAAAAAGAATTGATGCAGGGGCAGGAGTGTGACAATGATAGCAAAAGGAACTGTCTGAGATCCAAGAAGCTGGCAAAGGGACAGGCGAGCAAATGGCTGCTCTGCTTTAACAATGCTGTCCTTGGGCAAGAATGACCAGAGTGACAATTTTTTGAGGAGGTTCACTTTCCCTTCCTGCATCTGCCATAGTGGGATGAGAACTGGAACAAAACCATGCACAAGTACTGAAATCTGATATTTGTCCTCAGCCTGAAAGTGATGCATTCAAATGCAAAGCCAGGCAAAACAGTTTTGTGTTGGGTGCCCAAAGCGAATGTGAGGGTACACAACTAAGTTCTATCACTATAGCTAAGCAGGGTGGGCCTTGTCATGCCCCTTGGATGAGGACTACATCAGAATCTTACATAAGCTCCTCTTTGGAATTAAAAGAGTGGTTAAGTTAGAAAACAAATAAGCAGACTGGCCTTGCATCATGCTGGAGCTTGGATGTTAAGATTTACAAAAAGTCACATTAAGAACACACACACCCCGGCAAAAAATAAATAAAAAAAAATCCAAAAAACTTCCCTGCCATGATTCAGTCTCACAAATTGCTCACTTTCTATTAACCAGAATGAAACCAATTTTAAATTCTGACTCATTTCTCTTCTGGCACAATTTGAAGGCAACTCTGGGGTCTACAAAAATGTATTTTCCTCCCTCCCAGTGTTATTTCTAGAAATTCTACTCTAAGTTTAATTTGCAGGTTGTAAGCAGTGGTGGAAGTGAAGGAAGCCTAGTATTTACAGCCAAATTTGCTGCTGCTTCTTTTTGAGTCACAAAAGATTTAGCAGGATAGATATGTATACACAGGCTGCAGAATGAACTCAAGAAGGTCAGTGAGTGGTGGGTCAGTGGCTGGATGGACAAGTGACCATCTGATGGAATGGTGCTTGTTAAAGGGCCAGAGAGATCAATTAATTTTCCCTTTCTCCTTTCCTTGTTGCTGCTGTATTGTTTCATATATATCTATATCTATATGTATATATACTCAGTTTTATCAGACAGAAGACCTAACAGCATTGCCTAGATCAGTCTCGGCTGGACCCAAAAATCTGCAGCAAAAATGAGAATATGTATATGATGTCCAAGTAAATGTTGAGGGCTCCAAAGATATATTCCTCTGGGCTCATAGCATATCGACGATTCCCCAACAGGAGTTGTGTGTCAAAGGCCAGGAACTAAGGAGAGAAAAAACAAACAAAGATAGAGAGAGGTTTACAAAACAATCCTATACATGTTAACTCAGAAATCTGCCCTTCCCCATGAAGGGCATACCAGATGCCAGAAGGGTATACAGGTATACAAGAAGTGGACTCAGTAAATAGCTCTGTGTGTGTGCATGTGTGTGCAAAATTTGTAGCACGGCAGTAACTTAAAAATTTAGTAATACTACTTAGGCAGGCAAAGTTACCAAGGGAATACAAATATGTATATGAGTTCTAAGTGGGACTGATTTTCAATATCTTACTCTCTGCAATGCTACAAATGTGGAGACAGAAGAGAAATTTCATGGGGAAGGGCAGAATTCTTAATTGGGATGGCCATGTCTTCATTTTGCCCTTCTAATAGCCACAGCCCTGAATGGACTGCAGCCTCAAGGTAGATGCTCCAATAATGAAACTATTGGACTTCCAAAGTATAGTGTGCATGGCAATAGTGGAAGGTTCAGAGGACATACATCATTTGTGTGTAACACAACCTGTGATGACGTACATTTTTCATTTCTTTCTCCAATAGAGGGAGGTCATGGCAAGGAAAGACACATACTGTCCCATGGCACATTGTATTTAAAATAGAAATTGCTAGGAAGATGGAAGAAAGACAAATGCACAACCTCTTTTCACCATAAATGCTTGTTATGTGAGATGCCAAGGGACCAAGCTAGCCCTTTTCCCAGTGACAGCAATGAGACTGGATAAGAGAACTTCCTTTATGCATGGACAGTGGCGTCCCCACCCTTGGTGTCACCTGGCATTGCCAGGGTGGGCAGCCTAAGGGACATGTTTGGCCTCCTCCTTTGCCATGGTGGTGGAGGCCTCCTATTCAGGAGACCACTGCCACCACAGCAACAACAGGAGGAATATGCTCACCCCTTCTAACCCCCCAAACAGGAGGAGGCTCCGGCTGCATGTCACCCCAATTCTGGGGTGTCACTCAGTGCAGTTGCATCTCTCACACCCCCTTGTGAAGCCACTGTGCATGGATGGATACTCTCAATATCTTCCCCATAATTCTGGGTCCCCAATGGAAGGTTCTCCTGCTGAGACTCATCATTTTTCAGGGGAGCAGTGGAGCTAGAAATTGAGAGTGGGGTGGTATATTCTGCTCCCCTCGTCCCATGGTGATGCAACATGCTAACCTAACAAATGAAATGGGACGATTGCCATGCCTAGCTCTACTCTAAAACCAAGTCAGTGCATGTCTTCTCATTCACAATAAAATCATAAAATCAACTTTATTACTCTTTGGAATGTTGTAAACCTCACGTCCATGAATCTAACGATGAGTGCAGCAAGGAACTTGAATTTTTCCACGCAACATAACCCATAGGAAATTTACAGCCTTAGCCTTTACATGCCCTGTTTCTCCAGTTTTCACACTGAGACCAGTTTGGCAATAAATAAACAAATAAAATGAGCATTTGGACATATCAGACACCATAGACTCCTTTTAAGAAAACACTGATTAATTCAGATGGATTTTGGTCATGTAATTCATATAATGCTTTTCTGAGACATGATAAGTAGTTGTGCCCTGTGGTGGTTTCTTTTTGGTTGGAAGCTATGAATCTAGTTTTAATTTTTTGAAAATATTTTCAGACACCCATGCACCTTCAAATTATATTTCTCTGACATGGAGATACAAAGGAACAGCAGAAGTAGATTTTGCAGATAAACACCCACCAACTATCTCACTGGAATTCAAAGAAAAAGTGGTAGGCAAAATTACCAAGGGAATACAAATACTGCAAATACAAGAGGGCTAGATGTGAATGATTTTCAATTGTTTCACTCTCTGATAAACTAAAAATTTGGGGACTAAAGGGGAATTTCATATATGGGTGTGAAGAATTGTTATTTGGGGCCCATGTCCTCATTTGGATTTCCCCACCCCAGATACACCCTTGGTACAGGGGTCCCTGGGGACCTAGGAAAGGAAGGAAAGTTCAGTCTTCCATATTCCCTATTGACTCCAAGGGATACATTCCTCTTTCTTCTGACTTTAGTGCATTGGGGGGGGGGGGGATAATTTGACTGGCCCATTCTGAACTGACCAAGAAGCCATCATTATTGAGAATGAATCCTAAACTGCAAGATGGAAACATAAGTCTTACAACTGGAATGTACAACCAACAATCCATGGAATACAAAAGGGAGCTTTTTTGTGGGTATTTCGGGCTATGTGGCAATGTTCGGGAAGAATTTATCCCTGACGTTTCGCCTACATCTGTAGTTGGTGTCTTCAAAGATTGGTCACATGCAAGGGAGGCTTTGCTAGTCAGTGCCAGGCCTGCCATTAGGCAGAAGGATGGAGTCATCTCAGGCAACCGATTGCAGGAGGCAGCAGCAAAGTGTCAGAGGTGGGGGCTGTGTGCCATAGGGTATGCTCTACACCTCAAGCTAGTCTGCCTTCAGATGTTATCAGTGAAGTAAGATTCAATTATCGCTTCAGTCTGCTTTTGTAGACTGAATTGTGGGGGGTGGGTGGGAAGTGTCTTGTTCTTTGCCTCAGGCAGCAAAATATCATGGGTCAGGCCCACTGCTCATGCAAACTGCAGAGCCTACAGCTGACACATTAACATTCCATGAATTCTCCCTGCTAACAGGAGTAAGCTATAAACATGAGTTTAAGCTCTCTTACCATAGTAAATACAATTGCTCCCAGCACAGCATAAATGGCATGGAGCCATGGCACCTAGAGGGGAAGACATAAGAGAGAATACAAAATAAACCAGAAGGACAGAATTACTGAATCCCACAAGGATAAGTTAATGTCTATCTTGTCTGTAAAGACTAAAGATATATCTGCACAACAACCAAATGTTTGCCCAAAGTACAAAAGTTCTCACTGCAGTAAAAGAACAAAATAATAATAATAATAATTTTTATTTATATCCCGCCCCTCTGCCAAGCAATCGGGACGGCGTACAGCATTTAAAACATCAAACTAATAACAACATTTAAATCCCATCCCTCATTCCCACCCACCCCACCCTCAAAACAAATCAACAAACAAATTAAAAAACAATTATTAAAAATATGCAATATACACTATGAAAAATACAATATACAATATAAGATACATAATTGCAGTAGGTATAATGGAAAGAAGATGGCCCCTTTCACATTACACACTTACAGTCAACTCTCAATCTTAGTGTGAGTTGGGGGTGCAGGAACCCCACAAATTTAGGTTGGCTTTTTTTAACCTGAAAGAACACTTTACTAGGCATTTGTAGGTCCTCCAGTGCAATTCTATGATTAACGTCCAGCCGAAGTTGAATCACGCTAGAGGACTTACAAACACATAGAGAAAATGTATATTTTTCAGTTGCATATAGGGCAGCAGCAGCAGAGGCAATGGCAAATATGGTAATTTGCAAATAATCCAATCCACAAATACTGAACCCACAAATGTGGAGGTACAACTGTTGAACACTATGATTCCACTTTAACTGCCATGGCAACATCCTATGGAATCCTGGAATTTGAGATTTAGGGAAGGATTTTAGAATACTCAGCCAGGAAGTTCCTCCGATGCCTCCAGCCAAACTACATTCCCACCTCCCCCCATTTCACAGGATGCAGCTGTGGAAGTTACAAGTGGAATCGCAGTGCCATGATGGCTTAGTGTAGTGTGTAGGGCCCAATCTTAATACATTGTTCTCATGTGAAAAGATTTGCTCCTAGGGAGTGGTGAGAAAGTCACTGAGTTCACAAATTTATATGAGCTTACTCAATTCACAACTCCCAGATCTTTAAGTTTACAAACCTGAAGATGCAATTTCCACAATGCCAAAAATGCATT
This sequence comes from Phrynosoma blainvillii, assembly GCA_026167975.1. Lineage (NCBI taxonomy): Eukaryota > Metazoa > Chordata > Lepidosauria > Squamata > Phrynosomatidae > Phrynosoma > Phrynosoma blainvillii. Next base: position 202,160,983 of record JANUYF010000002.1, on the reverse strand, counting down.
CAAAAATGCTCATTAAAATCTGTACATCAATATACAAAAAATGTTTTAGAACCAATATATACATTCAATGGGAAAGAACACATATGTTTCAAAACTGGGTATTAAGGGGCATTTCTATATCGGAAAAAACAACAACCCATAGTCTGATATACACCCGAGTCAGAATGCAACTGAGGTAGGATTGTTTGAGCTTTTCCTGGATTGCATATCCCTACTTCCTCCCAGCCACAAATATCATTTGACTTGGATCAATGTTACACTGTACTATTATATAGCACTATTATTCTACTTGCACTGCTTTGACCGCCTCCTGTGGAATTCTGGGGTTTGTAATTCAGTGAGTCCTAAGAGCTCCAAATACCTCTCCCTAAACTGCAAATCCCAGGATTCCACAGGAGGTAACCCATAACAGTTAAAGTGGCATAATAGTGCTATTAACAGTATAGTGTGATATGGTGAAATGAATTGGTGAGTAAGGCTGAACTTGATGGATGAGAACTAGATAGTCAACAAACTTCCTTCCAGAGCTGAGAATCCTGATAGGTGAGGCAAACTGTGCTTGCATAGAGATCTGCCCAAAATTTAAAATAAAGAGCAGAAGAATGACCTCTAATCAGTTCAGTTTCAGAAAGTCAGCCAGTTCATTTGGAACTCCCAGACATGGAGAGAAAATTGGAAGTGGAGACATTTGCAAGCACTGGCATTTCTGCAGAATATCTATTCTCTCCAGTCCTAGGCCTTTAAACATCTCCAAGGAATATAAGGATTGAATGAAAGAGCTGGATATGCTTAGTTTGAAGAAGAGGAAAAAAGCTCTCCTCTAATATAAAAAAGGCATATATGCATATGTGTAGAAGATGGAACAGAATTGATCTCCATCGCCCCACTAGATCTGGTGGTGTCTGGTGGCTACTGCATCTCTGGGATGGGGTGTGAATCTGCTCCAGGTTTCTGAACTTCAAAGGATCTGTCCATCATTCTAAATCCTGTCCCCATGGTAGGTTCAGAACCTTGGATAACTCCTTTGTGGTTCTGACTAAAAGCCAGAGTGGATTCAGCAGCCCACTAACACAGAAGCCACCAGCCACCAATGTCTAGAACAAATGGATAGCAATTGAAGGGAGAAATTTTTCAACTTTGCAGCTAACTTTAGGAAAAATCTCTGAGTGCTGGGAGCTGTTTGACAATGGTACAGACTGCCCTGGGGTGTGGTAGGCTTTTTTACTGCAGGTATTTAAGCAAAGGCGGGGATGGGGCTGTAATTATGTTTTTCAGTGATGCCCCATCTCACCACCCAAAACAGCCCAAAACACTTGTTTGTGCCTTCAGGCCATCTGTTTACCTCCGCTTTCTGGTCCATACCCTCTCAAAATGGAAAACAGAGGTATATGGGCTTTCATTGAGGAGGTGTAGTCTCTGGGGATGTCTTGGGTGGAAAATTATCCTCTGTCCCTCCCAAGTTTTCCAGCCCTGCTGCAGATGCACCAATAGTTGCATAAGCCAAACTAACTTCCATGGTCCCTCTCAACTATAAGATTCTGTGATTTGCCCTTCTTCTGTGCAGCCTTAAAAAAAAGGGGGTTGCCTCTTGTGAGATTGAGACAGTGACTTTTCTGCTTCTGTCAAGCAAACGAGGGAAAATGGAGGGTGTATATTCAGTGCTCTGTTCCTTCTTTTTTCATCAATGAAATAGGGGGTGGGGTGAGCTTGAGAATAGGAGCATATTGTTGTTATGTATCTTCAATTCATTTCCAATTTATGGTGACCCTAAGGCAACCCTATCATGGATTTTTTGGGCAAGGTTTGTTCAGAGGGGGTTTGCCTTTGCCTTCTTTCTGAGACTGGGAGAGTGTGACTTGTCCAAGGTCACTCAATGGGTTTCCATGGCCGAGCATATATTTGAACCCTGGTCCACAAAGTTATAGTCCAATGCTCAAAGTACTACACCATGATTGCTCTTGCAAGAATATATAGTCAGGTATATTAAGAGAGACTGAGAATCAGTGTGGTGTAGTGGTTTGGATGTTGGACTAGGACTCCTGAGATAAAGGTTCAGATCCCCACTTGGCTACAGAAACTCACTGGGTGAGCATGGGCAAGTCACACCTTCTAAGGTGCAGAGGAGAGAAAAAGCAACCCCCCTCTGTACAAATCTTGCCAGAAAAACCCTGTGCCACAAGTTGGAAATGACTCAAAGGCACATAACAGCAACAACAGCAGCAAGTAAGAGAGACCAAATAATTCTCCTTGCCCAGGCTACTTCAGAAACCTGGGCAGCACTACTCTCCCCCCTTATTGCTCTGTTAATATTTAAGATAAAAGTATGAAAGGAATTTGTTACATATTTGATAACATCTTGTTTGTTCATTATTGGGCTGGGTGCAGGAGATGGGAGCACGTATTCACTTGGGTCAGAATTTGAACTGCTATCTAGCTTTGTACTTACTATACCCCATGGGAGGAGGCGTAATCACAAGGTCATTATGTGACCTGTTTGGTGTTTATTATCAGAATATTTTGAGCTCCGAGGGCCAACATAATTCATGTAGTAAAACTAGTTTTGGCTTTTTTCACTGGTAAGTGGTGGATTACATGACTAAGGTCAATCCATTCCAAAAATCTTTCTAGAAATATAGGAAACTAAATGTTAAAGAGAAGGATAGCCTTCTTGCCAATATGTTAGCTTGCTACATGTCCCCAGTCTCCTAATTTGGATAACACTCAGACGTATAATCCACCAGAACCAATCCCTAAACATGGCCTGCTGTTTCTGTAGACTAGATCTGAGTGATGGTCCTGAAGAATGAGAAAAGCAAAACCTTTATAAATGTAGGGCAGCCTCTCCCAACTCAAAGACCTCCAAATGATTTTGGACTACAACTGTCACCACTCTACAGCCATGCTGTCTGGGGATGATGGGGCTTATAGTCTAATATATCTAAAGGGCATCAAGTTGGGGACAAATTGTTGATATAGTGTGGGGCTTCTCAATGTAAGGAACTGGTAATTTCCCCCTCACTGTAGTGGCAAGGTGGTCAGGGACCACCATCATAGCCTACTGACTACAACTGTTCCTTCCTTTCTGGAAAACTCTCCAGAGACCAGCAGCTGATAGCATGTAAACTCGTACCAGGCCATGGATCAGTACTTTGAGTACCACTGATACAGGGAATCTGCTTAAAGCAGTGGATATGATGGTTCAGCAATTTTGAAAAGAGCACATTTATGGCAAAATATGCTCCCTCTGCCTACACACACTCAAGCAGATATACTCCACATTAAAGTTCCTTCCCAAAATAATTGGAAATAGAAGTTAGCTCTACTGCTAAGTGCAATGCTTTAATAAGGGAAGGTGTGAGTCAAAGGCCAAAATGTTCTTTTGAGGTTAAGAGTAATCCAGTACTCAACATGGTTCCAACTAATGGGAGGAATGGGCAGCTCAGACAAAATGGAATAACAAGCAAACAAGCTAAGTCCACAGTGATTAATGGGGAGTTGGAGCAGGATGACTAACAATTCAAACCAAATCCTCTTTGTTCTATCAACATCCCTCGGTATCTAGGGTTTCATAATACTAACAAACTCCAGAATGCAAACACTTTAGTGGTGAAGGAACATGACTCCAGCTTCTTGTCTTCCTCCCCATTTCTTGCTGTCTCTAATCAGGAGGTGAATGATTCCAGTCTTGCCTCAAGAACATCTGATCAATAATCATAACCCAGTGCCAACCTTTTCAATTGAGGGAGATAGAACAATATGTGAAAACAAAAGCACCAGTACAACAAAAGGCATTAAGATGAGGATTAGAAAGTTATAGGATGAGCACAGTTAGAAAAGAAAGAGAACAAAAATGGGCAAGTATTGGGCTGCAATACCAAAGGCTAGCAGGCAAAGACATCCAAGATGGGCTTATTGTTTTGTTTCTTCTTATGGTAATTATTGCTGTACTGAAATTTCTCCAAAGACATTTTTCTGAATAAATTTCTGAGAAGTTTCACCTGGGTTGCTAGTCTGTGACTTGTGATCTTGAAATTTCCTCTCAGACACAATATAATAGAGTGTGATGAAAGCCATGCCACTTATCTGCAAAGCCTCTCTTTAGTTATTTGCAGTCTAGTAAAAAAAAATCTAATATATGTGGTGAGTTGGTTGCACACTAACATTTCAGTACATAGTTCTAATATGTCTAAAGCTAGCTCTCAATTGCTATGTCTAGGAGCAAACTCTCATCCTTGTGGAAGTCCTATAACTGCTCCCCACATGAGCAGTTGACTACTGTCCATTCCTCTTTGTTTGGGCCCTTCTTGTCAAAAGGAACATCCCTTTACAGCACACAGGCCTTTTGGTGTGGGAGTATATAAACTTCTGCATTCCACAGAACCCTTCAACTAACAACAGGATATTGGGTAGTGCTGTGTCACACGGATACAGCTCTCTTGGGATCACTAGTGCATTTGCTGCTTCCCAGAGTCCAGCTGAGAAGTATGACCAAAATCTGACTGTGGCACCCAGTGTGAGTGAAATTGGGATTTCCTTGTACTCTCTTCCCTTGCACTCTCATGCTGCAGATCTCTGCAGTGTGAAAGAAGAACTCCAGAGGATTTCCCAGCACTTTAGATCAGGCTTGTGTAGGACATAAGAGGGCTGCCGGACAGAGGAGGAATCAGCACTTGTGGCAGAAGCAACAGAATCCAGTAGAAGTACTCTGTTGAATCTGGTTCATATTTTATGCCAAGATCTCTTAGGTAAAGCCAGCCAATAACCAGGGAAGAAGAGAAGTAGCCTTCCTCTCTGGTGTTGTAGAACTTTCTTTGCTCTCTAAGCATCTTTCCGTAGTTAACTCAGTCCTTGGTTTGTTCTGAGGTCTAAGCTGTAAAGACAGCGGGGAACTGCAGGAGAGCAGAGGACAGCATTAAACACTCTTTGGTCCAATGTTCTAACTCTGCAGCAAAGCATGGCCAAGGTGTCACACAATATTCCCCCCCTGCCCCCGAATTCAGTTAACACACAAGCAATGGTTCTGTTGACAGAAACAAAATGAGACTCTTACATATCTGAAAGGAAGCATAATGGCCAGGATTATCCCGCTAAAAAACAGCACCATCAGCATCACAAAGAGTACGCCCTGGCAAGATGTGAAGTCATACTGTAGAGGGGAAGAAAAGAGGTGATGGTTGTATCAATGTACACTAAATGATGAATCTTCAACTCTTCACACAGAGTGAACAAGATAATCCCATAGTGCATGAACAGAGCTTTTGTTAGAAATTTGCTATTTAATCTAGTACCCACTTGCAAGCTTCCATTGTGCTCTACTGCAAAATTTATTTGAATGCACACTGTTTCACATAAACACACTGCCATATTTAGCTTTAACTTTAAACTGGGGGTAACAACTCAAGATCCTCTAGATCTTCTTGCATAAAATTCCTACCAGCTCTAGTCAGCAATAATAATAGCAGCAGCAGCAGCAATAAAAAGTAATAATACTGCTGTAAATCCTTTTATACACATCAGCAGTAGTGCTGAGGGCAAATTTGTTTGGGAGGTTGATTCAAGAGGCAAATCTTTGCTCAGAATCTTCCAAACTGCGGCCAGTGCCATTTGTCTTTGCTGTCTGTGTATAGAAAACTTTGTTGCAAAATGGGATGTGTGCTAAATCTTGTTACCCAGAAGTCTCATGATAACAATGTTATGCCACCTTGTGCCATTGTTTTTAGAGTGTTTCTAGGTAAATATCGGAACCACCAGTAGCCTGTGAAGAAGGCATCTAACAACAAATTCAGCAGGAATATATTTTATTCTGTCATCCCCCATCTGAAAATTGCCCCGATGACCCTGTTAAGTCAAGTGAATGGAATATTATCCTATTTTTCCCAGATACCATTCTCTGATCCATTCTAAATTCAGGAAAGAGTGACAACAGGTGCTTCCAGGTCATGGAAGACAACCAGAAGTGCCATGAGGCACTGGTGAGGCAGCTTGTTCCTTTGTCAAATGCAGAAGCAAGGGGTAGTGTGAAGCCACATTTGCCAAGGCAATATTGCCACAAGTTTATATGTCACCTTTTTGCTTTTTTAACCACTCTAAGAACCTTTAACAAAATAAGTAACAAATAAAGCTTTTCCTCCCGCAAAAGAGACAGTGAGGCTGGACAGGTTCAGCCTGACTGTGATGCATTCACTTACCTTGGTCTGGAAACTGAATATGGTGACGGAGAAGCATACCAATGCTGTGATCGCCAGGCACAGGAGGATGGACTTGGTGTCATAGTAGCTGCACAAGAAATAATGAAATTAAAAGGGATTTCCATCAGAGAGCCAAGCCAGAAGTGTAAAGGAAGAATTCAAAAAAGTCTGCTTAAAAGGACAATAATACCCAAATGTTGTGCTTTGGATAATCAGAGAAGTGTTAGTGTGAGGCAAGAAACATAATCATTTCTAACAGCTGCTCATTGGTGTCATGGAGAAGGATAGCACCATCACTTCATGTCTGCTTGCTACTCAGCCTTTACTGAGAGCTGGAGTTTCTACAACCTGCATTAGGGCATGTTCAAGAAATGTTGCTGCTTCAGACAAAAGACAAGATGGCACCCCTCCATTTCATGTACAGAAGCTGACTAAAATGGCAGTTGACTGGACTAGTGGTTAGTTTGGTTGAGAATAGCTATTGGAGCTAGCATGGTGTAATTGTTTCAATGTTGGACTATGCCTCTGGAGAGGAGGGGTCAATTCCCTGCTTGGCCATGGAAACCCATTGGGTGACCTTAGGCAAGCCTCAGAAAACTCCTTGATATGATCTTCTGAGGTTTGCTATAAGTCACATAGCACTTGAAGGCACACAACAACAACAACAACAACAACAACAAATTTTTAGGTTCAGGACAGTGAGAGAGTGGCAGTGGGCAAAACAGGTATTGAGTTCTGGCAGGTATCTAGTACCAACTATTGCCACATTCTGAAGATTGGGAGGCTTAAGTACTTGCTCGCTTTATTTGTAGCCTATTTTCCTCCCCAGAAGTAGGACTCAGTTATGCTTTTACATATGAAATTAGGAAGTTGATTTATAGCAAGTAAGATGACTGGTCCACCTTAACCTGTGTTGACCTCCGCTATCTGATATTTTCTAAGTGGAGGTGCCAAGGATTGGGTTTATTCAAAGGATTCTGCATTCAAAAGATTGTGCTTTACCACCAAGCTATAGTAAATTGTGTCAGTGTACTGTGTTCAGCACATTTGAAATGTGGTTGCTAAGAATAAAATTGCTGAGAGCAACCATTGTGCCTGCTGAGTGAGCTTTCTGAAGACATCTAAGCAGACCCTGCTGGAGCTGGGGAGATAAGCTAGAAGGGTCTTTGATCTAGCCAGCAAAGCAAGAATCATTTCCACCATAAATGCTGATGCTTATGTAGTCCCAATAGTCATCTCAAGACTAACAGAAATACAAATTGCTAGACTGAGGTCCAAAACACACTCTAGAAACAATCCATCTTGAAACTGCTTTAGCTACCCTGGCTCAATGCTAGAGAATTCTGGGAAGTGTAGTTTTGTGAGGCATGCCTTCTCTATCAGAGAGCTCTGATGTCCCAATAAACTACAGTTCCCAGGATTCCTTAGCACTGAGCCAGGGTAGTTAAAGCAGTCTCACACTGGATTATTTCTGCAGGGTGTTTTGGGCCTTAGTAACCTTTGCATACCTACGCTCACTATTTGCTAATTTGCAAACTTCCCCCTTTTACCAGAGCCACTCTCTTCCTGCATCATTCTAACCATTTCTCTTTTTCTCTGTCTCTCCTCCATAAGACCAAGCATTTGCCTATGAACAAGTTAGTACAATTTAAGCTACTTTTATAGGCTGTGCAAAGACTAAACTTAATTATTTACTTTGCTAGACCCTTCTGCCTTACTGGTTTCAATACTCTGAGAGATCCACTGCTTGATCTCACATTTTCCAACACACATGACCAAAGGAAGGGGGGAAATATACTGGGTGAGGGCATCGTAAAACAGCCTGGCAAGGACTAGGCATGCTAGGCACCGAATGTTGATTGACATCTTGGAACGGAATTTGGGTGGGAGATAGAATGGAATGGTGTGAAAACCTGAACAGTAGCACTCCCACACTGTATTGCATATTCACTGTACTGTTGTGTTCTCTCCAAGCACTTGCCTCTCCTTAAAAATGTGATGATAAGCATGGGGCAAAATGTCCTGGCTGAGATCCAACCAAATGATTATTATGATGCAAGGCATCCCCCCTCCCAGGACACTCAGTGGACCCAAATGAATGCATGCAATTTAATCAATGAACCAAGAACATAAATTCAAACCAGAGGCTACTGACACAGTGATTAGAGAAATGTGTATAAATGCATATGCAACTCTGTATTCTTTCCCGTTCTCTCTCTCAAGACGATCACACCAGGGCCAATTCAGCAACAATTGTGGTAGTGAAAGCTAATGCAACAGTAGGGCTATAGCGCTCAATGTTTTTGCACAGTTGCATGATCGCGTGACAACTGCAACATAAATGCCAAATAATATCGAGATCATGTTCCACACATATCCACGAATGAATCATTGGTACATTGGAATTGATCGTTTCATGCATGCGCCATTTCCACAATACAGCACATGCCTGCAAATCATGTTTCCGTCCCGCACAGAATAAAATGCAATAAAATAAAAGTTATTACTTCACCACATTTTTTTAATCCAGAGTAAACAAAACCATGGCCTATATCTAAAAAGAAGACATCTAGGAGAGATCACATTACTCCGGTTCTGAGGTCCCTCCACTGGCTGCCCATCAGCTTCCGGGCCCAGTACAAGGTGTTGGTTATCACCTTTAAAACCCTAAATGGCTTGGGCCCAAGCTATATCAGGGAACGCCTCCTCCCATATAATCCTCCCTGCGCTCTCCGGTCCTCTGGGAGGAATCTGCTACAGCCCCAAAAATCGAGGCTTGTGGCTACCTCCCAGAGGGCTTTCTCAATCGTCGCCCCCAGACTCTGGAACGACCTGCCGGATGAGATCCGTCTATTAACATCGTTAACCAGCTTTAAAAAGGCGGTCAAGACGGATCTCTTCCAGCAGGCCTTTCCAGATTAATGTCCCGGCCTCGGGTAATTCCCCCAATGTTGCTCACGTGGCCCCATCTAATGATGGATGAGCTCCATTGTGTAGGCCATAGAGGTTCTGTAGCTGTTAGCAGTTGGTTTTGTGGTTTTAACTATTGGAATTGGTTTTAACTACTATTGTAATTTTAATTCATTTAGATTTAATACCGTTTTAAGGGAGGAGGGAATAATTTTTGGATTTTATGTATTGTATACTGTTTTACTGTTGTAAGCCGCCCTGATTGGGTTTTCCCAAAGGGCGGGATAGAAATAAATTTTATTATTATTTATTATTATTAAGACAGAAATCCACTCCAAAACCAATTCTGGCAATGAGAATGGATTGCCTCCACCGAAATGTAGTCTGGGTAAATGTCCCTGGTTGTTTCCCTAATAATGCGAATGAAGCACAATTAACTTTCGACTCTCGCAATCACGCTTCATCCATGCTATTGTGAAGCCATTTACGGAACTTCCCCATGAATGGTTTGTTGCTGGAACATGCCGGGTTATTCACAGGATAAGTCCTGGATGAGCATGACATTGAAAATCTTCAGCACAATCACGTGATTATGCCAGCATTATGCCTTTCACTCCCATTTTTCCCTGCTGGCACAATGATTAAATGCCTGTACTGCAGCCACTCACTCACAAATTACAAGGTTGCGAGTTCAGTACCAGTCAGGGCTCAGGCTCGACTCAGGCTTGCATCCTTCCGGAGTTGCTAAAATGAGTACCCAGCTTGTTGGGGCAATTAGCTTAAAGTTGTAAACTGCTTAGAGACTGCATAGTGCGCTATGAAGCGGTATATAAATGAAGATGCTATTGCTTGCTATTTCCCACTGTCTGAAAAATCTCCCCTCTCTCTTCTGAAAATCGCTTTTGACACAATCTGAATTTTGAGATTGTATGAGGGGAGAAAGATCCATTTGAATGAGAGAATAGACACCTAGTAATAATTTCTTATTATTGTGCCTTATTATAATGCTTGCACTATACTCAGATGTTGTTATTGTTATTGTTGTGTACCTTCAAGTTGGTTCTGCTTTACAGTAGCCCTAAGGCAAACTTATCACAGGACTTTCTTGGCAAGACTTATTAAAGATAGGATTTGCATTGTCTTCTTCTTTTAATGCAGAGAGAGTGTGACTTGTCCAAGGTCGCCCACTGGGTTTCCATGGTCAATTAAAGATTTGAACCCTTATCTCCTGAAGATCTAGCCCAGCCACTATATCACACTGGCTTTAGGATACACTCAAATACCCTAGATCAGGCCAGCACAACTTAGCAGTAGGAAGGGACCAAAATTGTAATAGGTGGACTTCTTCAGGCTGCAGATAGGTTGGGGTGTGTGTGAAGATGCCCTTGCCGCCCCGTGCCTCAGCTGCCTCAGACTTAGAGAGCATGGGGCTGTGAGGTAGTGTCTTTCAAGTCCCTGAGATTTGGAGGGCATGGGGGTGGAGGTGGTGCTTTCCGAGTCCCTAGGACTCGGAGGGCATGGGAGAGTGAGGTGGTGGCCTTTAAGACCTGTGCAGTGGCAGCCACCTCACGAGGCTCGGAGGGCACGGGGGGCAGCAGTCTGGCTGGGCAGGGAAGGGAAAGGAAAGGAAAGGAAAGGCAGTTTGCACTCTTCCCCTGCCCTGGTTGACACCAACTGACCTGACGCCACTGTTCCACAACCCAGCTTTGTCCTAAGGTGATGGATAGGCTGGGGGGGGGGGGGGGGGAGAAGGACTGGCAAACAGACACCCCGAAGCCTTCTCCTCAGCCCAGCTTTTTCCCAAGGAGATGGCTGGGCTGGGGAGGAAGAGGACAGGCAAATGGACGCCTGACCTCCACCTCACCAGCCCTGCTATCTCCTCAGGAGAAAGCTGGGCTGTGGTGGTGGATTTGGGGTGAGCTTGAGCATGAGGGCCACTGGAAATGCTTTGGCATGCCACATGTGGCCCACGGGCCATATGTTGTACAGACCTGACCTAGATCCTAAACATGTTTTTGGAGGAAATAAATCCAAGCAATTTAGTACCTTCTAGATAAACAAGTTTAGAATTGCAGCCCAGATTTGTATTTGCTTTGCTTTTCCTTCTTTTGCAGCAACACAAATAGCTTGCTGCTAGGGCATTCTTGTTAACTGTTCTGCACGGATTCAGTGACTGAGCAATGTCTTTGTCTGCTGCTCTGCCTGCCACACTTGTTTATTTTTGTCCTGCCACCACCACCACTGGCTTACCATCTAATACATGTGAAACAATGAAAAGCCATGAAGCTTCAGTGCATGAGATTATCACAGCAGAAACAAAGGCAGAGTTGTGTAAGATCTGGACCACAGAGAGGTACAAAGGACCAGAGCTTTGAAACATTACTTTAAAAAAACTAACAAACTTTTTATATGGGTGTAAATCTTTGCTTATTTTATTCTCCCATACGAGAATAGTTTCAAATGTTCTCTCTTTCAAGCAAGACTACAATAGATTTTACACCTTAAAAAAAAACCAGAAAGGAATGGAAGTGTTGGTCTTCTCATTTTTACATAGAGGCAAATAAAATAAAATAAAATAAAATCACATAGCAGTTGAGAAGGGGTTGCCGGGGGGGGTGGTGGTGGATGGGATGGCTTGATTTGACAATATATCTTTTCTGGCTGAGACAAAAAAAAAATTGCAAATACTCTTTACATGCCTGTTTTTGGGGGAGGAGAGAGTGATTCAAATGCCCAGAATTCCCGAGCCAATATACGTGACTGGCTCTGCATGTTGTGGGATCTTGCGAATTATGTCCCTCAAACAGTAGTTTCTCTAAGCCATGAATAGAAGCTTCTTCTTTGTAACATCCACCCAACTTTGCCCCTTCCCATGCCATTCACTTCAGGCAAATTTAGCACTTGCAAGTTGGATCTGCTCCAGCTTAGTGTCCAAAGACCAGTTCCTTTTGTGAATATTTGAAAGTAAAAGAGTGGCTGTTGTTGTTTGCAAGTGCTTCTGTCCAGTTGCCAAAGCTCCTTGCTTTAACACAGATATCACATTGTAACCAATTTGGGCAACATGTTCTGCTTATTTACAGTCTTAAACTGTCCAACTCCACATATATGCTATATGAGGTACAGGATTCAGCACCTTGAAAAATTCCAGTTTTCCTTTTTTAAATGAAAATAAAAACAAATTTGTAGTCCATATTGCTACAGAGCCTGCATTTACACTGAAGAATTAATGCAATTTGACACTGCTTTAACTGCCATTGATCACTGCTATGGAATTCTTGAATTTGTAGTTTTGTGAGATATTTAACTTTCTCTGTTTGAGAGCTCTGGTGTCACAACAAACTGCAAATCGCAGGATTCTACAGGATGGAGCCATGACAGTTAAGGTGGTGTCAAACTGCATTAATTATACAGTGCAGAAACAAGCTTGATAGTTCTGTGTGGGTTTAAGTGTTATTCTACAGTGGTCTAAGAATCTTGGATATAAGGCAGGATATAAATATTTTAACAAATGAACAAAATAGTGTCATTTCAAGTCACAGAATCCAAATGGGCGAGTTGGTAATTCACTTTATTTATCCACTTGTTAACCAGCAATGTAACCATGTATTAGTCAGCCCAGAAGATGGCCCAACTCAATTTAGTGAGACCAACTCCCAGTAAAATAGGTGTCACAATAACTTGTTAAGATGAATTTCAATGTATGAATTAATTTACAATAACCTTCTAGAGTAATGACCAACTCCCCCCCCCCCCCCATCAACAGAACAATAATAAAAATAGCCTATTGTGATGTTTTGAATTATTCTGAAGTGGGACTAATCTTAAATCCTTAGGCACTAAATTTATGATTAGAGCCTTTACTATAGATTAAAAATGAGAGAATTCAACACAGATAGCATTGGTGGCTTCATTCTCTAGAGACTTATCTGCTTTTTAGTAAAAATGATTGCATGTTAGCAGAAAACTGGTTTTCTTAGCTACTGCACAGAAGCTTTATTGCAGAATGAGATGTCCGGTACATGATATTAACAGGCCTCAGACAGTTACAAGTCACTTGATTTTGATTCTAGTTTATCCCTCTCTTATCTTTTATATGGGACAGAGTGGGATTAGGCTGAAAAGAGAGAATATTGATGTGTTTATATTTTTAAAATCCTACATCAATGTTTCTACAAGACAGGTAATTTTTTAAAATGTTATCACTCCTGTTATTTTGATAGAGATAAATTAGGAATGATGTTACAGGAATCCCTTCGGGGGGGGGGGGAACAGCTATACAGATGTTTTTAGCTGGTAGGCAACAACAAGATCAGAGAATTAGGAAACACAAATTTCAGTGAACGTATAAATTAAGGATATATCCAACTACCTAACTATAGCACTCTGACACTATTTTAACTCATATGGCTCTATCCTATGAGTTCCTGGGATATGTAGTTTATGGAGGGATATTTAGAATTCTCTAGTTCCATGGGTTGCAGGAGTTCTATAGGTCAGAAGTATGAGTCTTATTCTATGAGTCTGGGGAGTACCTATGTACTCACCAAACTATGAACCTCAGAATTTCATAGGATGAAGCCAAGCTAATTAAACTGGCATCGAACTGCTACAGCTGTATAGTATGCATTTTGATGCAACTGTTTTCTTTTAATTTTCTAAAGGGAGAAAAGAAAGAGGAATAGGTTCTAACAATTAAGAAAAATAATCAAGGGAGACATGTCAAAGACATGAAGAATGACTCTCTCCCCCCTTCCTCCCCCTTCGCCACATATACAGTGGTAACTGCTCAAACGCCTTCTGTATGTGACCTACCTGGAGAGCATCCCAGTCAGGTAGGCCATGGAGAGAGTCTGTGAAGATTTAAAAACAAACAAGCAACTCAGTTTACTTATGATGGTGGAGCCATATGCCAAGAAAGAAAACATATATCAGGGGACATTTTCTAGACCAGGTCCCATGTGCCCAAATATATTTACAGACCCCAATATTTATTTCTCAGAGCCCTGAGGCAATTTTCAAGATGGATCTCAGATAAGGAAGGAAGGATTAACACTTTGGATCACCCCCCCCATGCATAACAATTAAGCCTAGAAAAAATAGAAGCTCCCCATCACAACTCAGTTTCAGAGGTCTGGGAATTTTCTTCAAGAAGGAAAAGAAAGAGAAGTGGGGAGTGGGACAGAGATGCATGGAAAAGGGAAAGGAGAGTGTGTGTATCACCTTCCTTAAGAAAAAAGGTTTAATAATTCAGGCAAGAAATCTTTTTCCAGGTACCACACATATGCATGTCAGTTCCTGCTTGTACAATGAGAGTCCATACATGTGGTATGGCTCTTCTTGATCTATGTGTTGCCATGTCCATGGTCTACATTGTAGTGCACAGAAGATATGAGGCTTCCTAGTGCACACATGTTGGGATCTGGTGGAAAAGTTATAAACCCCCACCACACAAGGACAATCTTATAGTATGTTGTGAGCAGAAGAAGGCAGAGAGTCATCCCTCCATCTCAACCCGTTTCTGCCATGTCTGCTTTCTCATTCCAGGCTCCCTTCATCCCCTCCATTTTGCCCAGTTCTTGTTCCTTCCCCTCCCATACCCACCTCCAAATCTGGTTCCCCCCTCCTTCCTCTCAACTTTCCTATTTAATCTTCTTTCTTGCCTTCCTCCCTCTGTTCCTTCTGCCTCGTGCTCAGTAGCATTACTAGCGTTAGTGCCACCCAGTGCAGTAACTCAAGGTGTCACCCTCATGGACCTCCTGGGATAAAGGTTTGGATAGACAGGAGGGTCTCACCCCAAGGAACTCAGTATATCACCCCATCCAAGCCAGAAAAGACAGGATGCCTCCCTGAGAAAGAATAATTTTTTAATTACAAAAAGTCTCTGTGTTCAAGGAAGACACACCAGAGGACAATGGTGGAAAGGAGCCAAACAGATCAGGAGGAGGAGGAGGCTGTGAGAGTGACAGCAGAGAAAAAGGTCCAAGGCTTCGCCCATCCTCACCCCTTCAAGGAGGAGTGGCCTGCCAAGAAAAGTCTCCCCATTTCTTTCCAGGGGAGGTACCTTGGGATGTCTTGCTCATGGTGTCACTTGGTGTTGTCCATACACACAAACCCTCATCCTCTAGTGATGCCACCACCCATGCTCCAGCCTCTGCTCTTCCCAACAACCACCCAGCATTTTGACACTCTCCACAGCAGAATTGTTCATCACTTTTATATTGTTCAATTTAAGAAGAGAACAATGATGTTTGATGAGTGGAGTAACCAACTAAAGGGAACCAGGATATGGATGGAAGTATCCGGGTCCCCTTTTGGACCATTTTGGACCAGACTTTCTGGGAATGAGCGCCTTATTCCTTCTTGACTTGTAAGTGTGAGTGGCAGGACAAAGAGGGGGCTGATGAAAAAGCCTACTTGCCACTGTCTTTAACAAATTCATTGCAATTGAAAAGGAAATATGGTTTTGGGATGACCAGGAGTAAACTGAAGAATTTCTTTGCAGTAATCTTAAAGAGTAATTAATTGGACAGCTTTGCCTTCTATGAAATGCATATAAATCCTAAATAAAGCCTAAATCTGCCATTGTAGAGAAATATTGTAGAACCTTTGAGACTAACTGAAAGAAGTTGGAAGTATGAGTTTTCGTAACTTTACTCCCTCAGATGCATTTGGTCTTGTTATTAAGTTATGTTCAGCAGACAATCTGTTTTCACTGTTCACTTGGGATTGTAAAAATGAGGGTGAAGGAGTGCATCAGGGATATTATCATCATAAAAGACTGATGTCCTATATTGGGACTTATGATTCACAAGCTGTACAGGTTTGTCCTATTCTAGCCAATATACAGAATACGCATGTACAGAAGTAAACTGCCTTAAACAGTAAATTTCCACACACTTTACTTGGGATTATACAATTGTTCCTCTTAATGTTTCCTCTCTTTTTTTACACTGAGGAACAGGCATATAGCATGAAATCAGAGTGCCATAAAATTGTGCTATGTCCCAATATAGTAAAGAACGAAAAGTAAACAAAAAAGGGTTGGATGAAAAGTCTCCACACTATATTTTTTCATGCTTCCTGGCTAGCACAGCAGCTCTCTCCTGTGACCTTTTTGCAAAGCATTCTGAGCAGAACGTCACATGCATCTACTATAACCTTGATATACTGATATAAATTTTCACTTACTTCATTCTCCTGTATGAGAATTTTAAAAACTGTTTCTTTAATGGGCAACATTATAAGGGTTTAGGTACAGTGTGTGTGTGTGTGTGTTTTGTTT
Organism: Phrynosoma blainvillii; assembly: GCA_026167975.1. Taxonomy (NCBI): domain Eukaryota; kingdom Metazoa; phylum Chordata; class Lepidosauria; order Squamata; family Phrynosomatidae; genus Phrynosoma; species Phrynosoma blainvillii. Next base: position 202,144,603 of record JANUYF010000002.1, on the reverse strand, counting down.
TGTTTTTCCAGGTTTTTTTTAAAAAAAAATAAGCTTGCATCAAAAACATTGGTGCATCTACATTTTATTGAACAATTGAACAATTATATTTTATGTAGCTGCCTTTTTGTGCAGAACCATTGCAATGGTTTTTCCACAAGCAAAATTTTCACCAAGAATGTAAAAAAAAAAATCATTGAAAAATATAAAAAAAACAAAAAACAAAAAAGTCATCAAAATACCATTTCTCATCAATGATGAGAAGATGTGCAAACATTGCTTACTTCCTTACGTGGATAGCAGAAGTTGGGTTATTTAACAGCAATGTCAAGTTCTGTTTCATTGGATCACTGTAAGATACAACCATGCTAAATTGTGGTGGTGGTCCTCAAAGGTATACTATGGGTTGTTTGTTCAATTCTTCATCTTTTAGGCTTATAACATGTAGAAGGATGGGACTGGCTGGCTAGCTTGAGAAATAACCTGGCAGGGATAACCTGGCAGTTTGAACCACTACCCCAGGGGTAGGCAACCTTTCCCCTTTAAGGGCCGTGGGACTTCAGCTCCCAGAATCCCAGGAGCTATTGGCCAACATGGGACTATTGGCCAACATGGCTGAGGCTTCTGGGAGCTGAAGTCCCTCGGCCCTTAAAGGGGAAAGGTTGCCTACCCCTGCACTACCCCGTCATCTTCTGCTCCCATGCCATGAGATGGTTGGTGATAGTTACAATGTCTTATCAGCCACGTTCATTTAATAAATGAAAATTGGGACACTTGTGGCCAAGCAACAAGATGGCAAAAATTATTACTGGGAAAGAATATACAAGCTAGTAAATGCTGCAGCAGTTTGCTTTTGCCTGAGCCTCCTGGGAAGGGCAAGACCCCACCCCCCCTCTCCACACTGCTGAGCTAACTGTGTACAAACTACTTCTCCACTTTGAATTCAGGCTGCATCTACACCACAGAATTAATGCAGTTTATCACTGATTTAAGTGCCATGGCTGAGTGCTATGGAATCCTGGGATTTGTAGTTTTGTGAGATATTTAGCTTTCTCTGTCAGAGAGCCAGTGCCACAATAAACTACAAATCCCAGGATTCCATAGGATGGAGCCATGACCATTAAAGCTGTACCAAGCTGCATTAATTCTGCAGCATGGCAGCCGCCACAGTTTGCACCAACTGAATTAGGCTGAGGACAAAGAGGGAGAAGAAAGTGGGGAGGCAGAACCTGGAAAATTTTAAAAGCAGCTGAGAACGTGGGAAGACATAGGAATAATCAAAGCAAAGCAGCTTCATTTATATACAAAGCAGCTTCATTTATATACCGCTTCATATCACGCTATGGGATGTCTAAGTGGTTTACAACTGCAAGCGCATTGCCCCCCATCAGCTGGGTACTCATTTTAGCGACCTCGGAAGGATGCAGGCCTGAGTCTAGCTTGAGCCCTGGCTGGTATTGAACTCGCAACCTTGTGGTTTATGAGTGAGTGGCTGCAGTACAGGCATTTAACCACTGCGCCACCAGAGCTCTTCAGTCCCTACCAAATCAGGACAGTTTGATGGTATGATTTTCTCCTAATGTCTCCGTGTGTATGTGCTTTATTATCTGCCTGTCCACCTTGTGCCAGTTCCAGGGCCCTTCAATGAGTATCTACACAATTTGGCTGCCTGCCCCTGAGTGGGCCAATGTCTTCCTTCTCCTTGCCATTGTTGCAGCTGCTTATTCATTTGCCTCTCTTCTTGTCTGGGTCTAATCAATACCACTTCCCAGAAGGAGAGCATAAGGCTTGCAGAGTTTACTGTTCTTCATCTTTGCTCCTCTTATTCTTCATTCACTGACAAAAAGGTGAATAACTGGAGTAGGGTGAAGGTGAGAGTCTGAAGGCTCTTTGAATTGGCAGTGCCCTACCTGCTGAAGTGGCAGCTTTGGCAGGTACCCAACAATGCCAGCAAATGACTCTGGCCCTGCATCCAGCCCACTGCCATTTTCTTCACTTTCACATATACAACATCTTTAATCAATTTCATGAGTGCTCCTGCAGGGCAAGCTCTGTCTGTTTCACCAATGCCCTGAGAAAGTCCACATTAAAACTAGTCCATATTAAAACTAGTAAAAATGGGGGAAAGATAAGCATGGTGGGTTTTGATATATGTTTTAACTAATGTTATGTTCTTAACTAATGCATATTTGTTCATCTCTTGTTGTTCTCCTCCTTGATCCATGGGGAAAGACAGGAAAGAAATAATAATAATAATAATAATAATAATAATAACAACAACTATTACTACTAGTACTACTATGACTACTAATACTACTATTATTTCCCCAGTGCCATGGCAGGGGTGAGGAGGGAAAAATGATGTGAGGGATCCACTATGCATGTTAATATTGACCAAAAAAACACATTGTAAGGGAAGGAAAGTTAAAAAGTGGGAGAGGGAGCTATCCTCCAAAATGTAGAACTTTATAGAAGTAAATGGAAGGAATGATGGAGAATTAGAAGTAAACATCAGAGAAAATGTACCTGTGGAGAGGTGATACCAAAAATGTAAGATAGCACATTCAAAAGAGTACTTCTATCTTTCACGGATGTGTGCAACAGAGAAACTCAAAAGCAGGGGTCGGCAATCTATGTCCCGCGGGCCAGGTGTAGCCCGTGGAGGCCTTGGGACTGGCCCGTGGCCGGTCCCGCCACCCCGTGCACGCCAAGCAAGACCGCAGGCACCATTTTTGCATCCAAAATGGCGCCTGCGCTTGCACACACATGGGCGCCATTTTGGATGCAAAAATGGCGTCCGCGCTCTCACGCGCATGCACCCACAAATATGGGCGCCATTTTGGAAGGCCCCATGGCGGCTGCCCCGTGCGAATTCGCATGGCACAGCCGCCATGGAGCCTTCCCTGGGCCTTGGGAATGCCCCCCCGCGCGTGCGCCGTACAAATTCACCCGGCACATGGGTGGAGGGGCGTTCCCAAAGCCCAGGGAAGCCCCCCCAGCGTGTGCGCCGGGCGAATTCGCACGAGGGGCGTTCCCACGGCCCCTACCCATTCACCGGGCGAATTCACATGGGGCACGCACAGGGGGGCGTTCCCAAGGCCCAGGGAAGCCCCCCGGCCCTTTCGCCAGGCGTATTTGCATGGCGCACGTGAAGGGGCGTTCCAAAATGGCGCTCCCCACGCGCGAGTGCACGCACGCTCGCGCCTACCCGGCCCCCGTGCCATCCCCCCCGGCCCCCCGGCAACAAAGGTTGACGACCCCTGCTCAAAAGCATTTTAATTGGCACACGTGAAAATAGTCACATTGATTTCTGTGTGACTTATTTCCTGTTAGGAAGACTGCAGATGTGCAGCCTGGTCTTATAAATGTTTATTAAGTAAGTCTCACTGAGTTCAATGGTGTTTATTTTCTTGTAACCTTAAGTGCTGCTTCTGTGTTATTTATTTTAGCTTCTTTTTTTGGCTGCTTTAAATTATACGGGCTTCTTTTAAAGACTGATATTGTTTGCAGTCCACTGTGGCAGAGTTTAGGTTTCTCTTAAATACCTAGCCTTTTAATTCCTTTCTTTCTCCCTCGCCCATGCACTTGTTACATAATGGCGTACTGGTTTATCATGTGTCTAAAAAAGTGTGTAAAGCTAGCACTTTTTCTCCATCATTTCCAGGGTGGGAAGAGATGGCAGCCCTTCTAAGCAAGGGCAGACAGTCTTCATCCCAAGCTCAACTGTCCTGTTCATTCCAGTGCTGTTTCTGTTTACTGGTGGGAGCCGCATTTAGTAAAAGGGTTAGGATCAGGTACATAAGGATGTTAATGTAAATCTTCTCCTAGTTTGTTCTCACATGCAAGAACAAATAATCTGGAAAGCTTCCTCCCTGCTGGGCAGTATTACAACAATTCAGGGATAGAAAGAATATTTTAAAATATTTGGGAAATGATTGAAGAATATTTTTTTCAAGTGTTGAGAAGAGTCCTGAACTGAGAATCTTTGCAGACAAAATTTCAATGCTGTTGTTTTGTAAAGAGAATAGGATTTTCTGTGTATGAAATAGCATTTGCTGCATGGAAAATACGATTTCAATACAGAAATATTAATTCCTGCACAGAATATGCTCTTTTCAGTACAGAAAATGCTATAATTGGGAATTTATTCTGAATAAAATTTGCACTTGGTTGATTTACATAGAAAGCAGCATTTTTGTGACAAGGATTAATGTTTCTGCATGAAATATTATTTTCCATGCAGAAAATGTTGCTTTCAGTGCAGAAAATGCTGTTTTCTGTGCTAAAAATCACATGTAAATTTTGCACAGAATAAGTCCCAAATTGTGAATAGCCTTCAAAAACTGCTTGGGGAGAAAATTGCTGAAATTACCCACCAGTACCTTTGAGAAGAAACTTAGGACCTTTACAGACTAACAGAAAAAATGCAGCTTGAGGCCACTTTAACTGTCCTGGCTCAGTGCTAGGGGATCATGGTGATTGCATTTTTTTTTCTGGGACATTGAGCCTTCTCTGTCAGAGAGCTCTGATGCCACAATAAACTACAGTTCCCATGATTCATTAGCACTGAGCCAGGCCAGTTAAAATGGCCTCAAGCTGCATTTTTTCTGTCAGTCTGTAAAGACCCTAAGTTTCTTCTCAAAGGTAATGGTGGGTAATTTCTGCAATTTTCTCCCCAAGCAGTTTTTGAAGGCTATTCACAATTTGGGCCAGTCTGTAAGGCCCTTTGTGAAAATTGCATCCCTACAGAGAAGCCATTCTAGCAACCTCCAGCAAGAGGACGTTTCCCTATTCCTGCATGGCATGGGGTTGGACTAAATGGCCCCTGGGATTCTCTCCAATTCTGTTGTTGTTGTTATATTTATTTCCATCCTGCTTTCCTCCCAAGACTGGGGCCCAAAGTGGCTTACACAGTACAATTAAAAACGTACAAAATTGGCAATTAAAATGGTATTAAACTATTTCAGTATTTAAAAGTTTGCTTCTTTAAAAACAGAATACAATTTTAAAAAGATAAAATCACTTTTAAAGCTATTATTATTATTATTATTATTATTATATTTAATAGTATTCTATGATTCTCTGTCTTGGAGTGGTTCTGTGCCTGGTTCAACCAACTGATGTACCTTGTACAAGCTCCCCACTCTTGGCCTGGAGGCTGTTATGACTACTTTCTGAATTATGACCATTTCTTGAATGAGTAAAGGAAGGGGACTGTGCAAACACGCAAGCTGCCATATGCCAGATCCAATAGGAGAGAAGGCTCCTGCCCATTTTACCCTTGTGTTATAGGGAGCTTCTGACAATAGTTTTTCTCACCTCTGCCTGCCTGATAAGCTGTATTACCAAATTATCTTCTCTTTTCTATAACCCCTGATTGCATAGGAGGATTCCTCTATTGAAGGTGTATGTCAGGATCTGAGTCCCCCATGTTCCTGCCATGCCTGTTAAACAATTAGGCTTTTGCCTTTCACCTGTTTTGTTTCATGCTGCTGCATGCTGGGATACGTTATGCTGGTGTGACTGGGTGGAAGAGAATGGTTATCTATCCTGAGCAGATGAGATGAGGAGGTGATGGTGACCGGAGATCACCAAGGTCAGTTCTGTGAAAATGCCTGGTACAAGGGAAAACAACTGGGTGGGCTGGGAAAGGAAATGGTTTGCTTTCTATGACAAATGAGGTTTGCGTGTGGGGAAAAGTTTGAATTGCTTTGTGCTTTTATCATACTGTGTAACCAAATTGCCTCAGTCCTAACAACATGGCCATGCTGTGAACTGCTTTGGCTTCTGAATAAAGCTTGGTGTTTTATGCTGAAGCTTTGGGTTCCAGAGTCAAAGGCTGCCAGTACATCACAACATAGGGGGAGTCCTCTATTGAAGGAGGAGTAGGAGTCTTCTTTTGCTCCAAGTTACCCAAAGAGGTGCACTGAGAGACTCCAAACTTAAGGCCTTTGCAGACTGCCAGAAATAGTGCAAATTGAGTCCACTTTAAATTGAGGCACTGCCCTGGCTCAGTGCTAGGGAATCATGGGAATTGTATTTTTTTCTAAGACATTGAGTCTTCTCTGTCAGAGAGCTCTGGTGCCACAATAAATTACAGTTCCCATGATTCCCTAGCACTGAGCCAGGGCAGTGCCTCAATTTAAAGTAGACTCAATTTGCACTATTTCTGGCAGTCTGCAAAGGCCCTTAATAGAAGTAACAGTTCCTTCCGCTCATCCTGTGGACTGATCTTAAACTTTCAGTCACAGGAAATGGGCATGTGGCATTCTTATGCTCTAAACATGCACATTTTAAAAACTATGTATCTTTTGCAAAAATTGTTTTCAGTATTTTATGCTTTCTTTCATTTTAGTGTAATAATTTTATTTCATTGTAAGCTACCCTGAGTCCCATGCATGGGAGAAAAGTGGGAGAAGAACAAATAAAATGAGCCATACTTTGCTCGGCTGCACTGTCGGCCTGTTACACCTATCCAGTCCCCATCAATTAAGCATGAGTCACAGTGCCAGGTGTGCTACTTACAAAGATGCTCAGGAGAATCAGGTTCCATGGGAAGTATCTCCTGTGAATTAAGCAAAAGGGAGCCAAGTCAGTTCTGTTAGCCAAAGAGCATAATCACTGAAAAGAAAATTACATAATGTCATCTTGCATAATAAGATAATTGGAGAACAGCATAGCCATTAGAGCAGTCGGGCAAACGGCACGTAAAAATTCTGCCGGGTAACTAAAGTTCACAAGGTGCTCCGACATCAGGGCACCAAAGTTTCTCTTGCTGATTCAGTGTGAATTAGGATTAAGCCACCTTTTTTGACTGGGCTTTTTCAATGTCTGTTCACTGTGACTCAATGCAAGCAGGTTCAGCAGGTGAACACAGTCACCTCCTAAAAGCTGTGGATGGAGCTGCCATTAAAGGCACAGCCAGAGGCTGACTGGCAACCTGGCAAGCTTTCCAATGTGAATAGAAGATTGATTAGAGACACCGAGAAATTGAAATACACCAGCACTTTCACACAGGAGATCAGGTTCAGGTGAAAAAGAGTTCTCACTCTCCTTTTTAACTACATAACTACAGCATGTTGCTAATTATGCCATACTAAAGCAAAGCACTGAAATAAGAGATTGCATTCTGCAAGACAAAGCCATAAATGAAGCTGATGACCCGCCAAGCAAACTGATTAGATCATTGTCTGCATAACAGATGTAACTGACTGAGGTTGCCCATACTTCTTTCTCTTTCTCTCTCCTTCCTGAATTTTCTGTTTGTATCCAAAGAGAGAGATCAGGAGTCACTCTACGCATGTGGCAGTTGGCATGCAACTGAAGAGGTGATGACCTAGCTACAATTTTGTATAACTGATGGCAGTACCAGTGCCAGGCTATTATGTGCCACAAGCAAGACTATTGCTTACTTCAGCTTTTTAAAATGTCATAGGAAAAAAGGAACATCAGAAAACATGAAACTGCTCGATTTAAATTGCAAGAATAAATAATACAACAATTTTGGATTATCTTGCTGTGAAATGAAAGAAAATGTTTTAACATAAAAAATAATATTGAATGATCTAGTGAACTGTGATGTTAAAATGTAAGTATCTTAAAAGATTCAATTTCAGGCACATCAAAAACTCACTCTGTGTGCTTTTCCTTTACAAATTTTGTGCCTCTTAGATATTAGTACTGTACCCCTCGGAGCTCTGTGCCATAGGCAGCTGTCTAGTTGGCCTAATGATAGCACTGGACCTGACTGATGGGTAAAGATGTTGCTTCACTGGAAAGATATAGCAAGGAGACATTTGTTTCAATGAACATTGATGTCTGGTGGGTACGAACTGCTTAATATGCCCATCTATTTGGGTATGCTTGAGAGATGTAGCTTGCTCATTTTGGCCACAGCCAGTGACAGAGACAGATGACTGAGGTTTGAAGGTAATTTGCAAAAGTAAGAAAGGGGGAAATTCAGGAGAGCTTTGGCTCTTCAAATGCTTGGACTCGAACTCCCAAAATCATTTATCATTGGCCATGCTAACTGAAATATCTGGGAGTCCAAAAACATTTGGAGGGTGAAAGCTTTTCCATCCCTAGTAAAAAGAAATTTTAATTTTTAAAAATTCTCTTTGGGAAATTAATGTTGCTATAAAAACTAGCATTGCCTAACTATTGTTGGTTGTGTGCTTCTTAATATACAGTTGTTACAGAAACACCATAATTATCTTGTAATCTCTTCACAAAAGAGCATCAAACCTGTAAGAACTTAGGCAGCCTTTCAACTATATAATCCCCTGGGGAAGTATATGAAAGCTTGAACTTTATGATGACAGGCCTTCAAGTCACTGTTGACTTATGGTGACCAAATGAATTTCAGAGGGTTTTCTTCGGCAAGGAATACTTAAGAGGTGGTTTTGACAGTTTCTTCCTCTGAAATATAACCTATAGCACTAGGTATTCATTGGTGGTCTCCCACTCAAATACTAACCAGGGCTGACCCTGCTTAGTTTGCAAAATCAGACAGGATCTGGAGCCTTCAAGCTATTTAGGCCATCTGAGTAAGAATTCTGGTGCTCTAACATCCCAGGGTTATTCCAATAGAAAACAGACACCAAGTAAATACAAGGAGTGATAGCTAGATGGCTACCTTGTGCTGATAGGGTAATATCCACCCTTCCAAAGTGGGACAGGTCTCTTCCCCAAACAGAAGAGGGAAGCAGAGGTAGAGAGAACATAGATACCTGATATAGTGAACTCTCAGTGAACATAGGACTTTACCTGGGTCCAGAGCAGCAAGCCAAGACTAAGTAGGTAATAAAGAAAACAGCACTGTGGGAGAAAAACAGAGAGCAAAAGTGAACCAAGGAAAGACATTAAACACAGCTTCTGTGACTAGGAAGGGTCTCTTCAGTACAGCACTGTGTATGAACCATACTTTTAATATGCTATTAATTATTATTATTGTTTCATTAAAAATCCAGCCCATGCAGACTGGGCCATAGCTAGGCTCTACAGTTCAGAGCTTGGAAGTGCTGCTTTTTTGAACTACAATCCTGTGGGATTCTGGGAGTGATAGTATAAAAGAAAACAGCTTTTCCAGCTCTACTCAGACTCCATATTGAATCCTAGACTCCATCTTTGCCCATGGAAGCTTCCTGCTTTTGAAAATTGGCTGGCTAAGCACAGCTGGGAGCTGGGCTGCTTGCAGGTTGTATCTGAGTGAAATAATATCCAACTGCATTCCGAAATGCGACTCTATCCCATCGGGGATATGTCACTTTATTTTGGTGTGTGATAATCTCCCAAGGAAGCCTCCTCCTGGAAAAGTCTTAGGGTCCATTGTGGCTGTAGCCACTGGGTGGTACACCTAGATGTACCAATCTAGGTGTACCACTCTGGAGTATCACCTGCTGTGGTCTGCACCCCCCTAGTGATGCCAGTGCATAGGGTACATCAGAATGTGCAAACATTTCTCGCACAACATCGTTCTAATGGGAAAATATAACAAGATGAAGGGGATTGGAGAAAAACAGTCCATTCCGCCAACCAGTAGACCCCGGTGGAGAATTCTTAACAACTCCATTATGAACAGGGAATGGCAGATCAATCATCATAGAAATCTGCAAGTATTTTTCCACAGTGTTAGCAGCTGTCAACTGTAACCCTAAGCTGCTTGCTGCACTGTCAACTTTTACCTTGTGGGGAGACAACTGATAATGAGAAGACAAGCTTCCAATTACATCTGCAACAGTGAGACTGTGATATGTTGTCAATCTAGGAAGTCAAATCAGCAACCATGGGAAACCCATCTAGCATTAAGCTAAATAAATACAAAAGATGGTAAGGCATCTGTACATTTAAAATGGTGATGTGTTACTTGCATGACAGGCTAAACCCCTCTTTGACACAACCATTAACAGTGACTTATCCAACCCCATAACCCTGGTTCTTACCAGCTTCTTGAGTGCTCAGCTTTTTTTGTAAGCTACAAAAACTCTTGGGCGGGGGGGTCTCAAGAACAGAAGAAGAACCAGACTACAGCTGAGCTAAACATACCTCCCAGTCAAATATTTTGAGGGTTTGAAGATAAGGGAGATAAACTATCCCTAAAGCCTTAGAGAGGGAAGTCGATGTTTGGGATGGGAGAAGTTACAGATGGGTTGTGTTTAGGCCAATCTCAAGTTTGTGGGAATTACTTTTTTTTTGTTTTCACACAGATTTCAGGCTCCATTATTGTTGAGTATAAAACAATGCCTTAGAAAAGTGGGCATAGAATTAAGGGACAAGATATAGTCCAGGGGTAGGCAACCTTTCCCCTTTAAGGGCCGAGGGACTTCAGCTCCCAGAATCCCAGGAGCTATTGGCCAACATGGGACTATTAACCAACATGGCTGAGGCTTCTGGGAGCTGAAGTCCCTCGGCCCTTAAAGGGAAAAGGTTGCCTACCCCTAAGATATACCTTTAGGCGTTTCAACTGAATAATTTGTTTTTCTCTATGAGAACATTGCATTCACAGTCCTTTCACACAAAAATCCATTTCTGGTTCCTACTCAAACTTTGTTTGTTTCAGCAGACTAATTTATTGTATGTGTATGCATGCGTAAATTGTTACTACTGTAAACTATTGACAGTAATTTTAAATCCAAACCATCAGAAAACTTTGGTGGTCTATTGCAAAGCATCCAGAGATCTACTAGTAAAACTGTGATCAACCTTCTGTCTACTCCCACAGTTTAGACTTAGGCTAAGATCCTATACTTTTAGAAAACAGGATAAATATAAGCGAGAACATACTCTTCTATTCTCCCAATTTGGCAGAGACAAATTAACCCTGTCATCCCACTTTTTCAGCTTCTTTTAAAACATCAATTCCTCTTTCTTCCTCCCATTTCCCCCCTTTATCCTCAACTTACTTCAGTTGTTACAACCTGAGTTTAAAGTGCAAAAGTAGTCTGCAATTAATTAATTCCACAGGGAGAAAAGGAGAGAAAGAGATGGAATTTAGCCCTCCCAGGAGGCTCTGGCAAAAACAAACTGCTGCAGCCTCTCCTAGCCTGTGTATTCTTCCTCACTAATAACTTTTGCCATCTTGACCACACTCTGATGTTGTTTAGCTACATGTGTCCCAGTTTTCATCTGAGAAATGTTGGTGGGTATTGCCAAAATAATTACACTAGATCCCACAGTTCTGTAACAAATTGTCGAATTATTAAATATGTCCCCACCCACACAAGTCAAAAATGGAAGAAAGATTAATAAAAATTATTCTTAAAGAAATAGAAGAAAGGGTTATGTGTGTCCCTGTGGAGTCAATCTGAGAAATTGTAGCCACGATCACAACAATTTTTTTGACTAGCAGCTCTTCTACACCCCACAAATAAAGCAGTTTGACTCTACTTTAGCTGCCATGACTTATCCTACAGAATCCTGGAATTTGTAGTTTCGTGAGGTATCTGAGCTGCCAGAGAAGTCTGGTGCCTCACCAAACTAGAAATCCCAGCTGCAAAGCCTGTAGTTAGCCCACTTTAAAGTGAAAAGGTGAAGTGTAAAACCATCTCAAGATCAACTGATTTCTATAAACACATTGTGCTGTATTTGTACATCTTACACTCTCACTAGAAAGAACTGTGCTGAGGGCTTTCACCAAGATTTAAGCTAGACACAGTTGCTTAATTTGTAAAATAGTAATTCCTTTCTTAGAAAATGAAAGTTTTGAGAAAAAGTAAGGCCACAGACTGACTTGGTATGTTAGATCTGTGTTTTACACCAGTTCTCCATCTGTGGTTTATATTAGTGGAACCAAACTATTACAGTTTCAAAGACAACTGTACTACACAATGATGTCTTATTTCAGTCCCGTCTGAAGTTTCTTCTGCACATATAAACACCTAAAATAAGCAATAGGTTCAGAAAGCTGATGACACACCTGTACACACACCCATTTCAACCTTCAGCACTTCTCCCCTTTGGACTGCTTCATGTCTCTCTCCAAAAAGGCCAAAAATAACCTTGCAGACATTAAAGGACATGCCACATCAGCAAATGCTTTTAACGCCAAAGGATGAGGCTGAAGAAAAGCTGGCATTGACTGCCCACAATTATTCGGGTTCAACAGCTGGTTAGCACGCACCACCAAAGTGAACTGCAAAGGCTTACATGTGACTGAGGTATAATTTGCCCAAACTTGATTAACACTTATTTCTTTCTGACCCTCCTGTTCTTTAACATTAGACTCTCTCTCCCCGCTCTCGCTCTCTCACACACACATGAACTTTTCATGGCACATTGAGAAGTGGGTAATTTCTTCGTCACACCAACCTGTAGTAAGGAATAGAGGCCCCAGCAGCGGTGGCTGGCATCCATGCAGTGGTGAACCCATTGTGGTTTTCAGGCAGGGTGCCCACCCATCCTCCTTTTCCAGAACATGTCCTTCATTTCAATCTTCTGTCCAGGAGGAATTTCAAAATGTCCCTCATTACCAAATAAATTTGGTAATGTCCTATAATTTTCTCAAATGTCCTACATTTTATAGTGCCTTGTCCTACTTTACGGTTATGACATCTGGTCACTGATTTTAGGCCCTGAAAAAATATTGCAGTCTGACACCGCTTTAACTGCTTTGGCTCAATGCTGTGGAATTCTGGGATTTGTCATTTTGTGAAATATTTAGCCTTCCCTGTCAGAGAGCTCTGGTGGCACAACAAACTAAAAATCCCAGGATTCCATAGGATGGAGCTATAACAGTTAAAGCAGTGTCAAATAGCATTATTTCTGCAATGTGGCAGCAACCTCTGAAGCACAAAATTCCATAGTCCACATAGGTCTCATCTACACTGAAGTTACAAAACTATAATTCCCAGAATTCTATAGCACTGAGCTATGACAGTTAAAGTAAACTAGATCAGTTTATTGTGGCACCAGAGCTCTGACAGAGAAGGCTCAATGTCCCAGAAAAAAATACAGTTCCCAGGATTCCTTAGCACTGAGCCAGGACAGTTAAAGTGGCCTCAATTTGCACTATTTCTGGCAGTCTGTAAAGGCCCTTAGTTAGTCTCAAAGGTGCCACAAGATCCCTTTGCATACGCTATTCCAAACTAACATGGTTATGTCTCTGAATGCCTATCACTCTGCACCTTGAAAACGACCAAAAAGAAAAAAGTGCATGCCTGCTACTAATTTATGACATGGAAGCATAAACACAGCATTTTTTTCTTTAATATTTTCTTCAGCAGAGAAGAGTGTCCTTTAGGGCAACCTTTAAGGGTTTTTTTTAAAAAGGGGAATAAAAGTGGTTGTCTCTTCAGAGTGAGAGCAACTCTGATAAGGAAAGCATTGCCTTCTCTCTCTGTTGTCGTTGTGATTGTCCTGTTAGGAAATTTGATCAGCTACCACTATATTCACCATTTAAGAGTTCCATTGGCTGAGATTACCCATGTGAATAGTCCCAGAAAAATGGCACCAAATCATATGATTGTTTTGTATAAGGCTTATTTTTCCCCCATTTTGATGCCATAGTTTCCTCCCCTTTACAAATTATAACTGGCATGAAGAAGATTTCTGCCATAAGGCCAGTACTTACTAGGAAGCCCAATACCAGGCTGGATTTGCTTGGACATATCCTTTGACTGGTTCACTGGAGTAAAGAAGGAGAATGATAAATTCATGAGAGCAAATCAAAATGGGCAAAACACAAAAGGCAAAATACTTGACCTACCACATCATCTATGTAGTTTCTTTATAAATCATGATGCCAATGTGGGAAAGGGCACTTTAATGTACTTAAAGAGTAAACCCTGTGAACATCAATCATCACTTTCTTGAAATTGATCTTAAGCCTCAGGGAAGAGAGGCAAAGCTGCTCAGTTTTTACTGTAAACATTAATGTAGAGTGCATCACAACAATTCAGCTAACACCATTGATTTCTTCACTTCATTCTACACTAGGGAAATCATTTTGGAGAGAGCTGATTAAATGGCCTGAAAGGTCTCAAGTGGTGTCAATTTATTATTGATGCTTCATGCAAGTTGATGCTCGTAACCCTTCACTTCCATCACAGTTGCTATCTGAGCTTCAGGCAAGCAGCCAGTTTAAAGTGATGGGATGGGGCAGAGGAGTGAATGCAGTTCTCTTGGTGAATCCTAATGGCCTGCTCAAGAGAAGGTTATCAGGACAACTCTCAGCAGAGGCAGCTGGTGTATGCCATGTCAGTGAAGCAAGGCATCCATCAGCTTCTACTGAACTACACAGAACAGCGGTTGGCAAAGTGCGGCCCACAGGCTATATGCAGCCACTCAAGGCTGTTTCTGTGATTCTCAGTGCCCGCCAAAGAGTAAAAACAAAAGTCAAAAAGTTTTTTGGGGATGATGATGATGATGATGATGATGATGATGATGATTTTGCCACAAATTGTCCTCTAGGGATCTTGGGGGCATTTTGCCGTGTTTCAAGCCCCAGTAAACTATTTTAGGCCAAAAAGCGACCTTTCTTAAAATCAGAAGTAAAACAAAAATCACTCCCAGTCACTCTATTTTTTGTTTGTTTTTTAACAGGCTTCTCTTGGGCCTAAAATGGCCCTAGAGGGCATGCAAGGACATTTAGTGACAACAGATGTTTTAGTTTTTGGCAGTGTGTATATGAAGGGATGTCCCCTTAAGATCTCCTGGGGAGCTAATGTGCCCCTCTAGCTCCCACAGTTGCCCATCCCTGACACAGAACAATCCAGTGTTGGCCTAAAATGTCTCTCCAATTCCTATCTGCCTGCCTGCCTTCGTCCTTTCTTTCATCCTCTCTTTCTTCGTTCCATACTCGTTTTTTAGCAAACAATACTGGAAAAAGGAAATATTCACACTTCTGGCAATCTATGTAGCTATTGCAAAGTTGCCACTGAATTTCACCTAAAGCAACATTAAAGGCAAATGTGGCTTAAAATCATTGGTTTAAAATTTGCAAGAAACTTTGAAGGATGTTATAATGGCTCCTTTTAATTTCTAGCTTTCCAGATTTCAGTACACATTCAAGGGGTGGGGGGGGGGGGGAAGCAACCAGCCAAGTTAGTCATCTTGAACACATGTTCAGGGATTATGCATTAATGAGAAACTCACTGATTTCACCAATTTAACTCTTCTTGCCTAATTTGCTAACCTTAGACCCAAACCCTGACCCAAGCACAATTTTCAGCTAGAAATCCATCCTGTTACATGCTTGCAATGCCATTTGTGCAACAAAAAAGGAATTTTTAAAATATGTAATAAAACGCATACTTTCTTTAAAACAACAACATAAAATGTTCACAGTCATACTTTGGGTCAAAGGGAGGAAAACATATATATATCAAGTATGAGTATAAAAAGGCCACAATGTCCATATTTGAAGGAAGGAGAAGGAATCCCCTGTTATAGATATGGGCCCAGGTTGGAGTGAACCTCTGAAATGAAAATTTAATAACTTTGATAAGTGTGAGTTTTACAAGTCTGGATGTATGTCCCTACTAGGGACTTTGACACACATTTGTCAGACACTTATGTACTTCTTAACTCCTCAGTTTACATTAAGGATAGGGAATGTGAGGCACTCCCAATCTTGAGGTTCTGCAAATCCCAGCATCCCTAATCACTGACTATGCTACTAATTAGTTGAACAACATTAGGAGAGCCCTAGTTGCCCATTCTTGTTCCATGTACAGAGAGGGGGGGGGGCAAATATAGGGGAAATTAATACCACTAAGACAAATTCAATCAAAGCAAGAAAGAACCCCAAAGGAAAAGACTTCTTGCTAGGCCAGAGACTTACCAGAAGGTGAAGAGAGCCACAATAGCAACTGTAACAAGCAGCTGAAGCAAAATGATGCTGTAAACCTAAAATAAAACAAACAGGGGCAATATTATTACAATAGCTGAGTCTCTAATCCAGAGTCTGACAGATCTCTCCTTGAACCAATGTAGCCACCAAAACTGAAGCCAGAATTTCTCTGTACATCTCTGCCCATCCATTCTAGTTCCCGAAAGGAGTTCAACACTCCCTCGCCTCCTCCCAGGCTCAACAACTCATGAGGGCCATAGAGGATCAACCCCAGTGTGCAAATGCATGTGCTGGCTGTGCCCCCTGTTGACTGTGCAGTCAACATTTTTGTGAAGAGTCTGTATATATATATGTATAGATGTATGCCCAAAAGGCCAGGGTTGGGATTGCGTGAGACCATCAGGGCAGGGGACATGATGGTGTGGATATTATGATGCAGGTGTTATGGCTGACGGATGTAATCCCACTCCCACTCTTCACCTGTTTGTGAATGCACGCAGGGGTCAAATGAAAAAGCAACAAAGGAACCAGACCCCCAGGTTTATTGAGCCCAACACATTTAGGAATAAATTCTTCCTCAGGAACGCTGAGTCTAGTCTGTCAACCTTTATTTATTTATATATTTATATCCCACCTTCCTCAGGTATAGGGACTCAAGGCAGCTAACAAAATTTAAAACAATCCAAGTTTACAATTAAACAATTTTAAAAGGTTAAAAGCATTACATATTGAAATTTGAAATTTAAAAACTCTTTATGAAACTCTTATACAAGCTTATACATCACACACACACACCCAAGTCAGTGTGAGAAAGCCTGGTGGCATAAAAAGTTTTTATCTGCCATCAAAAGGAAAGCAGGGATGGAGCCAGCCTGGCCTCTCTAGGGAGGGAGTTCCAGAGCCTGGGAGCAGCCACCGAGAAGGCCCTTTTGTTCCCACCAAATGCATGCGAGAGGGTGGTGGGACAGAAAGGAGGTCCTTTCCGGACAATCTCAGTGTTCTAGTGCAGTGATCCCCAAACTATGCCTTTTAAGAGATTTTGGACTTCAGCTCCCAGAAGCTTCAGCCATGTTGGCCAATAGTCTGGGATTCTGGAAGCTGAAGTCCAAAATCCCTTAAAGTGCACAGTTTGGGGATCACTGTAAGTGAGTTCATAAAAGGAGATATGGTCATTCAAAAGTCCATAGGGTGTATGGAGTATGTTAAGAATAGTGATTGTAACTGAGTGCTTATATTTTTTTAAGTGCATTATATTATCCACACTAATGGTATCTGTTGGGTTTCAATGGCCAGTTATCTAAGCCTCACTTATATCTTTTCCAGATGATATAGTCAGTGCTTTAGCATGATAAAACTCTTTAAGTAAGGTAAGGAGAAGTGCTCTCCTCTCCATCTGCCCTAGCAGATATTACCTGTTTTCAGACATTACCTTCCTGATGAACACCCTGCGTACGTTGCGGTCATCCCAGCTGAACGTTGTGAGGGTCTCAGTGTCCCCTGAGTATCCACTGCCATAGTTAGGGCTGGTACCTGAAAAGAAGGGAAAACAAGGCGCACCTCGATCGTGATTCTTCCAGGAACAACTAAAGTCCATCTCTAAGAAACAGGCTAAAGGGAGGGCTTAGGAGGATATCACAATTTCAGAGCCTCATTGCACCAAAGCAGCAAGTGATGTTTGCTGCTGAAATTTATTTGCAGTCTGAGAATCTCACTATTTATTTTCTTGAGAGATGGACAAGGCTGCTGAAAGTCACATCAGAGGACTTACTCCACTTCCTGAGAAAATCTATTACACCAAGATGGGGAATATGTGGCCCTCTAGATGTCGCAACTCCCACCAGCCATAGCCAACATAATCAATAGTAAGTGATGGAGTTTCAGTCCAACAACAACCAGAAGGCTACATATTCCTAACTCCTGGGTTATACCCTGAAACTGGAAATGTTCAATGTACTTTCCAATCTCCAAGAAAGAGGACATCAAAAATTGTAGTAACCATCAGCTCATCACATTAATGTCTCATGCAGCTGTTTTGTTTTTCCCTCTACAACAGATCTGCAGTAGCTAATTTTTTTTCTAAAATAAATAAATAAAAGCAGTGGGAAAACAGAGGTGAGTTGCAACTGAATGATTACTTCTGCACACAGATCCCTGCTGGAAGTTTCCCTGAAGGAGGCAAAGTGATTGGATAATACAAAGTTTCCTCTTGGTTCTCAACAAGCCAGATGAGGTTGTGTTGTTGTTGTTGTTGTTGTTTTTTTGTTTCTGCTCCAGATCAGCATTGGCATATTCAAATCACAAATGAAAACACAATGATCCATCACACAAAAAAGACCAGGACACATACAGAAGAGGGATTCTTCTGTTGGAATGAGGGCATGGCCAATGGAGAACAGAAAGAATTCACCGCAAGAGAAAGAAACTGTGTTGGGGGTGCAGGAGAAAGAACTAAGTTTGATCCAATTTGGGTGCTGAAGTGGACGGAAAGTTCCAGTCTCTTTGCATGGACATTTAAAACGATGTCACAAGTGACTGCTACAGAGATCAAAGATATATAATGAAAAAGAAAATTGTGAAAATTGCATGTTCCAGTTCTGTTGAAACAGACTTGACCAAAGGACTGCAAAGGAGAATCAGAAGGCCCCAGGGTTTGGAGAACCTGGACAAACGTTATGTGCTCTCGGGACTATGAGAATGTCCCATGAAGTAACAAGCCCATGATTTCTCAATTCTGAATTAAAAGTGAGATTTAAAGAGGTATAATCAGGTACATTGCTAGAAATTTTGAGTGAGAAGTCACCAGTATAGAATGGGCAGAATAATTAAATGAAAACTTTGAACAGTGTCTATTATTTGTAAATATTAAATAGGCTCCTGAATCCTTCAACAGGAAATAAATATGCACACAGCTCAAGGAATTTATGGGTAGTGGTTCCCATGCAAGTGAGTCAGTAAATACGCCTTAGGTTTTAGATTGAACTATCAAAAGGAGCTATTCCAGGAACTATCCCAGGTGCTGAAACTGATTTTGGGTTCAGCACCTTTGAAAGCTGGACAGTGAAGAAAGCTGATAGGAAGAAAACCAGCTCATTTGAAATGTGGTGCTGGATCCTGGAACAGTACAAATTAAGATAAAGTTTCATAAGCTTAGTAGAATACTATCTCTTAAGGCAGGGGTAGGCAACCTTTCCCCTTTAAGGGCCGAGGGACTTCAGCTCCCAGAATCCCAGCAGCTATTGGCCAGCATGGGACTATTGGCCAACATGGCTGAGGCTTCTGGGAGCTGAAGTCCCTCGGCCCTTAAAGGGGAAAGGTTGCCTACCCCTGTCTTAAGGTATTACTACAAACTATTTTTTGGGGGGGAACTATTAAATAGTTAATAGAAAGAAGTAGATTCACAGAACAAGAATGTAGCACATTATTTAGGCATTTTTTCTACTTGAAGACCTTTTGCTAAACTTGAAAACTTGATAACTTGACATTTGTGAAATTGAAATTACTAGTAAGAACTTTATACTTTGTTATTTCATGTATATTTTGCTATCTTATGTTTTATGTTTTGTTTTTGTTTTCTAATCTTTGTTTAACTAATACAAATTTGTAAAAAAATGTGGCACTGGAGAAGAGTTTTATAGATACCATAGACTGCTAAAAAGACCAATAAAATGGGTCCAAGGGCACACGAAGTCTGAACTCTCCTTAGAAGCCCAGTTGGCTAAACTAAGACTGTCATAGTTTGGGCAAATCATGAGAAGAGGTGACTCACTAGAAAAGGCAATAATGCTTGGTAAGGTAGAAGGCAACACGAAAAGAGGAAGACCACATTCCAGATGGATAGACTCGATCAAGGAAGTCATGTGGTGGAGGACAGATGGAGGACAGGGTGACTTAGAGGTCTCTCATTCATAGGGTCACTAGTCCTATTTAACATCAGTTGAAGTCCTAGTTAGCATCAGTTAACAACAACCTTGGATAACTCCTTTAAAAGAGCAATCTAGGATAGATAAGTCTCCATGTCCCTATGGCCCTGTCTCTATGCCTACAGGTCTGGTTGCACTCCTATGTCACAAGACAATCATGCTGCTTGGTAGGTTTAAGGGTTCAAGTTCCAAAGCAAAGGATCATCAAACCACCACCATCCCCTGTGGGACAATATAATGCTAAATTACAAAGTTCTATGGGATGCAGCTTTTAAATCTCTGTTCTACTGCTGTTCTTCATCTCAGCATAAGAACACTGAGTAAGGGATGTATGGTCCTTCAGATACTGCTGGACTGCAGCTTCGTTCTGTTGAAGTTAGTATACCTAATGATGAAGAATGATGGAAGTTGCAGTCCAACAACACCCCAAGAGTTGCATGTTCCCCACTCCTAACATAGAGTGATTGCCTTGCTGGATAGGACAGAATATTAATTTAGTCCAGTATCCTGTTTCTTATAGAAACCAACTGATTGGTCGTTCACCAATGAGAAAGGCTCAGAAGCATGGCTTAAAATCAAAAATTCTCCACTTCCAGAAATGGGTATTCAGTACAGCTGTGCTGAAGTGCCATTCACGATGCAATGTTGGAGGTGGGCACTCTGGCAAGCTCTGAAGGAAGACCACAAAAGAGGATAAACCTGGCTACCACCCAGGAGGATGAAAACTCACAGTTAGATAGCTAGTAGCAGAAATTCCTCCATAATTTCAGAAAGAGTTAGAACAGTTCCCTAGACTGAATCTGAGGTAGTGTTCCCAAGCTAATGCCTTCCAGATGTTGTCTGGCTCCTGGCTCTTCACTCCCAGTCAGAACGGCCAAGGATCAGAGATTATGGGTGCTGCAGTTAAGCAACTAAATAAATATTTGTCTTTGCTTACTAATCTTTTTCTTTCTCCTCATTAAAAACCCAAAATACTTTTGAGCTTTCTTCCTAGGGAAGGTTCTGAGTCTGTGCCCTTTTCCAACTACCCTTTGTTTCCCCAAAGCAGCGGCACCAGATATTGATGTAAAGATGTTCCAGTATTTGCCATCTTATTTCCAATCTATTTCCTAACAATATCTAGTATTTAATTTGTACTGGCTTGGCCTTTTCATTCACCTATCTATAATAGGACTGCAGGATCTGCTTTGACCATTCCAAGGCTGGGATTCATCCAGACATTAGTGAATTGCAAGGACTTTACCACACCAGGTTGGTAAGGTGCCACAGTCCTGTTAGGGCCTTTGCAGACTGCAAGAAATAGTGCAAATTGAGTCCACTTTAACTGCCCTGGCTCAGTGCTAGGGAATCATGGGAATTGTATTTTTTTCTGAGACATTGAGCCTTCTCTGTCAGAGAGCTCTGGTGCCACAATAAAATACAGTTCCCATGATTCCCTAGCACTGAGTCAGGGCAATTAAAGTGGACTCAGTTTGCACTATTTCTGGCAGTCTGCAAAGGCCCTTAGTCTAGGACTGGGTTGGGATAATCATTATCACACAACTCTTCCAAATTGCCGTGGTGTTGCTTCTATCCTGGCCTCTGTCTCTCAAACGCTGGCCTCCACAGCCCCACCTCCCTGCCAAACCCCTTCCCAGCATGCCTTTCATTCTGCAGTAATTTATTTATTTATTTATTTATTTATATTTTTAGCACAATTGCACGATAATGGTAATCAATAAGGTAATTATTATATTTATTTATATCCCACCCACCCCTAAATTGTTTAAAGGCACAGTAGAATATTAAAATACAGTACAATACATTAGATAAAAAGAAAAGAAAATGGAGGGGAAAAGAAAAGAAAAATAGCCTGCTTGGGAATAGCAAGGAGGAGCAGGAGAGGGAGAAAAGAGCAGAATCATGGCCACTTGCACCACGTGACTGTCCACATACTGGAACTGCTTCAGGAGGAACTTATCACACTCTCTCAATAGTAGAAAAGCAGCATGATTGGGAGGCATTGATGGGTTTTCTCCATCAATGAGAAGGAGTGCTCCAGCAACGGATGGACTACACACCAGCTACTGGACAGGCATAGTGTCATATCAAATGGTACGGCCACAGGACGCTCCTATCTTGCTAATTCCACATTTCAAACCTTATGTGATAAAGTCCTAAGTTTCAGCACAGACACCCAGCATAGCCTATCATGAGGAATACTAGGAGTTGCTGTCCAACAACATCTGGAGGGCTGCATGCCACTTAAACTGCCATGGCTCTGTCCTATGGAAATCTAGGATTTCTAGTTTGATGAGGAAGTTAAATTTCTCTAGCTCACTAATCTTGAAGTACAGCATTAGAGTACAGAATTCTAAGTACATCACCAAACTACATAGCCCAGGATTTCTTATAATGAAACCCTGGCAGTTAAGATAATATCAAAGCACTCTCATTGTACAGAACCCAGTATATACAAAGAATGGGTATTTCCTTGACAATTGGCAGGGGCACATTTTCCCCACCAAAATTACTTTGGGAGCTACCCACTTCCCAGTTCACTATCATGGTTGTTGCTGAAATTTAGTGTCAGTGATGGCAGCTCTATAGTGCCAGAGAGCGACAGAGTGTCCTCCTTCCCGCATGACAGACCCCCAGAGATGCAAAGTAGAGATGCATCTACACTGCAGAATTAATGCAGTTTAACACTACTTTAACTTCTATGGCTCGATGTTATGAAATTCTGGGATTTCTAATTTTGTGAAATTTTTAGCTTTCTCTTGTCAGTGAGCTCTGGTGCCACAACAAAATACAAATCCCAGGATTCCACAGGATGGATCCATGGCAGTCAAAGTGGTGTCTAACTGCATTAATTCTGCAGCAGCCATAGGTTCCAGTGGAAATAAGGGGAGAGCTGTAAGAAAAGAGCAGGGAGACAAAAATGTCTATTGGTGGTTCTGTGGGCAAAGGGAAGGGGACAGGAGAAGAGACAGCTAATGCAGACAATGGTTCTTGTTGTGTGCCTTCGAGCTGTTTCTGATTTATGGCAACACTAAGGCGAATCTATCATAGGGTTTCCTTGGCAAGTTTCTTCAGAGGGGGTTTACTATTGTCTTCTTCTGAGGCTGAGAGTGTGAGCCCTTCTAAAAAATTTTTACACAGCTCACAGTTGTGGACTGTGTGTCATCTAAAGGGAGATGTCTAGAGTGTCATCTAAAGGGAGAATACTCAGGCAAGCCATTAAGGACTTCATACGCAAGTCTATACTCTTTATTTTTTAAAAAATAATAATAATATAATTAGTGAAATTTCAGTAATTTTTCTTTGAAATAGATTTTTCACTGAAAAGGGCCTCATGAGAAGGAGAGGAGGCAGGAGGGGAGACCAATATGTACCTGTGCACAGATGATACAGACCTGCCAGACACCCCACAGTGCATAATGACAGGCATTTTCCTAGTAATGGAGTGGCCTGGAATGTGGCTACCGATATCTTGTTCATCATCCCATGAACTATTTAAAGAGTGCCATTAGGGTACAGACTGTACTTTTCTCTTCCAGCCTGGGACCAGAGGTTTTCCCTTTTAACAAATACTGAGTGTTCTTGTCAGCATGTGAGATACATCTCCCAAGGAATATTTCTCTCTCTGCTCTAGTGTAGAAGCAATTCCTCAAATCCATTTAATGACCATCAATTAACCTAGTTTGACCCCATGTATTATGACAATGCTGTCCCCCACCCCATTCAAGAGATCAATTTATCACATATACACAACTGGCTTCTTTTAAAAAGTTGGCCCCATGCCTAGAGTTTGTCCTTGTTGTTGTTGTGTGCCTTCAAGTCATACCAGCTGACAAATCAGACACACTTCATATAGTTAAAATGGTTTTCTTTTTACTTGTGTGGCTCTGATTCAGATCACTACCAGCATGTGAAGGTAGGGCAGGTTTAAACTATTGCCCATTTGATTTTTATCTAAAAAATTACCTCCCTCCCTGCTAAGGGATTTAAAAAAGGAAAGTCCTTAACTGACCCTAAGGGAGATTTTTTTTTCCCACTTCATACAAGGGGTGGGCAGAGGGACCTGATTTTCAGACAAAAACCAGATTTAGGAAGTATATTCAAATTTCTACCACTTGCTCTGGTCTGATAATGACAATATGTACAGTTCTGGGCAGCACAATTCAAAAAGGATGTTGACAAGCTGGAGTACGTCCAGAGGAGGGCAACTAAAATGGTGGGAGGTATGGAAACCATGCCCTATGAGGAGAGATGTAGGGAGCTTGGTATGTTTAGCCTGGAGAATAGTAGGTTAAGAGGTGACATGATAGCCCTGTTTAAATATTTGAAAGGATGTCATCTTGAGGAAGGAGCAAGGTTGTTTTTTGCTACTCCAGAGACTAGGGCATGGAGCAATGGATTCAAACTACAGGAAAAGAGATTCCACCTAAACATTAGGAGGAACTTCCTCATGGTAAGAGCTGCTTGAGAGTGGAACACACTCCCTCGGAGAGTAGTGGAGTCTCCTTCTTTGGAGGTTTTTAAATAGAGGCTGGATGGCCATCTGTTGTGAGTGCTTTGATTGTTGGACTGGATGGTCCTTGAGGACTCTACCTTGAGGACTCTACTATGGAACATGGCCCCATGTGCTTACTTCAGAGCAAAAAACTACATAAAACAGAATGATCTTTAGCTGCATATTATATGCATGATGTAGCACACAGTATGACTTTTGGTAATGAAAACACCAAGTCCATACTTCTGCACCAGCTAACACTGCATTCTGGGTTTTAAAATTAGGAGTGACCACTCATGTATCACCGAAAAAAGAAGAAACACTGCAGCCAAAATGAACGAAATAGAGGAGGAATTACTGCATAAAAGTAACAGAGTAATGTGTGCATGTGTAAATAAAATTTAGAAACCATTCCTAGCATTCAGACATATCGCACACCACAGACGGGAAGACTGCCCAGATGACCCAAGTGCTTGCTCAGCCTATCATCTAGGTAGTAACAGGACTGTCTTTCGTTATGGATCTTTATCTTTAAAATAGAGTTGGACCGATCAAACCTTCCAACCACTTTTAAGGAGAACACTGTCCTCTGACAATCTTCAAAAAGAGGACTGTCCTCAGTCCTGACAGTCAGATAAATGCTCCCCCTTTAAACTGATGGCATTCATTTACCGTATATACTCATGTACAAGTCATACCATGTTAAATTCAAGGGATGGTTTGGGGGCCAAAATTTTGGATTTTGATATGTCCTGTGGATAAGTCGAGGGTACAACTTAGGGGCATGTAACCAAGGATGTAAATGACAAAGCTGCCCCCCACAAACACACACACACACGCACCTTGCAAAACCAGTCGGCTTTTCCTCCAGCCCCTTGCAAAACCAACCAGCTTTTTCTCCACTCCCTGAGAAGGCACACACTCACACATACTTCTTGGCTGAGCAGCAGCTGCCGAAATAAGGAGAATGAGGTGCTGGGCAGCACTTCTTTCTGAGCAGTATTATCATATTGACCCATATATAAGTTGATCTAAGATTCTGGGGTCAGTTTTTTGACATAAAATTTTCGACTTATAGACGGGTATACAGTCATCCCTTCCGATTCATGGGGGATCCACCCCGGATCCCCCTGCAAATCAGAAAAACCGCAAATATTGGAGCCCCATTGTTTTTAATGGCAAGCGCGCACACCATTTTGTCCCTCCTGCCTTCCCGTCTGCAGAAATTCAAAACCATGAACGGGAAGTCAGCGAATCCAGTATACAGTATTTGTTCATGGCTCTCTATAACTTCTATTGTTACATTATCTGGAAATTCTGTATTCCGGCCTGGTATTTACTCTATATTCCAGACAAGGAATTAACTTTATTATTTTATCCTGAGGCAATCCACCCAACATTTAAAAAATCAGTTAAAAGGGTTTTCATTGTGATGAATAAAACAGCTTTTGTTGTTAACTGCCCTCAAGTCGACCTTGACTCATGACAACCCATGTCTTTATGAGTATTCCATAGCATTTTGTGATCTATGCAATCAAAGGCTTTACTATAGTCTAAAAGCACACAGTGATTTTCTTTTGGAATTCTCTGATGTGCTCCATTAGCCATTGTATATTTCCTATATGGCCCCTAGTGCCTCTGCCTTTCCTGAACCCCATGTGCACCTCTGGATTTTCTCTCCAACAAAATTAAAGTAAAATCAGCTGCAGTGAGCAGCACAACCAAAAAAAGACCACATGGGAGAATAAAAACTAATTATGCCAGTCATAACTCAGAACAACAACACAGCATCTTAACAAAATGCAGGCCTGTGGCTAACATTGTCATTTTTGCCATGGCTTTTCTGGGGCTGAGGGTTTGCCATGGCTTTTCTGGGGCTGAGAGAGTGTCCATGCATATTTTTTAAAAAAATTATTTTTTATTATTTATTATTTATTTATTTATTTATTTTTGGTGCTTCGGCCCCTCAATTGTCTGAGGGACAGCAATCCGGCTCCCAGCTCAAAAAGGTTGCCTACCCCTGATTTAGGATAATAGTGCAAAAAGAAGAAACAGCTTTGAAGACAAAGTTTACAAAATGTTAAGCCTCTGAAGGCCAGCCTCTGAACTTTTGTATTGTACTTTATCGCACCACTAATAAAACCAGTTTACCTGAACTGACTTAAAATTTAAAATGGGTGGCATTATGATGTTATCAGAAGGAATCACCACTCGGCTCCATCCCAGAAACATTCCCATTCCCAGGGCTGCTCAGCATACCTCTTTTCGAAGCCGGGAGTTTACTGGCTTAAGGAAATGGCTGCCAGAGAAGTCCTGGGAGCGGGGATGGACCTGGGCTAGACCTGGGCGGCGATTTTGATGGCTAAATCCTTGTGATAAGATCAGGATGCCACCCGTTTTAAATTTTAAGCTGGCTCAGTTAAGCCAGTTTTATTAGCAGTGCAATGATCTCCTTAAAAATGGTCCAGTAACAAAAGAAAATGATATAAAATCAACGTAACATAACCAAAACAACAGATCCCTATCAGTATACAAGATACCCTGTAAGACACCAGCTGAAATTTCAGAACATCCGTCAAAGGCAGCCTCACATACAACACACTACATTAAACCAGACTGGATGTAACCATGGCAATGGTAACAGTACCCAAATATATCTTTTCTAAGAAGGGGAACAACAGGTATGTCAGCTGAAGCTGGCTACAGCTGTCACCTAAGAATTCAAAAGCAAATCTGAATCAGAGAAAGCCTGACTCTTAAACTGCTGTAAAAATTCCACCTGAAACACCCTTTACAGCTGACTTTACAGTGGGGATCTGTATGTATCCTAAGGGACCAAACTCTCCTCTAGGATCTGATTAGTGGCACAGAGGATGTCTCACCCCAAACGCCATCTGCAAATGCAAGCAACAGGCCCAGAGTCCCAGATTTTCTAAAGCACTGATCAGGGAACTGTTGGTCATCCAAATGTTCTGCCCAACACTTCCAAAATCCCTCACCATTGTCCATCCTAGCCAGGATCCTGGGAATTGAAGGTTAAAATATCTGGGGGGAGCCACAGGCAAATGATTCCCATCCCAGCCCTATTTCAAACTAGGCGTAGAAACCATGCAGCCATGTAAGGAACCTGCAGGCATAGGAAGCGTTTATCCACAATGCAGAATTATAGCACTTTGGACCCACATTAACTGTCACAGCCCCATCCTTTGGTTTTCTCTGGCCCCTCAGAGAAACCAGAGAAAACCCACAGTAAGCTGAGGCTGTATACCTGCACACTGCATACCCTCCAACATTTCATAAATGGAAATCAGGATTTGTGTGGCCAAGAACATCCAAGTGTAGAAGCAACATCTGAGTGCAATCAAGAAGGCTAAAGTTATTGATGAAGAATACACAAACTAGGAGAGGATGCAGCACTTTGCTTTTTCCTGAGCCTACTGGGAAGGGCAAGATTCTAACCTCCCCTCTCCTGCTGCCCCACTGACATAATTGAGTACCAACTCCTTTTGCACTTCACAGTATACAGCAACTGAAGTAACAGGGGAAAGTGGGAGGAGGAGAGAGAAACAGTGACCTTTTCAAAGCAGCTGAAAAAGTGGGACAACAGAAGATTAATCATGACTGCTCCTGCCAAATCGTGACATTTTGAGGAGGTGGCACCACTGAGGGTGTGCAGGGGATACAGTCCGCACTTGGTGACACTCCAGGGGAGGGGTGACACCTAATTATACCCTCCTCCCGCTCCACGGGGATGTGTGTACACCAGTGCTAATGCACCCGGTGCCAACCCCTTCTCCACTGCCCAACTCTCTCTCTCTGAGGAGGAAGTTGGGCAGTGGAAGAGAAGGAGGCAAACACTGTTCCCCTCCAATGTCTGGCTTTTTTTCCCCCCAAGGATGAAGCCAGGCAGCAGAGGAGGAGGAAAGGTGAGTGTGCCCCTTCCATCTCCTCCTGCTGCCTCACTTGCCTGTCTGTCCCTTGGCCACCCTGGATGGGCAGCCAGGCAAGCAAGAGAGCGAATGAGGCAGTGGGAGAAGAGCAGAGGCAGGGGAATCCACCACCGCTGCTACCTGGCAGCCCTTACAAGGTCTGGCCAGGTGGCATGCAGGCGGCTAGGGAGGAGGGGCAGGCAAGAGAGGCATTTGGGGTTGGGACAGGCCACAGCTGGGGGGCCCTGGCAGCCCCTCCACACTGGGTGACACCAAGGGTAGTGACATCCCTGGTTTGAGAGTATGAAAAAGACCCACAAGGGGAAAGAAGGAAGAGCTCTGGCCTCTTGGTAGGGAGGTAAGTGACTGTTTGGTTCCTACCCACATTTTGTGTCCCTAAGATACGTTAAGTTCTGAGAAACTCATCAATTGCACAGACTTCTCGTAGTCACTCTCTGTATAACCAGGGCCTGGGAAGGCTGCTTGTGGCCCCTCGATGGTTGTTTATGCAGCCCTCAACCCCTCCAGCTTCACTGCTGCTCATTTTCTGCTCTCCTCCAAGGAGGCACTGCCTTGTCTAGAAGCCCCCATTCACCATTTAAATGGGTTACAACAGGGGTAGGCAACCTGTCCCCTTTAAGGGCCGAAGGACTTCAGCTCCCAGAATGCCAGGAGCTATTGGCCAACATGGGACTATTGGCCAACATGGCTGAGGCTTCTGGGAGCTGAAGTCCCTCGGCCCTTAAAGGGGAAAGGTTGCCTACCCCTGGGTTACAACCTCCAAACTTAATGTTACCCCCTTCTTTTTTGGTTGTTCTGTTTTTGATTTTTTTTTCATACCAGATGTGAACATTTGGCCCCTCCCATATTTTTGAGTGGTTTTGTTTGTGACATTTTTGTCTACCTTTACAGCTCTTGAGGGTCCCATGGAAAACTGGTCTTCAGACTTGATAAGAGAACTCTTCCCACTCTGTTACTTTGCCTGACTTTGTTTCTAAACAAATACGTAACTAGTATGAAATGGCAGACTAAGGTTTAAGTGTCTTTAGGGAGCTGTATATGAGGAGCTCAGGGGCTGATTAATTCTAAAACACCCTTTCCAGCTTGTGGGCAGACGCTAGGGATGTTTTGCCAACGTCATTGGGGCTCTGGAACTCCCATTTTACAGGAAGATGGACAGAATCCTCTCCTGTGTTCATCCCCAAGGGTGCCATATATGCTTAACTATATACATATATAGTTAAGAGACATCTTAGAGGTTATCCAAAAGGCTTAGTGTAGTTTGCTTTATGTTTAATCTGGCCCTAAATTGAGCTTTAGTGATCAAAGCAGATTAGAGAACATAGAAACTCAGTCACTTAGTGTCTACTATTGATCAAGGAGTATAACAGGAGCTTGAAAAAGCTGCTTTCT
This sequence comes from Phrynosoma blainvillii, assembly GCA_026167975.1. Classification (NCBI taxonomy): domain Eukaryota; kingdom Metazoa; phylum Chordata; class Lepidosauria; order Squamata; family Phrynosomatidae; genus Phrynosoma; species Phrynosoma blainvillii. The sequence goes on along the minus strand of JANUYF010000002.1, from coordinate 202,115,080 downwards.
GGACTACAGCTTCCTGCAATGAGCACTGGCCAGTGGCTATGACAATTGGGAGATTCTGGGAAATGTACTCAGAAAATAAGTTACCAAGCTCTGCTTATACATAACTGTGGCTATCAGGTTTTGTGGGTTTTTTGTTTTTGTTTTTTGAAAAAAAGAGGTTTAGTCCTTAGGTTGATTTTAAAAAACCACGGCTTAAAACAAGTAATGACACATCAAAAAGCTGGTAGCATGAACTTTTGTAGACCTAAACCTACTTGTACATATATACTCCAAGGTCATGCTATCAGCTTCTTTTTTTCAGTTAATCTCAAGGTACTACAAGATCCCTTTGCATACTGATTTTCCAGACTAACAAAGCTAAGTCTTTGAATTCTAACACATCAAAATATATATTCCAATTTAGGCCTAGGATTAGGAAGGCTGAGGCACACCACTTTAAACTGAACCTTTTACAACAGCATTCAACTTGAACAATTAAAGGGTAATGCAGCAAAGTATCAGCAACAAATTGTCCTATTTCATAGTAAACCACTGGAGCCAAGAGCCACCAAAATGTCTTGGTCCACCTCTATGATTTCTCCAGAATAGCTTCATGATAGTCCCTCAATGCCACCACAAATGAGATCTACCAATGTTTCTCAAAAGTGGATGGCTGTTCAATTTGATGGATGTGTACAGTTGAAAAGCATCCCTTATTTCTTGGTGAGGGTGCATTCCCCACAAACGTGTCTCTGTACACCTCTGATGTGTGCATGTGCTTATCTGCCAACATTTTACAGATGCAAACCAGGATAAGTGTGGCCAAGCAACATCAGGGTATGCTCAAGATGACAAGAGTTATTAATGAGAGAAAAAATATAAGCTAGGAGAGACTGCAGCAGTTCGCTTTAGCTTGAGCCTCCTAAGAAGGCAAGATTCTACCCCCTCCTCTCTTTTCTCTACTGCTGAATAAAATAAGTGCAAACTACCTCTGCACTTTGAATTTATCAATGGAAGTAAGCTAAGGACAAATGGGGAAAGTGGGGGGAGAAGAGAGAAACTGGAGCATTCCAAAAAGCAGGTGAAAAGGTAGGATGGCAGAGGATTCTTAGGACTGTCCCTGCCAAATCAGGATAATTGGAGGCTATGCATCCACGGTTGTGAGGGCAAGTACAACTGGCCGTGAACACTAATGTGGGCTGCCTGATGTTGAAAAGCTGAGTCAAATCAGGGTCTTTGGGAGAAGGAGAGAGAATCCGACACATTTTAAAAGCAGCCAGAAAGGGGGCAAGAGAGAGGATTAATCGGGACTGTTTCTGCCAAATTGGAACAGTTGGAGGGTATGCATTTGCACACTCTCAAGAGCCCTGGAACATAGGCCAATCTTGGAAGTGAGCAAAAGCTTAAGGTCCATGCTGACTGACTCCCAACACAAATCAAAACACATCCAAAGGTAGCAGGGATAAAGGTTGTCAATCCCCTCCTCTCTGGAGACCTTCTCCTGACTTTGAAGTTCAGGCAATCCTCCAAGCTAGAGGCCTAATGAAATGGATTTCCAAAGTCTGCCACCCTATTTGAAGGTTTCCAGTGGGGAGGGGGAATCATTTCATTGATTTTCATGGATTGTGGCAACATTTTCTAGATGGTACTGTCAACAGTGGTTGCTTCCTTTGGTCATAAATGTATGATGGCTTCCTGGTATCCTGCATAACTGTTTCTAATAGTGACAACTACCAAGGTGATCATCCATCCTACTGTATAGAAGACTGTTGAGTACAATCATCATCATCATCAATCATAATCTATTATTATATTTAATATAAATAATAATGTAATAATCTATTACATTACATTACAATAATTCAATTTGGGTGCACTTACACTGTAGGAATAATGCAGTTTGATACCATTTTATGGAGATTATCACACCAACAAAAAAACCAACTGCTCCCTAATGGGATACAGTTGGGCTGTGGGTTGTTGGTGGATTCTATCATACTTAATTCACCAGCCGAGCAGTTGCAACCCGGCCACATTTCGGGTCCCAGGAGTGCTTCGGAAGCCATTTTTCCAAGATGGCAAGCTCCCAGCTTGGAAAAGCAGCCTCCGAAGCGTGCTTGGGACCCGGCATGCAGGCGGGTTGCAATCACCCGGCGGCATCGGTGGCAAATTAAGTATGATAGAACCCGCCAGCAACCTGACTATCCTGTTGGGGAGCAGTCGGGTTTTTTGTCGTTGCAATAATCTCCTACATGTTGTAGCTCCATCCTATGTAATCCTGGGATTTATAGTTTTACAAAGTATTTAGCTTTCTCTGCCAAAGAGTTCTGATGCCTTACACAACTACAAATCCCAGAATTCTGTAGGATGTAGCCATGGCAGTTAAAATGGTGTCAATTCAATCTACATTGTTTCTGCGGTGCAGATGCACACACAATGTCCTCTACATTTTAATGCTCTTAGTTTGAATCCACCCTCTCTTTGATGGAATGTTCAGGTTAAGCCATCAAGAAAGCATCAGGAGGAAGCTAAAGGAGGGCATGTTGCCCATCTACATTGAGCACCTGGGCCACAGATGGATGAGGTGCGCATACACAAAATTCACATACTTTCCTACTATAGTAAAATATACTGTAGGTGTTCCTAACTAAAGCTGGCTGTGGGGTGGTCATGAAGGAAACCAAACCTTCCCAGCACTTCAGGGTGCTGCAGGAAGGACCCAGTCCTGTAGCCAAAGCTGTAGCCTGCTCAGCTAGCCAAGACTATGAATACTGGTGCCACAAAGAGCAGTTAGTTTCATTTTGGCAGCAGGAGAGGGGAGGCATAGATCACCAGACACAGACAACTGGAATACGAAAATAACTACTCTGTGATGAAGGGCCTTTACAGACTGGCAGAAATAATGCAGCTTGAGGCCACTTTAACTGTCCTGGATCAGTGCTAAGGAATCATAGGAACTGTAGTTTATTGTGGCACCACAGCTCTCTAACAGAGAAGGCTCAATGTCCCAGAAAAAAATACAATCCCCATGATTCCCTAGCACTGAGCCAGGACAGTTAAAGTGGCCTCAAGCTGCATTATTTCTGGCAATCTGTAAATCTGCAATCTGACATTATTATTATTATTGTCTCTTTCCAACCATAATGCCACATTTTAGTGACCGTCCTCCAAGGTTACTATGGGGGGTTGCAGACTGCCAGAAATAGTGTGAATTCAGTCCACTTTTAGGGTTAGGGTTAGTGCTAGGGAATCATGGGAACTGTTATTTTTCTGAGACATTGAGCCTTCTCTGTCAGACAACTCTGATGCCACAATAAAATACAGTTCCCATGGTTTCCTAACTCTAACCCTAACCCTAAAAGTGGACTGAATTCACACTATTTCTGGCAGTCTGCAACCCCCCTATGTCAGTATGCTGTGAAATCACCATTCATTTCTGTCAGGTGATGCACATGACAACTTGAGATGATCAAGCTCCTGAACCTGTCACTTTAACAACAACATTCACAGATACCATTTCTTTGGCTTGCCTTTCAGCAGCCCATTCCATTTGACCTTATCTTAAATCCTCTTTCCAAATGCCTATTTCCACACTAAAATCTATGCTAAACATTAATTTATCGATAATTTGCCTTTACTGTATTTTGACAGAGATTCCATCTTTACGTTGCTTTTACGCAGGTAAAACTTTTCCATTTTCTTCTGAAGGCTCTGGCAGCACAAAGAAACAGAGACAATAAGCACTAAGACAGCAAATCCTCTGAAAGGCTTGCATGATCTATAGTCATATCATTGTGATGGCGCTGGACCGGAACTTTCAGGTGAGAGATGCATCCTTCCCCATCCTCTTGGGCCTTTGCTCCATCAGGAAGAATGTCTTGCAGTTTGATCCAGATTCCTCACCATAGTTAGGAGATCAGGAGTGTCCCATGGCTTGCATACTCCTTTTGCCCTTCTTTCCTCATGTAAGTATTGGCCTCCTTGAGCTTTGGAGGAGTTAACCATGGTGGTTCAATGTTATTGTGCCCTGATATTAATACTAACCATAGTTCATATATTATATTGGTTCAAATATAATGCTGTATTATGGTATTCCTCCTCACCTCCTCAAAAAAAAAAAAAAAAAAAGGCAAAGGAGTAGGGGATTCTGATGCAAGGGAGAGAAACAAATGGGAAAGAACTGCATGGGATGCTTCCATGGTGCCGAGACTGAAAATGTCACATCTGTATAGTATGCAGCTGTAACGTGTTTGCATTCTTGCTTAGCTTTCTGGATTGATTAAGTAATACCTTGTTGGAGGTTAGATGAACATCAGCCTTTGAAAAATGCCATATAACGTAAGTGTAATAATGTTACAGATGTTTTTATTAAAACAAAAGCAAAAGCAAATAGGAATAAGGGGACATCTTTTTGGCACAGAATGAGTCACTGAGCACCATGGAAATGATAAACCCTCTTGGGCTAACATTGTGCTATTCCTCAAGATACCTATGAAAATAAAAGGAGATATTCCAAAATGGTTCAATGTGATGCCAAACCATGGTTTCACTTGATGCCTGTACCAAAGCCCTTTGAGAAATCATGCTGAACAATCAGCTTCCAACCAGGATCAGAAGTCATAGCTGGAAGTTTGCTTACTGTGATATCTGACTCAACAGACCATGGCTTGATTTGCTACTCCACCCACAGAGGCAGGCCACTATTTGAGATGGCAGCCAAAGATTCCTGGGAAAGCACAGAGTGAGGAACACAAACCATTTTTGACAGTGTTACAGCTAAACCAACCTCTATGTTTGTCCTGCATCTGGCCAACATGGATGGGAAAATTATTACATCTAATCCCCAGACCAGGACTTGCAAGGACCAGCGTACCAATGGTATCCAGTGCTGTCAAACTCAGAAGCAATGTTTGCTACCACCTGTTCTTTAAAACTGCTGTGAGAACAGGCTACCTGAAGAGGGATAATAATCTTAAAAGAAAAGAAATCAGTATCTCCTGCAAACCATGCATTCTGATTTCTAAATATGGGAAGGTCCTTTGAAACTGACTTGGAATTCAGGCCTGTCTTAATCCCACCACATTGATTTGTGCCAGGCTATTGTCGCTACAGTTTAGAATATTATTATTTTTCATTGTCAAACTCACTGGGATCCACATAAGCCCATGTGGGGTGGAGAGGAACATTCAAGGGAGGAGGAAAGGCTCCTGCTTTCAGCCCTTCTGCAGAAGTTGCCTCTTCATAGGTCGGAGGTGCTGAGGGGACAGTAGTGTTGTCCTTTTTTTCTGTGCCCCCCTCTTGCCCTTCAGAGTTGGTGGGCTTGTTATTCACAGAGAGCTGCAGGGCAAAAGAGAAAATGAAAGGTTAAGATAAAAAGAATTGAAACTGCCCTCTCCAGTGAAATGATAGCTGAAGAATTTGGGGGCAGAGAAGGAATATGGTTGTGAAAACTAGACAATCAATCGGTCTTAGAGCAAATCAAGCCTGAATTCTCCCTAGAAGCCAAAAAAACCTAAATTGAGACTGCAAAAGGACCTTTGAAACTAACTAAGCAAAAGAGGTTGTAACATAAACTTTTGTAGAGTTGGACCCAAAGCAGATGGGCCAAAAGCACCAGCTTCGGACTGTGATGGGCGTGTGGCCTTTAGATGACGCACGCCCCAAATGTGGCCAGAGGCCACACCGACACTACACCATCTGGAAAGAACTGGGCCAAGAAAGAGAGGATAGAATCTGCTCCTTCTGGAGCCCTGGTTCAGGACCTCAAAGGCAGCCCAAAGCGGGACAGGACACGTGTGGCCCCCACAGTCCTGGCACGAACAGTGCTGGCGCAGTCCCAGTGCAGTCCTTTTGGCCCATCTATTTTGGGCCTTGGTCTACTTCCTCAGATACAAGAAGTAAGTAAGCCAAATATAAGTAAGTAAGCCAAGTAGCAAATATGGGACGGGGTGCCATCTTGTCCATAGCTTCAGGCAGCCAAAAGCCTTGAACCATCCTGATTTCTACAAATCTTTCTCCCTTTGAGAAAGCGAACAAGAGAAGGAAGATGATGGTATTAGAACAAATTATATTTAGAAGCATTTTTAAAGATATTCATTGGTGTGATACAGAGATGGTCCATCTTCCTCCACCATCATCCACTCACACTACCATTGTGTAAGGACTTAACTATGCCAGCTCCAGGACTAAATTCAGAAACATAGCCATGTTTGTCAGGAATATCAGTATGCAGAGGGATCTTGTAGCATCTTTGAGACTAACTACGTGAAAGAAGTTGTAGCATAAGCTCTCATGGACTTGACCTATTTCCGTGGTCTACTCGTACCCCATGCATTTAAGGAAGTAGACCAGGCCTATGAACCCTACAACTTCTTTCACACACTTAGTCTCAAAGGTGCTATAAGTTCCCTTTGTATACTGATATTCCAGATGCATGGCTATGTCTCTAAACTGGTACTATCATATTTTGTAAGAATTCATACAAAAAGGCAATGCCTGGTAAGGTGGAAGGCAGTAGGAAAAGAAGGAGACATACAGAAAGGTGGATAGACCAAATCAAGAAAGTGATAGCCCTGAGCTTGCTGGAATTTAACAGGATTGTCTCTCATTCATAAGGTGGCCATATGTCTAGAGAGCTTATTGCACAGCTTTTCAAATCGGCTTACCTCTTCCGATTTAAATTTTAATTCGACTGGCATTCTGATATTATTGCAGCAATTTTGCCACTGAATCTGCTGCCTGGGTCCATCCTGGGTCCACTCCCACTCCCAGGGGTGCTCAGCGTACCTCTTTTTGAAGCCAGGAGTTTTCTGGCTTAAGAAAATGGCTGCTGGAGCACTCCTGGGAGCTGGGATGGACCCAGGATGGACCTGGGCGGTAGATTCGGTGGCAAAATCAGGATGCCAGCAAAATTAAAATTTAAATCGGAAGAGGTAAATTTGAAAAGCTGTGTGATAAGCTTCGCTTCATGTCAACTTGACAGCACTGAGACCATTGAGTAGGCGTTCTAGGCTGGACAAGGTGGGGAGGACAAGCCAGGATTCCTCTCATATTGCCTACTCAGGTTTTCCATGTCCAATGAGAATGGCAGCACTGTTTGGTCTATGGGATCATAGCTATTTTTTGAACTCTGGAAAATGATCCAGCAGAAATACTGCAGGAGTGTCTGGTGCATCAATGATAACTATAAACTCACTGTTCATTTGGGGGCTGATAAAAAGACCTGTGTTCCACAAGGCTAACTCTGTCATTTTTCAAGTAAAAACAACAACTCTGATTTGTGGGAAATCACTCTAACCAAGTAGGTTACTGCAGAAGCAAGGGTTGCTGCTTGCAGCAGCTTCAACATGGCTGCATCTCAAAGAGACATCCACCCACACAGCCATTTGCAGACTTAAACTGGATTGGTTTTTACAGATTTGTTTTAGGTAAATGGGGTTATTACTCAAGTTGCTATGTGCACTCATCCCTAAGTAAAGACTACAGATATTCATATTTAGCCCCCCGCCCCCCCGCCCGTGTAAAGCCCATTCCCGGAATCTTGATATAGTCCACCAATTTGGAAGGAGGTTGGCGCATGCCCTTTTGGTTTGTTAAGCACTTTAAGTCCCAGTTCTGGAGGATGAAGGAAGGGTGGGATACAAATAAAATGAATAAAAACAAGCATGTTCAGATTTACATTTCACATACCGTATTTTTCTAGACATATCCCCTGGTGCTTTGCAATTAGCTTCATAAAAGACAAAACAGGTACACTGTCTAAATTATGGGGGATATTCAATATGGCAATTTTTGTCCCTTCTATCCTGGTAACAAATAAGGAGAGCAGATGCCAGCATGGACCTGCATTTAGCTAAAAGTATTGTAGGTAGGAGAGAGGCTGAAATACCCTCCAGATCCTGTATAATCTTGGAAGCTAAGCAGGATCAGCTCTGATGAGTATTTGGCTAGGCTCAATTTCAGAGAAAAGCCATGACAAATCACCCACTCAGGGTATTTCTTGCCTTTAAAAAACCCTGTGAAATATCATGGGGTCACCATAAGTCAAAAGATGACTTGAAGGCACATACACACACTCTGAGACAGATACTAGATAGGAAACACGATGAAGAAATTCAAAACTATTATAAAGACAGTTAAAACACTGTCGATACAGAGAAGGTGATCTAATATTATTTGACACCTCAGACTCTTAAATAACAGGGGGGAGTAGAGTGCCCTGCTAACCTCACTGTGGAATTAACTCCTAGCAACTCTTTAATAGTATAACCTGACTCCCGGTTTTGGTTAAATCGTTATCATGCAAGAAACCATATGCTGGCCATAGGAAAAGTCCAAAAAAATCCATATCGGTATAATATTTTTTTATTAGATAAATTCAAAGGTCACAAAATTGGCAAGCCTTTGAGGTCTCCAGCTCCCCTCTTCATCAGGCCAGAAGTTATAAAGGGAAGGTGGGGATGGAGAGGGAAAGGGGGGGGGGAGCAAAGTTCATGCTGAAGTCAAGAAAGCGGTATGGTCAAAGTCTTAATCTGAAGCAGGGGAAGGGATTTCTTCAGCTTCCTCCTCTCCCACTCATTTGAAAACTTAACCACACAGACTTCATGGCTTCTAGATTATCAGTCTTTTCCCTTCAATTCTACCTCCACCCTCCCACCAACCACCCTGCAAATAAACCTGCTTTGTATAATGTATTATTTGATGGAGCAATCTGACAATCTTGAAAGCCATTTTGGTGACCTTTGACTTGGTCTAATCAAGGTATTATGCTAATATGGACATCATTATTGTCCTACATGGAGCAGCTGCATCATGAATGGGCAGTCTCAAGGTGCATTTGGGGACCTGTTTTCATGTCCTGGGATTCTTTGGGGTGTATTTGGGGACCTATATTTATGCCCCCAAAATGAAACGAAAACCAAGAATATCTGGAAGCCCACCTCTAGTTTTTTTGGGGGGAAACCCTGTTTGTTTGATATTAAACCATGTACAGATGGGGCTGCAACTTGTTTGAAAGGTGCATTGCCACTCCTGAAGTTTCCACACACCCATACTCTTTTTTTTTAATCACAGGGAGTCTGGGGGCCTCAGCACTCTGCAACACAAAGACAATACAAATGAAAACCTATCTATCTATTCTGAGCCAGCAAAAGCCTCCTGACCACCCCTTAAAGCAGCCGCACTACAAATGCTGCTTGGATTATCATAACTCAATACGTGGCAGCGAAATAACCTGAGCCAATCAGGAGCAACAACACCATGCCACCCCCCACTGCCACCCCCAAACAAGTGAGAAAGGCAAGGAGTTAATCCTGGCATTGCATCACCATGGTGCCATCTGGATTTGGTGATGACCTAATTCAAAGAAGGAAGCACCTAGAAAGTGATGATGGAGAGAAGTGCATAGGGGGTGGGAGGAAAAGGAGTTTGTTTGTTTTTTCAAGAAAAATATAGTTCTTTTTCTGCCCCAAAAGGGTTACTAAGAGAAAAGCCCAACTGGTTCATGGGTTTTTAGCATTCGCTACCTGTCTCATTCATAATGTGGTAAGCAGAGGGATGTAAGCTGCACCCATAGCATCAGCACACGCTGGCCACACTGGGTTCCACAAGCAAGAGGACATTTAAGAGAAATCATTCCATTAAGTCCATTTAGGAGAAATCATTCCATTACGTCCTCAACCCAATACACAGATAAGACCCAGAACAGAGAACCAGAGTGGTGATGTGGTTTGAAAGTTGGACTACAATTCTGGAGACCAGGGTTCAATTCCCCGCATGCATGGCCATGAAAACCCAGTGGGTGACCTTGGGTGAGTCACACACTCTCAGCCCAGAAAACCACATGATAGGGTTGTCTTTGGCAAATGACTTGAAGTCACACTACAATAACAACAACAGGCCCAGAATTATGGAACAGATCATGAAAGCCACAGTAAACTTCCCCAGATTCCTCGGAGTCAGCAATCCAAGGTCCGGAAACTTAACAGATAGCCCAAAACCTACCCATTCAAGCCTCAGAGTTCTTGACCTAGGCACTGTTGCTCTTTATCCCATGGCAACAGATTTTTTATAAGAGGACCACGAAGTGTGGTGTCTTACAGTTCAACCTTTCTGTCCTAGGCAAATAAGATGGTGGTTTCTCAAATGCTCCATGTTACTTTTAAAGAGCTGGTAGGAGCCCTAGCTGGAAATGATATGAGCTAAGGCAGTGTGGTTGACATGATCCAGCTTGAGTCTTGCACTGTGACTCTGGAGACCAGGGTTTGAATCCCTACTCAGCCATGGAAATCCATTGGGTGAGTCACACACTCTCAGCTCCGGTAAACCACTTTATAGGATTGCCTTAGGGTTGCCATAAGCAGGAAATGACTTGAAACAACACTGGCTCTCATTCTTTATTATTAGAGTATGTCACCATCCGGCTAATGTAATGATGCCATGGTTGTGCATCGCTCTCTGTTGTTGTTGTGTGCCCTCTCGAACAGCCATGGCATCATTGCATTTGCCTGACGGTGACATACACTGATAATAAAGAATGAGAGCCAGCATGTCACAGTGGCTTGAGTGGAGAAGAGGGTTCAAATCCACTCTCAGTGAGTGACCTTGGGTGAGTCACACACACACTCTCAGCCTCAGGGGAAGGCAAGGGCAAACCCCCTCTGAGCAAATCTTGCCAAGTAAACCCCAGGATTGGTCCACTCAAGTTGGAAACGACTTGAAGGCATGCAACATACACAATAATGAATAAGAATGGATGATGGTGATGATGGTGGTGGTGGTGGTGATGATGATGATGATGGTGATGATGATGATGATGCTATCTGGGATGAGAGCAAGCAGAGGGATGCTTCACGCAGCCTCTCCAAGGAATGCTGTCATCTGGCCCCCTTTTTTGACCTTTCCCCCATCCAAACACACACAGAGGCTTGACTTTTTAATTCCCTGCAAAACCCTTGCTGGTCCATAGTCCTGCTCCCGGACCTACCTTGCCCTGCGTCATGTTTTCCTCTGGAGAGCCCCTGGGCGAGGATGGCACTTCAGAAAGGGTGGCTGGTGGCTAGTGGGCGAGGGAAGAGAGGGAGCTATTTGCCCCTTCCCACTCACTCACTCACACACACACACAGAGAGGGATGCCTGTTTCTGGGTCCCTGGACCAAGCGCGGCGCTCCCCCGCTGCCAGCCTCTGATGATGCGCTCCGCTTTCTAGCAGCATCCAGAGCGCCTGGACCGGCTGAGGGGGGACTGTACCATTTCCGATAGCGGGGGGGGGGGGGGAGTGTTGGAGGATGCTCCTAGGGAGGCAGAGCAGGGGAGGAGGGGGCCCGCAGTGCGCGCTCCCAGCCTGAGGCTGCAGCAAGGGAGAGTCACAAGGCGAGAGAGAAGCCAGCAAAAGCCAGCAGGCAGCCCAAGGCCCAGGACCAGGATGGGCAGGGATAGCCAAGCCAAGGAGGGAGGATGCAGCTGGGAAAGATGCCCTGCTGAGAGATGCACTGCAGAAATAATCCAGCTTGCCACCACTTTAGCTGCCATGGCTCCATGCTATGGAGTCCTGGGAACTGTAGTTTGTTGTGGCACCAGAGCAGAGAGAGGACAGCCACCTGCCAGAGGGCTAGACTCAATGAGGGAGGGAGGGAGGCCACAGGCCTGAATCTGCAGGACTTGAGCACAGAGAAAGAGGGAAGGGAAGGGAAGGCTAGCAGGGCTTGTTGGAGATGTCTCCCTCACAGGGTCGCCCTGAGTCGGAGTTGGCTGGAAGGCAGCCCATAAAATTATTGTATTCACCCAGAGTGCCTCCACACTGTAGAAATAATGCACTTCCACGCCACTTTAACTGCCACGGCTCCATCCTGCAGAGTCTGGGGCGGGGGAGGATTTGTCATTTTGTGTGGCACCAGCAGGCATTGGCAGAGAAGGCTAAAGACCTTGTAAAACTACAAATCCATAGGATGGAGCTGCAGCACTTTAAGTAGGGGGTGTCAAACTGCATTATTTCTGTAGTGTTGACGCACCCACAGTTTTCTGGAAACTCACTACAGACCAGTAGCCACTCACAGACCAGCACTGGTCCATGGGCCACCACTTAGACACATTAGCAGGCAACAAGCAACACACATTTTAATTCTCAGAAGGGAAATGCACTTTCCTTCATTGCTGACCCCTTGAGAAATCTTTGTTTTGTTTTGTGCCACTTCCAGCAAAAAAACCCCCTGCAAAATGAACATATTAGGCTGGGCCTAAGGATTATGTATCTGGCTTTGGGGGGTGGGGATGCATCTTAGGTCCCTCAGGAAATGTTCTATATATGTTTGCATATCATTCACAAGAACAACATCGTGCTTTCGCAATAGTGGTTTTGTTCCTCCTTCCAGCGTCAAGCGTGACAAGTTCCATCAAGAAAGTTCTCCATAAGGAGATGACTCTAGATGAAGAATCAGATAAGCAACCACAAGCCACAGTAATCCAAGGGCAGACTGCAAAGTGCAGGGCAAGAAGGAGAAAGCCAGCAACCAATTAACCACAGAACCCAACACACTTTCCTCACGACAAGGCACCACCTATAACCACTTCCAGTCTCCAGCAAGTAGAAGAGTGCTAATGATTTAATCCCACAACCCACAAGAGTATGGTGTGTCCTGTATGTAGATTAGTACTATTTATGTAAACAAAATAGAACACCTGCCAAAAGACAACAACAAAAGGTCTGGTATTTATTTAGAATCAGCGTTGTCGATCAAATTACAAATGACTGCAAATAAATAAAGGCACAACGGATGTCCTGTAGGCATGGACTTTAAAGGGCAATTTGTAGGGGTATGTGTGTAGATCCAAAATAGACAGTGCCAAGCTTGGGGCAGTGTGCATATGTGCATGGTGGTGGTGGGGGGGGATAATTTATGACAAGCAGATCCAGGAGAGCTAATCCTATGCTGCAAACCCATTTGTGTGCCTTTAAGTCTTTTCAGACTTATGGTGACCCTGTCATGGGATTCTCTGAGGCTGAGAGCGTGTGACTTGTCCAAGGTCACGCAAGAGGTTTCCATGTCCGAGCAGTGATTCAAACCCTGGTCTCTGGAATTGCAGTCCAATGTTCAAGCCACTCTAGCTCACCCATTACCATAAGGAAAATACTGAGAGTACATTACAAGTACAGTTGCCCCTCCCAATTTATGGGAGATCTGTTCCGGACCCACCCATCCCCGTGAAAATAGTGGCTTGCAAATATCTGAGCCCCATTGAAAATAATGGTTCTGCCATTTTATCTATAGCCACTTGTTCCTCCTACAAAGAGTGAGACCACGGACTCAAAGTCTGTGAAAGGGGAAGGACAACTGTACATTGTAATAATCCCAAAGTTTATTTATAAATAACATTTGAGATTTGCTGAAAGCCACCCAAAGATTTGTGAGGAGAGAAAGAAAGCCAAGTAAAATTTTGAACATGGAGTGAATTAGGTGGAGAGAGGATTTGTCAAAGAAGTTCTAGAGGGCAAGGCTAATGAACCTGCAGCCCCCACTTCCCTTCTTACACAGTTATTACGTATGGGATGCAGAATGCAGAATTTGATCGTAACGCACCCTTCCCCAGCCAGGTGTTTTGGTTGGCAGTGCCATTGGGCTCAGCCAGCATATCAAATACTCAAGAATGATGGGCATTTTTGCCTCAAATTTCTGGAAGGCACCTGGTTAGAAAAGGCTGCTGTAAAGCATGGTAGGCCTTACCATTAGGTAGCAGCTGCTGATGGATTCCATGTCTGTGGTTCAGTGAATCCACTCTGGGTTTTAATCTGAACTGGAAAGGAATATCCAAGGGTCAGCAGTTTGGATAGCTCCTTTAATGTTCAGATTAAAATCCCAAAAGGATTCATTGCCCCCATTACCATGAGCAGGGTGACCTGATGTCATAACCACAAAGGAGGACAAGGCACCACAAAATGTAGGCCATTCAAGAAAAATGTAGAACATTACAAAATAAAAGCTAAAAATACTAATATGTATGTAGATTCATGCTTCTTCGTCGTGATCAAAATGAAGGACATTTTGAAATTCCTCCTGGACAGAAGGTTGAAATGCAGGACGTGTCTTGGAAAAGGAAGACGTCTGGTTACCCTGCATGAGAGCCACCAGCTACAACTTTCCTTAGGTAAAATGAGTTGATCACATGAGACAAGTGACATGAGATTTCAAGTGTCATGAAAGAGCAGTAAATGGTTAATTATTTAAATTTTTGTTGAATTTTTACTTTCAGGGAGTTCAGGATTCAGCTGAGACAGCTGCATAGCCCTAGCTAATGCTAAGTGTATGTACATTATAATGTGTGACTTGATGTGTAGCCTGCAGCTAAACTTGCCTGCTGTTTTCTACACTGCATGCATGTTCTGTCACTGTGCTTGTGGTACAATTGGAACCAGAATTGTGTTTGACTGATGTGCGGCAACATAATATAATATCATGAGTGGGTGGTATTGCTTGAAAGCAGTGAGCTTATCACGTTCAAGAGGCTGTATGAACAGACAGACTCTGTTTGAACAAAAGGTTTTATGTAAGTTTACCCCTCCCCACCTGTGGCCAAAATGCAGTTTTGCGACTGGGGGTGTGCCAAGTAAAACAGTCTATCCTAGTTTTCACAGTGAGCTGTCCAAACGATGTACAGAATTACTAGGACCAAATCTGGGCCTTTCCATCACATTGATACAAAGGAAAAAATAGCGAGAATTTTGAATGGAAAATCCAGATATTGACATGCTCCATAGCAATGTTACTGGCCGTGTGGAAGAGTGCAGACATACATACATTTGCACTCATGGGGCAGGGGGGGTGGAGAAATAAAATCTGGAATGGCCACAGCCATGTGGCTGTGCATAGTGTGATTTATTAGACTTGGGTGTATTTGAAAAGGAGAACTGTGTGGACAGTTCTTCTGAACTCATTTCAGTGTGTGTAGACAAGCTGTTAGCATACCCTGCACCCCCCATCCTGTGTATGGGGTTTCACATTTTCATATCTAAAGCCAAGCATTATCTTGAGAGGTCATGATGACCTTTGAAACACTAGGAAGTTTTCCATGGGAAAGGCACATTGACTTGGAGATATGTGAAAGATCTAGGTAATACCAAAATAAAGGTTAAATGGGTTTGCTGATCACTCCTTCCTCCTCCAGGCTTTCCACATATCCTCTTGCACTGGAGACAAAGGAAGTTCCATCGTGCTAATGTGAGTAAGAACATATCACCTACCTACCCCCTGCTGTGTTCCCAGCTACCTTCCCTATCCATCTATCTTGGGGTTGTCCTACATCCAATCATTGTTATGTTAATCCATCTACTGAAATTGCCTTTTTTGTCAATTCCATGGGAAAGCACTCAAACTCTTTGTAACTCATGTGGGAATGTTAAGCAACCCTCAAGAGTACCTAACAACATATAAACCCACCCATGTTCAGTTTGCGACTACAGTGCATAAAGTGGCCACTGTGCATTCAACTGCTACCCACTGCAGCTCTATCCATCTGTCCAGAGCTTCTTGTTCTTATATCACTCTCAGACGCTGTCTGAGCCACACACTACTTTCTGTGGATTCCTCTTCACTATTGGTAAATATCACCCTCTCTACAACCCTAAGCCTCAGCTGTTCAGTTTCCATACCTCTATTTCAGTTAGCCTTGTAAGGTGTCTCACACTGAATTGTTACTGTGTGTTTGAGTGCTCTCTTGCATATTTCTAAATAAAACCTTTATTCATTAAACTTCGAGTCCTCCCAGTTAATACTTGTATACATCGGTAAAATGATCCTCAGGGTTACCCAATCTTTTGCAGGCCTCCCGCCAAGCTAATAAATTCCCCTAAATAACTCACTGTTGGAGGGGACCTGGGTCCCCCACCTTTTTGGGTGACAAGCCCATGGTAACTGCAGATCAGTGTAACCTGAAGATAAAGAGAATTTTCCTATCAGTATTTATGTCCCCTTGGTCCACACTAGGTCTCTTATTTCTTTTAGAAGTAAGCTTCAGTCTGTCAGTCCTGGTATAGCGCTAACCTAGACAGCACTTGTCCTTAAAAATAGGAGCTTGAATTGCAGTGTTACTCTCCCAAGAGTGGATGATATTTTGGGTAAAGCTATTAGTGGCCACCCTGTGGATGAGATATTGCTAAGCCCCCCCCCCCTCCTCCTTTGTCCTCCACTGCTCTGCTTAGGTCCTGTAAATTCAGGCCCATGACCTCCTGATTGAATCTATCCATCTGGCATGCAGTCTTTGGGGATTATCGCACAAGCTAAAAAATTCTGGAAAACACGACTTACCTCTCCCGAATGCAAGTGAAATTCGGGCTGCATCTGGATCCTATTGCATGGCTTTCTCCCCCAAAAACGCCACCTGAGTGCAGCCTGAGTCACTTAACTCACTCTGGTGGCCATTTTTTAAAGTTGAAAAATGGCCGCCAGAGCAAGTTAAGTGACTCAGGCTGCACTCAGGCTGCATTTGGATGGCAGTTTGGCGGGGGGGGGGGGGAGCTGTGCAATAGGATCTGGATGCAGCCTGAATTTTACTTGAATTTGGGAGAGGTAAGTTGCGTTTTCCAGGGGTGGGTTTTTGTTTTTGTTTTTTTTTTAGCTTTTGTGATAATCTTCTTCCTCTCTTTCCACTATCTTCTACTTTTCCTAGCATTATTTTTTTTCTAATGAGTTGTACCTTCTCATGATGTGGTCAAAATTTGACAGGCTCAATTTGATAATCTTGGCTTCCAGGAAGAGTTCAGGCTTTATCAGTTCAAGGACCCATTTATTTGGCTTTTGGGCTGTCCATGGTATCCTCAGTACTCTTCTTAAGCACCACGTCATAAATTACTTCATTTTTTTCTTATCTGCTTTCTTCACTGTCCAGCTCTCACATTCATACATGGTGATAGAGATTACAATGGCTTGGACAATTCTAATTTTAGTACTCAGTTGTATATCTTTACTCTTTAGGATTTTGTCTAATTCTTTCATAACCAGCCTTCCCATTCCTAGTCTTCTCATTTCTTCACTGCAGTCTCCATTCTGATCAATATTTGATCCAAGAAATGGGAACTCTTTTATTTCAATTTTCAAATTTTCTAGGCTGAATTCATGCAGATCCTCCATGATAATTATTTTTGTTTTCTTTATGTTCAGCAGTAAGTTTGCTTTTGTACTTTCTTCTACTATGTGACTACACTGAATTCATAAAAGAATAACCTACATATCAGTAGTTTCTTAAGAAGGACCCTACCTGACAATTTTTCTCTCGGTCTCTCTCTCACACACAGGTTCAGGATGTTAAACTGTTGCTTCTTTTTTCTACTTCAAACAAGCACCAAGATGCCAGAAAGAGCTATCTTGTTTAGTGGATATGTATGTGCCTACTAGTTACCAATCAACTTATGATATCCCTATGAATTTCTTAGGGTTTTCTTAGGCAATGAATACTCTGATGTGATTTTTGGTGGTACCTTCCTCTGAAATCTAGACTACAGTACCTGACATTTGTTGGTGGTCTCCTATCCAGTTACTCACCAGGGCTGACCTTGCTTAGCTTCCAAGATCAGACAGGCTCTTGTGCCCTTAGGATAATTAGGCCCTACCTTGTCTAGTGTTAAATTTGTACTTCCAATGTAGCTGGAATCCTACATGGAATGTGAAGATTGTATTGTGAATGACATGAAAATGATTTTGCCATAATAAATAGCCTAGAATAAACATGAAGCTTGACTGAAAGACTGCTTGTTTTTAAAATATGAAGGCTCTGTCCCAGGGGTAGGCAACCTTTCCCCTTTAAGGGCCGAGGGACTTCAGCTCCCAGAATCCCAGGAGCTATTGGCCAACATGGGACTATTGGCCAACATGGCTGAGGCTTCTGGGAGCTGAAGTCCCTCGGCCCTTAAAGGGGAAAGGTTGCCTACCCTTGCTCTATCCTTTCGGAAAACCAACCAGTGAAGCTTACCACTACATTTTCAGGATGGAAAATGTTGTCTAGCATTTGTGTGTGTTTCCCTCTTAGAACGCTGTTAAATGCAGTGTCTGATGCTAAGGCAAGTGGAAAGAAACAAGAACATTTGCATTTCTAGATGTTTTGTTTAACACTAATTATCCTTCATTTTATGGTCTTGGAGTGGAGCAATGGTGCTTCAAACTAAAGGCAAAATTTGCTTCAGGTAATATTGAAGAGCAATTCTAGCCCCAGGCCTTATCAAGTTTGCTTGCTGAACACATGGGGATTCCCCACCACCACCAAGGCTGGAACTCCCAAGAAGACATCTGGTGCTGCTAGTGAGAAACAGGTGCTATACACAGCCCAGCATGGCTAACCACTAGCAATAGTGCCCCAGACAGAGATATAACTGGTATTACCTAGTCTACTTTCCATCCAGATTCCTCCCTTTCAAAGCTTTGTCTTGAAATTCCTTTTCTAGGTGCAATGTGGTGTCAAGTCTCATCTGAATTTTAAAACACACATGTAATATCCATTCCCATTTAGTGGTCCAAATGGAAATGAAGATAAATACCAAACTATGCTTACATCCAGGAGATTTAAACAAAACAAAACCTTAGGGTGTGGCAATGATTTTTCAAGGGTGTCAGCTCATTCTAAAAGGCGAGACACTCCCTGAGATTAAATTATTCTGCCATTTGGGAGGATGGTTGGGTCATCACCCCATGGAGAACATGTTTCTGCCAGGCCATGAAGGCATGAAATTAGAAGCAATTAACCAAGGGCTGGTGCACAGCTATGCAAAACTGCACCACTGAGACTGGGTGGGTGAGTTGGTTCAAAAGCTCAACAGATTGAAGGTGCATTTCAACGGAAAGAGAAATTCCCATGTTATTAGACAGTCCTTATATAAGATGATCTGATCAGGTGAACTTTCTGTTTGCCAGTTGAAGCAACAGCTGACCCAAGGCTTTAAAGAGACAGCAGTCAAAAAGGTGAAACTGAAGCAAAGTCATCTTGCATTGTTGTTTACAATAACAATAGGGCTTAAGCCAAGGGTAGGCAAAGGTGGTGAGGGTAAGGGCTATTTCCCCATGACTTCTCCCCCATGGGCTACATGTCTGCTCCTAACCTAACTTGGGGTTCCGGGATGAGGCTGATTATCTTGATCCATATCACTGTGATTTCAGGACAGAGACAGCTTTGGTTGCCTTGGTGGATGACCTACACAGGGAACTGGACAAGGAGAGTGTTCCCTTTTGGTTCTGCTGTTCTTTTCAGCAGTTTTTGATGCCATCAACCACTGTATCCTTCTAATTCACCTCTCTGGGGTGGAGCTTGGAGGTATTGTTCTGCACAGTGCCCACTCTTTCTTGAAGGGGAGTTCTCAGAGAGCAGGTATGGGGGATTCCTGCTTGACTCCTTTGCCATTGGCCTGTGGGGTATCTCAGGGTTCAGTGTTGTCTCCTATGTTATTGAATATCTACATAAAACTGCTGGGTGAGCTTGTCCAGAGTTTTGGAGTCGGGTGCCACCAATATGCTGATGATATCCAGCTCTATCACTCCTTTCCACTTAATTCTAAGGAAGCTAAACTGGTGCCTGGCAGCTGTGATGGACTGGTTGAGGGCACACAAGTTGAAACTTAATCCAGACAAAATAGAGGTACCCCAGGTCAGTTGAAAGACAGATCTGGGAACAGGGATTCAGCCTGAGTTAGATGAGGCTAAACTGCCCCTGAAAATGCAGGTTCACAATTTGGGAGTACTCTTGAATTCAGTGCTGAGCCTGGAAGCCCATTTTTCAGCAGTGACCAGGAATGCTTTTGCACAGTTAAAGCTAGTGCATCAACTGTTCCCATTCCTGAAGAAGTCAGATATGGCCATGGCTGTACATGCCTTGGTTACATCCCATTTGGATTAATGTGGTGCATTCTACATGGGGCTGCCTTTGAATAGCACTCAGAAATGTCAGCCTACCCAACTGGGCTAGCTGCAGGGGGCACACAACTGCCCTGTTGCACTGGCTCCTGGTCTGTTTAAGGGCACAATTCAAAGTGCTGGTTTTGACCTATAAGCCCTATACAGCTTGGGTTCAGGCTGCTTGAAGGACCTGTGCTAGCCCATTAGGGTTTGAAGATGATTAGGAGAGGCCCTCCTCTCTGTCTCACCACCTTCTCAAGCTTGTTTGGCAATTACAAGGGAGAAAGCCTTCTTGGTGGCTGCTCCCAGACTTTGAAACTCCCTCCCCAGAGAGGCCAGGCTGGGCCCATGCTTGCTCTCCTTCCAGTGACAGGTTGAAATATATTTTTTTATTTTTATTTTTATTTTATTTTTTTATTTTTTTGCCATCAGGCCTTTACAAACTGTTGAATTGGGTTCATAATGCTGTGTTTTGCTGATTTTGGAGTTTTTTAGGTTTCTGTATATAGTTTTAAAATTATTTTTATTGTTTTTAATGCATTTTAAAATTTTAATTTTTGTAAATCTATGATTGTTTAATTGTATATTTTATACTTTCATTTAAATTTTTAGTGCTTTTAATCTGTATTGTTTTAAAATGTTGTGAGTCCCATTATTGGGAGAAAGGCAGAATATAAATGAATAATGATAATGATAATAATCAATTTCAGTTCTGGAAATCAGCTGAAAAACAGCAATCTTTCATAGTTGGGTCGGTTGGAGACTGCCACTTTTTATGTGTATGGTTTTGGAAAGTATTTGGCCCTTTTTTTTAGCCCCCCAAAATGAGGACCTAGGAATTCTGGGATTTATTTATTTATTTATTTATGTGGGGCTTGGAGGGCTATAAAATGGCCTCCAAGGGAGTACATGCTGTCCACAGGCTGTATTTTTTGCATGTTGTCTGAAACCCGTTTCTATTTAACCTGTTTTTTCTTTCCTTGCAGGAGCTAGGGGTTATTATAGCCAGATGTCCCTTCAAGAATTCAGACTATTTTTTCCAGATGATTGGTTTGGAGCAAGACCTCTCCTGTTTTGTGAAAGAGGAGACCTGTTGATTTTTATCCAGTATATGTTCAGTAGGTTACTAAAATATAACTGCAAAATGAGTGATTAAAAAAACTGGGATGGGAAGACTTACTAAAATCCCCTTGTAAATGTGTCCCCAACATTAATGGAGGTATTGAATTCTCATTGTGAATTTGCCTTTCTTCCATTGTCCACCAATGAATATACCTCAAAAACAATACATCAGTCTACACTGATATCTTCATGGGTGTGTCTACATGGGCCAAATTAAATGGTTTCACCTAGCTTCACAGCAAGCTGTCCAAACAATGTAGGGGAGGATTATAACTGAATCTGGACCTTTTTGTTGCTTCAGGGCTTTAACCTAGAGGGAAATGGGATTTCCCCCCCCCCCCCTGGTTTTGATTGGAAAATCCAAATTTTTGCATATGTTTGTTGACTGCTCTCCATACCAAGGTCTGAGGTGCGATGGGGGTGGGCAGTTCAGAAATACATATATTTGCATGCATGGGGTGGGTGTGAGAACTGGAGTGGCCACAGCTGTGTGACTGTGCATACTGCAATTTATCATACCAGAGTATGTTAGAAAGGGAGAACCTGTGTGTGGACAGTTCTCCCACACTCACCTCAGTACGTGTGGACAAGCCCATTGTAGCTGCAGATTGGGGTAATCCAAAAATAAGATGGACTTTTCTGTCAGTGTAGACATGCCCCATGACAGTGGGTCTACTTCTGAGGAAGCTTTCCAGCTTATTGTATGTCTCTCACTGTTATCTCTCCCCATCCCATTGTATAATTTGTGGTGATGTCTGAGTGTCTGTGGTTAAGAACATGGTCTACAACACACAAAGGGTAGCAGAATCAATGAGGGCTGATTTAAAACAAAAACAAAATTGGAAAGGACAGGATCTTGGCACACCTTAAGGCTAGTTTACACATGCACTTCTGTCATCTGGTTACCCATCCCTTGGTGACTCACAGCTTTGGTGCATGAATAGATTCCATGAAAACAAATGTTGTGTGGCAGGTAGAGATATGAAAACTGAGGTGTGGGGTAGAAAAAGCTGAAGGAGGAGACTTTTCCAAATTCTCAAAAATAGCAAATAGTTTTTTTCTTGATATTTTCTATCTTTTCTGTCTCCTAGTTCTTCACATCTCCAGAGCAAAAGTAAGATGAGAGGAAAGTCATATCTCTGATTCTTTGTCGTATATGCAAAACATCACATAATGATCACTTGGATCAAACAGTCTTGGTTGACTGCTTTAACCCTAGTTAAGATGCTGTGTGTGCAGTGTAACAATGGTTTAGGCTGCTGACTTAAAGCCTAGTCCTGGAGGGGATAGGGCTGCCAGGTCAGTACCCTTGGATTACTGAGCACCCCTGAGCCACTGCTCCCCACCACACATGGCAGCTCTATAACATGTGGGGAGCAGACAGGATTTTAAAAGCATCTGGCTATGTCCCTGTAGCCAGGCATGAAATTATGATATCAGCACTGAGATTCATCAGGGTCCTCTGCAGATCTCAATGCTGCTGAAATTTACATCTGGCTATGGGGACAAACAGAACCAGCATGATGTAGTGGTTTGAGACTGGACTACACAGAAGACAAACCAGAATCAAAGGATAAACCAAGAAACAGGGTCAAGGAGCACCCAGAAGTTATGATTCAAGAGCAACCCAGGATGCAGGACTATTGGAATAGCAAGCTGCTTTATACTTTGTGTTCTTCAGCTCTTCAGGAGACTGTCTTCAACACTCTAAGCAGGAAAACTCTGGTTTTAGGCTGATCAGAGTCCATAGTGATTTAAAGGCATTTAAAGTTTCAGTATCTTGTCAAGTCTTGGTCATAAAGGTAATGCCTTTAACACATAAACTCATAAGTCCTTCTGGGCCCTGCTGGAAAGCACAAGGGATGGAGTCACATCCTTCAGTATTGGATCTTTCCACCCTGCCCTGCTTTTGGGGCCCCATTTTATTCTGCACAAGGAGGGGGAAGGACCATTGGGTTGGAAGTGTTCCCCATCCCTGCCTCAAGAGCAAAGGACCAGCCTACCCAGAAAATCATCTTCTCTCAATACTACCTACTCAAACATAAGATTCTCTTCAAAGTCCCCTACTCTGATGGCTGCTACCAAGTGAAGTAAGGTGGGTGGGTGGGTGGAACAAGGGGAAGGATGTTTTTGATGCAGGCATCAACTGCAACAACCTCTTCAGATGCCATGAGTTAGACTTCGGCCCTTGTAACTGTTTCTTAGTCATAATCACGATCATGGTACCATTGATTATGAATGCCCCCCCCCCCCCCGTCCACCTTAAAATTTGAGGGATGGAGACTTCATCAAGGGATGGGGTTCTATGGTGCTGGCAAGGAATATGCTGAGGGAGGATGCATCCAGCCCACACCTGACAATGAGCTACAGTGCACCGATTAATTGCAACAGGATCAAGAAACAGAGGGTGCATCTACACTGTAGAGATAATGCAGTTTGACACCACTTTAACTGCTATGGCTCCATCCTACAGAAGCCTGGGATTTTGTAGTTTGGTGAGGCACCAG
The DNA here is from genome assembly GCA_026167975.1 of Phrynosoma blainvillii. NCBI lineage: Eukaryota > Metazoa > Chordata > Lepidosauria > Squamata > Phrynosomatidae > Phrynosoma > Phrynosoma blainvillii. The sequence goes on along the minus strand of JANUYF010000002.1, from coordinate 202,091,607 downwards.
CACTGTGGCAGAGAAGGCTAAAGACTGTAAAACTACAAATCCCAGGATTTCAATGAATGGCACCATGGTAGTTAAAGTGGTCAAATCCCATAAATAAATAAATAAATAAATAAATAAATAAATAAATAAATTGGACTTTGTATAGGTATCACTAGTAGCTGGCCCCAAATCTAATGGCTTCAAAGTGAGATCAGACACTAGCAGGGGAGGGATGTTGCTTTCCGTTCCTGCCTGTGGACTTCCTAGAGGCATCTGGCTGGCCATTGTGGGAAATACAGGAAGCATGCCTGGATAGGCTCTTTGATCTCCTCCAGCTTGTTTTAAGTGCTGATCTTCCTATTACCTTGCAGCTACTTTGGAGGTTCTGTTCCCTTCCAGACATGCTGATGGCAGAGTGCTCTACACAGGGCTGCTCTTGAAGATAATTTGGAACTGTCTGAAGAGTGTTGCCACACATCTCCTACTATGTCCCAGAAGAAGGCATGCCTTGGGCTCCTTTGAAAAAGGTGGGATGCAGGTCGATACATAATAGATGTCAATGGACAACAGCAGCAGCTACTAGAAGTGTGTGTTTGTGCGTCACAACACAGCTTCTGAGCAGGAGCAATCTGGCTGATTAGTAAAGGTATGGAATTTCAGTAGCATAACCTTTAAAAGTTCATAATAACCAGTTTTAACTTGCTGGATGCTAGAGGAAGTGGGAAGAGAGGCTGATAACGAAAACCTCCACCACAAGGACAAAAATGACTCAGTCCAGCACTACCTTGCATGCCAGCATTTGGAAAAGCATGTGTTACTGTGCTTGACCTGAGTTCAAAGGTCATTCCTCTTGTATGAAGTTCAATTTGAACTCCTTCCTCCTTTTTCAACTTTCCCCCAAGGGGCATGTTCCGTCCGTCTGTGGTAAATTTAACTTTATAAGGGTGCAAGAGCTTCATGACTAACATTGAAAACACTGGGCCAAGCTCCCATGGTATATTGGAGAGGGAATTCCCATTTTACCTGGCTGTAAATGTGTATATTGATGATCTCCTTGTTGCAGATATGTATGCTATATATATATAAACTGTGACATGTTTCACCATACTCCTTCTGAGGCAGCACCAAAATGGGCATTGGCTTTATCCATTCCAGACACCCAATAAAAGAATACCAACATATACAATTTGTCTAGTCTGGTTATTGAGGGAGAACAAGTCATGTGATTTTGTCATTTCCAACTGTCTGGCTGAACATCTTCTCTTCTCTCAGATTTGATACCAGAAAGAGTGTAGGATTTATGCTTGAGGAAGTGGATCTCTTGATTAAAATGGGAGAATACAGTGCCCATTAGGCATTTCACCAGTCAGTCACATTCCTGACAACCAGAACCATCTCATCAAAGATGGTGGCAGTGGTATAGAACTGTGCCTTCAGAACATTCTCTTTTCCTGGCACCTTCTCCACATTGCTGAAACTAATGGCCAAAATAGCTGCCAGTCATCACTTTGTTATGTTTCTCTGAATCCCACCATCCTTTTCTTCCTGTTTTTGTTAGAGATCAGGTTGTGATCCTCCGTTTTATTACTCCACACATGCAAGTTCATGCAGTTTTCCTCATCTTTTAAAAATAATTAGTAAAATTAATGTACAGAAAGGGGAAATTAATGCCCACAAATGCATACAATAGCAGAAACATAAACAAACAAAAAAATTACATAGATATGTATGGGCTCACATGTATTTTTCTGGGGAAAGGGTCCATATCTCACAGGGGTTCCCAACACTTGCTAAATATTAAGACCCATTTGCCCTTTAAGAGTTCCCTTTAACCCAGTTTTACAACCACAATGGTAGCGGATCAATGTGGTCATCCTCACTTCCCCTCCTGCACAGATCTGAGAGTTAAACAGGCCAGACTCTGCCCTGCAACTTTAGAAATCCCTTTAGAATCACAAGGAGTCACACAGAAAGATCACACTAGGAAGACCAATGTACTTGACCTATTGCACCTCTGCCTGAGCAGCTGATGATGTACACTCCGCCCATCCCATACATGGGCTTGCCATATGCAGATTTGAGCTCATGCAGACGGTAAGCCTGGGGGGGGGACAAAATGGCATGTGCGGGAGCATGCTGCCATTAAAATCAATGGGACTTGAAGTCCCATGTTTTTTGCCAAACGTGGGGGGGGGGGTCCAGAACGGTTCCCCCATGTATACAAAGGTCCCACTGTACTTGCTGTGCTCTGCATGATGAATGACAACATGAAAAAGTGAATATTCAGAATGCTAGTGTCTATCTAGAGAGAAGCACCAAGCAAAAGCAAAGGGATTTGACCCCTGACAATGTTTGCTCATGCTTTCCACTTCCTGATAAGTTAATGGGTGGTTTATTCTCATCTTATGTCCATTGTGCACCTCATGTGCAGTTCCTTGCATGCTAGCCTGCTCCACCATTCCTCCTGCTTTAATCCCCAGCAACACTCAGCCCATTAGAAAAGGGGTGTCAATTTAGATGTTGTTGAACAGCTCCTGGCATCTCTTACCAGTACTTATACTGGCCAGAGCAGCTGGAATTTGCATTCCAGCAATATCTGGAAGGTTACACTTTGCCCATGTTTACTCTCCAAGATGTCTGTTACATAGCTTTCCTGCTGATATTTTCCTCCAAAAATGAGGAAACACTGTAATCTACAGGCCCATTTTGGCCCACCAGGTGCTCATTGAGCCAACAGAAGTCTTTGAGTGAGGCACCTACCTGAAAGACCATACCTTCTATGAAAGGAGAGGGATGAGAACATGATTCTGCCATGGTTACACTTATGTGGCTTCACCATTTAGGGAAAGAGAAGGAAAAGCAATGCCAGCCCAAGACTCAGCCAGTGCTTCAAAAAGCCACTCCTCAATATTTTGGCTGTGTCTGCCTCACACCCAGCCTTGTCAAAAATAGCCAAAGCAGCTGTGAACTCCAGGGAACTGGTGGAATCCATTTTGTCTTCCTCTTGCATCCTGGGAACCCAAGTGTGGGGTGAAGTGGATGTGTGCTGTCTCATCCATCCTTCCTGGTCTCCTCCTGATATGCTTGGCAAGAAGAGGAGATGACATTTGGCGATGATGGGAGTTGCAGTCCAACATACATGCCAGGTGTCAGTGAGGGCTGTTTGTCTCCTTACCCTTAGTTAGAAAGAAAGAAAGAAAGAAAGAAAGAAAGAAAGAAAGAAAGAAAGAAAGAAAGAAAGAAAGAAAGAAATTTTCTTTCTTTCTTTCTTTCTGTCATTCTAGCTGCTTTAGGAACACTAGTCTTCTTGTTCTTTACAGTCTATATGCAGCTCTGGATAGAATTGAGTGAAGAAAATGTTGCTTTTGAACTATTCTTCCAGAAGAGACTTCAGACTATCTACCTATGCCTCATGGGGGAAGAGTGAGACGTATGGTGCTTAGTTGTTCTCTGGACATGGAAAGAGCAGCAGCTAATGGAACTTTCTCTCAGAAATACTCCCTGTTGTTGTTGTTGTTGTTGTTGTTGTTGTTGTTGTTGTTGTTGTTGTGTGTCTTCAAGTCATTTCTGACTTATGGTGACTCTATCATGGCGTTTGCTTGGCAAGGTTTGTTCAGGGGTTTTTGTCATTGCCATCCACTGAGGCTGAGAGCATATGACTTGCCCAAGATCACACAGTGGGTTTCCATGGCTGTGTGGGAATCGATGCCTGGTCTCCAGAGTCACAGTTCAACACTCAAACCACTATGCTACACTGATTCTTACCAGTGTGGCTCTCCCTTTTATTAGCTGCCATTAGGTCAACTTCAACTTATGGCTGCCCTCTTAATGAGAAATCTCCAAGTCTGCTCAGGTCTTGCAGACTCAGGGCTATGTCTTCCTTAATTGAATCTATCCAGCTGCAATGCAATCTTCCTCTTTTCCTGTTGCCTCCTATCTTGCCAAGCATTACTGTATTTTCTAGTGAGTCATGTCTTCCCATGATATGGCCAAAGTATAACTGCCTCAGTTTAGTCATCATCAGTTCTAAGGAGAGTTGCTCTAGGGCCCATTTTTAAAATCCTTTTAGCAGTCCACGGGATCTGTATAACTCTTCTCCAATACCACATTTCATTGATTCACTTACTATCCATTTTCTCCACTGTCTAGCTTTCACATCCATACACAGAAATAGGAAATATGATGACATGGACAATCCTAACTTTAATATTCAATTATATACTTTGACACTTCAGGATCTTTTCTAGTTCCTTCATAGCTGCACTTCCAAGTGCTAAGGAGCATCTGCTCTGTAGAAATAATGCAGTTTGACACCTCTTTAAGTGTTGTAGCTCCATCCTATGGAATCTTAGGATTTGTACTTTTACAAGGTCTCTGGCCTTCTCTGCCAAAGAGTGCTGGTGCCTCATAAAACTACAAATCCCAAGATTCTGTAAGATAGAGGCCTTGCAGTTAAAGTTGTGTCAAACTGCATTATTTCTATATTTGCATATATGCTAAAAGTCTTTGTTGGAGAATTTTGAGTATCATTTTGCTTGCATAGGAAATTAATGCAATGGTCCTGTGGTTACTACAATCCCTGGTATCCACTTTCTTGAGAACTGGAGTGTATATTGAGCATTTCCAAAATGTGGGCCATTGTTTTGTTTTCCATATTTGTTGACAGATTTTAGTTAGAAATAGAGTAGATTCTGTCTGTAGCTTGAAGCAGCTCTATTGGCAGGCCATCTGTTCCTGTTTATTTGTTTCTCCCAAGTGGAATGCAGCTTCCACTTCATTTTTTTAAAATTTGAGGCTTATCTTCATGTGGTTCTTCTTTAAAGAATCTGTTATCCTTTCACCTCTTTTATATTGTTCTTCCATGTGTTGCTTCCATCTTCTTTTTTTCCTATTTGGTCATGTAAGGCATTCCCTTGCTAATCGTAAAGCATCCCCACTCTTGATTTAAATTTCCCTTTGATTTCTCTGATTTATGGAAGAGGTCTCTTGTTCTTCCTTTTTGTTATCATCTTCTATTTCTCTACATTGATTGTCACAGTGGTCCTTCTTGTCTCTGTGCACAAGTAATTCAACAGTTGCATTCAGGATTCTGACTCTACTTGTTCTTCCTTTTACTTTTGCTTCTTTTCTGTCCTTGACTATTTGAAGAGTTTGTCAATTATTGAGGTGTTCCTTTTTCTGGCTAATGACAGACTCCCTACAATAACCAAATAGCTATCTCCCCCCCCCCCACACTTCTTGTGTTTAATTCCATTTTTCTCTTCACTTTTCTTGCATGTCTCATTTAATTTGGAATAAAATAGCCACATGCTTCATATTTGGGATGTTAAGGAAAATGCAACATGGGACTTACAGTAATAGAAATAAAATGTGTATGTGATAGTCACAGTGACTAAGCAGGAACAATCATGAAGCTACACAGGTGAAAAGGATAATGTAATTTGGAAGCCTTGAGAGCCAAGGACAAAGTTATAGAAGGTATATTGAGAACACCTGTGATAGATTGCAAACACCTGAGACTCATTAAGTGGTCAAGGTAAAGTGATGAAACACTTGGGTTGGTCTTAGGTATGGGATGATCTATGTGGACCAATCAAGATGTATGTACACACCCACTGGGTGGAAACTGACTGGTGGGTGGTGTCTAACAATGGCTATAAATTGCAATGTTTGCTAATGTACATTGTGGTGTAGTGTGGAGTAGTTTTGGAGATATTGTGAAGTGTAGAGATTGTGATTTGTAGGGCATATAGTATATAGTAGAATAAAGTAGATCTTTTATATAAGACTACTGAGTTGTCTGGTGTCTTGAGGGAAGATACAAGAGCCAGAAGAATCCTGGAGAAGTTTGAAGACATCTCAGGAAGAAGAGTGAGAAGGCTTGGAGAGTTTGTCAGGGTCTTCAGCCTATTCTCTGAAACTCTGCTGCTTGGGAAAGAAGCATCAACCACTGATCAAAGCTGGTCAGCTCTGCTGCATAACAAGGTGGTGAGTTAGAGCCAGCGGTGAAGAGCTACAACTCCCATCATCCCTGACAAGGGTTATGGGCCCAGATACTAGAGCAACCAGCATCCACAGAAGCTGAAAATTCCAGAGAGTGGAAGAAAGTTTTGTGGAGCATTGTGAGTAAATCTTTTTGGATTTTGTCTGCTGTGCATACTCAGAGGGACTGTGTCAAATTGAGTCACTGCACAAATTAAGATGGAGATACTAAAGTTTAGTAAATTAAATAGAAATAACTACTCTACCTGGAAAATATATGCCCAATCTCTACTCATAAAGGAGTCTCTGTGGTCAACAGTTGAAACAGGGCTGGCAGCTGATGCTAATGCAGCCACTCGAGAAAGAGACGCTAAAGCAAAAGCATGTCTTTATCTCATGCTAGAAGAAGACTTGATTAACGACGTAAGAGATAAAGTGTCCGCCAAGGATGTGTGGGAGACCTTGCAGAGAATACACACTCCTTCAACTGCGTTTGCAAAAATGCTTTGGTCTAAAAGAATTTACAGGCAGAAGATGACTAAAGGACAGTGTGTAATAGAACATTTAAAAACAATGCAGGATTTATTTGTGCAAGCTGAACTGAGAGGAGTGGAAATTAGCAAGGAGCAGCAGTGTTATATTTTAATAGAATCGCTGGACTCTTCTTGGGACAACATAACAAATAGCTTGCAAAATTTGCCAGAAGCTGAGCTGAACAGAGACTTAATTGTTGCAAAAATATTGGAGGAAAATTTGAGAAGAAAGTCTGAGCAGAATGACTCAGCAAGTTTAAGGACTGTGCCAAAACAACAAACAACGCCTAAACTACAAAAGCAGGAAGAAGCAGCTTCTACAAGGGAGCAACGGAGGTGCTTTTATTGTAAAAAGATTGGTCATCTGCAGAGACATTGTAAACAATTTGCTGCTGAGAGAAGCAAGCAAGGAGAGAGCAGATGGCAGCCACGGCAGTATCAAAAACAGACCAAACCTCCATTTTTGAAGGACAGTGGTGATAAAAAGGGGGTTGCAACCATGATTAAGGAAAAACAAAATACTAATTGTAAATGGTTGATTGATTCAGGAGCATCATCTTCAATGTGTAACAATATTAATTTGATAAGTAATAGAAAATCAGCTAATGTAAATGCTGTAGTTTTAGCTGATGGGAAAGAGCTCAGTGCTGTAAATCAAATGGGTACAGTTTTCATTCCAGGGCTAAAGGAAAACTTTAATGATGTGTTACATGTAAAGGAGTTAGAAAATAATTTGTTATCAGTGAGCAGGTTAACAGACAGAGATTACACAGTTATATTTGAAAAGAACATGTGTAAGATAAAACTGAATGGGGAATTGCGAGGCATAGGCTTGAAAAAAGATAAGCTTTATTATTTGGAGGACAATATTGATTGCTACAGGGTTGAAAATGCTAATAACATAGACAATAGTCCAATTCATAAAGACTGCATACATGAACTACACCGGAAATTTGGCCATGCTAGTTTCAAATGTTTAAAGAAGTTAATCAGTATGTGTCCAGATTTAAAAGTTGCTGAATGCAAAAATCACTTAGATTGTACTGTATGTAATCAGGTAAAGGTCAGAGCTTTTCCAGTAGCCAAGAAAACCAAAAGAATTGCTCAAAGACCATTTCAGTTTGTACATGCAGATGTTGCCCAAGCTAATTGTTTGTCTTTAGGGGGAAGCAAATATTTCCTAGTAATTGTTGATATGTTTACAAGGTTTGCATTTGTAAGAATATTGAAAAACAAATCTGACGCTGGGCAAAGTTTAAAAGCATGGGTGAGAATGGTGGAAAGACAATTTGATATTAGAGTAGGCACCATTGTTACTGACCGGGGAGGAGAGTTTCTAAGTAATCAATTGTTTAATTGGTTTCAAAAGGTAGGAATAAGGCATGAAACTACTAATCCCACTTGTCCTAACGAAGATGGTTTAGCGGAGAAAAAAATACAAGATATAAAAAGGATAACTGCTTGTTTGATGGCAGATGCAGAGGTAAAAGATAGTTTCTGGGCAGAAGCAACTTTGACAGCAGTACATATTAGTAACAGACTGTATCATTCAGAAATTGAAGACATTCCCTACAGGGTATTGTATGGGAGAGTGCCAAATTACAAGTATTTGAGGGTCTTTGGACAATTTGCTTATGTTTACATACCAACTTGTTTCAGGAAGAAAGGAGAACCCAAAAGTAAAAGGCTTAGGTTTTTGGGTTATTCTGGAAATAGCTACAAGTTTCATTTGGGTGGAAAAGAAGTGCAGTATTCTAGGTCAGCAAATTTCGAGAGACATGCCGGTTGGGACAAACTGCATGCCAATAAAGAAGTTTTCTTGAGGTTAGGAAGTTCAAATGAGCCAGAAACACAAACTGAACCAACTTCAGGAAACGGAGGGGTTTCAGTTAAGCCAGAAGCATCCACTAGTAGCAGTGATAGTTCTTCAGATAATGAGACACAATCTAGACCTATTACTACTAGAATGACTGAGGACAAGAGATTTAGCCATAGAACTATAACTCCCAGCACAGAAAGTGAGGATGAAAGAGGCAGATCAGCAGAGTTTATTCCCAGACGTAGTCACAGAGTTAGGAAGCCACCAGATAGGTTTGTTGTGACAAATGCAAGAGCTTGTTTAGCAGTGGAAGAGCCTGAAAGTTTTGAAGAGTTGGAAAGTTTGTCTAGAGAAGAACAGGAAAGATGGATTGATGCAATGGATGATGAGTTTGGTTGTCTGGTAAATAAAGATGTTTTTGAAATAGTTGATAGACCCAAAGACAAGAAAGTAATTGGTTGTAAGTGGGTGTACAAAAAGAAAGAAATGCCAGATGGAAGTATTAAGTATAAAGCTAGGTTAGTAGCTAAGGGTTTTGCACAACAGCAGTATGAGAACTATGACAAGACATATTCTCCAACTGCAAAGCCAGAAAGTCTGAGAATGGTTCTGGCTGTAGCAGCAAAAAGAAATTTAGTTGTAGAACATTTTGATTTTGAAACAGCCTACTTGAATGCTAGTTTAGATGAAGAGATCTTTATGGAGCAGCCACAAGGTTTTGAAGAAAATAGTAGTCAGAAAGTTTATAAATTGAAAAAAGCATTGTATGGATTAAAACAAAGTGCCAGAGCATGGAATTTGTGCATTAAGAGTTAGCTAAACTAGGATACAAAAGGAGCATTGCAGATGCTTGTGTCTATACAAAAGGAGACATAGTGTTAGTGATCTATGTAGATGATTTGTGCGTGGCAGCAAAGTCAAGACAGGAGATTGAATCAGTAAAAAAAGAGTTGTCTAAAAAGTTTGTTTTGAAGGATCTAGGTTTATTAAAGTCTTATTTAGGTATTGGTGTTGAATGGACAGAAGAAGGACATTGTTTGTTAAGCCAGAGAAAGAAAATTGAAAAATTGATTGAAAAGTGTGGATTACAAAATGCTAAAATAGTAAGAATTCCAATGACAACTGGTTTTGTATCTGAAAAAACAACTAGAGATTTTGAAGACAAGACTTTATTCAGGAGCATAATAGGATCTTTACAATTCATATCTTGCCACACCAGACCAGACATTTCATATGCTGTAAATGTATTGTCCAGAAGAGTTAATGATCCAAAAATTGAAGACTGGACAGCAGTAAAACACTTATTGAGATATTTGAAAGGAACTCTAGATAAGAAATTGATAATTAGAAACAGGCATTCAGATTTAGATTGTTATGTGGATAGTTCTTTTGCATCAGAATTAGGAGACAAGAAGTCAGTTACAGGAATAATAATCAAGTACAGTGAAAGTCCAATAGTCTGGAGAAGTAGGAAACAAACAAATGTAGCGATAAGTACGACGGAAGCAGAATTCGCAGCTTTAAATGAGATAGTAAATGAGGTACAGTGGGTTGAGCAGTTATTGAATGATTTAAATGAAAGTTACAAGATACCAGTAGAAATTCTGGAAGATTCACAGTCATGCATAGCAATGGCTGAAACTGAAAGTTTGAAGAACAGAACAAAATATGTTGGAGTAAGATATCAAAATGTGCGAGACATGGTTCAGAAGGGTGAAATAGAACTGAGATATATAGAAACACAACACAACATAGCAGATTTGTTCACAAAAGCATTGACGGCGGAAAAACATGAAAGACTGACACAAATGGTTGGAATGACATTATAAGACACATACAATATTTTATTTCGGAGGGGATTGTTAAGGAAAATGCAACATGGGACTTACAGTAATAGAAATAAAATGTGTATGTGATAGTCACAGTGACTAAGCAGGAACAATCATGAAGCTACACAGGTGAAAAGGATAATGTAATTTGGAAGCCTTGAGAGCCAAGGACAAAGTTATAGAAGGTATATTGAGAACACCTGTGATAGATTGCAAACACCTGAGACTCATTAAGTGGTCAAGGTAAAGTGATGAAACACTTGGGTTGGTCTTAGGTATGGGATGATCTATGTGGACCAATCAAGATGTATGTACACACCCACTGGGTGGAAACTGACTGGTGGGTGGTGTCTAACAATGGCTATAAATTGCAATGTTTGCTAATGTACATTGTGGTGTAGTGTGGAGTAGTTTTGGAGATATTGTGAAGTGTAGAGATTGTGATTTGTAGGGCATATAGTATATAGTAGAATAAAGTAGATCTTTTATATAAGACTACTGAGTTGTCTGGTGTCTTGAGGGAAGATACAAGAGCCAGAAGAATCCTGGAGAAGTTTGAAGACATCTCAGGAAGAAGAGTGAGAAGGCTTGGAGAGTTTGTCAGGGTCTTCAGCCTATTCTCTGAAACTCTGCTGCTTGGGAAAGAAGCATCAACCACTGATCAAAGCTGGTCAGCTCTGCTGCATAACAAGGTGGTGAGTTAGAGCCAGAGGTGAAGAGCTACAACTCCCATCATCCCTGACATGGGATTACTGGGATCCTTCTTTTTTGTTAATTTCCACTTGCCAACATTATGAGGGGGAAATTGCACACAGTGAGTAGTTACAATTGTTGTTTGCTTTGGCCTGATTCAAATGTAGTGTTGCCAGTGACACAAATCCTGTTTTATGAAGCCAGAAATGAACACTGAGCCCTTATGCTCCTCTCTTTTCCCTCCTCCCTAGGGTCAGGAGTTGGTCTAAGTAGTGTTTTATGTACTCAAATAAATTATTTATTGCCAGAAGGTTGTGCACACCTACCTCCATTTTGTCTTACAGTTTTGGTCTTGTCCATCTATGCTTTTCAAGTTGACAGGAACCCATAACAAATATGTTGGACTCTCAGGACTGACTGCTATTCCCTACTGACATAGAAAAAACTGGCCTAAGATTTGGATGCTTTTCACTATGGAACTCTTGTACATGTCTAATCCAAAATCAAACAAAACCATCTTTAATTTATTCATTAATTGAAAATACCTTCTATGACCTCATATCTAACACCACAAAACAATGATAGACTATAGAATCATGAAATCATAGCATCACAGAGTTGGAAGGGACTGCAAAGGCCATCTTGTCCCATCCCCTGTCATGCAGAAAAATACAACTGAAAGATGCCCACATCTTCAAAGATGGAAAGTTCACTGCCTTCCAAACAATCTATTTCAATCTATTTCAACAAATGCATCTGAGGAAGTAGACTTCTTCAAAAGCTTATGCTGCCAAACTCAAAGGTGCTGCAAGATCTCTTTACATACTGAATATATTTCACCGTCAAACAACTCTCACAGTCAAGAGGTTTTTCTTAATGTTTAGGTGGAATCTCTTTCCTTGTAATTTGAATCCACTGGTTTATGGTCTAGTCTTTGAAGCAGCAGAAGGAGAAAGCAGAAATTAGTTGAACCAGCCAATACTTCTGAGCATCTTCTCTCCTTGTGTTCCACTTGGCAGACTGCTCTTAGCTGTTGCAGTTCTTGACTTAATTTCTTTTCTTTTCAGATAATGGTTGTGTTATTTTTAAAGTCTCCAGTGAAGGGCCCATACTTACTTCCTAGAAGAGAGTATTCCTTAAATACAGAATCACTGCCTAACCGGTCCAAGTACAGATTCAATCATCAAGTGGGCATAATTTGGTGATCTCCAAGGCTACAATGACTGGCACTAGCTTAGCTTGTTCCTTTCTTACACTTCTATTAACTTTCAAGCAATTAAGCCTAAAGTATCCTCACATCTTTCTTACCTAAACTCAGAGATGGTTGCCTGAAGTAACAGTCATACATGACTAGGTTATAGCAATGGCTGAGCAGAAAAACTATTAATTAGACCACATTGCAAACATACGATGGTTAATGAAGCACATAAGGAATTCCAAAAGAAAGAATGTGCTTTATAGACTATAGCAAAGCCTTTGACTGCATAGGTCACAAAAAGCTATGGAACACTCATGGGAACAGACATGGAAAAGAGGGCTTAATTTCACTTTGTGCTATGATCTTAAAGAAAATTGGTATAAAATGCAATACCAATGATACCTAACCCCTTAATAAGTTATCTAAAATGAGCAATAAGATGAGTAATAAATGCTGGAAGTGTGGTAAGGAGCTAGGATATTTTTACCATATATGGTGGCGCTGTGATAAAGCTAAGGAATACTGGGAAAGAGTCCATGTACAGATTCAAAAGATATTAAAAATTAAACTTGAAAAGGATCCAAAACTTTTTTTTATTAAACATGATTACAGATAAAGATGATATGAAAAGATATTGCTATATATGGTCACTGCAGCGAGGATTGTATTTGCTGCAAAATGGAAAAGTGAGCCATGTCCAGAAATAAAAGATTGGTTTGTTTAGCTACACTATTATATGGTTAAGGATAAATTAACAACATTATTACTAGGGAATATGTTGGATTCATTTAAAGAATATTGGGAACCATATATTAACTATCTAATTGAAAGAAGGTCCCTATATTTAATAAGGGATAGGACTAATAGAGAGATTATCGCTGTTGGATGATGATGGAAACTGCTTAGGTATTGTAATAGTAAAATTACAATCATTGTGTATTAAGAAAGTATTACATTTAAGTAGTTTATATGAGGAGAAGAAATCCAGGACAAGGAAATCCATTTTTATCATTTTTTAAAAAAAAATTTGCTGGTGTAGTAAGGTAATTGTAAAATGTGTGCATTATATGTTGGTGTGTTGATATGCTGGTTGGTTGGTTTGTGTATTCTGTAAAGTAGATATATGTATATAAGGTATTTCTATGTTTTGTTTAAAATAAAGATTATTTTTTTAAAAAGGAACACTCTTAAAGGCATGGCAGTGTCATTACATTTGATAGTCCTGATGAGAAATCTGTACTTAGGACAAGAGGTTACTATTAGAACAGAATATGGAGAAACAGAATGGTTCCCAATTGCAAGGGGGTCAGGCAAGGCTGTATATTACGGTATAATCCTACTTGTTCAACTTGTAAGCAAAAAATATCATATGAATAGCAGGCTTGGACTGAGAAGAAAGAGGAGTGGAGATAGGAAGAAGATAAGTGGATGACATCATAATACTAGCAGAACACAATACAGGCTTGGAATAATTACTAAGGAAGGTCAAAGAAGAAAGTGCAAAGGCAGGCTTACTGATGGACATAAAGAAAATTAAGATGACTACAGAATACCTACATGAATTCAACCTAGATAATGAAAAAATCAAAATAGCTAAAGACTTCCTGTACCTTGGATTAAACATTGAACAAAATGGAGACTGCAGTTAAGAAATAAGAAGACTAGGAATGGGTAGGACAGGCATGAAAGAACTAAACAAGACCCTAAAACTCAAAGATATATATTCCCCATCACCATGTACAGATGTGAAAGCTGCACAGTGAAGAAAGCTGACAGAAAGAAAATCAACTAATTTGAGATGTGGTGCTAGAGAAGAGTGTTGATGATACCACGGACAGCCAAAAAGATAAACAAATAGGTTCTGGAACAGAACAAGACTGAACACTCCCTGGAAGCCATGATGATGAAACTGAGGCTGTCGTACCTTGGCCACATCATAAGAAGGCATGACTCACTAGAAAAAATGCTAATACTAGGGTAGGTAGAAGGCAGCAAAAAGAGATAATTCATGCACATGAATTCTCTGGTTGAGTGCAAGATAGATGGACTTAATCAGAGAATTCATATGCATGAATTCTCAGGACCTAAGCAGAGCAGTGAATAGGAGGGCTGGAAATGTTTCATTCACAGGGTCGCCATGAGTTGGGCCTGTTTGAGGGCAGTTAACAAGAGACATTAAAAACCAACAAAGGAAAGCAATCTATTGCCTTTGCAGATCTCTACGTTGTGTAATCTTGCTCCCTCTTTTCAACCATACAGACTGGCTGAGGAGAACAATGCCCCCTATTAACCATGTCCAATAGCCCTGGCACAAAATCAACCATTATAGTGACAGACACTGCCTCTGAAAACCTTTGCCTTGCCAAGGAAATGCTCTCCAGCTTGACATTCATTATGACGTGAGGACCAGGATGTTTTGATTCAGGGCAGTGCTTTATTACCATATACAATGTTTGATCTGGCCCTGATTCTCCAGAGAACATTCTTTTGCACAGAATTTGGACAAGTCTCTTTTCTTTTCTTTTTGTACTGCTGCTGACACAACTCCCAATCATAGAATCATAGAGTTAGAAGAGACCACAAGGGCCATCAAGTCCAACCCCTTTCAGACACGCAGGAACTCAAAATCAAACCATCCCCGACAGATGGACATCCAACCTCTGTTTAAAGACCTTCAAAGAATGAGACTCCAACACTCTCTGAGGGAGTGTGTTCCACTGTCAAACAGCTCTTAGTGTCAGGAAGTTCCTCAGTATGGCCAATAACCATAATGGATGAGAGGATTCTGGGAATTGTTAAGAAAAAGAATTTGCCTATGTTCCCCTTCCTTCCTTCCTTCCTTCCTTCCTTCCTTCCTTCCTTCCTTCTAGGCTTGCATATCCCTACCTACCTACCTACCTATCTAATATCTCACCTTTTTCCCAGTATGAGAGCCAAAGTAGCTTACAAATCCTCTGCCTTCCTTGGATCTGCATGTTCTCATTCTGAGTAATTTTTCTTTGCATGAAATTAAGGAGATTATCACATAATGATATAAACCAGTTTACCTGAGCCAGCTTAAAATTAGAAGCAAATGGCATCCTTATATTATCAGACGCATTTAGCCGCCGAAATCACCACCCAGGTGTAGTCCAGCTCCATCACCACTCGAAGGGATGCGCCTCATGCCTCTTTTCGAAGCTGGGAGTCTTCTGGCTTGAAAAAATGGCTGCTGGAGTACCCCTCTGAGCGGCGATGGAGCTGGGCTGCACGGGTGGTGATTTCAGCAGCTAAATGTGTCTGATAATATCAGGATGCCACTCACTTCTAATTTTAAGCTGGCTCAGGTAAGCCAGTTTATATCATTATGCAGTAATCTAAGAGAACTGCAGGCTTCCTAGCATGAGAAAAGGGAGGTTCACGGAACCCTCCCTATCCCCAGAAAAAAAGAAAAGAAAAGAAAAGAAATTGGGAGAGAGGGTGGCAAGATTGTGTAAGTTAGCCCTGCCTTTGGCATCACACACTGTGACTGTACCCAGTGCCAGCAGTCAAAACCTCATCTCACCACATGTTCAGGTAATAGCTGAAAGGTGTCCATGCATACTCACTCATGTATATAAAGACATAGGACTTCTCTATTAGTCAATCAGGGTTTCTCACTACATGGACAAACTCTAAGTGCATAGACTGAAAGGCACAAAAAGTCCTTTCCCATTCTGTCTGAATATGTGGAGAGCAAGAAATTTTTCCACTGAGGGCAATGACTACAGAGGAAAGGAGGGAATGTATCTGTAGTAGATGGCAAAGCACCCCACAGTTTTTATCATATGGGTTTACATGTGTGTATATCTTCCTAACTAGAGCTTGGAAAATTTTCTTTCTCATACAGAATCTCCCAGAAAACATGGCCTCTAATCAAGCTCTGCCAGTATTCTCTGTGGGCTCTGACCAAGCTGGCTGAGGAATTCTGGAGATTCTAGTATAAAAAGCAGCATTTCCAAACTCTGTTCCAGGTCTCACAGAGGTTGCAAATATATACCTGGGCTTTATCAATTCAAACTGGAGACAAGGACTTTTCCATATCCTTCCCAACTCCCACAACTCCCAATGATTCCAAAATGGAAAACAAGTTGTTAGGATAGGATAAAGGAAGGCCAGAGCAATCTTTCCTTGGAAACTAGTTTTCTTTGTGGAAAGGGGGAAGCAGTATGAAAGAACATGCAATCCGATAAGTTTGAAATTGTATACAGTCCAGAGAGTGTTTCAAGACATGCCTAGCATTGTTATTGTGTGCTTTCAAGTAATTTCTGACTTATGGCAACCCTAAGGTAAAACTGTCACAAGATGTTCTGAGGCTGAGAGTGTGTGACTTGTTCAAGATCAGCCAGTGGCTTTCCATGGCTGAGTGGAGATTTGAACCCTGGTCTCCAGAGTCATAGTCCAAGATTCAAACCACAATGCCATGCTGGCTCCTTAACACTTCACAGAGGAAAACCAGGACTAATAATAATAATAATAATAATAATAATAATAATAAATTATTTACATCCCGCCCCTCTGCAGATGCAATTGGGGTGGCTTACAATGGTAAAACATCACAAATGTACAGTCCCAGAACCCACCCACCCCTTAAAACAGTATTAAACATCATAAAATTTAAACAACAACAAACAACAGACAATTGAACAATTAACAAAGATCACAGTGGCAGAGCAGACAACCAGTAGCAGGTATGGCAGGGAATAGGGAAAGGGCTGAAACTTGCTCCTTAGGCCAGGAAGACTAATCAGGAAAGGCCTGCTGGAAGAGATCTGTCTTCACAGCTTTTTTTTAAAGCTGTTTAGATTGGTAATATGACGGATCTTGTCCGGCAGGCTGTTCCATAATCTGGGAATGGTTGCTGAAAAGGTCCTCTGGGAGGTTGCAGACAGCCTAGTTTTAATAGGCTGAAGCAGGTTCCTCCCAGAGGACCGGAGTGCGAGGGGCGGATTATATGGAAGGAGGTGGTCCTGAATATAGGTTGGACCCAAGCAATGTAGGGCTTTAAAGGTGATGACCAACACCTTGTACTGAGCCTGGAAACTAATCAGCAGCCAGTGTAGTGATTTTAGGACCGGTGTTATATGGTCTCTCCTATATGTACCGGAGACCAATCTGGCTGCCATGTTCTGTACTAGCTGGAGTTTCCAGACTAAGCACGAGGGTAGCCCCATGTAGAGAGCATTACAGAAATCAAGATGAGAGGTTACCAGTGCGTGTATCACAGTTTCAAGATCCCTTACTTCTAGGAAAGGGCGCAGCTGGTGTATCAGCTGTATTTATGGCCAAGCAACATCAGTGGTCAAGATGGGGAATGAGGAAGAACACACAAGCTGGGAGCGACTGCCGCAGTTTGTTTTTTCCTGAGCCTCCTAGGAAGGGCAAAATTCCACCCCTCCTCTCCTCTCCCCTGTTGAGTTAACTACTTCTGCACTTTGAACTCAGTTTGCAGCAACTGAAATAAGATGAGGGCACAGGGAGAAAGTGGAAGAGAGAGAAACTCAGACATTTTTAAAAGCAGCTAAAAAAGTGGCATGATAGTGAATTAATCCCTGCCAAATTGCCATTGTTGGAGGGTATGATCTAGTGATAAGGAGATAATAAGCTAATCAAAATATATCAGAGGATATTTGGTTATGTCCCTAGGTGAAAAGGGCTGAAGAGTCACATTATTATGAACAAAGCACTGCTCATTTTCAAACAAATCAAAAGTTACATATAGTTCTTGTGAATAATGTCAGTTACAAAATACAATTTAAAATCATGCCAGCTATTACTAACAACCATCTACCATTTGTGTACCCTACACCCCCAACACTAAATATATTTTCCCCATATTTTCTTATTATTTTTATATCTAGAGCCAGGCATGTTTTTAAAAGGTCACAGTGAACCTTGGAAAGTTTCACATGGGCAAAGTACAATGACCTGAAGATATGTGGAGGATCTAGATAGCACTAAATAAATCTAATGGGTTTTCTGATCACCCCGTCCTCCCCCCAGGCTTTCGACATATCCTCTTGCAATAGGAACTGAGTGAGTCACATCTCAAAATAGTTAAAGACCATAATTACTTCTCACCCTGGGTTGTGTCCTTATTCAGCTTTTCTATCCAAGCATCCAGGAGCTGTCTGAAATCTAATCAATGTTTTGTTACTCCAGTGTTAAAGTCATCAGTAAATTCGGAATCCCATTGTCGATCCCTGGAGAAGACCATCAGGTGTTTCTTACACTGGAGAATAGCACCCTTGCCCCTTAAGGCTAAGGAAACAGATATATGTATTAGCCCCAGACATAGCCTCCCCTAACAAAGGGGGGTTGCAGACTGCCAGAAATAGTGTGAATTCAGTCCACTTTTAGGGTTAGGGTTAGAGTTAGAGAACCATGGGAACTGTATTTTATTGTGGCATCAGAGTTGTCTGACAGAGAAGGCTCAATGTCTCAGAAAAATAACAGTTCCCATGATTCCCTAGCACTAACCCTAACCCTAAAAGTGGACTGAATTCACACTATTTCTGGCAGTCTGCATCCCCCCAAAGTTTGCATTCACGGTGTGCCCCTGAACCCTGTGTGCACAGAAGGTCAGGGCAGTTAAAGTGGTCTCAAGCTGGATTATTTCTGGCAGTCTGTATAGGCCCTATCACCCTCTGTAACTCCTGATTTCTTGCCATCCAACCCTTCACACCTTTCTTCCCCTTAGCTCTGTATATTTGTTTGGTGTGATGCTGTGTACCTTTGTACATTTCTAAATAAAATACTTTTATTCATTAAAACCAGAGTCTCTCTGCAGTTAATGCTCATATACATAGGAAGATCCCTTAAAGTTACTCAACCTCTTGCATGCCTCCTGTTAATTCCCCCAAATATCAAGAGATGCTATCATTGTTGGTGGGGACCCCAAGCCTCCCTGCCTTTTTGGGTAGTACCACCACCTCCGCAGACACAGCTACCCACTAAGAGTTCTGGAATGGATTAAAAAAAAAATTGGCATGCAGTAGTGGGAAGTGATCATTAGTAACCTGGGTGCACTTTATGTTTCTGGCTCCAGTATGCCAGCAGGTTCTCAAGGGAAGAATGTGTACTCCTGCCTGCCAAGGTGGAAATCAGGAGGACAGACAATGCTGTTACCTGTTGAATTTGTGGCAATCAATTATAAATATGTTGCTTGCTTTATGTGATGGTGACAGGAGTGTCGCCAGGAACATTGTGCAATACCTGGTTAGGCCAAATTTCCTTTCCAAGTATTGTAGCTTTCTCAAAAGGGCAAGGAGGAGCTGCAGGCAAAAGACTTTGGAACAGGAGCTGGGTGGTAACATGGAATTAAGCAGGGAACGGAAACTACAGCCAAGGTCCTGTTGAAGGCCAGTGGAGGGAAAATCCTCATCAGCCAAGTAATATGAGATTAACCCCACTTGTCACTGCATCCACAGCAATCCCCAGAGATGTGGCCTCCACTTGATTTTGGATGCCTTGCACAAGTGGTGAAAATCTCAAACCACTCATGCTCATGGTCTCTTACATTAGCAGCTTAACTCAATATGAATTTGGCCCATGAAGACTGTTATGCAGATAACACACATGCACAATGGCCTAAATCAGTGGTTCTCAAACTTTTTACTCTTTTGACCCCTTTTACAACTCTATGTCAAAGTCATGACCCCCCTCCCCACTCAGCATAGTATACGAATAAAATATGTTTGTTTAGTGTATGTATTTTCATTTGCACATTCATATACATGAATATACACTCATGTATATTCACAAATATATTCATGCAGCAGTGTTTTATCCCAAGAACCAGGGCAGTGATATGGGATGGAGGGGGAAGGCAAAGAAGCAGTGATGGGACAGGCCCTGCCAGTGATTCAGCCTCCTCCTCCTCCTCCCTCAAGCAGAGGCAGCTGATCCAAGTGCAGTCCTCATCTTTCTCTTCTCCTCCAGGACATAAAAGTTTTGGGAAGCAGAGGAGGAGGAGGAGGAGTGGGGATCAGGACCTCCAAGTCTCATGCCCCCCTTGAGCAACTGTAGTGCCCCTCCTTGGGGGTCCTACCCAACAGTTTGAGAACCACTGGCCTAAATCCTTTTATTTAGTCCAAACTGAAGTAGAACTCATTGGATTCGTTGTTGACTCATGGGTCAACACTTAGACAATTCCCATTGATGTAATGGGTCAACTTTAGTTGAGACTCTTGGATTCAGAACAATGTATGCACTGCTCCTCATTTAGAGCATGTAACTTCCAGTTGCACAGTGACGTTTTTGGATGCCCCACACAGGCAGTAAATTATGCTACAGTCCTTTGCATGAGCAGTGTGACTCAAAAGGATGATGCCCTATGAAGATTCTCATGCAAATAACAATGCACACCCACAGTTTAGCTGGAAGCTACAGTGTTGCAGTTTACACTCAACCTATCTAGAGCACCACATTGTGGTCAGTCATTTTTTGAGCAATGGGATGTGGAAAAAATGCCATGCAGCAAAGATGACTGGCATAAAAGAAAAATAAGAATCTTGTTTTAAAGAAACATGGGATGCGGTGGCTGAAGTGGTTAAGATGCTGACTCTGTTGATTGCAAGATCTGCATGTTAGCAGTTCAAGGCCCAGGTAGTGCGTGTTGGGGTGAGCTCCTGTCACTAGTCCCAGCTTCTGCCAACCTAGCAGTTTGAAAGCATGAAAATGCAAGTAGATAAATAGGTACCACTTTGGTGGGACGGTAAACAGTGTTCTGTGCAATCATGCTGCCCCCATGATCACAGAGTAGTCTCTAAAAATGCTGGCTCTTCAGCTTAGTAACAGAGATGAGCACCACCCCCTACGGTTGGACATGACAACCTTGTCAATGGGGAATACCTTTACCTTTTTTAAAGAAACAGGTTGGGATTCAACTTGTGTGACCACAAAGAAGATACAACTCTTGCTGAGTTATTATAACCCTTATCAACCAATATCCTTCAACTGTCCCACCAATTTGGCAAAGTCAGCCCTATTTAATCCTCTGCCTTCCAACTTTCTCAACTGTTTTTTTTAAATGTCCTGTTTTCTTTCTCTCTTCCACCTTCGTTCTTTGTTCTGGTTTTGCTTTGATTACAACAAACTGTGCAGAAGTATTTTGTACTCAGTTATCATAGCAGGAAGGAAAGGAGAGGACAGAACAAAGTCTTGGCCTTTCTAAACTAAATCCATGAATCCTAGGGTTGCTCTTCTTAAAATAGTAGTATTGTGTGTTTTTCCTCATCAATACCATTTTTGTACTCTTATTCTCTGGCCACACCTCTTTGACCACATAGCAATGTAACTTGACCAAATGTGTTGAGGTGACATTTTTCTAACTTTCTATCCAGCTCCTCTGAGATTATCACACAAGTCTACAAAAGGTATGCTACAACTTCTTTCTTTCAGTTAGGGGGGAAGCAGACGGGCGGCACGGGGCTGCCCCAGGAAGCTGCACCGCGGGGCCGAGGTATCCGCACACCTTGGCCCCATGGCGCAGCTTCGCCGCCCCTTCCACAAATCGCCAAAGGTGTGCCGCAAAAGGCTGCCGGTGCACCTTCTGTGACTCTTCCGCTGCAGCGTGTACGGACGCTGCAGCGGGAGGTCATCCTCGGAGCGCCGGCCATGTGGAGGACCAGCTGCTCCGAGGACATTTTGGGGAAGGGGTTGGGGCATCCACCGTGTGGCTGCCCCTCCCCTTCCTTGCCCCGAAAACAGTGCTTTGCGCCGTCTGCTTCCCCCCTTAGTCTCAAAGATGCTACAAGATAAAGCAAAGCAAAGCAGCTTATTTATATACTGCTTCATATCACGCTATGGGATGTCTAAGCCAGGGGTAGGCAACCTAAGGCCCAGGGGCCGGATGCGGCCCCCCGAGGCCTTTGGACCGGCCCTAGGCTGGTCCTGCCGCCGCCGCCGCCACCTGCCATGATAATATTTATTATTGTTGTTATTACTTGTTCTTGGGGTTTTCTTGGCAAAAATCTCCACAGGGGGTTTGCCATGGCTTTTCTGGGGCTGAGAGAGTGTGCATGCATATTTTTTAAATTTATTTTTTATTTTTTTATTTTTTATTTTTATATTTATTTATTTATTTATTTATTCATTTATTTATTGGCGCTTCGGCCCCCCAATTGTCTGAGGGACAGCAACCCGGCCCCTGGCTCAAAAAGGTTGCCTACCTCTGGTCTAAGCGGTTTACAACTGTGAGCTGATTGCCCCCCAACAAGCTGGGTACTCATTTTAGCGACCTCGGAAGGATGCAGGCCTGAGTCGAGCCTCAGCCCTGGCTGATATTGAACTCGCAACCTTGTGGTCTATGAGTGAGTGGCTGCAGTACAGGCATTTAACCACTGCGCCACCCTTTGCATACTGATATTCCAGACTAACATGGCTATGGGCCTTTGCAGACTGCCAGAAATAGTGCAAATTGAGTCCACTTTAACTGCCCTGACAGTGCTAGGGAATCATGGGAACTGTAGATTATTGTGGCACCAGAGCTCTCTGATAAAGAAGGCCCAATGTCTCAGAAAAAATACAATTTCCATGATTCCCTAGCACTGAGCTAGGGCAGTTAAAGTGGACTCAATTTGCACTATTTTTAGTAGTCTGCAAAGGCCCTTAGTCTCTGAATTCTACTTTTCAATGTGTTGGACTGCCACACATAACCCCTATCCAACACGGTCACTGGCTATGGTGAATGGAGATAATAGTAGCTCCCATCCAACACATCTGGAGGGTAGTAGGCTGAGAAAGGCTGTGGGAGAAGTATATTCCTTTACACAATTCCTCTTAACTGGATGACTGGATGTGTCAAACAATGTGCATGGTTCTGTCATGATGTGTTATGATATGATGATAAGATACTATAATGATATAGTGCTATGATAATCTGACAAGATATTGGGGGGATTGATATGGTGAAATGTATTGAGTATTAATCAATTGGGGGCTATGGGCATGGGAACGAATGGGGAAATGGCAACAGGATGAAAGTTTATAGTTTTATGACCCTGCTTTTCTTGTATGAGGATCTGGCTGGCATCAGAGAGGTGCCTTCCTCCCTTCCTGAAGGAGAATTGAATGATAAACACGGGAGGGAGAAAAGAGGACATGAAAGGGTTGCTTTGATTGGGATCAAAAGGATCCAAGGAAGGGGGGTTGGATCCTATTCTCATGCTAGGATCCTGAGGAAGAACACAAGTTCTGACACAGCCCCCGGATGGGTGATTACTGTCTAAATTCTGAATAATTTTTTTTGTTTTTTCTATCACAACGAGATGTTTTTGTGGTTATTGGGAGCTGAGCTGGCCGATCCTGAAGAATGCATGGAAAGCAAACTACTTCCATCCCCAGCACACCTCTTGCAAAAACAGTCAGGCTCATCAGACTCTGTTCATGTGGAATGCAGTTAGTGGCAGCAGATGTTTATATTTTCTTCAGATACAGTGAGGCAAGAATATCTCCATAATCTAAGCCATGGCAAGTCTTGAGAAACAGCTATCAAAAGCCCATTACTGGATCATTTCCTTTATTTCTTCCAGATAAAGGAAGCAACAAACCAATGCTGTGTCCTCTCAAACAGCACAGAACAGAAGCTTCACAAACAACCAATAATTCTTTTATTACTGTTGGGTGCTCCTACTGTCGTCATGCTCCAGGAGCTCATAGGTACTGTAGTTCACTTATTAAATGGTCAAAAGGCCTGGGTTGAATACTTCACGTGACTGAGCTAAAGGCGTTGACTCTTAAATGGGAAAACAAAGCCTTGGATATGGCTTTCATAACTTGAAAACTAACTACCACACTTAATTTCATGTGAGGCAGAAATGGGAGCTTGTACAGAATACTACATCCCATTGTTTGCTTCTCCTGCCTTGTTTGCATGGGCCAAAGGGCCTGTTTCCCACATCACCCTATTCTGGCACCATCCTGTTTGAATGATGCACTTTCCAAACCCTGATTCTGGTACAGGCAATCCAGAGTATAACTACAGTAAAATAAAATTTTAAAGGTTACCTGTTATTCTGGATTGTCTGAGAAGATCCAGAGCCCTCCATTTGGGTGCCATGGTGGCTTCCTGCACTGGCATCTCCCCCTGTCACAGGTTGCTCATTGCATTGAGGTCAAAACAAGGTGCCCAGCATGTGGCAATTGCTGGGTGCCTTGTTCTGACCTCAGAAGCAAGTGACTCATAGCAGCAGCAAACATATCAGGTGGGTGGGCACGATGTCCATGAACACAGCCTCTGCAATGTGGAAAGGGAAGGGAAGGTAACAGGGGCAGGTCAGGGAAGCTGCAAGGCCAGGATACTCTGGCCTGTCCCCAGAGTATCCTGGCCAGTCCAGACAAGGCCTCTGTTTCTGAGCACCATCAAAATATCCACAGTTCAAATAGCAGAGTTATGCTCTAGCAGCTTACTAACTGGATCTGGGCCATAATGTCCCTATAGATATTTATAAAGTCTTTATGCTCTCTTTTCTATCCTAGCACTCAGGGTGGCAAGGGTGGGGGGTGGAGTAGTATCATTCAATCACCTAAATTAAATAGATGGGTAGAAATATAAATTTTATTGCTGAGATTAAATTCACTCTAAAACACATACACAAGCTCAGTAATGAACAACTGGGTTAAAGCAGAGATGGCCTTGTATGTAAGAATGCAGGGAGACTGGAGTACAGAGTGAAATTTTGTTAACTTTCTATCCACCAATAATCCAAAGGCATTAATGTGGAAGGAGATACAATTATACTCATTATATTTGTATTATAAATTATATCTAGATTTGAATCTATTTATTAGCACATGTAGATTTTGTGCAAATTCCTGGCCTCTCCTGGCTTTTTTGTTGGTTAAGTGTAAACACCCTGCCTACAAGTTACAATCCAGGAAAACAGGCCTTGTAAAATGCCAAGAGAACCTCTTCCTTTCAAGATGAGGGCTTGGGCTATCCAAATGTTTGCTCTCATTTTTGCTTCTGGTGGTTCCTCAACATCTAAGTCTTCCTACTTCCTTGGGAGAAACAAAGATGAAATGCAGATCACCAGATCAATTCCTGAATCATGAGAGTTGTCTTGAAAGGCTTAGGGAACACTCAAGTCAGGAACACAGATGATTATTCTCTCTCTCTCCAACAACAAAACAGTAACAGGAAACTCCTAACTCGGCCCAGATATAATTAAGTCCAGCATCACCTAATGATTAAACCATTATTACTAATTTATATTTATGGAGAATTTATAAACTGTTTTTGAAGTGCACTAACCCCATAAGGCGAGGTAGCTGAGTTCCTGTCATTGTCATTGTCATCAAAATTCCTGTCATTGTCATTGTCATCATTACCATCCATAAACCATCAAATAAAAGCAACAACTAAGATCTTACATCACAGTCTACATTTATAACTTTACAAATCCACAGCTATGTTGCAAAAATGCAATGAAAACTTGTTAGTGAATCATGAAGATCCAGAACCAGGCACTATCAAGAGTTCTTCAATGCACATATCTGATGCACATCAGGCAATTCTGAAACCCGGTAGGGCCCTTCTCATGTGCATTAGGCACTTCTGTTGTGCTCCAGCACTCCTTGGCTTGTGTACAGATGTGTATCAAGGACACCTCAATACACACCAGTGCCCATTGTGCATTTGGTCATTGCACATCAGTCACTCCATGTCTTTATATAACATCACAACAGCTCCTAGGTGAATATGGATGTTTGCAAAACTAGCCAATTCAATTTTGCACACACACAAATGGCCATTTATGAAGACATAAGTCCCAAGCAGAATGCCAGACAATGTTAAACTTTCAAATGAGGAATAACTATTGCCTGAGCATGTTAGCAGAGCACAGTTTACTATAATCAACATGTCTCTGATCAGGAGGGGTCACAACTGACACTACATGGCACTCCACAGTTCAGAGGTCACCTGAACCTCAAAAAACAAAGTTGGAATGAAGGACACCCAAATGAGGGACATTTAGGGAATGGTGTAACTCTATCCAGAAATGACTTAACCCCATCTTCCTGAACTAGAGAAATGCTCACCAACAGGAGATCTGTCTCATTATTATTATTATTATTATTATTATGTATTAACTGACTCTCATCTAGCCCATTGGCAAATCTAGGCATTAGTTCAGAAGTTCCCTAATTTCACATTACTGAAATAACAAGGAGAAACAGAGTTTGGTATCATCTATCCACATATAACCCCCTGCTTTTTAAAATGAAACACCAGGCAGTGGTGTTGAAACTTTGGGTGGTTAATCTAATAGCAACTCATCCCTGAATCTTCAAGGCTTTTAAATAACCTGACCGCAGTGATGAGCTGAGTAGGAACTGGTCAGTATTACAATTGGTTCAGGCCATTCCAGAACATGAGTTTTGGTGACCAAGATGGCTAAGAGATTCTGGAAGGAGTGGTCCAAAAAAGTAATTTTTCCAAGCTGTGTATAATGTTTGTGTGCTACTCGAATTGTCATATTTTCAGGCATAGAAAGAATATGTTTCTCCTAAGTATTCCATATTGAGTCTCAGAAGATCTGAATGTTTCTATCCCCCGCTCCCAACCCCCAAACAAGTGCTAGTGTTTGTCATGTCTTTTCCTCTAGCATCTCACATAAATACTTTCTCTCAGCTCTAAATGCAGCAGTGTTATTGAAATGAATTTTCCAAATATAGAAACATTCATAACTTTTTAAAAACATGGTGAAATGAGGGGGGGGGAACCTTTTTTAAAATTCAAACCATTTCTTAAACCACATTTTTCCTGGGGATGAAACAAGCATCAAATTTGGCCAGAATACCCTAATATTTGTGCTTATTGCCATCTTCAGCAGTGCTAAAATATTTATAAACATTGTAGTCATCTTAAAAAAAGAAAGAAATGCTGACAATGATCCATGATTTCTCTGTTGCTATTTCTTTCTTCTTGTAAAGTTTTGAAATTAGGTGAAAGTAAGCAAATCTTTTGTTTCATTCAAGCAATATAGCTGGATTATTTGTTGAAGATTTCTCATGTGGGGGAACTGTTCCCTTTTCTTTGTCTTACTAGGAATGTGTCAATTTGAAGCTTGACTTCTTGTTCTGTCATGGAAGGTTCAGAAGACACCAAAGTCATCAAATCAGACAAGAACTTTATGTACAGCGAGAAGAGGAAAGCAACAAGAAATGCCTATCTCCACTGAAATACAACTAAGTCTAGTGCCATCAGGTGGTGAAACAATAGAATGACATTATCCACACAAGAATACCGAGATGTACTTGAGTATCATTCTTCATTCATCTCTCATTAAAAATATTATGGTGCTATCTACCATGCTTTGGGCACCATAGAAAAAGAAAAGAACTTCCAGTGAGATGGTGCCGTGAAAGGCTGGGTGCAAGATTTGCTCCTGACCTTTAATTACCTTAATGGGTTTGGAAGACAGGGAGAAACCATAATTTTCCTGTCAAAAATACCCCTCCATTAAGAGGGATAATGGGGGACTTGGTGGGGGTCCAAAAAGCCCACCTTCTGTGAAGAAAGAAAGAACTACTTGCAGAGGGAGAAAGCTTAGGACCAAAGAGTTTCCACAACCCATTAATGGAGTCGTTAAGGCAAAAAAGGGCAGCATCTTCACTTCGTTTTTAAAACAGCATTGAAGCAGACAATAGCAGTCTAAACGTGGTTGAGAAAAAAAACCTTACCACTCTCTCTTGCGCTAAAGGACTTCTATATACAGAAATAGAGAGTGTCCACAAGAAACAAATAAGGGGGGGGGGAAAGGTTGTAGAACAGACATGAAGCAGGATAACAAGAATTAATAGGAAGTAAAAGGAGGAGGAGGAGGAGGAGGAGGGAGGGGAAACAAGCAGAGAATAGAGCTGGGAGGAGTCAAGAGAAGATGAGAGTAGAACAGCAGAATAAAAAGAGGAGGAATGGAATAGAATAGTATGGACTGAAACTGAGTGAAGTGGTGTGGTGTGGGAAGTGTGGAGAGGAGATGAAGAGGAGCGGAGTGGTGGAGAAGGGGATAGAACAGAATGGAGTGGAGAGGAGCAGAGCAACGGAGGCTAGGTGGAGAAAGAGTTGGAGAGCTGGAGAGGTGTGGAGGAGCAAGGAGAGGAAGGGAAGGGAAGGGAAGGGAAAGGAAAGGAAGGGAAGGGAAGGGAAAGTAATGGAGTAAGGAAAGGAGTAAGGAAAGTTGAACAGTAAAAGATACGCTGGGGAGTGGAGGTGTAGAAAGCACCAGAATGGAATGGAACAGAATGGAATACTGAAAGCAGAGCAAAAAAGGAGAAGGACAGAAAGCAGAACAAGGAGTAACAAAAACAAAATAAAGGAGGAAATGGCTTAAAAAGGAGAGAAAAAAGAAAAAACTGTGATTGGAGGCAAAGAGAGACAGTAGAAGAGAAAAACCTCGGACTAGAAGAATAGTGAAAAAAGCAAAAGGACATGGAGGAGCAGCAAATTGTAGGGTAAACTTGGAGTAACATTGAACGTACATTTAAGATACAGAAAGATTGGAGAAAATAAGAGGAGGGGAAAGGGAGGGGAGAAAAAGGAATAGTAGATAAGTAGAACAATAACGGATAAGTAGATAAGTGGTTATAACAACAGATAAGCAAAATAAAAGGACAGTAAGAATAATAGAAGGTACTGTCAAACAATCTATTTTTTCTTTAATTCTTACTCCTCCCTCTCCCTTTTCTTTTTTCTTTTTTTCAACTTGAATTAGCGAATGAAGGGAAAAAGGAATGTTTAATGAAAGGTATTTGGCTACACATTGAAATGAATGGGCTAAGGTATTGGTTACCTTGCAAATAATAAAATAAGTTTGTAAAAATATATTTGAAATTAAAATATAAGAAAGAATTGTGGGAACATGGTGGGGAAAATAGAGATATATAGTACATAGAATATAGAGTACAAAATGTAGAAAGAAAGGTTTGAATATATCAGATTAAATTGATACAGAGATATAAGTTAAATGACAGAAATTAATTGAAATCAATTATAGGATGAACATGGATGTGTAGATAATAACTAATTTAGATTTGTGGCATATTGTTAACAAAAATCTTAATAAAGAAAATATAGAAAAGTTGAAACAAAAATGTTGTAAAATTATATTGTAATATCAAAGAAATGAATAGATTTATAATTAATTTGTTGATTAACATTGAAGATTTATTTGACTACAGAAATTGTGACTTTAAAGTATAAAATATGGAGTCTGGGAAAAAGGGATGGTCACAATCTGAAATTTAAGTAATAACACAAAGAAGAGGATTGACGGAAAAAATGGTTAAAATAATGGACTCAAATGCAATACTGCTGGAGGAAATATGGAATATGAGGCAAGAAATAAGACAAGAAATGGAAAAGGAATCAAAGGAGACAAGCCAAGAACTAAGAGAAGAAATAAAGGAAACGAGGGGTAAAATAAGGAAAGATCTGAAAAAAAGAACTCGATAACTTTGGGGGAAAAGTGGAAAAGATATCTTCAGACCTAAGTAAGGCCAAGAAAGAAGTAGAAGAATGAAAGAACAAACAGCACATTTGGAAACAACATCAAAGGATATAATTCAAAAACAAGAACAACAAAGAATCATGGAACTGACAAACAAATTGTGATATAGAGAGAGATGTGTAAAAATTAGAGGTTTGCCAGAAATCTTCAATGAGGATCTGTACAGTAGAGTAATACCATCAATAGCGCACTATATAGAATATACAGATACAATAATGGAAATAGAAATAGATAAAATATTTAGGGTAAATTCAAATTATGCAAAAGAAAGAAGAGCTGCTAGTGATATAGTGTTATGCTTGACAAGAACAAGGACAAGGGAGTTGATAATCCAAAAAAGTTATAAATCAAAACTGTGGATTGAAAATAACGAAATAAAATATTTAAGGATATACCTCCTATGATTATGCTAGAAAGACAAAAATACAACTTTTGAGAAGAAAAAGAATCAAGTATAGATGGGAAAGGATTGAAGGATTGTCCTTCACATGGAACCACAGGAGATTTAAAATTGACACATTGGAAAAAGTGAAAGAAATTGAAAAGAAATTATATAGAAAAGAAAGAGATACGCCAGAAGGAGGAACAGGACCCCAACAGATAACCTGATATAAAGCCCAATAAAGGAAGAAGGAAAAAGAACAGGAGCAGAAAAACAAAACAGAAAAAATAAGAGAAAAAGAAATATTACTGACAAAAGGAGAAAAGGACATTGAACATATCACAACAGACCAAGAAATGGAAGATGAGGTAGAAAGTGAGAGTGAAGAGCAACTAGAAAGAGAAGCAGAGAAGGAAGAAGGAATGATAAAAGATAATACAGAAGAACATTAAAAACATTAAGAATTAAAATTGGAATAAAATAAAATTAACAAATATATAAATAAACTATATACAAATAAAGAGGTGGAAGGGGCAGAATGCAACACAACACAATAATACAACGAAGTGAAGAAAGACTAATTTAAGTAATATATTAAAAGAAAAGGGGGAAATATACAAAGAAAATTAAGTATGATGATTGAAGCGACATCATGGAATGTAAAAGGAATGATTTCAAAATACAAAGGAAATATGGTATTCCATTACTTAGAAAAGACAAAAAGTGATATCATTTGTATACAGGAAATAAAAATTAAAGAAAGCGACATTAAATATTTGAGAAATCCTAAACTAGGAAATTGTTATGTGTCATCAACAGAAAAAAGAAAAAGGGGGATATCCATATATGTAAACAAGAAATACAATTCAAAAGAGATATTTAAAGATAACAATGGCTCTTCCATCATGGCAGAAGTAAAATTTAAGGAATTAAGCACCTTAGTAGTGGGAATTTATGCTCCTATGGAAAAAAGAGATAATTTTTTGAGACAATAATAAAAGAATTATGAGAAGTGGATCGTGATAATGTAATAATTATGGGAGACTTCAACACAATAATCGAACCACAGCAAGATAGAGTATCAAACTTGAAAAAAATGGTTAGGAAAAATCAATCAAAATGGCCCAAATCTTTCTTCAAAATGATGGAAGAATTTGAAATGGTGGATGTTTGGAGAATGAAATATGGGCAATCTAAAGGATATGCATACTTTTCAGAAGTACATGACTCAATGTCAAGAACTGATATGTTTATAAGTACAAAAACACTACTACCTAAAATTAAAAAAATGAACATTTCACCAAAATTCATATCAGACCATCATCCAATTAAACTTGAAATAAAAGAAAATAGGATTGAATACTCTTGGAGATTAAAAGAATATTTAATGAAAAAGGAAACCATAATCAATAAGCTTAAAGAAGAACTTAAAATTTATTATAGAGAAAACACAATGGAAGAGACTCTATATAAAACAATATGGGATGCCGAAAAGGCTGTAGCCAGAGGTCTTTTGATAAAATATAATATAGAGAAAAGAAGGAGGGAGAATTATTGAGAGAATTAAGAGATAAAGAGATAAAGAATTAAACCTGGAGAATTGAGGAAACAGAAAAATTAAATATGAAATTCTAGCACTAGAAAATCAACTGGAAACAATGACAATGAAAGAACTAGAGAAAAAATTGCAATGTGCAAAACAAAAATACTTTGAATCAGGAAACAAACCCAGTAAGATGTTAGCTGATAAATTAAGGAAAGAAGAAAAATAAGAAAATAATATCAGAAATAAAAAAGAGGAAAATTATTTACAAATCAAAAAACATTAAAAATACATTTTAAAAGTATTTTGAAACATTATATAAAGATGTGAATAAAGAAGAAAATAAGAGAAAATACAAAGATACCTAGAAACACAGAAAATAACTCAACTGACAGATGAACAGAGAAAAGTTTTAAATCAGAATATTACAGAGGAAGAACTTTCAAAGGCAATAAAAAAAAAAGTTGGAAAAGCACCAGGACCAGATGAGTTTCCAATTCTATTCTACCAAAAAAAAAAAAGAAGAGATCATAATGAAACCTTTAAAAAAATACTCTAAACGATATACAAAGAAATGGTATCCCAGAATCATGGAAAAATACTTACATTACATTAATTCCTAAGCAGGGCAGAGACATGCGAGAGGTGGAAAATTATAGACCTATTTCCTTAATAAACACTGATTATAAAATATTCACAACTATTATTGCAGACAGATTAAAGAAAGTCGTAAATGAAAATATACGAAAAGATCAAAATGGGGTTTTACCCCAAAGATATATCAGAAACAATTTAAGAGAAGTATTAAATGTCATAGAATATTCTGAGAAACATAATGAGAAGCAGTTAGCAATGATTTTCATCGATGCCGAGAAGGCTTTTGATAAAGTAAGCTGGTCCTTCCTGCTAGAAACCACTAATAGTTTTTTGTGGTTTTTTCGGCCTGTGTGGCCATGTTCTAGAAGAGTTTCTTTCTGACATTTCACCAGCATCTGTGGCTGGCATCTTTCTCTGATGCTGGCAAAATGTCAGAAAGAAACTCTTCTAGAACATGGCCACACAGCCTGAAAAACCCACAAAAAACTATGGATGCTGGCCATGAAAGCCTACAACTTCACATTAGAAACCATTAAATTTATGAATATGGGAGAGAAGTTTTAAAAATGGATTCAAACGATCTACAAAGAACAAAAAGCACAATCATAATCAATGAAGAAAAGACGGGAACTTTCAATATAGAAAAAGGAACTCGACAGGGATGTCCATTATCACCATTATTATTTGTAATGATATTGGAGATATTAATAGTAAAAATTAAGGAAGACCAAGAAATTCAAGGAATAAGAGCAAAAGGACATACCCATAAAATTAAGACATTTGCAGATGATGTGGTCTGCTTCTTGGAAGATCCCTTAAAAGGTATAGATAAATTATTAAATATGTTAAATGAATATGGAAAATTAACTAGATTTAAAGTGAATCAGGATAAAACAGCAATCATAACAAAAAATATGAATAGAGAAGAGGGGGAAAATCTAGGGATTAACATAACAAAGAGAAACACAGATCTTTTTGAGAATAATTAAAATAAAGCTTGAAAAAAAAATCCAAAAGGATTTGATAAAATGGTCCAAATTTCAGACCTCATTGCTAGGAAGAGTATCCATAATAAAAATGAATATACTACCAAAGTTTATGTACCTTTTCCAAAATATATCCATAATACATAATGAAAAATCTTTTGATATATGGAGGGAAGAATTGAATAAATTTTTATGGCAAGCCAAGAAACCTAGAATAAAATGGTCTAGTATGGTGGAGACAAAAGAAAAAGGGGGATTTGCATTACCAGACCTCAAATTATATTACTATGCCTGCTGCATGAGTTGGCTGAAATTAGAGGATGACAAAATATTAAGCATAGAGAGCAATAATATCAGATTTGGCTGGCATGCTTTTATGTGTTATAATAAACTGAAAGCAAACAAAGATTTTACGCATCATCATATAAGAAGATTGCTACTTAAAGGATGGCTAAAAATTAAAAAGAGCTTCTACAGGAAACTATCACTCTGGACTTCCCCTCAAGAAACTCTTCTATATAGAAGTAAAAATGAGAACCTAAAATGGATGATATCAAGACATACTGGAACTAAAAAGAAACAGGGAAGGAAACATCAAATATGAAATAAAATCAAAAGAACAACTTGGAAAAGAAGGAACAGTCAATAATTGGTTACTCTACATACAATTAAAGGAAAGATTTAAAATAGATAGAATAACAGAAGGAATAGAAGAAAACAAGACAGATATAGATAAAATTATTATGGATGAAGAAGGACACCACATTGCTAATTGGACATTCATTATTGTCTTGGCTATGTTTTCTCATTCAAAAACTGAAAGGTGATGTGATTGCTTAAATAGTAACTACTTTTTTGTCAGATGAGTTGGGGCAGGTCAAAGTTGCTTTTCTCAGATGCGTGCAGTGGGTAAACTAGTGGATAAAGGTCTCCTGGAGGAAATATAAAACAAGGGAGATTTAAAAAAATGAAATAAAAAACCCTCTTGAATCTTGAGTAGGCACATCAGGACATATAGGCAGCTATATTGTATAGTTACAAATATAAAAAAGCTCTAACAAAGAGATTTTACCTAAACATTAGGAAGAACTTCCTGACAGTAAGAGCTTTTGAACAGTGGGATGTACTGACTCAAATTGTGGTGGAGCCTTCTTCTTTGGGGTTTTTAAAGGGAGGCTGGATGGCCATCCATCAGGAGTGCTTTGGTCATGTCTCCCTGCATGGCAGGGGCTTGGACTGGATGGCCCTTAGGGTCTCTTCCAATTCTATGATTCTATAATTCTAGGATCCATATGCAAACTGTGACTAAACTGGACTCTCAAATGCTAACTGGGTTATTGCCACAATCCCTCTTTGTTATGGTTTAATTCATCCTTTGACTGATTTAAATGATCTCAGCAATTACATAGCAAGGAATTTATCTGTCATTTTTTTGGGTTTTTTGGGCTGTGTGGCCACGTTCTAGAAGAGTTTCTCCTGACGTTTCGCCAGCATCTGCGGCTGGCATCTTCTGAAGATGCGAGCCACAGATTCTGGCGAAACGTCAGAAAGAAACTCTTCTAGAACATGGCCACACAGCCCGAAAAACCCACAAAAAACTATGGATGCTGGCCATGAAAGCCTACGACTTCACAATTTATCTGTCTCTTGAGAGAGAAAGCTTAACAATTTGAGAGGGGTTTGGGGCTGTTGTCACACTGCAGAATTAATGCACTTTGACACTGTTTTGTCATTGCTCCATCCTATGGAATCCTAGAATTTGTAGTTTGTTCTGGCACTAAAGCTGTCTAACAGAGAAGGCTAAATATCTCACAAAATTACAAATCCCAAAATTCCATAGTATTGAGCCATGGCAGTTAAAGCAGTGTCAAACTGCATTAATGCTACAGTGAAGATGCAGCCTTTGTCACCAGAAGATAAGGATTAATTAATTAATTAATTAAATTTATTAAATTGTGACAAATTAATTATAATTATTTCTTTAAAGTGATTGATATCTTCAAATTTCAGCATGAACTTAATTTCAGAATTAAGTTATTGTTTAAGTTATTAATTTATTAAATGAGAAACAGTTCTAAAGTTGCCACAACTTTTTCTTTTGTTTTGTTTTCTTTCTTTTTTTCTTTTTACATTTACAGGGTTGTTCTTAACTCAGACTAAATCTCTTGGATTTTTTGCATAATTTTTAAATTTTAAATTCTTTTTATTGGTCTCTCAAGACAAGTGAACTAAAATCTCACAAAGCTCAAATCACTTGGCCAGGAGTGATTCCAGTTGATGAATTACATGATGACAGTAGTGGAAATCATATCACCCTGCAGATGTTGTGGAATCACAAGTGCCAGCAGCCCTGGCCACCATGGCCAATTGGGATTGTACTCCAGCAACTTCTGGAGGTCTCCATAATTCCCATTACTCTTTTATGGATTTTTGAACTTGACAATCTTCGTAATGGATAAAGTGGGAGGACAACCATGCATGTCACCTTGAGCTAAGCACAAGAAAGTTGGAGTATGAGTATAAATAATAAGTAATATTTTCCCCAAAGGATTTTTCTACCACCATTCAACTTAAAGAGGATTCTAGTGCAGTAATAATTGCAAATACAGCTTATATTGTCTGAATGGGGATTTTAAAAAATACTCAAGATCCAACTAAGAAATCATATATGCATGCCTAATTATTAATTTCACCATGAGATTGTTTTAATAAGGTTGTAGTTGAGTTAAATCCAAGACTAGAAGATTTTAAACCAACATAGCAAGGGCAGCTTAGAAGTAGGTTGGCATTTTTTTAATGCAGATGACCATCCTGTATTCTAGAGGACCTTCATCTGTCCCAGGAAACTAAATTTTGAAGATCTTAATTTGGGTACATTGGTGGGATCCACATGAGAATCAGTAACTAAATAATGGGGGAAGATACATAGATGAGGCCATAAGGGAAAAGAAAAATCAAAACAAAGTTTTTTTATGGGATGGATGAGAAATGGGGTTTTGAAAAATCTATGAATCTTTTTCCTTCTCTCCAAAGCACAAAACATGAACAGTGGACAGGGAAAGCAAAATGATGGATAAGATCTTTCAGCTCCATTCTGTTAAAGCATTTAGTTCAGGCATTTAACTTCAATTTAAATAGCAATTTAACATGAACCTAATAGTTAAAACATTCCCCTTCCTATGTAAATGTAATTGATTTAGGTGTTGTTGTTTTTTTACCTTGTCAATGATTAACTCAACACATTAACCCTTTCCTTCTAACTTTCTTACTTCTAGTGGTCAACTGGCAAAACTATACTACTAAAACTAAAACTAATCCTAGCAGACAAGACTCATGATGGAGTGCATATTTGGGGTGGGGGGAGTGTTAGCCCCCTATCTCATGTGAAGTGAAATAGACCTGCCACAAGGTTTATGGGGCTCTTGGCAAAGATTTCTCTAATGCTCTCTAGCCAAACTAGCTCCTGCGATCACCAATGCTATATGGCACTGCATTGTGGGAAATCTCAAATGTTAGCTACCAGATGATGAAAGCAACAAAGCAGCTGCTATGTTCCTATCAGAAACAGATCAATGGCAGGAGGCAAGTTAGTCAGCAAGGGCCTGATTGGTGGTGCAGTACCAGCCAGGGGAGATATCTGGCCATCTCACCCTTGCTGGGGCATGTGGGTCCCTGCGGCTACTCAAAACTAAGCATAAATCACAGAAATAAATGCAAACAGCTGTTAAAAGCACAAGCCTAAAACAAAGAAGATCAGAGGTGAAGAAAACTGCTAGATGCACTGTATGGCAGTGGTGGTGGTAGGAGCTACAACTCAGCCTGTGGTTCAGTGTCTGCATGTTTGACTCATTCAGGACCACTACATACACACAGTAACTAAGGGGGGTTGCAGACTGCCAGAAATAGTGCAAATTGAGTCCACTTTTAGGGTTAGGGTTAGTGCTAGGGAATCATGGGAATTGTTTTTTTTTTCCCCCTGAGACATTGAGCCTTCTCTGTCAGAAAGCTGTGGTGCCACAATAAACTACAGTTCCCATGATTCCCTAACCCTAACCCTAACCCTAAAAGTGGACTCAATTTGCACTATTTCTGGCAGTCTGCAACCCCCCTAAGTATTGGAAAGGCAAATGTTAATCTCCCACGTTATCAGAGAAAAAGGCAGGCTCTGAAAGCTCCTCAACTGGAACAAGGAAGAAAAAAGTATTAGGTTTCCAAACCCCTCCTCCACCTGAAGTTCATTAGCTGTATATATATATATATATATGTACTGTACATACAGAGAGACAGAGAAAGACTGAATTCCAGCATCCTTGCAGGATCTATTAGCCCATATCACCAAGCCAGAGAATTGAACTGAGGAGGGATCAGCCTCCACTCTCCTGCACATCCATCACCCATGATGTGGGAACTCCGCTCCGTGGCCTTCACCCGCGCTGTCTTTGCTGAATTCATAGCCACACTGATCTTCATCTTTTTTGGCCTGGGCTCTGCTCTGAACTGGCCTGCATCCCCACCAAACGTCCTCCAGATCTCACTGGCATTTGGCTTGGCCATCACAACCTTGGTTCAGGCTGTGGGCCACATCAGTGGGGCCCATATTAACCCTGCTGTGACTGTGGCATGCCTGGTGGGCTCTCAGGTGTCCTTCTTGAGGGCTGTCTTCTATGTGGTGGCACAGATCTTGGGAGCTGTGACGGGGGCTGCCCTCCTACATCAGCTCACACCACCCCATATTCGAGGGAGCTTGGCCATCAACAGGGTAAGAAAACTATCCATAAAAGTAGGAGGGATGAAAGATGAAGGTGGGAGGATGCATCTGTACAAAGATGTTCCATATATCCTCTAGTAGGTCCAAAAATTCATGCAGCTCAATTTTAAAAGGATGCAAGAATCTTAATTTTCCCGTTTACCTATGTTTATTTTTCCTTTTCTTCCATGGGAACTTGGGGCCAGTGTTTATTGTTCTTCCCCTGGCCATTTTATCTTCTTAACCACCCTGTGAAGTATGTTAGGATAACAAGAGTCAGTAACTGACCAATGTTCATTCCATGGATTTCATGGATGGATGGATGGATGGATGGCATCTCCCCACTCCTAGTCCTGTAAGGATTGAAATAATATTTTAAAATATCCAAAATATGATCAGACAGCATGTGTCATATGTCATGAAACCCTGAATTCCAGAATCTTGATGATGAGAATCTCTGCAATTCAGGACTTCTTCTGTGCAAAATTTGCATATGGGTTTTTTGTACAGAAAACAGCATTTTTTGCAGAGGAAACAGCACTTTCTGTTCAGAAATTATTTCCTGTGCAGGAGTGGGTTTTTTTCCTGCACAGAAATACTGTTTGCTCTACCATGAAATTCTCCTGCCCCCCCCCCCAAAAAAAAACAACCCCATGTGTGAACTTTGTATAGAATATCTTCTAAAATACAGCATTTTTGTGCAGAAAATAATACTTCTGCACAAAAAAATTATTTTCTGTGCAAAGAAATGCTGTTTCTTGCACTACTAACATTAGTGTTTTCTGTGCAAAAAAATGTGAGTTGTGTGCAGAATAAATCCCAGCCTGTGAAGTAGTCTTTGCAGTTTGGAGAAAATGGCTCAAGAAACAAATCAGTGAAGAATTTTATTCTATATAGCCCAATATTCACATCATCATACCATAATGGTTCCTTATAACATTCCTGTTATGCCAGGAATACACTCAGAAGTGTCACTCTGAATGAACTGACACAAATCTATCTTATTATTTTGGAGACTGTAAGTGGAACTTAAGGGCACACCTCCACCCTGGCAAGAACAAGGGAGAGAACTTTGCAGCAATGGCACCTTAACTGAGAGGTGTGCCCCAGGATCCATTGTGACAGTAGAGGGTATTCCAGGATGTAATTCTCAGAATGCTTGGCAAGGCAGTTGTTTTACACATACCTGGTGATAGCAGCAGCTCATCAGGCACCTTAAAGACTTATTGCTCTTGTTTTGACTTGAGATGTGAAGTTGAAAGCCACAACATGGTTTCTTTGGAACAGGATGTTGGATTTAGTAAAGCTCTGGTTCTTGACAATATAGCTTCCAGGAGTTAGGGCTCCTGGATGCTATTAATTAGATGGGCTGAGATGTTGTGTAAGGTTACTGTGATTTTCATTATATAGATGAGGAAACTGAGATAGAAATGCAAGTTGCTTCCAGATTTTTTAGATAGAAGAACAACATTCTGGAGAGCACACTGCACTTCTGGACTCTGGAGCTTGAAGTAGGTCAAGTCAATGTTCCATCCAGATTGTAGGAGGTGATGGCTTATGGGATCCGTGTCAGTAGGGGGTGATGAATCTACTCCCAGTTTTAGTCTGTTCAGAAGATATCCCAGGTACTGAACCTAGAAATGACAAATTCATATGGTCTCTCAGTTGCTCTCCAGAGTTCTCAGGCAGAGGTCTTCTCTTTCCCAGCCCTGCTCTCCACCTGAGAAAAATTTAATTGGAGACAGTAGGGAAGAAACCTGGAATCTTTTTCATGAAAAGCATGACACTACCACTTAACTTGGGGAAGCTGGATATACTTTAGGGTGATCTGTGAGATCTGCTTTGCTTTCCACTAGAACTTGGAACTAGGTAGAAAACAGTGGCTGAGGAAATAGAGTACAAAGTACTGTGGAAACACATGCTTCTGTAGTTTTTGCAAACAGTTCCTTTCACACAGAGATCCACTCCTGATTCCAAGCCCAAATCTCCCCCCTTTTGCTAGCTTAATTTAGGAGAGAAAGGAGGAGGGAGTTGTTTCCACTGTTATAGACCTCTAGGTGATGAAAATCCTTACCAATCTTCTGTCAATCACATATCAGTAGATCACAATCTCCCTTATTCTCTATGTTTCCACTATGCTATGCCCCCTTTTCCTGGGATGAACAGGAAAGTTTTCACTCCCTGTTCACTTGCAGTTCTGCTCTCTGTGATCTTCAGCACTAGATCCAGTGGTGGTCTCTATGTCAGCAAGGTGTTGAATCCACTTTGGGTTTAAATCTGAACTATCCAAGGTGCTGAAAACTGTGCCCAAAATCAAGCATTTTGGATCACCCCTTTAAGATTTAAACTAAAACCTGGATCTGCTTCAACACCCTACTGACATGGAAGCCACCAGCAACCACTGAGTAGATGTCTTTGAGTAAATTCCCCCTTGTCTTTAGTATCTTTAATAGCAGCAGAACAGAAATGGTCCTTTCACACCATATAGTCAAAGCATTGTGATTCCTTTGGAACTTTCATGGCTGCCTCCTATGAACTCCTGGGGCTTGTATTTTGGTCAGAGGCACCAGAGGAGCTCTGTGGCCAAGGATTCTAAAGGATCAACTGCAAATCCCAGGGTTCCACAAGCCCACAGAAATTCCACAAGTGCTGTTTTCTGTCCTGGGGAAATCTGCATCGATTGCATATCTTCCTGGTTGCCTCAAAAGTGTGGAAGACACTAAAGCCCAGCCACAAAAAGGAGGGGGAGGAAGCTCTTACAATAGACATCTCAGTCTCTTTCAGACCATGCCAACCATAGTAAGGATTGTGATGACTATGCTGATGATGACACCAACTAGTTTCCATGTTCCTAAAACAGGAGGCTTAATCCTTCTCTGGAACTTTCTTGACCTTTGTAGTTTTTGTTCTCCCACAATTGCAGCAGCAACTTCATTTTGAGTAAATGAGCCTGACTAAGGGCCTAAGCAGACTGCCAGAAATAGTGCACATTAAATTGAGGCACTGCCCTGGCTCAGTGCTAGGGAATCATGGGAACTGTAATTTATTGTGGCACCAGAGCTCTCTGACAGAGAAGGCTCAATGTCCCAGAAAAAAATATAGTTCCCATGATTCCCTAGCACTGAGCCAGGGCAGTGCCTCAATTTAATGTGCACTATTTCTGACAGTCTGCTTAGGCCTTTAGTTTGGAATTTAAAATAAACCTGTTTCCATTGCCATGTTCCAACTTTCCTGCCAAATCCAGGCTGCTAGGCATCTGTGCTGGCACAAGACATCTTTTTGCACAATTGCGGCTATTTCAGTCCTATAATATGCTCTTTGAAAGGTGCTGCTTAGCTGGCTAACAACTATCCTTCTCTTGGCATCATGAATGCTCATTTACCAGTTTTAGCAGCTATTAAGCCTAGCATCAGGGCCTGGCAAGACAGCCCAAGAGTTAGCAAATGTGGCTGGAATCCTATTGGTGGCACAAATAAACTGGCATAGGTGGCAGCAGCAGGAGGGATAAAGACAACAGTTGTAATGGCTGTGAAGAAAGTCAGACGTGGGAGAAATAGACTGCCAGACATGGTCCAATCCGACTCTTCCCCTTCTCCCCACCCCCATATTATCTATTTTTAGTTTTGTGAATTTGGGGAGGGGAGCCAACATGGTGTAGTGGTTTGAGCATTGGACTATGACTCTGGAGAACAAGGTTTGAATCCCTGTTCTGCCATGAAACTCACTGGGTGTCCTTGGATAAGTCACATATTCTCAGCCTCAAAGGATGGCATTGGCAAACCGCCTCTGAAGAAACTTGGCAAGAAAACCCTGTGATAGGTTCATCTTGTGGTTGTCATGAATCAGAAATGACTTGAAGGCACACAACAACAATAACAACAACAAAAAGAAAAGTGTAGGTGAACCAACTGCAGCTGCCATGTTGTTGTTTTTTCAGAATTCCTTATTGCCTCACATTCTATGGTATATGTTGTGGCCCAGACGTGTTCCAGGTAATGAGGATGACAGCTACTAAGGTCACTTTGTCCAATATATCTCAGCTGAGCACCACCAACTCTCCGCGTAGCTGTTTGGCTGATTTATGTGAGGGGAGGAAGCCTAGGACAGTGCATAATAATACTAGGGATGGTCAGTGATGCTTAGTAAAAGAGAGCAGCTGGCAGTTGGCCAAGCTCCTTCTCCCCAGAAATAATA
Organism: Phrynosoma blainvillii; assembly: GCA_026167975.1. NCBI lineage: Eukaryota > Metazoa > Chordata > Lepidosauria > Squamata > Phrynosomatidae > Phrynosoma > Phrynosoma blainvillii. Next base: position 202,049,594 of record JANUYF010000002.1, on the reverse strand, counting down.
ATAATAATAATAATAATAATAATAATAATAATAATAATAATAATAATATCTTACTTACCTCTCCCCATGGAGCTCCCCATGGAGAACAACAAGAATTAACAGACAAACAACATCAGTTAAAACACACATCAATTGGAAAGGACAAATGTGATGTACACATATTAAAATAATCTGCATTTAAAATTCATCATTTAAATTCACAATTTAAAAATCATCTGGATATACCTGCTGGAAGAGATTGGCTTTCAATGCTGTTTTTGATTCAGACAGCATGTTCAGCTGTCGAATCTCTTCTGGCAGGTCATTCCACAGTTTAGAAAAACCTTGGGATTGGCTTTGCAAGCTCTTACTGTTCAAATCCAGCACAGTAACAAGTATAAATGTGGATGGTAGATCAATAAAGAACAAAAGTTCATTCATTGGGGGGGGGGGGGTTTCAATGCTTTGATTTAGATTCTGTCTGCAATAGGCCAGGATACTTTAGGGGCAGTCCAGAGTATCCTGACCCCACAGCTGCTCCAACCTCACCTGTTTCCTGGCCCTCCATTCCTGCACCAAAGCAGCTGTCTGCACTGGCGTGCCATTGAGCCACCTGGTGCATTCATTTCTGCTGTGGGTCACTCACTTCTGAGGTCAGAACAAGGCACATTGCTGGAAACCTCATTCTGACCTCAGAACCAATGACTACTGGCAGATGCACCAGGCAGCTCAGCGGGATGCCCATGCACACAGCCACCATGGCACAGGAACTGAGGGCTCCAGATATTCCCAGAAGATCCGAAATCACAGGTAAGTTTTAAAAATGCATTTTAAGGCTGTTATACACTGGTTCTGTTGTGGAACTTGCCAGACATTGTCCAGATTGCCCACACCAGAACTGGGGTTTGGTCTGTGCAAACAAGGCCTTATAGGCATCGGGGTGGGGTGGGGTGGGGTGGGGGAAGCGGATATGAAGATATTTGTCCCAGTCTGATCTCTGGCACACAGGGTCCAACCAGTACAATAAACAACACACTCTGTATCCTATTTAATTAACTTAAACAACATGAAAATCTGTTGCATTACCCAAACATTCCTGACTCAGAAACGCAAACCTTAGGGCTTATGATAATCACCTCAAAAACAATATGAGAAATATGACTGCCTAATTTCTTATGCAATTCAGATTATAACAGTGCCCAATTTGGTGGAGTCTAAATGTATTGCTCCACGAATGGGGGCAACTGGAAAGAAAGGAAGAATGTAGGAAGGTTGCCCCTGTCCTCTGAGAGCTGGCATGGTGTTATCCACTTGCAGAACTGGAGAATGCAGATTTGTCCAAAGCTACTGATCTCCTCAGAAGCCCTTGGGAGACACTAGGTTGCCTAAGATTACTTGCAGCTGATACACTATATATCACCATGCCAGTTGCTGGGTGACAAAGAGGAGAAGGACATTTTCTTCATTGGTATCCCTGATTGATTTTGATGCTGCCAGTGGAGCAGGGAGAGCAGCAGCTAGTGGGCCCAGACAGTGGCATCACTAGGATTGGTGTCACCCAGTGCGGCAATTCATGGTGTCACCACCACTGACATCTTTCTGTACCACACCATACAGAATCCTCAGTAATGTTTTTTTATACTAATGTTACTCATAAATCGCAATTCCCATATATGATAATGTTAATCGATGTGACATAAACAACTGGAAAAATTAAAATTATACCTTTAAATTACAATATCATATGCACAGACTAAATGTATGTACATGTACATTGTTTCATGTGGTTATAGTGAAAATTTGGTAATTTAATTAATTTAAAAAAAAAACACAACCCTGGGGCTTCTCCTTTCTCTTGCTGCTGAGCCTTACCCCACTCACACCATCTCTTTGGTGTTTTAAAGGGATGCAGGTGAACTACACAGCCCATTTCTGCCAAAAGGCAAATGTTTGGGGAACAGTGGTGTCACACACCCCTTAGAGTGTCACCTGGTACAGTCCCCATGCCTTGCACCCCCTGTATGACGTCCCTGGGCCTAGTCAGTGGGGCATGTGTCCATTCTAGGTTTTAGACTGAACTTTAAAGAAGATATCCAAATTGCTGAATCTCACCCATGCCCACAATAGGTCCAGCACCTTTTGTAGCTCCTTAATGTCAAGAATAAAACCCAGACCAAATTCACTGGTCTGTGCACATGGAAGTTGCCACAAGTGTCCAAGTAAGCAGGTGGGAAGGAGCTTGGCTCAGTGGGTGGCAAAGAAGAGGGAAGGAGGAAGAAAATTTGGCATCGCACCATTACTTTAAACAAGGCAGCAGTTAGAAACATGACTAACTTTTTAATGTAACAAGCATTATTTATTCACTACTTCCAGAGTATTGTTTGGGGAGGTGATATGGGGGTATTTTGGGCCATTATCCTAATTTTGTATGGGTCTTTAGATTTTCTTTATTTAAAAAAAGTAACTCATAATAACATGAGTTACTAGACCATCCCTTTTAAATCAATGTTGACTTGTAAAAAGATGGTGTGAATCACAGGCAAGTTGTGGATTAAGTCGGGAGCAACTCCCCTGTCATTTTGGGGTGACATGTTACCTCATGCTTGGTCCACAAGTCCCCACTAGTGGGATTGCACTTCCCTAACTGTGAACATTGGTTTTACTGCACATAGGACCTTATCACATGGAGGCAAATTGCTTAAATCCCATGCAGAAACGGGATTTAAAAATTCGAAAAACCCCTGCAAAAGTGGGTTGTTTTTCAGATGTATTTGTGTAAAGGAGAAATAACGCAACATTAACCTGAACAGAAAGTCACCGAAACCCGCTTTTTTTACTTTTGGAAGTTCCCGAAAGCAAAAAGGAGTGGGTTTTGGTGACTTTCCGTTTGGGTTATTTTTGTGTTATTTCTCTTTCACACAAATGTTATTTGAAAAACAACCTGCAATTGCAGGTTTTGTCTACTTTCTGTCCAGGTTAACCCTGAATATTGTGTGAAAAACAACCCATAAAAGCGGATTGTTCTCACTTTAAAACTAGTTTCTGCACAGGATTTGTCCCATGTGATAAACTCCTCAGAGAGAAGATAGATGTTGGCATTTAGCTTTACAATTATATACAGTTATACTTCCAGGGTACTATATGTGCAGATCCAGTCAAATGTCTTGATGGGAGTGGAAGTGACTCACAACTTTGCAAACTTTTGCAACTTCTAATTGCATTTTGATTTGCCTTAATGTTGTGTAAGATGGCTCAGAATGGCTATAGATCATTGGATAACAGAGCCATTTGCAATTCTACTAGTGTTGTAGCAATAACAAAGATTTTTATCTGTTGACGCACTCACTCCACTGGACAAAATAAAAACATACTTGGATATGGAAATTGTGAATACCCAAATGGTCAGAGACTTCATACAGTCATGCTTGGCTTGCAAGCAGGCATGGGTACATGACTCCATCCTACATTACATGCAACCCACCAAGCTGAACATAACTCACTAGCCAAATATTGTGGCCTTTCAAGTACTGGCAAACCTCCCTGTTTTTGTTCCATCCCAAGCTAGCAGTGAAAAAGATTACAGAGCCTCTGATGGACCACCATCCACAACCAGTTGAATGTCCCTCAGAGGGTGGGGGAATCATGTGAAAAGTATATTAGAATTTATTATCATGAGTCAGGGAAATAGTCGTAACTCATAACATAGCCCTTAAATATTCTGCCTATTTGTTGTCCAGAACTTGGTAAAGCTACTTGGTGAACTTCTTGCTGTGTGCCTTCAAGTCATTTCTGACTTATGGTGACCCTAAGGGAAACCTATCACAGGGTTTTTCTTGGCAGAATTTGTTCCAAGGTGGTTCGCCCTTTCCTTCCTCAGAAGCTAAGAGAGTGTGACTTGCTCAAAGACACCCAATGGGTTTCCATATCCGAATGGGGATTTGGATCCTGGTTTCCTAGTGTCCTAGTTCAACACTCAAACCACTACATTATTCTGGCTCTCACATTGGACTACAGCTTCCCAAATCCCAAGCCATAGTTTGTTTTTCAGATATCAGGGTCTGTTCCCACTTCTCAAAGCAAGAGAGAAAACCACAGGATGAGAATGTTCCTTGAGAAGAAAACATTTGATTTTATAATATTTATTTATTTCCCTATGTCCTGTTACAGGCTGCTTCAGAAAGGCTGGTTTGGACTTCCTAGAGGCTCCATCTGGTCACATTCTCCCCTCCCTCCCCCCCCCCCCCCTCTGAATTCGTTTCAAACCTTAGGTCTGTGTAGGAGGGAACAATTGGCATGGGAAATACAGAGCTATCTATCATTTGCTGGATACAGGTTGGTTCTCCCTTATCTGGAATGATGAAATTCAAAATATTCCAGAACCAAAACTTTTTCATGAATGGTTGAGATAGTGACACTTTGTTTCCTGCACAAAATTATTGTATAAAATTACTTTCAGGGCATGTGTATAAATTGCATATGAAACATAAATGAATTCTGTGTTTAGACTTGGGTCCCATCTCCAAGATATTTCATTATATGCTATATGCAAATACAGGTATGCCTAAATCAAGACAAAACAAAACAAACTAAAATCCAAAACCATTCTGGTCCCAAGCATTTTGGATAAGGGAAAGTCAACTACAAGGTTGTTTCTTTGTGTCTTTTTGTGTCTTATTTCCAAATTCTGTTCCGACTTTCCCCATCCTACCCTACATGTCTGAATTTACAGTTCAATATCCTTTCTTCATCTGAACGTATACATGGGCCACACTATGTTGGCTGAAGGGGTTGTAGTTCAAATGTCATTTTTCCAAGCCTTGTCCATGACAGGTACAATCACAAATTATGTAACCAATGTGGGAAATGTTTTCAAGTAGCAAAAGTTAAGGGCTCAAGATTTTGGATGGCCTTGGTGAAGATTTTGGATGACCTTGGTATAGAAGATTTGTTTCCAGTCATGTTTCTTAGGGCAACTCCTATAATAATAATCATGTGGAGTGGACTTGTATCAGGCTTCCACAACTGGTGACACTCCTTCAAGATCAACCAGGGCTTGTAAAATTTACTTTTGAAGGTTAGAACTTTCAGAATCCTCTATTCAGAATTGCTGACTGGGAGATTCTAGTAGTTCTACTCCTGAGTTAATAACCATGTCTACTTGTAAGTCAGGCATGACTATTAAAAAAATCTGACTATTCAAGTATTCAAAATTTCAATATTCAAGCATATTTTTATTGCTTCCAGTAGCACAAGTGCATCACAGATTTAAATCCTCATGATCACTTGAATGCCACTAGTGGCGTGAGGAGTAGGATATTTACCCAGTGGCACCAAGCCATCCAAAGTGAATCAAATTGCAGCTGAAGTTGCAAAAGAGGCAAAAAGAAAATTGAGATGTTATCTCAGTGCTCATTCAACTCCCCCCCCCCCGCGCCACACAGGTGTAGTCATATAACTATGGAATCACAGTGCCAAAGAGGAAGTAAAAGTTCATCCAAGTACAGGGCATCCAACTCTTCTGATATTACTAAGGGCCTTTACAGACTGCCAGAAATAGTGCAAATTGAGGCCACTTTAACTGTTCTGGCTCAGTGCTAGGGAATCATGGGAATTGTATTTTTTTCTGGAGATTGAGCCTTCTCTGCCAGAGAGCTCTGGTGCCACAATAAATGATTCCTTAGCACTGAGCCAGGACAGTTAAAGTGGCCTCAATTTGCACTGTTTCTGGCAGTCTGTAAAGGCCCATTGTGTTTTGTTTTGTTTAAACTTATCAAGATTGCTGAAACAAAATTATGCATAATATTCTATGGACATTTTCAGTAACTCTGAAAATCCCTCTCCCTTTTCAATTAGTCCTCTCAAAAATGTTTGTTTGTTTGTTTGTTTGATGCATCAGTTGCCTTCTTTGGTTGTTTCCACACTGATGGAGAAATCAGCATACCATCGGGTCATTTGGACCTGTGGGGATGACGAGCAGTCCGCATATCCAGCACCCACAATGAGCTGACACTGGCAGGACTGTTCATACATATTATTGTGCAAATGTGCACTTGTGTGATCAATGTGCTTCAGTGCAGAGTGATGATGGTATTGTTGTGCTAATGTGCACTCCTGCAATCAATTGGTACATCTGCAAAAGAAATGGTGCTGGCGAAGCTGTGCAAACACAAAATTGAAAGTGTTGTGATGAGTTGGAAGAGGTTAGGACAAGAAGAGGTTACGGCTCACTCACTCACCAATGTTCCTCCCACTGACCCCCAACCACAGCATGCAGTCCACACACCCAGGGGTTTTCTGGAGTTTTTGGCCTGATCTGGAGTAAAAGAGGACTTTTTTTTTTACTCCTGAGAATCCCCCTGAAGTGGGCATTGGGCTCATGATGCACCAGTTTTGGCCCTGTGTATCATCTAAACACATCAGTGCATGAATGAAGTGGGAATGTTTCTTTTAGGCCGTGCAGATAAGCCCTATGACAGCCTCAAACTGCCAAATCTTAGTGGCTATGAAGTGAAGTGTAAGTTTTCCCTTTACTTGACTGAACACTTTTATAGGCAGAAAGGATGCAATAAAAACAAAGCATTCATGTGACTAGTCCAGGAAAATGAAGCACCAGGTGACAGTGGGCAGGGATGCCCATAAAGCACCAGGAAAGAAAAAAATATGACACTAAACAGAATTGTAAAAGCAAAATGGATATTATTCAATCTAAAAGCCTCGGCAGACGGCTTAAAAAGCCGTCCTGGAGGCAGGGAAGAGGAGGGGCAGCCGCACGATCGGTGTCCCTTCCTCCTCCCGAGGTTGCCCTCGGAGCCACCGGCCCTCCGCACGGCTGGCGCTCCGAGGGCAACCTCCCGCCGCAGCGTCCGGACACGCTGCGGTGGAAAAGTCAGTAAAAGTGCGCCGCAAGCTTTTGCGGTGCACTTTCACTGACTTGTGAAAGGAGCTCTATTTTAGCGCTCCTTTCAGGGACGGGGAAGCTGCGCCGCAGGATCGAGGCATGGGGATGCCTCGGTCCCATGGCGCACCTTCCCAGGGCGGCCTCGTGCCGCCAGTCTGCTTAGGCCCTAAGTTTTATTTGCTGGGGTGGGGGGAGTCTTTTTGCTTCAAGTGCTAGTTCCTCTCTAAAACTGAAAGTGGACAACACTCAAAACCAGGGACCGGCAACCTATGGCCCGAGGGCCAATTAAGGCCCCAGTCCCTGGACTTACCGGCCCAGGCCAAAGGTTGCCACCACCGCCGCAGCGCATTTTTGCCACTCTACGGCCGTGATCACCGCGACCGCCATTTTGGAAATCAAAATGGCGGTCATGACGCGTTTGCGCATGCGCAGTACTCTTGCACATGCACAAACGCATCGTGACTACCATTTTGATTTCCAAAATGGCGGCTGCGACATGCGCCGCAGCAGCGGCAGTGTTGGCAGCGTGCACGGGGGTGCGTGCAGCGGCGGAGGGCGCGCGCGCGTGCGCCGCCTTCCCCCCCTCCTCAGCCCAGCCAAGACCTGGGCTATGAGAGACCGGCCCAGGTCTTAAAAAGGTTGCCTTCCCCTGCTCAACACAATTCAGGTTTAAATCTCATCTTTCAATGAAGTGTCACATTGGGCAAAATATTTTCTTCTGGGGCAGTGAATCCCAAAGTGGGCAGTATGACCTCTCCTGGGTGTGTGTGTGTGTGGAAGGTTCCATGGGGGAGGGGGCAGTGAAGGAAAAGTGGGGCAGTAGGAGGGTGATGAGGGGGAAAGGGGGACAAAGGGGGGGTTCAGTCAAACTATTGGTGTGCAAGAAAGACAAGAGGAACCAACAGCCTTTAGGACTATGGTGAGGATGAGGATTGCATGAAACTTCTTTTCAGAGCCCTCAAAAAACCACCACACAGCCTCGCTGATCATTTTGTATGGTGCTATCTCTCACCTGTGCCCACCTTTGTTGCAAGACTGGCACAAGCAAGGAGCATCTCAGTCGCTGCTCAGCCAGCTGCTTGGTTGCTGCTCCCAAGATGATTGGGTGCAAAGGGAGCGGAGACTGAGATCGGATGTTTTGAATTTGCAGTAGAACAGTAGATGTAATATCAAAAAATATACCTAGGGAAGCACTATGATTGTCACCCAAGAGAAAAGGAGCCGGTAGCCTGAAAAGCCTTCCTTGCAAGCACTCTATGAAGTGTAATGTATTTTACTAACACCCATTTTACAGCCTGAAACAAGGAGCTGAGACTGCACACGTCATTGCTTTGCTTTTGCTTTTTTTTTTTTTTTTTACCCATTCTTCTTCTTCTGTACATTTCTATGTTGCATTTTGCACATTTACAATATATGCTGTATGAACACAGTGTGGACATTAAAAATGGCTCAGCTAGCCCCAATGCAATAGTTACCACTATTCAAATGAATCAGCATTTAAGCCTGCAATGATATGTTTTTAAAAAATTCTTGAAATACTTGTTTTTTTTTTTGGGTCATTTTAAAATGTCACATGTTTAAGATATTTGAAGGAAAAAATCCTTGCAATTTTAAAATGTTTAGTTTCCAAAATGTAAAAATAAAATAAAATAAACTTCTTGCAATTTTCAACATAAAAGTTGCCAAGTTTCTTTCTATTTCGTTTACCTTGGCCAATGAATCATTTTGCTTTTGTTTTAAAGGTGGGACAATTTTGAGCTATTAAATTTGGAAAAAAAATGGTGGCTGTTGTTTGTTCTTCCCACTAAGCATGCAGGGGCTGTGTTTCCTTAGGGCAGAGATGGCCAACTGCCAGGGATGAGCAAAATTTAGGGAATCCATCCACGTATCTCTCACTCTCACAACCACATCCACACACAGCAGTCCCTCTCCAAATAGAAACAAGAAGTTATGTTGCGTCACTTCCAGAAGCCATTTTGACAGGGAATGCAGAGGAAAATGGAGACATGGGGGGTTAATGTGGGTTCCTGGGGCATTTGTGGGGGGTAGAGTGCAGATGTTTTGCACATTTTCATATGTTTGGGGGGACTTTCTGTATGGTTTGGAGGGAAATGATATAAATGCCATGCCTGCTTTTTTAAAAAAATATCGGAGGTTGTGGTGTAGGGTTGGTGGGAGGCTTCAGGGGCCATAATAATGAGACTGAGGGGCTTTATGTGGCCCTCAGACTATACTTTGTCCACCCCTATTTCAGGATTAAGAACTTTCCTTTTTCCAAATCCAGAAGTGACCAGAAGTCACTTCAGATTTTAGAAAAAGGCTCCAGTGGGCCAAAATTAATGGGTACAGAGAGGTGCTCATGGACTGCAGGATGATGGCTGCCCACTCTTGCTGTAACCCAAATTTCATGGCTCAAACATCAGTGACTCCCTTACCTCCACAACCCATGATGCTTGAATGCAAAAGATCACACAAGTATCTTTGAGACCTTGCAGATGGCTTGCTAAACTCATTTCACTGATGTGCATTTTAGCCAGTTCCCACTACCACCAGCAAAGGTAAGAGTCTTTGATAAAACACTGAATTCTCTCTGCTTTATTTCAGGTGCACAATAACACAACATCAGGACAGGCAGTCACCATGGAGCTCTTCCTCACTTTCCAACTGGTCCTGTGCATTTTTGCCTCCACTGACAACCGCAGGAATGATAACGTGGGATCGCCAGCTCTGTCCATTGGTTTCTCTGTTGCCCTGGGTCATCTGCTTGGGGTATGTATCCACATCAACAGTATTGCTTGAGACAAGCTGGAGATACAGGGATATCTTGGATTTGTTGCACATGTGTAACTATGATAGGTTGGTAGGATTAATTGGTATCTGTATCAAGCAGAATAGCGTGTAGCCAGTGCAATACTATGGGCCCTTAGTATCCACTGTGATTTGGTTCCAGGATCCCTGCCCCCTGCCCCCTGTAGATACCAAAATCTGTGGATGCTCAAGTGCCATTATATACAATGGCATAGTGAAATGGTATTACTTATATCAAATGGCAAAATCTAGGTTTACTTTTTGGATTGGGAGGGGGATAGGAAGAATATTTTCAAGCCCTGGATGGTTGAATTCATGGATGAAGAATCCGTGGATACAGAGGACCAACTGTATGAGTTTGTGGTTGAAAATAGGAGAAAATAATTAGGATGCTTTTGTAATTTTTTTAAAAGGAAAACTTACATTTATTGTTTTATGCAATCCATCTTGGGATAGCAAAGGAGACAGACAAAAGAAGATTACTTAAACCTCAGTAGAAGAGCCCCTAAGGCTATGAATTGATGACAGCTAGCATCCATCCTGAGGTGAGAGCTCACGGATTCCCCCTTTCCAGAGAAATGGAGACAAAGGACTAACTAATTTTTCGGAGAAGAGACAGAGGGGTGAGACAAAAAGACAGGCATGCTCTCTAGAGTCCACTCTCTCACTAATAACTTTATACAAGTGTTGATGCCTCTTTGCATCCAACAAGATATTCTATCCAAACTCACCAAAGCCCACTTTTACCTGCTCCACTCTCTCCCCTTGTCAGGATGTAGGTCCTGCTATTCTTGTTAGTTATGTTTGAGTATGTGATTTGTACTACTGGATGCTGGGAGGTGCAGCACAACTAGTGAAAGTTTACTCTTCATGGCCATACATGCACACAAACTGCCATTTCCAGGCTAGTGGAGACCAGGGACAAGGGAGTTTATCACATGGGGACCATAAGTACCTCTGTCCTGATAAAGCAGGTACATATGGCAGCAAGCTGAGGAAGTGTGCAATGCATGAATGATTTTCACACATAGAACACAATAGCATGTTAGAAGCTCATTATTAAAGCAAGAAAGAGGGTAGATTTGTTTTTCACACAGATGCATATAAATCCTGATAACGGTTTGGGAATCACTTTTTTTTTCTGCATGTGCACAAAAGTAGTTGTGTCACCAGAAATCACCCAGAGAAATAAACAATTTTATTTACACAATTTTATTTATAAAAATATACTGAACTATCCCTTACTTGCCAAGAAATGGTGTCCAACCTAAGTAAAAAGAACAAAACATTATCCAAAGAAGTAAGAGAGGTAGAAAAACAGCAAGAAAGGTTGCATCCTTCTCAGCAACCAGTGTCCCTGCCTTCCCTGAGCAGCTGTTCCTTTAAGAGTGCTAGCTAATGGAGAAGGGCAAGGGAGAAGAGACATACACAGAGAGAGAAGCAAGCTTCCCAGAGAAATGCCTTTGCCTCAGCAACTTTTCCTTTAAGACTCCTGACTACTCACCCCAAAGAATCATGGGAAATCTGGCAACAAGTACAGAAACGGGGAGAATCCTGCAAATAGCTTTTGAGGAAGTAGCATGAAACATACCTACAGAAAAGCATTACTCACATTCCTACTCTGCCTTTGAGAGGGCAACTGACTCTAAAGGTAGAGAGCCTTAGGGACAGGGATTTCCTGGTTGAAGAGAGGTACCACAGTCACGGGCAGCCCAGTCATATGCCTCTCTTCCTGTTGGCTCTCATCAGAGGTCCAAGGTCTGTGGGGAAAGAGTAAAGATCTGATGATAGTCCCACATCACATGGAGTGTATGTTTTGGTGTGAGCAAGTGAATAGTGGGTCAATGGGTGCTATTGCTGATTTCCGACAAAGGTTGAATTGTATTCGCCAATACCTTGTACAGATGTGAGAGATGAATAATGAAGAAAGCAGATAGAAAGAAATCAACTCATTTGAGATGTAATACTGGAGAAGAGTGCTGAGGATACCATGAATGGCCAAAAAGACAACAAATGGATTCTTGAACAGATGTGCCTGAACTCTCCTTGGAAGCCAAGATTATTAAATTGAGGCTGTCATACTTTGCTGGGAAAGACAGACAGTAGTATAAAGAGAGGAAGACCACATACCAGATGGCTAGATTCAATAAGGGAAGTCACAGGCCTGAATCTGCTGGACCTAAGCAGAGCAGTGAAGGACAAGGGAGCTTGAAGATGCCTCATTCATGGGGCCACCATGAGTCAAGGTTGATGCAAAGGCAGTTAACAACAACAACAACTCCCTTATCCAAAATGCTTGTGACCAGAAGTGTTTTGGATTTCAGATTATTTATTTATTTATTTATTACTTTGAAATACCTGTATTTGCACATACATACGTAATGAGATATCTTGGAGATGGGATCCAAGTTTAAACACAACATTCATGTCATATTTCATAGATACATTTTACACACACAGGCTGAAATTTGTTTTAGACCATATTTTAAATAATTTTGTGGATGAAACTAAGGGCCTAAGCAGACGGCTTAAAAGGCCATCTTGGGGGCAGGGAAGGGGAGGGGCAGCTGCATGCTCGGTGCCCCCTCCCCCTCCTGAGGTCGTCCTTGGAGCAGCCAGCCCTCCGCATGGCCGGCGCTCCGGGGAGGACCTCCCGCCGCAGCCTTTCCACGTGCTGCGGCGGAAAAGTCAGCGAAAGTGCACCGCAGCCTTTTGCGGCACACTTTCGCTGACTTGTGAAAGGAGCGCTAATTTAGCGCTCCTTTCAGGGTCGGCGAAGGTGCGCCGCAGGATCGAGGCATGGGGTCTGCTTAGCCCCTTAGTTTATACATTGAACTATCAGAAAGCAGAGGTGTCACTATCTCAGCCACACATGAAAAACATTTTGGTTTTTGGAATATTTCTGATTTTGGAATTCTGGATGAGAGAGGCTCAACCTGTATAGACCTTGGGAAAGTTCCTTTTAGGGGCTACCAATTCCAGAATTCACCTGTGCCTGGAAGATTCTGGGAGTAGTAGTAAAAAAAAAAAAAACCCTTCTAAGCAGACTTTCAGTAGTTCATGTAGGTTGTAGTAGTGAGAGGAAACATGGGAGGGGCAATTCTCAGCAAGGTTTAAAGGCTTTCTCTTCAGGATTAAACAGATTTTAGGGGCAGTGTCTTCAAGGGGATCTGCTGTGGTTACTTTTTATGCCTTGTAATAACTATAGCCACCAGGATGCAGTGGCTCAGAAGTTAAGACACTGACTCTGACAATCGCAAGATCACCAGATAGGCAGTTTGAGACCCAAGCACCATGTGACAGAGTAAGCTTCCATCACTAGTCCCAACTTCTGCCAACCTAGAAGTTCGAAAGCATGTAAAAGTGTAAATAGATAAATAGGTACCACTTTGGTGGGATGGTAACAGTGTTCCATGCTGTCATGCTGGCCACATGATCACAGAGTCATCTTTGACAATGCTGGCTCCCTCAGCTTAGTAATGGAGATGAGCACCGCCCCCTACAGTCAAATACAACTTGACAATTTTGTCAAAGCGGAAACCTTTACCTTAATAACTAGAGCAATGTTACCAACTGACCCTAATGGTAATGCTCTTAAACAAAGGAGGAACTGTAACTTTAGGATACTTACCAATTACATGGGCCCATTTCACAATATATCACTATAGCGTTCCTTTCCATGTAGAACCAGTCAGGCTGATAATATGTGTGTTTCTGAAGAATATTTAGAATCAAATCATAGAATCAAAAAGTTCAAGCAGATGGAGCCCCTCCCCCATATATGTACCCCAGTCTCATTCTTGAAACTTTGACCACAACTGTAGTCTTCTGTCCTACTTAACCACTCAAGAAGCCTATAGGGCTCTAACATCTCTGCCACCAAGATATATTGGCTTGACCTCCATGTCTTTCCATCCAACTCGATGGTGCCACTACTCTCGAATGTGACAGTCCTACTGCTTTCTGTCTTGCTGTTCCCACATGTGACAGGCTTTATCCTATTGGGATTCCCTATTTTAAGAATATGTGAGACAAAAAATATCTCATATCCTTCAAATGTCCTGATTTGGCAGGGATAGTCAGGATTGATCCTATGTCATCCTACCTTTTCAGCTGTCCTAGTTTCACTTTCCTTTTTCTAGATTTCCCCCTTTGTCCTCTGATCATTTCACCTAGTGTAAACTGAGTTCAAAATGCAAAAGTAGTTTAGACACAGTTAACTCAGCAGGAGACAAAGGAGAGGAGAGGGTGGAGTCTTGCTCTTCCCAGTAGGCTCAAGCAAAACCAATCTGTTTCAGCCTCTTCTAGCTTATTATGTGCTTCCTTTTGCCAGTTTAGCCACACTTGTTCCAGTTTTCATCTGTGATATTTTGGAGGGTATCATATCTTCCTCTGCAAATGGAAGACAGAGGCTTTAATGTCCATGCCAGTGAAACGACAAGAAACCTTCCATAGGCCCACAGTATCTTCATCTTTCCACTGTTTCAAACTTTTTGTGCCAGACTATCTTTGTTCTTTCATTATGTAAAAGTATTTCATATTTAAAGTATTTCACAGTATTTTATACTGTGAGTGAAACCTAGATATGCAGGGATAGCTGTTAACGCAACCTTAATTTTACAAAACCCATGATACAATATGAGGGAGGGAGGTGAGCAAAAGAGGAAATCTCTAAAATGCCAGCACTAGGGACCACATTGTAAACATACGATGGCTAATGGAGTGCACCAAATAATTCCAAAAAAGAATTTGATTGTATAGCTCATGAAAAATTATGGAATGGACTCAAAGATATGGGGGTGCCACTATATCTGCTAGTACTAATGCAGAATCTGTACCAAGGAAAATAGGCCACTGTCAGAACAAAATTCAGGGAAACAGAGTGGTTCCCAATAGGCAAAGGGGACAGGCAAGGCTGCATCCTATCACCCTACTTGTTTAACTTATGTGCTGAAAACATCATAAGAAAGGCAGAATTAGAATCAGAAAAAGCAGGCGTTAAAATAGGAGGAAGCAACATTAACAGCCTAAGATATGCGGATGACAAGATAACATTAGCAGAAGACATTCAGGAATTGGAACAGTTAATAAGAAAGGTCAAAGATGAAAGTGCAAAGGCACACCTGTTGCTGAACATAAAGAAAACAAAAATAATGACCACAGAAGAAATACACAAATTCAATCTAGACAATAAAGAAATTGAAATAGTGAAAAAAATCCCATATCTAGGATCAAACATTGACCAGAATGGAGACTTTAGTAAAGAAATAAGAAGACTAGGAATGGGAAGGGCAGCTATGAAAGAACTGGAAAAGATACCGAAGAGCAAAGACATTAAAGACTGAGCACTAAAGTCAGAATCATTCAGGCCATTGTATTCCCAATTACCATGTACGGATGCAAGAGCTGGACAGTGAAGGAAGCAGACAGAAAGAAAATCAACTCATTTGAAATGTGGTGCTGGAGAAGAGTAATTAGGATACTATAGACAGCCAAGAAGACAAACAAATGGGTTCTTGAACAGATCAGACCAGGGCTCTCCTTGGAAGCAAAGATGATCAAGTCTTTTACAGGAAAAGAAAAACAAAGTGCTCCTGCTAACTTCACTAGAACAGCTAAGGTCTAGGTGTCTAAATAGGTGTCTGTAGCTATATTTAGTTGTCTTCTGATATAGAGTATTGTTTCTATGTCTATTTAACTACATTATTTAGATACCTAGACCTTAGTTGTTCTAGTGCAGTTAGCAGGGGCACAGTGTTTTTCTTTTCCAATATTCATAGGTTTGCCATGCAGCCTTACTGAAATGATTTGGTCTGATTTTGCATTATATCCACTGACTGCTTTTGCCACATCTTTTCTTAGTATGAAAGCCACCCCATTTCCTCTTGTCTTTTCATTCCCTAAGTAGAGCACTGTGTGGTTGTCGGATTCAAAGTGGCCCGTTCCTGACCGTTTAAACTCACTTACCCGAAGTACTGCTATGTTCATGCATTGCATTTCCATTTTTACTATATCTAGCTTCTCTTGGCTCATGGTCCTCACATTCCACATCCCTATCTTATGTGAAATGCTGCTTTGGATGCTACTTACCTCCCTAGGGGTGTCTGCTATTTGTCTTGTCATCTTTCTTATGCCCTTGGCTAATCTTGCAAATGTAATATCCCTTTATCTTTCCCTCCTTCCCTTTCTGTTAATGCTCTGATCCTGCCTGTGTCTCATTCGGGATGTCTCATCATAGGGTTTACTAGGTGATGAGGTTACACAAGGAAGGCCACCTACACCTCCCTGTGTGCAGTGCCAACCAATGTTAGCTATCGTGTCACAATTCACTCCTGTCCTGAAGAAAGAGAGAAAGACCACAAACCAGATGGATCGACTCGATCAGGGGGAAAGGCTTGCCAGATCTGGGCAAGGCAGTGGAAGATAGAGCTTCTTGGAGATGTCTCATCCACAGGGTCACCATGAGTTGGAATCGACTTGAGGGCAGCTAACAACAACAACAAAGGAGGTACTGAATACCTCCTTTGACAATGGGTCAAAACATATATACACTGATGCATACCCTGCAATTGCCCCATTTTAGTAGGCACAGTCCCAGTTAATCCTTTATTGTTCCACTTTTTCAGTTTCTTTAAAAAGCCCCAGTTTTGATCTCCTCCTCCCACTCCCCCCTTCATCTTTGGCTTACTTCAGTTGCTGCAAACTGAGTTCAAAGTACAGAATTGTACTTTGCACTCACTTCACATGAGAGGGAAGAGTGGAGAGAAAGAGGCAGAATCATGCCCTTCCCAGTCATCTCGGGCAAAAGTCAACTACTGCAGTCTCTCCTAGCTTGTCTGTTCTTCCTTATTAATGACTTTTGCTTTCTTGATCATATCCTCATGCTACTTGACCACACATGTCCCAGTTTTCATATGTGAAATGCTGAAAGCATGTACCAGAGTATATAATGAACAAGAATAAGAATAAATGCATCTCCTTTCCCTTCCCTAGATCTACTATACTGGCTGCTCCATGAACCCTGCCAGGTCTTTTGGTCCTGCTGTTGTTGTGGGTGACTTTGAAAATCAGTGGGTAAGTAACACTGCAGACAGTTTGTTCCTCTAATTTATCCTCTAATGCAAAGGTGAGGAAACTAAACCTCCCATATGTTGTTACATTTTAACTCTCTCAAAGTCTAGGCATAATGGCAAGTGGTAAAGGATTATGGGAGTTTTCATTCAGCCATATCTGGGTTGCACATTCTCCACCGTTGTGAAATCTATTATAATTTAGAATGTCCTCATCCTCAAACAAGAGAACTTCCCCCTCCTTCCCCCCATACACAATATTACCTATTGTTGAAAGTTCTCCCCCCACTTGTATTCCATGTCCATTTAACAGTAGTCTGTCCTGAACTGGTTTAAAAGCAGAATACATGTGTACCTCTGTTGACAAAGTAGATGTGTTCCTGGTCATGAGTTCTTTGACAGAAAATTGGGTACCAGAGGCAGAAATAGCATGGAAAGAATAGGGATAGGTTACTACACCACAAAACAGAAGAGTAGTTCAACATGTTTCAGCAAGCTTTTTATTCAGAACTAACAATATGCACATGCAAAATATGAGCCATCCCAAGAATGTCCATCCTGGTCTGTCAGCAACCTGGGACTCTTTCACATTGCACAGTTATAGTGCTATGGTTCCACTTTAACGGCCATGGCTGCATCCTGTGGAATCATGGGAAGTGGTTTGAGCACTGTACAAAGAGTCTGGGAGACAAGTTCCTGCTCAAACATGGAAACCCATTAGGTGACCTTGAGCAAGTCACAGTCTCAGCCTCAGAGGAAGACAATGGCAAGCCCCCTGTGAAGAAAAACCTTTGATAGGTTTGCCTTAAGATTACCATGAGTAGGAAATCACTTGAAGGCACACAACAACAACAATAACGGCACCAGAGGAGCTTTCTGACTGAGGATTCTTTTTTAAAAAAATATTTATTTTAATTTATTTCCATTCTTTTTTAAAAATAATAATACATTCATCAAATCTCCATTTACCCCAACAACTATATTATACATAACATTTAACTTTACTACATACATATTTTATAACTATCTTATGCATACCATCTAACTTAACATTACTAGATATATACATCTTTAATTATTCCTCTACCTAACATAGACAAATTTATTTGATCCATCTTTCCAACTCTCTCTTCATGTTTTTGCAACTTTGATTATAATTATTTTCAAATAAGTCTCCATTTCTTTTCACTATCCATATCCCCAGATATTTAATTTTATTTCTAATTATATTTCCCAAGATCTTACTTAATTCCTCTTCTTCCTTTTTTGTAAATTTTTGACCAATATAGATGTTTTTATTTATTTTAAATCCAGCTAGATCCCCAAATTCTTTAATAACTTTGTTTAATTCTTCAATGCTCTTTACTGGATCCTCCAAAAATATAACTAAGGGGCCATGCAGATGGGCAGCTCTGGGCTGCTCCTGCTTGCAGCAGATCAGGGCTGCACCAACTCCATGTCATGGCCCCGATCCTTCCTTTTGCTGCCCCTAAAAGAGCGGCAATGCTACCCTAAGAGCCAGTGACATGCCTCTTCTGCGCCCTTTTGGTGCAGCATGTCTGCACACTGTGCTGGGAGGGCATCCTGATGCCACGCGCCATGCAAACAGTGCACAGCATAGGACACCATCAGGGTGGGGTTTGGGCGGCCAGCATGCAGCTGCCCTGCCTCAACTCCACCCCCAGGATGGCCCTTTAGGCTAGTCTGCAATGCCCCTAAATCATCGACATATGCCTTTAATTTGTAGCTTTGATTTCCTATCCTTAGTCCTTGTATATTTGGGTTATCTCTTACATTGTTATTTAAGATCTCTAGCACTAATATAAACAGTAAAGGGGAAAGAGGACATCCTTGTCTAGTTCCTTTTTCTATTCTGATTTCTTTTGTTTTCCCCCCATTTACTATTATTTGAGCTGTTTGGTCTTCATAAATCTGTTCTATCCACTTTACAAAGCTTTCTCCCATATTCATCTTTTTTAACAATTTTATCATAAACCACCAATTTACCTTATCAAATGCTTTTTCAGCATCTAAGAAGATTAGTGCAGCTTTTTTCTCACTATGATATTCATAATATTCAATGATATCCAAAATTGTTCTGTAATTATCTTTCATATACCTCTCTGGCAAAAAGCCACTTTAATCTGTATATATTATCTTCTTCAAAATCTTAAGCTTTCTGCCAGTATAGATTTCAGTATTTTTTAATCATTGTTTAACAGTTCTATTAGTCTGAAATTGGTTGGCTTATTATTTTCTTTTCCTTCTTTTGGTATCAATGAGATATTAGCGCAATTCCACAATTTTGGCTTTTCTCCTATTAAGATGCTATTAAATACTTTCTTTAAAGGTTGTAATATTTCATCTCCTAATTCCTTATAGTAAATTGCTGATAATCCATCTGGTCCAGGTGGTTTTTTTATTATAATTTTTGCTATCTCTTCTGTTGTTATTGGCATGTTTAATTCTTTTTGTTGTTCCGTTGTTAACTCTATTATCCTCTGCTTTTCTAAATAGTTGTCCATGTTGTTTTGAAATCTTTTACCTTTATTCTCTTCCTTGTATAATTTTCTATAATATTCAAAGAACATGTTTTTTATCGAAAGCTGATATTTATATACATCACCTTCATATTTAATTTCTGCTTTTAGTCTTTTATCTTTCTCTTTTCTCAGTTTATGTGCTAACCATTTTCCTGTTTTATTCACTTCCTCAAAATATTTTTGTCTACAACATTTAAGCTTTTTCTCTATTTCTCATTATTTCTATAATAAGGTCCTTTTGTAATAATCCAATTTCTCTTTTAATTTTTTTATTAGTTGGTTCTTTTCTAAATTCTTTTTCTTTCTCTTAATCTCTTTTATCACCTTTTTCATTTTCTGTTCTCTTTTTCTCCTCTATTCCTAATTGTATCAAACTTCCTCTTATTACCACTTTACTTGTATCTCATAAGAGTCCTGGTGAGATTTCAGTTTTATCATTTTCTTTAAGGAACCAATTTAAATCTTTTTTTATTAAAAAAATTCTACATTTTTTCCATTTCTCAATAGCTCTTTATTTAGTTTCCAATATAATTCTTTCATTTTTTCTGTTAGTGTCATTAGCATCGGATTATGGTCTGAGACCATCTTAGGCAAAATATCTATTTCTTTTACTCTAGGTAATAATATATTGGATATCATAAACATGTTTATTCTAGACATCGTCTTATTTCTATCTGAATAAAATGTGTATCCCTTCTCTTCCCCATATTTTTGTCTCCATACATCTTCTATATTACAATTCTCCATCATTTCAAATACTATTTGTGGCAATTTTCCTCATTCCCCCCCAACACACATTTTTTCCTTCTTGTAATGCTCTATCCAACGATGGATGCATTACTCCATTCCAATCTCCTAGTATCAATATCATGTCTGATTGTTGTTCTAGGATTTTTCGTTATAGCTCCTTATAAAATCCTTCTTTGTTTTCTAGAGGAGCGTAAATCCCAATCAGTAACAGATGTAAGTCTCTTAAATTAATTTCTAAACCCACATAAGATCCATTTTCATCTACACACAATTCTTTACTCTGTATGTTTTTGCTAACATATACTGCTACTCCTCTTTTCCTTTTGTCAATTGTTGATGCATATAACATGCCCAACTTAGGGTTCCTGAGATATTTCAGATCTTTTTTATTTATATGTGTTTCCTATAAACAGATTATATCTACTTTTTGTCTCTCTATGTAATGATATACATGTTTCCTTTTTGATCCAGAATTCATTCCTTTGACATTCCAAGTCATAATCTTTATTACCATTTTAAGGAGTCTCCAGTTCAGCAACTTAAAATAATACACAAATTAAAGTAAGACACAAATTCAAATAATACTCAAGCTATTACAGAAGAGGTGCCTTTTCAAATCAGCTTTAATCCTCACTTATATATTTCTCTACATCTAATTCTACACTTTCCTCTAATAACTGATCTTTTTCTATCAATAACTCTTCTTCTGATTCTCCTCTTTCTTCTGTATTTTCCTCCTCTCTATATTCCTTTTTCCCTTTCATATTTCTTCCTCGTCTTTTTTAAATTCGCTTTCTTTATCTTTACTGATTTTCTCATATATCTCCCTTGCCTTTTGTAATGTGGTCCTTCTATATCTTCTCTGCTTATAATTAAATGGAATCCCTTCTATTTTCACCCATTTATATTCCACCTTCTCCTTGTTAATAATTTTTTCAGAAATCTGTATTTTTGTCTCTTTTTAAGTATGCTTCCTAGAATATCCTTATAAATACCTACTTCTTTTCCTTCTATCAATAATTTCTCATTATAATTTTTTGTATTATCAAATCCTTTATTCTTACCCAAACTAGATACAGCACTATATCCCAACACAATTTTCGCTCTCTAGCTGCAATTAAATTTATCCTAAATATTTTTATCTATTTCTGCTTCTAATACATCTTCTTCTAATTCTAAATATTTCACCAAAGGTGGAATTATTAAATTATATACTACATTTGCTTTTTCTATCACACCTCTTATTTTTATACATTTCTCTCTATATTTTAAATCCAAACATGTGATGTGTTGTCCTTCCTAATCTTGCACTTCTATCATTCCCTTAGATTTCTTTTCTAATTCCTGTGTTTTGGCTTTTAAATCCTTTACTTCTTTTTTGACTTGTATTACTTTATTTGACATTCTCTCCATTTTCTCT
Source organism: Phrynosoma blainvillii (assembly GCA_026167975.1). Taxonomy (NCBI): domain Eukaryota; kingdom Metazoa; phylum Chordata; class Lepidosauria; order Squamata; family Phrynosomatidae; genus Phrynosoma; species Phrynosoma blainvillii. The sequence continues at coordinate 202,028,126 of JANUYF010000002.1, read as the reverse complement.
CCAAGTTTATCTATTTCTTTCTTCACATCTGCTTTTATCTCTGCTCTAGTGTCTTTCAGAGCTTGTCTCATTTCTGCTTTGAATTTTTTAAATTCTTCCAGTAGTTGTCCTATTTGTGATGACAATGCTATTGGTTTCTCCACCAATTCCAGTGAAGATCTTCTTTGTGTAAAAGTCAGTATTTGAATTTGGGCTTCAGCTCCTTTTCTTAATGTCATCTTACTCATCTTTTTTCTTGTTTTTATATCTCTGTCTATAATTTCTACTTGTCTTTATATCTTTATCTTGTGTTTTATCATTCTTTCAGTCTTGAGCTCTTATATTATCTTATATTCTTATCTCTCGTTTCTTCTTTATTTTTGTCTTTATTCTGTCTTTATCTTTGTCTTGTCTTCCTCTTTATTTCTTTTGTTTCTTGTCTTACAATCTTTATCTTTCTTTTTATACTCTTTTATTCTCTTGTCTGTATCTTTATTTTTATCTTTCTGTCTTTGTCTCTGTATATCTTCTCTTTTATCCTTTATCCTTTATCTTTATCCTTATTACTTTGTCTTGTATATCTTTCATCTTTCAGTCTTATATTAGCTCTATGTTCTCTTTGTGTTCTTATCTTTCTCTTCCCATTTGTTTTTGTCTTTATCTTTCTCTTCCTATTATATTTTTTTCTTTGTTTTCTTTATTTCCATTCTCTTAATTTTTATTTATTTATTTATTTATTTTTCCTCTTCCTTCGCTTTCATTTCAGTTCAGTTCAACTCCAATCTCGTCCTTCACTTTCACTCTTTTCTCCCCCTTTCCAAGCTTTGATTCTCTGTTCTTTCCCCCCACACACTTCTGTCTCCTTTTATGTCTCACTTCCTTCTCTTTCTTTTACTCTTTCTTTTAATGCTCTAAATTCTTCAAGCTTTAAACTTCTTCTCAAAATAGACTTGCTTTTTCTTTTCTTTCCTTTCCAATCTCTTTATTTTCTATTAGTCCTCCACTTTACTCTTAATCCACAGTGTCTGTTTGGAACGTTGGGCATCTCTTAGTCTCCGTGTAACTCAGCACTTCCCCCCTTTTCCTCTCTCTCTCTCTTTTTTTTACGGTTATCATTTAGCAGTCTTTAATTATTTAGGTAGCAACTTTCTTACCAAATCTTCCCTTAGCTCACCTTCAATAGATCTTCCTTTCCTTTCTTCTGATGGTCTGAGGTATTTAAAAAGGTTGGAGGACACCGCTTTTTAATCCTCAAGCCTCAAACCATGGCTTGAGAAACAGCTGTGCAGAAACAGTGGCTCCCAGCTTCCCTGACTGAGGATTCTAAAGGCCTCTCCCTAAACTGCAAATCCCAGGATTCCATAGGGGGCAGCTGTGACAGTTAAAGGGGAATCAAAGTGCTATACCTGTGTAGTGTGAAAAGACCCTAATCTCTTACACTTTACATTTTCCTCCCTCAGATCTTCTGGCTGGGCCCAATGGCTGGAGCAGTGGTGGCTTCCTTGCTCTACAACTATGCCCTCTTCCCCCATTCAAAAACCCTCTCAGAGAGGCTAGCCATCTTCAAAGGCTACGAACCAGAGGAAGACTGGGAGGATCGGGAAGTCCGCCGGAGGCAATCAATGGAGCTGCATTCCCCACAGACCCTGCCTCGGGGGGTTATGGAGAAAGTCTAGACCAATACCAATAGTCAATGCCATGTTTCCTGGCCTTTTACCCCCAAGTTAAACATGTATTCATATGTGCTGCAAAAGGCTAGTACAGGGGTAGGCAACCTTTCCCCTTTAAGGGCTGAGGGACTTCAGCTCCCAGAAGCCTCACCCATGTTGGCCAATAGTCCCATGTTGGTCAATAGCTCCTGGGATTCTGGGAGCTGAAGTCCCTCGGCCCTTAAAGGGGAAAGGTTGCTTACCCCTGGCCTAGTACATCTCAAACTTGGCAATAGCTTGTCTATTTGTAACAAGCACCCTTGGAGCCTCACTTTTAGCTCAAGTTATAAAAAGATGGTCCTTTGGTTCTGAAACATTCCACTCCTCTTCAGAGCTTGAAGTTTTCAATTTTATAGGTCACAGAGCAACATCTTTTGCATCCCTATGAATGAGTTTAGCAAACATTTTCTTTCCTGGGTTCACTGTCCTATTACTTAAATTTCCCCTGAATTTGCCCCAAAGGGCAAATGATATAATCACAAATTCTATCTGTGTAATGCAGACACTGAGCATTTCCCTTAAGAAAACAACATGCACAACCTTATGAGATCTAATATTGTCATCCAGAATAAAGGAAAATCCAAAGAATCCAAAGAAACACAAACATTTTGCCCCATGTCCTCTAAAGAAGTAAGTCCCACTTCATTCATCCCAAAATAAATACTAGGAACTAAACATCATGGAACAAAATGTGGCTTCAATAAAGTTACACGGGATTGCATTGCTAGACTCTCAGACTTAGGGGAAGAAATTTTGCGTTCCCACTCTGAACACAGTGGGTCTCTTTTTGTACATGTGTTTCTTTTTCTTCAAATGTATGTATGTCTGTTAAGCTATAGCCTACTGATGCACAAGCAGCATGTATGGCTAAACCATAAACGGGATAAGCTGATATTTACTAAACAAAGTCTTACTTCATGTTTGAAAATCGTGTCTGTATATAATTCAGAGTTTTCCTTTGCATCACAAAGTTGTCTCCTTGGCTTTCTTAAGCCTTCACCGATGAACTCAAATGGTGGTTTGGCATATTTTTGCAGAGAGAGAAAGGAGCCACCTGCCCTGGCTAAGCAATACACTTAGCCCCCTTTATCTAGCTGCAGGTTTATTTTAAAATCTACCTGTATGCATGCATTGAATGGCATAACTGTCAGGCCTAAGATTTCTAATCTAGTACAAATGATCATCAGTAATGAGAGTTGTTTCCACAGTATGCAGTAGATAGCTCTGTTGCTTTGGGAAATTTTTCAGAATAATTGGGTAGGGGGATACATGGGGTTTTTTTAGCCTGGGTAGGCATACCTGTAAATGTGTGTATATTGGCTTTTAAAATGTGTTGACAAAAGTGACCTGCTTGTATCTTTCAGGTAGCCTATTTTGAACACATGTGATCTATACTCTGATAATTTTATGCACTTTTCATATTATTGTCTTAATCCTATCCTATTTTTCCTTTTAAAAAATCTTATGGGTCATATGCACCCCACCTTCCCTGGCTACTGAGTGCAAAGTTCAACTTCTGACAATAATAAAGATGTTGGAGTGTATCAGTACAGTACTTGTCAAATAAACTTGAAGTCGGAATGCATTAAACTGAAAGAGTTCCCTGATGATACTGTATTTCCATGTTTTTTGTTACTGGTACCTTTTGCACACTCATTAATTGGTCAAAATTCAGGTGATGTTCCTTCTAAGCTACTGCATTCCTGCATAGTCACTGCCACCATAGTTACTACATAGTTACTACCACTATCCTTTGCTCCACAAACTGCTTAGTTTCTTGAAAGTGCTTCCAGTGGCATTAACAGTAGCAGCTTTCCCTCATAAACCAATGAAGCACTGTTGTATTACCAAAGGTGGAGGTGCATTCTTCTGACACAATTGGTAACAGCATTCACTCTTCCTTTTCTTAATTACTTACTTGCTCCTTATTCTATCACATTGACTGTTGGCCTCCCTCTTACTCACATTCTGTTGTGTGAACCTCTCAAAGAATGTCCAGGTCAATTTCACTTTAACACAGCAATTGTTGCTCCAGAGTTGCTGAAGGTAGGTGGAGGAAGCCATGTGAGTTTCCCTACAGGATGACCTCTGTTGTGACATTCACTTTTTATGAGGACTGGCCCTACCTTTAGGCAGAGTTAGATGGTAGCCTCAAGTGACAGATGCCAGAAGGGCAGCTCTGGTGGCATGCTCCCAGCCATTCTTCTTCAACTTCCCAACTACTCTTTCACTACTAAGGGACAGAGCTGAATATGTGATATAGTATGTCACGGGATCACTTAACAACCCTATTGCCTTAACTAACCTAACTAACCTAACAAATACTGGGGGGGGGGGGAAATTGGGGCAGGGGGAAGCTGTTTTGTGATATATGATACTGTGCTATGTTATGCTGTGCTGTGCTATGTTGTGCTGTGGGTCAGGGATGCCATCTTGTCTAGAGTTTGAGTCAACCAAAAGTCTTGAACCCATCTTGATTCCTACATATCTTTCTCCCAGCAAGCAGGATAACTCGGGAAAGGGGGAGGATGGTATAGAACTGTTATATTTAGAATCATTGTTGAAGATATTCATTGATGTGATACAGAGATGGCCCACCTTCCACCACCACCACCCTGCACACACAGAGATACTACCATTGTGTAAGGAATTAACTATGCTAGCTCCAGGACTGAATTCAGAGGCATAGCCATGTTAGTCTGGAATTGTTGTTGTTAACTGCCCCCAGTCAACCTCGACTCATGGCAACCATGTGGATGAGACACCTCCAAGACCCTCTGTCTTCTATTGTTCTGTTTAAGTCTTGTACATTCATACTCATGACCTCCCTAATTGAATCTATCCATCTGGTGTGCAGACTTCCTCTCTTTCTACTACTCTTCCCATTTTTCCTAGCATTATTGTCTTTTCCAATGAGTCATGCCTTGTCGTGATGTGGCCAAAGCACAACAGTCTCAGTTTTATCATCTTGGCTTCTAGGGATATTTCAGGCTTGATCTGTTGTTCAAGCACCCATTTGCTTGTCCATGGTATCCTCAGCACTCTTCTTCAGCACTACATCTCAAACAATCTTCTTTATATTTTCTTTTTTCACTATCCAGCTCTCACAACCATACATAGTGATGGGTAATAACATGGCTTGGATGATTCTAACTTCAGTGCTCAGATGTATACCTTTGCTTTTTAAGATCTTATCCACTTCTTTCATAGCTGCCCTTCCCTAGTCGTTGTCTTATATCTTGGCTGCAGTCTCCATTCTGATCAATGTTTGATCAAAGATATGAAAAATCTTTAACTATTTTGATTTTCTCATTGTCTCATTATAGGTTGGATTTATGTAGGTTCTCCATGGTCATTATTTTTGTTTACTTTATGCTCAGCAGCAAGCCTGCCTTTGCACTTTCTTCCTTGAACTTCCTTAGTAATTGTCCCAAGTCTATGACGTTTTCCTCTAGTAATATGGTGTCGTCTGCATCAGTGGCATCACTAGGGGTGAGATGGAGGTGCAAAGTGCACCAGGTGACACCATAACAGGGGGTGATACCACTGCTCCCCAAACATCTACCTTTTGACATAAATGGGCTGTGGCATTCATCTGCTTCCCTTTAAAATGCTTTAAGAGATGGTGGGAGTGGGGTCAATCTCAGTGGGAGGAGAAAGGGGAGGTCCCAGAATTTTTTAAAATTAAAAACTTAAAAAATAAGTTTCTGTTTAAAAACATCACATTTTAACCAACTCTTCACAATGTATATGTAAATACATTTAGGTTGTGCATATGGTATTGTAATTTGAAAGTATAATTTTAATTTTGCTAGTTGTTTATGTCACAACTATTAGCATGACATTCAGTGGTATATGGGAATTATGAGTGATGAGTAACAATAGTGCAAAAAAGCATTACTAAGGATTCTGTATGGTGTGAAATGGGAGGAGGATGTCAATAAGGGGGGATGACACCATAAGTTTTTGCACTGCTTGACACTGACCCTAGAGACGCCATTGATCTGCATGTCTTAGATTGTTAATGTTCCTTCCTCCTATCTTCACTCCTTCTTCAAAGTCTAAACTTGCTCTTCATATGATGTTTTCTATGTACAAGTTGAAAAAGTGGGATGATAAAATGCAGCCTTCTTTGACCCCTTTGTCAATTGGGAACTATTCTGTTTTTCCATATTCTGTTCTATCAATAGCCTCATGTCCTAAATACAGATTTCTCATCAGGACTGTCAGATGCAGTAGGACTCCCATGTCTTTGAGAGCATTCCATAGCTTTTTGTGATCTATGCAATTAAAGACTTTGCTATTGTCTATAGAACATATGCTGATTTTCTTCTGTAATTCCTTCGTGTGCTCCATTAGCCATAATATGTTTGCAATGTGATCACTAGTGTCTCTGCCTTGCCTGAAAACCACTTGTACTTCTGCAATTTCTCTCTTCATATGAGGATGCAAACTGTGTTTTGGAATTTTAAGCATAATTTTGCTTGTGTGGGAAATTAACACTATCATCCTATAGCTGCTGCAGTCTTTTGTGTCTCCTTTTTTGTGGATTGGGGTGTATGTTGATCATTTCCAGTCTGTTGCCCAGAGTTTTGTTTTCCATAGTTGTTGGCATATTTTAGTTAACACTAGAGTTGATTCTGAATGTGTGAATTGTAGCAGTTCAATTGGAATTCCATCTATTCTTGGTGATTTATTCTTCCCAAATTCTCTTATTTTGGCTTCCACCTCACTTTCTAGAATCTGGGGTTCATCTTTGTATGATTCTTCATTCCATGTATCTTTCCCCCCCCCCCATCTCTTTTCTATATTTCTTCTATGTATTGTATCCATCCTCTTTTTATTTCTGGCATTTATTTATAGTCTAGAATATTCATATACAAGGGGATCTTGTAGCATCTTTGAGACTAACTGAGCAAAAGAAGTCATTGGAAAAAGTAGACCAAATCTACAAAAGTGTATGCTACAACCTCTTTCACTCAGTTAATTTTAAAGGTACTACAAGATCTCGTTACATAGCTTCAGGACTGATTGTTGCTGAAGACTGGGAGAAGGAACAGTTAGAAAATACGAAGTTTAGGTTCTTACAGGTCTTAGATGATCTGCAACATACCCCTGACAAACCTAATTCCACTGACAGCACATCTACCTGCAGAGCTTTCTGGGCAAACACTAGTGGAATAAGGGGAAGGCCTTCAGACCAAGCAACACACCTCATAACCAATTATTTTCCTCCTTGTGTGCCCCAAGAGCAGTTACTAGATTGCATTTTACTTGCAAAAATATTTTATTGGAATTGCTATAGAAAATAACATTATGTGATTATTATTTTTTTAAAAGTAATACTCTGAAAATCAAATTGTAAAAAGGTAGTTGAAATGTAAATTTGGGTATTCTGGGGGGAGGAAATCAAAATTTTGATTCTTTTTTTATTTCTTACATTATGGCAACACAAAGAAAAGTAAATATCAGAAAGATATAAAAACATCACTAATCCTTTGACATATATTTTTGTCTAAAATAGTAACACATCCTATTTTTAGACCTGAAGCAGAGATTATTACCTCATTGTGCAAGTCAGATATAAATACCCTTTTTGCTTTGGAAAGAAGTTTAATCAGGACAGCAACATTGAAAAAGAAGATTACATTTTCCTTCTCTTCATGCTGGCATTCCAGTTCAATTTCATCCCTCCCACTCATATATTGCAGCTTTTTATGTTCTGCGGTAGGATGGGACTTTTGCAGAAATGACACAAAAATAAACCTACAGTGTAATCCTTCTATGACATATGAATTATTATCTTTTAAAACAGGGGTAGGCAACCTTTTTGAGCTGGGGGCCGGGTTGCTGTCCCTCAGACAACTGGGGGGCCGAAGTACCAAAAATAAATAAATAAATAAATAAATATAAAAATTAAAAATTAAAAAAAGTTAAAAATATGCATGCACACTCTCTCAGCCCCAGAAAAGCCATGGCAAAACCCCTGTGGAGATTTTGCCAAGAAAACCCCAAGAACCAGTAATAACAACAATAATCAATATCATCATGGCGGGGGGTGGGGGGCGGGGGGGGCGGCGGCGGCGGCAGGACCAGCCTGGGGCCGGTCCAAAGGCCTTGGGCGGCCGCATCTGGCCCCCGGGCCTTAGGTTGCCTACCCCTGTTTTAAAACATAATCTATGTCTTTGTCCCAGACTACTTAATATAAGGGAAACAAATGTATAACCCCATGTCACTTGGTTGGTCTTTAATTATGGAGGACAATGAAACTTGAAACCTGTTGCTAGACCAGCATAGAATAGATATATTTGATACACAGGATTTTAGGATTTACATTACGTCCTGACTTACTGTTCAGCAATTAAGTCAATGGATCTAATAGAAGTAGGAGTTAGGCCTGAAATTTAGTGGTCTTTGAAGACTAGAACAGTGCCACCCAAAGTAGTTGCCAGTCCCTGAGCCATTGGCTTCCAGTCGATGTAAAGCTTCCATGAAAGTAGGGCTCTGTCTGCATGGGCCATGTAAAATGTCCTCTCCCTGTGATCAATGCTGGGCACCTCATTCTGTCCTCAGAGTGAGCAATTCGCTGTGGTAGCATCCGCAACAGGTGGCACAGTGGAACATGCATGCGAACAGTCAGCTGGCATCACAATTGAGTCCCCAGGAAATGGGGGGAGGTCATGACAGTTCCGGGACCAGGATACTTTGGGCTGCTGCTGGAAAATTCTATCCCATGCAGACACCACCAAGGAAATGGTTGTAGGAAATTGTCACAAATGTGATACTGATCCCTTGCACATGGTTGGGGGGGGGGGGGGGAAGGGTCACTTCCCTACTCAGATAGCATGAGAAGCACTGGTGTGGTGTATTTTTCATATACAGTACATACATAGGTAATATCTTTCCTATTGTTTAAAAAAGCAAAACCATAAAGCAAGATCATAGACTGGGGTTATACAGCATACTATATCTCCAGTGGCAGATTAATGCATTATGCAAACCTTGTGTTGAAGGGCAACGTTGTACCACTGAATATGCAACCCAATGTGTATCCACTTGTGCAACTCTGCTTCTGCAACCTTAAACTGAATCTGTGTGCTCCACATTGGATAAAAATACCCAACTGCTTCTCTAAGTGCACTCATGTATGTATGGCACACTAATAGGATTCTGGCCAATAAAAGGCTGTGTGTATGTATGCTTGTATGTATGTGGACATACAGAGCAATCATGGTATAGTGCTTTGAGCATTGGACTACGTCTCTGGAGATCAGGGTTCGATGCCCCGCTTAGCCATGGAAACCCACTGTGTGACCTTAGGCAAGTCAAACACTCTCAGCCCAGAAAACCCTGTGATAGGTTTGCCTTAGAGTTTCCAGAAGTCAGAAACAGCTTGAAGGCACACAACAACAACAACAATGTATACATATGTACAATATATATATGGACAGAGATTATACATGTGTATGGAGTGTTTGTGTGGTTGCACACAAAGGCACACTTCAGCACTGCTGTGTGAAAAAACAAAATGATGTCCTATCTGATGGACAGAGTTATTGTAGCCCATGACCTAAGGCAGTTCAAAAGACAGTTAAAAGGAACAGATAGCTGGTCCTCTTTTTAATTTCCAGGAATCACCCCTTTTCCTTTGATGCAAGTAGGTAGAATCATTTACAGTCACCAATGCAGGTGAACACAGGTTAAAATGACTAATTAAACCTTGCAGCGATGAAGCAGTTGTGTGGCAAGACTCCACCTGTTTCTGTGAGCAGAGGAAGCTTTGACACTGAAAATCCTAGCCAGCCTTGGATTTAAGAGCACTGTGCAAAGTTTTTTCTTAATGGACCCATGCAACATGAGTGTCTGCTTGTGGCCAAAAGCAAAACCAGTCATACAGGCAGTACTGAAACCTGAGTTGCAGCATGAACAAATGCTCTTTGTGGGTGATATGATGGAATGATAACATGCCCTCTGTTGCCAGCTTCTCCTTGACCTTGAGTAAGTGACAGGTGGCCAGCTCCTTTTAAGTCATTTTATCATCAAATTGTATGGTAATTCATGTACTGAGATGAGGGTGGGGGGCTCATCCCAAAGTGATGAAGGGAGAAATACCCCTGCTTTGTCCACAAAATAGAAATTAGAGGTTAGGATTGTTAGGATTGGGATGCAATGGCTGTATGACATTACCATGGCACTGCAAGTTGACCCAGTCCATCTTTCGGATGTGACAAAATGCTGTGTGGGGATGAGGGTGATATATCTACTATTGATAGACAACAAATAACAGCCTCATGCAAAGACTGTTCGCTGGTCCACAGTTGTACAGAAAAAGAAGAGTGTGAGAAAAGTGGTACAACCACATTACAAAGCTACAACACATCTTCCTCTTTGTTATTGTTGTTGTGTCCCTTCAAGTCCTTTCCAGCTTACGGCAACCCTAAAGCAAAGCTGTCACAGGGTTTTCTGGGAGTGAGACTGTGTGACTTGCCCAAGTGGAAAAATAAACTGAGAACAAAGGGGGAAAGTGGGAGGAGGAGAGAGAAAATGGGATACTTTGAGAGAGCTAAAAAAAAGTGGGACAAAAGAGGACTATCATGACTGTCCCTGCCAAATCACAACAGTTGAGGAGGGCATGGTTTTGCATGTTTGTGCATCACATGTAGTGAAACCTCTAGAAGTGTTGCCATCACCTTCTTGAATATTGGCTCCCTATGCTAGGTTTGGGCAAGAAGAGCACATGCAAGGGCAATGGAGGACAGGGCTTTTGCACCTTTAATAGTTTTGCAAGAAAAGGAAATGTCAGCAACTCCTTTTCTATATCTGCTCAAATTACCTCTGCTACAATCCTCTTGAAAGTGCAGGTAGTCTTTGCCTCAGGACACAGCCATGTTTGTATCTTCTCTGTGATGATTCAGCTTTCCACCATCAGCAGTCACGTGAATCACCTTTGTGAATCAAGGTTTTTTTGTAAGTTGAGCCAACATTAGATATCAGCACCAAGCCATTACTGGGCAATTCTGAGTGGGTGAGAAGGCAGAAGCTATAGTGAAACAGGAGGAGGAGGAGAATTTGTGACCACAGAATTGGGCCTGAGAGCTTCATATTGTTGTTGGGCTATATATACTTTGTCCCCCTCTTATTAAAAGCATGGCAGCCTGAATGGCAAATGATGTGTTGAAAAGTTTACCTCTTGGGATGCATCTGCACTACAGAAATAATTCAGTCTCACTGTGCTTTAACTGCCATGGCTCCATGCTATGGAATTCTGGGGTTTGTAGTATTGTGAGATATTTTGCCTTCTCTGTCAGAGAGTTCTGGTGCCACAACAAACTACAAATCCTAGGATTCCATAACATTGTGCCATGGCAGTTAAGGCAGTGTCAAACTGTATTAATTCTGCAGTACAGATGCAACCCACGGCTCTTTATTTCAGAGTGGATTTTACTGACATGAACAATAAACTCATTCTCAACCCAAGAATTGGTTGCTATTATGGGAAGGCTCTTCTTTTTGCAAAGCCAGCGATTAGTCACCTCTCAAATCTCCTTTCAATCAGTTGGTGAGATGGAGTTCCTCAGGTGAGATCCCACATGGTTAGACCTGTTTCCCAGCATTGCTAGTGACCCTTCCCTGACTCCTAAGTGCAATGAAATCCTATCCTCAAAAGCAAATCCCACTGGCCTAAATCCAATTGTTAGTCCAAACTAATGTAGAGCCATTAAATCAATAGAACATAAATAATTATTGACTTCCTAAGTTCCCACTAATTCACTGATAGGGATGGAATTCTTGGCTAATTTTTGTTCCTGAAGGAAGCAACAAGTAATGTGGGCAATTTTCTGATCACTGCAAGAAAAGTCTTCCAAAACTGTTCAGTTTTCGAAGGCTGTTCACCGTTCAGAACCTATTCTGCACAAAATGTGTATGTGGCATTTTTTTGCCCAGCAGAAAGCATTTTATGCACAGGGAATAGAAAGTGCTATTTTCTGTGCAGAAAATGATGCTTTGTGCATTAAAGAAGTATTGATGTTGTGTGTCTTCAACTCATTTCCAACTTATGGCAACCCTAAGGTGACTCTATCATGGGTTTTTCTTGTCAAATTTTGTTCAGAGAGGGTTTGCCTTTTCCATCCTCTGAGACTGAGAGAGTGTGACATGCCCAGGGTCACCCAATGGGTTTACATGGTCAAGCTGGGATTTAAACCCTGGCCTCCAGAGTATCCAAGGTTCAAACCACTACACCATGCTAATTTTGAGCATAAGAAGCCTCATATTGTGAAGATTTTTATCAATCCAGAATCTTTCCAAAACTTGGAAAGCATGTGGGGGTTTTTTTTACCATTTTTTGAATATTTCCAAATATTCTTTCCATCCCTATTCTGGTGGTTTCCTCCAATTTGAGATGACAACTGGACTGAGGGGTGCTAGATTTAATCGATTACTCACAGGAATGGTGCTGTACATAGGACAACAGTGTTCAGCTACTAATTCCTTTGAGCTTCTTTGCTGGCCATTACGAACACGTTGTCTTCTCTCTCTTTCTCTTTTCCCTCTGCATGTGTGTATGAATGTGTCTGTGTGTCAGTGGGTTTCAGGCATTCTCCATCATAAAACACATATAAAGGTGTGATCCAGCATTTATGTAATGTTAGTTGGCCCTCCCTAACTGCATAGTCTGCATCCACAGATTCAATCATCCAAATATTTTTTTTTAATTCAGAAAAGCAAACTTTGAGTTTGCTATTTTATATAAGGGACACCATTTTACTACCCCATTATATTTAATGAGATGTGAGTATCCATGCGCTTTAGTATCGACTGGGAATCCTGGAACCAAACCCCAGCAGATATCAAGGCCCCACTGTAATTATATTCTGCATTTGGTGAAAAGAGAGATCCAAAACGCCCCAAGCTGAAAAAACATCCCACTACAGTAGATGCCATACAGCTGATACCATCTGTTTAGGCAATAGTATGTGAGAGACTGCTTTGTATGGATCTGCACCAAAAGCTCCAGATACTTACATACACAGTCATGCTCAAGGAAATATCCAGTGGAAGCTTCAGCAGGGCTTTTCTCACATCTAGACTGGTCTTATTGAGTGATCCCTTGAACCTGCCAGTGGTCCTGTAAGCTGAGCTGTTGTGACAGCCTTGGGACAGTCTTCAGGCCACATCACTTCTTTCTGGAACTCTAGAAGTTCCCCCTCCCCCCCCCCCCTCCAAGAGAATAAAATATAAATTTACAGAATGGACTCAATAGAAATAGAAATAGAATCTTTGTGTGTCTGTGCATGCATACAGGGACTATTTTTAGAGTTAACTGCACCCCCTAAGTAGCTATGATTGACATTATACTTTTCCAGCCAAGGATCTGAAACTGTGACAAATGTATGACCACAAGGAATTTATGGAGAGGCAGCCATGGAAACCCACTGTGTAAGTCACAATCTCTCAGCCTCAGAGGATAACAATGACAAACCTCCTCTGAAGAAACCTGCCAAGAACACCCCATGATAGGTTCACCTTAGAGTTGCTACAGTTCGGAAACAACTTGAAGGCACACAACAAAAATAACAGAAGAAGCTGCATCTGTTGAATTCCTGCCTAGTAGGCAGCATTTTATACTACATAATTTGGGGATGGAGGAAGAAACAGCTTTATCTGCTTTCAGGTAGAGTTCTTGAACCTAAACCTTAGACAACTCCTATATACTTCCAAACTGCTATTGACAGAATTTTAAAGGTATGCCTCTATATGTTGGTATATAATCATTCATGGAAGATGCTCTAAAGAATCCTTTGAAGGCTGCAAACCCAAATATGATTACTTGTGAGTAAACTCAGCTGAATACAGGGGGATTTGTGTCCAAGTAAAGAAATACAGTATCAGGCTATATGTGGTGAAACAATCTGGAATTCTGATAATGGTCAGAATCTTGTTAGTGAGTTACGAAGCTGTAAGCGCCGTAGTTACGGAGCCATGCAGTGAATCCCATCCTGACCCCAACCCCAACCCCAACCCTCACCTTCAGGTAAACAACCAAACGAATCATGCACATCAGAATGATAAATGGTAAACAAATTCATTTGAAGGTATTTCCTTCATGTTTAATCCATAAAAAAAAACCTATTCTTGTTTTCCACTGAGACTGCTTAAGACCATTGCTATTTTTGAGCAGGGGCTTATATGGCATTAGACTAAATGCTTGCTCAGTAGTTTGTACAGGTATATCCATGGCTTTTAAGAATGAATTGCTATGAGATTATACTGAGATTTATTTAAAATGCAAGCCGCAGGAAGGAACGCCCATGTTATACTTTGACAGAAATCCAAAATATCTGGCTGAACTATGCAATGAATGAGAGTCAGCAACAAAGAGGAGCAACAGATAGTAGCCATAGAGCAGGAATGTAAAGAGGCATTTTTATATTATTACTCTTTTGCCTAGATTTACCTCATTGGCTGGTTCTTGACTCCTGTGCCATCAGTCAGTCCTACAATTGTAATAGGAGATGTCACACTCCAGTGGGTAAGAGACTGACCTCAGGATGCAAACAAAGCTCAGCACTAGGCCACATGTCAGTGAAATGACACCAAATTAGGAAGACTAGCTAATACCCCAGAGGAGAGGATCAAAATTCAAAATGACCTTAATAGATTAGAAAGCTGGGCCGAAGCTAACAGAATGAAGTTCAACATGGAGAAATGTAAGATACTGCACTTAGGGCAGGAAAATCTGCCTTAATGAGACTATTAAGCTCATGAAAATGTGATAAGAACGGAATGGAACGGAATGTATTTTATCACACGGTATGATCTTCATCGAGTTCCCATTCTGTGCTCTGACATTCCCTAGCCCGTTCCAGGAGAAGAACTGTAAAAATGCGTCCTCAGCCAGCAAGAACGCTTTCAGACCGTTCCATATGATGTGTGTGCGATAATCCTACTGGTCTCAATCTGTCCTTGTGTTCTGATTGGCTAAGACAACCTCCTCCCCTCCCTTCCTAGAATGTCCACAAACTCAACTCAACTCTTCCTGTGTTGATGCAATGGAGGTGCCACAGGCAATTTTAAAAAAAAATTTAAATTTTTTTTTGTAGATTGAATTGCATCGTGTTTACAAGAAAAAACAATGAATGCTTGCTACCTAAACCTCTCGATAGCATTCTTTCCAATGCAGGCATAGGGGTTTTTGCAACAGTGAGCATGCACCAATGAGGGATGGCTGAGGAACTACTTTAGCGCCGGTACAACAGTAAATGCTGTGCGATAATATGTGTTCTCATAATGTTACTCTCCCATTATCAACAGTCTAATGCAGTAACACCCCTTCCCATATCATTACATTCCAGGGACTCGATGGGAAAGTTACAGGTACTGGTGCGATAAATTTATATGTGTGAAAGGCATCTAGGAGTCCTAGTAGACCACAAGTTGAACATGAGTCAACTGTGCAATGCGGCAGATAAAAAGGCCAATGAAATTTTAAGCTGCATCAATAGAAGTATAGTGTCTAGATCAAGGGAAGTAATAATGCCACTCTATTCTGCTTTGGTCAGGCCTCATCTGGAATACTGTGTCCAGTTCTGGGCACCACAATTCAAAAAGGATTTAGACAAGCTGGAATGTGTCCAAAGGAAAGCAACTAAAATGGTGAAGGGTCTGGAAACCATGCCCTATGAGGAGAGACTTAGGGAGCTGGGTATGTTTAGCCTGGAAAAGAGAAGGTTAAGAGGTGATATGATAGCCCTGTTCAAATATTTGAAGGGATGTCATATTAAAGATGGAGTAAGCTTGTTTTCTGCTGCTCACATTTTTACAGTGTGCGATAATCTCCTTTGTTTGCCTCAATGGCAGACAAGAGGACATGAGAGGCTAGAAGGGATGGCTGGTCTGAATGGGTTTATGGATTTCTTTCTCCTCCCCTCCCCCCCCCCAAAAAAAATCCTTGGTCCTATTGGTCCTATTGGCTAAGGGCACCTTACATCCATGCCATTTTCTAAATAGAAATAATGGGTACCACTCAAGTGGAGGGTCACCATGCATGCCCATTTTGGGAAGGTTGGCTGCAAGTGCCTCACTGACACACCCTCCCAAACTCCTCATATTAATCCAGTGGTGTCTGCACAATGTGGAAGCACATTAGGAATTGCTATTCATGCTCAGTATCAGTTCTAGAAGACAGTGAATACCAGGGGTAGGCAACCTTTCCCCTTTAAGGGCCGAGGGACTTCAGCTCCCAGAATCCCAGGAGCTATTGGCCAACATGGGACTATTGGCCAATATAGCTGAGGCTTCTGGGTCCCTCGGCCCTTAAAGGGGAAAGGTTGCCTACCCCTGGTGAATACCCAGGGACCTTTTAGGGTGATTGCCTAATGCTATTATGGAAAGGAAGAAGAGGAGTGGGATGTCAGTGCAGTACACTGGCTAGTAAGAGCAAGTGGATGAAGTTGGTTGAATGTTGCAGGGAGAGGTGGGGGAGAGGCATTCACAACTCATATTATAGGATTGCTGCTGGGCATCTCATGCTGCAGATCCAACACTGAATCCAGGGATAAGGTTAGCCTGGATTCCTCCAACATAATCTCTTCCCGTGCTGTGATTTTAAGACCACTCAGAAGGGAGAGGGGGGCATTTGAGACCTTCAACAGGCTAGTGCCATTGGTAACGGTCCAACCTGTTGGTCCTGTTGTCTTGGGTGGTTCAGTGTGGCTGCGTCATTTGGCATAATATGAATTATGCCCTTTGATAGTGGTTAAACAAGAGGATAAAGTGGTAATTTAAACCCCATTGGAATTTGCAAACAACTTGAAAGTCTCACAAACCATCCAGTAGATGACAATGGGAAGGGTGTGCCTGCTAATTGGTGATTGTCAGGGTGAAAGACATGGGCTGTCATAAGGAAGGAAAAAAACAGGATGAGAAAAGCTGCTGTGGTTAGATCAAGAGGTGAATGGATTTTATGATCCGTGCAATGCCAAAATGGCTGATCATTCAAACTGACAGGGAGAAGAAAAGCTTGAGAAAGGGCCTTTGCAACCTGCTAGAAATAGTGCAAATTGAGTCCACTTTAACTGCCCTGGCTCAGTGCTAGGGAATCATGGGAACTGTATTTTTTTTCTGGGACATTGAGCCTTCTCTGTCAGAGAGCTCTGGTGCCACAATAAACTACAGTTCCCGTGATTTCCTAGCACTGAAAGTGGACTCAATTTGCACTATTTCTGGCAGTCTGCAAAGGCCCTAGAGAGAGATGGGGAAAGTAAGTAAATGCACACACCCCTATTATAATATTTTTGCTTGCTGTGTGTTCATACGTTCACACATGAGATGCAAAGGGATCAAGGTAGCCTCTCCTTCCTCCATCCCATGAGCTGCTTTGATCCATGTGTGGTGCAGGAGGTTGTTGAAGACAGATTCACACACACACATGGGTGCACACACATACACACAAACATTATACACTTTGTCACTAACAGACATCCAAAATATGGCTCCCTCTGTTCTAGAACTGCTGCTAGCTACTGCTACTGCTACTGCTTCCTCTGCCGCTGGTTAAACCAGCCTTCCAACCTGCCTCCTGCCATCTCCCTTCACCTCTGATTCTGTGCATACCAGAATCCCCAAAATCTGTTATTCTGCACAATCCTTTTTTTTTTTTTTTTTCTGTTCTGGCAAAAAGAGGTAGGCAGGAGGGGAGACAGGGAGGGAGCCAGTGAGTGAGGAGGGACACCCAGCTGGGGCTTTGGGGACTTGGCTGACCAAAGTGTCTTTGCCACAGAGGTGTCTTCTTGTCCTTTTCTTTCAGAGTTCCTGGAGGAACCAGAGAGGAAAGGGCCAAGGCAGTGAGGGGTGGCAAGGCAGACATAAGAGGAGGAGAGAAAGTGGGGAGGCAGAGCTGTGATGTTGCTGTTGGGCTAGCAAAAGAGATGGAGTGCTCTCTTCTCCTCCTCTTCCTCCTCCCTCTCTCTTTCACTCTTCACTTTTCAGCATGGAATTGAGCCCAACAAACCTTGGGAGAGTGAGAACAGGAGATTTGACCTTTGTTGACCATTTGAGGACATTGTAGGCTCCTGGGGGGTCTGCAGACCACAGGTTAAGAAGCACTGATCTATAATCATAACAATAAACAGTAATAGAAAGAAAATATAATGACTTAAAGTTCAGTATTTTAAAATTGACCATATCTGTTTTTCAAACCATCCATTGGATTGATCCCACCATTTAGGAGTAACAGTAACTTCCAATTAATAACTGGTGTTCCTGTTATTATAGCCATAAGCCTCTGCAAAAAGACTGAAGTGCTAGTCTTATTTTCAATGAGATAAGGAAAAGAAGAAGATTAACAAAAGATAAAAAGGAAATAAGAGATGGAGAGGATGGGATAATATAGATTACATTTCTGACTGTGAGCAGGGCAAGAACTCAGATTTTTGGATACTACAATTCACTGGTTTAGGACATTATTGTAGCCCAGAAAGGCACCTCATATATCATAAAACCCAAGGAAGGCATTCTTTTGTGTATATGGTGTATGGTACCCCAACCCAGTTATTCATGTGGAAAGAAAAATTTCTTAGTGTGAAAAACCATTGACTGCTTCACTGACCACACAAGACTCAGCATGAAAGATTCAAATGCCAATGTACATGACAACATGTATCATCCACATTATGCTAGATGGCATACTAGATGTGATTAGATGTGCCCTAATGTATGGAGGAAGATGCACAACTGGGGCCAATAGTTGCTCCATTCATTATATATTTTCTTTCTCACTTTTTCTCTCACTTATTTCTAGGTCTTCTAGAGAGGACCCTTGACAGGATCCTCTTTGGCATCAATATCTTATTGTTCGTAACTCTTCAGACACCATGAGAGCTCAGAGAATCTGGTGCCCACAGAAGAAACAGAAACAAAGAAATAAAACACCATACCTTCCAACTGTCCTGATTTGACAGGGACA
Source organism: Phrynosoma blainvillii (assembly GCA_026167975.1). Taxonomy (NCBI): domain Eukaryota; kingdom Metazoa; phylum Chordata; class Lepidosauria; order Squamata; family Phrynosomatidae; genus Phrynosoma; species Phrynosoma blainvillii. The sequence goes on along the minus strand of JANUYF010000002.1, from coordinate 202,009,472 downwards.
GCCCCAATTAACCCTCTATTATCCCACTATTTCACCAGTGTTCAAAAATTTTCAGATTCTCTCTCCTCCTCCCACTTTCCTTCTTTATTCTCAGCTTTCTTCAGTTGCTGCCAACTGACTTCCAGGTGCAAAAATAGTTTGCACACAGTTAACTTGATGGAGTGAGAGGAGAGGAGGGACACAGTATTGCCTCTTACAAACTGCCACAGGCTCTCCCAGCTTGTGGGTTCTTTATCATTAAACACTTTTGCCATCTTGACCACAATTAATATTTCTTGGCTTCACATGCTTATTATCTGTGAAATGTTGGGGCATATGAAAGGTGTCATTTTTCAATGTCAGAAATCTTAGGTGATTGTCCTGTAGGGAACAACATGTGCAGTTTCCATGCATATAGTCCTCAAGAGACACAAAACCAGAATGTCATAGCACTTGCCAGTCAGATTTCCTAGATGCCTGTAAATCAGCACAGGGTGGCCACTTACCCAACATCCCATGAAGGGAATTGAGTAAAGTGAATTACAGCAACAATAGCAGCAATAATAATAACTTGAATTCTGTTGCTAGTCCTATCTAAAGTAGACCCTGTGAATCAATGGGATTTATCAACATGTTGACTTGCCATTAAACAATTCACTTAACAGGCCTACTCTAGTTGAGACTAACCAACAGGATTCCAGCTGTTAGGAATAACAACAACAATAAATAAGAACAAAAGAGAACACTGATTTACAATTTCAAATGTTATAAAGATCTAATTATGACTTTACATTGTTCATAAGCCCTCATCTATTAGAATGTGGCCCTCAAGACCTTCCTTAAATTGGAATTCATCTCTTTAACCAAATTCCAACCCCATCTCCACCCTGGAACAAACTTCAGAATTTCTGTTTCATAACCTTCTCAGTTAGTAAGATGTGGGTGGATTGGGATTGCAGGAAGCAAAGTCATTCTTAAATATTTTATATGAGGTTTGGAGGGTTCTAATATATCAGTAGAATCAAGAATATCCGGAATCTGATCTGCAGTACTAAGTTACTGATATGCAGATATAATTATTACTATTATATAAATAGGCATATCATACCAACAACAAAAGCAGAGAGAGATTGAAATCAGAAGCCTTTGCTTCCTGCTTTTTCTGTAGTGAAAGTGCCTAATAGGAGAGAATGCTGTTTCATAGATCTCAGCTTTCTTCCATTTTGAAGGTTTACATGAAGGTTGTACAGGACAGTGACGAAGGGAATATGCAGAGGACATGGGTAGCCAGAGATTTCATGAGCCTCCTCAAATCACCTTCTAAATGGGCAACACACAAACAAGATTGGGGGTGTGGGGATAAGAAAGGCATTTGGCTTGAAATTCAAGGAAGTGTGAGAAAAAACATAAAGGGGTGGGGTGAAGCACAGTTGATTTCAGATGGGATGAGCAAAATTTTCATTGCGTTTGTTACTGTTTACCCCTTTTTGCTAAATCAGCTATCTTTTCTCTCTCCCTTGTTCCCCACACTCAATAGCACAATGAAGCTGTTCTACACTTCAAAAATGTCATAGGGAAGAACACAATGGCAAAATGTTCTTGGTGACATATGCTAGTATAGCTGGGTTTACATTAGCATGAGTACTTTTTCAGCATTGTGCAAGCAGGTATCTGGCACTTCCTTGCTCAACAGCTTTCCCCAGGTAAGCAGTGGCTGCTGTGTGGTACCAGGTGCAGTTTTACTTGCTCTCCCCAACAGAAACCAGTACTGATTGGCCATGGGGTATATAGGGAGAGGTCTGTCACATTGTTGCCTAGCTAGGTACCAATCACAACTTCACTCTTCACCAGCCTTGAATACGATTTTGGTCTATTGTCATTATGCCTTGTATCTCTGATGGGGCTTAGTAAAGGAAAAGGCCACATATCCCCAGAGAAGAACCCTCACAATACTGGGTCCTTCCCTTGGGTTATTTTGAGGAAAGAAATAGCTGCAGGAAATGGCAGATGAAAAGAGAGAGACATCCAGTAGCAACACCAGCACCCACTACTACACTACAGGTGGGAGAAGCACCCACAATGAACCAAACTGTAACCTGCATTGGGTCTCATATTGGGAGAAAGGTGGAACAGAAGATAGAAAGCCAAATGGAAAAAATGTTTATTCCCCCCTCCCCCAGGATCACTATTCTGGTTTTCATACCCTCCAGCTCTGAACAAAGGGCAAAATCCAATTGTTCTGGGATAGTATCAGTCCTGTGATCCATGTGGCTCAGAGGGTAGATCCAACATAGTCCAGACCACCAATTTGCCACTGGGGAAACAAACAGAGAACAGATTGACTGCAGAGACAACAAGTGGATGAGACAAGCAAGACACAGACTACCAAACAAGTCAAAGGGTGAAGTGGCTCTAGTCCACAAAGACAACTTACCCTTGACTAGGATACCTATCCGGAAAACAGACCACTTCGAGAGTATGTACCTGAGCCTGAAAACTAGGGATAGTATAGGGATTCTGTTGGTATACCATCCACCTCGTTGCCTAATGAACTCCCTATCCGAGCTGACGCAGCTGGTCTCAGAGTTGCTGTTGGAGTCTCCCAGACTTTTAATTCTGGGAGACTTCAACATCCCACTTGAGACCAGTTTAACAGGTGCGGCTCGGCAGTTCATGGATTCCATGACAGGCATGGGCCTATCCCAATTAGTTTCTGGGCCAACGCATTCTGCAGGTCATACTCTTGATGCGGTCTTTAGTATGGAACAGGAATATCTGTGGGCAGAGGTAATAAATACCTCCGCACTGTCATGGATGGATCATTTCCTGGTCAAGGTTGGGCTCAGAGTCACTGCTCACCCCACTGGGGGTGGAGGACCTATTAGAATGGTCCGCCCTCGAAGGCTAATGGAGCCAATTGGATTCCAGAGAGCCTTGGAGGGTTCCTTGGTTGGTAAAGCCGGCGACCCTGTTGAAGCCCTGGTTAATACTTGGAACACTGATCTCACCAGGGCTATCGACACGCTCGCTCCCAAGCATCCTTTCCAACCCACTCCAAATCATCCACCCTGGTTCACAGAGGAACTTAGGAAGATGAAGCGGGTTGGACAACGACTAGAGAACTTCTGACAGAAAACTCGACTCTTATCTGACAAGACTCGTCATAGGAGCTTTCTTCATTCCTATCGAGAGGCAGTACGTGCAACGCAGAAATCTTAATCTTCTGCACGTATTGCGTCTGTGGAATCTCATCCAGCAGAACTGTTTAGGGTGGTAAGGGAGCTGACAGAACTGTTTAGGGTGAATAAAGATAGGCTCCCCTTGTGCAGAACCCTTTACTTAACCCAACAACAGCCTGTTGTGATACCTTTAACAACTATTTCACAGATAAAATCTCTCAGATAAGAGCCGACTTATAACAGAAGAGATTGATGAGGAGTCCAACAAGCCCGTTTTTGAGATTAGACTGGATCAGTTTGAGTTGGTGAGTACTGATGACATGGACAAGATCCTTGGAAAAGTGAAGAGGACGACCTGCTCCCTCGATCCCTGCCTATCTTGGCTGGTCGTCTTTTCTTAAGAAGGCCATCAATGCATCCCTTAGGGAAGGAATTGTTCCATCAAGTTTAAAGGAGGCAATCGTTAGACCACTCCTGAAGAAACCTTCCCTGGACCCCTGGACTTGAAAAATTATAGACCAGTCTCTCATTTACCATTTTTGAGCAAGGTGATCAAGCGAGCCATCACCCTCCAATTCCAAGTGATCTTGGATGAAACCGATGGTGGAGACTGCCATGATCGCTCTGGTAGATGACCTGTGTCTGAGCACCGACAGGGGGAGTGTGACCCAGTTGGTGCTTCTAGACCTCTCAGCAGCTTTTGACGCGATAAATCATGAGATCCTCTTGGAACGCCTGAGAGAGTTAGGAATCAGAGGCACTGTACTACAGTGGTTCCGTTCCTTCCTCTCATGTAGGTTCCAGAGGATGTCACTTGGGGACAGCTGCTCCTCAAAAGTGGAGCTAAAATGTGGTGTTCCACAGGGCACCATCCTTCCCCGATGTTGTTTAATATCTATATGAAACCGCTGGGAGACATCATCAGGAGACATGGGGTGGGATGTTATCAACATACTGATGACACCCAAATATACTTCTCCATGTCTTGGTCAGCTGCTATGACAGCAGATGGCAGTTCTCCCCTCAATCAATGTCTTGAAGTGGTAATGGACTGGATGAGGAAAAACCAACTCAAGCTGAATCCAGACAAAATGGAGGTACTTACAGTAGGGGTCCCCAAACCAGGTATTGGGTTGCAACCTCCAGTCCTGGGTGGGGTCACACTCTCTGCTAAGGACTGTGTTCACAGTCTGGGGGTGCTCCTGGACTCGTCGCTTCACATGATAGATCAGGTGAATGCGACAGTCAGGAGTGCCTGTTATCAGCTTCGGCTGATACGCCAGCTGTGCCCTTTCCTGGAGGTAAGGTACCTTGAAACTGTAGTACATGCGCTGGTAACCTCACGACTCGACTTCTGCAATGCACTCTACATGGGGTTACCCTTATACCTAACTCGGAAAGTATAACTAGTACAAAATATGGCAGCCAGGTTGATCACCGGAACACCGAGGAGTGATCACATCACACCTATTCTAAAATCTCTTCACTGGCTGCCTATTGGTTTTTGAGCATAGTATAAGGTGTTGGTAATGACCTTTAAAGTCTTACATGACCTGGGTCCAACCTACCTAAGGGATCACCTTCTTCTGTACAATCTGCCCCGCACCCTTAGGTCCTCTGGGAGGAAGCTGCTTCAACCAATGAGAACTAAGTTGGTGGTGACCTCCCAGAGGACATTTTCTGCTACCACTCCCAGACTCTGGAACGCCTTGCCGGAGGAGATCCGTCAGATAACCAAGTTAGGGCCTTTACAGACTGCCAGGAATAGTGCAAATTGAGTCCACTTTAACTGTCCTGGCTCAGTGCTAAGAAATCATGGGAACTGTAGTTTATTGTGGCACCAGAGCTCTCTGGCAGAGAAGGCTCAATGTCCCAGAAAAAAATACAATTCCCATGATTCCCTAGCACTGAGCCAGGATAGTTAAAGTGGCCTCAATTTGCAATATTTCTGGCAGTCTGTAAAGGCCCTTAGATGGCTTTTAAAAAGCCATCAAGATGGATCTCTTCCGGCAGGCTTATCCAGAATAAACTATTCATGTGATCTCCCCTTGTCAGACATTTCTTATTTTTGCCTTGCCCCAGAGTACCTATTGTTTTTAACTTTGTATATTACTAATTTTTAATTTTAATTGAGATTGAATTTAATGTATTTTTAACGGGGGTAAATTGTGTTAGTTTTATATTGTTGGAAGGGTTATTTTATGTATCTGATTTTGATTTTAGGTGTAAGCCGCCTTGATGGCCAAGGCTAAAGGCAGGGTATAAATAAATTATTATTATTATTATTATTATTATTATTATTATTATTATTATTATCATCATCATCTTAAGCATTTGTAATCAATTAGAGATCCTGTTTTATTGTGCAATACCCTGAGGCTGAGAGGCAAGTGCCTATTCCAAGCAGCTCAGGCAATCCTTAGATAGAAACAGCAACATGATTTTTAATGTATCTTCCAGGCAGGTGATATTAGTCCCATCCTAGAGCTGGGGGACCTTGAGCCTGGTTTTCCACATTGTCTGGTTGGAAATTCATGTGATACCCCCTCCACCCCACAGATTCAAATGTGTTAGTAGAAAATTGCTAAGGAAGGAGATTATCGCTCACCAAATAAACTGGTTACCTCTTCCGGCTTCGACTCTGGATCCGGGATGCCCTCGGATGTTATTAGACATGAATCATAGAATCATAGAATTGGAAGAGACCACAAGGGCCATCCAGTCCAACCCCCCAGCCATGCAGGAAATCACAATCAAAGCATCCCCAAGAGATGGCCATCCAGCCTCTGCTTAAAGACCTCCAAGGAGGGAGACTCCACTACTCTCCTAGGGAGTGTCTTCCACTGTTGAACAGCCCTTACTGTCAGGAAGTTCCTCCTAATGTTGAGGTGGAATCTCTGTTCCTGTAGCTTGCAACCATTGCTCGCCACTGATTTAGCTGTGATGCCACCGGCCGAATCCATCCCGGGTCGAAGCCTCAATCAGCTGGTCAATTTTTGAAGTCGGAAGCCCCCCGACTTCGAAAAAGTGCCAGCTGACCTGGGATGGGTTAGGTCAGTGGCATTGTGGCTAAATTGATGGCGACTTATAACATCCAGGGGTATCCTGGATCCAGGATTGAAGCCAGAAGATGTAAACTGGCTTATTTGGTGGGCGATAAGCTCTGAAGTCCAAAACGCAAAACACACCTTCACATTTGACTTTGACTTCAAATGAGAAAATATCTTCCTCTTAGTTTAATTAAGAGGAAGTTGAAACTGTGAGTTGAGAAGGTCATAGTCCTCCAAATAATCTATGATTTGTGTATTAGAATCATAGAATCATAGAATCATAGAGTTGGAAGAGACCACAAGGGCCATCCAGTCCAACCCCCTGCTATGCAGGGACTCCCAATCAAAGCATCCCTGACAGATGGCCATCCAGTCTCTGCTTAAAGACCTCCAAGGAAGGAGACTCCACTACTCTCCGAGGGAGTGTGTTCCACTGTCGAACCGCCCTCACTGTCAGGAAGTTCCTCCTAATGTTGAGGTGGAATCTCTTTTCTTGCAGCTTGCATCCATTGTTTCGGGTCCTAGCCTCTGGAGCAGCAGCAAACAAGCTTGTTCCCTCCTCGATATGACATCCCTTCAAATATTTAAACACGGCTATCATTATGTTTCTGTAAGTCAGAAAACCCTCATAAAACCAAATAAAAACACCCACTAATTTTTGAGAATTGTAGCTTTCTCTTTTAGCACAGAACACTGCAAAATGGAGGCCTTGACAAATGGAGACAAGTATCTCTGAACAATGAAAACAATGTTTCTAAGCCTGCAGCACCCATCATAAGGAGAAGGTGATGCTTCAAGCTACAGAGCGTGTTACACAGTGCTTCTCCTATTATATTTAGTTCACTTATATTATTATATTTTATCACAAAAGACTAAAAAGCAGAATTTTAACAGAATAAAATAGTCTTTGGCCAGTACTTATCACAAAATGTCATGTTCATTCTATGGCTGCCTTGCATTCCATTCGTTACTTTAGTGCATCTTTTCACTGATGCCAAACCCATCAATAGGCTCTCAGTCTTGCTGCTATTCCATCACTGCTTCATGAAATATTCCTCTGTAGTTCCACTTCTCAGGCAGTCATGCGGTTTGAGTGGCTGTGATTCTGTTACTTTCCCCCGCTCCTCTTGCAGTGATTGTGGCTGCCAACCATCTCTCAAAGCCGGCTGTTGTGTGCACATTCACACAGCAGCCGGCTTCAGAAAGCAGTTGACAGCCAAAATTGCTTGTCTCCCACCCTCACAGAAGATGGCACTTGGCAGTGCGGGAAATAGATCACATGAACATGGATTGCCAAAGTGCTATCATGGGGGAGAGTGTGATAAGAAATGATGCCAAACCAGTATGCTTCCATTCTTAAACTAGTGTGATTGTGGCAGGACAGCAAGCTGGTGTAATAAAGTCCCAAGCAGAGAGCTGAATAAATACAGAGACAGATTGTGAACTGCTTAACAAAAAAGAAGGAACATTACAGCAAAAAACAGAGTGCTAAGAGGCAGCCTCAACTGAATGATCTATCTATCTATTTATCCATCTATTTATTTATTTTGTAGCTGGGGAGAGAGAGAGAGTGGAATTGAGGAAGCACAATCTGCTTTTGAATTCAAGCCAGGGCAACTTGGCAACCCAGATTGTAAGACAACCCCCTCCTTACCAACCAAGCTGGGCGCTATAGGTGTTAACTGACCGTAGATTGTATTTGTTTGTGTATGAGCATGCCTATGTGTGCTTTGTTCTCCTTTTTTTTAAAAAAAAAAAAAAGTTTAACAAACTGTGCAATTGTAACACCAGCACATGATAACAATATAAGAATAAAGACAGTACAGAATGAACTGGAAACTTTGATTAATGAAGTAAAGGTCTTTTATCTTAAGGAACACTAAACTCCCCTCCTCTCATTTTATATAATACCTGTGACACCATGATGCATGGTTTTCTCTCATGTTTATGAATCAAGGGATTAAAATATTTTAGGTTGGCTCTATTGAAAAAATGACTGTTGTCAAACTTTTGTTAACGCTATAGAAGGTGTTAACTTACACTTCCCACACCAAAACATGAATTGAAATGAAAGTATTTGTGTTTCTCTGAATTATGAAAACATGAGTAAAGTAGGGGAAAATGTGCGTGCACACCAAAACTGGTATTATTATTATTATTATTATTATTATTCCCCTTCTCCCCTTGAATTGAGGTGGGGAACAACAACAGACCAACAAATGCACAACAGCAGTTAAAAACACACATCAATTAAAAAGAATAAACAAGTCTCATACATATTAAAACAATCCACATTTTAAAAGTAATCATTTAAAATTTACAACTTAAAAGTCATCTGTTTAGGCCTGCTGGTATATTCATGAAATAATAGTAAAATGCATTGTACAAGGGGGTATCATAAAGTAATAATTATCACCTGGAAGTGATTATGGTATATTGATGAAATTTTGTCAGTATCATCATTGGTCCCTATGTACATGATGTGGAGAAAATCAGCTCATTGTGTCCTTTATTTTTTGTTGCAGGTTGTGCCAGAAGTGACTAAAGTGTAAGATGGAGAAGTACGAGGGGGTATCGCAAAATATTAATTATCACCCAGATGTTATTATGGTATATTGATGAAATTTTGTCAGTGTCGTCACCACCAAGTGACTTTTTCTTTTGTCAAAAATGAGAATTCCATTGTGGGGTTTCCGATTTGACAACACAGATGACGTCATTCATGAAGTGGAAGAGTGGTTTAAGGCACAATGTGCAGACTTCTACAATAACAGTATTCGAAGGGTCAAGAAACGTTGGGAAAATGTGTAAATCTGGATGGTGACAATGTAGAGATAAGTTAACAACTACAAATCAAAACAAACTTTCTGTCAAATTTGTTTAAAAGTGATAATTAAAACTTTCTGATACCCCCTCATAGAAGGGAATGTTGATTGTCAAAAAAATGTGTACAGTAAGAAAAGTACAACTATGCAAATATTAAGAGAATGCAAATATATTACATGAAAAGCATACATGTGGACAAAATTGCAAACTAATACTAAAATACGATGACAAAGCTTAAGACTGAAAATAAAACCAAGACATAGAGAGAAACTGTAATTGACAGATTCATCCTTTTGCTGTGAACATGTCATCAAAGGGCCCTCTTTCTTCTAGAGACTTTGGAAATCATGTTCAAACCCTCCTCTTTCCCCCTCCCCATATACTAGATCCAGGAGGCTAAAAGGAGACTTGGGTATCCTAACACGGCGATGGAGCCCTGCAGCTGACCATACATGCTGGGCACTGAAACCGATATGGTGTGCATATTTGAACTTGCACTCTGGCTGCTCTCAAGGCTAGGCTAAAAGAAAACAAATCTGGGCTGTTTGAAAGGGGAAGAAAATCCACCCAAGCCGGTTTTAATGCAGCCAGGTGGTAAGATTATGTATCTAAGACACACAGAAGCAAAATCAGTATCAGAAGGGATCTCATGCGGAAGATGGACTGAGCTTATTTCTGAGCATAGGACCCACACCAGTGAATTGAAAATACAAGAAAAGAAATAGCAACTGAACATTAAGAAGAAGAATGTCCTAGCGGCAAAGGTTGCTGAAAAGTGGAATGGACTACCTAGACTTTTCTTCATGAAATGTTTTAAAACAAGAGTTGGGATGCTTTAGATGTGGGATCCTGTGCTGACAAGGTGCTTGACTAGCTGACCCTTGACATCTCTTCAGTTCTATGATCTCTTCTGAAATGTTCAGGGGTAAAACACAAAGTTCATATAAGAAAAATTTCTGTATGGAGATTATCCTACCAGTCTAATAACCTGGCTTACCTCTTCCAAATTGAAGTCAAATTCGGGAGGCAGCTGGGTCCTATTACAAGGATTATGCCACTGAAGCCACCAGGCAAGTCCAGCCCGGTTGCAGCCTGGGTCCCCAGCATGTTTTGGCAGCCATTTTTTCAAATCCGAAAGCTCCCAGTTTTGAAATAAGGCTCCGAAGCACACCTGGGCAGTAGCCACTCTGGACTCACCCAGTGGCTTTGGTGGCAAAATCCTTGTGATAGGACCTGACTGCCTCCCAAATTAGACTTAAATTCAGAAGTGGTAAGCCTGGTTATTAGAGCAATGAGATAATCTCCTATGTCAAGGATGCTTACAAACATACAGATTTCATACTTCTGCTATGAACCAGCAGTTTTCAACTGTGTAAAGGGAAAAGCTGCTATTGTTTGGAAGTGCATCTGTGACTCCAGGAGAACTTTGGTAAGGATGTGTGGAGGGAAGGAGACTTCCCTCCACACATTTTCCCCCATGTTGTGTGTGTTGTAGAGTGGGTGCATGTTCATTGCCTGGAGAGCAATGGGGAGGTCCCAAAGGCCCAGCCATCAGCATCATGTGGAAACTTTGCACCAACCTCTAGTCTTTCACACTACTCAATTATAGTGGTATGATTTCATTTTAACTGCCATAGCAACATCCTATAGCAACATCCTATATTTGCATTCTCCTGTCCCTTCTTGGTTAGATAGGGACTTCTCCCTTTCTCTTTTGCATTCTAACCATCATGTGACATTTACCACTCACTCAGAGCCAGTTTAATAGCACTCTCTGAACTTTCTAAACTGCTAGTTACTGCTTCAAGCAGCCAGTTGCAGTCTCTCCCTGCTATATAAAAGATGGTAATAATTTCTCTCCTTACCCAAACCACTTCCATTTAGATTAGGTTTTAGTAATTTTTGTAAATATTTCTTAAAGCCATTATTGTTTGTTTTTAAACCACAAACTACATGTTTGTCATTTGTTTCGAGTTAGTCTTTATTCTTTAGGAAAGCATATTAAGATATAGTCTGACCCATGTTTTTTGCTGCTCTGCTGATGCAAGCTGAACTCTAACATGTTTAACTTTCATACCTGCCTATTTTAATTTTCCTTTAAAAGGGTTAACACCCTGGGAAACCAAAATTTCACCCCACGCCTAGGGAATCCTGAGATTTGTAATGGAGGAGGTTAGAATGCTCACCCAGAGGACTCCTCTGGTTCTTGTTATCTTTTTTATTTTTTATTTATTGTTAATTGCCATCAAGTTGACTTTGACTTATGGTGACTTGATGAATAAGAGACCTCCAAGTTACCCTTTCATCAGCAGTCCTGCTCAGTTCTTACAGACACAGGACCTTGATTGAGTCTATCTCTAATTCAACCTTCTACTTTACCAAGCATTATTTTCTTTTCTAGCGAGCCATATCTTCTCATGATATGGTCAACATACAACAGTCTCTAAAAGTTTAGTCATCCTAGTTTCTAAAGAGAGTTCAGGCCTGATTTGCTCTAGGACCCATTATCTTTTGAGCTATACATGGTATTCATAGAACCCTTATCCAGTGCCACATCTATGATATGAGTTGGTTTTCTTCCTATTAGCTTTCTTCACTGTCCAGCTTTCACAACCATACATAGAAAATGGAAATATGATGGCATGGACCATCCTAATTTTAATATTCAATTATATATCTTAACACTTTAGGATCTTGTCTAGTTCCTTCCTAGCTGCCCTCATCTTCTCCTGATTTTTTGACTGCAGTCTCCATTCTGATAAATGACTGAGCCAAGGTAGGAAAAACTTGGAACTATTTCAATGTCTTCATCATCCCCTTTAAAGTTATGTAAGCCATCTGTTGTCATTCGATTTGTTTTCTAACTGTTCAACTGTAAACCTGCCTTTTCACTTTCTTCTTTTACTTTTTCCAGTAATCATGCCAAGCCTTTGCTAATTTTTTTGTTGCTAGGAGTATGGTGTTATCTGCATCTTAAATTGCTCATGTTCCTTCCTCTAATTTTCACACCATCTTCCTCCAAGTCTTATTTATTTATTTATTTATTTATTTATTTATTTCAAAGACAGGAATGAAGTCACCCTCAAGAAGTAGGGAGGAGACTAGGCTGCAATGATAAGTTCCCATACTCTTCCAGTTCTCTCAAGAGAGGCAGGGGAATGCTGGCAGTGTTGTTCCTCTGCCTTTCTGTCCAAGTAACTTCAGGGGGATGAGAAGCTGTCCCTGCTGGCCAGTTCCTCCCTTCTTCTCTCCATGTTTATTTTATGGCTGTCGCTGCTGACCCATGGGGTTTGGATGCTGTGGAAGTAAGGTTGCATGCAGCAGCACATTTGGGGCTACTCCACTCCACACACATCACCTAGGCTCCCAGCCATCATCCTGGGTGTCTTCTCCCTTTCTCTAAGTTGAAACTGCAAAAATACAAGACAGGGAAGTGTGTGGTGTGGAGATGGCAATACAGGATGTGAGCTTCCCTGATTTTTATATCTGAAGTCAAGAAGGAATTTCCCTCCCAGGCCCAGACTGACTATTATTCATGGGGGATTTTATTTCCCTTTTGCTCTGCAGTGTACAAGCTGATTTGATCCCATGCATCATCATTGAGATATTTGCCTTGCAAGCTCTTTTACACACAACATCTGCTTTGTGGCTTATACAGTGTGGTCAAGATTGCAGAAGTAAAACTCTAGGTTGGACAGGGAGATGATCCTAACTTTTACCTTACAACATGATGTAGCAGTAGATTGTCCTTTTTCCCCTTCTATATCAAGGGATGCCTTTGGAGTTACTGGTCACAAAGTGCTCACTGAGTGAGTCACCCCACATGTCATAGCTCCAGTGGCTCAGTTAGACATATCAGCCCTGACAGCAGCTATAGTCGCCTGGGCTGGAAAGACACCTTCCAACTCTTTTGTTGTCCCAGGCTCTCAAGAACAAAAGAACCACCATTCTCCCAATTATATATCTTTCTGACAGGGTCTCCCTTCCAGTACAGTAGCCAAAGGAGAGATTACACTCCCAGACTGTTTTAGTTCTTTATGATTCTGCAGTTCTCCTATAGATTTAAGTCTCAACAAAGGGAAAGAAGGGAAGTGGGAGAAATAATGGAACAGCAATCAAACCAGACCTACATTTCTACGATTTTGGCACCCTGATCCAAAATAGGTTTACATGGAAATCACTGTTTTCAATATTCAGTGTTTGTTGGGTGGCATGAGCAAAGTTGTCTCTTATTTTTGACACTGTTTGTTTGAGCCAGCTAAAAAGTCTTGTCTAGACTTTACCAAGGTCACTGCATACACACACATGCACACGCAGAGAGAAAGATACACACAATACTGGTGGAAAAAAGCCCCACCACCAAAGGCCAGTTACTGTTGTCAGAAGCCCCCAGGAGCAACAGATTAGCTGAAAACATCCCCAAGATCCAAGATTGCAAAACCTGATAAAAATACAAACAAATGGAAATTTCAAACAGATAGTTGCAACGTTTAGCCAAAAATGTGTCGTTGCAACCTACTCAGGGTGGGAGGGTTGAGATTTTGCGTTGGGAGATGTATCATAAAAGGCTACCATATAGAACTTAAAACTGTCTACCCCCATTATTCTGCTGACTCCCACCTCTGCTATGCAATAGCCAGTGGAGAAGAGGGTAGCCAACAAGTGTCTCATTATGTCATTGTAGTTAGTTGCATGATGATGACATCGTGTTACAGGATCTAAACATCTTCAGCGTTCTACGTCTGGGTATAAACACATAGTCAGATGCTTCTCAGCCGTCCCCCTGTCCACTAGCTACTATCTAGCTATGGGAGGAGGCACAGGAAGAATGTAAGTTGTGGGGAGGGGGTAGCCATTGTGTGAGGAAAGAGAAGAATTCAGGCCTCTCCAGTTACCACCCAAGAAATGCATGAACAGGTATAAGGCCCCAGCAGCTACCTCAAGAAGTACTACAAAAAGAAGGAAGGAAGGAAGGAAGGGAAAGGGGAAGGGGAAGGGAAGGCAAAAATAACTAAATTACTGTAATCAATATTTACCCTCCCCCCCCCCAAAAAAAACCCTAGTGGTTTAAATATCCCAATATGTAAATCGCAAATAATAATATAAAATCTTTCTTTAAACATATTATCACCACAACTAACAATAATTTTGTGGTGATAGTACAATTGCCCCTCCGTTTTCATGGGGGATCATTCCGGACCTACCCACCCCACGAAAATGGAAAACTGCAAATATTCAAGCCCCATAGGCTTACATGGGGGCATATGCCCCATTTTGCCCTCTGTTTGCTGCCTGCAAACAGGTGAGGGCACAGACTTGAAGTCCGTGAAAATGGAGGAACAACTGCATATTTGATGAAAGATTTTTATGTATCATTATTTGTGATTTACATATTGGAATGTTAAAAACAGGAGGTTGTTTTGTAAACAGAGATTTCAGTAATTTAGTTGATTTTGCTTTCTTTTTTCCCCCTTCTTTCTTTTTTGTAGTACGTGGACCTTGGGTATCCACTATGGCTTGGTTCCAGGACCCCTCATGGATATCAAAATCTGTGAATGCTCAATAGACACAGAGGGCCAACTGTACCAAAAATACACACATATGTGTGCTGGAGTTGTGCCTCCATATGGTTTCTAGACTGACCTTTAAGGCTATGCTTTCTCATGTTTGCTTACACAAAAGAAATACAAAAATTATTTCAGTGCAATATAATAATATTCCAAAAGCCAGAGCCACACTCATTTATCACTAATATTAATAACTAAAAGGGGTGATATAAAGCCAAGAGTTTAAACAGTTTGTTTTTTGGATTCTGAGAGTTCGAATCCCAAAAAGGTAGCTTTTACCAGCGTTGATAGTTACTGCTCCACATTGGTGCAGGCTTTGCAAGTTTCAGATTACGGTGCCATTCTGTATACATTTCCTGTCAACATGAATGCAAAAAGGAGCAATTCTCTTTGAAGAAAAGACAGAATTAATAATAGAAGGTAACACGTGTGTACTCTCCTTCCATACTGCAGAGTACACACCCTGTCCTAAACACAAGTTGGCAGACACGTGCTGTGCAGGGAAAAGGGATGGTTTATTTGACCTTTGTGGACTTGAAAAGATTAGAGTGGAGTACTGTGTATCTCTGTGTGTGTGTGTGTGTGTGTGTGTGTGTGTGTGTGTGTGCATATATATGTGTGTGTGTGCTTCTGTTTACCCACAGCAGGCTCCCGTCCCAATTTTCTCTACCAGCAGTGTGTCAAAGCCTCTCACCTGCCGCATTTGCTCTTATCTAGAGCTGCAGAAAACAAACTTGCTCCATCTTCAGTATAGCATTCTTCAAGATGACAGTTCTACCCAGAGCTGTGTAAAGAGCAGGTGTGAGTGCTGATCCCATATACCTATTAATACATTCAAAATGCAAATTAAAATATTATCACTAGAATTAACAATAAGCTTAAAAGGGGGCATGGACAAACCTCATCCCTCACAGGTTTATGGCATTTCTGGTCTGGCCTTACATTCCCATATAAAGTATTCTGGCATAAGAGCCTATGCCAGGGGTAGGCAACCTTTCCCCTTTAAGGGCCGAGGGACTTCAGCTCCCAGAATCCCAGGAGCTATTGGCCAACATGGGACTATTGGCCAACATGGCTGAGGTTTCTGGGAGCTGAAGTCCCTCGGCCCTTAAAGGGGAAAGGTTGCCTACCCCTGGCCTATGCCATCAAATCATTGCTCAGCCATTGGGTTATGCTATAGTCTCTGTTTATTTCATTTTCACATATAAGTACTAAAAAAGCCCATTATTTTCTCCTTGCTGGGTGTGCCCACCAGCTTTTTTGATTGCTTTTCAATTCTTTTTCACATTTTATGACTTTGTTTTTGTGAAATGTTTGTAAAAAGTATATTTGGTGCCAACAAAATATGTATACAAAGCATACTCATATATTTTTCTCAAAAAACAATGTTTAGTACAATTTTTGGCAATAAAAAAATACTGAAATACAGAAAATCATTGAAAAGTGTTCAAAGCCTCTCCTAATGTACCAAGGTACCCCTTCTCATCAGTGACAAGCATTTTTGTGAATGTTCTTTCCATCTATGTATAGTCTTACACACTCTCAGTTCTTTCCCTCTAAAATGGGCATTCTTTCAAACTGTCTCATAGGGATATGGTTAGGACAGATACATCGATATATAGCTGGAAAAGGAGCCTATGGCTAAATAAATGGTTGGGTGCTCCACATCAAATCAACATGCAGCCACTACAGATATTTGAATCTCCTTTGTCTTTTAGGATTCTCAGTTCCTAATACCACAAGGAGTTATGTATTTTCCCTGGTAGAGCTAATAGCAGCTTTAGATCAGAGAATTGCAGAGAGGAAACTGTTGTATTGCATTTTCCAGTGTCACTTCCAAAATTTTAGGGCGAGAGGGAAGATCCTGCTCGCCATCCATGTTTAATAAATCTAGTTGCTTCCTTGAGAGCCTGCTAAAAAAGATGACAGGAAGAAAATCTATTCATTTGAGATAATGTGGTGCTGGAGAAGAGTGCTAAGGATCCCATGGACAGCCAAAAGACAAACAAGTGGGTCCTAGAGCAGATCAAGCCAGAAACCTCCCTGGAAGCCAAGATGACCAAACTAAGGCTGTCATACTTTGGACACAACATGAGTAGGGAGGACTCTTTGGAAAAGACAATAATGCTAGGGAAAGTGGAGGGAAGCAGGAAGAGAGGAAGGCCACATGCCAGATAGATGGACTCTATTAAGGAAGTCACAGGTATTAAGGGGTTGCAGGAATTAAACAGAGCAGTGGAGGACAGAGGGTTTTGGAGATGTCTCACCAATAGGGTCACCATGAGTCGAGATCAACTCAAGGTCAATTAACAACAACAACAAAATCAAATGCATCCTGTTCAGGACTCTGAGAAATCCATGCAGCACACTTCTGACTCCTCCAGCTTCTTCAGAGCAAAGATAGCAATGTTCTTCTTCCCTTCCAAGGGGCAATTTACAAGGGTGTGCAAATGTCCACTAGTAGCCAAGAATTTAAAGGGAAGTTAGCTGAGCTGAGAAAACAATCACACGAAAAGGGTTCTTTGAAATTATGCAACACTTGGCTGAAATTGAGCTGTCATCTTATGAGCAAATGGAGAGATATTAGATTCTTGTGCCAAATTTCTTAGGTTCTGAGACTGTCTTAACTGTTTTGCTTCTTTACAAACTGTAAACTGAGATGAGTCTTGTGCTAAAGTCCTGTGCTGCTAATGCATTTTACAACTCTATATCCAGGAAGGTGTTGAAGGTATTTTTACAGATCTTTCAAGCCCTCCAGTAAACTCAGAGCTCTGAATAGAAAAGCACACAAATTAAAGCTCTGGCTTTCAGGGTCTTGAGAGCAAATGAATAGTAAGCCCAGTGATCCAAAGAAATCCATTCAGGGTTTTTCTTTTAAAATGTAAGATGGTTTCCTGGAGAACCCAGTTATTCAGAGCTGTCCACAAACATTTCCCGAAGATTCTCCCCTCTTCAGAAGAAAAAAGAAAAAGAGGCAGCAGCGTATTAAAGGCATAATATACAAGTGCCATAACATGTTTTGTGTTTTTATGAAAATGAAGCACTGACCTTATAAACTGAAGAAACATATAAAAGGAAGGGGGGAGAGAGAAAAGTAAATAGACAAGGTGCTAATCTGTATGTCATTATGCAATATTGTGGTTATCTAATGACAGTAGGGCCGTTCAATACGGCCAGCACTGTCTGGGGGGGGGGGGGGGGGGAGAAAATCAGCTGAAGGTTCGGGTGCTTGTTTGAAGATGGAAACTTTCCAAACTTCACAGGGACAGGTGAGGGGGGGGAGCAAAGGAGGACTGGCCAGCTTCTTAGCTCCACCCATACTTGGGTACAATCCTTTCTTGCTACACCTGGTGAGAGATAGATAGATATATATATCAGGAGGGGCATGCATTTTGCCACAGTCCATTAGCATCCTAGACAGAGGAAAAACCTTTCCACCACCTTGCAACTCCACCTGCCCCATCTCAGTTATGAGGAAAGAAGTCTGCACCATCGCTTTTCTCAAAGCCGTCTTGGCTGAGTTCATAGGCACTGCAGTTTTCGTCTTCTTGGGTCTGGGCTCAGCCCTGAAGTGGCCTTCTGCCTTACCAAGCGTCCTCCAGATTGCCCTGGCTTTTGGCTTAGCCATTGGCACCATGGTACAGATTTTTGGTCCGATCAGCGGTGGTCACATCAACCCAGCAGTGACCATTGCCTTCTTTGTGGGCAACCAGATTTCTTTCCTCCGAACGCTCTTCTACATTGTGGCCCAGCTGGTGGGGGCCATTGCAGGTGCAGGCATCCTTTATGGCGTGACTCCCAGTAATGTCCGTGGCAACTTGGCAGCCAATGGGGTAAGTCCTTTTGGCTGTTAACATTGTAGATCTAATTCATAATGTTAGTAGTTTGGCATCCTGCACAAGGAATTTTTAGGCAAGTAAGGATGCCCACAGGGGGAATTAGTTATCTAAGGAGACAGACCTCAGGTGAAAAGGCAGATATATTCTTTACCTGGCTAGCTTGTTGTACTGCATTTCCACCTGCACATCACACAGCAGAGTTAAGATGCAAGTTTGCACTTTTGAGACACTTGAGAGTTTGCTGGCAGAACAGGTGAACAGGGCAGAGTAAATTACAAGGCGGTGTTTCTTCCAATTGCTTCTCATAGCCTAAGGGAGGGAGGGAGTCATTCCAAAAAAGAAAAGAAAAGAAAGAAGATGCAATAAATACTTTTAACTCCAGTGTTACCTCTGAACAGAGGATCAGGGTAGAAGGTGTGGGGAACCACTTTGTAGGTACTGCTATCTTACAGAGGGTTGCTTTTTGGAATTCACTCGGAACCATTTCAATCTTATGCTGTTGAATTTTTGTACATTCCCCCAGGAAGGCGGTAAAAGCCCTGTGTGCTCACTGCAACCTGTGAGGCTCTTTGTCAGGGGATAGTGCCTCCTCTTCTCTTGTTATTTCCCCACACAACCCCATGGAGACTGGTAAACTCTTTTTGGCAGTATTGCATGCAGGGTACACAAATGTGCCTCCCTCCTGAACACACAATCTTACTCCTGTGTGTGCAAGGCTCTATTTAGATCCCCATGAAACATCACAATGTTGATCTGATGGGCTCTGCTACACTAAACTCTGGACTGGGCTGGGGCTTAGTTAAATCAACTTGGTTGAGGAGTCACATAAGCTGGGACAGAAAAATGTACAGGAGTCTAGTCAAACTATCGCAAGGATGACAATAGAAGATTTGTACAGAAGCTTAGCTGATCTCTTGGGTCAGTACTGAAAGCAACTGGAAGTTCCAAGCATCCATTGTATGGGCCATGGTGAGAACTTGTTAGAGAGAGGGATCAGATTGTAGAATGCATTTAGTCAGTGCCAATGCATTTATGCACTGCCATAAAAGAAAAAATGCCAACAAAAATGGAGAAAAGAAGATACTGCTGTGCATGCAATTTGCCTATGTTAATTAATATGTAAAGATAAAAATTTAGCACTTATCCCTAAAATTCAAATAACCCTTATCACACTGAGGAGGACTAGGACCTGGAGCCCTTTCACATGTTGCAGTTATAGTGCTATGATTGCACTGAGAAGCACCAGCACCTTGCTGGGAGATCCAAATGTCCTCCCCTGCAAACTGCAAGTCCCAGGAATCTTTTTACATGACACAATTATAATAGCATGATTTCACTAATAGCCATGCTTCTGTCCTACGTAATCCTAGGATATGCTGTTTAGGAAGGAATTTTTAGAATTCTCATCCAGAGAGTTTTGCTGCCTCATCAAAATATAAATACCAGAATTCTATATGAAGCAGTCATGGCATTTAAAGTGGGATCATAATACTACAATCACGGTGTTAAAGGGCCCCAGGTGAGCTATATGCCAGCTTAGTCTACTGTCTCTCCATTCTTTCAAAGAATTTTATATAGGATTGTCTGTTGTCAGCTCTTCAATAAGAGAATTAATTGGTTTGCAAGGCAATGCAGAGTTTATGAAAGTGACTCAGGCAGTCTTCTCATGAGGCTAAAATTGCTCTTGAAGTCTGAACAACTTTTGCATGATATTATTAACCTCTTTTTATTCTTCTTGTCAAAGAGTGGGCTAGAGAGAGGATTTTTTTTCTAATGCAAAGGAATTATCTGGCCCATGTAGGCTTTATGCTGATTGTAATCCTTATTGAAGCAAGAACTACTCATCTGGGAAAGCATGCAATGTCCCTGCCCAGGAGTCTTAGAACTGTGTTAAAGACAATGTGGCATAGGTAGTGTTAGCCAAAGGAGAAAATATCTCAAAGCTGCATTAGGGAACAGTATTCATATGTTGCACTGCAAGTGTGTACATGCTGTAAGTACATATGATCAAATGCTTGTAAGAATCTCTAGGGTACTCAAGTGCAAGAATAATCTTAGATTCAAAATACAGATGAAGAGTACAGCTGTACCTGTGTAGATTAGACATATGTATTCAGAGATGAATAGCTGTGTTATTCTGGAATGTCAGTTATGCAAAGGAATCTTGTAGCACCTTTGAGACTAAATAAGATTATCGCACCCGCTGTTTTCTCCCGATTTGGGCATGGGCTGAGACTGTGTAAAAACTGATGTTATTGCACAGCTCTGTGCCCAGATCTGAGACACCCCATACCCGATTGGGACTTCTCCTGTACGTAGCAAAAAACTGTTATGTTCCATTCATTTCTGAGTATGAGAGAAGTCCTGATTGAGTACAGGATGCCTCTGATCTGGACACAGAGCTGTGCGCTAACATCCATTTATACATGATCTCAGGCCATGCCCTGATTGCGGGGGGGGGGGGGGGGGAGAGCTGTGCGATAATACCAACTGTTCAAAAGAAGCATAAGCTTTCGTAGACTGGGTCTACTTCCTCAGATGCATGACCAAGTCTGCAAAAGCTTATACTATAACATCTTTCACACAGTTAGTCTCCAAGATGCTGAGAGATCTCTTTGCATACTGAACATGTGTATGTTTGAGTGTTTTAATGAATACACATTCACTTCATGTAAGCATGAACAGTGTAGCTTCCTACAGTTTGAATAGAGCATCACTCTTTTGGACCATAAGGAGCTGCCATTGGAAACTCTGGGGAATTGTGCATGTGTGAAAGAGAGAGAGAGAAACAGACAAATAGCCAGAAAAGGGCATTTCTGAGGGAGCGAGAGGAAGATCTGAGATGAAAAAAAACTGAGGAGAGCACAGGGAGAGTGTGGCAAGAAAAAACACAGCTAGAAGAACACAGAACTGCAATTAATTTCCTCAGTGCAGTCTTCATGCAGGAACTGCTTGGATGAGTTCTAGAGCTTCATTTCCCATTCTTCACTTGCTGGGTTCTGCAGCAAAAGGCAGGCCTGACATCCTAAGTGGATATCTAGTTTGTTCTGCCCCATCCTGCCCTATTTTTGTTCTGTTTTCACCCTTAGATCATACCGTTGCCGTAATTGTTCCTATTGCTTTCTTCCTCTTTTCCATCATCTTATTAAATAGATTATTGTGAGGAAATATTTTGACATTTATTAGCTTTTTTATTACAGTTTTTAACATTACATTCTCTTTTCTCTCCTCCCCCTTTTTGAAAGGCTAGATTTAAGAAAACACTCAGCTCACATCAATAGTGGTTTGGGCAGAACAAGTAACTTTTCCAGAAAGCACAATCCTATGCAAACTCCATTGAGCATGCTAAGATTTATTTCTGTGAAGGGTAGCAGCAGTCTTTTTCTTTTAATGAATAATTGCTTACAATATTTTTTCAAAATCAATTTACACAAGACCTCAAATACCTTTTTGAACAATTGAACAGCAACAGAAAATATGAAACTGCTGTATGAACACCTGTAAATTGCATTCTCTATGAATAGCTCTTCCAGTGTTACACCTTGTTGAATGTTAAATGTGAAAAACTCTACCTATATATAGATTAGAGGCAACTGTGGAAGATTAGGGGGCTGCATTAACTCTCCTGGAGACCATGGAGGGCCACACATCCCACTGCATCAACAAAACAAAATCAATTTTGTGCCCCAAAATTGCCCTAAACACCCTCTAGGGGACATGAACGCATGTTCTGGGGGGCTTCCTGGGCCTCCAGAGGGTTATTAGGGCATTGGGAAGGAATGTTTGAAAAATTTTGAAAAATTTTATTTCAACCCCTTGTGGGTCTGCAGGGGCTCAAAACATGACAAAAATGCCCTCCATGCCCTCTAGAGATCCTTTTGGGGCATTTTGTAGGATAACAAAATTTGTAAAAATAAAACTGATCTCTGGGAGACACAAAAACAGCTCTTGGGTCTGCACTTTGCCCACTCCCAATACAGATTAGCAACCTGTGTACACAGATTGCACTTCTGTTGAATGCAACATGTCACCATCTCTGTTGGATGATATCCAACATGGTGTAATGGTTTAAGTGTTAGGCAAGTTCCCTGGAGAACAGTGTTCAAACCCCTACTTGGCCATGTTGGATGACCTTGGGCAAGTCACATGCTCTCCGTCTCAGGGGAAGACAATGGCAAACCCCCTCTGAATAAATCTTGCCAAGAAAACCCCATGATAGGATTGCCGTAGGGTCACCATAAGTTGAAAATGACTTGAAGGCACACAACAACAACAAACTGACAAAAGAGAACCAAATGTAGGTTCTCTCTTAAAGAAAGGGGACTGGGCTGTGGTGTTCTCATATCCCCCCCCCCCCCCCCAGCAATCCCTTTGTTCATTGCAGGGGAAATTCCTTCCCCTTTTTGGCAAGGGGAAATGAGGCAAAAATAGAATTCTACTTGGTCAATGCAGTTGTTTATTTAGCATTAAGAACCACACCCACGTAAGTTTGAGAATGCCCAGACCAACACAAATATCAGGTCCCTGACACAAAGAATTAGAATCTAATGGCAACAGGGAGATCTTTTGCATATTTCCAAAAAGTAATCTTAAGTAGCTTTATTTACTCAGCAGTTCCCTCACTTGATCTTCAGATCCTTAGTGGGAGTTACTATTTCCAGCTACAAATGTGGAGTCTCTTTCTTCACTTCCTTCCCAACAGCTCAGCAACAACACAACTGCAGGCCAGGCTGTGGTGGTGGAGATGATTATCACTTTTGAGCTTGTGATGTGCGTTTTTGCCTCAACTGACAGCCGCCGAAACGACCACGTGGGCTCTCCAGCTCTGTCCATTGGGTTGTCTATCACCGTGGGTCATCTGATTGGGGTGAGTATTTCTTGCTGTGGTTTTCAGCTTTTGTGCAGAAAGAAAGAGGGAAGGAGGAAAGGGGAGGTGCCAAATCATAAGTTCAGAGATCATAGCAACCCTTGGCCAGTGAGGACTCTGGGAGCATGTGGTCCCACTATCATGACTGAGCTGCACTGATGTGAAAGAATCCTTTGTAAATAAGCAAAGTAAACTGTTATAGGCAGAAACAGCTGTCAGACACACTCACATAGATATACGTGCACATACATTGGTTAAAATAATATGCATTTTTATGGTAACACAGCTATGGGACCTTAGATGTGACATAGTTTGAGGCCTCAGCCTTCCTAATCCAGCCAGTATCTATGAAAATGAGAGTAAGGAATACAGAATCTTTGTCCATTTTTCCCCCACTCTGACTGGAAGTGGTTCTCCAGCCATTGTACTGATTCCTTTTAACAGTGAGAAAAAAGAATAAAATAAAAATAAATGTCTAGTCTCATTTTTTTTCCAGGTGGAGGCTCACCACCACCACCACCAAAAATTGTAATTAGGAGGATTCAGAACTTTTGATTCTCCAAGTCTCTGCTGAAGTTATGTTGAATTCCATTTAGACTGGCCAACATGAGCATGGGTTACAAAACCAATGCAGTGCAATGCAGTCACATCCCTGTTCTAGATAGGACCTTGTCTTTCACAGACACTTTCTGGCCTTTCTGGTTCTCTGTGACAGTTACTGAATGAAGCAGTTGCCAAGTAGGTCCTAAACTTCTTTCAGCAGTGATCTCCTTCAGAGAGGAAATTGGAAGAGCCATGTCCCTGGATATTCTCTGCTTCTGTTTCCAAGACAAAATGCCACCAGAGTTGCATGAGGAATGCTAGGAAAAGGGAGAATTCACAGCTGAAAGTGCAGGGGAAGGAGAGGACTGTCTGACAGAAAGAAACTATATTGATGATATATATAGGAAATGCCTATTCCACATTAAATCCCTATCTTGTATTGTTTCCCTCCTTTTGACCCAATAGATATATTTTACTGGCTGCTCTATGAATCCTGCTCGGTCTTTTGGGCCTGCTGTCGTCATGAAACGATTCACCTCCGCTCAATGGGTAAGAAACCAATTTTTCACCTTGGGGAGAAAAATAAGTCATGCTGTTGTAAACCTGTCCTTAATTGCTGCAAGGGCATCCTTTTATGGTGGCAAGATCAAAGTCCAAATATATAACACTAAAGTATTTTAATGAGCAAAGAATGCTTGGTAATTTTCATTTCTGTGGTATTTACTAGCCTGCAATGGTGGACCAATAAATTTCTTCAAGGCCCACAATGCCATAACAGTAAGGATGAAGAGGGTGAAATCTAGAATTTGTTCACCATCCCATATGCTCATATCAAAAGCCAGTTTGTGCCCCCAACCTGAGAAGTTGAGAAGTTCAGGCAAATCTAGGAAAATGCAAACCCTCTTCTACAAGAAATTTCACGTGCCTTATTGAAACTGGGGTTGTTGTTCTCCCCATGAATTTCCTGTGCTTTTTAAATTCATCTAGAAAGCTCCATATTTATGGTGACATGTCACTTTTCTCAGTACATGGACACAAACTTGGGCTAGGTGCAGAGACAACATCCTTGAAAATTATTTGGCTACTTTGACAAAAGCCAAATTTGCTTTTTTTCACATTTTATTTTAATTATTTTATTTTGCCTAATCAGGAATCTTTCTGCTTTTGGTAAATTTCAGAGGCAATGGTAATCTACATCCTGGTTCATTCCTCACTTGGTTTCATTTTAGCACTTAACTAGATCAGCCAAAGAGGAAGAAATCACACTTTTGTTATCTCAGCAGGGCCTTCCATCATCTGCATTGCTGGGAAGAATTTGTCTTACTCTGATTCATGTGAGATTAAAAAAGCTTGGAAAAATCAGGGCAGTTGTTGTGCTGTAACTCCCAGAAAGTGTAAAGAGATATACAATCAGCCCTCCACATTTTTGGCTTTGACTTTTACAGCTTTGATTATTCACAGATTTAATTCATACATTCTCTGTAGGAGTCTCTAGGTCCTCCAGCATGACTCTACCAAATGTTGACCATAGAGTTATGCTGGAGGGTCTAGAGATTCCTAGAGAAAACACTCTCTAGGCATTTTTAGGTTCTCTATCATGATTCTATGGTCAACTTCCACCTGATGTTGACCATAGAGTTGCACTGGAGGACCTACAGATTCCTAGAGAGATATTCTTCAGGTTAAAAATAATAGTGGTTTTTTTTTATTATTTGTGGTTCTTCCACATTCACGGGGGCCCTGCACCTCAACCCCAGCAAATATAGAAGGCCCACAGTAAAGGAATCCTGTAGCTCTTTTGAGATTCAGAAAAAAGAATTTTCTAGCATAAGCTATCATGAGCTTCTGTCCACTTCATCAGATGGATGGAATTATGCTTCTGTTAACAGACATATATACCAAAGTGGGGGAGTGTAAACTGTAACAAAAATATGAAACATGGGGATGTGGGGATGAAGTGACAAAGATTATTGAGAGTGGCTTAAGGGACAAAGGTGGAAGACAGGGCTAGAATCTAATTGATTAGTCTGAACTAGAGTAGACCTATTCGATTGTTCTATACAGATCCAATACCCAGGTAAATTCAATTGATTCAATGGATCTACTCTATCTTGTTGTGTGCCTTCAGGTCACATTCACTTATGGTGACCCTAAGGGGAACCTACTACAAGGTTTTCTTGGTAAGATTTTGTCAGAAGGTATTTGTTTTTGTCTTCCTCTGAGGCTGAGAGACTGTGATTTGCCCAAGGTCACCCAGTGAGTTTTTGTGACTGAACAAGGACTCAAACCCTGATCTCCAAAGTCATAGTCCAACACTCAAACAACTACACCTTACTGGTTGTCTATTCTATCTAGTTGAGAATCCTCCAGCCAGCATGTCTACTTTTTCCATGTTTCTGCATATAAAACCTGGCCTAACTCTTGAGAGCTAGGCCAGGTTTTATACACAGGCTGAGAAAAGCAGGTAAACATGCAGAAAGTAGACATACTGGGATTCTGAGAGCTGTAGTCCAAAAAATGAGAACCATTGTGGTGTAGTAGTTTGAGTTTTGGACTAGAAATTTGAGAAACTATGGTTTGAATCTCTGCTCAGGCATAGAAACCCACTAGGTGACCTTGGGCAAATCACACTTTCTTAGCCACAAAGGCAGGCAATAGCAAACCCCCTCTGAATAAATCTTGCCAAGAAAAGCCTGTAATAGGTTCACCTTAAGGCAGGGGTAGGCAACCTTTCCCCTTTAAGGGCCGAGGGACTTCAGCTCCCAGAAGCCTCAGCCATGTTGGCCAATAGTCCCATGTTGGCCAATAGCTCCTGGGATTCTGGGAGCTGAAGTCCCTCGGCCCTGAAAGGGGAAAGGTTGCCTACCCCTGCCTTAAGGTCACCATAAGTCGAACAACCTGAAGGCACACAATAATAACAACAAAGTCCAGAGCATAACTCATCCAGGTTCTGTTGCACTGAATATACAATACAGATGCAAGTGTGTACTCTAGCCAAACAGGAAACAAGTGTCTGGCCAAACAAGAAACAAGTGGGAGTGTGAAAACCTTTGAAAGGTTCTAATTCCTTTCCTTGCATTTTTTTTTCCTCCCAGGTCTTCTGGGTGGGTCCCATTGTTGGTGGCATTGTGGCTTCTCTGCTTTACAACTACTTTCTGATGCCCCACTCAATGAATATGTCTGAGAGGGTAGCAATTGTGAAAGGTACCTATGAGTCTGAAGAAGAGTGGGAAGAAAAGGAGAAAAGCATGGAAATGTCTTCCCCATGAACAAAAGAGCTCTGGATGAGAAGGAAAAGATGGACCGCACATCCCCTGATGTTGAATGAACATTTGACAGTATACTTTGTAATCCAAAGAACACGTAGCTTATGCTGGTGCAGAGGGTTTAAAGAGGGAAAGGGGGAGACATTATTTGTGTAAATAATTGTCTTGAACATGCATGGGAAAAATACTTCTGAAGAATGGGCCATTCCAGCATGGCTTCGTTTTGGGAGCAATGCATCTGAACAGCAACACCAGAACAAAAATCTTATCCTCTCAGGGCTTGCAAAGGCTTGTTCTAGAGCTGTGCCTGGGAGATCTGAGCTTCTGCAAACATGCAAAGTTTTCAGTTTTATTTTTTTAGCTACAGATGTTTGACTTCCTAATAGGATCTCAAAACAAGTTTGCCAGGTCTGTACAGTATATACTTTGAGCTTTCAGGGTTTGGAAGGCAAATGTGGCTTGAGCTTGAGTTTTCTCAGCTTGATCCCATTTCATATATACAATAATGCTTGCCAATTGTTTATATGTTTAATACAGGGGTAGGCAATCTTTCCCCTTTAAGGGCTGAGGGACTTCAGCTCCCAGAATCCCAGGAGCTATTGGCCAACATGGGACTATTGGCCAACACGGCTGAGGCTTCTGGGAGCTGAAGTCCTTCGGCCCTTAAAGGGGAAAGGTTGCCTACCCCTGGTTTAATACATGGTCAATCCACCAACAACATAAATAGTAACAGGAACAGCTCAAAATGGTTTACAGATGAGCTTGCAGAAGAGAAATGATATTTGGTTGCCATTCTGTGTCAAGGACTATGATGTTTGAATAAAATGCCACAGAGGCCAGCAGACTGAACCTAACAACCAGTTTCCATTAGATTCATCATTGGTTCTTTGGAAGCAATATGGTTGTGTGTCCAAGGGCCTCTACAGACGGCTGTTTATGCCATCTTGGAGGCAGGGGAGGGGAGGGGCAGCCACACGCTGGCTGCCCCAACCCCTCTCCGAGGACATTCTGATGGTGCAGCATCTTGATGCGCTGTGCCGGAAGGGACACAGAAGAGCTGTGTGGCGGCTCTTGGGGCACCCTATTTGCTGGCTCTGAAAGGAACGGCATTTTGCCGCTCTTTTCTGGGCCGACAAACGGAAGAATTGGGGCCACTGCATGTGGTAGCAGCAGCCCTGATCCTCTGCTTCCTGGGGCGGCCCAGGGCCTCCTGTCTGCATTACCCCTAAGTAGGTTGTGGGAATGGTAGGGAAGCAAACATCCTCAAAAACTGAAGGATTCAATCAAGACTATGGAGTTTATCATACAGGAGGGAATCAGCCAAATCCCATGCAAAAACGGGATTTAAATTCACAAAAGCAGGATTATTTTCAGAAGCACTGAGCATTAATCCTAAATTAATCCACACAGAAAGTGCACAAAATTGGCAGCTTTTTACTTTTGGGATTTCCCCGAAAGTAAACAGCGGCTGATTTTGTCCATTTTCTATGCGGGTTAATGTCAGATGAATGCTCAATGCCCCCGATGTGTCTGAAAACAATCCCGCTTTTGCAGGATATTCCCAGAATTTAAATCCAGTTTTTGCATGGGATTTGGGCACTTAGCCTCCTGTGTGATAAACTCCACAATGAGGACCCTTGTTCTGAACTGATATCAATCCTGCCTTGATACAAACAAGCAGCCAATGGAGATAAATTAATTTTGATACACCCAACATAGCATGCTATTCATTTCATAGGAGTTTATCACACAGGAGGGAAGCGCCCAAATCCCATGAATAAACAGGGTTTAAATCTGTTAATATCCCGATGTCGAATGACATCGGGCAACTTCGGCATTATCCTGACATTAACCCATGAATAGAGCGGCAAAATCGCACCACTTTTTATTTTCAGGATTTTGGGCACTTTGCCTTCCATGTGATAAGCTCCACAGATAGACTGGTATCCTAGCTTTGCTAGCCTGTGTGTGTGGAGGAGGAGGCCCGCAGATAGGAATAGATGTAATAGCAAAAGCTTGAGGCTTGCTTCAGCGGCTGATGCCAGCAGAGGTGGCAGACATAGGCTCTATTTCTTTTCTAGGCAAGGGTGGTGGGGCTACACAGAGGAAAACATGCGAGAGTTGTGCCCACGTTTAGCCACATAAAAATCCAGGAAGAACGAGACTTCTGCTGTCCCATTCGAAAGTTTTGTTTTTTTTAACCTGAGTGGGGAGAGAAGCAGATTGCTGTCTTCTGCACAGTTTTTTGTGTTTACTTTCTGCTAAAGAAGAATGCAACTTGTTTTGGATCTATGTTTTTATTGGGGTGTCTATAATATATTGCATTATTTATTACCAGTAATAAAAGAGAAGGTGTAAAACAAGAACAAGGTCTCAGAGGACTGTGAGATTCACGAAGATGGGGCTGGTGGTAAACTATTGATTTAGGCTCCATGCAGGAAACCTCCATGGTTTGTAGCAGGGGTTTTTATACAGCTCACCTCCACAGTGAAGCCTCCAGCAAGATTTCCCCTCTCCAGAAAGGCCTAGGACACTGTGTCTGCAATGTAAAGGTAACAATTATTATTGCACACTCAACAGGCTTTTGCTGCTGACAGAGACCACATGGGGCTTCACACAAATGATCATGTGCTGTACCAGGTATCCCCACATCTTGACAGTGGCATAATTATTCATAATTTTCTCTTGCCTGAAGGAGCCCTACATGTGTCTGTGACTTCACATGGGTTCAGATATCTGCCTGGTCATTGTAGGATTGCCAGCTCAGCAGTTCTGGATGCTCTGAAATTTCAGAGCCAAAGCCTGAGAACAGGGGTAGATCCTTGTGAAGTCACGGGGGCAAACCCTTGTGTAACAATTGCAATATCTATTCATGCCTGTGTGTCCATGAGAGAGTGAAAGCCTTATTGCTACACTCAAATAACCCAGCCTACCTCTTCCGAATTGAACTCTAATTCGGGAGGCATCTGAGTCCTATCACAAGGATTTTGCCGCCGACGTTGCTGGGTGAGTCCAGCCCAGCTGCAGCCCAGGTCCTAGGTGTGCTCAGGCAGCCTTATTTTGAAACTGGGAGATTTCCAACTTCAAAAAATGGCTGCCAAAATGCTCCGGGGACCTAGGCTGCAGCCGGGCTGGACTCACCTGGTGGTTTCCTTGTGATAGGACCCAGCTGCCTCCCAAATTAGACTTCAGTTCGGAAGAGGAAAGCCAGGTTATTTGAGTGGAGCAATAAAGACTTGAGATAGACAACATAGATTTCCTATTTTATCTCCTAAAGAAATATTATTTACAACATATTGATGGCCAGGAGGGTGAATCTTTTTATAGGCTGATACTAATACTAATGCATTTGGACCTCAATCTTAGTTTGTCCATAGAGTATATAGCCATTGCCTAGACATTGTTATATAATAATATTTAAAGGGGGGAATTCCCTGGAAAATTTACCTGCTTATTTGAGAGCCATTGTGGTGCAGTGGTTTAACTGCTGGACTACAAATTAAGAGTCTAGGGTTCTTGTTAGATGAGCCATTACCAATGTGGAATGACAAACACAACACATTAGGCACCACAGGTGCTAAAACAGTGCCTTGGTAAACAGTGGTCTATAGAAGTCATTCATGGCTTTCATAAAACTGAAGGCAGTCATAATTATTGGTCTTCATGAAATATATTGCATATAAAATAACTCTTGAGGAAGAAAGCCCCTTCCTTTGTAAAAAGACATGTAAAAACATGCAGATCATTTGTATATTCATACTGGTCAGCTTCAGACTAGCTCTCCCTAGGTGAACCCAGTAGCTGGCCTCATTAGTGATTGATATTAGGATACACAAAGGAAAAGGGATACACTGTGAGTCTACCTTAAGCTTATTGAAAGAAAGGCAGAATGTAAATACAGCTGATAAATAAATTCACAGGCCATAATCCCCTGTCAGTGACAGCTAGCATGGCATAGTATTTGGAGCACTGGACTATGACTCTCGAGATCAGGGTTTGATTCCCAGCATGACCATGGAAACCTACTGGGTGACCTTGGGCAAGTCACACATCTCAGTCCCAGAAAATTTCATGTTAAGGTTACCTTAGGGATGCCAAAAGTTGGGAAAACTTGAAGGTACACAACAACAACAACAACAACAACAACAGCAGCAGCAGCAGCAACAGCAACCCTCTATCACAGTCTATGTTACATAATTTTGCATATGCAGTCAGCCCTCCTTATCCATGGATTCAAGCATCCACAGCTTGAAAATATTCCAAAAAGTATAAATTCCAAATAGCAAACCTTGATTTTCCATTTTACATAAGGGATACCATTTTGCTGTACCATTATTTTTAATGGGACTCAAACATCCATGGATTTTGTTATCCACGGAGGGGCGGGTGGTCCTGGAACCAAACCCCAGCAGATACCAAGGGCTCACTGAACTTAGCTACATAGCAGAAGTGCTAAGAAAAGTGAATTGTGAAGATGCATAACAGGACTCTGACAAGAATGTCCTGATGCACATTGAACTCAACCAATGTTTACTGGCACTCCCTAGCTGGTATCCCAAGTTGTACAGTGGTCCCAATGTACATCAGTCACTTTGCCAGCTCCCCTGTTAATAACAATACAGGAGTCCCTCAATGGATATGGACATTACAGAACTTCCCAATTCTAATTCACGCACACGTAAGTCCACTTATAGAAATCTAACTCCCCAACAGGATTCTGGCTATAGATACAGATAGCAAGCAGTGAAAATTAGTACAGGGGTCACTAGTTGGATCAAGTTTTTTTTTCATGTCACTGCAAAAACTGCCTCCCCAACACACATGCACACAGGTTCCTAGGAAACAACAATGGGGAGAAATCTATTTTACCAATGTCTGGCTAATGGACTTCTGTGGGAAGCAGAATAGTAGGCTAGAAAGAGCTTTAGTCTGAACTAGCAGAGCAATTCTTATGGCATAACTATGAATCTATTGTATGCTATCAGTATTCCCAATCTGGCTCCTACCTGATGTGTTGGACAATCACTCCCACCATCCCCAAACAACATAGAAAAGTATCTGGTTGGGGACACCTTCTTAAGACCTCCAATAGATTTTGTCACAAGTTGTTTCTAGATGGCTACCCAATGTAGCAATCTACCAAGGAAGACACACCTTTGGCAACAACTGCTCAAAAGCACAATGAGTAACACCCATCTCTGAGAGAATCATGGAAAAAAATTGTGCTGCTATTCCCAAACACACAGAGAGAAGCTCTGAGAGGTTGATGGACAATGAGAGGAAAACACACTGACATCTGAACCACAAGAAGTCATACTAGGGCAAGCATGTGCTGAGCCAGCATTTGCAGATATTAGTGGTTGGGAAGGAGGCTGTCCAGACAGACAGGAAAGTTAGCACATCTCCCTTTAAAAACTAACCCAAATGGAGTAGGTTTTGTCTTATTCTTTCAAAATGTTCTTAGAAAAACTGTTGATGATTAATGTGAGTTTTAATTGTTAGCAAGATGAGGGCATTCTGTCAAATGTACATACTATGTATTATCCAGGTGAGAGAACCATCACAGAGAGAAACATTTGTCTGAGTACAAAGACAAGCTGGAGAAATCAACATGAGGACATGACTATCAGGTTGCCCCCTCTTCCTCTTACTAGGGAGTCTGGAAGACACATGGACCAAAACCTGGTTGTGATGTGAACAGACCAGATGACATCTGACCTTTAACTCATTTCTGGCTTATGACAATCCTAAAATGAGCCTGTCATGGGGTTTTCTTGGCAAGTTTCTTCAGGGTTGCCATTGCCATCTACTGAGGCTGAGATGTGTGACTTGCCCAAAGTCACCCAATGGGTTTCTATGGGTTTCTGCAGCCAAGCAAGGATTCGAATCCTGCTCTCAAATCATAATCCAGCACTCAAACCACTATACTATGCTGGCTCATTGAGAACCACGGTATACCCCCACTTAAAATGAGTTTAAAAACTTACTTTTTACTTCAGATCTTCCCAGAAGATCCTGAGCCCCCCATTTCAATGCCAGGTGTCTGTTTAAAATGTGCCCTGCTGAGCTGCTTGATGCATCCACTGCTGCTGCCACTCTGAGGTCAGAATGAGATGCGCAGCCACATTATAATTGCTGGGCACCTCATTCTGATCTCAGAGCAAAGCAACCCATGACAGCAACAGTGGATGAGCTGGGCAGTTCAGTGGAATGTGCATGTGAACAAAACCTGGGATTGAAATAGGGGTGTTACAGGGAAGGGTCAGGGCTGACTGGCCATTGCAGACAGGGCCATAGATATACAGTGATGTCACTAGGGGGTGGAGGGGGTTCAGACTGCACCACTGCTCCTCAAAAATCTGCTTTTTGCCAGAAATGGACTGTGGTATTTGCCTATGGACGTTATCACACGGGGTCTAAAGCAGCCCCATGCCTGCACCATCGCTGCATCATTCTGGATCCTTTGCCCCTGTGATCAGACAACGTCGCAGCAAACCCCGCCCATCCCTGCATCATCCCTGCGCCATCGCTGCATCATTCCAGCTCTTTGTAATTCCTCTTTCAAAGAGGAATTACGGCTGCATGACCAGAATCATTCCGCTATGGTTCTGGATTGATTCCATGCTGCTTTTCTTGCTGCTTTGAGATCCCTGGTGTGATAACGTTCTATGTCCCATTAAAATGCTGAAGAGATGGTGTGAGCAAGGTGATGCTCAGTGGAAGCAGAAAGGAGATGTTCCAGGGTTATTTTTTTAAAAAAAAAATTAAACATTTTAAAACTTTTTTAAAAATTGCAATTTTAAAATTTTAATATATTTTTTAAAAAATGCAAACACCATGTTTTACCAAATTTTCACTTCAACCACATGAAATGTATATGTAAATACATTGAGACTGTCCATATGATATTGTAATTTAAAGGTATAATTTTAATTTTGCTAATTGTTTATGTCACAACTATTAACATGACATTCAGTGATATGCAAGAATTGAGATTAATGAGTAACGTTAGTATAAAAAACGAGTACAGATTCTGTATGGTGTGGGATAGGAGGAGGTCAATGGGGGATGACACCATGAGTTACCGCACTGGGCGACGCCAATCCCAGTGACGCCACTGGCAAGTATAAAGTACAATGCCAGTCTGATTGGCTTCTTCATATGCAGCTAAGGGAGAAAATGTTGTCCTTCACCTCAAGCAACAAAGTATCTTGGGTCAAGTCTGCGGCTATTGTTGTTATCATCATTAGTATTACATTTAAAACAAACATAGTTTGTTTATCTACCAAAACGTAAACCATTAAAATCATAAATCTTTTTTTAAACCAAATAAAAGTCAGCACAATATAAAGCCTATTCCACCTGAAAAATCAGTTCTCAAAGGCCTGCCAGAATAAAAAGGGTTTCACCTACTGGCAGAAAGAGAATAGGGAAGATGCCAGTTTAGCCTTTCTGAGAACAGAGTTCCAGGACCTGGGGACAGGCTCTCTCCCATGTCCCCTTCCCCAAGTATACTTGTGGGGATGGTGGGACAGAGAGTAGAGCCTCCCCAGAAGATCTCAAAACATGAGCAGATTCATGGGGTTTTCTTGGCAAGACTTGTTCAGAGGAGGTTTGCATTGACTTCCCCTCAGGCTGAGAGCATGTGACTTGCCCAAGGTTTCATGGCCAAATTGTGAATCAAACCATGGTTTCCACATAGTCCAACACTCACACCACTATGCCACACTGGCTTTCATATGGGAGAATACAGTCCTTCAAATAACTGCAGGTCATTATTTCTGTAACCTATGTACTCCATTAATGGCTACGGTCTTACAGCATCCTTCTATAAACAACAGGATATTTCTAAGCAATTTGAAGGATGCCATGAAGACAGTATTTTCCTTTAACTTCTGGAACATGAAGGTCATGTGCACAATAGCAAATATCAATAAAGATTATGGCCTAAATCTCATTGCTAGTCCCAACTAAAGTAGGCCCCTTGATTAAATGGGATATACAAAAAAGTTGACTTTTGTCTATCCCATTGAACAGTGTCTACTCTGATTGGGACTAGCAATTGGTTTTAGGCCTACAGTTCTGCCTTTTTTTTTTTTTTTTGAAAAATTTTATTGATTAAAAACATAATCATACAAAGCAACAATTTCAATACAAAAAAAACAGAACAACAACAAACAGAAACAAATACAAACAAACAAAAAACAAAAACACACAGAAACAAAAACAAAAAAGCCTAATAGAAAAGACAAAAAGGTAAAAAAGTGGAAAATGACCTAGATAAATTATATAAATTTTACTAACTTATGTTGTACACAATTCTTTTTCCAGAAAAAACGTTTATAAAAATCCTAATACTCATACTTATAGCTTATTTTCCCTACATTCCACTATCTTAATACATACAATCTAAACATAATTTCCATTTTATCTTTCCCTTAGTTTGTATACTCTAAACACACAAAAGTAAACCCCTCATACTAAAAAGAGAGATTGTCAAATTACACTATAACACATAATAAAACGACTTCCACATTTAGCACAGCTTGCCATTCAACCTGATATATATGACTTCTATACGCGCTACTATTAAGTAAAAAGAAAGTAATGTAAAAAAACAATCATTTAGTATATATATCCATCCATAGTACAATTACTAATTTTAGTACATTAACAGTAAATCTTTCGGAACCAAGTAACATCCCCAGATCTTTATGAGTATATTATCTTTTTACTTAGTTCCCATTTTTAACTCTTTTTCCCCCCTTTTCTTAAAGAAGGACCTAATCTAGAGCGTTTAACCAAACATCATCTAAATTTTCATTCTGATACCTCTCAGAGTAAAATATCTGATCAGTGGTTCCCATCCCTTTTCTTAAAGAAAGACACCCCCCCGACGAGTTGGGAGGGGGCCTTCTGTTGCGTCTGCCTAAAAAGGGCAGTGACGCTTGACTGGCCAGGAGGACCGGAAGCCCCGCCTCTTCCGGTCGGCCTGGCCAATGAAAAAAGAATCTCGCGCCAGGTCTCGCGAGATTTTAAATCTCGTGGGATTTGGCCGCGAGATTTGCGGGGCTATAAAGCCCCGCACTGCCACGTGTTGGCAGCCATTTTATTTGGGGACGAGCAACCCATCCCTCCCACCCATTAATTGTTGGTTAACATGTTGTGGACACCCAGGCTATGGCTGGTCGCCTTCAAAGGGGCCGGGAGGGAATTTTCCCAGTACTGACTGGGTTTTTCGCCCTTCCTGGGGAAACGACATTACCAACTATTACAATTCAGGTTGACGGTTGTCACTGTTGGGGGAAAGTTTTAGGGATGGGTTCATGACTAAGGTTATGTTAACTTTATAGAAATTTGAAATTTAAGAAGCCATAGTTTATCACAACTAGGGATGTTGGGTCTGTTAAAGTTATTGCTCATAAGCATTGAATGGTTGGCGGGCAGGGACCCTCCCCCCTTTAGGAAATTCTGTAGGTTAATTGGATTTATTAATTGGCAAAGAATAATAAAGGAATTGGGTATATGTCATGTGATTAAACAAAAATTTTGATGACGTCATATTAAACTTAATGATGTCATAACATGGTTACGTCATAAAATTATTTTGGCGTCATATCCGGTGGGGGAGGGGTTTATATTTGGTTATGAGATTACCTAATTTAAAGAATTTGACGCATGCCCTGTAAAAAGGTAAATATTCAACAGCGCTTGCGCTTAAAACACGCAGGCATGCGTCAAATAGATGATTGTTAAGAAATACTTAAATTGTGGATGGATAAATAGTTGTTTATATTGAAATTTAAATATGTCAGACCCTGTACAAATAAAAGTTGTGGCCAATGTTTCATCCATACCAATCGCGTTAGTGTCCTTTGTGCAGACGCAAGGACCTAATCTAGAGCGTTTAACCAAACATCATCTAAATTTTCATTCTGATACCTCTCAGAGTAAAATATCTGATCAGTGGTTCCCATTCTCTTTTAAATTTCTCATGATTTACTCCTCTAATCATCCCCGTGAGTTTGTCCATTTCCATCAATTCAAACATTTTGGATAGCCAATCGTTCAAAAGTGGAATTTCTTTCGTGTTCCACCTTGCCGCATATAACAACCTGGCAGCAGACAAAGAGTAAAAGATTAGTTTACCATACTTCTTCTCAAGTGCTTCATCTGAACACATCCCTAATAGAAATAATTGAGGAACAAATTTGAAATTATAGTCAAGAATCTCATTTAAAGCAGATCTTATAACTTCCCAGTATTTTTTTGCTTTTTTGCACTTCCACCACAAATGATATAATGAGCCAATTTTTTCCTTACATTTCCAGCATAAGTTTGAATATGATTTATGCATCTTAGCTAAGCGCGCCGGAGTAAGGTACCAACGATACATCATTATGTAAAAATTTTCCTTTAGGCCATAATTCAAAGTATATTTTACTCTCTTTATCCAACATTTTCCCCATTGAGATAGTTCTATTGTATGCCCCAAATCCTGGGCCCATTTTATCATGGGGGGCTTAATAATTTCTGATTCCATTTCAATTTTTTGCAATATCCTATAAAATTCAGATATCTGATGTTTTCCTTTTGCCATATCGCATTTTCAAACTGCTTGTCGACAACACCTATCATCCGAGTCTTCTTATCAATCCAAAAACGTTCCTTTAACTGCCTATACGAGAACCAGTTGCAATTGAACCCCTCTGCATTTAATTGTTTTTGTGACTTCATTTCCAAGTTGCTCCCCTCCCTTATAAGCAGTCCTTCATAGGTTAACCATTTATTTTGACCAAATTTATTATCTTTTGCTACAACTTCTCCAATTGCCGTCCAGCTGGGTAGAACATCTTGCCAATTTATTTTTACTTTATTCCAGATTCTCAAAAGAGATTTTCGAACAATATGATCATTAAAGTTTCTATGACATATTATTTTTCCGTAGAATAGATAGGCATGCCATCCATAGACATTCTCATA
The DNA here is from genome assembly GCA_026167975.1 of Phrynosoma blainvillii. Taxonomy (NCBI): domain Eukaryota; kingdom Metazoa; phylum Chordata; class Lepidosauria; order Squamata; family Phrynosomatidae; genus Phrynosoma; species Phrynosoma blainvillii. The sequence goes on along the minus strand of JANUYF010000002.1, from coordinate 201,971,373 downwards.
GCCTTCCAATTTAAGATTCCATTCATTTGTCAATTTAAACCAGTCAATCAGCCAGAATAATACACAAGCGTAATAGTAATTCTTGAAATTTGGCATACCCAAACCGCCTCTATCTGTTGAATCTTGTAATAATTTAAATTTAATCCTTGGTTTCTTCCCTGACCATAAGAGTTTGGAGACTATTTTATTCCACTCATCAAAAAGTCTATCATTTAGGATCACAGGAATGTTCTGAAACAAATACATTAATTTCGGGAGTACACACATTTTAATTGTTGAGATACAGCCCATCCATGAGATTTTTAACTTATCCCATTTCTTTAGATCTTCTTTTATTTCAGCCCATTTTTTTTATCATAGTTGTTTTTGAGAAGATCACTATTTCTTGTTGTAAAGTTAATTCCTAAATATTTGACCATTTTTGCCTCTTGTAATTTAGAATTCATTTTTAATTCCTCCTTCTCTTTATGGGTTAAATTCATTAATAGCATTTCGGTTTTATCTCTATTAATTTTAAGGCCTGTTACTTTACCAAATTTATATATTTCCTTTAACAACGATGTAATATTTCCACATGGGTCTGAGAGAGAGATCATTAAGTCATCGGTGAACGCTTTCACCTTATAGGTTTCTCCCTTTATTTTAATACCATGAATTTTCTCGTTTCTTCTAATATTATTTATTAAAATTTCAAAATTTAGTATAAACAGAAGAGGAGAAAGAGGGCAGCCTTGTCTTACTCCTTTTTTGATCCGAAACAATTTTGAAAATTCCCCATTTACCATAATTTTGGCTTCCTGATGGTGATAAATAGCCTTTATCCATTTCAACAAGTTTTCTCCAAGACCTAACTTTTCCAACAAGGAGGACATAAAAACCCAATTTAAATTATCAAAGGCCTTCTCAATATCAAGAAATATTAAAGCCACTTTGTTGTTAATCATCTTATTATGAAATTCAATTAAATTGATTAGGTGTCGTGTATTATCTTTAATCATACGGCCTGGTAAAAAACCCACTTGGTCCTCATGAATCCATGTTGACAACCATTTCTTGATTCTATTTGCTAAGATCATGGCAAATATTTTGTAGTCATTATTCAATAACGAGATAGGAGTTTTAGGCCTACAGTTCTGCCTTTTTAAGAGAACTTTCCTGTCAAAAGTCATGCACTGTTTAAACATTTGCAAGATGAGATCCAACCCAACCAACCTTAGCTAGGGAAATATGCTGCTTGACAAGGTAAGCTGAAGTAAGATGAGCTCCAAGGAGTCCTAAACAAAGCTTAAGACCTCTTTTCAAAGGCCTGTTTGCAGATTGCATTAACCAAAGCCTCTGTGGGACTGTTTCAAAACATCAGTTAATGCATACGGCATGTACTAGCTGAATAACTGAGAGAACAATTCAGGTAATAGCACGTACGAAGTATATAATATGGCCACAGACTGTGGTGGACAAATACACAACGAACAACTACGCTAGGCAAAATATTATCCCATGATTCCATGATGAGGCAGCATAGTGAAGAACATGATGTTTTCTGTACTGTGGGAAATGCTGGGGTTGGTGCAAAAAAGTGAAAAATTTGCACCAAATATTTATATGAAGAAATAGTGGCTATTTATGATGCCATAAGCCACACTTGCAACAACATTGATATTTGAATATATGTTTACAGAAGTTTCACCAGTGCAAGAACCAAGAATGCTCCCTAAACCCACCTTAGAAGCCAAGCTCCACCATCAACATAGGGATTTCCAAGGGGCTGGGGCTCCATGATAAGGTTGCCATAGGGTCACCCTAAGTCAAAAATCACTTGAAGGCACACAATAACAATATGCTTTCCCTATTCATGATCTTCACTTGTCCCACTCTGTCACCAGAAGGTCCCCTGGACTCTTCACCAGTCTAGGAAGACATCCAAAAAGAGGGAACAGCATAATAATAGACAGCTGCAAATAACTGTGGCTATATCTTTGAATACTTGTACAGTCGACTCTCCATGTCCACAAATTCTGCAACTACAAATTCAACAATCCACAGCTTGAAAATATTTCTAAAAAACCAAACTTCCAAAAAGCACACTTTGATTTTGTCATTTTATATAAGGGACACCATTTTACTATACCATTTCATATAATGGGACTTGAGCATCCATGGACTTTGGTGTACCTGGGAAATCCAAAAAACAAACCTCAGCAGATAACAAGAGCCCACTGTATAGGGCAGCCTTTCTGGAGCTAAAAACATCCTGCTGCTACAGCTTCAACAACTCTGTTGATTGTGTGTATGGGGGTTGTAATACCACACATCTGGAAGACTCTCAATTAGGGAGGTGATGAGAGCCTTTTTAGGGGCCCTTTCTCACAATATAATTCTAGCATGATTCCAGTTTAACTGCCATGATTCCATACTGTGGAATCCTGGAATTGACAATTTAGAGAAGGGAACTGAGAATCCTCAGCCAGAGAGCTCCCCTGGCACCTCTGAGCAAATTACAAATTCTCCAGGTTTCCATAGGATGTAGTCAAGGCAGCTAAAGTGGAATAATAGTGCTAGAACTGTATAGTGCAGGGGTAGGCAACCTTTCCCCTTTAAGGGCCGAGGGACTTCAGCTCCCAGAACCCTCAGCCATGTTGGTCAATAGTCCCATGTTGGCCAATAGCTCCTGGGATTCTGGGAGCTGAAGTCCCTCGGCCCTTAAAGGGGAAAGGTTGCCTACCCCAGGTGTAGTGTGAAAAAGCTCAGGTCTCAATATTAAAAAGGAGAATCTATATTGCTGGAAAGGGTGATGAAAGAAACAAATCAATCAAGAGAGAATTGGGAGGATAGTGCCTGATAACATGCATGTGTTTTTTGCTTTGTTTTTTTTAAATAGAGAGAGAATGGGAAATGCCAACAGAAATAACATTACCTTTCTCATAACTATTCAACAGGAATAGAAGCCAGTTCAGTACAGATGCAAAAAGAAAAAGAGGATAAGAACTTCTTCAGATAGTGGAGCATTTTAGATCACAGCTGAGGAAACTTTAGTGCTCTAAGTGTCACAATCCTTCCTTTACCATTGGTCATGCTGGCTTCTGGGAACAGAAATCCAAAATACATTGAAGGCCAGTGTTTTTTCCTCCTCTGTCATAGACATTGGCAAATTTGGAGAGACAGAAAGAGCAAGTCCTGATTTTTGAACAAAGTTGTGTTCACACAACCATGTTTTACATGGAGAAGTTGCCTCGCCCATCAGTAGATTTTAGGATATTTGTGCAATGATCCAGAATGCCACTCTGGGACAGGTAAAACTTTCCTTCCTGATCTTATCATGATGCAAGAGAAATGTTCACGCAGCTGCATGCCGCGACTGCAGCGGCTTGACTTGGGAGAGCTTGATCCGCCACATCCTCCCTCGGACCATCAGGCTCTCCGTGAGCCTTCAAAGCCAGCTCCAACCCAGCCAGACCATCGGCAACTACAGTGGCTTGACTTGGGAGAGCTTGATCCACCCCCTCCTCCCTCGGACCATCAGGGTCTCCATGAGCCTTCAAAGCCAGCTCCAACCCAGCCAGACCATCAGTGACTGCAGCAGCTTGACTTGGGAGCCGGGCGGTGAGAGCTTGATCCACCTCCCTCCTCCCTCGGACCATCAGGCTCTCTGTAAGCCTTCAAAGCCAGCTTCAACCCAGCCAGACCATCGGCGACTGCAGCGGCTTGACTTGGGAGCCGGGCGGTGAGAGCTTGATCCACCCTCCTCCTCCCTCGGACCATCAGGCTCTCCATGAGCCTTCAAAGCCAGCTCCAACCCAGCAAGACCATCAGCAACTGCAGCGGCCTGACTTGGGAGAGTTTGATCCACCCCCCTCCTCCCTCGGACCATCAGGCTCTCCGTGAGCCTTCAAAGCCAGCTCCAACCCAGCCAGACCATCGGCGACTGCAGCGGCTTGACTTGGGAGAGCTTGATCCGCCCCATCCTCCCTCGGAGCATCAGGCTCTCCGTGAGCCTTCAAAGCCAGCTCCAACCCAGCCAGACCATCGGCGACTGCAGCGGCTTGACTTGGGAGAGCTTGATCTGCCCCCCTCCTCCCTCGGACCATCAGGCTCTCCGTGAGCCTTCAAAGCCAGCTCCAACCCAGCAGACCATTGGCGACTGCAGCGGCTTGACTTGGGAGCCGGGCGGTGAGAGCTTGATCCACCCCCGTCCTCCCTCGGACCATCAGGCTCTCCGTGAGCCTTCAAAGCCATCTCCAACCCAGCCAGACCATCGGCGACTGCAGCAGCTTGACTTGGGAGCTGGGCGGTGAGAGCTTGATCCACCCCCCTCCTCCCTCGGACCATCAGGCTCTCCGTGAGCCTTCAAAGCCAGCTCCAACCCAGCCAGACCATCGGCAACTGCAGCGGCTTGACTTGGGAGAGCTTGATCTGCCCCATCCTCCCTCGGACCATCAGGCTCTCCGTGAGCCTTCAAAGCCAGCTCCAACCCAGCCAGACCATCGGCGACTACAGCGGCTTGACTTGGGAGAGCTTGATCTGCCCCCCTCCTCCCTCGGACCATCAGGCTCTCCGTGAGCCTTCAAAGCCAGCTCCAACCCAGCAGACCATTGGCGACTGCAGCAGCTTGACTTGGGAGCCGGGCGGTGAGAGCTTGATCCACCCCCGTCCTCCCTCGGACCATCAGGCTCTCCGTGAGCCTTCAAAGCCATCTCCAACCCAGCCAGACCATCGGCGACTGCAGCAGCTTGACTTCGGAGCTGGGCGGTGAGAGCTTGATCCACCCCCCTCCTCCCTCGGACCATCAGGCTCTCCGTGAGCCTTCAAAGCCATCTCCAACCCAGCCAGACCATCGGCGACTGCAGCGGTTTGACTTGGGAGAGCTTGATCCGCCCCCCTCCTCCCTTGGACCATCAGGCTCTCCGTGAGCCTTCAAAGCCAGCTCCAACCCAGCCAGACCATCGGCAACTGCAGCAGCTTGACTTGGGAGAGCTTGCTCCGCCCCCCTCCTCCCTCGGACCATCAGGCTCTCCATGAGCCTTTAAAGCCAGCTCCAACCCAGCCAGACCATCGGCGACTGCAGCAGCTTGGCCTTGAATTGGGAGGTAGAGAGCTGGACGCTTGAAACATCTTCCCTCCCCCTCTAACGGACACAAGTGGCTGCACCTGTGGTGGGGTTTTGGCCTTGGAGGGCTGTTTATCCAGTCATAACTGCAGCAACTCAGTGGTGACGGTGGCGATCGGGGGCTGGAGAGGACTGAGTCCTGATTGCTGTCACCTGTGCAGCCTTCATCGAAGCCTGGAGGACTTGGCAGTCCCGAATGCCATCACCTGGGGCGGCCTTGGAGCACCATCTTTCCCCCGCAGCTTCTTTTCCATCTATGCAGCTGTTGTTTAGATTAGGGACTGGAATCAGTTGGCTACTCATCTCCTCCTCCGCATTGCGGAGCTGACCATAGTCTGGCAGCGGATATCCAGGTTGTGTGGGGGCAGGGAAAGTATGGTGGTAACAGAGCCAACAAATGTTACAAAAGAAGGAGGGATCGATGTTTAATACCTATCCCTCCTTCAGTTTGCTCTGTTTCCCAGGATAACTTGGAGGGCGTGCCAACCATTCCACTGACCCTCAACCTGTTCCTTTGCAATGCCAGGTTGGTCAAAAACAAGACCCATATCATCCACGATCTCTTAGTGGATGAGGCGGCCGACCTGGCATGCTTTACTGAGACCTGGCTGGGGGATGCCAGCTCCACGACATGGGCGCAGGCTCTCCCAGCTGGGTACTCAGTCAGTGAGCAGGTGAGGGAAAGTGGGCGGGGGGGGCAGCATAGCCTTGGTCCATAGGAACACCTTAACCTTGATCAGAAAGCCTATCTGGAAAACAACCTACATCGAGTGTATGTACCTCAGCCTGAAGACCAGGGATAGTGTAGGGATTCTGTCAGTATACCAGCCACCCCGTTGCTTAACAGACTCCCTAACTGAGCTGACCGCCCTGGTTTCTGAGTTGCTGTTGGAATTGCCCAGACTTTTGGTTCTGGGCGACTTCAACATTCCACTCAAAACCAGTTTACAAGATCTAACTGGCGCGGCTCGGGAGTTCATGGATACCATGGCAAACATGGGCCTATCCCAGTTGGTCTACGGGCCCACACATTGTGCTGGTCATACCCTCAATGTGGTCTTTAGTATGGAGCAGGAACATCCGTGGGCGGGGGTCAAAAAAACCTCCGCATTGTCATGAACGGATCATTTTCTGATCAAGGCGGAACTAAAGGCTATTGTTCACCCTCCCGGGGATGGCGGACCCATTAGAACGGTCCGCCCTCGAAGGCTAATGGAACCAATTGGTTTCCAGAAAGCCTTAGAGGGTTTAATGGTTGGTAACGCCAGTGATTCTGTCGAGGCCTTGGTGGATACTTGGAACACCAACCTCACCAGGGCTATTGACACAATTGCTCCCAAGCATCCTTTCCGGCCCGCTTCAAACCATAAGCCCTGGTGTACAGAGGAGCTTAGGAGGATGAAGCATGCCGGACAATGACTAGAGTGCAAATGGCGAAGGACTCGTCTCTTATCTGACAGAACTCGCCTTAGGAAGCATCTTGATTCCTATAGGGAGGCTTTACGGGCAGCGCAGAAATCTTTCTGTTCTGCACGTATTGCGTCTTCAGAGTCCCGCCCGGCAGAGCTGTTTAGGGTGGTGGGGGAGCTGACGAAGGTTCCCCCTGCGCCAAACCCCCTACTTGACCCAACGACAGCCTGCTGTGAGGCATTTATCTACTTTGCAGATAAAATCTCTTGGACAAGAGCCAACTTGGATGCCAGTGTTTTGGCAGATTCCGTAGACGAGGCATCCAGGAACCCCGTTGATGGCATTTTACTGGATCAATTACAATCTATGAGTACCGATGACGTGGACAAGCTGCTTGGAAGGGTGAGGAAGACGACTTGCCCCCTCGATCCTTGTCCATCATGGTTGGTCATCCGGGAGGGGACACATTGAAGGTGTTCCTTCAGGACACAATCAATGCGTCATTCAGGGAGGATAGTATACCATCTTGTTTAAAGGAGGCGGCAGTTAAGCCACTCCTAAAAAAACCCTCTCTGGACCCACTGGACAGAAACAACTACAGACCAGTCTCCTTGCTTCCTTTTTTAAGCAAGGTGATTGAGAGGGCAGTTGCTCCACAACTCCAAGCAGTCTTGGATGAAACTGATTATCTTGATCCATTTCAAACTGGCTTCAGGACAGGATATGGAGTGGAGACTGCCATGGTTGCTCTGACCGATGACCTCCGCCTGGGCATCGACAGGGGTAGTGTGACCCTGCTGGTGCTCTTGGATCTTTCAGCGGCTTTTGACACTATAATCATGCCATCCTCTTGGATCGCCTGAGAGAGTTAGGAATTGGAGGCACTGCTTTGCAGTGGTTCTGTTCCTTCCTCTCAGGCAGATCCCAGAGGGTGAGGCTTGGGGACAGTTGCTCATCTAAAATTGAGCTCAATTGTGGTGTTCCTCAGGGCACCATCCTGTCCCCGATGTTATTCAACATCTACATGAATCCACTGGGTGAGATCATTCGGAGGCATGGAGCGCGGTGTCTTCAGTACGCTGATGACACCCAGATATATCTCTCCATGACTAGATCATCGTCTCAGACTTCAGATGGCATCTCTCCTCTTAATGACTGTCTCAGAGCGGTAATGGATTGGATGAGGAAAAACAGATTGAAGTTGAATCCAGACAAAACGGAGGTACTCACAGTTACAGGCCCGAAACCAGATCTGGGAATACAGTCTCCAGTCCTGGATGGAGTCACACTCTCCTCTAAGGACTGTGTTCGCAGTTTGGGGGTACTCCTTGACTCGTAGCTTCACATGACTAGTCAGGTGAATGTGGTGGTCAGGAGTGCCTGTTATCAGCTTCGGCTGATATGCAAACTGTGCCCTTATCTGGATGTGAGGGATCTGGAAGCTGTGGTACATGCCCTGGTAACCTCACGTCTGGATTACTGCAATGCACTCTACATGGGGCTACCCTTGTGCCTAACCTGGAAACTTCAACTGGTGCAAAACATGGCAGCCAGGTTAATTACCGGAACATCTAGGAGGGAGCACATAACACCGGTACTGAAATCCCTCCACTGGCTGCCGATTAGTTTCCAGGCACAGTACAAGGTGTTGGTTTTAACCTTTAAAGCCCTACATGACTTGGGTCCATCTTATCTCAGGGACCGCCTCTTCCCGTACGATCCCCCCCCCCCCGTGCCCTTTGGTCCTCTGGGAGGAATCTGCTACAGCCAATAAAAACCAGGCTGTCTCAGACCTCCCAGAGGGCCTTTTCTGCAACCGCTCCCAGACTTTGGAATGGCCTGCCGGACGGGATCTGTCTCATTACTACTCTTGCTGCTTTTAAAAAGGCAGTGAAGACGGATCTTTTCCGCACGCCTTCCCAGAATAATAGCTGTCCTTAGGGAGATGAGTTTTCATCTTGTTTTTATATCACTGATTCCTGTCTTATTGTTTTATCATTTATTGTTTTGCGGTATTTTAATTTTTCTTAGTTTAATTCTGTTTTAAGGGGATGGGAGGGTTGGACTGTGGGATGAGGGAATGTTTTAACTTTGTCTGTTTTAAATGTTGTAACCCGCCCCGATTGCCATGCAGAGGGGCGGGCTATAAATAAAAATTTACTTTTTATTATTATTATTATTATTATTATTATTAAAAGCCCAGGAGCAGGGCTGGTTTAAAAAAAACAACCCTTACAATCATAATTACAGTCCACTAGTGAGTTCTATGAGAATGTATCCTTCCACTGTTATTTTATAAAAACCATTTTCAGCAGAGCTCCTGAGTTCTGGTTTCTAATTGGAAAAAGCCCAACAGCCTCTACATAATTAAACAAGCCCGTCCCTGAACTACAAGCCTTTCTGGCACATCAGATCTGTGTCTTTGCTGATAAATTCACCTGACTTACTTGTTAATTTTCACAGATTCAGATCTAGCAACTACAACTGATGTTTTTGGATCTGCCAGTTTGGAAGATGATTATTCAGAGGTGCAGCTGGAGGTTACCATTCCTCTAATACTCCATTGCCTCCTCCCAAATTAGTGAAGAATGCAATCTGACTAATACTATACTTTCCACCCAGTTCAAAAATTAAGAGCATATGTGGGGCATTGTGTTTAGTATATTGTCAGGCACTCAGATAAAGGGCAGGCAAGTATCTTGGATAATGATCAGACAGAGTGGGTAGCCAGGCTGAGCTGAGCTGAGCTGAGCTGAGCTAAACTAGGTAGGGCTGTGGCATAGTTAGCCTTCTTGAGTAACAGTTTACACATAGGAGGTGAAAAACTGAGGAATCTGCATGGATAGTGATTTGGCCACTAGGGAAACAAGGTGAATTGCACTGGGATGAGTCAAGAGTTTCTGGTTCCTATTCTCTTCTTGTCTTGAGAAAGGTCATAAAGTTCTTGTTTTATTTACCGTATTTGTTTGTTGGTTGGTTGGTTTAATGGATTTATATCCTTTCCCCAAACTGATATGATTTAAAGCAGCTTAACTTGCTGATTTGGTGTTTTCAGATATCCTGCAGTTAATGAAGTAGAAGTATGGCTGGGTATTACCTCTTTAAGACAAAATTTGATACCAGAGGCAGAAATAACATGGAACGAATGTGGATAAGTCTCTACACAATTAAAGAAGAAGAAGAAGAGCAATTCAACATGTTTCAGGAAACTTTTTATTCAAAACTAACCATATATGCATGTAAAATGAAGCAACCAGGTCAGGTAAGCCATGCATAAGTAAACAAATCTTTGAATCTTCTAAGAACACTTGAAAGCTTCTTCCAAAATGCATCCTGGGATGACTTTTTTTTTTTTCACTATCTTCCACTTTTCTTACAATTTCCACTTTGATGGCCAAATGTACAGATCTATGGGTTTTGTTTTCAGCTGGTTGTTGTTGTTTTTTAACACGCTGATGAGGCAGGCTCATCTACTCTTCCCTTTTCTCTCTGTCTTGCAAGTTCATGCATGCCCAGTAAGGGGATCCTGCTCTTCCCCAGCTCAAGTGTTCTTGCACTGTATACTACAGACACACTGCTACAACCTGTGTTTCTCCAGGCCTCATAGAATCATAGAATCATAGAGTTGGAAGAGACCACAAGGGCCATCCAGTCCAACCCCTGCCATGCAGGAACTCCCAATCAAAGCATGCACATATGCACATGCACACACCACCCCCCAATACCGATGCTGCTAAAATGTCCAGCCAGACAGTGGGTGAGGAAAAAAGGGGAGAGGCTGGGCAGGCATAAAAGCCTTTGTAAAAAAAGAGCTGCTCCATCAGCAACTTTGTTAACTGAGGTATGCTTATATGCTTGATAACACTGGATTGGCCCCACATCTCCTATGAAGGCAATAGTTGCACAGTTGCTGACCATATGCCACCTTTTCTCTTCTTGCCACGAGAGTATATCCCAACACCATCAATCCATGGTTTCATTGGTTGGTGCGGCATTGCACAAGGAAATACTGGATGTTATCTATAGGATTGTTACCTACAGGGTGTATGCTACCTACTGGATTCCAGCTTAATATCACAAGCTGTCCTTACAAATCATGTGTGACTCACACAGAGACTTTTCTTTTCTTGTATTAAAGCTGACATTTGTTCTTCAATGTAGGGCTGTTAGAATCCAAATAAAATTACTTGAATTACTAGAGTCGAAATGAAACATCAAAATTGCACTGATTAAAAGCATTGATACCATCTGCTCCATAGTGGTTCTTTATGAGTCTGACCTAATGAAGTTGGCTTACGTCAGAAATAATCACATTTAACCTTGTGGCAAGGACCTTTGACATAATCTTGATCTTTGTGATCAATAAAGATTGTGGCCTGTAATGAGTGCTTCACTGTTGTGTGGTGTGCTGTGAAAATTAGAAAAAAGGGCCCAATCTCTGAAACACTGTGGGAGAAATTCCACTCTTAGCTTTGGAAGAGACCTCAAAGGTCATCTAATCCAGCTTCTTACCAATGCAGGAAATCCACTGTTACAGAATCCCTGATAGGTGGTCATCCAGTCTCTGGGTAGCCTTGTGTGATCAAAATTAGGGGTGCGATCCATTGCTAATTTTATTCTTGGGAGAAGTAACAAATAATTTTAGCAATTTCTTCCCAGCTATGAGAAGGAAAAAATGCATATTTTCAAAGTCTATTTGCAGTTCAGAACTTATTATGTGCAAAATTAACACACAGTTGGATTTTGGGTACAGAAATCAGAATTTTCTACACAGAAAATAATATTAATTCATTTAGAAATGTTGTTTCCTTCTCTGAAAATGCTGCAGCTAAGAATAATTCTGTACAAAATTTCAACTTATTTTTTACACAGAGGACAGAATTTTCTGTGCAGGAAAGAGCATTGTCTGCACAGATCATAATATTTCTGCAGAGAAATATTACTTTTTGTGCAGCAAATGCTGCATCCTGCTGAGAAAATGCTGTTTTCTATGCAAAACAAACCTTGAGAATTTTGCAAGAAAAAGACCAAAACTGTGAAAGCTGAGGCCTTTGTGGAAGATGGTGTGTGCATGTGCATATGTGCGTGTAATTACCTTAACTATTTAATAAGTCAGAAGGGTAGGTCATTAAACAATTTAAAACTGCTTACCTTGTTGATAGCTCTAGCAATATGCAATGATGCAATACAATCCTGAAAAGCAGCAGGGGTGAGCTAACACTCACTGACTAAAATTTGATCCCAATGTGATCTTCTTTAAGGAGGTCAAAGGGCAGAAAGTACTTCAAAAACACTGCGTGCAAAATATACTCCCCACAATTATTCAGGTGTTGCAAGCACTCCCTTCCTGCTGTCAGTGGCAATATCATTAATTAGGAAAAACATGGCAGCTGCCAGAACATCATCTTCAGGTTGAGTCAACTACCTATGGATGGGGCTTCCTAGTTTCTTTGCATTGCTGGTTGAAGAGTCACCTTTTCGATCCATACCACTCAGTTTACTACTTTGGATAGTTTGATAGAACTATATGTTGTTTTCATTCTATAGAATCATTAACCATGGAGTCACAACAAGTCTTTCTACCTAAGTTGTGATCGATTCACTTAAGCTAGGGTTGTTTAACAATCATCCTGGAGGGTTCCAGTGTTTTCTCAGGGCTTGGTTTCCTTGGAATCAGGTCACTGGCGATTTATTGAGCTTTGCAATGTTTGCTTTTACTTGCAAATGTACGGGTGAGCATACTTAGAGGCTCACAGTTTTAAGCACTCCTGTGAGTCTTCCAGGGTAGGACTGCTTCTCCAAAGCTCCAAAGATATTCCTCATCTCTGACTTTACCTCAGATTACCTCAGTCGCAACTCTTCTGCTGCTGTCTTTGGTCTCACAAACTAAACCAGCACATTCCACAGCCTGGTAGATGGGGGGGGGGGGGGGAGGGAGGTAAGATCTGCTTCTCAAATTATTCCGAGAAGAGTCCAGGTTGTTGTTGGTGTATGCCTTCAAGTCATTTATGATTTAAGGTGACCCTACCATGGGATTTTCTGGGGCTGAGACTGTGTGATTTGCCCAAGTTCACCCAGTGGGTTTCCATGGCCAAGCAGGGTCTTGAGCTCTGGTGTATAGGGTCATAGTCCGACACACAAACCACTACACCATACTGGCTTTCAAGAGCTCAAGTACTGAGATCAATCTCCACTATGAAGGAAAGGGGTATGAAGGTAACCTCCAGAAGCCTGACCAAGCTGGATTTCATCAGTTTGACTTAACCCACTCTGACAAGTGTCGCTGAACTGGAAGCAACTGCTATGGAGCCATATAATTATGGAATATCCTCCTCTTCAAAGCAAGATTGGTACTAACAATGGTGCCGTTCTTGTGCCTTGTCAGAACATGGCCTTTTAAGAATATGTTTGTTTCTTTATTTAATTGTCTATCATGCAATCATATCAGACTGGCCCTTTTTCATTGTCAAATGTCACAAAAAGAGAGGCTGCTTTCTGGCAAAAGGTAAAAAACATGGCCAAGATCAGGAATTGGTAATCTAACTCCCCCCAAATCTCCTAAGCAATGCAGTCCCTCCTGTTCCCATATGATCATTCCCAGTTTGCCAAAGAGGAGAGAGATGTTGAGGGGAGTACATCCAGGACCTTTCCAGTAGCCATGTTGTGGGGGACTGCACTGTTTAAAAGGCAGATGGGGCATATCTTTGATCATTTGGTGGTGGTTGTCATAACTCAACCCTTGGAAGACTCAGATGAAGAACAGGAGGAGGAGGAGGAAGCAGATTGTCAGGAATCTGCAGCTCCTAATAATGGTGCTCTCTCTGAATTTGGGGACCTGGGATCTGAGGTGGGGGGGGGTTGTTCCACAGCAGGAGATGGCAGATGCCAAAGACTATGAAGATGACACATCCCCATCCTTTGTTGAACAACAGAGGTAAATGCCAATCCCAATTATGATTAAGTAGTAGATGCTGATCTAATTCAATACTTGTGGCCTTGAAAGAACTGCCCATAAATATCTCACCAGTTCCCTCCCAGATTTGCATTTGACTGACAGTACTATGTGAGCTTGTTTTCTACTGCTGCAGAGAATAGAGTCCAGAGCAATGGATTCAAACTACAGGAAAAGAGATTCCACCTAAACATTAGGAAGAACTTCCTGACAGTAAGACCTGTTTGACAATGGAGCACACTCCCTCAGAGGGTGGTAGATTCTCCTTCTTTAGAGGTTTTTGAACAGAGGCTGAGTGGCCATCTCTCAGTGCTGCTTTGATTGTGTCTTCCTGCATGGTAGAATGGAGTTAGACTGGATGGCCCTTTGGGGTCTCTTCCAACTCTGTGATTCTATGATATCATGATCTTTGGCTGGCTACATTTTGATGACTCTGTTTGCTCCTTGCTGGCTTCACGTACCTGGAGTACTGATTTGCTGCAATGATTTCCAGACTGACTGATGACCACCTTCATGCTTCTCACTTCATCTTGCTCAGATAATCCATGACTGACCTGGATCAGATAGCTCTTCCACTCTATCCACCTACTTCCTCGGGCACTTGCTGACTAGTGTATAGGATAGATGAAAGAGACTGAAAGTTAATTGTAATGGTGCGAATCAAGCTTACTCCATCGTAATCCATGAACAGGATGTCAGCATGTTTTATTAAAGCCTTCAGAGCTTATTTGATTTTATTTACATTTGCATGTGCATAATGGTTTTCATTTTTTAAAAAACCTGGCTTAAAAATTCACATTTTAAATGTTCACTGGGTTAATATACTTTTAATCTTTTAAAATTATACTTATTGTTTTAAACTGTCCGTTTAAAAAATTGTACACTCCCTGCCCACAGATTTTCACATATAGAGCAGGATTTTAAATGTTTTAATAATAATGGTAATAGGAGAAGGAAGAGGAGATAGGAGGAGAGGAGTAAACACCTTATAAATCTTTAAGATTCAAACTGAAAAACAATTAGAATGCAATTCATCAGACATAACTGTGTTGAACAAAATCAGTTAAAGCAAAACTAATAAATGAACAAATAAGACTTTATGAGATCATGAATCCTTAATTAGAACTAGAAGTGGTGAAGAAAACAAACAAGTTAATAAATGAATAAAACTGAATATAGAAAAAATACAAAGAAGATTTAGGAAGGGTAAAAAGTACTTTTTAATGAAATATATGGAATAATCCATATGGAAAAGTTATGCTTATTCAAAATACAATTATATTGGGCTATAAAGAAAAATCTCAGAGATGCTACAATGGAAGTGAATTAAAGGTTTTAAAATGTATTTAATTTTATTCTATATTGTGTGGAGAATATGGTGAGAATCAACAACATTATTGTGTGTGTGTCTGTGTGTGTGTGTATATCTATATATCTATATCTATATCTATATCTATATCTATATCTATATCTATATCTATATATATATTCTTTATCATTTTAATTTATTAGTAAAATATTTTTAAATATCTGTGTTTGGGGGAAAAGGAAGTTTGGATTATAGATGTGATAACCCCTGGATGAAGCAGAATCAAATACAAAGGAGAGGGAAGGGGTTAGGAAATATTGGACAGAATCCTTTGCAGAAGATATACATGTAGAATAATAGAGTTGGAAGAGACCATCCAGTCCAACCCCCTGCCATGCAAGAAGACACAATCAAAGCACCCTTAACAGACAGCCATCCAGCCTCTGTTTAAAAACCTTCAAAGAAGGAGACTCTAACACTCCCCGAGAGAATATGTTCTACTGTCAAACAGCTCTTACTGTCAGGATGCTCTTCCTAATGTTGAGGTGGAATCTCTTTTCCTGTAGTTTGCATCCATTCCTATGTCCTAGTTTCTAGAGCAGCATAAAATGAGCTTGCTTAATCCTCAACATGACATCCCTTCAAATATCTAAACATGGTTATCATGTCATCGCTTAACCTTCATTTCCCGAGGCCAAACATCCCCAGCTCCCTAAGTCATTCCTTATAAGGCATGGTTTCCAGGCTTTTCACCATTTTGATCGCTCTCTTCTGGACACACCGCAGCTTGTCAATATTCCTCTTGAATTGTGGTGCCTAGAACTGAACACAGTATTCCAGTTGAGGTCTGACTAAAGCAGAATAGCATGGTACTATTCCTTCCTTCAGTCTAGACACCACACTACTGTTGATTCAGCCTAGGATTGTATTGGCTTTTTCAACTGTTGCATCACAATGTTGACTCATGTTCAGTTTGTGGTCTTCTGTGACTCCCAGATCCCTTTCACATGTACTGTTTTCAAGCCACTATAAGCATCGTAGTTACAGTGCTATGCAGTGAATCCCATCCTGACCCCCATCCACCCCAATCTCCACTTACCAGGAAACAGTTGCTGCAATCTAGGGTGCCTGTTCTTCTGTCAGGAAGCAGCTGACCTCCTGTGGGCAATTTCCAGAGTGACAGCATGAGTAGGACACTTGTCACAATTCTCCCTCATGCCAGAGATCATTCACATGTGTGTGGGGGGGAGAGAGATCAACCATCTCAATTGACAAGAGACCTGGGCCTCATTGATCACAGCAGCTGCTTCCCAGTAAGTACAAATTGGGTGACTCACAGTTCCAACATAGACCCTAAACTCATGAATGCAAACCTTACAAATAGAAAATATCTGTAGATTATGAAGCATAACTGCTATCAAGAATTCTGGCCAAACCCTACAAACTGAGATTCATCCTACTGGAAAAAGAAAATAACTGTGGTTCCAGTGGTGATGAGTGTTTTCTACACATTTCCTAATGGACTGACAAAACATATGAATGTAGTCACTATGATAGATCACAATGGTGTAATTACAACATATAACACTACTTGGAATGTGCCACATTATCCAAAGATACCTCACTGATTCCTAGATTCATAGACAGAATCCAGATCTCTCATCCATGGGAGTGCCAACACATCTGATAGTCCTGATGAGAAATCTGTACTTACAACAGGAGGCCAGTGCCTGAACAGAACATGGAGAAACAGAATGGCTCCAAGTTGGTAAAAGGGTCATGCAAGGCTGCATCTTATAAACCTACCTGTTTATCTTATATGCTAAACATATTGGAAGGAAAGCAGCCTTGGACACAGAAGAAGGAGGAGCAAAAAATAGGAGGAAGGAACATCAACAATCTAAAATACGCAGATGACACCATAATACTAGCAGAAAACCTCCCAGACCTGGAACAACTACTAAGGAAGATCAAGGAAGAAAGTGCAAAGGAAGAACTACTGTTGAACATTAAAAAAATAATGGTGATGGAGATTCTAGACAAATTCAGTCTAGACAATGAGGAAATAGAAATAGTAAAAGAGTTTTCATATCTGGGATCAAACATTGATAGAAACTGGGATTGCAGTCAGGAAATCAGAAGAAGATTAAAAATGGGGAGGGAGCATATGAAAGAACTAGAAAAGATTCTAAAATGCAAAGATATACAAGTGAACACAAAAGTTAGAATCGTACAAGTCATTGTTTTCCCTATTACCTTGTATGGATATGAGAGTTGGACAGTTAAAAAAAGAAGATAGGAAGAAAATCAATTCATTCAAGATATGGTACTGGAGAAGAGTGCTGAGGATCCTGTGGACAGCCAAAATGACAAACAAATAAGTCCTAGAGCAGAGCAAGCCAGAAATTTCCTTGGGAGCCAAAATGACAAAACTGAAGCTGTCGTACATCATGAGAAGGCATGACTTATTAAAAAAGACAATAATGCTAGGAAAGGTGGAGGGGAGCAGAAAGAGAGGAAGACCACATGCTATATGGATAGACTTTATTAAGGAGGTCATGGGTATGACTTTGTAGGAACTGAGCAGAGCAGTGGAGGGCAGGTAGTCTTGGAGATGTCTCATCCACAGGGCCGCTATGAGTCAAAACTAACTCAAGGGCAGTTAACAACCACAAACTAAAGATCTGTAACAGATGGTAGATGAGAATCAGTGTGGTGTAGTGGTTTGAGCTTTGGACTACAACTCTGAGACCAAGGTTTGAATCCCTGTTCAGCCATGGAAACCCACCAGGTGACCTTGGGCAAGTTACACTCTCTCAGTCTCAGAAGGCAAAAGCAAAGTCCCTCTGAACAAATCTTGCCAAGAAAACCCCATTATAGGTTCACCTTAAGATCACCATAAGTCAGAAATGACATGAAGGCATACAAAAACACCTGGTAGACTGAGAAATGACATAGTGTCCAATGAAAATCTCATACTCAGCAAAGATGGGTGAGTGGGTGGATGGATGGTTATAGACAGATAAATTAAATAGGCAGATAAACATACAGGCAGAAGATGCCCTTTGGGAATGGCCTCCCACAGTGGCCAACCCTACAGCTCCAGGAAACTGAAAGGCAATAGCTCCATCCTGACATTACTTTCCCAAAACCTGTGGTAGCTGGTGGCTTTCAGGCCAGTGGAACTTCATAGGAGTGATCCAAAATGCAGAACTGTATTTCCCAAACAGGTTCAACACCCTGAACAGATCCTTTAAAGTATGGACAGAAACTCAGAATGGACTCACTGCCCATGTTAGCAACTGACAACTGATCCTGCCTGTACCTAAGCAATGCACTAAATAGTTGTTGGTAGATCTGTTCTTTAAAGCTGTCTAAGCTAGTTCTTCCCTTTTTGTTGGGGCTGAAGAGCTCATATGTTGACATAACATGGTGGTTGGCAGCACCCTGGTG
Source organism: Phrynosoma blainvillii (assembly GCA_026167975.1). Classification (NCBI taxonomy): domain Eukaryota; kingdom Metazoa; phylum Chordata; class Lepidosauria; order Squamata; family Phrynosomatidae; genus Phrynosoma; species Phrynosoma blainvillii. The sequence goes on along the minus strand of JANUYF010000002.1, from coordinate 201,953,145 downwards.
CTTGTGCCTGCATTGCTACTAGTATGTTAATATGGACAAAGACCTCCTCAGAGCCTCCTTTCTTATCCCAAAATTCCCTTTGGATCTTTGTTTGAAAATAGCTTAGTTTAAAAACAAATATGAAGAAGATATAGAACAGGGTTGGTAATCAGGCAACCCCTTGATCTTTTTCAACTGCAGGTCCCAGCATTCCTCTGCTGGATGCATGATTTACACTCCTGAATGAAAGCTTACCTTTACGTAGTCCTGAGTGGCAGTCAACGAACATATTCTGCATCAAATCTCCAACCATTTTCCATGGACTGATATCTCTTTGGTCTTATTTAAGCCTCTCTTATGTCACTTTCCTGTAAAGTAATACCAAATTCCAATTTCATTCTGCCACCGAGAGCCACATCCTCCATGAACATGCCTTTTATTGGTCAACCACTATCACCACATCTTGTGGCAGTGAAATTAATAGGACAGCTATGCATTAAATGAAGAAGTGCTTCCTTTTGTCTCTCCTGAGTCTCCCACCAGTCAGCCTCATTGGATGACCTTAGGTTCTGCAACATCTGTGGATGGTAGTATAAGATCTGATGGTGATTGGAAGTTTCCATGTCAGTGAGATGGTGAATCTGCTCTGGGCTTTGTCCAAACATTAAAGGAGCTCTCCAGGTTGCTTCTTTCAAGGTCCCCCTAAACACCAGCATGGATTCACCACCACCATGAATATGGAAGCCACCACCACCATGGATGAAAACAATCACACAAACTGAAATGTGTCTAATGTTAAGCTCTTCAAAAGTATTCAAGATCCACTTTTGTTTGTTTCTGTCCACACAACATGATGGTTCAAGGGGTGACACAAGGCCCTCAGCCAGTCCCAAGAAGGGCCAAACCTAACAGGAGAAGAGGACAAATGACAGAAGTGGAGAACAGAGTAGTATCTTGGACTGGAGGGAAGTATTTTCACAATTCTTTTCTACTCACATTGGGAGTATAAAATGAGTACTAAGAGAATTATCTCCAGTTTGTCCAGCAATGACTCCCAAATGGCAAGTTGGATCCACCTGGGGAATGTACCTTTCCAGGTTAACATCTGCATTTGGAAATGTTATCTCTGGCAGGCTGCAACTCTCAGAATCTTTTCTCCAGTGTGGACACTGGTTACAAGTTGTCTGTGTGCATGTGTGCATGCACGCTTGTGTGCATGCGTGTGTGAGCCAGAGACAGAATAAGCAACTTGAGAAGGTGCTCACATGTTCCTCCCAGCCTGGCCAAAGTTGTCCAGCATTGCATACTTCCACTATCTAACTTTCTGCTGCTATTCCAAAATATGTGATATATGTCAGAAGTCTTTAGATTTTTCCTATCAGCCCATCACGTAGTTAGGATTATTGTACTTCACATGAAGTGCAAATCTGTGCCAAAATATGTGAGACAAGTCAGAGGCTACCCATGTTAGTGTGCTATATCACATATGCAAAGAGATCTTGTAGCACTTGTGACACTCAAGAGATTTTCACATGGGCTTCCTCCTTGGCCCTAAAGTGGACTGAAACTTTGGAAAAAAAATTCAGATCAGGTGTTATCACACACCTCCATGCTCAGACTGGAAGCATCACAACCAGATTTTAGCCATCTCATCCCTGATCCATCCTAATCCCGTCTTTTGCAAAGAACAGGAGTTAACCATTCTTTGCGAAGGATTGGTGACAGGATAGCTAAAACCAGGTTGCAATGCCTCCAGTCTGAGCATGGAGGTGTGTGATAACACCTGATCTGAAAAAAAAAATTCCCAAAGTTTCAATCCATTCTGGGGCTGGGTTGAAAGCCCATGTGATAATCTACTAAGTGTGCAAAAAAAAAAAAAGTTGTAGCATAAACTTTCATAGACTTAGGGCCTTTACAGACTGACAGAAATAGTGCAAATTGAGGCCACTTTAACTGTCCTGGCTCAGTGCTAGGGAATCATGGGAATTGTATTTTTTTTTCTCTGGGAATTGAGCCTTCTCTGCCAGAGAGCTCTGGTTCCAAAATAAACTACAGTTCCCATGATTCCTTAGCACTGAGCCAGGACAGTTAAAGTGGCCTCAATTTGCACTATTTCTGGCAGTCTGTAAAGGCCCTTAGTCTACAAATCTACAAAAAGCAGTTCAAGTTTACGAAAACTTATGCTACAACTTTTTTTGCAGAGTTAGGGTGAAGGAGACTGGTGGCTTGGAGTGGCTTCTGGACGCTCCAGCCCTGGTTGGCCCCCAGTCATCCCAGGACTGCAGCATTGGACACTGTAGTCCTGAAGGCAGTCACTGCTGCGGTCCCAAATGGGCCACTGACAAGGAGAGGCTTTTTGCCACTGCTTTCCTGGTCAGCTTTGGGCTGCCTTAGGAAGCTGCAGAGCCACTTCTGGCTGATCCAGAGATGTGCATCATCTGCGCGCCACTCCCCCAAAGTGACCAGAAGCAGCACTTTTTGGCCCATGTATTTAAGGCTTAAGTCTCAAAGATGCTACAAGATTCCTTTGTATATGTCATAGAAGGTTCATCTTCATTTTAACAGCTACTTAAGTATGCAAGCTAATAACATCTAGATCAGTGGTCCCCAATCCCCGGTCCGCGGCCCGGTACCAGTCCGCAGAACAAATGGTACCGGGCCGCCCTGCTACTGCGTCTTCTGTGCAGCAGTGGCGGCGGGTCCTGCGAGTCCCGATAATAAGCGCAGGGACGGGACTCCTGCGTCTGCCGGAGTTGTTGACCGGTCCACGGCAATAAAAAGGTTGGGGACCACTGATCTAGATGGTAAGGCTTTGAGTGTGAGCATTTCACAAACATTTCCCCCCACAAAAAGCACCCTTACTTGGATAAATTTCTAGGAGTGAGGGATATGAAAGCTGGGGGAGAATGCTCTGCATTTTACTCATAAACACCACATCAGATTGAGGATAACACTTTCTGACCTCAATCTGAATGAGTGTTCTGTAAGAAGGTAAACATTTCATTTGGTCCCATATGCAAGAACATATAAATTCAAAAGTTTTCTCTCCTTGCTAAACAACCTGGTTTCTCAGCACATTTTAATTATTTTTTGCATGTAGGTCCTTTTTTGCAGTGAAAAAATCCAAAAATGTTTTTTTGCACAGAACACGCTGAATTTAACACACAATCCACTCTTTTCTACACAAAAGTGCTGGTTTGTGAGATAAGCAAGTTCTTTGTTTATAGAATTTTATGCAAAAATAAGGTTACAAAATTGGGGGGGGGTTTCATTTGGTTATTGTTCTTGACATCCTGTCTCATCAAGGACAAGAAAATGTTAAGTATTCCTTACATTCCCCAGCTTTGTAACACCAAGAGGCAGGCAAACATAGGTGTATGACAACAGGTATCATAGGACTAGTCTATAAAACACAAGGAATGAGAATAGCCAACAAGGTGGCGTCAGCAGAGCAACAGAGGATAAACAATATCTGTGAGCATCAAAACAAGAACTGAAAAAGTACAGTGAAAGTTTTTGAAGGAAACTCCAGACTCCTCCTTTTCATCTCAAGTTACTATTCAGCAGACTCTCTCTCTCTCTCTCTCTCTCTCTCTCTCTCTCTATATATATATATATATATACACACACACACACACGTTTGTGTGTGTGTGAGAGAGAGAGAGCGTGGAGAATATCAATTATTATTAACTTTATTTATACCCCACCTTTCCCCCAAATAAAATGTGTAAAATACCACTTCTCATACTTGGAAATAAACAAAGAACAACAGTCTACTAGTTCCCTAACATTTCAAGAACGCACTAACATGTTAGGGGCTTTATAGTTTGAAGATAATGATTGGAAATAACCCCTTCACCAATGTTTGGGGGCCTTGGCTTTAACAATTAAAAAGCACTTTGATTATTTCAACCTCAAAATATTTCTAATTCCAAAGCAGCACCCAGGATGACTGACTAGTTTCTTGGCTCCACCCAACACAGAATAAAATGAGTCCCTTTCCACATATATAAACTCATGCATGCCCTGCAGTGTACAAGACAGGAGGATGTTCCACATCACCATCTGGTTTGCACATACCTCTTCTCAGATCTGGCAATGGCTGCCACTCCACAAAGATACCAAGAATTGTTCAGCATCAAGTTTGCCCGAGCTGTGGTGTGTGAATTTGTAGCCACTGTGATCTTCATTTTTATTGCCCTAGGCTCAGCCTTCAAATGGCCCTTAGAGCTGCCCAGCGTACTTCAAATCTCTTTGGCTTTTGGCCTAACTATATGTACCTTGGTTCAAGCTTTCGGTCACGTCAGCGGCACACACATCAATCCAGCTGTGACTGTCGCCTACTTTGTGGGGAACCAGATCTCCGTCATCCGCTTAGCTTTCTATGTTGTTCTACAGCTTTTGGGAGCCGTCATTGGTGCAGGAATCCTCTATGCAGTGACACCCAGACATGTGCGTGGAACCTTAGCCCTCAATGATGTAAGTCCTTCTGCTGCCAAAATAAGGATCAAACTGATGATGGGAGCTTGGGCAACTGACTTCCAGCCTCCTGAGTTGGGAGAATTAGGAAATGTAAGCAAAACCAGCAATTCTGCAAGGGCTGGTGCTAAGTGATGCATGTTTCTAGATTGCAATATAGAGCATGGAAGCTGCATGCATCATTGTACAACAGATGGAAATAAGATCTTGTCAAGGGCTCCTTGATGCAGACAGCAGGCTGCTGCACCTATGAGAGATTGAGTCAAGGGTGATCTTTTCATAAGGTGTTTTTTCTTCTGCATCTAGGCTGGCCACTTTGAGATTCAGCTTTCTCAAATCATTTTGGTCAGCTTTAAAAACAAAACAACAAACAAAGAAACAAAAAAGCCCAACACCATGAAGGAGAAAATTGCTATGCATTTGTAATGTAAACTTAGCTTCCAAGATGTATTTTAAGGATTAGTTAAAGTCAAAGATACTCCTCTTATCAACAGCTGTTAACCACGGTAGTTGAATAGAATCTTTATGTGCCAGAGAAGTGTACCCTTGAATGCTATTTCCCTCACAACTCTGCCTATGTTCTTCCTAGCAGCATTTGGCATGGTGGTGTTTTGAAACCAATGCACGTCTGTTCTGACAAGTCTTCTAATTTCTTCTGTATTTGTGGCTGGACCTTGAATAGAGATTTGTGAGAATAGGGCTCATGTTGTATCTTTCTTTCATTAATCATATCTGTAAAAAAATTCCTGTAATATCCAGGTGGAAAATGGACAAGTGGAACCCCTTTCTGAAGCCTCCTCCCATCCTAAAGAACTTGAAAAATTAACCAGGCAAAACAGGTTGGGTTAATTCTGTCTCCCAAACGAAACTGAGAGGAATGACAAAGGCTTTTTGGGAAAGCCAAATAGGATCTACTCCCTAGTAAATGCAGCGATCCTAACAGCTTAATCTGAATCATGTGTACCAGGAGCTAAATCCCAGTGGAGCTTGGTTCCTAGTAAGCAGTGGAGACTGGGAGGATCTAAATGTCAGGAGACAAATCTGCTTTGGGATTAGTCTAAATTAAATGGAGCTGTCCAAACTATCTGACTTGTTGAAGGGGAGGTTTCAGTTCCTTCATCCACTGATGGAGGTTTGTATCTATTATGTTGCTAGCAAGGGTGCTAAAGATCACAACATTAGATGTGTTGTAGTGGGCAGTTTGTGAGGATCCATCACAGAGATACGTGAATGTCCTATAACAGCAATTTCTTCCCTCACAAAAAAAATTATTGGGGGATTTTATGTTTAGTTTACTGTTCTTTCTTGTACCTTGGCAGCTTTCCCTGGACACATCCCCAGGTGAAGCCCTGGTGGTGGAAATCATCCTAACTTTCACTGTGGTCATGTGCATCTTCTCGGCTACTGATAAACGCAGGAGAGACAGCAGGGGCAACTCAGCATTGTCTATTGGACTGGCAGTCACAATGGCTCACCTCATTGGAGTGAGTGCCTGGCTTATTATTTTTCCACTATTTTGTAAATAGGAGGGTTCACCCATTTCAAGGTGAACAGGGCCATTCTTGGGGTCAGCTAGAGTAAAATCTCTAGAAATGCTAAGGGAGGGAGGGAGGAAAACAAAAACTTTTCTTGTTTTCTTCAATAAAAAATACTATAGGGAAAAATCAGAGCATTTGCAATTATTACATGAATGTAAAGCATAGAGTCATCTGAAGAAAATTTGAAGTACTTTGTGTGTCTGTGTGTCCCTCCTCAGACAGATAATTTATGGAATTTCAGTTCTACCTCTTTCCTCAATTATTTGTATTCTCAAAGGTATGGAAAATAGTTTCAGTAAAGGTACTGCAATGATTTGAGGACAGGAGTCAAGATACTCATTTCAGCTTCCTCCTCCATCACTATTACTCAACTTTGTCTAGAGTGAAATTCAGAGCAAGGCTGGAGATGAAACCCTGTCCTACTGATGTATTTCATTGTTTCTGACATCAGAAGTGAAAAGGCATGAGAAGGAAACAAAAATACACATCCCAGCTCAGAGGTAACATTTTAAGAGGGCCAGTCCTAATATCACCATTAAAGGAAACTCTGTTTTTTTGCAAATCTTTTTTGAAGTCTCTAGCATTCAGATTTATTTGTGGGATATTCTTTTAATTCCTCAGTTTCCAGATATTTCATTGGAAGCTTTGTGACAACATGCATAAATGGAAGAGGGGAGACAATCTCCAAACTATCAGTGCATTCTTTTAGTCCTAACTAAACACAAGTTCATATGGTGGGAATGTCTTCTTCATTCCTTATTCCTCTTAAATGTTTGTTCCTGTGAGGAGTAGGATGGCCAGTTATATAATGACCTACACACACACACACACAAACACAAACACAAGAAAGACAAATCTTTTCATAAAATGTGTCCATGCTGTTCTGTATGTATGCATGTAAATTAGTTGCTGTAACTTTGAAATAGAAATGCCGGAGCTCAGAAGCAAGTTATTAGCATCAATAAGTTACATTGACAGTTATTTTTTTGCAGCAAGAAGCATGAAAGTGCTACTTTTTTAATGTACTGGTTATTCTAAACAAGGTCATGGAGTACAGAATTGCATTGGCTAGGCTGGTATGAACTGGTTTATATCATCCGAGGTTGGTAGGTGGTTTAAAGGAGGTAGAGATGTCTATCGGCAGCCTGATTGAAGCTTTACCTCCTAAGCTATTCTCTAATTCTTAAAAAACAGGTATGTTCAACTGATTATTTTCCTGACCAAACTGGATGAGCACTATCTTATCTGCTGTACAGTTGGATCTGGACCTGCACAGTTGAATCCTTTCTTCTTGATTTCCTTTAATACTAATCCTGTAAGAGATGTCATTGGGTTTCCCCAGCTATGAAAGTTAGAATGAAATTTAAATTGCTATGCAAAATTGAAAACCAGGAATGAATCTTATTTTGAATGCAATTTTTAAAACTTGAATGTTTTTGATTTCTTGGCATTGTAGGATAATTTTTGACAGATGTGAAATACGAAAGCTAATGAGTTCTCAAATATCTCACACAGTACTAAGTGCCATTCCATGCCAGCAATGAAATGTGGTCAAATATCTCATGCCAGGGGTAAAATATTGTCAAAAGTAAATAGCACTGCTTGTCCACCATTTGGTGCTGTCAAATAGCAAAGAGAAAAGGGAAAAAAAGATGAAATACCGAAAAGGAGCATACTGGATGCCCAATAGCAAAACTTGGTATTTAGTAAATACTGAGTAGCCACTAGAAGTAAATATTCAACATTCAGGTTTACAGAGAACTGTGGAGAAGCAAGTTGATTTTAGTTCTGCTTCAGGCTATGCCTATTGAATCTCTTATAAAGTGAGCAAGGCAGGAGCATCTTCTGTGATGTATCCGCTATGCCAGGATTCTTTCCAAAGAGGAAGATTTAAAATGAAGTTTAAAAGCTGTGGATTCACACACTGGATTGTGTACCTGAAGTACTGGATACCCAGATAAGGCCAGCCAGGAGGCACTCTTGAATGAGTGATCTTGAGTACTACAGGGCAAGAATACATGAAGAATCAGAGAGAAGAACCCAGCAAATCTAAACTCATGTCCTTTTTGTCTTTAACAGATTTATTATACTGGCTGCTCCATAAATCCAGCTAGATCCTTTGGACCTGCAGTCATCACAGGAAGGTTCAGTGGTGCTCACTGGGTAAGGGTCTGCTTTTCTGTACTAAAAGTTATACTATCAGTTAGCTAGGCTTGGCTACATCATTACCTTCTGTCCCAGAATTCAAGTTTTCTGTATAATGGTGTCTAGGAGAACATTAATTGATATGTATGGCAAACCCCTCACCTATATTGTAGTGTATTCAATGCAGGGTAAAAAAAACCTAGCTTTTTTCTTCCAAGTTTAGGCACTGTGGATGGAAATGGTGTTTCTATCAGGGAAGAAAGGGCAAGAAGCTAGCTTCACTCACCCACCATTGTACCATGGGACAACAGTAGGAAAGGGGTAGAGGCAACAACACGGAACAGTGACTGAATAGTATTTGGTGATTCATCTCAGAGAGCAAAATGTTGTTGGGCAGCCCATCTTCTGAATGACTGCCTTAGATGCAAAACATCTGACACAGGATGCAAAATGGAATCCATTTTACACAGTTCCCTAGTATGATAAGAATGGATTGATGAAACCAACCTTTCACATTTGCTTCATCAACTTGTCTCTACAGGTCTTCTGGTTTGGACCCATATTTGGTGGTAGCTTGGCTTCTGTAGTTTACAACTACCTTCTATACCCACGCAAACTGAGCATGGAGGAGAGACTGGCTATTGTGAAAGGTTTATTTATTCCAGAAGATGAATGGAGAGAGACACCAGAAACTGGGACTGAACGAAACTGGACTTGAATGGATGGTGGGTTATTACACAGAACTGATTCTAATGGCAGTCTTCCTTTCTTGTTACAATTATGTCAAATACAGAGACGTAAGGTCCAACCATTACAAAGATGTAACAGCAGTCTTAGAATGAACCAACTGGCACTACTTTCCATATCTCACACTCATCTTGCCCACATGCTGCCAAAGACCATGCCAGCACCAAACTAAAGCAACAGATATTAGAACCTCTTGTCTGCCAGACATTCAATAGATTCTATCTATTACAAACAGAATGGAGCTGGGTGTAACATTAATGCATATGTCTGCATGTTGGCATTGCCTCTAGCTAAAATTCAGGCTTGTCTGGTGGAATGGCTTATAATTTCCATTCCAGGAGGGACAGGCTTCTTAATCTCCTTGGCCCATCAGTCAAAGTACACTAAGACTTCCCCCATCAATTGCAAGGCCCTGCCATTATCCTGACTCATGGGGCCTGCATCCACATCTCCCAAGTGTTGAACCTCAGGGTCAGAAAGGAAGGGAAAAGAAGCACCCAACTATTGCCAGTAGAACTTAGCTTCTGTACGGTCTTTTACTTGTTGTTGTGTGCTTTCAAGTCATTTCCGACTTATGGCAATCCTAAGGCAAACCTATCATGGGGTTTTCTTGGCAAGATTTGTTCAGAGGGGGTTTGCCATTGTTTGTATAGGGCCTAATAATCAAGACATCACAATTAGTGCTTATACAGGAAAGTTTGTTATTGTCGCTTCGACGAGATTATTTTAAATATGTTTTAATGTATATTTTATTTAATACTTTTTTAATGGGTGGATGGGTTTCGGGATTTTGGCTTGTTTATATTGTACTGTAATTTATTTGTATGGAATTTAAATGCTGTAAGCCGCCGATTGCTCTGCAGAGGTGTGGGGTATAAATTATTATTATTATTATTATTATTATTATTATTATTATTATAGAATTTTTAGTTTAAAAAATGACCTAAAAACCTGACTCAACCTATCTATGGGTTAATGTAACTACTGCTCTTTAACTCTTATTAAAAAAAAAGGAATAGAGGTCCTTTTGACCTCTTTGAATACTTGGTGGAAAAAATAGTGGCAGTGGCAGCTCTTTGGTGCTTCCCCTCAAAGAAGTGCTGGGAGGAATCAGTCTTTGAAGAATCTGAGTAAGATATCTGTGTAGGTTTGTCAGCTTTTCTTGGTTAAAATCAAACAAAGTGATCACATTAAACTTAAAGGCTGCCTCACTGCTTATTTATTTGCCATTTTCTTTCCTTTGCCTTTTCATCCTTCTTGACATAGGTGTGTTTCCTTAGTCCCCACCTGTGCCTCGTCACCTCCCCAACACATCACACAGCCACAATTTATCATATTTCCTTCCTCATCCATCCAACCTTTAGGATGAGCACAAATAGTTATGCCTGCTGGGATTTTGTAAATTATTTGGCTTCATTTTCCTTTGCTTCATCCTTTACATCCTTTGTTACATGTACCTACATTTTACCTTCGACTTATCCATAGGTCATATCAAAATCCATAATTTCAGCCCCCAATCCGGCCCTCAATTTATACATGAGGTCAACTTATAATCAAACATATATGGTAGTAGTAACTTCAACTCCTAGTCCTAGTCCTCTTTTTCCTGCTCCCTGCACTATCCTCCCTGCTTTATCCTCACAACAACACTGTGAGGTAGATCAGGATGAATGAGAGTGGCAAGGCCAGGGACACCAAGTGGGTTTCAAAGCTCAGTGGAAATTTGAACCTGGGTTATGCAAGTTCTAATGTTCTACACCACACCAGTCATGGACATGAGAGCATGTCTAGTCAGAATTTTAGTTAAAGAATTGTCTTTCCTGTGTGACATTGAGGATTCATATAAAATTCCTAGCAGTACCAATAGAAACATTTTTCTCTTTAAGCCTAACTGCAACACAATTGAGCACGGAAGGGCCATTTTCAATCTCCATACTCCCTTGCTGCTAATCATGTTGTTACTATCATGTGTAGTTAGGCCCTTCCACACCAGGATAGGCCCTATGGCCAGGCAAGGTGCAACAGCCACCCAAGGCAGGAGATGCTGAGGAGAAGAAAGTGGTGGTGAAATGTTGAAGGGCAGAGCTGTGTGGGCTAATTGACCATTCTATCCCATCTGTTAAATTGTTCCCTCTGAGAAGGTAGAGGACGTCCTCTCACAAGTGTTGAAATGAGATTTCTGCTGCTAGTCTGGTTGGCCTCTGTACATGGCACAGGGAGGGTGTTGTCCTTTCATTGAAACATATGATAAAATTACCAGCTTGCTAGATGAAGGGAATGTGGTAGACATAGCATATCTTGATTTCAGTAAGGCTTTTGACAAGGTCCCCCATGGTATTCTTGCAAACAAGATAGTAAAATGTGGGCTAGACAATACAGCTGTTAGGTGGATTAGTAACTGGTTGACTGACCAAACCCAAAGGGTGCTCAGCAATGGCTGCTCTTCATCCTGGAGAGAAGTGACCAGTGGGGTGCCACAGGGGTCTGTCCTGGGTCCAGTGCTATTCAACATCTTCATCAACAATTTGGATAAAGGAATAGGAGGCATACTTCTCAAATTTGCATATGACACCAAATTAGGAGGAATAGCTAATACCCCAGAAGACAGGATGAACATTCAAAATGATCTTAATAGATTAGAAAGCTGGGCCAAAGCTAACAAAATGAATTTCAACACAAAGAAACGTAAAGTACTGCACTTAGGGCAAAAAAATGATATAAGATGGGGGACACCTGACTTAACGAGACTATGTATGAAAGGGATCTAGGAGTCCTAGTGGACCACAAGTTGAACATGAGGCCAATGTAATTTTAGGCTGCATTAGTAGTAGTATCTAAATCAAGGGAAGTAATAGTGCCACTGTATTCTGCTTTGGTCAGGCCCCACCTGGAATACTGTGTCCAGTTCTGGGCACCACAATTCAAAAAGGATGTTGAAAAACTGGAGCGTCCAGAGGAGGGCAACTAAAATGGTGAAGGGTCAGAAAACCATGGCCTACGAGGAGCGACTAGAGAAGAGACGGTTAAGAGGGGATATGATAGCCCTGTTTAAATATTTCAAGGGATGTCATATTGAGGAAGGAGCTAGCTTGTTTTCTGCTGCCCCAGAGAACAGGACCCGGAGCAATGGATGCAAGCTGCAGGAAAAGAGATTCCATCTCAATATTAGGAGGAACTTTCTGACAGTACGTGCGGTTCGACAATGGAACACACTCCCTCAGAGAGTGGTGGAGTCTCCTTCTTTGGAGGTCTTTAAACAGAGGCTGGATGGCCATCTGTCAGGGATGCTTTGATTTTGAGTTCCTGCATGGCAGGGGGTTAGACCAGATGGCCCTGTGGTCTCTTCTAACTCTATGATTCTAAGATATAGTTGGAAGATACCTCAAGGGCCATCCAGTCCAATCTCCTGCCATGCAGGGATACACATGTTGGACTGCATGGACAAAGGTGCTCTTAGGAACACGAATACATACACACACACACACACACACACACACACACACAAGGTATGCTTTTCAGTAGAAAGTAGGGACATCCTAGTGCCCTCCAGACATTTTAGAGCACATCTCCCATCAGCTCCACTCAGTAAGACCAGTGGTAACTTCATTTGAAACATTTGAATGGCATCAAGATACCTGCCCTGCTATCAAAACAGGAAAATATGTGAGGTCCTAGTTTGCTACTGTGATCCAGTTATTTGGAAAAAATAAAAGAAAATAGATCATTCCTACACTTGATTTCTACTTTAGTGAATAATCAGATATGGATATCCAAATACAACATACGTGTTTGTCAGGAGGCTTTGCTTTTAAAAAAAAAAACAGTCTGGAGATCCTTCTCATGAAAACTTTCATGCCATCTGAGAACTTCTAAAATGCACAAAAAATAAGTTAGGGATGGTTTTATAGAGACACAAAAACATCCTGGGAACTCAGCCCCAAGATTTGGCTTCATGCCTCCTCTGATAGTTGTTAGTTCTTGCATGGCAAAGGAGAGAGAGCAGAACATGTATTTTCAAGTGAGTGAAAATATTTGGAAGCAACAACAGCAGAGGTCACAGTAACAATGACTACACAGAGATGCAACGAATTTGCAAAAGAGATAGGTTATAGGGAAGGAAGGAATTTTCATTTTTGGTACCCATTAATTTTCCCATCAAATACCAAACATCACAAACTTTCAGAGCAGCAATAACCAATATCATCTGAGGAGTGAGCCACCTAAATGTCAGCACTTATGGTGCTCCTATTGTGCCATACTAACCTCTTTCAAAAGCAGCCAGTGTCATTTTTTTCAGACTGCAGAGGTCAGCCAAACTACCCCTAGTGTTACAGTGCATCTATGTATCTTGCCAAGGTTTGTGGCCAGTGATGCTATCTGGAAAGAGATAGTTCTGCCAAGCCTCACCTCTTTTTTCATACCATGAGAATTGACCAGAATCAAATGGGGCATTGCATTTGACAAGTGAGAGCACACCTTGCACTTCAAAATCTAATAAGAAAGTTACTAATCTGCCAAAGCAAATGACCATCTACACATGCTGTCCTTGAGCCCTATGCCCATTTTACCACTGTCAACTATTTCAAAAACATGAGTCAGGCTCTTTTATGGATGGTGGCTCAAGGTTTATTGTGCACATATTATATTGAAATCTGTCTTTTATTTTCTGTTGATACTATTTATTTTGTTTATTTTTTTCCTTTTATTCGTTTTAGTTGTGTAACATATTTTCCTTTCCTGATTTTGGACTCATCAAGGATCTCTTTTCCATGCTGTCTGAATGGAATGAATGGGTGGATGGTGGGGAACCATTTAAATTTTGTGCAGTACCTACTGGTGTAGTGGTTTGAGTGTTGGACTACAACAGGGGTAGGCAACCTTTCCCCTTTAAGGGCCGAGGGACTTCAGCTCCCAGAAGCCTCAGCCATGTTGGCCAATAGTCTCATGTTGGCCAATAGCTCCTGGGATTCTGGGAGCTGAAGTCCCTCAGCCCTTAAAGGGGAAAGGTTGCCTAACCCTGGACTACAACTTTGGAGACCAGGGTTCAATTCCTAGCTCAGCCATGAAACCCACTGGGTGACCATGGGCAAGCCACATGCTCTCAATCTCATGGGAAGGCAATGACAAACCTCCTCTGAACAAATCTTGCCAAGAAAGCCCCATGATAGGGTTATCTTGGGGTTGCCATATGTCGAAAATGACTGGAAGGCACACAACAACAACCGGAGGAAAGTGGCTGCAATACTCATCAGTAGAGATGGAAGGAAACTGTTCACACACATGAACACACACACACCTTACACTATTTTCATGCATGGGACAAAAGCATCAAGTTCCTGAACATAGGATCAGGATATAGGCAAACCAGAGTGAACAGCAACCAACATATCTACTAGTGACTGAACACCCAACTGTGAGACAATGCAGGGGGTTGTGAAATCAAAGGGTATAACCCTCTGGCATAAGGGCCAATTAAACTGCATATTCATTATGGAAAGATTCAAGGATAGGCTTCCATAGTCTTTCACTATTCGTGAAATAACATGGACACAAGAGTGTTTTATATATTCACTTCTAGGGAATTCTGGGTTAAATTACCCTCTCACCTCCCAAACCAAGGAGTCCTGTCCTCTCATCATCACCCAGAATACAGATAGATTATAACAAGATCTGCTTATTAGTGCAAACACATCTAGCAAGACACCCAGCCACTGCAGATTTAGAACCACACAAAAACCCATCCTACAAGGCCAAACCAATTGATAGATCTGAAAGAGACTACACTGTCCTTGTGAGGGGCCAAACTTTACACCACACAGGGAATTGGAGCTAAAATGGTTGAAGAGGATGCTGATTTGATGACAGACAGAAAGGAAGGGGGCACAAGTAAAAGAGCCAGAGTTAGCAGAAGGCCCAAGGGAAAGCCAAGCAAAGAAAGGCTGGGGAGGGAGGGGAGTAGTGCAAACCCAGATGGGACCAAGAGAAGAAAACTAGGGTGGCACTAATCCATAAGCCATTTTTATGGCCTCCTTTCCTTACACTTTCTTACTATCTAATGCACATAATCATGCGATTGTGAAGAACTGTGTACTAGCAAGACAAACTGATGTTAAGAATGCAACCATAAAATCCAGGAAGATGCTCACTGTCCTGAAAGCTGGCAACTAAGTGGAATGGCTCATTTAATTAACTAGGTGGTTTTCTTTCAATGCTCTTCTCTTATCCTGCAGGCGTATGTGACTCATTTGCCAGCAAAACAAATTTAATTTGACTTCTCCCACACTGTGGCCAAAGTCCAAAAAAGCAAAGAATATGTAGAGCAGACTAAAAATCTGGTGTGCACAAACCAGGGGGTTTAACTGTATAGAGTTTGAAGTGATGCCAGTTGTTTGGCTTTAGCTTCTTAAGATCAGATACAATCCAAAACAAGCCAATTGAAGGGTTGTTTGCATGGGCCAAAAGCCCCATTTCCCATCAACAACAACAACCTTGTGTTGTCCAATTTGGCCGACACAAGACGTGTGTCCCTGGCACTGATCCATTGTGGGTCCAGTGGATCCATTCCATTTCCAGGGCAAAGGGGCCTTAAAATGGCTCAAAATGACCCACCATTTGCCAAAAAGTTTCACAGAAACTCTGTGACAAACCCCAAAAGAAAAGACAGCCCTGCATGCCCCTTACCTTACTCCTCCCTTTCAGCTAGTGAGAAGCCCACCACCACCTCTGTGTCTGACATGGAAATGATGAACAAAGCAGATGAAGCCAGGTGCCCATTTTCACACCAGATGTGGCGACAGGGGGCTTCTCACTAGCAGCAATGGAGGAAGAAGGTAAGGGGTCCACAGAGATAGAGGCTCCCTGGCGTGGGGATGGGCAAGCATGTAAACACACCTGCCCACCCCATCCCCACACCAGCCCAGGAACTGATCCAGGTTGGGACCCTGGCCAGGACAGCATGAGTTTGGCCCATACTATCCTTGCCCATCTGCTTAGGGCCAAAAGCAGAATCTATCAGTCATCCATTAAATGTTGTGGATATATATATTTTTAAAAGAGAGAGAAAGAGAGAGAGAGAGTCTGTCATCTCAAAGTAATATTAATTTGCTCTCCAATAGCCAGCCTGTCCTGCAGAGGTTTCTGAAACAGGATCCGTCAGTAAACTTAACACAATAGTTTTTTGAAGAAAACATTAGGCATATGTAATCATCTCAAAATTAATTTAGCTGTACTTATTTATTATAGGAAACCTGAAAATTAAATGCATAAACATTTACTGTCTGGATAAACAATTAGGCAGATGAGAATAGAAAGCAGACAATCCACAAAAAGCATATGTGAGAAAATCATTTTGGTCGCATTTCCTAGCAAATGTTCCTAAATCACTCTTCGGAAAGGTAAATGCACACAGAAACAGTTTAACATCACAGTCCATATATTTCTAGTTTGCAATGCCACTTAAGAACCAACATGGTGTAGTGGTTTTGGGCTAGTACTGTGGGAGACTAGGATTCAAATCCCCACTCAGCCATGGAAACCCACTGGGTGACCTTGAGCAGGTCATAGATTCTCACTCACAGAGAAAGGCAATGGAGAAACCCCACTGAACAATTTTTGCCAAAAAGTCCCAGTGATAGGTTCACTTTAGGGTCATCATAAGTTGGAAATTACTTGAAGGCACACAACAGCAATGCAAATTGCAAAATTGCAAAATAGTGCATGCCAAAATGTGCACTGAAGCATACATTATTTAATGTGTAAACGTGCATTTTTTTAAAAAAGTCTGTTATTCAAAAATGTATATAAAATAGCTTTATTCTTTGGGAAATTGCTTGGAAATGGCATCTGTTTCAAAAAAAATCACACTTTTAACAAAAACACATATAGAAACACAACAGGGTTGTTTAAGCACATGAAAATATTCACAAATCTTTGTGAAATCTTTAAAAAAAATCACACCCTGATCCAGAATTGGGATAAAAGAGAATTAGCACTAGTGATACAAGAATACAGTCTTCCCTTCCCATTTGCAGACTTGGAGTCCGCAATCTTGCTCTTCACGATGACGAGGTGGTGAGGGAACAAAATGGTGTGTGCAAACAGGGCTGCACACAGGAGTGTGCAGCCATTGAAATCAGTGGGGCCCCAATATTAGTGATATTTCCGATTCGTGGGGGGGGGGGGGGTCTGGAACGGATCCCCCATGAATCGGAAGGGATGACTGTATAAGGCACTGAGCTTGAGCACATCACCCTTTCTGCAGTTGTTGGGAAACAGTGTCCGTGGTTGTTATTTGATATACAAAAGAGTAGAAGTTGCATCTGCCACAGGGGCAATGTTTTCTTAAGTCCAGAAATATTTCTCAAAAAAAGAAGGGTATTGGAATATTCATAATATTTTGTGCTTCTTTCCAGAAATCAATCAATCATTCATGAATCATTGACCCAGTTTTGCCTCCAAAGGATGTAAACTCCAAAGGGGTGATCTTTTCAAATGTTATTAGTGGGTACACTGATGGTGCATCTCAAAATTTCTCTGTGGTTCACCCTCTTTGATTATCTGAGTGGGTGATGAATGCAACTTGACATCTACTCCTTTGAAAGAGTATGAGTGTGCTTGTCTGGCACACAAACTGGGAATAACACTGGTCCTGTGTATTCATAAGGATGACATAATCACAAACAAAGTCTTCAGATATAGGGCAGGATGCAAATATTTCACAAAAAGCTATGACTTGCTCTTAGAGGAATGGGAGTGCCACAGCATCTGATAGTTCTGATGTGTAACCTGTACTCAGGACAAGAGGCTGCTGTCAGAACAAAACACAGGGAAAAAGAATGGTTCCCATTCTGCAAAGGGGTCAGGTAAAGCTGCATTCTGTCACTCTATTAATCCAACCTATATAGAAAATACTGTATTCAGAGCAGGCTTAGACTCAAAGGTAGGAGGACTAAACATTAAAGAAAGCAACATTAACAACCTAAGATATGCAGATGACACCATTCTACTAGCAGAAAACCACAAAGACCTGAAACATTTACTAAAGAAAGTCAAAGAAGAAAATGCTAAGGTAGGCTTAATAGTGAATATTGAGAAGACAAAAACAATGACCATGGAAGAACTGCATGAATTCATGTAGATAACAAGCTAGAAATAGTCAAAGAGTTCCCATACTTTGGATCAAGCATTGATCAGAATGGAGACTGCAGTGAAGAAATCAGAGGAAGACTAAGAATGGGAAGGGCAGCTATGAAAGAACTAGACGAGATCCTTAAGAGCAAAAATATAACACTGACACAAAGCAGCTTATAAATTTAAAAATATATAATTTAAAACATACAAAAGCTCACATTAAAATAGCATTAAACTGGTCAATATTAAAACATCACTCATTAAAAGAATAAAATGCAACCAGAAGATAAGAGCACTTAAAAAGAGTACATATTAAAACAGTTAAAATACTAAAACACATTGAAATAATAAAAATAAAACTATATACAGTTGCCCCTTCTAATTTGTGGTCTTGGAGTCTGCAATCTTGCTTTTCATGGTGGCAAGGTGGAGAGGGATTAAAATGGCATTCGCACCAGTGACATGCACGCACAGCCATGCACAGGATGCACACCCATTATAATCAATGAGCTTTAAATATATGCGAATTTCCATTTTCGCAGGGGAGTCTGGAACGGATCCCCTGCGAAAATTGAGGGACAACTGTACATACATAAAATTATATACATATATAATACATACAAATAAAACTATATACAAAATTATATTCCCCATCACAATGTATAGATGGGGACAGTGAAGAAAGCAGATAGAAAGAAAATGTGAGATTTTAGATGTGGTGCTGGAGAAGAATGCTAAAGATACCATAGGCAGCCAAAAGGATGAACAAATGGGTCTTAGAACAGATAAAGCCCAAACTCTCCCTGCTGTCATACTTTGGCTACATCGTTAGAAGATGTGAAACATTAGAAAAGAAAATCATGCTAAGAAAGATGAAAGGCAATAGAAAGAGAGAGAAACCAAATGCAGATGACTAGACTCAATCTAGAAAGGCCACAGGACTGAGCCTGCAGGACCTGAGCAAAGCAGTAGAGGATAGGGAGTCTTGGAAATGTCTCCCTCACAGGGTTACCATGAGTTGAGATCAACTCGAGGGCAGTTAGCAGCAGCAACAGCACCAACAATATAAATATTTTAATTAAAAGAAATTAATAAGGTTGCTGAGTGAACTAGTGTCTTAGAAAGCCATGTGGTATGAAATCAAAAAACACCAGAAGGCATTATGGAACAGTTTTCTGGTACTGAATCATGCTCAACTTCCTGCCTCCCCTTGTTTTATTTGTTTGTTTCTTTGTTTTAATATTTAGCAGTTCCTTTAGGCAAGGATCAGGTAAGAGGTTGTAGGAGGAATCCAAACCTTTGTGGGTCAGAGCTGTGAAACAACATCCTGAGTCCTGTTTCATCCTCCCCACAACCAGCTGTTGCCAACTTTTCCATAAACAGTTGCCAAGCTGGTGCTTTAAAAAAAATGGGAACAGATCTAGCAGAAAGCCCAACTCATGGATACATCTGATGCAGGGAAAAGGAATGTGCATCCTAACAAATGTTGTTGCAGCTTCCATCATCCCTTACCCTTTCCCCTGGAACCACCTCCCTAAACATTTGCGGACTATCTCTTCTCTATCTAGCTTTAAATCCGGATTAAAGATTTTCTTGTTCTTGAAAGCATTCAGTACTCTAGTTTACTATTGTTTTATAATTTAGATTTTACTACATGTATTATCTGTTTTTACAGTTTTGTATTTTAACTGCATAACTTGCTTAATTTTGTATAGTTTATATTTTATGACTTTTAGCTTGTACAACATTGGCAGGTTATATGCTATTTTGATTATCCCTGTACAGTGCCATGTAAATTTATGGCGCTATATAATTAAACAACAACAACAACAACAACAATAATAATAATAATAATAATAATAAAACCCTTAGCTTTGATTGCTAGGGTTGATGGAAGTTGCAAGTCCAGTGATACTGAGAGAATTACATATTCCTCACACCTGGTTTAATGGAGTTAGGCTCATGAAGAAACCGTTGAACTAGCATGAGAAGACTATTCAAAAATGGTTTAAAAACATTTCTCAAGTGAAGAGAAACTGTGTCAAGAAGAATTCTGTACCAATGAGAATCTTTGCATTTTTATTCTTTGTATTTCTGCAGAGGAAATAGCACCATCTATAAAGATAATGACATTTTGTGCAGAATAAGTCCTGACTCACAAAAGAAGGACTAGTCTTCAAAAACTGCAGTGTTTGAAGACTTTCCTGCAGCAAGAAAAAATAGTTAACATTGCTCATTGCTTCCTTTGAGAAGAAAATTAGCAAAGAATTGCATCCCTACTTTTGAATAGCCTGTCCCTGTGAACTCATGATCCTGACACACAACACAAAACATCAGCTTAGCCTCCAAGTCACAGGAGTCCCATGGATGTCTTCTGGAGAGTTAATGGTGGTAGAACCACCACTTCCAAGGACTGCTTGGCTGATGCTGGCCAAGGTGAACAGGATGGTGGTGGTGGCTTTCTGATTGTTGGAATCATACAGCTGGAAGGGGTGTCAAGGGCTATCCAGTTCAATCTTCTGCTATGCAAGAGGACACAACTACAGCACTCCCAAAAATGCTCATCAAACCTCTGTTTAAAGACCTCTTTTAAAAAAATAGTCCACCATCCCTTGAAACAGTCTATTCAAGTGTTGAACAATTACAGCAATGTTTCCTATTGCTTAGGTGGAATCCCTTTTCTTATAATTTGAATCCATTGGTTCATATCTTAATCTCTGCAGCAGCAGAAAATAAACTCACTCCATCTCCTCTATGCCCTCCCTTCAGATATTTAAAGATGGCCATCATGTCACCCTTCAATCTTCTCTTCTCCATGCTAAACATACCTAGCTCACTTAGTCATTCCCCATAAGGTTTGATTAGCTGACCTTTGATCATCTTGGTGGCCCTTCCCTGAACATGTTCCAGGTGAGTTCTGAAATCCAATATTGTATCTGATGCTGGAGCCCTGGTGGCACAGTGCTTAAATGCCTGTACCGCAGCCACAAGGCTGCAGTTCCATCCTGCAGCCTTGTGGGTTCCATCCCAGGATCTCCAAGGTCCACTCAATCTTGCATCCTTCCATAGGTCAATAAAATGAGTACCCAGCTTGTTGGGGGCAATTAGCTTACATATTGTAAACCACTTAGGGAGTGCTTAGTTTACTGATAAATGGTACAGAAATTACAGTTGCCCCTCCATTTTCACGAGGGATCTGTTCCGGACCCCTCTATGAAAATGGAAACCTATGCATATTCAAGCCCCATAGGCTTGAATGGAGGCATGGGGGCATGGGGGCATGCACCACGGGGGCGCACCCTATTGTATGCCCCTCCATTTGTCCCTTGCACATAAGCGAGGGACGCATATCTAAAGTCCACAAAAACGGAGGGGCGGCTGGAACTGCTATTGCTATATTTCTATTTCTGGGCACCACATTTCAAGAAGGATATGGACAATCTTAAACATGTCAAAAACAGGTCTGATGGGGGGGGGGCATGCCAAGGGAATGAGAGGGGCTTTGAATCTTGTGGATCCAAGTCCTCCTGCCTCAGTCCCTTCCCAACATGCCCTTTTAATTCTCCTAAAATCCTGAGAGCCTCAACTGCACTGAATTTAATGGAATTGAATTCCACTGCAATGGAAACAGTTGCTTCTGTTGTTGTAGTGAGGAAGCCTCTGCAAGTGGACAACTCTCTCCTCTCAGAAAAAAGGTTTTCAATATCTTATTATCCTTCAGGAAAGTCTCCAGAAACCTCCTCTTATACCAACCTCCCATTTTATACCACGAGATTACTTGCTGTGGTTTTTCACCTGGGGAGGAATCTCCAAATCCACTTTGAATTTTACAGGAGCTGAACTGTAAGGTTGTCAAGTCAGCAACATCCCACTCTCTGAGATTTCAGTGTCAAAACCTGAAACTGTGGGAAGGCCTTTGAGAAGCTGCAGATGCAAGGCAGACAAGACATGAGAGGAGGCCCGGTGAGATTCTGGACCAGTTGCTTATACAAACTGGCATGGGGAAAATCCAGGTAAATCCAGCTAAGCAGATAATATGGCTGCCCAGATTTACAAAACTGGCATGATGGGTCCAAGTGGATGTATCACCCACATCTCTTCCCAGTCTCTTCCCTTCTTCGGTTTCCAAACCCTCAACAGTACACCATGAAAACATCCATAGAGACATTCTCAAGCTGAGCCAGAAAACCATGGTGCCAGCTGAGAGTGAATGAAGGTGGTTGCCCAGACTTAAAGCCACCTCTTACACACACAATTTCTGTTCCCTCAAGGCCACCCAATCTGAGATTTGTCTCCACTTTTGACACCTAGGGAAGCATAGCATGCCCTGACACTCCCAGCTAAAGCCCTAGACTTGGCAATCCTAATGAAATCCAGTGACAACATAAAGATATGGAAAAGAACCCCTAAAATAACTTTTGCCTTCAAATTCTGTTTTGATTTTTAAAAATCGTGGCTCTTCTGATATTTACTCTTGCAGATAAGTCTCCTCAAAAAGTGATGCACTGAGACTATTATCACTGGATCTATCAAGGAAGCTGTCCATGGATGTGCAAGATTTATTAAGCCAATTAATATAATTACACTTGTGTGATGGACAGAAATGATTTAGATCTACTTTACCCCTAATAAATGAGATGTCTCTTTTGGAATGAGCCAGAGGTTACTCCACAAAACCTGTAGTACATAATAATATACATGAGATGCACAGCCGTGATTTGAATTTGCATTGCAAAAGCTGCAAATCCACTTTTGCAGGTAAGTGCCCCAAATGTGCTGAGCCAGTATGTTGGAAGGCAGGCATCAAGATAGAGGTTTTGTACACCTCTGTTAGGAAGTTACCTCAGTTCTAATATCACTGAAAGGGACAATGTTGCTATTCTTGTTAAGGCCAATATCATACATCCTAGTGGCACAAGTAGTAGGTTATTCCACTGGGATATATGATATTGGCCATAACAAATAAATGACCATATATCATGGCATCTGTAGTAGCTGATTCCACTGAGTTCTTTCTTTTCTTCCTGCCTCCATAGGCATTGTGATACTACAAATTGGACCTGCAACAAAAATATTGCACAGCCCATCATTCCTCTTCAGGATTCCAGATAACTGGCCATCCAGTTTTCAAAAATACTCTCTATAAAGGGTGGAAATATGTGGCTTGAATGTGGCCAAACTGGACAACATCCAGACTGCCCAAAATGTATCACTTTTTTTAAAAAAAAAAGTACTTATTAATTTTGACATCTCATCTTTCTCCTGAAAGTAGAACTCAAGGAATTGGACAAGAAGATTTTTTAAGGGCCAGATTCAAATGTAATAGTTTATATTAAAACAGAACTAAAGAAATAATGGCTGGTATTCAGTGTTGCAGTTGCAAGTTCATAACTTAGCGTTACAGATCCATAACTGTTCTGTACTCAGTAAGACCATGTAATCGAACTGGAAACCTATTTAAATGCCACTCCAGTCCTCCTGAACACAGTGGATTAGTTAAAGGAAGTCCACTCATCTTCCAATCAGGAGGACAACTGGAGAAGAACGATGACATTTCCACCCACTTCCCATCAGCGAGTGAGCCTGCAACCTTCAGAAACTGGACCCAGTCACAAGTCCTTGTCACAGCTTCACACATTGGCAGGAGATGCATGGAAATATCATCCTCCTTCCACCCCAACTGCCAGTTAAACTTTGCCCAATGAGGCTACTGGCTTTTAAGGTGATTTCAGGGAAAGTCTCTGGCTTTATTCTGGCTTTACTTTACTCTGGTATAGGTCACACTACAGAATTAATGCTGCTTGACACTGCTTTAACTCCATCCTATGGAACTCCAGGATTTACAGTTTGTTGTGGCACAAGAGCTCTCTGACAGAGGAGATTATCAGATGGGGGGGAAAGCCAGGAGTAAAAGGCATACTCCTGACAAAGTCCTCAAGCTGAAGATTCTCAGAAACATCACACTTATCCAGGACTTAACCCATTAAGATCCATGAAGTCCTTGCTCCTTTTGGCAACAGAAGAGGAAAATGTCTTCTGTCCTTCAGCCTCACAAACTTCTATAGTGTGGGAGGATGTTCTAGCATCCTTGGACATCACAGAGTCTCGAGGGTTGCTGCTGAACCTCAGCAGAAACAGTGGCATTCGTAAGGTAAAGGGGAGGAGGGACAAATGTAACCCCTCACCCACACATAATGCCACAAAGTGGTTCAACTCACTCTGTCTTACTCCCATTGTGATTTTGTGGTTTCCACCCAAGAGGAATTCAGCATTCCTTGGTCACTGAGCCTGCGTAATTCTCGTTGCGGTATATTACTCTGGGGTTCCCTTTACCTTAGACATATTTCCCCTCTAAATATATTTTGTTCTAAAAATCATGGTATTTCTTTAATGAAGTTGATACTTTCTGTCAATGCTCAGCTGTTAAGTTCACTATTTTTTTCTTTTAATTTATTTGTTACACATACAGTGATCCCTGGGATTTGGTTCGATGGCATCCTATGGATACCAAAATCCATGGATGCTCAAGTCCCATTATTTACAATGGGGTAGTAAAATTGTGTCCCTTAAATAAAACGACAAAATCTAGCTTTGCTTTTGGAACTTATTTATTTAAATATTTTCAAGCCATAGATGGTTGAATCCCTGGATGCAAAAACCATGGATATGGAGGGTCAGCTGTAAAATACCACTGCCAAGCCATATACCACACTTTAGCCCTAATAAAATTTTACTTACTCAATGATTTTCAAACTATTCCTATTGGTGTACAAAATCAAATATAAAACAAGGTTAAATAAAAAAAAATACAGCTAGCAATTAATCACATGGTGACTTTTTTTCCTTCATGTTTGGCCACTGGTGTAGAAGAATCATCAGATGAAACATGACTTGAGCTTTAAGAAACTTGTGTTTGGGCATGTTGAAAAAAATGGCTTAGAGACAAACGAGAAAAAGTTATGCAAAAAATTGTTGGCTGGGTGTCAAACATAATAATACTGACAACATGTCAGTTCAACCTTACAAGATCATATTCTTGCTCTCAGCTATCACTCATGGAAACACTTCAAAACATGTATATCAAAAGTCACTTTGATTCAGAGTTAATTGGCTTATGTTGTATCATCATCATTCATTCAACCATAACAACTAAGATAAAGAATATAATCACATACAAAATGTATATGTGGGCTGCCACACCCATGGCATTTTCCTTACAAGTTGTACATTAATATCAGAATAAACATGCAGTACAGAAGTGCAACAAAACCAGTGGGCCTCGATCTTTGGACCTCTAGATGTTTTGGCCTTCATTTGCCAGAATCCTTGACCATTGACCCAGCTGGTTTGGGCTTGTGGAGAATGAAGTCCAAAATACCTACAGGACCAAAGTTTGAGAACCACTGGTTTAAGTGACTACAGTACTTCTTCTGGATTACCACTTGTTTTGATGCTTTCACTGGCTCAAGTTGGCTGTGCATTAATAAATAGGAAAATATACATTTTCATTATCTTCACACATTCAAGGAAGTTTTCTGTTGGAGCCTCAGTTTTAAAAATGTTTGACAAATAAAGCCATATAGATTACGCCTAAAACCAATAAAACAGGAAAAGTGTGGCACAGCATAAATTCAAACTAGGAAATTTCTATCAAACAAGTACTGGGCTGAGTTGAGATGTTACTATTTTCAAGAACATTGTTTAAAGAGTGTTGTAAAAGTACCCCCCCTTATTTAAAATGATATATACGATTGTAAAATGTTTACTTATTGATTTATGTGATGCTCATTCACTTGGTTGACTGCATTTGCCCTCAGTGATGTAATTGCAGCTGCTGCTGTTGTTGTTGTTGTTGTGGTGGTGGTGGTGGTGTACCTTCAAGTCATTTCTTATGGTTACCTTATCACAATGTTTTCTTGGCAAGGTTTGTTCATAGTAGCTTTCTTCAGAGGGTGAGAGAGTGTGACTTGCCCAAGGTCACCCAGTGGGTTTCCATGGCTGACTGGGTATTCAAACCTGGTCTCCCAGAGTCATAGTCCTATGTTCAAACCTCTATGCCATACTGGCCCTAATGATGTA
Organism: Phrynosoma blainvillii; assembly: GCA_026167975.1. NCBI lineage: Eukaryota > Metazoa > Chordata > Lepidosauria > Squamata > Phrynosomatidae > Phrynosoma > Phrynosoma blainvillii. Next base: position 201,927,049 of record JANUYF010000002.1, on the reverse strand, counting down.
ATACTGTAACTGAGTATATTTGGCTCTGTAGTAGAATCATGACAGCATCCCATTTATTGTATGATTCCTAATTGTCTGGCTCCAAGCATGAGGACAACCTAAGAAGAAGAAAAAAACATTAACTACTACCCCCTACTCCAGCCAGCAACCAGTGGCTTCCATTTCAGTGAGCCATTAAAGCAGGGGTCGGCAACCTACGGCCCATGGGCCGCACCCGGCCTGCCGAGGCCTTCCAACCAGCCCCTGCCCTGTCCAGCCACAGCCGCCGCTGCAGGGCTCCTCCGGGGCACCATTTTGTGTTCCAAAATGGCGCCAGGAGTCTCACGCGACCTTTCCCATCCTGCCCTGCAACGGGAAAGGTCGCGCAAGATGCCGGGTGCCATTTTGGAACATAAAATGGCGCCCTGGAGGACCCCCGCAGCTGCGCCGGGCCTTTCTCAGGCCCGGTGTGGTCGAGGGAGCCCTCCTGGGGGGCCTCCGAAGCCCAGTGCAGTCTTCCAAAATGGCGCCTGCTGCCGTGCGCATGTGCACACTCGCGCGAGGTGCCATCTAAAATGGCACCCCGCACTCGCCTACGCATGCACACCACGGTGGTGGTAGTGCGGAAGTGCATGCGTGCATGCACCACCATGGCCCGGGGGGCATCGGGGGACAGGGGGACCGGCCCCACCCCCCAAAAGGTTGCCGACCCCTGCATTAGAGCCACCTTTAGTTTGAACTTTAAAGAATCTATTCAAGGTGTGGAATCCTGTCCTCAGAATAGGCTCACATCCATGAATAGTTCCTATAGAGTTTAAACTAAAACCTAGAGTAGATTCACCACCTTGCTGGTATGGAAGCTACCAACTCCCACTGCCACCATCTGAACCAGCAACTAGGGAACCAATGACACCAAACAGGATTCTAAGAAAATAATAAATAGACGTATGAGCCAGCATGGCATAGTGGTTTGAGTGTTGAATTATGACTCTGGGGATTCAGGATTCAGTTCCCAACTCAGCCATGAAACACACTGGGTGACCTTGGGCACATGTTCTCAGCCTCGGGGGAAGGCAATGGCAAACCTCCTCTGAACAAATCTTGCCAAGAAAATCCCATGGCATGTTTGCCTTAGAGCCACCATAAGTTGGAAACAACTTGAAGGCACACATCACACACACAACACAGTGGAAAACCTCTTTGGGGGCAACAAAAGCTATGGTTGCCCCAAATGAGAAGGCTCTCTGCCCCCAAATAACTCACCTAAGAAGAAGACAGTGATTACCAATAGTGAAAATGAGAGTTTGATTGTTTTTAATTTTTTAATTTTTTTTTACTGCAACCACATATACAAATAACATGTGATGCTTACTTCATTATAAGACAATCGTCTTCATTTTATTTTTTAAAAATGAGCTGATCAAAGGGGGAAAATCTAAAATGTCATAATGACACTTATTTCCATGTGCTGCCCTCTATAAAAACCATTGACACATACTTTCCCACACACTAATAACTCTGAGTATTATGCCTATAAAAAATAATAACCCAATAAACATTCAGTGATCATGAATCAGGTTAATCTTCAAGAATGAGAAATGTTTGATATTTATACATCTCCGCACTTCATTCTTTTAAGAAAAAAAAAGTGGTTTTTCTAGTAGACCTGCTAAGGCCTTGGAGTGGGCTTTCTGGGGCTTGCATGTTATTTCATGAGGAGAGGATTCAGATGCAAAAGGTTCCACAACTGATGTTTAAGCAGCCAGTCTTTTAGCCTTTGGAGACAGGTTAATGCTGTGATCACAAAAAGTCAGCAAGAGTTTCTTAAGAACAAGTCATGCTGGAAGAGTAGATTAGGAAAATCCTTTGGATACAGTAGATCTTGATTTCAACAAGGCCTTCAAGAAGGTCCTCCATATTATTGTTGGCTACTTTTATGTGAATTTGTATCTGGGGTCCATTAATACTACACTAGTATTGTGCTATAATTCCACTTTAACTGCCTTGGTTCCATATGGAGTCCTGGGATTGGCAGTTGCGGGAAAGGCCTTTATCATTCTCATCCAGAAAGCTCCTAGAAAGCTCCTCTGGTGCCTTTGACCAAACCACAAAACTCCCAAAATTCCATAGGATGTAGTCACGGCTGTTAAAATGGGGAAATAGTATTGTAATTGTGTATTGTGAATGGGCTGCAGGTTGGTCGATCATACTCAAAGAATGTTCATCAAAAGTTCTTTGTTGTTGTAGAGAGAAGTGGACGGTGGAGGGGATACTGAAGGGTTCTGCTATGCATTTGATTGTCTTGTTTAATACCTTTGTAAACAGCATGGGCAAACAAGGAGAGCGGATGTTAATCAAAGTTGCAGATGATGCACAAGGTACAGTTGTTTATATCTTTGTAGACACAAACAGGATCCAAGATGATCCTAGCAGGGTGGAGAATTAGGCCAGCTATTTGTCTATGTAGGAAGAATCAGTCCACAAATTCCAGAATGGATAACACTGGCTTGAGAGCATTACACACACACACACACACACACACACACACACACACACACACAAGGATCTAGGGAGCTTAGTAAATCATTAACTAAACAAAATAGAAAGAAATTATAAAGCAATTAGCATCAAGAAAGACATTGTATCTTAATGAAAATATCAAGGCAGAGGACAGGAGATGTGGAAAATGAAAATTCCTCATTAAGAATTATATCAGGAAAGAAATCTATGTTGTTCCACATCTGGAATACAAAGATTCTGAAATATATATAACTGATCACCATACCTCAAAAATAATATTGTAGAGCTGAAATAAGTACAGGAAAAAAGCAACAAAAAAATTTCAAGGTCCACAGTTTCCCTATAACTAAAAGTTGCAGTGTTGTTTTAGATCATTTTAGCTTAGGACGTTATCACACTAGCCTCATTCTTACTACAATCATGTTTGTTAAAGACAACATAAACTTACCAATTTGTGAGCAGCCATGATTTGCATATCTTGTCAATTACACAACTGGCACTGCTTTTGCCATCATGGTCACTTCCACACTCCCTCTTAACCCTATCTCACTTCCCTATGCCCTACCCTGCATGCCTTTCCGAGATTTTTTTTAATTTTATTTTTATTTTCACTTTTTAATGCCATGCTGGATCTGCTAATGAAATTTAAGTTACAAAAGGAAAAAAGGAAAAAGAAATTAAAGGGAATCAGTCTGCTTGGGAATAGCAAGGGGGAGGGGTACAGGGGGAGAGGAGGAGAAAACGACACCACATGACTGCCAATGTCACAATTGCCCCAACAGCAACATTTCACAGATGAGGATTAATGGGACTGCCATACGGGTGGGAGCTTATTGATGGGTTTTTCCTATCAATGAAAAGGGACACCCTAACCATGCATTGTGGACAAAGCAGTTACAGGTTGGGGGTGATAAGTATTGCCAAAGGCACTATTTTTCAGCTATAATTGCAGTTCCACTGGGTGACCCTGGGTTAGTCACACTCTCTCAGCCTCAGAGGGAGGCAAAAGCAAATCCCCTCTGAAGAAATTTGCCAAGAAAATCCCATTACAGGTTTGCCTTGGGACCTTATCAAACGCTGGCCACGAAGCAAAGAAAAAGCGAAGAAAAACAGAAGTAGGAATAAATTCGATTCCATAGCGAAACGAAGGAAATATCGCCCTTTTGGCCATTTCGCAATTAATACCAAGGCTCCCTTCTCTCCCGTCACAAAAAGCCGGGAGGAAAGGCAGCCATGGGAACCGGGGAGGAGGAGGAGGGCTGGAGGACTGGAGAAGGGAAGGCAGCCCATGGAGAGAGAGAGATCGCCTCCCTCTTCCCTCTTCCTCTTCTTTCCAATCCGGTTTGCCTTTTGCCAAGGCAATCCCTTCCCCTCGCTGGGATTTTCGCCCTGCCCACCAATTCGCAATGAATGCGAAGGCTCCCTAGGTACATCCTCTACAAACCGAATGTCAAAATCTCCCTACTCCTTACGGATTAGCTCCGTATTCTGCCGAGTTCTGGGGCAGCGTCGTGTGTAAACACGGGGAACAATACGGATTAGCTCCATGTTCTGGGGCAGCGTCGTGTGTAAACACAGGGGAACAATACGGATTAGCTCCGTGTTCTGGGGCAGCGTCGTGTGTAAACACGGGGGAATAATATGTATTAGCTGTGGATGCCCTTTGGATTAGCTCTGCTCCAGACCCCATGTGATAAGGGCCTTAGAGTTGCCAGAACTCTGAAACCACTTGAAGGCACACAACAACAAACAACAAATTGCAGTTTAAAAAAACGTGTGTGATATCTCCTTAGGAAAAAAAAGGCAAGTAAAAGGGGACGTGATAAGAGAGTAAATATTATGCATTTACCCACTGTGAAAGTGGGTAGAGATAAGCTTTTCTCCCTGTCCTAGCACTAGAGCACAGTGTCACACGGGGGGGAGATTATAGGTATGAATGCAAGTATTTCTTCAAACAGCTTGAAAAAGTCTACATTTGGAAAAGTCTACATTTGTTACTTAGTTATGTAAATGCAACTAACATCTCCTGTATTCCCCTCTACACTTATCTTAACAGCCAGCAGCCAAAATGGGCAAAAGGAGGTCTCTTCAACTGCCAGTCAGAACACAACAAGGATGACATTTTCAGCCCCTTCGCATCAACGAGGAAAGCTGCAACAAGGTATTCCAACTGGGTCCTGCTTCTATATGTTGCAGGCCTTGTTTGCTGGTTGGAGGACCTGGAAATGTCATCTTGATCAGCAGCTGAACAGACCTCCTTGCCAATTTGACTGCTGGCTCTTAAAGTATGGAGGGAGACATTTATGTAGTTGCAAATCTGTACTCTGGAGCTGCTGCCACACTGCAGAATTAATGCAGTTTGACACTGTCATGGCTCCATCCTATGGAATCTTGGGATTTGTAGTTTGTTGTGGCACCAGAGCTCTCTGACAGGGAAGGCTATATAGCTCACAATATGACAGATCCAAGAATTCTATAGCATTGAGCCATAGGAGTTAAAGAGGTGTCAAACTTCATTTTTTCTATAATGCGGGTGCAGCCTAGGTTACAAATCCATAACTGCAATACAGAATAGCCAGCCACTTTTTTTGACTACAACTGTCAGAACCCCCAGCCAACCATGGAACACTAGGTTATCATCATCATCGTCGTCAACAACAACAACAACAACAACAACAATGTTTAGATAGGAGAACAACAACAACGCTTCCTAGATGTGAGGATGGCCACTAAGTTAGATAGCTTTACAAGTCAATCAGATGACTTCAAGGAATGTAAAGTGATTGGTGGCTGCTTGTCATACTAGGTATATCCTGCCTCCAGTATCAGAGGCACTGGGCAGCCATTTCTGAGGTGAAACAATGGAGAAAGGGCTATTTGCTTCTGGGCTTTTTCTACAGGTTGACCACTGTAGAAAAAAGGATGCTGAACTACACTGGGCTTTGGTCTGACCCCCCATGGTTTTTCTTGTATTCTTGAGTTTGAAATTTAAAGTGTTGTCCAAACAGCTCACTATCCTGTTGTATTCCTGGTATGGCAAAAATGACAAAACCCTGCAATAATGAGAAAATATATGTTGCAGGAAGGAGGTTTCCTCCAGTTCTTGCTAACTGACCTATCAGCCTTGGATAGGAGAAGAACATCTTTATGTCTAAAGTTTAAAAAAAAACTTTTGGCTATGCCCGAAGCAATCAATAAGACATGCCAACTTCTTATCTCTACCCATACTTACATCAAACAGTACTTTGACCCACAGGTATGGGTAGACATCTGCGTCTAGCCATCAGGGATATGGAAGAAACCCATTTAGTTTAGAGATTAATACTAGCTGCCCTGATTTACACTTTCTGAGCCAAGATGTAATTGAACCCACAGTTATCCTTTGACAGTCACATAGTTTCACAATGTTGCCATGCAGTTCTCCAATTTTTAAAAAATGTGCACATTAAAGAAAAATAGAGTACAAAAATGGCTTTCATCAGAGAAAGTTGCTTGCAAAAACACATACACTAGGAGGAAACACTTGCAAAAAGTGTGTGCAGATTTTTAAATGCACAGACAAAAATGTGTGGACATTTTCATGGAGGGCTTCAAAAATGACATTTTCAATCTGGTGCAGAAAGAGAATAGCAAAAACAGGTGCAAGGGTGGGGGCAAATTGTGAACAAATCAATCCATCCGTGATAGGAATGCACAGTGTTCTATTCTAAACCATCAGTGTCAACAAAGCAGCCAAGAAGGCTCCTTTACCCTGGACAGGCCATAACCTGGAGTGAATCTACACTGTAGAAATAATGCAGTTTGGCACCTTTTCAAATGCCATGGCTCCATCCTACAGAATCTTGAGATTTGTAGTTTGGTCTGGCACCTGCACTCTTTTATAGAAAAGGCTAAAATGTTGTAAAACTACAAATCCCATGATTCATAGGATACAGCTACAGGACTTAAAGTGGTGTCAAACTGCATTATTTCTATGGTGTAGATCCACCCCTGTGAAATGTTAGGTCTTTTTATCTCTGCAGCAGTGGGGAAGAAATTAGTTAAGATGTTCTGCCTCCAGAAGCTGCAAAATCCAGCTAGTTTCCAGAATGTCTTGGGGAAGTTTTATACTGGCTTTCCTCCTGAAACTCCAGTTGACTTCAGAAGAGGGAAAGGAGTCAGGTCATAAACATGATAGCTAATAGATATGGGAGCTCCTAGGAGCCCTTTCTATCATGTTCCTCCAATGGGAGAACTAGGATAAATCATTCGTGTATTCCACTCAAGGAATTTGTTTGCCTTATTTATTTTTTTAATGCACAGGAGCATTCAAAAATATTTATTTATTTATTTATTCAACTTATCTTTATTTATTGCACTTATATCCCACCTTTCTTCCAGAATGGGATCCAAGGCAGCTTACAATCATTTTAAAAACAACAACAATATGACACATAATGCTTTAAAGGATGACCTTGTATAATCCAGTGTTCTCCCACATCACTATACCACCTCTACTGGAGTTCAGTGGTGGGAAACAATGTACATTTGGGTATGTGAAACAGTGAGTGCACATATCTGTGAGTAGGTGTGCATGTGCAATTTCTTGTGGGTCTCCAATTGTTTGTGCAGATTACCAAACTCATGGGTTCCTTGCTATAACATCTGGGTGGAGTTTCCTAAGCACAGGAAACAGGTGACTGACTCTCTTTTTACTCCCTGTTACCTCCCTCCCTCCAGGGAAGTAGCAGATAAACTGGGCTGGCCACAATATGTCCTAATTAGCATGTGCATAATAACCAAAGTAGTATGGACCCTGCAACCACACCACTAATTCTCAAAGGAGAATTCAGCATCATGGGTATTTTGAGGTTAGGTTAATTAGAATTAATTTGTTTAATTTGTTTAATTTAAAGGACAACTTCCTGTTCTTCAAGTCAGAAAAGTTAGATCTGTATGGCTGTATTTGTGGAAGTTTCAGAATCTAGAGTGGGATTGCTAAACAGGATTTCCAGATATCAGAAGATAGATTTGACAGCATTCTGTATATTATCACACACATTCACCAATAATGTGCAAAAGAGAAATTGCAGAAAATGAGCTAAGAAATACAGGTTTGCACCATCTCTTACTTTATCTTGCCTCAATAAACCTCCGGAGAGGCTCGCTCTCCTCTCCGATCCAATCTCTTTTTTTCTCTTCTTTAGAAGAGGGTTGAGCCACAGCATCTCCAGTCAAAACTGATACTTTCCTAGGATTTGGTTAGATTTAGCAAACTGGTCTCGAGTGTTATCAAGAGTAGACAACACTGGAAGTTAGAATTCATCTGAAATTTCTCAGAGGGTTTTGGGAACATGTCCACAATTTTATTTTTCCTTTCTCTAACCTCCCACCCCACAAAAAATGCCAATTTTTCAGGCTTGTATTTTCTCATTTTTTTGTGTATGGAAGGTAACAGCCAAGTTGTCAATAGAAATGCTCCTGCTGCTGCCACCACCATGTTCAGTGGCAGCACCATGGCTTCATTTTGTAACATCTTGTATCTCTCCATGAAAATTCATCTGCAGTTTTGTACAAGTTTTTCCTAATATACACATGGTATATGTAATGGCCATTTGCTCCTGTTAAAATATTGACTTTGAATCACACATTCCACAAATACATGTACTGTATGAATTTTGCACTACAAAATGCTGAGAAATACAAATTTAGTAACTTATCAAAAGGTAAACCAAAGGAAATCATTCCCTCTCTCTCTTCCCCCAAAGGATGGAAAAGTCACAAGACCTAGGATAAGTCAGCAATTGTTGCAGCAGCTAAGAAAGCCAATGTGATTCCAGGCTACATCAATAGGAGTATAGTGTCCAGATTGAGAGAAGTAATAGTACCACTCTATTCTGCTTTGATCAGACCTTACCTGGAATATTGTGTCCATTTGTGGGCACCACAATTCAAGAAGGATGTTGACAAGCTGGAGTATGTCCAGAGGAGGGCGACTAAAATCTGAAAGGTCTGGAACCCATGCCCTATGACGAGAAACTTAGGGAGCTGGGTATGTTTAGCCTGGGGAAAAGAAGGTTAAGAGGTAAAATGAAAGTCATGTTTAAATATTTGAAGGGATGGCATATTGAGGATCGAGCAAGCTTGTTTTCTGCTGCTGCAGAGACTAGGAAATAGAGCAATGAATTCAAGCTATAGGAAAAAAGATTCCACCTCAGCATTAGAAAGAACTTCCCGACAGTAAGAGCTGTTCGACAGTGGAACACACTCCCTCAGAGTATAATGGAGTCTCCTTTTTTGGAAGTTTTTAAACAGAGTGCTTTGATTGTGATTTCCTGCATAGCAAAATGGGGTTGGACTGGAGGCAGCTTCAAAGATTTAACTTGCATAGTTCTTTCTAACTTGCATAGTAGTCAATGGGGTATATTGATACAAGTAACTGATGATAAATATTTTGTTGTTGTGGTGGTGGTGGTGGTGGTGGTGGTGGTGGTGATGAAAAATGCAACTAATATTTGCCTATAATTTTCACAACATAGCCTGTGATTATGATGTACATCATTCATCCACTGTGGATAAGACTGAAAAATTCTGACTGTTACCAATGCATTCCAATTTAATGTGGAAGTCAACATGATAAGAAAGGCAGGTTGGCCACTGCAAATCTTAACCCCACCGTGAATTTCCCCTTCCCTTCCCCTGAATTGTACAATTAAAGAAATATCTGGCATGATATCACCACATCATTCATTTCTTCACTCTACTCCACATCAGCTAATCTGAGGTAGCCACATTTTCCACATTTCCATAACTGCACATCACAAGCAACAACAATAGCAATGGTGAGGGGAGCAATCATTGGTGAGCAGTCACTGACATCTCTAGTTTCACCCAGAGTAACAAAGAACAATTCAGGCTATTATTATGAATGGTAAAGAAAGAAAGAAAAACACCCTTCTAATGTATTAAGCAAACCTTTCCAAAACTAATACAGAATTCTGGCAACATAATTCTTTCTGAGATCAGGCTATGGTGTAGCCTGCAGATGAGTTGAGTTTCGATAACATGTGTTATATAACCTCTCCATATTATGTTTACTTTAGAAGTGACCCGGACATCCTCATTGTGAATGGATCAATTGTTTTAAGGTGTGGTAAGGATCTTTGCTGTTTAATCATATCATGCTGTCCAATCACATCAAGCGGTAGTCTAAGACAAAATTGTGAAAGTGGTGCTTTGTCATGCATATTTTCATCATTCACCCTGATCTGTATGAACTCATTGTCCTGCCCTCACTGTCAATCTCCCAGACAACATAATGTGTGAACAAACATTTCTCTTTTGATGTTATTTTTTGCTTCCTGTCATAAATATCTAAAGACAAGTACAGCGGAGGTAAAAAAAAATAAAGGCTACATATACTTATAGAAATAATTTATCCCATCTGATGCAGGTGAGCTTTATCTGCCAAAAAAAAAAATGATGGCTTAATCTAACCCATAATCTAGTCTAGAGTACTTGTATCTGTTAATAAAAACAAAGTTTCAATATTACAATAGTGAAAAGAAATCCACAATGAAGAGGAGAAGATCCATTAGTAATCATTACCACAGAGAAGGCAATGATAGAGCCAAAGCATGGGGAAATTACTTTTTTGGGCCACATTTCCCAAAATTGCATGCTGGAATTCTGAGAACTGCAATCCAAAGAAGTGATTCTTGTAAGCTCTGGCTTCGGTGCATGCTTTCAATGCAACAAGGTAAAATTCTTAGCATTTCCTGGCCAAGCTGAGAAATTCAGGAGAGCAGTTGACAATCAGTGAAAACATTACTGAAATAGATGGACTAGCAACCTGAATAGGGCAAGGCAATTTCCTCTGTGTGTGAATGTGTGTGTGTTTTTTAAAAAATTGCAATCATGTAGAATTTTGTACCTTAGCTGAGGTTGCTTTACACCTGCCTTTGTGTCTATTCTGATAGCAGCAACTCTCCAGACTCTCAGGTAGCCCAAGTTGTCAGCACTATTATTTTGATTTTTCAGTATGAGATGATATGAACCTGGGACTTTGATATTCAAGGTGTGTGTTCAGCCCCCAACCAGCTGTTTGTGCAGCCATGCAAAACTGTAAACCAAAAGAACAAGCAAATAACCTTAAAACTTAAAAGAAAAACTTGGCATATTTGGCCAGCACTCTTCTAATACAATATCGGTAATGACAAAATTAAATGAAGGAAGGCAAATACATTTTTTAAAAAATCTCATGTGCTGAATTTATTTTTCTGTCTATTTCATATTCTGTCTTTCTCCTTGGCCAATTTTCACTAGCTTGCCAGGAAAACTCTGTAATAAAGAAATTTGCTAGCCTCAGAGGTTTTGCAACAGCTCATCCACCACCTGAACATAGGTGGCCCATGGCATTGGGCTTTTTTGTTGGTGTGGACTGTGGACTGTATTCCATTGGACGGCCCATTTGTTACATCCACCTCTGTTTTTGATCCACTGAACGGCAACAGCACCAATGTTCTGCAAATGTCCATTTGTGGGAAGGGAACTAAAGTAAACTGAGATTTGTTGAGCTATTGCTTCCTAGTCTACTGCTTTTTGTTATTGTGGCTTTTAAAGGTGAAGTTATTTTTAAGGCTCTATTTTGATTTTATTGTCATTCTTGATCATTGTTAGCTGCCTTGGATGCTATTTGCCAGGGGGGAAAGCCATGCATAAAAGCCAAGCAAAAAATCAAGATAGTCCTGCCAAAACTCTCCCTGCATTCCTTGAAATTAGATAAGTATTTACATGGAGGATATTTCCTTCAATTTTGGCTTTTTCTAAGATCTCTTTCTAAGATTCTAGAAGTCAAGCTATGTGAAATCTGAAGTTGAAGGCACAAACTCCAAATGTTATACAAACTTACCAAGAAAATCCAGCAAATGCTGTTCTCAGCAAAGGACAGGAGAGACCCTCTCACAGACACAGGAGCTTACTGCATACCATGCCGCTGTGGACAAATCTACAAAGGGACCACCAAATGCAGTGTTCAAACATGAATCAAAGAACATGAGAGACACTGAAGAATGGGTCAGCCAGAAAAATCAGCAGTAGCAGAACACCTTATAAACCATTCTGGGCATAAAATGCTATTTGAAAACACTGAAATTTTGGACAATGCCAACTACTATTGGGTCAGAATGCACAGGGAAGCCATTGAAATCCACAAACACCTAGACATTTTCAACAGGAAAGAAGAAACCCTTAAAGTAAACAAAGTCTGGCTGCCAGTCCTGAAAAACACCAAAATCAAGGCCCAGCATGTGCAAATGAAAATGACCCTGGGTTAGGGGTTTTCCGAACAGCCAATGGATCACTAATTAAATAGACACTAATCCTCCTTGTATATCTTCCCACCCTGAGGCCTTGGCATTGAACAACAGAACAACACAGAGATTAATATGTAAATCACCTTCTCACAACCAAAGGTCACACAATATATATATACCCCACTCACTTCCATGCCACTATTCTCTGAAGATGCCAGCCACGGATGCTGGTGAAACATCAGGAATAAAATCTTCTAGATGGCCACATAAAACTATCTGAAAAACCCACAAAAAACTATGTGAAATCTGTCTGTGAAAAATTACTAGTTTTACTTTTGGCTTCCTTTGAAACACTTTATGCATTTCATGAGAGGGAGACTCTCAAGTTCACATCTAATTGCACTTTAGCAAAAACAATGTTGTCAACTCTTGCTTTGACATCTAGTGTTTTAAATTTGATATTTGCCCACTGCATTTGAATAATTTTATCCAATCCTGCTCCTCTATGAACAGAAGGATGACTTTCTGGAAGTGACTTGGACCCAATAAAGATCCCTCATTTGAGGAAAATGAAATAATATTTTGCCAGTTTCCTTTCTATTGCAAACATTAAATTTGGGTATATACATATACAAAAATAGCAAGCTTCAAAATATTTAGAATTCCATTTCTTTAAAGGAAGGGGGTTTTCTGGTGGCTTGCCAGATTCAAAACTGACTAGAACACATTATACATACACACTCGTCCCTCCACATTTGCTGGGGTTAGGGGCACAGGACCCCCATGTGTGGAAAAACCGCAAATAACAAAAACACTATGTTTTTGCCTGATAGAGCACCTCCCTAGGAATCTCTAGGTCCTCCAGTGCATCTCTGTGGTCAACCTCTGCCAGACATTGGCCATAGAATTGTGCTGGAGGAGCTTCAAATGCCTAGTGGAGTGTTCTCTCTAGTAATCTCTAGGTCCTTCAGTGCTACTTTTGGTTAAAGTTGACCATAAAATTGTGCTGGAGGACCTAGCTATTCTTAGAGAGAACATATTAATAAAATCCATGAACAATAAAATTGGCAAAAATCAAAGACACAAATGTAGAGGGACGAGTGTATACTACTATTGTCGTTTTCCATGCAATAACTGTTTGCAGGATGCCTTCTATATAAAGCCCTCCCAATAAAAAGTATAACAAATAAAGGCTATCTTGACAGAACTGTAAAGGGGTTGGTTCTGTCTTTGCCAGTTATATCAGGCATATGGTTTGAATTGTTTTTTCAAGAAATCCTGTAAAATAAATTAGAGTGATACACACATGCCTCAGTCTATCTTCATAGAACAGCTGCTAACTGCAGCTGCAGTATACAAACATTTCTGAGGGAGGTGAGACATCACACTGTCCAGACATTTGTAGTAGTTTGGAACAATGAAGGCAGGGTGCTAAAAAATATTGAATCTGCCTGGAGCAACTGCTAGCAACCCAAATATTTGGTAAATATCTTAAAGCCAACCTATACAGGGAACACTCACCTGGCAAGAAGATTAGCTGTGTTACCAATGTGATTCATTGTGGCATTTTACCAATGCCCAGACACATATGTAAATATCAGTGAACTCTAGATAGAAAGAAACTTGATCCAATTGATTCACCAATCATAAGGGAGGGGTTGGTTTGTCTCTTTGTGGAAGGTGGGTTTTGCAGTTGATTTTTTGTTCAATGAACATGGGTAACATTCAGGGAGGGGAGAGTTTCAAATGGAATGAGTGCTGTGGCAAAGCATGTGTACTCAGGTTCCAGAATTCATTTCAGAAATTCTCCTAGTTATAATGGAATTTAGAAGATATAGAATGTAGGGCAGGGAGAACTCACAGAACAGTAAAGCAACGGAAGAGGAGATATTTGGTCATCCCTATTAATTATATAGGAGTGCTAATTGTTCTATTTGTCAGTACAATTAGCTTGCCTGTTTTGTCAGTGCAAAAAGATTTTGTTTCATAAATAGGGGAAACTTGACATATATTGTCTAGCTAATTAAAATGAAAATCTTGTGAAATGTAATTATTGATAGTGCATTAATCTCTTTGTTTCCTACTTTTTCATGCACAAAAGCTGTGGGAGAAGAAATGCTTGCTATAAGGACTTGCCTGCTGACATTTACTTTGGCTGCACTGGCACTACAGAATCAATGCTGTTTGGCACTGCTTTTCACTGCCATGCTATGGAATTCTGGTATTTGTAGTCTTGTGAGACATTTAGCCTTCCCTGTCAGAGAGGTCTCACGCTGCAACAAACTATAAATCCCAGGATTCCATAACATAGAGCAATAGCAGTTAAAGCAGTGTCAAACTGCATTATTTCTGCACTGCAGATGCAGCCTATGTGAGTATATGTACTTTCAATATCAATATGATTATGTAGGGGTTTTTTAACACCCTTTTGTCTGGATGAAACATTGGAGAAAATTAAATTTCATTGATGAATTCCATGGATGAAGACTGAGTCAAAATATGTCTGGCTTCTTTTGGTATGAAGAATCTGACAAGAGTTTGGGTCATCTGATTTCCTTTGACCAATTGATTTATATCTTACAGGCCTTCTCCCATATTGCTACTTACAGGTTTGGACAGTATTGTGTTAATCTGAACTATATTTTATCCATATTTGTTACATATGTTTACACACGTGTGTGCACACATAGAAACATACATACATACATACATACATACATAATTCTATATTATAGCACATTTACACGCAGGAGAGAGAGAGAGAGAGAGAGAGAGAGATGTGGCTCAGCGGTTAAGATGCTAATTTGGGGGATTATTGCATTAATAAATAAGGTGAATTACCTCTTCCGAATTAGGATGCAGCCAGGTATTATTGCAGTTGCCACCTCCTGACTGCATCCATGCAAAAACCCAGCTAGAATCTGCCCTCAACTGGCCATTTTTCACTTTTAGGTTAGACCTAGAATCATATAATCATTTTTAGGGACTGAGGGCCTTTGTAGACTGCTAGAAATAGTGCAAATTGAGTCCACTTTAAGGGTTAGGGTTAGGGTTAGGGAATCATAGGAACTGTAGTTTATTGTGGCACCAGATCTCTCTGACAGAGAAGGCTCAATGTCTCAGGAAAAAAAAACAATTCCCATGATTCCCTAGCACTAACCCTAATCCTAAAAGTGGACTCAATTTGCACTATTTCTGGCAGTCTGTAAAGGCCCATAGTTTCTTCCCTTTGTTCCAGTGTTAGTAATATACTTGGAGCAATTATTACTTGATGGCCTCCTATCATGTTGAAAACCCAACATGTGTGTGTGTGTGTGTGTGTTGAAATTGTAACCTCTGCATTCATTGCACTAGGAGGGTTGGTGGCAAGAGGAACATGCTGCCCTATTCCAATCGTGCATGCTGCTTCCAACCCACCAATACTCCCATTGCCTAAAAGTTAGTGACATGAGAGTGAACAGCATTTGAGTTTTTAAAAACGAAGAACTAGAACATATTAAGCAGAATGGATAAAGTGTGACAAAGAAGAGGAACTTTTAAATGAACAAACATTTTAACTTATGTTTCAAAAAGAAAACTGTGGTGTGTCTGTGTAGAGGTGGGGAACAGAGACCCAAAGTTACCTGTGTCACAAAAGTGGAGATCACGTAACCCCAAGCCCTGCCTGTGTAGAGCAGGGCTCAGAGGAAGCTGTAGACCTCAGTCACTAACATTTAGTTCAGGGGTAGGCAACCTTTCCCCTTTAAGGGCTGAGGGACTTCAGCTCCCAGAAGCCTCAGCCATGTTGGCCAATAGTCCCATGTTGGCCAATAGCTCCTGGGATTCTGGGAGCTGAAGTCCCTCAGCCCTTAAAGGGGAAAGGTTGCCTACCCCTGATTTAGTTGATGGTGAAGTAACTATTTGATAACTCTGGGAAAGATGAACTGATATGCCTTCCCTATGTTCTCCAAGTACTCCACAGGACTTCTCTGTCTCTGTCTTCCCTTCTCCCTCTAATTCACAGTCTCCTCAGAAGCACCTTGCTTCAGGTACTTAGCACAGGTACTCATGTTGGGGGAGACAAGCTCCTGATATTTAGTTGGGGGCTGCCGGGAGGTTACACTACTTTGACATGGAATGGCATGCTCTCCTAAATTGTGTTTCTGAGACCACTACTTCAGTGCCTACTAGTACCTGCCAATCCCATTCCAAACTCTACTGCAGTTCCTGTGTTCTGGTTTGCACATGCATTGTATCCTGAAGCCTAACCCAAATATCTGTATGAGTAAAGCCTTCAAAGTTGATTTGTTGATACATCTCCAGCCCAACCTGGACCAACACCTCTACCTCCATACAGCATGTAAGGTTAGAATGAATACCCAAATGACATCTTTTATTTGTGAGATATTTGTTCCTTAGAATTGAGAATCCCAGTTCCATTTCCTGAAAATCCAATTAACAAGACAAGCGTGAAAGGTAAGCAGACTTTTTGAAATGGTGTTCTTAGCAATGTATACTTCCTGAGCACTTGAAGAGGGAGGTATGTGAGTAAAAGGGTGTGGACAATGGCATATCATTTCTAAAGCAAATGATGCTCCCTAACCTAAACAGACATCTGAGTGTCACTTAGGTGTCCTGGATTGACTCCTTGACAAAAAAGAAAGAAAGAAAGAAAGTCCTGAGTTGTAAGATTCAAAGAAACAAATAAAGTGTGGATAAGACCTAAAATATAATATGTATCTTTGGGCCAAAGCACATGGCCTGGAAGGAGTGGCTTCTGGCTGCTGCAGCCCTAATTGTGCTGGGACTGTGGCGAGTGCACAGCCCAATTCCAAAGAAGGCCGCTGCTGCAGTCCCAAGCTGCCCACTGGCAGGAGTGAATTTAATCCGCTCCTAAAAGGTCTGGCTCTTGCCCTCTAAGTGCAGCCCAGCTTCTGGCCACTTTGGGGGCATGCACCATCTAAATGCCACATCCCCCAAAGCATCTGGAAACTGCTTTATTTGGCCTGTACATTTCCAGCCAAAATATTGGATTCACTGTGAGAAGTCAGCGTGAGAAGGACACCAGAGGTCTAAATCCAAATAGGTGAGACCCATTTAATTAGTTATGTAACATGCTGCCTTACTCAGCAGATGTTGGTCCAATGGATCCACCCTAGCCTGGAAAACAAACCAAAAGAGTTAGGATATCTATATATCTACATCTATAAAAGGTAAAGGTTTCCCCTTTGACAAGACTGTCTAGTTGTGTCCAACTGTAGGGGGCAGTTCTCATCTCCATTACTAAGCCGAAAAACCAGCATTGTCAAAGACAACTCTGTCATCATGTCGCCAGCATAGAATGCTGTTACCTCCCCACCAAAGTGGTTCCTATTTATCTACTTGCACTTTTCCATGCTTTCAAAGTGCTAGGTTGACAGAAGCTGGGACTGGTGATGGGAGCTCACCCGATCACATAGCATTTGATTCTCAAACTGCCAACCTGCCAATCTTGCAATCAACAGAGGAGATTATCACATTAATAAATAAGGCAACTTACCTCTTCTGAATTAGGGACAAATACTGGATGCAGATGGGTGTTATCACATGGATTTTGCCGCTGTTGCCACCTGCCTACTGCATCCATGCAAAAACCCAGTTAAAATCAACCCTCAGCTGGCCTCATCATTGTGATGAGGGGAAAAGTATTTAGGGGTGCAATATGTAGCTCTATTTCTTCTTTCTGATTATAATGGCTCCCTGACTTCCAACATTTGATCTTTCCTGGCACAGGCTAAAGCTTCTGACTTTACTAGATTTCAGGTAATTTCTGCCTTCAAGCCTAACCTGTTGTAAAGCTCCTTTGTTCAACTAGCACAGAAATGCTTTGGAAATAAAATTGCTTGGAGCTGAATAGGTTTTTCAAAGAGGTGTATCAACCTGCCTCAGGTGTGAAGAAATTTTGAGGGATATCCCAGATGACTTGTCATGTATTTCGCAGCCAGTTTAACCAGTATATGTTAGTGGATATCTGATTTATTGGACTTTCTCTTCCTTTGGTCTAATTAGATTTTCATACTTAAATTGTATAGTTTGCTGGAGTATTCTTACTCATTTCTCCTCTTCTTTCCTCCTTCATATTCAATGACATTGTTAGCAAAGATTTTGGATTTTTATTAGCATTTTTATCCTGTTTTCAAAATTTCATAAAAGTATTTCTGGTGGGTAGAAAACATTTTTTTAAAAAAACTCTACACTTTTCCAGAGGACATAATCTATGCAAAGGCCACTGGGCCTACTAAGACCTATCTCTGGTAGGGGAGCAGCAGTGTTTTGATGAATAATTGCTTCAACAATTGACACTATTGCTCTCCAGTTCCTTCATTGCTAATGTATGGTAGCAAAACAACAACAACTTGAAGACTGGCAGAGCAATGCTCAGCTGAGGAAACTCAGATGATGGTACATATATTGCATCACCTGGGAATCATTATATCAACGCACACATCACTAGTCTGTGCACCATGACCATATGTTGAATGCTACATGTAAAAAACTCTACCTATGTGAACATTAATGTGGGACAAAACTGCACCTGTCATGGGTGTAACATGAGAACATCCCTTTAGTTTCACTTGCAACCCTGTCCTAGGGTGGAATTCCAATCAAAAACAGGTCTGCCATGTGTTCAAGTCCATGAGTGTGCTATCAGGAGAACTATATCAGATCCACTGATCAGACTGTAGTGAGGACTGGGCACAGTGAAATGGCCTCATACTCTACAGTGGAGTTTATCACACGGGGAGCCCTGTGCAAAATCGCTGTTTAAAGTAAAAAAAACAAACAAACACAAAAGCACAAGCTTTTAATGAACGGGATTTCTCCCATTCTGCCCAGTGTGAAAAGTAAAAGCACTGTTGGAAATTAGACAAAAACTGCTTCTTTTTAGTTTCGGGATCTTCCGAAAGTAAAAAAAAGCAGTTTTTGTCTAATTTCCTTTTAGATTAACCTCCTTTTAACAGCGACGTCGTCTGAAAAAACACCCACTTTTGTGGGTTTTGTTTAATTTAAAGCCCCGTTTCCGCATGGGATTTCCCCCGTGTGATAAACTCCAGTGCCTATGAAAACGCTTTCCCTGCATAGACTTTAGGTATCAGATTTTGTGAGGAACTGATTTTTGTTTTGACAACAAACCAAGGAGAAAAGTTTAGATCCCCATACACCTAAGTCTGGCTCTCTTTCTTGTGTCCATAAGCTTTTTTTTTAAAAAAAAAATTAAATGGCAGAAAGGAGAGCATACATTTCTAGATTCTGATTTTTAAAATCCACAGAGGGTGGCTTTGGTTTGTTGTGCCATGGAGACCCCTACTGGCAAAACTAGGAAAGCTTTCCACAGGACTATTCAAAGGCAACCATGGACATTTCTTGCTGAAATTGGTTCATTGTGCAGATGTAAAACCACACATCCCTCCTCCTTTAATGAGGAATCAAATGATACAGGTATAGTACAATGTGAGCCCCCTTACATTACACTGCAGGCTCCATTCTGCCCTTTCTGCCACATGCTGATGCTAAGTCAGTGCTTGGAAGGGGGGCCGCCTGGGACGTCCACATCCTTTATTTTTTAAACCATTCGGTAGTGGATTAAAAGAAGCAATGAGAGAAGCAACAAGAGAAAGCTGTGGAGATTAAAACTACCCTCCAGGAAGGCTTCATCCAGCAGCCAGATAGTAGTGGAATGAGACCAAGAGCTGAATTCCTTCTCAGGGCTGGAGACCTTAATGTATATATGATTTACTAGACTCTACTCTGTCCTTTGGTTTGGTTCAGTTTGGTTTTGAGGCTTAAACTGTATAGTTATCTGAAGTATTTCTACTTTACACTATCGCTCTTTCCAATTCCCTCATTGATATCATTCAGTATTCAAAAAGCATGAAGACTGAAAGAGCGATGATCAACTGTGGATACTCAGATGAGGGTCCATATATTCCATGACCTGAGAACCATTGTACCAATGTACAAATCATTAATCTGGGCACAGTGAACATCTGTCCAATGCTACATCCTACAGGATTTTGAGGGATCCAGAAAAATATTGTGGAAAAGAATTTCTAGAGGTTAATTACTCAAAAACTAAAATCATTATATCAACGCACACATTGAGAAGGCACAAATATTGATGGCAGCTGCATATCCAACAATTGGACCAAGTTAATCACTATAAATATCTAGGGGTAACATTTAAGGACTCTGGAAGCAAGTCTTCATATTTGAAAGCTACCATAACATCAGCCAATATAACAGCTAATGCTATTTTTTGATATGCAGCAGGCTCTGGTGGTAGGTTTGTGTTGCCATTCCTTGAGCTCTACAAGAGTATGCTATTTTCCCAGTTCTAGAAGGTAAAGGGTTTTTGTCCAGACCATGGAGGAAGGAGGAAGGTTTATGTCCCACATATCCCCAAGGCCCCAGAGGGAGAGGCCAAAAGGAGCTGTCAGTCAGTGGAATTGGTCTGGTTAAGCTGTATGACTGGTGAGGAGACGAACACATCAAAAAAGCATCTGTAGAGCTCCATAGCATCACTCACCAGGCCCTTGGAGTGTCAGATGACCCATCTCAATACTGACTGATTTCCCTCAGTCCCTCAGTCAGACAGCAGTTGGCTGCAGGAGTAGGCATTTGGGGTTACCTGTGAAGTTCCTCCTCTTGGAGTTGCATCCCTAGAACTTGGTAACGTCTGACTCTGTTCTTCCTCCTCCTCCTCCTCCTCATTGTTAGATATTTTGTGTGTGAGGAAAAGGAAGGCAATTCTGATGGAGAAAATGGAAGATTTGAGAGAGAAGGGACTGAGGAAAGAATGGGGAGTGTGTGGGAATAAAAAAAACCACAAATTGGAGAAGACAGCAAAGGGAGGAATGCAGCCGATACCCTCAACAGAGACATTTTCATGGCTCTTCCTCCCTCCTGCCTTGTAGATATCAGGCATGGTAATATATCAGGCAGAAAACAATAAGTACTTCTGTACTGCCTTCTGTGCAGCAAAGACAGGTTCTCTCATTTTTATGGCTCTGTTCACTGTTTTTACTATCTGTTCATCAAGTCTTTGCAGGTGAACAAGCAGTGAGAGGAGTGTGAAGGAAGAGGATGAACCTGTGTACCTCTCAGAAGACTTTTTGGGGATTGTTCTGTAGGGAGTGCCATGCAAATAGGCAGAGGCAACAGTGACAAGGAGGACATGGGCACAACTCAGGGAGGGGGTCTGCCAGAAATGCTCTCAGAGGCTGACACAGTAGGGCTCCCATTGTGAATTCTAAGAAGCTCCTGGTCCCACCCCTCCTGCTCCTTGCAGTCTCTCTACCTGACCTTTCCAATCACACAAGCAATGAAAGGCATGGGAATGGTGAATCCCTCCAGCAACCTCCCCCAGCTCCCCTAGATGTTCCAGTTGCTATGATCCATATTCTTTCTTTTTCAAAAGCTGGGTGAGCAAGCATGGCACATCTGCTGTCCCACTTGTCAAACCTTCTGTCCTGTTCAGTCACAGCCTCCTGGCTCCCTGTCTGAATAATCCATAGTTCCTTCAATGATATGCATGCTAGGTACAGGTTCAGCACATTTTCTCCCTCATGTATAGGGAGAGAAAGTGATAGAGTGACAAGTGAGAACCTATGTGGTTTGAGCACAGGACTATGACTCTGGGAGACCAGGGTTTGAATTTCCACTCAGCCACAGAAACCCACTGCATGATGTTGGGAAGTCACGGTTTCTCAGCCTCAGAGGAAGGCAAAGGCAAACCACTCTGAAAAAGTACTACCAAGAAGAATCTGTGATAGTCTTGCCATAAGTCACAAATGACTTGAAGACACAGTACAACAATGAGGCAGCATATCTATAAGGAACACCTTGTCTGACTGCCCACTATGATCTGGTCCTCCTACACTTGTGCAAAATATAGATTTTCACTGTGAGAACAGGCAACTTTCACAGTAGAAGAGGTCAGGTCCACAGGATTTCTCTATTTTTCTTTTCCTTCTCTCTTTGGTCTCTAGATTTGCAGGGGTCTGTTTTGAATGCTCTTTGAATCTTCTGCCAGTAATTATTCCTTTCTAACTGTAAGTAGACAGGCATAAACTGGATTTTTGTTCTATGCCATTACTTCTAAGTAGATGTCAAGAGGGTGAGTGGAGCTGTTTTGTTTGGACATACAAAGAAGAGATGAAGGCTGGTGGCTTGCCTATGACTGGGCACTGAATTTACTCTGGGTTTCATTCTGAACTTTAAAGGCACACTCCAAAGGCCTATAAAACATGTTCAGCACCATTTTGTTGTTGCTGTGTGTCTTCAAGTCATTTCTGACTTATGGTGAACCTAAGGTGAACCTATCATGGGGTTCCTTGGAAAGATTTGTTCAGAGGAGGTTTGCCATTGCCTTCCCCTGAGGCTGAGGGGATGTGACTTGCCCAAGGTCACCCAGTGGGTTTCATGGGCAAGCGGGGGAATCGAAGCCTGGTCCACAGAGACATAGTCCAACACTTAAGCCACTCCATCATGCTGGATCTTACCATAGGCAACTCTAAAGTTTGGAATGAAACATGAAGTATATTCACTCTTGCACAAAGGAGGTTACCAACTGCTACTACAAAGAAGTGAATTGTGGATGCTATTTTCCCAGCAGGTCTGAGGAAACTGTTTCTGGGCATTGTTATTTTATTTTATTCTGTGAGTGGTTACATGGAATCCTTATCAGACTACCACTGACACACGTACTCACTTCACTTTCATTTCACTTCACTCCCTTCACATTCATTGTCTGTTACCTGATTCTTTGTGTAATTGGAGTTTTTACTAGAAAAGTAAAATCAGGGTCCAATGGAAAGGGTTTTTGTTAAGCAGAGTGTCCACTTGAAAAGTGAACTCATAAATACAGTGGGCCTGCCATATCCGCAGGCTCCAGATAGGTGAATGCAACCAACCATGGACTTGAAATATTTGGGCGAGTGGAGGGGGGAAGCAAAAATACAGGAGATCTAACAAAGCAAGCATCCTTACATATGGATGGAGAAGAAAGGAACCCGAATCGCCCTTCTCTGGGAACTTTCCTGCTCACCTCCATAGCCTGGCTTAGCACTTCCATGGGAGCAGCAGAGGCAGAGGCAAGTCCAACTGCTTAGTTCATACCCTTCAGGCTCTCCCATCTCTGGTGAGCCTGCCAGTTGCCTGCTTCCACCTTGAAAACAAATGAGGAATGCTGCAGCCGCCACCTTGAATGTGGAAGCAAGTGACTGGTAGGTTCCCCAGAGCCAAGAGAGCCCAAAAAAAATGTGTGCCTGGTGGCTGGGGCTTGCTACTGCTTCCGTTGCTGCTCTATGCCATTTTGAATAAGGAACTTCAGCATCCATGCTTTTTGGCACTTGCATGGGGTCCTGGAAGCAGCCCTCTGTGGATATATTGGGCCTGCTGTACATAACATGTGGATTTTCTCCTACCAAGAACGAAAAAAAATGTGCACAAAACTAGAATGAAACAGACTTGGAGATGGAGAAAAGGAAACACCCACAGAAATAGTCCTGGAGATCTTCTTATTCCTTGGTCGACCTGGGACCTTTTATGTAGAAAGCATATACCCTTCCATGGAGCTATTGTCTGCCCCGCCAACACACACACACACACACACACACACACTACAGCTGATTAACATGTAAAAATCCTGGATGTTATCAAAATTCAAGTTAAGCTTAGGGACTGAAAAAGAAAACTACAGTATGAATTTTGCTTTAGATATCTTCTTACTCACAAAGGCTCGCATGCATTTTCATAACTGACATGACCCTACTTTGATTTCTTTTAGCTGCATCTGAATTTGTAATATCAGTTATGAATCATGAATTTGAGAGAACCTGTCTTTGCCATGCAGAAAGTGCAGAACTGCTTTCTGCCATGCCTCATATCATAAGGACACAGGAACAAGGTGCCATGTGACACAAGGGGTTATGCAACTTAATTTGACAGTACCAATAAACAAAGAAGTTTAATGATGCCCTAAAATATCAGCATCATGAAAAATCCAGTTCACCAAAGGTGGCACTAATGAGCCTCTTATCCAGCTATTCCTGATGGTCCGTTTGCTTCTACTGTACATTATGTCTAATTAGCAGAGGCTTCATGTGCTCCACCTGGACAGTGATATTTTCCAGATAATATTAAAGTTTTTAAAGTTTTTAAAAACTCCATCATAGAGAGCAGTCTAATTATTTTCTAACATGACAAGACATCTAGAAAGTAAAGTACAGGCTGTGAATAACAGAGAAGCTCAGAAATGGGTCCAATCTGCACTGTAGAAATAATGCAGTTTGACACTACTTTAACTAACATGGCTCAATAGTATGGAATCCTGGAATTTGTAGTTTATTGTGGCACCAGAGCTCTCTGACAAAGAAGGCTAAATATCTCACAAGACTACACACCCCAGAATTCCATAGCATGGCAGTTTAAGTGTTGCCAAACAGTGTTATTCCTGCAGTGCCCTTTTTGTCATTGTACTTCATATGAAACAAAATTCTGCACTAGCTACATAAAATTCTTTGGTACAGAAATTAAATTTCAAACTTTTTTTACATATTATATTAATGATAAAAAAAATGTAAAACCCATTGTTGTCATTGTTGTTGTTAACTGCCCTTGACTAGATCTCAACCCATGGCAACCTTATGAATGAGACATCTCCAAGACCCTCTGTCCTCCACTGCTCTGCTTAAATCCTGCAACCCCTTAATACCCGTCAGCTCCTTAGTAGAGTCCATCCATCTGGCATGTGGCTCCCTCTCTTCCTACTTCCCTCCACCTTTTCGCAGCATTATTATCTTTTCTAATGAGTCTTCTCTTCTCATGATGTGTCCGAAGTATGACAGCCTCAGTTTGGTCATCTTGGCTTCCAGGGAGGTTTCTGGCTTGATCTGCTCTAGGACCCATTTGTTTGTCTTTTTGGCTGTCCATGGGATCCTCAGCACCCTTCTCCAGCACTACATCTCAAAGGAGTTGATTTTCTTCCCATCATCTTTCTTAACTGTCCAGCTGTCACATCTATACATGGTAATAAGGAATACGATGGCTTCTATGATTCTCACTTTTGTGCTGAGTTGTATATCTTTGCATTTTAGGATCTTTTCTAGTTCTTTCATAGCCATCCTCCCCATTCTTAGTCTTCTTCTGATTTCCTGACTGCAGTCCCCATTTCTATCAATGTTTGATCTCAGGTATGAGAATTCTTTTACTACTTCTATTTCTTCATTGTCTAGGTTGAACTTGTGAAGGTCCTCGGTGGTCATTATTGTAGAACCCATACTGCTTTGCTATACACAATAACCAAACATGAATGAGAGAAAGACGTAGCACCAACACTAAATAAAATAAAATCTAGCCAAAAATTCTGGTTGTCTTCAAAATATTATACTTTTTGTTGTGCTAACAGCCAAACCCAGTTTACTAAGAAAGAAGTTCTTAGCACACTGAACAATTATTCTCAGAACCGATCATTTTCCATTTGACTTGTTTCAAAAAAACTTGCAGCCAACCAATAACTATTTTCTGCCCTACTTTCTTAATATTTTTACAACTCATGCAAATATGACTAAAGACAAAATATGCTTGATAATACTTTTGTACTTTCATTTTTAATACATTTGGATGGACACAATTTCCTTCCTGCCCTCATATACAAATTTTACACTCAATATTATCAAACAAATACAATCACACAAGTTTTGCCTGCCAAATTTTACAAAACTATTTCTTCTACTCAGCAAAGAATACTAAGACATGGTCTCACCAAAAATATATAATTCCTTCAGAACCAATCAGAAGAGACAAAAGGACTACAATGATACAATTGCAAATTTGCTTCCTATTTTCCCCTAATGAACAGGCTTTTATTACAAGTATATGTGCATTGATAATAATAAATCAAGTGGTCCCAAAAGGAACCAGATTCATCTCCCTCATACCACCAATGCTAATAAAATACTAACCAAGCCATTAATGACCATTAATTCACAGTTCAGTAGAAAAATAGACATATCTTAATATGCATTAAAGATAAGACTGCTTTTACCCAAATAGTTATATATTATTGACAAGAGAAAGGTTTTGTAACTAGCATAAATTTTAAATCAGTATGCACTTCAAATATTAAATTTAAAGTTCCACTTTGCCATTTGCTCCATATAATTAAATATTAAGCATCAGAAGAATCTTCAAAGCTGCCAAACTTATTAAACTGAAATAATAAGCAAACTAGTAACTGAATTAACAGGCCATGTGTAATGGGGTTTGTCTTTTGAAGGAGAAGGTATTTCCTATGTAGTAATATATTATGCTAATTATTTTGTTCATAATAATCCTGATATCAAATATACTTTCATATGATGAAAATTAATCAGTCCAAGGCCAAGAAAATATGGTGCCACTCTAGAAATGATACACCACACACATTCTGCAACATGCATCAAGTTGGGAGTAGTAGTAACAGAAATAAAACTGCTTTGGATTATTATTTTGTGCATGGCTGGTCAATTAATCCTCTCAAACACTTATTATTACATTTGCTAACATCACAAGCCTGTATTAAAACATTCAATATTATCTCATAGAAATACTTTCTATTCATTTATTGATTCCAGCACATCATGGGATCCTGGAAGGTATAAAAGGGAACCACTGCAAAGAATCGTAGATTTGAAGAGACAAGCATAGTAATAAGAATTACTTGACATTTACTGTATTAAGTTGTCAAATGCTAACAGCTATTCCTGGAGGGCAGCCAGAATTTAAAAAGAAAGATAAATGTTCCTTCAAAAATACTAGGTTGATCAATGTAACCTTGCTGCTCCCATGGTTGTGATTTCTGCTCCTTGAAGCAGGCCAGTTAATTGTTGTTCTGTTTCTGCATCCATTTTTTGAACTGAGAATGATGCAAACTTTGAGGAATGGCTATCTCTCTATTAGGTCAGGATTCACTAAACACTAAGCAAAAACATTTTGGATATGCAAATAAACCAGGTCACTGGCTTGTTTACAGATTAAGAAAAGAGAGAGAAGAAACTGATATTAAAAAATACAAGATGGAGAAAAAGAACTAACAAACAAAGGTAAGATTAAGAAAGCTTTTCACGATTTTTATGTCTCTGTATAAATCTATACTTATGATGGATCAAAAATTAGAAAGATATTTAGCATGTCAAAGGCCTGAAACAGATGGGCCAAAAGGCATGCCATTGGGCTCTGTTGCAGCCCTGATATTTAGATGATGCACATTCGAAACACATCCTGAACCTGCTCCCACAATGCCTCAACCCAGAAGAGCCAGCCTGAAAAGGAACAGAAAAAACTCACTCCTTTTCAGAGGCCAGTTGGAAACAGCGGCGATGGGCCGGATTGGGGCCTCACGCACGTGGTTGTCATGGCATCAGGGCAGCCCCAATCTGTCCTTTTGGGGAGGTCTGTTTCACCCCAAAGTCTCTAAGTAATAACCAAAGAACAAAGGAAAAGACTTACCGTAATTAATGAACCATTTTGCTAATTCAACAACTGAAGAAGGGCAATGTCTTTTTGCACTGAAAAAGATACCCCAATCTAGAGTTAGCCTAAATTCAATCACTTTGAATGTGTTGCTGAATTTTATCTTATCATCTTCAGCCTTTGCGATTAACGGCAGTGTCCTGGGAACTGTAAATGTTTCTCTATTCCTTTTAAAATGGTACTATTCCCCCCCCCCCTCCGTACTATATGTTGTTCTGTTTATCTCTCTTCTTCTGGAAGATAAAGATCTATCCAACAGCAGTCCTGCTGACTCGCATAGGACCTAGTGCTTGAATAATATGAGACAAGAGAAAGAGGGAGAATTTCCTCTGATAAGAAACTCACACTTGACTTGATTCATCTCAGCACAATAGAGAAAATGTTGCTAAAGGCATTGCTAAAGAGTTCTGGAATAGATACCTCTTCTCCATGGGCTCACTTTTTAAAAAAGAAGAAGAAAGATCCCGTAATGATTCACAAATGACCTGTCCAACTAAAACCAGGAACACTAATGACCTACCTGTCATCTTTTAGCATGCCACTAACAAGCTTAAAAGCACAGGTAAAGGAATTGTGTTAAGCCACAAAACAGCTCATAGAAGGGAAAAGGACTCAGGATTACAGGAGAAACTTGCATCTTTTAGAAGGTAAGCAATATTCATTTCACTAACTCCCACCTCCAATCTATACCATATTAACAGTGTCACAAAGACTAGAAAATCTGTCTTACATCCATAGTCAGAAGTGGAGAAAATACATAATTTTGTAACTTTCTGCTTAGTCAAGAACATCATTTGCTTTCAGTTCAAAGTCCTAGACAGGATCAGGCATTCTGTTGAAGGAAAGAGATAGAATAACTGAGAATTTTCTGAACAGTTATTGGATTTGTCATTTTGACTGGGGATCACTTCCCAAATTAGTCATTAGTAACTCCAACTATAGTGAGAAAAACATCATGCTTCTTAATAACAGTTCTACTAAGCCTTTACATAGAGCTTGGACACACTTAAGCTGGAGAAGCAGGCAGCACTTTTTAAGAGCAATGAAGACGCTATTGTAGAGGCAATGTATCTATATGGTGTACACATGTATTTACTTTTGTGCTTACTTACTGGATCTGTCAGGCAGCTTTCCAAAGAGAGCAAAGCAACCTATATAAAAATGGCATTAACAATAGCATTTGGTGTTTTAAAGTGACAGAAGAATGTATTTTATGCCACTGGCTTCTCCAGTTGCAGGTTTGTCAAGCATTATGAAAACATGTGAACAAAGATAATCATAAAATGAGACTGCATGCCAAAGGCAGCAGCAGTGTCTATACACCTTAATTTTCTTATTGTCTGCCTTCACACTTGTAAGACTGGGATGCCTGCTTCATTGGAGTGAATGGCCATCAAATCACTTGCAAACTAGTCACTTTGCTTTAGCCCTTATGTGGAGTGTATTGGAAAGGGTTTAAAATATGTCAGAATCCTCTAGCCTTTTCTCAACATTTTGAAACTGATTTCAGATGTTGCGGTTCTTCCTCTCCTCTGTATACATGAAACCAAGAAAACCTAGCCTAGTGGGAAATTCATGAGATGTAACTTTGAATATTATGATCAATTCCTTATTTACTTCTTTCTTTATTTTGGTGCAGAAGGCTCAATGAAGAATATACAGTTGCTTTTTGTTTATGCATTGGTCATTGTTGCTTTGCTACCAGGAGGGCAGCAAATGGTCTTGAAAGATTCAACAGATGAGGCTAGGTAAGAAACAGAATTTTAGAATTGCAAAAATATAACAGAATTGAACTGGGGTGCAGTAATTGAGGAGACCTAGATGTTTGGTGATTGCCTAAGAGAAAGCAGCACAAGACTGCACAGTGAAATCTGACTCCTAAAAAATGGAAATATGTTTCAATTCTGTAATAGAGGCAATGTCATAGTTTAACAGAATATAAAGAAGATGTCTTTATCTCCTGTAATGACCTCAACCTTATTAATTCAGGATATTTGAATATATACCAGCTGAAATGTGTATTATTTCAACTAGAAACAGATTAGTAAAATATACTTTGAACTCAAGTGATTTATGAAAAATTGGATTCTATAAGTCCTGTCAACATTTTACAGTACTGAGCCCCAGATAATAATTGAATCCCTATTTCATATGTTCTGAAAGGACAGGTATATGGATGGCACATCCCTTTTTTAGCCTATTTATATTAATTAGACTTTGTGAACAAACATTGAGTGTGCTCAGATTACACATGTACAGACTATGGATGTGTGAGCTGGATCCAGGCAAAATCCATAGTTGTTCTCTATTTTCTAATGTTATTTATGACTATATGTTTCTACAGACAATTTATTGTTAGACTCTTTGCATTAGACATGAAAGGTTCTACAGGAGGCAGAATATCATGCACCTTTTTTGATAGTACAGGCATTCCTTATCTGGCATTCCAAAATCCAAAATACTCTAAAATCCAAAATTTTACATCAGTTTCTGAAATAATGACACTTTTGCTTTCTGATGGTTCAGTGTACATAAACTTTGTCTCGTGCACAAAATTATTTAAAATATTAAGTATAAAATTACGATCAGGTGATGTGTATAATAAAGAGTCTATGAAACATAAATGTTATCATGTTTCGATTTAAGTACCATCTCCAAAATCTCTCTCTCTTTCTATATATATATATATATATATATATATGTATATATATATATGTATATATATATATATGTATATATATATATGTATATATATATGTATATATATATGTGTATATATATATATGTAAATATTACCAAACAAAAACAACACAAAACCCTGAAATCCAAAACACTTCTGGTCTCGACCATTACAGATAAGGGAGACTTAAGTAGTATTTTGTTGTGTTCCTTCAAGTAATTTCCACTTATGGTAACCCTATCACAGCATTTTCTTTATTAAAAAAATTGGAGGGGGGAGGCATTGCCTTTTGCTAAGGCTAAGAGAGTGTAGCTTCCCAAGGTCACCCAGTGGGTTTTCCATGGCTGAGCAGAGATTTGAACCTTGGTGTCCCAGTGTCTTAGTCCAATAGTCAAGCCACTACACCACACTGGCTTTCAGCCATCTGTGTATTGCCTCCAATGCAAGCCTATGGGAGAAACATATCCTGGATCTGACATCATAAGATGGTGTGATTGGCTATGAAAATACCATCACTCTGGTGGAATAAAATATATTTCTGTCTATTCCTGCCTTCTTAAACAGGTGGCAATCTTATGAAACACAGAGTGCCCACAGTTTTACTTCCAATGTCAAACGACACTCTGAAGGCACCTTTACCAGTGATTTTACCCGACACCTGGACAACATGAAGGCCAAGGATTTTGTGCATTGGCTCATCAATACAAAACGTTACAGGTATAAGGCAGTCTCATCAGCTTTCCAACTAGAAACAAGACTACAGTTTAGCAAAAAGGCAAAATAGAACCCAAAAGAGAGTAATTGTCATGCATCTGAGGAATCCTTTCTTATGCAAGATTGCCAGATGGTATACTATAGCAAAGGTTTTTGATTTCCAATAATTTAATAATAACAAAACAAAAATCCTTTCCTGTTTCTAAACTTAGCTATTAGAACCCCTCCTAAGTAGTAACTTACATATAGATTTATACAGGTCTTGGAGCAGGTTTATGAATCCATCCTCAACCATCATTTTACATCTCATTCTTCTCTCCACCCCACACATTCTATTTTATATGTCTCTTGGTTTTGCACCTGTCTATGGGTTCCATTTAAAAATAAAGTGGATCCTACACTGGTCTATGCACAGCTGATTTAATATATGTGGAAATAGATGGTAACTGGCAATTCTCAAGACTTTGTGAAAGTTGGCATGATATTAATGAAAAATTGTTTCTAGATTTCACAAAAGATTCAATAATTATGGGATAATTAATAATCTAACTTTTAATTCACTTGTGGACATTCTGGAATGTATTAAAATTTAATGACATTTTGAAAAGATAAATGTAGGTTCCTGCTTGAAATACTGAAAGAAGCATTAAACTTTTAAAATACTGAACATAATTATTATAAGGAAAGGTGATTTTTAATATATGTATGTTTGTTTAAATAATGGACTTGAGAATTAAGGGTCCCCTTGTTTGTTGGATCTCAGTGTGTTACCACTGTGGGAATGAAAAGGAATATATATATATATATATATATATATATATATACACACACACACATATATTATAGGAATAAATATATTTTCATTCCCACAGTGGTAAAACACTGAGATCCAACAAACAAGGGGACCCTTAATTCTCAAGTCCTTTATTTAAACCTCCTTCCTCACTTAACCTGGCTCCAATTCAGCAAGATTTAATTTATGTATTTACTGACTGAGGCTTTCAGGTTTTGTTCTTCCATGTCATCTCCATCACCACCTCCACCATTATCATTACTGCTACAGCAAAAAACATGAAGAGCTTGACTGATCATTATTCCCAGGTCAGGGATACTCAGCTGGGTGTGAGCCATCTGGCAGATCTAATTAATGATGAAACAAATCGCTTATGGTAAAGTCCCACTTTAGATGTTTGGTGATTTGGAGGGTGATTTATTGTTTCTAGGATACAGCTCTATATACTCTTACCTGGGATCAGATGCATTGCTAGGGAATGCCCCTTGAAAATCATTCCTTGCATTACAATTAAGCTGTAGGGGAGTCCATTAAAACCAATGGCTTCTCAGGGATTGTGGGGAAGATAACCCTGTGAGATTTGGGGGCCATGGAGATAGATTTGGGACTAAAGCCCATGAACCCAGGTATGCCTAGAAGTAAATGCCATAACCATTTTCTTATTCTTCATATTCACAGCTCTACAAAGAGATTCATTAAAGAAAAACCTGACATCTTAAGTGACCCACCTGGCTTTTTCTGGGTCAGGTAATCTTTATAACATCTAAAAATGTGGTTCTTTTTTCCTACTGCTCTAACCAGGTCTTGGATGCACTTCAGTTTTCAACCATTCAAGACATAAGGATCCATGGCTTCCTCTATAGGCCTAAGCAGACTGCCAGAAATAGTGCACATTAAATTGAGGCACTGCCCTGGCTCAGTGCTAGGGAGTCATGGGAATTGTATTATTTTCTGGGACATTGAGCCTTCTCTATCAGAGAGCTCTGGAGCCATGATAAATTACAGTTCCCATGATTCCCTAGCACTGAGCCAGGGCAGTGCCTCAATTTAATGTGCACTATTTCTGGCAGTCTGCTTAGGCCCTATGAAACCTCCTCTGTGAAACCTCTCTCTTTTTTTGTCCTCCCTTGTTTGTTAGAACATACATAAGGAGCAATCCTATAGACAGCAATACTTACAAATGGTTCACCTTTTCCTAAGCAGAAGGCTGAGATTGGGGAGAGAGGGGAGAAAGGTCTTTCACTGAACAAGGAGCTGGCAACCAGGCTAGCAAGAAAGCAGGCCATATTTATTCTGTACAGGAGAGAAAACTTGATGAATTGTATGGATTGTCAATTGTGGGACCTCATCTCCAACTGTTGTCTGAGATTACAATTGTGGGAAGGGGGGAACTTTTCTGCTAGTAATAAAGTTAAGCCATTGGATGTTGATAACCAGTGTTATCCTCACAAGAGTTAGGAGATTATCACACATCATTTTTTGCCCGATCTGGGCACAGGCTGGGTATGGGCTTGAATGGGTCCCATTGCATGCTTCTCTGCCCAATGCAGCCACATTGCGTACCCAGTCCAGATTCCTGGTGTATTTTTTGAAGAATCGGAAAGTATTGTTGGTTTGAAAAGTATGCCAGGAGTCCAAATCAGGTATGCGATGCAGCTAAGTTGGGCAGAGAGGTGTGTGATAAAACTCATTTTCACCTGTTCAAGCCTGTGCCCAGCCCATGCCTGGATCAGGGGGAAAATGACGTGTGATAATCTCCTTGGACATGAATAGACAGTCTTGGTGAGCTGGTGGTCCTCCAGATGTTCATGACCTACTGATCTCCTTTTCCTTCATCATTAGCTAGACCAATGAAGTTTGGATGGGGATCAAAATCCAACAACATCTGGAAGGTCATGGGGCTGGGATCCTGTCAGAACAAACTATCTGTGTAATAGGCATTCTCTGTATATACTGAAGTGGTACCAGCAATAGTTCCACTGGTAACAGGAAAAAGAGGTAGCTGGCTCTGAGCCATTTATTCTTCTGTCAGGAGGAAGGTACTAAAAGCCAAGACACTCTATGAGGGCTGGTTTGATAATAACCTGTGCCAAAAAACAGGCTATTATTCAAGCCACTTATTCCAGAGCAGCTTGACTCCAAGTACCACTATGCTCAAAGCTAGATCAACAATTTTTCATCAGTCCTTCTGATTTAGAATTTATCATCATTCTTATTAAATTGATATATGCTTAAATAAATATAATGTGAAATGCTCCCAGTCCAGGAAGCTTGGCAGTTGTTATAGAAACACTAAACACCTTCTGAATCTGAACTGATTTCATCTTTTAATTTCTTGATCTGTCACTTTTACAGATATGATTAAAAGACAAATACAAGAATCAGAACTCCTCTGCTTTGATATATAACCACAACCATTCCAGCTCTGGGTTCTTTTATTTAAGATGATCTATCATCATTCTTTTGTTCTTCATTGTTTCTAAATTAGGGGGCTCCAAATGCTTATTTAACTTCCCGTGAAATGTGTATAAATAATAAATGAAGTCACATCAACAAAATTTGTCAGTCTCATTTATATTTCCCCTACATTCCTTGCAAGCATTTTATCTTAAGTGAAAAGGGACAGGAAAACACATTATTGAATTTTTTAAAAAAGAAAAAACTTGGGAACATCTCCATATCGTGTAGTGATTTAATTGTACGATTAGGACCCTGGAGGATCACAGTTCAAATCCCTTGTCAGCCATGGAAACCCATTGGGTAGCCTTTGGCAAGTCACTGGTACCCAAAATGCCAAGGTCGTGAGAGGGCATCCACAATCAATATTTAATAAGAGGATTTTATTAGCTCAATTACATCAGCCAAGAGGGCTTGGGCAACTCAAAGCAAGGATCAAGCCTGAGTATACCAGTTCTGAGAAACAGAACTCTAGAATGCAAGGTCCAAATGAGTTTTATTTATGAAAAAGAATCACCATTCACACAAAAGCATGCTCACATACACATTCACAAAAACTAATGATATAAAAGGTGGTAGCAGATAGCAACTTTAAGAATTGTTGAAGGTAATACTGTACCAGTTCCAGAAGCAAATGTTCCAATTCTGTGAAGTGAAATGGCTTAGCAGCTGCCAGCAATACTGAAGAGTCAAGTGAGATACTGATAGAGTGTTTCTCTGAATCTCAGGTCAAACCAAATTGGAGGTGCCTTAGCAGACATATTTACAGGGCAAAATGTATCCCGGGGCAGATTTTGGGATTAAAATGAAGTGCAAATGTCTCTAGACAAATAGAATATTTCCTCCACAGGGAAGCACTGCAGACTTTTGTTCTTTTGTAAATACCAGGTTTATCACCCACCATCATGCCTATCAATGAAGGGATTATTCCCATCTTAATTGATCTATCCTTGGCACTGTACTCTTGAGTTTCCCCCATTCTGAGCGTCCCGGATCTCCAAATATGGTATGGCTAGTTTTCAGCACTGGGGACACCCTCTCAGCTACAGGCCTGAAACATCCTTTTTGATATTGAAAGAAATGAAGGGTGCAGAGGGCCAGACCTAGGGATAACATCACACTTTCTCAGACTCAGAGGAGGGCAGTGGCAAACCCCCTCTGAACAAATTTTGCCAAGAAAGCCCCATGAGAGGTTTGCCTTAAAGTTATAAGTCAGAAATGACTTGAAGGCATTCAAGAACAACAATTACATTACAATCACAGATGTTTCCAACAGCATGTAGAAGGGGAAAATTATGCTTCTGCAGAAAGATTTAAAGGCAACAGATCAGTATAGAACCTACCAAGAAATCTATTCAGTGTTCATAATCAGGATGGGGTAAGGAATTAAAAGGATAAGATGCTGGACTTCATAGCTCTCTTTCAACAAGCTGAGATGATGTACAAAGTCAACATTGCCAATGAAACATACAGTGAAGTTGCCAAATTTTTAATTGGGATCTGCAGCTATGCCTTACACAGTTTTATCAGTTTTAAGACCAATGATGTAGATTCAAGTCAATTGATTCAAACTCAAGTTGGACTTAAGTTGCTTCAAGGACTTGGACACAACTCTGCAATAAATCAGGCACTGACCCAACTTGTCTCGCAACTTGTATATTTTTAGCAACCAACTTGCTGGCCTAACTTAATCCCAAAACAGCAAATGCATTAGGCAATGGGCTTGAAGTGGGAGTTAAGGTCTAATCAGTAGCCTGTCCCAACTCATTATCATCATTTATTGTGATCAACAGATCCAAATAGATCCAATAGAAAACTCAAACATAAAATTAAAAACAACATCCAAAAGGAATAAATAAAAGAAATTTAGCAACAGCCAACATTACATTTGAGGACTTGGGATAATCAGATTCTGGAGCGCCTTATAGTAAAAGCTACAGAACAAATATATATATATATGCTTCATTAACTCAACTTCCATCTTATTACAAGGACACCTTCTCTCTAAGTAAGGGAGCCCAGCCAGCAAATCTGCCTTGGAACCATTTGGTGAAAAAAATGTTGCATTTGGCCTGAGAAAAAAGTCTGCTGTACTTTGGCACTGTCAAATTTATAATGTAGTCAACTGATTGGAAAGGCCCAATGTAATGTATGTTCAATGCACTAGGTGAGCAGTTTACATAGGAGTGGTAACACAGATTTCAAAAAGCTATGTCCCACAGTCTCTGCTTGAGAGATTTAAAGGCCATCTCCAATCCCAAGTTAGAAAGGAGTGAAGAAGAGAGACCAATCAAAGCTGCTTTTTTTTTTTGCAAGAAGTTTGTGCCAACTACTTACATAATTGTCTTGGTGGCAGCTATACAAGCAAACTTGAACCAACCCTAAAGGCACCAACTTGCAGCCAGAGCTTTAAAGCAAGGGTAGGCAACCTTTCCCCTTTAAGGGCTGAGGGACTTCAGCTCCCAGAATCCCAGGAGCTATTGGCCAATATGGGACTATTGGCCAACATGGCTGAGGCTTCTGGAAGCTGAAGTCCCTCGGCCCTTAAAGGGGAAAGGTTGCCTACCCCTGCTTTAAAGCATACCACCAGGCCCTTTCTCCAATAATAACACTGAGTTTGGGACACAGTTGGAGAGTTGAAGAAGAAATTTTGTCTGTTGCCTATCAATTTCAGGTGACACTCCTCCAATCCAAATACCAGAAGCATATAAAAGTTGTGCAACAGACTTAGCATTAAACACTTTCTAGGCGGATGGAACATATAGGTCCCCTTTAGTAAAAAAGAAATGTGTTATTGCAGCTGAGCTGGCTGATGCTTTCTGAATAGCAGTTGATCTGTGAGTATTCCATAACAAGAAGTGATGGAATGATAGCCCTAAGTATGAAAAAGTTTTAACCTGTTCTAAAGTGTGCCCCTCAAGAGACCATTGACTTTCAGAAAATTTATTTTCAAAAACCATAATTTTTGATTTTTTATTTTATTTTTATTTTTTTTTGAAATTGATATTGAGATCATTGGACTTACAGTATCTTGTGAAATTCATTAAAAGATGTTTTAAAACAGGTCTGGTACAAGAAAGGATAACAGCATCATCTGCATAAAGCAGTAGGGGGACTTTTCTGGAGCCAAAGTTGGGCAAGTGACCTTCAGGCAAGGCCTCCTTAAGGTCATTTATATACAAGTTAAATAGTGAGGGTGCAAGAATGCATCCCTGCCTGACTCCTCTGGACATAGAAATTTCATCTGTGGTCTCTGTGGGCCATATCTAACTTGTAGCTTAGTGTCACTATATAATGCCATGATGAGACAGAAGAGTCTTTTGTCATCCATTGCAAGATCTTGTCTAGCTTTTCCCAAAGCCTAACTCTGGGAAAAGAGTCAAAAGTGAATTTCAGATCCATAATAGCAGCATATAGTTTGTGGTGTAAAAATTTGAGATGTTTCCCCGCTAAATGAAAAAGGATCAAGCAGTGATCAACTGTGAAATAATTCTTTCCGAAAGCTGTCTGGGCCTCTATAATTTGCCTCCAGAAGGTTGGTTAGCCTTTGTGATAAATATCTGGCATAGAGCTTGCCCATTATTGATAATGAGCCTGAAATTCCATGGATCACTGAACTGCCTCTTATATTTTGGCACCACAATAGCATGTTTCCAATTGATGGGAATTTTGCCAGATTGGTTTATGGCAGTGAAAAAAGCAGATAGCAGAGGGGCCCACCAATCTTGGTCACTTTTAATTTTTAATAAATTCAGCTGGAATGAAATCTATTCCAGGGGCTTTGCCCCCCTTAAGCAGATGAATTAATTCAATCACTTCCTCCTTAGAAACCTTGGAAACAGGATTCCAAGGAGAGAAGGAAGAAAAAGTTATATCCTGAAGATTAACAGGGACTCATTCTGTTGTATTTAGGTCTGTAAAAATGGATTTAAAGTTATCTTCTCCATCCCAACTGCACATCACAGGCTTCTGAAAAGCTTTCAAAGGAGTCTTCCACCTCAAGCCTTCGCCTAACATTTTTGCTCTACACCTCTGACATGCCTTGCACAATGGGGGCAAGTCTTGCATAATGCTGCTCCTAGGAAAAAGCTTTAGAAGGCTCCTCTGATTTGCAGTGGGGAATAGTCTGCTGAGTAGACTTCAATCCTTAGCTCAGCCCATTGCCTAATATGTTTGCAGTTCCCCTTTGAGAATTTATTTACCTAATTTTGTGCACATTTTTTATTTTCTAGTTATTCAAACTCCACTACACATATATTATGAATGAACTTGACTGTGGGGAATTCTAATTAACTCAATTAATTAACTCTGGGGTCTTTATCCCTATTTATATGAAGGTAGCTAGGAACAAGATTGGCAGAGACAAAGAGTTTCAAATTAATTGTTGAATTTATTGGGGAAATACACACACACACATTAAAGACAACCTTTCACTTACTCATATGCACAAGAACTCAGGAAAAAAGGGATTAGCTGTGGACATAGACAAGAGGCCTTCTAATGGATGATAAATACCTGAACGAAGCTGCTCCTTATGATGAATTTATGCCTTGTAGACACAACCCATGCAGAATGGGATTGGGGAAGTGGCTGAGGGTTGGAGCTAAAATAAAATTCAGAGTGATGTAAAGGACACCCAAATTTCAAACTAGCACACTAAACAAAGGGCTGATGCAGACCAGCCATTTGGGGTGGCAGAGAGTCACCCTGGGAAGTGGTGGATCAGGGCCGTGGCAACCTGACGCCGCAGCCTCGATCCTCCCTTTTGCTGCCCTGAAAAGAGCAGCAAAATGTCGCTCCTTTTAGGGGCAGCAAAAGGCTGCCCTAAGAACCTGTGCCGCACTCTTCCGTGCCCTTTCTGTGCAGCATGTTTAAATGCTGCGCCAGGAGGGCGTCCTGATGCTGCATGCCATTCATATGTCTGTGCAGCATCAGGACAGCATCGGGGTGGGGTTGGAGCAGCTGCCGTGCGGCTGCCCAACCCCAACTCTACCCCCAGGCCAGCCCTTTGAGCTGGTCTGCAATGGCCCAAAGGGATTTTTAGTCTTTAAATAGATCTGATCTAAGGCTAAAGCAAAGGTTATTGCTGTACTACAAAGGGTTCTCAGATTTCCATAAAGATTATTTTGATATTGATAGATGGGGGGGTGGTTTGATAGTCTTTTCTTTGAACCTTGCCAGAAGAGATCCTGTGGCTGTAAATCACCTTAATCTCCCATGTAAGGTGTGACTCTTCACTGTTTGCAACTTCCCAAACTAGATGCTTTGATCTGCTAATTGGCTGTGCCTATGTGATGATCTCGCTTCAAATCAATGGTGAAGTCAGCATTTCTGCTTAAGAGTCATATCAGAGAATCTACACACCCAGAACTATGAGAAACAATCCATTTTTCACAGTATTTCTCATAACATATTCTCCTTCTCGAAAACGATATATGTCTAAGTAATTATGTGACAGAGAGGTGTTTTTGAACTACATCCACTAAGAAAATATAGGGATGTGAATTTAGGGAGCATTAAACCTAAAATTCAGGGAATCATTTTCATTAGCAAGCCTGTTGTCCTGGCCAAAATGGATCTCTCTCTCCTGGAACTTTCATACCAATACTTTAATCAACATAATGCAAATAATACTATCTAATAATAAAAGTACCAATAATCCTTAACTATAAGTATAGTAAATGTAAATATAAGTATATCAGTTATTAACTATGAATATATCAAGGTAACAGCATGCATAAAGATAAATTATGTATCAATATGAAGTATGAGGTAGATATGTGTTAAAAGTCTAAATGTCTTTTAATAAGACCAGATCGAGTCTATAGAATTTGGTTAAATCAGGTCTCAATAGACCAAAGCAATATCTGTGAGTCCACGTGAGGTAGAAAACAGAGTTTAAATGTCAAAAGGTGTCTGATAGTTTGTGTATTGGTCCACAAGGTATATAGTAAAACATCCAGTGAATTTGGGCAAGATTAAAAAAAGTTTGTGCAAAAGTTCCAGAATGGACAAAGTCAAATCCAGTCAATTTGATAAAATTGGCTATCTACAGTATTCATGGGAGTTAGGGGATCAAGACCTCCACGAATACAGAAAAATTGCGAATAACCCCCACACACACACACGGCAGCCATTTCCAGGGTAGGCGGGGCGGGAGAACAGGAACGATCCTTTCCCTCACCCCTCCCACCCTGGAAAGCATCCCTCAAGACTTTCAGGGGGATAGGGACTCAGGGGAATGGAGCACTCCATTCCCCAAACCCTCCCATCTCTTAAAGGCTGGAAAGATGCTTCTCCCAGCCCTTTTGGTGATGGGAGAGGTCTGGGGAAAGGAGTGCTTCCCTATGTGGAACAATATGGCAATATTTTGCCTGGGAAAACAGAACAGTCATCAGGGGGTGGAGAGGACATCTCTGGAGGACACTGGTGATGTCAGGAAGCAATTTGTGACGTTGGAGGACCATAGAGGACCACTGGAACTAAGCAAGGCTGCGGTGTAAATGCATATATATATAAATATATCTCTTGTGAGATATAATATTTATATCCTGCCCCTCTGCAGTGGCAACCGGGGCAACTTACAACATTAAAAATACCATGAAAAATACAGTACAGATCTCAAACCAAAATTTCCTCTCCTGGCATCTTATGGAGCCAGGCCAGTATCTAACTGATGTGCGGAACATTAGACAGCAAATCAGTGGCTGAGGACAGATGATACAGGGCAGTCAAGGCAGTAGAGACCAGATAGAGTTTTGGAAGGGGGTCATGTTGTTGTGAATGGGTGAGTGTGGGGGGGGGCTATCATGTGTTGTATGTATGCATGGGCTGAGGAGGAGGGCTCAGCCTGATTGTATGAATGAATTTGAAATAGATCTGTGGAGGAAAATGAAGGTTAGTGAAACTGAGCTCTGCACCTTTAAGAGGCAGCAGCTTTGTCCATTTTGGCTGTGTCCGGCTTCCTGGTTTGGTCATGAATGCTGGGGAAATATGCAAATTAGCCCAAATTTTGGCAAAAACCACCCCACAGCAGCCAAATTAAGTATTTTTAAAATAAAATAAAAACCCTTGATGTTCATGTTGTGAGTCTAGATTACTCCATCCCTGGGTTTAACTGGTTTGGGTAAAGCTAACCCTAACTTAAAGAGGCACTGAAAACATTGGGAGCCCTTGGGGAAAAATGCTGAAAAATTACTCCTGAATCTGGCCTTCTGAAGGTCTTCTGACTCATGGTTAGCCCTGGTAGTACAGCTTATGTGCAGAAGGCAGACCTGAAGATTTCAATGAACACTCCCATGGGAGCAGTACATTGTACTCTAGGGTTTCAGCAATGGTTCCAAAGATGGAGTCATGCTCACATCTGCATAAAGCATTACTGCCAAGACTGATCTTTTCACTTTGATTTTCCTTTTCCACCCTCTCAAAATGGTTTTAAACAACAGAATTGAGTTCTTTATCCTTACCTTGGCCATGGAAATGGCTTGGAAAGGATGCAGAATTTCTCTGAGGGAGATATGTTTCAACCTGGATTGCCCAAAGCTTTGCCAGCTGTTTTCTTATCCAGCAAATTAAACCAATAGAACATGCTATTGTGCCAATCTGAATACACACAATTATGGCAATCAGGTTTGTGAGCACGTGGAAAATTGCTTGTCCCATGCCAGACCACTTGAGACTGTGCCACCAGGTGTTTTCAGAAGCCTGTGTGAAATCTTGTGTGATCTTAAGGGTCTGTTTAGCTCGGAACACTACCGCCATTTTAATCTTTGCCTCTGCTTTTTCAATTTTCTTTGCCACTTCACTTAAATTGGAAAGAGAACATAACCATTGTGTGATAGGCAGTTCATCTTCCAAATATATGTATCATATCCAAACTTATCTGGGTTAATCTCTTATCATCTCATGTAAATAAAATTCTTTTCCAAAACAATCAATTAAATGTAATCTGCAAAAACAAGGATTCCTAAGCTTCAATTTATGGCTAATGAGTGAAAAATCATGACATGTGTGCATGATGTGTGCAAACAGAAGCAATCATGCGTCATTTACACCAAGACCATGTTACTAACAGATATTATTGTATGTTCTCGGATATCTTGAGTAGGGACCCCAGTTAGAGCATCATAGCAATGTACCCATTGGTGCATTTTGACACAACCAGCTAGATCAGAAGTGGGTCTCATTTGTCCAATGATATAACTTTTCTGGTAACATTGCTTTTGGCTAAGGGAAGTTCTAAGTGAGAAACGGGATGTATGCTTATAGGGTCCCATATATGTTCATAGAGGATGCCCATCTTTAGAATCATGTCTTCTATCACTTTCATTAAATCAGCAAGATATTCTAAAGAATCAGAATATTTGTCTCTAAACAGGCTCATGATTTCTGGATGTATCGATTTCATCCATGTGGCTTCTATCAATTGTGAGACAAAAACTATGAGGGAACTTTGTAATTGTGTGCATTGTATGGCAATCGAAAGATTACAAATATTATTTTGTAAGGAATGTCCCAAATCCAAAATAATTTCCTTTTCAACACACACGCACTGTGGTAAAATATGACCAATCAGATCAACTCCCTGTGCTACGTCGGTTAATCCCAATGTGATTGAAACTCCTACATCCCTCATTTTAGATCCAATCAACCCTAATTCATTTGCTATTAGTGTGGTATCCAAGAAATCTCCTTTCAGTCTGGAGGGAATGCATGATGGATTGCCATTGCTTTTCTCTCTGTTCCCATTGCACCCAGGGCTGCAAGCTGGGATTGCTCTGCCCACATTTACTGCAGTTAGATTAAGAATCATTGTGGTTAAGATGGGCTGTGCTTCAGAGTATACAAAGGCAGAAATATCTTGTGAGATTATTATGTTTCCCAGGTATAAAGGCAGTTCTTTTAAAACATCTGGGGGATACATGTAAACATAAGGGCACCCCATTCTGTTGCATGTAACATCACAATTGGCAGGTGTCTGCATGATATTAACACATATAAACAGCCTGGTTTTCCATGTTCATGTAGGACAATATTGCTGGTCCAAAGTGAGGGCAGTTTGAAAGGAGGGGAAAACCTTACCATAGCAAAGATCACAATTTCAATTCCATATTCCAGGAGTCAGAGGAATCTGTCCAGTGTCTGCTTCTACCCATTCATGTCCTCCAGGACCAAACATTATCACTCTTGAAGAAATTGTCTTCCATAAACTTATCAAAACTCTAGTGACCACTCTTAAAGGGAGCTTTTTATCATACAATTCACGAGCTTCTTTCATAGCATCTAAGACCTCATAAATTCCAGGGTAAGTGGGTGCCAACCTATGTAGCAGGGGGAAAGATGCTAGGCATCTAGTCCAGAATGATCCCAGATAACAATGAGGGAATATCAGACTTAGAAGATGTTGATTTCATTAAGGAAGTATACTAAGGACTCCATGAATCAGCCAAAACTTATTTGGGCACCACAAGCATTGCTTTAGACACTATGGATTGGAACAAGTTTATGAAATACATCCATGCTGCCTCACAAGTGTTTTGGGCCAGAGAAGCAAAAAGAGGACTGAAATCAGCCACCATAAATAGAGCACAGAAGGGAAGAAAAGAAGGAGACTCAGGGCCTCTACAGACGGCCCTTTGC
Organism: Phrynosoma blainvillii; assembly: GCA_026167975.1. NCBI lineage: Eukaryota > Metazoa > Chordata > Lepidosauria > Squamata > Phrynosomatidae > Phrynosoma > Phrynosoma blainvillii. The sequence continues at coordinate 201,883,443 of JANUYF010000002.1, read as the reverse complement.
ACCATCTTGGAGGCAGGGAAGGGGAGGGGCAGCCTCACACCAGCCGCCCCAACCCCTCCCCAAAGACGTTCTGATGGCACACACTGTTACACATGGCACACGCCATCAGAACATCGTTCCGGCGCAGCATCTTGACTTACTGTGCTGGAAGGGGCACAGAAGAGCCATATGGCGGCTTTTCGGGTGCCCTTTTTGCTGGCTCTGAAAACACCAGCATTTTGCCCCTCCTTTCAGGGTCAGCAAAAGTGAGGATCCAGGCCACTGCATGTGGTAGCAGAAGCCCCAATCCTCTGCTTCCCAGGGCAGCCCAGGGCCACCTGTCTGCATCCCCCCTCAGTCTGCCCAGTTACCTATAGAAATAATGGGCCTCATTCCACTCCCCTTTCAGAAGGACAAAAGCTACCTGAGAACAAAGGAACCAGGACTAACAATCCATTCGAAAAGGGATTTGGGGAAAATCAATATCAATCAAAACAACCTAACTCCAATCCACATTAATAACAATCCCCAAGAGAAGTTTCAGGAGGATATGATCCCAAAGCCTCTGTGTATTCAAAGATAAGGAAGGTGCTGGGTGCTAACATGGATGAACTAGATGGAAAGCCCACTGTGGACCTACTGTGTGCTTTGAAAAATGAAATTTCTGAATCAAACTGGTTGAAAATATAGAGTTCACCCCACTTCCAATCCACATCAGTCCCCATAAAGGAAAACATTTTTAAAATAACACATAGATAGTATCTTGCCCCTGTGCAATTAGATAGGATCACAAAAACTACTTCACCCAAGTGTTGGAGAGGATGCAGCACTATGGGGACCTCTATACATATGTGGTTAGAATAATCCAAAATAAATAAGTTCTGATCTGATATAGTAGACATCATCTCCAAGATAACAAAGCAAAGGATGACTCTGTCACTATTCCTTGTAGAAAACAAAATGCTGAAACACAAAGCTTTGATCATCTTCCTTATAGCAATAGCCAGATTGGAAATTGCTAAGAACTGGAAAACAGGTGAACTTTTAATAGAAAATTGTTGGAGGAAAACCTGAGACATGTGGCTCATGGAGAAATTCACAGACAATATAAGGAAGTCAAAAGGACAAATTGGAAAAACATCATTTACTAAAAAATTGATCCTTTTCATAGAGTACAGTACATCAACAATAATTCGCATCAGAAACAACATCCATCACACCATCAAGCTTTCTGGAAAAACATTCTACATGAAGACTCAACTGTGCTAGGACCTGATTAACGTTAGAACCTCATTAATACTGTGAACCTTTTTAGGTTTCATGTCATTATTGACTTATTATTTTGTTATTAATAACTGTTAATACAATTGTTGTTGTTTTTAAATATTGACATTTTATACAATTCCTGAATTGTAATACAATAAAATTTGACAATAAATAAAAAAATAACAAAATAACAAAACAGGCAGCTACTAAAAAACCAAACAAACAGTGGCATCACTAGGGGATGTGGGGGGTACGGCCCACACTGGTGACACCCTAAAAAACAGGTGACACCCAATCAGGCCATCTCCCACTGCAGGATGAAAAGGACTGAATACACCTCTCCCAGCTTTGTCGCAGTGGCCTTCTCATGCGGAAGCCTCCACTGTAGTTACGAAGAAGAGGCCCAAGCATGCCCCTCCCAGCTTTGCCACAGCAGTGGAGGCCCGTGTGTGCCCTTTTGGCCACCGCTGCCCACCCCAGCAGCCTTCCCCCACACACACTGGGTGACACTAGGAGTAGGGACACCACTGTTAAAACTTCAGGTTCTTTCCCTCCCCACAATGAAACTTGTTTTATTCTAAATTTTTCAGGAACAGTCTCATTCATCTCCACTTGCACAATCTGGCTTCAATAGATAACAGCTATATGGAAATGTCTTTGCCTGCATCTGTACTGCAAAAATAATGCAGTTTGACACAGATTTACCTGCCATAACTCAATGTTATGAAATTCTGGAATTTGTAATTTTGTTATATGTTTAGCTTCTCTATAAGAGAACTCTAGTGCCACAACAAACTACAACTTCCAGGATTCTCTAGGGTGCAGCCACAGCAGTTAAAGCAGTGTCAAACTGTATTATTGCTGCAGTGCAGATGCCGCCTATGCTTTGACGAGCCTCACAAGAAACAAGATCCCACAGGCCAAACCAGGATTCAACCACAGACTTTTAAAAGGTAAGAACTTGAAGCCCTCAGCTTGGATGGACTAATCTCCTCAATCTGGCTTCTCTTATTTCACATGTTTTAAATCTCAAGTTGTTGAAAATTTGTAAAGCTTACGAAAGTCTAGTAATTATTGTACTTTTTGTTGTTGTGTGCCTTTAAGTTGTTTCCAACTAATGATGACCATAAGGCAAACCTATCATGAGTTTTTCTTGGCAAGATTTGTGCAGAGGTGGTTTGCCATTGCTTTCCCCTGAGGCTGAGAGCATGTGACTTGCCCAAGGTCACCCAGTGGATTTCGTGGCTGAGCTGAAATTCGAACCCTGGTCTTCAGAGTCATAGTCCAACACTTAAACCATTACACCATGGTGGCTCTCAATGAATATATAGAGATTGTTAAAAGAAATGAAATTCTCACTCACCTCTACTGTAGCCGAGATCAGCAGAAAACAAAGCAGCAGTGCCCTCCTTTGGCAAGCCTGTGCAAGAATATAGCAATTAATGAATTTGTTAACTAACTAACTAATTAGGCCATAAACAGTCCCCTCCCCCACAATATTGACACCTTGCACTTAGCCTTCTTCCAGTCAGAGAGCACTTGACATGAATATTCTATACTCCCATGGAATCTGATGTCTGTTACCTGGCAGTCATAGTCATAAAATAATGTTGAGATTTGTCTTGAAACAATGCTGAGTCACAGATTGGGGACTGGAAAAAATACTTTTCCATGGCTTGGGGTGGATGGCTGATGGCTTCTTAATGGGGCAAAATGCTAGAAAATAGTTGGAGATCTCTGCTAGGCGGTTAGAAATGAGATGCTGCTTGAACTGGGAAGGTGACTTGGTTTTTCCTTCCCTGCATTTGCCCTTAACAACTGTGTATGATTTGAACAACAGAATCAATTGTGGGGGGCAGTCATAGACAAAAAGAAAAAAGAAAAGAGGGAGAAGAAAGCTATCTGTGTCCTCTGGAAGGCATTTGCATCCTTGGACTGCCTCTCTCTGGTGTTAGAAAGCAGCAGCAACCTGGGGCATGTGTAACAGGGGAAGAAGGGCAAGAGTAAATCCACCTCTGTAGCTTTGGATGGAATCCATTTAAATTGGCTTCTGTGCTGGATCTGTCACATGACACAAATATGTAAAAACAGAGGTGGGAATCGTCCCCCTTCAGATGTGGGGGAAGTACAACTCCATTACCCTCTGACTTTTCACAATAAAAGCAAGGACATCTGTGGCCAAGCAACATCAGAGTGTGGTCAAGATGGTCAAAGCTATTAATGAGGAAGAACACACAAGCTAGAAAAGACTGCAGAAGTTTGCTTTTGCTGGAACCTCCTGGGAAGGGCAAGATTTTTTCCCCTCCTCTCCTTTCCTTCTCCTCAGTATGGGCCTCTGCAGACCGGCCCAAAGGGCTGACCTGGAGGCAGAGATGGAGAGGGGCAACCACACGACGGCCACTCCAACCACAGCCCGATGATGTCCTGACGTTGCTGCACCAGAAAGGGTGCTAAAGAGCTGTGCACTTGCTCTTAGGGTGCCCTTTTGCTGCCCCTGAAAGAAGCAGCATTTTTCCGCTCTTTCAGGGGCAGCAAAAGGGAGGATCGGGACCGCGGTGCACGGTTGCCACAGCCATGATCCGTGGCTAACAGGGGCGGCCCAGAGTCACCCGTCTGCATAGCCCCTACATTTGTTTACAAACTACTGTTGGACTTTGAATCGTACTTCAGTAATTCAGTCTGCTGTGGCAGAAGAAGAGGACAAAGGGAGAATGTGGGAGAGGAAGAGATAAACTGGGACATGTTAAAACAGCTCACATTGAATCTCTTAAAAGAAATAGGGTCTCTTTTCTGATGGAGAGTGCATGCAGCTGCTGGGAATTTTGATTGAGTAAAAACGCCAATAGCTAAAGAAAAAGAAATGGTGAGTTTTATCTCATGAGAAAAGAAAGCCAAAACGGAGTAGGCGAGTAGCAGCTTTATCTGTGCCTTCCCACATGCTGTTGTACCACTTCCATTCTCTTCCCAAGGCTCATAAAAGCATGCCTTTAAAATCCATTTAACAAAAGGCATGCTTTTACTACTGTCTCCTTCAACAGAATGCAAGTGCTATCATAACATGCAGAGAGGCACAGAGAAAGCCTCTGCTCTCCCACTCAGCTTTCTTTTCTCATGTGAGAAGGCTCTAAGATTTTATTGCAAGAACATGAAAGATAGGGAAGTTCTTTGAAGGTGCTAAGCTAACACTAAACTAGTTTCACTTTTAAGAGGTGTGAGAGAATAAGGCAGGGGTAGGCAACTTTTACCTACCGGGGGCTGGTCCACTGGTCCGGAGCTCTTCCGCGGGCCGAGGGGGGGAAATAGCACCGCGCATGCACGCTCGCTCGTGCATGCGCAGTATGCCAGAAGTACTGCGCATGTGTGAGCGAGTTGCAGCAGCCATTTTGTTTTCCAAAATGGTGGCCGCAACTCATTTGCGCATGCGCAGTACTCCACGGGGGTCCCCCAGGAGGGTTCCCTTGACCGCACTGGGCCTCAGAGAGGCCCGGCGCTGCCGCAGGGGTCCTCTGGGGTATCATTTTATGCTCCAAAATGGCGCCCAGAATCTCGCACAACCTTTCCCGTCGCGGGGCAGGACTGGAAAGGTCGCGCAAGACTCCGGGCACCATTTTGGAACACAAAAGGGCACCCCAGAGGACCCCCACGGCTGCGAAAGGCAGCGGCAGCAGCAGAAGGACTGGGCAGCGGCCAATCGGAAGGCCTCGGTGGGCCGGGTGTGGCCCGTGGGCCGTAGGTTACTGACCCCTGGAATAAGGGATCAGGAGGAGAAGAAATGGAGACATATTGGTTTATTAATGTCAAAGGGCTCAAAGGGATCAGAGATTGAGACTTCAGATCACTACGAAAAACTCCTTAACTTTATGGTTGCTTTTCAGTACAGAGCACTGTTAAATATCCAACACTTTCAACACAAAGTTAGCCCAGGAGCTTTATAAGGAAAAAAATATATCCAGAATTACAGCATTCATCTCTCCCCAACTCCCGCTGACCCATCCCCCCAAAAAAGAGTTTAAAATGACTGCAGATAAAAAGTGAGGAGCAATTTCAGCCAGAAGGGAAGGAGGTAGTAACAAAAACAAATAAGAAAAGGATCAGCCTGGCTTGTGCTGTTACTTAACTTCTGTGTCTCACCCTGTTTTCTATTTTGCACACAATCAAGCCTGTAATAAGCAGCTGAATCATTCCTATTACAAAGCCACCTGTGCTTCTCATGGTATCACTTGGGCCAAAGGGTTCTTCCTTGTGACATCTTTGTTCCCAATTATAATTCATTATTTCCCCCCATAAGGCTACATAACACATCCCCATGGACTGAACTCTTGTACTCCTCGTTCATTAATCTGGAAGAGACGACACAGCTAGTAACCCACCAAGCCAACTCAGCTCGTGTTGCACTTAATAAACCCAACCATTTTTACTGTCTTCCTACGACTACAGGGGGAGGAAAGATGTTTTGAAGCAAGTAGACACATACATCTGCAGTGGCTACATGGGGCTCAGTTACTGTTGCCAGGTTTTTAAAACAGCAATAAAGGACCATTGTGGCATGCAGGGTTGACAGTCAGGAAGCAGCTATTAGTGAGCCTGAGTTCTACACAATACCAAATAAAAATATTGGCACCAGTTTGCTCAGACACATAGTGCTCTGTAAACACTCTGTCACATCCACAAATTACATGATGCATACAGTTCTATCTTTATAAAGGGCCCATGCCCAAAAATATAATATTGTTTTGGCATCTCATTCAGTCTACAAAAGGAAAAGGTTTTCCAATCCCCAAATATCCCTTATAATAAGAGACACCTGCCAGCCTGATAAGTACATATTTTCCAGCCCTCAAATAAAGAAAATTCTTCATAACAAGGGAAGCTCTGATTACCGTGGGCTCAGCAGATCACAAAATGTAAAAATATGATCTATCAGTATTACGACTGCTACTCATCTTCTACTACTACTGGTTGATTTCTATGAGTCAGCACAGTGAAGCCAGAGGTAGACAAACTTAAACCAAAAGCTTGGAAAAAATAATTTAGTACTACAAACCCATTCAAGAGATGTAGTTCAAAAATTAACTTTTCCAGACTAGGAAGAATGTTGGATGTGGCCCAATAACTCTGGGTTCACTGTGCTGACTGCATGCCATCATACATGTAAGCTGAGACAGTGGAGAAAAATTCCCTAACATCTGGCTATTTTTTGTTTGTTTGCAAAAGTTAAAGACTCTTTTCATATTGTTGTTACTCATCCTTTTACCAGGCAAAGATCCAGAGCCCAAACCTGAGCAGCATTTTGGACTAGATGCAAGATTTTCCAGGACTGAAGCTAGGGCACAACATGCATTCACATCACATCTTCCAATGTACCCATTTAACAGCAGATACAGATTGTTACCTTATGTGCTCTGTGTACAACTAGGTGGTACATACCTTGTTTGTCTTTATTTTTACTGCATATTCTGTGATATTTACCTGCTCATCTGATGACTGCCTGACCTTTATCATTCATTCAGTTTTTGTATCTGATCCACTTCTACTAAAGGAAAATGCAATTAGCAATTACCTAAATGGCTTTTAATAACAACATAGCAGCTGTAGAGAGGAGGTGCTCACTCTGAGTTTTCTACCAGTGTTACTGTAGTGTCCCTCTCATGTGTTTAATTGCTGCCAGCTTTGGGGCTGTTCTAGAAGAATTTCCTCCATGCTGGGTTGGGGAGTTTGCCATGGGTTATCTGTCCTATAATGGCTTTCCTAGATTGTATGGCTGGCTGCAGGCAATGCTGGCTTATTAGTGGGCTAGCAAATCCACTCACAGTGAAACTCCCAGTGAAACTGGGACAGAACAAAAGGACTTGGACATTTGAAAGTTAGAGAAACTGTTTTCCATCCCTACATATTATGGTTCCAAACAGCAGGGATGCTTGTTACATGCTTTGCTTTCAAAAACAAAAAAATTCAACTGTGACAGGATAAATGCAACTAAGCAAGATGGGCTCAATCTTGTTTGATACGACAGTCAACTTGTACACTGCTCAGCTTTACATGTTTCAGATCTAGATTGCACCACCAAAACGAGTTTGGGTTATAGCCCAAATTCCTCTTCTTGAAATGGGGCTGCATCCACAATCAGAGATGTGTCTGACAGAGAGGGAAACTTGAGAGACATGACACTTTGAATTAAAGGACAGAAGCCCAGTTTTCTCTTTCCTTATCCTTTCCTGCTATTGAGAAAGGGTTTGGATTTGATACTATGCTGTACTGCATTTCAGATTAATAGTTTGATTTCCTTCAAGAGTTGATGTGTACTCACAGATTAGTAAATCTTCCAACTGTACCCATGTAACAGAAACAGCACTTGATTTTGGCAATCTATATACCAATTAATGATGTTTGTCCAGTAATTATTACTGGAACATATTCTTCAAAGAGTACCTTTTGAACTGAATATTGTTTTCCTTGTTTGTTCTGATTTCATATATGAGCTAATGGCTTTTTTTTTTTTTATCACAGAAATATTTTTCCAGCCTAACACACATTTGTGCTGGAAAAATGTGAAGCAATTTCACTCTGTCATGGTAAGGATAATATCTGAAGACTATCCAGGCATTAGAAAAAGTAATATGGTGGGGGGTGGGGGGGATGTTCTTTGCCTCAAGCAGAAAAAGTGTCCTGGGCCAACTCTGCCAATAAGATGGAGAACTTTAGAAACAGCCAAATGCTTTCCCAGCTCAGATTAAGGATTGATTTGGAAAAGATTTCCTGTCCACACTCAACCCTCTTAACTGGTTTTGAACTGGAGGTGCATTGTCCTCTCTATCTAAAATTTAGCAGTTCTGGATGGGTTGTAGAATGCTTTCAAATGTTCTGCTATGAATACACAGCAAAATATTGGCTGAGACTTCCATAGAAGCCAATAGGGAAATAATCAAGGATTCCAGAATTGTATGGTGAGCTGGTGAGCAGGTCAATATGAATTTTGCATATCGACATGTATGTTTTTACAAAGCAGTGAAATACAGAATACAGTGAACAAAAGCAACAATAAAAAATTTAAAATACCACTAACTAAAACCATTACCTTTATATGTGTGTGTGTCTTCAAGTTACCTGTCGACATATGGTGACCCCATCAATTTCAGAATTTTCTTAGGCAAGAAATATTCAGAGGTGGTTTTGCTAGTTCCTCTGAAATACCTATAGTACCTGTTATTCATTGACAGTTTCCTATCCAAATACTAACTAGGGTTGATTCTGCTTATCTTCCAATATCAATGTAGGAGCTTATTGCATTACCTTTTAAATTGAAATCAGGGATGCAGCTTGGATGCGGCATGGAGGCAGGAATTATCGCATTGTAATTCGCTGCTGAATTTCTGGGCAACTACAGCCTGGGTCCCAGCTGCGCTCAGCCAGTGCTTTTTCAAAGTTGGCAAGCTCCAGAGTTTTAAATGGTTGAGCATGGCTGGGACCTGGGCTGTGGTCACCCTGTGATTCAGCAGTGAATTACAATGTGATAATTCCCACCTCCATGCTCCATCCCAGCTCCATCCTGGGAGGCTAATTTTGATTTTTAAAGTCATGTGATAAGCTCTGTAATCCAGTGCCTTTACTACCATGAAAACAATGACAAAATCTTCTCTGAAGATGCCAGCCACAGATGCTGGTGAAACGTCAGAAAGAAGCTATTCTAGAACATAGCCACACAGCCCGAAAAACCCACAAAAAACTAATGACAAAATAATACATGAAATATTATAAAATTCCTTAAAGCATAAAATCAATATATCAAGAAAAGGAGAATGGCCCCTTTCCTGTGTATGTTTGTCTGTCTCCAGTTTCAACCTTCCTCCATAGCCAGGGTTCTTAAAGGAACAGCTGCTGAGGGAAGGCAGGGACACACACAGAGAGATTTGTCACGGTCTACATGTGAAAATCATTTGCACATTTGCTCGCTTTTTTGGGATGCACGTGCTTTAATCATTACTAGGATAGAGGCACATTTGGTCCCGTCATGTGAAAACCATTGCGCATTTGCATGCAAGTGTAGGTTAATTGCAGATTCTGGATGGAATAACAGTGCTTTGCATGTGAAAACCATTTGTGCAATTGTGAGTTAATAACAGGTTTTTACCATTTTAAACCTCCAGTTTTTCCCATGTAATAAATGTAATAAAATCCATAAACACATTTTGGTTGGCATTATCTTAGGATACCAACCTTTGTGTCTAGGGTCTTCTCATGAATACAGATACATCTGGTGCTTATAAAAGTTACTTTTTTTTTTTTTTTTTTTTTTTGGAACATTAGACACAGGCTAGGGACATATGCCAGAGGGTTTTCAGGACTGTAGTCTCAAAAAGTATATTTTTCCAAGCTACATTTCTTGTGGTGCACTCTGGCAAAACTTTTGGCAAAGTGTTCTTGCAGAGCATAAGGAACTGGTAGAAGAATGGAAATACAACTGGACCAGGAAGTGGGAGGGATTTGTGCAGGTGAGACAGTGGAATTGTGAGCATTACATAAAGGGAAACTTGCTTCTAGGTTTATTTTTCTGCCTAGGTGTGTGAGCTGCATTTTCAGAAACGAACTATTTTAATTTGTTTTGCAATGGGCTGTGAATGAAAAAGAGAAGATGAATAGCATTCAGTGGCTGATGGGCTTTACATTGGTGATTGCAACTTTACAATATGTGAGCAGGCATGTGAATGGTGAATCTCAGTAAGGAGAATTTGTGAATTACAATGTGATCAAGCTGAGCTGAAGTACCTGCAGAGACTTGGAAAGAAAGGGGGGGGGGGGAGAGTATTCTGTCTATAGATACAAATGTATAGATTATATATTCTAGAGAGAGAATAGATATATTTCATTTATATTTTGTGTGACTTTTCTTTCTCCCTCCCTCTTTCTCTCTCTCTCTGTATGTCATTTGTAGAGCAATAGGTAGACAGATATAGACTGACATGATTAACAAACAGAACTAAAAACTATAAAATTAGCCAAACTATTTGGGAAACATAAACATAAAAATGAAGCAGCTGAAGAAGGCAGAAGCCAAAATCTTTTGTTCATTTTATATTTGTTAGTTCTGTTTGTTAATCATCCCCTTTTGTGTCTATATCTGTGTGTGTGAGAAAGAGAGAGAGAGAGAGAGAGAGAGAGAGAGAGAGTTTTACTGCTGCATCCTTCTGGAGTCCAGGACAAACCTGGGAGAAGTGCTATTGGTTTGCTTTTTAATAATACATGCATACCCAGAATTACAGGTATGTCTACCATTATATTGGTGTGGACTTTTAAGTATTAGCATTATGACCGCCAGTGTGGCGTAGTGGTCTGAGTATTGGACCATGACTCTGGGGACCAGGGTTTGATTCCTGCTTGGCGATGAAACCCATTGGGCAAGTCACACTCTCTCTGCCTCAGTGGAAGACAATGGAAAACTTCATCTGAACAAAATCTTGCCAAGAAAACTCCATGATAGGTTTGCTTTAGGGTCTCCAAGTCGAAAACAACTTGAAGGCACATAATACAGTAAGCAGCAATTAGTATTATGCTTTTCATTTTAAAAATAAAATCCCAATGTAATTTTGATTATTGGTGTAAATTGCTAAAAAAAATAAAACAGCAATTAAATGATTAAAAAAAACTTCATCAACACTTTGGAACAAGATAACAGTCATGTAACTAACATGTAACCCTGTGGACTTTTCACAGGCAATATACCCAATCATACTTATGATGCATGAAAAACACATCTGAGGGGCAGAGATCCTTAATAAATTTGATGTTTGTACATTCCTGTGTGGAATTGCCTGATGCACAGCACTGAGAATAATGTTCGGATCCAGTTCTGCACTTCTCCACATGTGGACCTTAGTAGTTTAAACCTGTTAAGAAGTGAATTTAAATGTGCATTTTGGAAGAAAATAGACATTTGAATATAGACTAGAATGCAGATTTGAAAATGATTGTGATATTTATTTATTTATTTATTTATTGAGTGCAGATTAGTGTGAAATGCAACAGAATCACAGGTTTTTAAACAACATACTGCTGAAAATAACAGCCAGGGTGCCAAAGCAACACAGCACTCACTCTCCGTGCCCATAGAGCAGTAGTAGTGGAGAGGGAGAAGGAGGAAGAACAGGTAACTTTCCAACCCCATACACCCACAATACTTCGGCACCAAAGGTCCCTCAAAGCCAGGCATTTCAGAAAAAGATAACTTGCAATCCATATCTTCTTCTCACATTGCCGTTGCCTTTTTGTTTTTGTTTTATCACCATAACCACTATCGCCTCTGCCTCCTCATTCCATGTAATTATTCTGGCAGAGGTCTGAAACCTTGGTCAACAAATTTATCTATTCTTATTCTAGACTAGATTGCAAACATCTTAGGTCTGATCTATAATAATTCTCTTCTTATACTTAAATTCACTCTTCTCCAGCCTGGTATCCTCTACGTATTTTGGACTATAGCTCCCATTACCTTGACCACTGCACATTCAGACTGTGAAGAGCTGTAGTCTCAAAACACTATGGAGCAGCATGTTTGGACATTTTACATTACATTTAATTTAACTTGAGTCAGTATGGCATAGTGGTTTGAGCATTATACTCTGGTTTGAGTGTTGGACTCTGGAGACCTGGGTTCAATTCCCATTCAGCCATGAAATCCACTGGGTGATCTTGGGCAAGTCACATGCTGTCACCCTCAGGGGAAGGCAAGGGCAAACTTCCTCTGAACAAGTTTTGCCAAGAAAATCCCATGATAGGTTTTCCTTAGGCTCACCACAAGTCAGAAATGACTTGAAGGCACACAACAACAACAACAACAATTACATTAGATTTCATTGAGATTAAATTAGTCTTAATCACCTCTGTATGCTTTTACAGATGAAAAATATGGGCTAATGCACTGGAGAATATACTTATTATAATATTATTCATTTTTGTATCAGCGCTAGAGGACTTGATCAATCTGATCTAGTTTAGGGTCTCAGCATGTATTAATTTGGCATGTGTGTCCATTATGTCAAGGTATTTAGAATGCCTTCAAGACAAAATGTTGATGACGTTGAGTCAGAAGGCTATATGAGAAATAGTCGCGGCAAAGGTTAAATGGTCTACAGGGCTAGAGCCAGGAGGAAAGTAAAATACAGTAATAAAAATTAAAGTAACACCTGCTCTACACAAGTTGAATGATGAAAAATTAAGTGCCATTTTTTTAATGTAGGTATCACCATTGAAGAATGAATGGGGTGGGCATGTTTGTTTTTTATAGTTTTCTGTGGGGTTTTGGGGCTATGTGGCCATATTCTGGAAGAATTTATTTCTGACATTTCACACTCAGATGCAGGCAAAACATCAGGAATAAATTCTTCCAGAACTTGGCTACATAGCCCAAAAAAACGCACAGAAAACTATGAATGCTGGCCATGAAAGCCTTCGACTTCACATGTTTGTGTTTGTTTGCTTGTTTGTTTCAAATTCTCCCCTTAAAATAGAGAGTCTTTGCCAGAAGAAAACTCAACAGGAACAAAAATTCTAGATCACACCACTTCTTACTGTAGTAGTTTTCTACTCAGTTTTTTAAAAGAAAAAGTATAAGAGCATTCATAAATTGTGTCACTTATCCTCATTCCTAAATGGTACAGACCATTTCCTTATTGCCTCATTTTTCATCTGTATCCACTCTTAAGGAAGTCCTGAGCAGGTAACAACAGGTCAACAGAACAATCTGATGGTTCATCAAAACAACTTCACCAATGTATAAGAAAGGAGATCAGGCAAGAGGCAGAAAGATAGGTGATATTTGCCCTTCCCCAAATTTCCTCCGAGATTATTGAAATTATGAAGTACCTGGTGACAGTATCACAGCTTAATCCAAAATGGTGAAGGGGAAAATCAGATTTAAATCCTTCCCCATCACTACCCAATTCTTGTCCTGATAGGCCTTGGCTGGCAACAGTCTGCAGGCTGGTTCAGCTCATGGTCCAGCAGTTGCTGGTCCTTAGGCTGTTAGTGATTATTAGTCAAGTAATATTTTCTTAATCTTTTGTATGCTCTGTTGGTTTTCGAGGGCAGGGTCCTTCCAAAGCATCTAATAGTGTGCAGTTTTCAGATATGTCAGTTGCATTAATGAATGAGGGCTGTGGTAGAAAAGGAAGCCTCAGACATTAATTTTGTTCTTCTATGGTTTATTAAACAGTTTATCCTCTGATGACTCAAGAAACATTCAGAACTTTACTTCCAAGATTATACGACGGAGCAATGATGGGTCAATTTCCAATGCTGACGAAAAGGCGTTGAATGACCAGTTAGTCGAGGAACATTTGAGATCTTCTTCAAAAGTGCCAGACTCACCATTTGTATGGGACTGATCACCTCTGGATCCTTGGAGATTTTTTTTTTTAAATCCAATGTATTCGTTTACTTCAACAAAATAACACCATCATATGCACCACCATATGACAAAAAAGATTATTATTATTTTTTTTTTAAAAAAAGGCATAATAACTTTTCAGTCACAGTCTAAATATATTTTTCTTTCCAACCTTGCCAGGGAATAATTCTGGCTCTTTAACTTCCAAAATGTAAAGTATTGAAGCCAATATGGTGCAGTATTCAAAGATATAGCATAGTCTGAAACAGTATGCAAAGAGATGCATCTGATGAAATAGTCTTAAGTCTACAAAAGCCTGTGCTACCAACTTCTTTCTCTCAGCCTCAAAGGTACGATAAGATCCCTTTGCAGCCTGGTGTAGTAGTTTGAGTGCTGCATTAGGACTCTAGGAGACCAGAGTTCTGTTCCTCATTCAGCCATGGAAACCCACTGGATGACCATGGGCGAGTTACACTCTCTCTGAACATCAGAAGCTTGTCAGAAGTCAGGGTCAACCTGAAGGCATGTAACAACAACAAAGTATCAAAAATCCTATAATAAATCTTTTTTGAATATTTGAATATTTATGCTGTGGTTCTAATGGACTCAGTAGCACAAAATAGCATGAGCAGTATGAAAGGGGTCTTTGCCTAAAACTAGATCTGTGTAATATGGACCCATGCAAAACAGGGTCTGCCTGAATATGACTTCATCTTCAATTCGATTGCTCTCAAGTTGGAATCTCTCTTGAATAAATGCATGTTTTCACAGCCTATGTAACAGAGTAGATGCTGTAGCATTCTTAAATCTTTACCTATTAGTAAGGTGTCTACCACCACAACCCAATATAAGTTACCTGTGTGGTTGGAAAAGTATTGAAAATGTTTTTATCCAGGACACCAATATGAAATTGGCACACAACATCATGGAACCTTTCCTTTCCTTTCTCCTTCAGTCCACCAGGCCTTCTACATGCCTACACATCTGATGATCTCCATCTTGAAATAGCAAGGGCTATTTAAAAAACACTTGAGTCCTGGACAAAGAAGGAATGTTGGACAAGTATGTGCATGGTGTAAATAAGCCATGGCAATATCCTATGGAATCCTGGGATTTGTAGTTCAGGGAGAAGCATTTGAATTCTCAACCAGAAATCTCTAGTATCTCACCAAACTAAAAACATGATGACCCCACAGGAGGGAGCCACAGCTGTTAAAGTGGAATCACAATGCTATAATTGTGTAGTGTGAAAGGAACCTGAAAGTAAGGCCTGGTGGGGAGATGGGATGGTCACACTCAATTGGTCACTTCTCATGAGAACAAGGGCATCTATGGAGAACAAGTAAATGTCATTCTCATTTTATTTTGTTTTCTCTCACCACACAACATACTGTAATACCATTCCTGCTATATCTGAATTTTTGAATTTTTGAAATGCTTATAGTGCTCCTTGGGCTAATTTTCTCCTGTGTTGTTATCTCTGAGTTAGTAATGTCTGTTCAGGAAATCATTTCATTGACTTGTGGCTTGATCAATGAATTTGCTGGCAAAAATAATCCACTGGGATGAAAAGATAAATATAAAACATACATAATGTAACCAGGAATGAAATATATATTTTGAAACTAATAGTTCTCCCCTTTCTGGTGCAGTTATCTTCCTCGCCCCTTTGTTTCTCATTTTCTTTTAAATGTCTTTAAAATAGTACATCCCAAATAATTTTCTCTGCATTACAGAAAATTTCTTTCCATGTTGTTAACCCCAAGTAAATCTTTTTCAGAAGGCTTCTCAGTATGTAACTATTATGTAATGTCATTACATTTGATATCAAAGGAAATGAAGCAAAATAAATTGCTATTTGAGGAAACGGAAAGGTTTAGTCTCAAGGCTATGCTCCAGTCATAATTAGGCACATATCATCAGCCTACACAGACTGCAACAGTAACAAATACACTATAACTATTAAATGGATAACATTGGCTCCTGCTTTGACTCAAGGCTCTGAGAAATCATTGCCTTGAAGAGTATGGATGCAGTTTCATCCATGTCATGATAGGCACATCACTATTTCCACATCCTCAAACTCTTGTTCATTCAATCTGTTTGAAGTCTTGTTGTTGTTGTTGTTGTTGTTGTTTTAAAAAAACTACTTTTCTTTTCCATTTTTTTCCCAATCTTAGTAGCCCGTTACTGCTAGGTTTCCCCACAGTTCTTCAAAATATTTCAAAACTGGTTTCCAATTATCCTTTACATTTCCTTTTCTTAGAAATTGTATTAGTGTGTCCATCTCAATTGTGTCATATAGTTTAATTGTCCAATCTCTTATACTTGGAATACTTTTTAATTTCCATTTTTGTAATAATGTCAATCTTGCCATTGTAATTAAATAAAGAAGAATTTTTCAAAATTCTTTGTCTAATTCTTTGTTCCACATATTCAGCAAATAAATCTCTGGGCGAATCTGTAATTTTATCTGCAACATATAGTTGATGATCTCATTTATCTTTCTCCAGTAACCCTTAACCAATTTACACATCCATAAAGAGTGATATAGCGTCCCCACATCTTTACCACATTTCCAGCATAGATTACTTTTAGATTTGTATATTTTTGATATCATCTCAGGGGTTAGATACCAATGGAAATAGACTTTGTAAAAGTTTTCTCTTAAGTTTTGCGATACCGTGTACTTTAATCTTTTATTCCATACCTGTTCCCATTTTTCTAATTCTATTGGGTCACAAAAAAAAATGCCCATTTAATCATGCTTTCTTTTATTACTTCTTCTTCTAAATCCTATTTTAATAATATTTTTTAAAAGCATCCAATCCATTTTTTTATTTTCACCCAACCATATCTTTCCAAATTTGTTTAGTTTCAAATCTATTCCTTGCATTTTAAGATCCTTTTTACAACAATCAGAAATTTGTCTATATCTAAACCAATCTAAGGCGAATCCTTTATTGTTTAACTCCAGTTGCGTTTTTAATTTGCATTCCCCATTTTCCTCTGTCTTTAGTAGTTTATCATAAGTTATCCAGCATGTTTCCTGTCTCGATTCCTTATGTTGGATTGCTTCTTGCGGGGACAACCATGCTGCAAATTTAGGCATAATCCTTAATCTATATTTGTTCCAGATCCACAATAATGAGCACCTTATGCAATGGTTATTAAAATTCTGATTCGCTTTTAATTTACCATATCCCAGATAGGCATGCCTACTTTTGCTTCTGCAGGGCAACTGCAACCCGATTGCATCCCAGGTCCCAGCCACGCTTATCTGGCTGCTTTTCCAAAACCATTTTGAAAAAACAGTCTGATAACCATGGCTGGGACCCAGGATGCATCTGGCTTGCAGTCACCCAGTGGCAGCAGCAGCAATTTAAAGTCAAATATTCTTAGGCTCACAGCTGAAAAGAAAAAAGTAAAGCAGTGAAAAAAATATAGCTGTGACATGTTTGGTACTGAAGACTAGCAAATACAAGCAGGTGCTTTGGGAAGTGGCCCAATCCACTTCCCAAAATCTGAATTTAGTGTAGATCTAGGGCCTTCCTGTGTGGCTCTGGGATTTCGTTCCTGGACAAGTTAGAATGGCATCCTCCCTACTTTCTTTTTACACATGATTAAGACCTTTCTGTTTCAACAGACCTTTGAGATCTGATTGTTCAGGCAAGATGGGCCTTGTACAATGTGCTGGATTCTCTATTTGTTATTTTGCTGTGCTGTTGTATGGTTCATGGTTTTAACTGCTTTTATTTTATTTATTTTTTATATAGTTCAATCACTTTTAAACATTTATTTTGCAAATTTTAACTTCTTTTTTTTTAATCTGTTGTAAGCTGCCTTGAGTCCCAAACTGGAAGAAAGAATGGGGCAGAAATAAATATCATCATCATCATCATCATCATCATCATGGTGTATAAGAACAGGGGCATGTTACAGGAAACATTTTAGGAGATACGCCTACAAAGGCAGTGATGAATGGACATGAAGGCAGGGACTGAACCAAAGCAAGACCAGTGGGAGGGATAGATGGAGGGGAGCTGGCAGAGTTGGGCTGGAGCAAAGAGCACAACAGCTATATAAAGGCACCAGTCTGATGGGTCTTTAGAAGACACCATACCAATAATCTCTTCTGTGTTGTTTAATTGCACATATACAGAACATGAAAAATATAAGATGGCTGTGTGTTTTTGGACTTTTTGTAGCAACTTTGCTCCCTGTTAGCTGGCAAATGGCTGTTGAATCTGGGTAAGGAGATTTTGGAAATGTACTATATACAAATGTTAAAGATGTTATTCCTGTCATATTTGTATAAGTATGATTAGTTGTGACAATGTTTGGAATAATCAGTAACCATAACCAGGGACAGCACTAGAGGAGTGTGGGCTGCATCTGGTGACACCCAACGAGAGATGACACCACTGCTCCCCAAACATCTGCCTTCTGGTAGAAACAGGCTGTGGTCTTTTTAATTTACATTTTTATTCTTTTTAAATTTCCTTTAAAAACAAATCACATCTTATCAAGTCTTTAACCCCATTAAACCATGTACATGTAAATACATTTAGGCTTTGCATATGATATTGTAATTAACAGGCATAATTTTGATTTTGCTAAGTGTTTATGTCACAATTATTGTAATTACATTCAGTGATATACAAGAATTATGATTTATGAGTAACATTACTGTATTTTCTGGCATATAAGACTACTTTTTTACCCAGGAAAATCTTCTCCAAAGTCAGGGGTCATCTTATACGCAGGGTGGAGGAGGAGGAGGAGGAAGGGGTGGTGCAGCACAAGGCGGGAGGAGGAAGAAGAGAGGAAGTCCAGGTCAGAGGAAGAGGAAGAGGGGGGAGGAAGGGGTGGCGTGGTGTGAGGCAGGAGGAGGAAGCAGCAGCGGATAAGAGGTGAAGGAGGCAGTAGCAGATAAGAGGTGAACCCCTATCCTGGGGTTTTCTTGGCAAGACTGGTTCAGAGGAGGTTTGCCATTGCCTTCCCCTGAGGCTGAGAGTGTGTGACATGTCCAAGGTCACCCAGTGGGTTTCATGGCAGAATGGGGAATCCAACCCAAGTATCCAAAGTGGTAGTCCAACACTCAAACCACTACACCATCCTGGCTCCTATTCCCATGTACTACCTATGAAACAATTGCAGACTTTTTGTTGTTCTTGTATGTCTTCAAGTCCTTTCTGATTTATGGCAACTCCAAGGCAACCTTATCATGGGGTTTTCTTGGCAAGGTTTTCAAATGGGGGTTGCCATTACCATCCTCTGAGGCTGAGAGTGTGTGACATGCCCAGAGTCACTTACTTGGGCACAAATTGTACATACCTCAGAATGCATCACCTAGTATATTGGCAGTCCTTCCCCACAACACTTTCTCATTTCCCCCCGTTGGAAGAGGGGTAGTCTTATATGGCAAGTATATCCCAAACTCTATATTTTAACTGTAAAAGTTGGGGGGTCATCTTATATGCCCAGTCGTCTTATACACCGGAAAATACGGGTAATACAAAAAACATTACTAAGGCTTCTGTATGAAGTGGTATGGGTGGAGGCCAATGTGTGGGGGGGTGACGCCATGAGTTATTGCACTGGGTGACGCCAACTCTAGTGACACCACTAGCAGTGTTTCAGTTTCAACTGCTGTGGAGCTTGACTACTTGTAAGTAAACTGGAATATTCACAGTCCCCATTTTTACACATTTTGAGACTGCTTTCACTGTCTGGCTCAGTGCTAGGGAATCCTGGGAATCGTAGTTTATTGCAGCGCCAGAGCTCTCTGACAGAGAAGGCTAAATGTCTCACAGAACTAATGTTCCCAGAATTCCCTAGCATTGAGCCAGGGTAGTTAAAGCAATGTCAAACTGGGTTATTTCTGCACTGTGTTTTGGACCTTAGAAGCAACTGTAAGAAGAAATGTTCAGCCACAAAGATTTTTGTGAATGAATGGATTCAAGATTGGGGTGGCTCTAGCTTCTTTCAGAATGTCATTTTGGTGGTCACCTTCAGCAACATTCACAATTGCCTCACCACTTTTATCTGCCCCATCTATGCACCTTTGAAGAAGGATGAGTCTGACAACAGTATTCTTGCATAAACCATACAGCAAAATTTAAATATTCTCTAAAGGCTCTAAGAAAAACTATTCTCTAAGGGGAAAAAATAAAGCTATTTCAAATGTAGTAGAGCTTCAGCTGTGACATCTTTGTTGTTGAGGGCTGGGAAACACTTGTAGGTTTGGGGCCTACTTGTCTATGTACAAACCCTCCAGGTATATAGGAAAGCAAGATATGGCAGGAAACATTTTTCAAAGTATACCTGTAAAGAGTGTTATATTGACATGCAGACAGGAGCTGAAGTGCATCAGGACAAATGGATGGGACTGATGCAGATTTGTTGGCAGAGCTTGAGTGGAGCAAGGAACACAAAAACTATTCTAAGGCACCAGTCAGACATTGTCTCTGTTACTGTTCCTTTTCTTGACTGGTAGATCTTTTGTGTTCAATGGTCAAATGACCTCTTCTTTGAGGGTTGTGCATGGACACAGAGGGCATGAGAAACATCAGACAGATGTGTCTCTTTGGAGTCCTCATGGCTGCTTTGCTCCCTACTACCTGGCAAATGGCTGATGAATCCAGATAAGGGGCATTTGGAAAAATCATATATACGTATGTTAGACATACTAATTCTTGCTCGATACTGAAAGTACCAAACATCCATTCAGAAATGTATGTTCTATATCCCAAAATGATTCCAAAGGAATTGTTTTATTGAACATACACAGACTGTGAAAAATCTGGATCATTCCAAGTGGAGTAGACCCTTCAAGCAAGTGCTGAATCACACATAGATAAATCTAATGGATTCAGAAGATCTGTTGTAGCCCAAACTGAAATAGGATTTAGGAAAATATCTTCAGAAACCTACAGATTTGATCTTATCTCACAGAACACAGAGAAAGACTGAACAATTGTCAGCCTCCAAAGGTCTAATGGTTTGCCCAAAAATGCATTGGCCCACAATTCACTTCCAGTTTGAATACGGCTTGGGACCTAAAAGAAGCACCTCTCCATATATATATATATATATATATATATATATCACATACACATACATCTCTGACTGAGAATTAAGGTTGGGCCTTCCTCTGTGGCCTACCAGAATGGGCAAGATGAAATGGATGGACATAGGAAAGGGCCTTCTCATTTGTGACATCCCAATTGTGAAATTTCCACCCCTTGAAGGTTTAGTTGGTACCAACATTGGTTTCTTTCCAGTGCCAACCCAAAACACAGCTTTTTATTAAAGCCTTCAGGGGCCAATGTACTTCAAAGTGTACCATGTATATGGTTTTGAACTGTTGCAGCTTTTAAAGTTGTTTTAACTGTTAGTTTGTTTTAAAAGATTCTATCGTGTTTAAATTATCTAGAGTTTTAATCTGGAAGTGGTTTAAAATGTTTATATTTTATACTGCCTTGGTAACCCATAATAAAGGTCAGGAAATAAAGATTTTAATAATGAAAAACATGAAAAGTGGCCAGGTATCCACTTCTGATTTTGGAAAGATGGGTCATTTTTAAATGGAGTCCTGCAATATAATTAAACAATGAATTGCCACTTCCTGAAAGTTTGCAGGAGTCTAGTCATGCCTTTTGTGTGCCAGAAAAAGGCAAGTCCAAGGAGTCCGGATGGGTCAAGGATTACAAAAACAGGCTTTGGGGCTGCATGTACCACAGGGCCACACTTAGCCTACTCATGACACAGAACAATATGGTCAGCCCAGGAAGGGAAGAGAGGTTGGATGACCTTCACTGAAATTATTCCACAGTATGTCAGTGGTTTAAGTTTATCAAGGGATTAGAGGATGATGAACTTCACTTTATGAAGGCCTTGATTTTGATCTTATCTGACTTCCCATTCAGGTTGTCTTTTGAAGACACAGAAAATATCAAAAGTTTTGTTGCCAGGATGAAGCGACAAGATGATGGAAAAACATTTACAACGGAGGATAACAAAGTACTAGCTCAGATGATAACATTGGATGCTTTAAAAAAGGCTTTGGCAGAGATGTGAGCTAATGATCTACTGTTTTCTACTAAAGATATGATATGAATGTTTCTTCTTAACATGAGGAAAGAGGTGGTCAGAAAGAAAGCTGAAGTTGTGTTACCAAAAAATGATCTTCAAGATTTTAAACATTTAGCTCCTACTGTGTCTCTGGTTTGTCTGGATGCCTTGGACAGAAATACCAGTCAATCATTCTATTTAAGAAAAGGGGTTGAATGTCTTTACCGTTAGCTCATGCAAAAGTAGAGGTTCAAATATGGAAACTGGTTTCCAATGGAAAGATGAGAGGCAACTACCAGAGAAGGAAATCAACAGACTGTTACCTTCCATCCCAACAATTTATTTAATCCAATACTTCTAGTTAAGGTGGCTCAAATGGAATGATGGGCAGTTTTGAAGGCTAGGTCAGGCTGGCCATGAGACTAGGGCTCTGCAGAATTATAATGCTTTGAAGGATATTATACAGATTCGATAACATCCCAGAGAGAAACCAGAATGTCAAAGGCTGTGGGCTTTGGGCAATGTATTGCATTTTCCATGGAACATTTAACCATGGAACTCAGAATGTTTGGGAAATATATTCCATCCCTGAAGAGTCACATCCTATACAGGCCAGCCAAAAGGGCCAGCCTGGGGGTGGAGTCAGGGTGTGGCAACCACACACCGGCTGCCCTGACTCTGCCCCAATGCCGCCGTCACACCGCGTGCCCCACTGCATGGCAGGTGACATCAGGGCACTCCCTTGGCACAGAGTACAGACATGCTGCACCAAAGGAGAGCAGAAAAGCCACCACCGCAGCAGCAAGGGCAGCTTTTTGCCACTCCAAAAAGGAGGAGCATTTGCCAGCTCTTTTTGGAGTGGCAAAGTGCCAGATTGGGCCATGGCATGTGATTGCTATGACCCCGATCCGGTGCTCCCAGGGGTGGCACAGAGCCATTCCTTAAGGGCCATCTATAGAGCAATGCATGGACTGCACAACAAATGGGAGGGATGTGAAAATTGTACTTTCAACAGTTGTCTTCTAAAAATATATAATTAAAACTCCCAACAGAAGAAAAATGTGTTGTTGAAGCAACATGGGTCCTTTAGACAAGATGTTTTCAACTAGTTTCCCCCATCTTTGACTCTTTCTTTTTACAGAAATGCAGCAAACACTTCCTAGATCTTCCCGGTGAACCAATATCCACATTATATTTAATGATTACCTTGAAGAAAAGATTCCAGCAATACTTGGCACATCTTTTCCCTCACAACTAAAAACCTATAAAAGATTAATTGAGAAATAAATGGATCTCACAGAACCACCAATAGTTGCTTTGTTTTATTTTCCATTTTCTTCTGTGAACCAATACTTTGATGTGAAGACAAATAGCCACATGATCAAGGAGCAAAATACAATATCTGAGGTGTTGTCTGAATTTTAATGAGATACAGGGTCCCAAGGATTAAAGAGGAAGTTGGAAGACCATCACAAGGAAGTCAAAGACAGCTTGAGAAAAACATCTAAAGGCACATCCAGAATGATTAAAAAGACCAGAAAGTCCCAGGTTTAGTTCCTCTTCTTCAATTTTATTTGAGCCATACAGGTTTTATCCCAGAATATTTTCTGTCAGCTCCCTGTACTGTTTATTTATTGTCCTTACACCTCGCCTTTCTCCCAAAATGGGATTTTTATCCCAACTCCATAGGTCAGTTGATTCTAACCCAATACAAAATCAGAAAGAACAGGAACAAGATTTGAGTCTGTTTAATCACTTTGGATGCACACTAAGGAGATTATCACACCCAAAAATCCCGTCGGGATAGTGCCCGGACAAGTGCAACCCATATGCAGCCCAGACCCCGGCTACACTTATCCAGTGGCTTTTCAAAAATGGGAGTTTACCATTTTTGAAAAGCCACTGGATAAGCATGGCTGGGGTCCAAGCTGCATAGAGGTTGCACTCACCCAGCCATGGCTGTGTGCGATAACATCCATGTTTGACTTTTCAATCCCACACCTATCCTGGTGGGATTTCCGGGTGCAATAATCTCCTAAATCTTCTTACTGCATTGTTCTCCTTTGTCGAAGTAGGTGGAAGAGGAGGAAGGGATGTGGTAGGAAGCTGCACCACTTCTGTTTATTCCCTCATTGCCTCTGCTGCTTTTTTCTCCATGTTTGAGGATCAAGATCTACAGTGGGGAACCTTCTGTACCCACTAGATGTATATTTTGACAGGGTTGGTCACAGGAGTACAAAAGAGAGAGGAAGAGGAATAACCTCTCCTTGGACTCCCTTCACATGACTCCAGTCACCTGAGAAAAGCAATGGCTGTACAGCGCAAGGGAGTTAGTCTCTGAACCACCATGGTGCAGTGGTTTGAGTGTTGGAACAGGGCTCAAGGAGATGAGGGTTCAAATCCCTCCTCAGATATCACTGTTGTTGTCATGATCATTTTATTTTTTAAAAAAATCCCACCCTATATCACAGGCTATAATGACACTATATATAGTTGGCCTTCCACATTTGCTGGGGTTAGGGGTGAAGAACATGATTCGACTGCAGAAAATACTGCTTTCTCTGCAAAAAAAAAAAAAAAATGCTGCCACTGGGGAATTATTATGACAAAATATGTATGTGAAGTTTTTGTGCAGAAAACAGCTTTTTCTGCACAGGAAACAACATTTTCCATTTCTGCAAAGATATGATATTTTCTAAAGAGAAAGTGCTGGATTTTGTGCAAAAAAAATGATCTATACATTTCATAGCATCCTGAACTGCCTAGATCAGGGGTAGGCAACCATTCCCCTTTAAGGGCTGAGGGACTTCATCTCCCAGAATCCCAGGAGCTATTGGCCAAAATGGGACTATTGGCCAACATGGCTGAGGCTTCTGGGAGCTGAAGTCCCTCGGCCCTTAAAGGGGAAAGGTTGCCTACCCCTGGCCTAGATTCTTCTCAGTGCCTATTTCTCCTCATCAGGCTTTCCACACACAAAAAAAACACTAAGGGGGGGAGGGGGACACCATTTTGCAAAAGTATATATTTGAATATTCTTTCCACCTCTGCTAACCTCTGCCACCTCTGCTAACAATATTAAAGTCATGAGGTCTGTGTGGCAGATTCTTTAAAATACAATATGAGAAGATGTGGCTTTAGTGCAGGGGTAGGCAACCTTTCCCCTTTAAGGGCCGAGGGACTTCAGCTCCCAGAATCCCAGGAGCTATTGGCCAACATGGGACTATTGGCCAACATGGCTGAGGCTTCTGGGAGCTGAAGTCCCTCGGCCCTTAAAGGGGAAAGGTTGCCTACCCCTGCTTTAGTGTATCTTCAAGCTATATTGTTTGTGCTGTTTGCCTTCAATTTGTTTCTAATGTACAGGAAACCTATCATGGGGTTTTCTTGGCAAGTTCTTCAGAGGGGGTTTGCCATTCCCCTCCTCTGGGGCTGAGTTTGACTTGTCCAAGGTCACCCAGTGGGTTTTCATGGCCAAGTGGGTATTTGAAATCTTTTCTCCAGAGTCATAGTCCAACACTCAAACCACTGCACTGCACTGGCTCACATCTTCAAGCAATATCCACATATATATTGCAAAATGTGTCCTGCTTCTATATATATATATATATATATATATATATATATATATATATATATATAGCACAACCCTGGCAGTCATAATAAAGGAGAATGTGTATCTTTCTGTATGTGTCTCTTTCATAGTTTCAAGAAGACCATGAAACTGAAATGCTTGACATTTGACATGGATACTAACATATTGGGATTGGAATGCCAGGAAGATTTTTAACCTGTCCCTCCCTCTTCCAACTTAAGAAACAGATGCCAGTCTGGGTAGAGGAGGTCTGTTCAGGATCCAGACTGGCATGCAAGGGGTAGTGTTTCCATCCCCCTGCCAAAGAGCAGGGCTGTGACAAGGACTTACAACAGGTCCTACTTTTGATTGTCTCAGCCTCACCCGCTGGTGGGAAGGAAGCAATGGCATCACTAGGGGGTGCAGGGAGTGTGGTCCGCACAGTGGTGTCACTAAGCTTGGTATCACCAACTCATGCTGTCACCCACATTGAACAGACCATACAGAATCCTTAGTATGTTACTCATACATCATAATTCAAGTGTATCACTGAATGTAATGGCAATAGTAGTGACATAAACAACTACCAAAATTAAAATTATATACACAGCCTAAATAAATCCACCCCTACCTTCCAGATAGATACAAGAGGTGGAGAGAGCCCTCCTCCCTCAATGTCCCTCAATGAGAGAGAAACTAGGTGTTTCTCTGCCACTTCACACACACACACACACACCTTTCAGCCAAACTCAGGGGATAGAGGGATGCTCTCCTGCTCACTGCCAGTGACTGTGAGGGAAGAGGGCATCTTCATCCCCCAAGTAGCATCCCATGCATCTCCCATCCCTTCACTCAGGCTCAGTAGACAGAGAGATGCTTTCCTTGCTCGCAGTCACCGGCAGCGAGCGGGAGAGTTGTTCTCCCCCTACTGAGCACTTTTTGAAAGCAATAATGTCATCCCACTCAATATGTCTGCACCTCCCGAACCCCTATAATGACACCACTGGGTTCACACTGGGTGACACCTCAAAAAAGGGATGACACCCAGTTGGACCCTCCTCCCACTGT
Source organism: Phrynosoma blainvillii (assembly GCA_026167975.1). Taxonomy (NCBI): domain Eukaryota; kingdom Metazoa; phylum Chordata; class Lepidosauria; order Squamata; family Phrynosomatidae; genus Phrynosoma; species Phrynosoma blainvillii. The sequence goes on along the minus strand of JANUYF010000002.1, from coordinate 201,857,107 downwards.
GTTGAAGGAGAAGGGCAAGCACCCCACTCCCAGTTTCACCATAGTGGTGGCTCCCTCCTCAGGATGAAGGTGCCACTACAGTGAAAGAGAAAGGAGTACACCTTTTTGGCTGCCACTACTTCCCAGCACCCAACACTGTCCCAGGTGATACTAGGTGTGGGGATGAATGGACCTCCTTTGCCCAATATGGCAGCCAGCTCTTAAAGTGGGCTGGACTATGCCGGATTAGTGCATATAGAGCAATTATGGATCCGTAACTCTAGGTTACAAATCTACAATACTGAATACCAGCTTCTGTTATCTATTTCCAAAACAGTTGTTGTTGTTTTAAACACCTAAGGCAACTACTTTCTGAAACCCTGCCTACTATTGGATATGACATCGGAAGAAGTGATAGGGGAAGCAAATGTGCATATTTACGTTTGTTAGGGCTTGGGCCGAAGAAACAGTGGCATCTTCTAGGTGCTCAAAAGTAAGTCCAGACAAAGCCAATCTCATTCCCTGTCCTGTTGAACTGTATTGATACAGCCAGGCACTGAATCTCTAAGTTGCAACATCTAGTGGCAAATGGTTGTTGACCACTCTTCAGTTTTGACAATTTCCTTGTTCCAGAGATTCACTAGGGACACTAAGGTAACCCTGGGACTGTGCATATTCCAGTATACTTCCTGGCCTCTCCTGTGACTACGACAGCTGGAGGGGTATGGCAATGGGATATGTTTAAGATATTTATTTTTTAAAAATTGCAAAATATGATGGGCACTGGGGGGGGGTCAAGAATTGTCTTGGGGTTGCATGCGATCCCCCCCCCAAAAAAACTTTTGGATGGGGATTAGAAAGAGGCAAGACTTTATCTAATATGTTACTGTGCATAATATGGAACTCATGCTAAGGGAGCAAGTCCTTCTAACACAATGGGTCCAATCTCTCATTAGCCAGCTTCTTTTGTGGATGGGGAAAGAGTTGAGGGATCTGGAAGGACTGCTCAGACAAATATACAACCTGTGGCATATCTCCATATAAAAAAAACAAAAGCATTAGAAGAGGGTTGCAGGCAGGGTGACCATCAAAATCTGGCATTCTTGGGCAACTTCTGGGGTCCAGCATTCCACCAGGGCCCACTCAAGATCACAGCTGAGTTATTTGTACTGCAATTCCAAGAATCCTATATCCAGTGCAGATATGCTAGCTAGGGGATTCAGGGAGTTGTAATCTAAAAGGTAATTTATCCAAGATTTGCTCACATGAATGGGTGCAGAGGTGGGGGGATTGGATCATATCTTATGCCCATTAACTTTTATACCAAAAGGGGGGGAGCAAGGAAGCTGGTTATCAACCAATCATAAAGCCACATTTAGGAGTATAATGTGCTCCAGCAATTTCTACAGATTAGACACCCCACCCCCCACCAGCTGGTACACATCCTGCTAATGGAGCCATGTACCTATCAAATAGTTACAGTTAGTGTCCTTCCTCCAATTCCTGAGTGTACATTTCAGGGACTGGAGGAAAACAATAATAAAATCAGTGCAGTGACAAAATCTGGTATAAAATCCAGTCCCTCATCCAGCAGAAGAGAATGTGGAAAGGAACATTTGGCTGCTTATCAGACCATTCAACTACGAAGTAGGAAGATGTCTCAAGTGGTCCTGGTTGCAGGCCTGGACCAAATTACAAGTGGTAGGATGATGCTCTTGAGTTCCAGAGCATCATCCTTCCACGTGTCTTAAATGGCATCAGCTTGTCATTATAGTGTCTTCTATAAAAGTAACTGAGCTGAGCAGGATGAAGCTTTTGAGGTTAGGGCATAATTTTGGGAAGAATTCAGTGGAGTGACAACCTCTGTATGTCTACAGTGGTCATATTAGCTTTCAGAAAAGCAGAGTCATGTGATGTGAAACAAGTGTCACTGAAAAACTGCAGTCCAGCTCCGAAGATCCTGAATGGTGAAGAGTCCCATCAGTACAGGATTCTTCTCATCACAGTTTCTCAACATTTAAAAAAAAATTAAATATTATTTCCATCTCTACATAATAGCTGTTGCAAATTTGGTGCCATCTGACTTTGGAACCACAGAATTGCCTGTGTTTTCAAACTCCACTCTGTCCTTCCTGGGCTGTGGCTATGTGGGCTATCCTACTGAGCTCCTGGTCTTCAAAATGTCCCATCATCCCACTATCTACACCATAACTCAATGGATTTTTTTCATTCTCATAGCCTTATGACCAGAAGACCAGTAAGATACAGTAGGAGCTTTCTAGTGGGGGTTTAGGGGTGCAGACCATATGGGAGACACCTCAGAGGGGCACGTCTGCCTTCTAGCGTAGAGTGTACCACCACACCTGTCCGTGGGTAGACAGGACTCCTGGAAACTGATGGTCCTAGGAATGACCAATCTACCCATCTGGAGGCAACAGCCAGGACGCTGTTGGCACACCACAGCAAACTGCTGGATACCTCTCCCATTGCCAAATAGTGCCTGGACCCCTTCAGGACTTGCAAACAAGGTGATTAGACCAGGACAATCCAGGACATGGACAGTTCCTTTGGGCTCACCAGTCCTGAGCCCTCAGCAGCAAGTAGACCAGTATCTTTCCCTTCCACAGCAGCCTGATCTACTCCTGCAGGACCAGTGCCCTGGCTGGGGAGTGACTGGCAACCTGGGGGTGACAGCATGAGTTATTGCACTGGGTGACACAAACCCTAGTGACACTATTGAGAGACAGAACAACACCCAATTCTCCTGCTGATTGCCTGTTACCCCCCAGCCAGGGCAATGGTCCTGCAGAGGTAGATCAGGCTGTTGTGGAACAGAAGGGTTCAGATGCCCTCTTTTTATTATCAAATGAGATGCCAAATTAGCACAACCTCTTTTACTAAACCAGGGTAAGAATATTTAACCTACTGTAGTGGACACCACAGGTTTAATTGGTTGTAAAGGGAGCCTTGCTAAAGTGAAACACATAACTGGTGCATAAGGGAGATGTTTAGCATCTTTGATTTGTTGAGTCTTGTTTTCATTTTGGTATTATGCAGACAGATGTAGAAAATTAAATGTAGCAAAGAATGCCGTTGACATATCTTCATTTGCAATAATACTCGTTGCAGACAATCTGGAAAAATGGTGCTTCTTGTGGATGGAAAGGTCCTTCTTGTGTGTGGCTTGTAAGGAGCAGCTGGAAACATATGGGAGAGATTTATTTTTTTCTCGAAGAGAGAGATATGTCACCATGAGGACACAGAAAGAATTGGTCCAGGGTAAGTGGGAAGGGTTTACACAGGTAACTCAGCAGACCAGTGAGCAATATAAAAGAGCAAGCAGAAACACATTCCACAGCTAGTTTTCTATAGGTATAGATAAGCTGCATGTTCCAACATTTTTGGATTTGCTTTGAGAGGCCTGTGTGTGAGACAGAAAGCAGGCAATAGACACAATGAAAAACATACACTGGCTTTGTATTTTTGGACTGGTTACCATTTCAGCTTTATTTCCTGTTGAATGTCATAGGTAAGAGCCAGTTATGACTGATATGTGGAACAGAATTTGAAACTAAAGGAAATGTAGGGATTAGACATTATAGAGAGTTTGAAATTTATTAGTCAAATTATGTTGATCTGTTCCTTATCCAGCATGGATATATTTTTGCAGTCACGTTGTATAAATTGTGTAATTGTCAGATTAGTCTGAAATAGCATTGGGTTACATGTCCAGAGACTGTGTGCCACTAAAGCTGCATTGGCACTGCAAAAATAATTCAGTTTGTGACCACTTTAACTGCCATCCTCTAAGTACTATGGAATTCTGAGAACTGTCATTTTGTGAGACATTTAGCCTTCTCTGTCAGAGAGCTCTGGTGCCACAACAAACTACAGTTCTCAGAATTTCATTGCATTGGTCTATGACAATTTAAGTTGGTGGATCTTAAGTGCAAAGGAGTCACTAAGGTTCCATCATTCTGGCTGGCTCCCTTTATTTATACTCTACTTTTCCCCAAAATTGGTACTCAAGGCAGTTTACTGAGTACAACAACCACGAGAACATTAAAAATATACAAAAAGTCAACACTAAAATAGAATTAAATTTTGGATTATCTCTCTAATCAACTTGTTATCAATTCACTATATTTATCTAGCTATTTCCTCTAACTTGCTAGATGCCTGAATTAATTCTGATATTAGAAATATGCTTTGGATCAGGGGTAGGCAACCTTTCCCCTTTAAGGGCTGAGGGACTTCAACTCCCAGAAGCCTCAGCCATGTTGGCCAATAGTCCCATGTTGGCCAATAGCTCCTGGGATTCTGGGAGCTGAAGTCCCTCGGCCCTTAAAGGGGAAAGGTTGCCTACCCCTACTTTAGATTGTTAGAATTATGGTAACTTCCTTCTATCACATTCAGTGAAACAACAAGGCTTCAGGAGAAAAAGTGTTAGAGCAGAAGGAAATTTATCACATAATCTTGTTGTTAGACAAGCTAATCTGTGTGACTTTTTCAGGATGACAGCAAGGAGTGGGAGGGGAGAGAGAATTTTCTGGAGCCCAAATCAGAGCAGAAGAGCTGAACCAGAACCATTTTGTATCAGGCCTTTGAAGCTTAAGGGGTAGGTATTTTCTTGACCCCGAAGAGGCCCCTTCCTATAGGAGGAAAGTGTTGGGGATTCTTTCTGGGTTGTATGGGTACATTATGACTCTCCCTACTAACTTTTCATTCATTGGTTATATTTTGGAGTCATTTCTAACAGACAATCTTCTATGATATTATTTGAGGTGAGTTACAATGAATCCCTTTGTAATCTTGCTCACATAGGGCCTTTACAGACTGGCAGAAATAATGCAGCTTGAGGCCACTTTAACTGTTCTGGCTCAGTGCTAGGGAATCATGGGAATTGTATTTTTTTTCTGGGACATTGAGCCTTCTCTGGTGCAACAATAAACTACAGTTCCTATGATTCCCTAGCACTGAGTCAGGGCAGTTAAAGTGGCCTCAAGCTGCATTATTTCTGCCAGTCTGTAAAAGCCCATAGATGCTCTGGGATAATTATATGAGAAGTTTTCCTACAGATTCCACCTCAACATTAGGAAGAATCTCCTGACATTAAGTGCTGTTCAACAGTGCAACACACTCCCTCAAAGGATGGTGGAGTATCCTTCTTTGGAGATTTTTAAACAGGCTGGATGGCCATCTGTCAGGGGTGCTTTGATTTTGTCTTCCTGCACAGCAAGGGGTTGGACTGGATGGCCCTTGGGGTCTCTTCCAACTGTATGGTTCTATGATTCTGGTTCTCCCCACAGACATTCTTCTTGTTCTGCTTTTTAATCTCCTCCTCTTCCTCCTCCACCTCCTCCTCCTCCTTTTGATTAAACCATTAATGTAAAGTGGGTGCTGGGAAAAGGTGGTTTGTTAAGTACCTGATCTGAATTGAAGATGATACAGATTTAATCCGGGCCCCTGCCTCCTACATGCATAATATATGCTCTACCACTAACCAGTGGGAGAAAGGAGACAAGAAAAGATGTAGTGTTTCAATCGTGCCGATAAATGTTACATGGCCTGGTTCAGGTTCAGCATCTTGGAAACTTCCTTTAAAGTTCAAAGAAAGCCCCAGAAGTGATTCACTGCCCCCAATATGGAAGCCATCCATCACTATCAGTGTGTATGTGTTTGTGTAAACACAACATTCATCCAACCCCATTTCACTTAGCAAGCAATAATTGTGCAAACTGAGAGGAGATATTAGACATCCCATAATATGAAATGGTAAGTACTAAATGCAAGACAAAAAGGAGATGCCTCCTTCAACTGCATCATATCCTCAAGGGATGTTTTCATAGGCTGTGTAAGACAAGAGAGAAAATACACACTGTAATTTTAAAATATTTCAAAAATGTCATAGGGGCCTCCCTAGTGAGTAAGGGTAGGTACTAAGGAAACATTGTAACAGCTCTGTTTTTTGTTTTTGTTTTTCTTCTCTTGATCATTTGTTTACGGTATATAGCACCATCTGAATTGTATTTGGAAGAAGCTGCATATTTGACTGTCTTAAACAATAGATCCCAGCCATCACTTAATCATTTCCAATATATATATTGAGTGCAATAAATAATTGTCACATTTCATGCAAAGAGAAATACTATGAGCCTGTACAGACTGCAAGAAATAATCCATTTTGAGATTACTTTAACTGTCCTGGCTCAATGCTAGGGAATCGTGGGAATTGTAGTTTTTTCTGAGACATTGAGCCTTCTCTGTCAGAGAGCTCTGGTGCCACAATAAACTACAGTTCCCATGATTCCCTAGCACTGAGCCAGGACAGTTAAAGTGGTCTCAAGCTGGATTATTTCTGGCAGTCTGTACAGGCCCTTTGTTCATTCAGTGAAGATAAGCAGCACAATCATATCCGCCATGCATATACGAGGAATGTGACATAGTAATATGGCCACAAAGTCAATCAAAGGAGTATCCTTCACACACAGTTTCATAACATGAGATCTCACTCTAATCAGATAAACCATTCCTCCACCCCAAACATCAGAGAGCTAGGAAAGAAACACAATTCACAGGGGACTCGGAAAGGGTACTATCAGACAAAGAGAAAATCTGTACAAAGAGACTGTAGACAGAGTGAAGGAGAAGATGGCCAGCTTGGAAGGTGGCCCTCTAACCAGCTAGTAGGAATGCAGTAGCAACCATTTAACCGGCATTGAGTATCCAGATGCTAGTGTCATGTAATTTTTAGCCACCTGTGGGGTTTCCATGTAATTTAATTGATTATGGAGATTATCACATCACCAATTCCTGCCAGGATAGATATGGGCTCTAACCATAACAGATAGATCTTATTGGACAGCCCCGTGGTTGGGCAGTAGGCAGCCTGTGTCAAATCCAGGCTTCTCCCACAGCTTTTCAACACCGTTCTTGAAAAGCTGTAGGAGAAGCCTGGATTTGACACACGCTGCCTACTGCCCAGCCACGGGGCTGTCCAATAAGATCTATCTGTTACGGTTACAACCTGTGTCTATCCTGGCAGGAATTGGCGGTGCGATAATTTCCTCTGTCTTACACAAAATTCTCAGGACTATTAAAAGAAACAAACATCAAATGAAACCAATAAACAAATTGTTTGCCACTACAATGAATATGGCAGAATCTACCACTGGCAGAGTCAACCCTAATAGCAACTAATCGGTTCTAAAATGCATCTCAGGAAGTAGACTTAAGTCCACAAAAATTTATGCTACCAACTTCTTTCTTTAGTTAGTCTCAAAGGTGCTGGCCTAAAGTAAGAAGACGAGCCCTCCCTCTTTGCCATCTGACATCATGCGGCCTCAGAGGAAGAGAAGGGCTGGCCAACTCCATCAGGCCTGGCCTAAAGTAAGAAGGAGAGCCCTCCCTCCAGTCCATCTGCCATTGCCCAGGCCTTGGAGGGAAAGAAAAACCACATGCATTTGCATGCTTTCAAACTTACTCCTCTTCCCCAATGCCATTCCCTTCTCCTTCTGTGTCATGTCTTTTTTATACTGTAAGCCTGAGGGCAGGGAAATGTCTAATTAACTATCTGTAAACTGCTCTGAGAGCCTTTCTGGCTGAAGAGTGGGGTATAAATACAGTAAATAAGTAAATAAATAAATATACAAGATCTCTCTACATACTGATTCTACATACTAACATGGCTATATCTGGAATTCTAATCAGTTCTAAATGTCTGAATAAACAAAGGAATCTCAGCGTGGCATCAAGATGGCAATAAAGTGGGTATCAAGAACAATTTTGGGTTGCATGGGCATTCCAAAGTCAAAGCCTCACCATGATACGAGGGCAGGGGATGAAAATGCACACATGGCTTAGCCCGAAAATGAGAAACAACTGGTACATCACACCAAGATTTTCTGATTAGGAATATAAATCTGTAGCATAAATAAAATCTATCTTTCTTCTGTTGGGATGTGTTTGGAAAGGCCCTATAAAATTACAAACCCTCTCTTTTTAACAGAAACCGCTGCATATTTGAAAATACACCAGAGAAACACACTTAAATAAATATGGGTGGCTTTTATTATTATTGGATTTTTAGTGAACAACATACAGGTCAACGACAGGCACAATTCCGATTGTCAGAGTATGATCATCACTGATAGACATTTACACACATGAGCTATGAGGCAGAAGGTACCTCTGTTACTTTAAGACAGAAGAAAACTATACATGTCCACACCACTCATTTCTGAGCTAAAACTCATTTTCACACAGCAAGTAGATAGAACCCATCTTCCTATTTTTATATTTATTTACAACATGGAGTGTTATTCATTTGAAATTACATCTCTTACAACAAAATAAATATTTTTTTTCTTTATATCTAAAAAGAAAATAGTTTCTCTATTTCTACATGTTGTGGTTACAGAAGGAAGAAAATACACTAGAAAAAATGTGCCAGCACCTTTTCTTGCTTTAATTCTCCTCCTTCCTCAATTGGGACTATGGAGTGCCACATGGACAGTGATTTTCAAAGACAACGAATGCGTCTTAAGAACATACACAGGTTCTATTCTCTAAAGCAGGAAAGAGACCATGTGCAGCCCTCCAGTTGTTGCTGAAATGCAGCTGTCACCCTTCATCCACTGCCTATGCTGACTTGTTGGTCTGCTAAGAGTTTCACCCTAACATCTGTAGGGCCACAAGTTGCCTGCCCCTCATCTATTTATTTATTTTATTTTATTTTTAGATAGCAGGCCCTGCCTTTTCCCTGCCTTAGTCATCTTCAAAGCTCTTAGGGAGGCCTAGCTTGATTCCCAACCCACTGTCTTTGAAAAGTGGCACTAGTCATTTGGATATACACCGTTTTTAACAAGCAAAAGTAAATTAAGCAAAAATTTTCTTGAGAAAAAATAAATATTGATTCTTCCGTACGAGTTTATGGCTGGCTTCCTGTATGACATAATGTAGCATAGTAGTTCCACATGCACGCAACTGCACTACAGATGGCCATTCAACAACAATACCCCTACGGTATTGATCCTCTGTGGCCTTCCATCACCATTCTGGGGCAGGGCAGGGGCAGTTCAGAGAAGCATCTGGCTATGTGCCCGTAAAGGTAAAGGTAAAGGTAAAGGTAAAGGTAAAGGTAAAGGTAAAGGTAGTCTCTTGACATGAATGTCTAGGTGTAACTGACTGTAGGGGGCGGTGCTCATCTCCATTATGAAGCCAAAGAGTCAGCATTGTCTGAAGATGACTCCGGTGGTCATGTGGCCAACATGACTGCACCGAACACTGTTACCTTCCCACCAAAGTGGTACCGATTTATCTATTTGCATTTGCATGCTTTCAAACTGCTAGGTTGGCAGAAACTGGGATTAGTGACAGGAGCTCGGCCCATCATGTGGCACTTAGGCCTTGAACTGCCAACTTTCCAATTGTCAGAATTGCCATCTTAATCATTAAGCTACCACATCCTCATATGGGCTATGTGTCCATAGTCAGATGCAAAATGATTGCATTATCTGCTGAGATTCACAGAGGTCTTCCAGAGGTCTCAGCAGATAATAATATAATAAATAATAATAAAATTTATTTATATCCTGCTTCTTGACAGCAATCTAAGCGGCTCACAATAAAATCCATACAGCATATCCCCGGACCAACCCCCCCCCCTTAAAACAGTATTAAATAACAGATAGTTAAAACGTAAACAATATAAACATATTAGAATAAACCATATCAAGAACAGATTGCAGAGCCCTAAACAATCTCTACTGCATTCCTTATCCATCAACAGAGGATGGGGCCATGAAAGGAACGCAGGAGTAAAGAGCCCTGGCCGGGATAATTGATGAGCTAATCATTTCATGCCTGGCTATGAAAATATAGCCAGATGCTTCTCTGTTCTCTCCCTCTCGCCCCTGGCTCTCCACTAGCCACAGAATAACTATTCAGGGAAGCTGCAGCACCTCAACAGTAAGTCAGTAGGGGGTGGACTTTAGTCATTGCAGAGGGTTGAAAGTAATACCAACCTCTGCAACAAACAAAAACAAACAAAAAAGACAGACACAGATATAAAGTGACCTTACACCTGCGTATTTCACTATCAAGATGCCAGCTTACATATGTAGTTAGTGTTAGCATCATGAAGGGGAATTAAATCCACAGACATTCTCTGCCTGCTTGCTTGCTCGCTCTCTTTGTGGGATTATTTGCACTCTTAAAATAATCCAGGATGATTCCAGGTTAAATCGCTATTACTCACATGCATCCCAAATGCACCCTATTAAGTTGGGGGGGGGGGGCTGCCAAAAAACCTACTTAATTCAGGAAAATCAATATTGGGTTTTCCCATTTTTATAAAAAAGATCCGCATCATTGGTAGTGTGAATAACTGATGCGAATAGACCTGAATAGATCTGGGATAAAACACTGCATACCAAAAAAGGGAATGCAAATTCCGAATGCATTCACATGGTTGACTTCACCATTATTCGAATGCTTGCACGTGTGAGCAACTCACGCAGAGATATGCATCAATGCGGATCGATGCGGTTCCATAGTGTGAATAGCAAACCTGGAATGCATGTGTGAGATGATCCACATCATCATGCTAAAAAAATGATGTCTGAATAACCCCTGTCTCTCCCTCTCTGCTTTTCTGAAGTCCCTCAGACAAGAGCCTTTGGAAGGGTTGCTTCTGACTGCTGATGCCTGAGTCTCCCATATTTTTGGTGATCCAGCACTACTCCTGTCCAGAGACTCAAAGATATGTGCTTCCTTCCTGTGCAGCACTATCTTTCAGTACTGATCAGAAAGAAGTTACTTACCATCATTTTTATTTTATGCACATCTGCAACAAATCTCTACATACCATAGACATGTCCTTTTCAAAAATGCACATGGCCTTCCTGTTAGCCAAAGGCACTCCTACATCTACAAAGACTCGCACTTTGAATAAGAAGCACACAGTCTTCAGGCTTATATTTCTCCTTCTTGTCCTGCTTCATTACCAGACTTTACCTTGTTCTGCACAGATTCACCTCTATAGGACTTTACTGATCTATGGCTTCGATCCAGATTTAGGTTTGTGCAACTTAGCTAGTGGAAGTGGACTTCCTTTTAACCTCTCCCTGGCATCTCTTCCAGTCCCTAGAAAATACTACAGACCCTGCTGAATAGGGTGTGCAGGGGACTGGATAGAGGGAACTCGCATGGACATTTTCTCATTTCCCCATATTCTTGCAGATTAATGTAAGCTTTCCAAATGTTGCTCATGGCACATCATAAGATAACTACTCCTGTCTAAATTAGCCTTGCCCAACCTGAGTTGCGAGATGAAAAGCAGAGCTTCTTGCACATTTATTTATTAAACAAAACCTGTTGCTAAATCAAAACTACTACATCTATAGACTGTCAGGTGTATCTTGCAAAATCTTTTTTTTTTTTTTGCCAAGAAGGGATGTATAGAACAAAAACGAAAAATAAAATAAGACTAATGATGATTATGGATGGCATAGCATGCCATGACAGTGTGAACCATTTTGATGATTTTGCTCTTTAGCACAGAATTAAAATTATGATTTATTTTAATGCAAATGTTAACATAGGCACTCGAATTTTCTTGGCTTTATTTTCATGTGTGGGGGCAGGTCAAGAGGTTAGGATTTCAAAGTTAAAGTCAGTGGAGAATGCAAATATTTAACTTTCAAATACTGGTACTTGGCAGGCACTGCTGCATCTATAACCCAAGCTGCAATTCAGTTAAGATCAAACCTAAGCCCCACTCCTAACAATATTCTCTTATACACAAAGGTGTCACTAGGGTTAGCGACATCCAGTGCAGCAACTTATGGTGTCACTCATCCATTAACTTCACACTCACATACCACACCATACAGAATCCTTAGTAATGGTTTTGTACTAAGGTTGTTCATAACGATAATTGCCATACATCACTGAAAGTAATGGCAACAGCTATGACATAAACAACTAGCAACATTAACATTATACCTTTAAATCATACACACGCTCGATGTATTTACATGTGCATAGTTTCATGTGGTTAAATTGAAATTTTGTTAAGATGTGATGTTTTTAAAGAAAAATTTAAAAGAATAAATAAATAAAATTTAAATATTAATTTTTAAAAAAAAAACCTGTGCCACTGAGCCTCACCCCACTCACGCCATCTCTTTTGCTGAGCTCTAGCATTTTAAAGGGACTCAGGTATATGCCATAGCTCATTTCTGCCAAAAGGCAGGTGTTTGGGGAGCAGTGGTATCAGCCCCCCTTAAGGTGTCCCCTGGTGTAGTCCGCACCTCCCGAAACCCCTTCATGACACCCTCGCTTAGATGTTTCACTTCTTTCAATGTACTGTCCAATCAGCTTTGAATGGGAATGCAGCATTAGCCCAAATGTGCATAAATAAATAAATAAGTATTTGTGTTGTTTTTCGTTGTGTGCCTTCAAGTCATTTCCAGTTTATGGCAACCCTAAGACCCATGGGGTTTTCTTGGCAAAATTTGTTCAGAAGTGGTTTGCCACTGTCTTCCCCTGAGGCTGAGATATTGTGACTTGCCCAAGGTCACCCACTGGGTTTCATGGCTGAGCAGGGAATCAAACTCTGGTCTCCAGAGTCATAGTCCAACACTCAAATCACTACACCACACTGGCTCTTATAGTGTTAAAAATCTAAGCATTTGTTAACTGAAATTAGTTTTTACTTGCCCAACTAAAAGAAGTGTTATATTAATAAACCAATAGTGTGTGTGGGGGGGGAGGGTCTGCCCATACCTAACACACCATTTGCTGCCTCAACTTAGACCAAAGGCATATCTAGTCCAGAATTTGGTTCACAAAGTGGCAAACAACTTGTGAGAAACCTGCAAGCAAGACATGACTAAAGCAGCATTCTCCCCCATGAGCAATGCTCATGCTCTCCAACAACTGATGTATACAGCCACACATCTACTGCACGAAACCAGAATCTAATTCAGCTTTCAGCTCCTTGTGATTCTTTGGATAATATCACACTATACTGTTATAGCATTATTATTCCACTAACTGCTATGTCTACTTCTTATGGAATCCTGGGATTTTCAGCTGTGTGTGTGTGGGGGGGGGGGGGGGGAAGAGAGACATTTAGAGTTGTCAGCCAGGAAGCTCTTAGGCCTCAATAAACTACAAATCCCTTATTTCCACAGAAGGCAGTCACAGCAGTTAAAGTGGAATAACAGCACCATAGCAGTGTAGTTTGGTTATCGAACTGTTTGGTTATTGGTTTATTTGGTGAAAGGCTTTGAATTCAGTGCATTGGGAGCCCTAGTGGCGCAGTGGTTAAATAATAATAATAATAATAATAATAATAATAATAATAATAATAATAATAATAATTTTTATTTATATCCCGCCCCTTTGCCAAGCAATCGGGGCGGCGTTGAGTTCAAAACATCAAAATAGATTACAAATGCCTGTACTGCAGCCACTCACTTACAAGTCACAAAGTTGTGAGTTCAATCCCAGTCAGGGGCTCCAGAATTGACTCAGCCTGGCATCCTTCCGGGGTCACTAAAATGAGTAGCCAGCTGGTTGGGGGCTATAAGCTTACATGCTGTAAACCACTTAGAGACTGCTTAGTTCAGTATGAAGCAGTATAGAAATGTAGCTGCTATTGATATTGATATTGCATTGTGAGAAAGGCAATACAGAAATATAATGACAATAACTGTGGTCTAATTCTTCCTTGACCTAACCCTTTCCATTCCATATAATGCCCTGCTACCACCTACTCTAACTCTACTCCCTAGATCAGGGGTAGGCAACCTTTTTGAGCCGGGGGCCGGGTTGCTGTCCCTCAGACAATTGACGGGCCGAAGCACCAAAAATAAATAAATAAATAAATAAATAAATAAAAATTAAAATAAAAAAAGAATTAAAAAATTAAAAAAATATATGCATGCACACTCTCTCAGCCCCAGAAAAGCCATGGCAAAACCCCTGTGAAGATTTTGCCAAGAAAACCCCAAGAACAAGTAATAACAACAATAATCAATATCATCATGGGGGGGCGGCGGTGGTGGGGGGGGCGGCGGCGGCAGGACCGGTTTGGGGCCGGTCCAAAGGCCTTGCTGGGCCGCATCCGGCCCCCGGGCCTTAGGTTGCCTACCCCTGCCCTAGATTTATCTGGGGAACAGAGTTATTGAAGTCAGTTGTTCTCACAAATGAAGCATCCTACAGTGGTGAAACAACTTCCATTCTGTCTTGGGGAGGGAGAATAATCCAGATATTCACAGTAGCATACAAATGATTCTAGGTCTGGTTCTAGGTTAAGCTTAGTAGAGTCATCAGGATCAAATAAACTCTATTAGTGAGGGTCCTCAACTCTCTCCCCACAATCAGTCATCCTGTTATGTATGTATTTTATATATATATATATATATATATATATATATATATATATATATATATGTTTGCATGTATTTTCTGCCTTTCTCCCAGTATAGGGCCCAATTTAGTCATGCCACAAGAAGAATGGCTTCTCTCAACTTACTCATTTCCTCCTTCTTTCTCACTCCGTTCTAATAGCAGTGATGAAGTGATTATGAGAGAGGAAAAAGTCCAGTAGGAACCTTTGCACAACAGACCATCTACTCCCTACTATGATCTACTGCTCTACACCACACTGGCTCTTAATAGTTTTGCTCACTCCTGAACAATAAAGATGTGACTCCTCTTCAAGCCAGTTTTTGAATCTCATATCTTCATTTGGAAACAAAAAGTAATAATAATCAAAGAATGGAAACAATATATACTTCATTCCTCAATGGGAGCTTTCTCTCACACAAGGTAATGTTGGGAGAGGGGAGGGAATTAAAAGAATAAGCTTTATCAGAGGATAATAACAGGATAAGCAAGCAAGATATACAATGTAATGCTTTACATTTTCTTCTGGTGACTTCAGCAGAATTTTTTCCACAGTAACTACACTATATGGCTGTTTGTATGTTTTTTAATTAAGCTCTATTTTTTAAAACTATGGATATATAGACATTATTTTGAACTATGTTATTGCAGTATAAAATATGTACCACAGAAACAAAAAACATGGATATCCATTTGGACACTGAGGCTACACTTTAAAGTTATAGAGATGCATGCTAACAGTCCCATTGGTTTTTATGGGTTTTTCGGGCTGTGAGGCCGTGTTCTAGAAGAACGTATTCCTAATGTTTCACCTGCATCTATGGCTGACATTCTCTGAAGATGCCAGCCACAGGTGCAGGCAAAGTATCAGGAATACATTCTTCTAGAACATGGCCTCACAGCCCGAAAAACCCACAAAAGCCTATGGATGGCGGACGTGAAAGCCTTCAAATCCCATTGGGTTTAGTACCTCCAAGGAACAACACAGGACAAAAGCTAAAGTGTGCTTTTCTGCAACCAGAGTGTGCAGAACTTTATATGCGAGAGGGAAAAGAACATAGAAGTGAAAAGATGAGGTAATATAAGAATAGGCCTTTGTCTAAAAGGCTAAAGTAGTCTTGTGGCTATATTAATAATCAACCTGAGAATATCCCTAGCCATTCTGTGTGCAACATTAAAAAAGAGGATTATGTTCACAGAATAAATCCTAGAAAATTTCAGGAAACCTAAGCTGACATACATTCCCCATTTTTATGTACTAACCAAAAGGCCTTCAAGGGTGGGCAATTTCCAAGAGACCAGGAGATTAATATCCGTCCTCCAGCACACTCACCTCTTCACTCCCACAGCACCCCAAGTGTGACTTAAAAAGACCCCTCATTTTGGTGGTGATGGTGTCTGCAGGTCATTTCTGATTCATCATGACCCTAAGTCATTCCTATCACAACAGGGTTTTCTTGGCAAGATTTGTTCAAATGAGGTTTGTCACTGCCTTTCTCTGAGGCTAAACGAGTGTGATTTGTCCTAAGCTACCTAGTGGATTTCCATGGCTAAGTGGGAGTCAAAAACAGATCTCCCAGAGTCCCAGTTCAACATTTAAACCACTACATTACACTGGCTCTCCTTTTGGGGGTTGGGGGAAAAATTACTTATTTTTAGGCCCAAAGTATCAAAAGGGGGCATCACTATGAATACCTGGCAGCCAGCAAGGCTCATGCTTAGTATGTTAGGACTGGGAGGCAGGGGGCTGTAGGTTAAAAACTGGGAGTGGCACAGGTCACAGGGCCACACTGAGCAGCCTGAGAGCTACCTATTTAGACATTAATGCTGCATCTGAACTAGAGCTCTTTGATGAAACAGATAGAGTGGCTCTGTTCATACCTCAGGACAAACCACAACTGGCCTGAATCTTTGGCTTGTAGTTCACCAGCAGCATACTGCTGGTACGTGCTGCCTGATTATATGCTGTTAAATAACCCATAAACCCCCAGTGTGTAGTTTATTGTGACATTTGAAGCAAAAGCTGGTGTTCTGGTTTGTTTCTCCTCCTCAGCCTTTTTGGAAGAGAAATAAGCCAGAGTGACAATGAAATACACAAAACATGGACCACAGATCTATGATTTCTTTATTGGATCCCACCGCAAGCAGGAGGGATTTCCCAACATGACGTAGCAGGCTGGCTAATCCTTGACAGGCCCAAATTATCTTGAATTTTGGCATGTCATAATGTCTGAATGTTTCTAGTGGGTATGCCTATTATGCAAGCTTTATCATTTTTTAAAACCAGTTAAACCAATGTGGTTTCCTCCTGTAGTTTGGTGAGGAAGGAGCAAGGATGGGAGAGACTCTCCACACCTGTGGAAACTCCCTCATAGCAAAACTACCATTCCAGAGTTCTCCAGAGAGAAGGAATAGCTGCTCAGCCACTTCTAACCCTGCAGTGTTGATACTCTAATCTACATTCTGTTTCCAAAATGTCCTCAATAAATTCATGCCTTGGTTTCAAAAATACAGAACTCTATACATAGTACCACCAAATCTTTAGGAACAAACTGATCATCACATTCAGAACATATTGCAGGAGAGACACAAAAGTATTACAGGTAAGCTGCGTAAACTACCCCAGAGCCCTGGACCTACCAATGCCTCCTTGTCCTGCAGTGGTTATAGATTGCAAATTGCAGAGGATTAGTCTTGGCGGAAAACCAAAAAAAAGTTTCCGAGATTAGACGAGACTGGGCACATTTAAAGTGGTATGTCCGTAGGGCAAAAGAAAGCAAAATTTGGTCTTCATAGCACAACAGCACAATGGAGGTCGGGTTATAATTGGCTTGCTCTGGAAAGCCAGTATGTCATACCCACTTTTCCTCTTTCTTATTTCTTCCAGACATCTTAATTTCCCTGGGTCTTGAGGAGGAACCCAAGGGCCCAAATAAAAATAACCAGCAGGGCTACCAGAACTATACACCACACTCTTATGCAACATATAGACAAGTTAGGAAGGACAGTCTCCACCTTTTCACCATGCCATTAGCCTGCTGCCACATGCATAAAGCCAAGATTTTGTCTCGCTCATGGATGAGCACAGAGTATGATCCTGCCCCCTAACTCTTCTTACTTATGCTGGTGGATAACACATAGGGCCCACAGAGCAAACTCCCACTTGTTATAGAGACTGGTTTGTTTCCTTGAAGTTTTGCCCTGGGATTTCTCAAACTATGATGTGAATTAAAATTGTCTGGCATCCCTTCTTTGCTTGCAATCCACCTAGCTCATTTCTTCAACAGTGGACTGAAAGCAGCAGCTCATCCACCATTACCTCCTTGCCAGTTAACACTTAGATACTATTTCTTGATCTGAAAAAGCTCACAAGGGCTATGTTTTCAGAATCACATGTTCTAAATGATCACGGAGAACAGAAATACTGAAAATCAAATAGATTGTTTAGTACATCAATTTGCTTTGATTTTATTGATTTCAAGGGGACAGAAGAAGATTTGTTGACAAGATTTTCTGAGGCACCACCGTAAGTCTCCTCCTGGCCTAAAATATTTCCCTTCAAATGAATCTCCATGGGGTCACTCTTGCAATCAGTTGTGTCTTCCCCCCCTTCTTTGACCATAATTCTGATAATGTTTCCAGCCTGGAGCATTCCTCTCTCTGTGTATGCATCCCACATTATATTGGCTACAGGTCAACACTGTGTGGCATCAATACCTGTTGAGCAAATCACCCTTCTCTGTCCTGCTAGCTCACTTACATTGCTGAGGTCAATGGCTTGGTTGGATTCACCTGAACAGACACCAAGACACAGGATGTTGGTCCATGTCTAAGTTGGCTTTAACTGAAACATGTAAATGTTTGGATGATCTTATTACATATATATGAAAAGGAGCTGAACAAAATTTAAGCAGTTTGGTTTTAGAAAAAGGTAAAAATGAACAACTCACAATGAACAACTTCCATCTGCTTGGAAAAATTTACATTGTGTCACATCTCTTATTGTTTCTCTGATGACTATATTAAACAGATCAGTGCAAAAATTCAGCTAAAACCCCATACTGAACATGTAGTCTTGGAAATAAACAAATATGAAGAATGCTACCCCAAACAGTTGTGCTGTAGTGTAGTGCTGTTGTTGCTGTTATACATTCAAAGTCTAAACTGTTAATAAACAGATAGTGGAGAAAATTAAGTATTCAAGGGCAGCAATCCCTCTACAGCTAAGAAACCAGAACCAGCAAATGCACACACGTGTGCATCCACATGTGTACACACACACACACACACACACACAGAGGCTTTAACACTGAACTTTCATGTGCGTCTTGATTTGCTGGTCTGTAGATAGTGAGAATGCCCACTGAAGCACACAAAGGATAATCAAACACTTCTGAATGGCTTTAATATGAACCCAGCTACTTGTATGAAATAAGTACCAGGGCAGTTTGTTTGTTTGCTCCCTTCTCCATTGCAAAAGTATTCTTC
Organism: Phrynosoma blainvillii; assembly: GCA_026167975.1. Lineage (NCBI taxonomy): Eukaryota > Metazoa > Chordata > Lepidosauria > Squamata > Phrynosomatidae > Phrynosoma > Phrynosoma blainvillii. The sequence goes on along the minus strand of JANUYF010000002.1, from coordinate 201,838,222 downwards.
TTCCCTTGCCTGCACATCTTGGCTCTTCCCTGAGTCATCTTCATGTGCTGCTTCATCTCGTCAAAAGCCGAGAGACCTGAATGGCAAAGCTGTAGACCAAGACATCCCATTAGAGAAACACAAGTTCTGGACATCCTGAAAGCAAAAACAAAGGCACATCCTCTCTGTTCTTCATGTTGAGCAACTTCCCCATAAAATCCAAGAACATGTGAAATGTGACAGCAATGGTTATAACCTCTGTTCAACTTTTAATTGGTTATAACCTTTTGGATGTACAATTAAGAGCACGAGATAGAAAAGAGGTATTTGCATATCTAAGTCTCCTATGTTATCCAATAACTTGTCCTCTGCAAGCTGCGGGTGGGATTTCAAGACACTTTAGAAAGCATAGGATTTTTTGTGTGTTTGTTGTTGTTAGCTGCCCTTGAGTCAACCTCGACTCATGGCAACCCTATGAATGAGACATCCAAGCCCTCTATCCTCCATTGCTCAGCTTAGGTCCTGTAATTTTAGGCCCATGGCCTCCCTGATTGAGTCTATCCATCTAGTGTGGGGTCTTCTTATCTTTCTACTTCCTTCTACCTTTCCTAGCATTATTGTCTTTTCTAATAATTCATGCCTTCTCAAGATGTGGCCAAATATATCCCAATATGCACTCTCCACAGTTGTAGACACATGGCACAACCACATGGGTGCAAAAGCATACAATAATGACTATACCGTTTTTTCTTTCCTCGTGGTTTTAAAAATAAATTATTTCTTGAAAACTGGACATGGTGAGATGCTTAAGGTGTGTATGAGCTTGTATCCCTCTGTTCTCCAACAAGCAATTGCCATACCTTTTCCCTTTGGAATTAGAGCTTTTCTGTGTTCATGGTGAGGGTTTTCCACATTGTTGTTTTAGACATTTCGTCAGATATGTTGATGTCGGAAGGATCAGGCCTGCAATAACCATTTTAGCTAGAGATTAGATGTAGGGCAGTAATATTAAAAACACTTACAATGTATACAAAGTCATAGACTTTCTGGAAGGTGTTAAACTTCCAGTGGCATTCAAGGCCAAATTCAAGATGCTGGGCAGTGGCAGCTGGTGACTATCTTACTAGCGGGGCAGTGAATCCATTCTGAGTTTCAGTCTAAATTTAAAAGAAGCTATCTAAACTGCTGAGACTATTTTGTGACTTTGGATAGTTCTTTTAAAGTTTGGATTAAAATTCAGAGCCATTTACTGCTCCACTGACATACAAATCCCTAGCTGCTACAGCTAAATGACTTGGGAACCACTTACACCTCTCCCTGTGAAAGTTTGCCCATGCTCACCATTTGGTGGACAAGGGCTATTTTTATCAGTGCACCACTGAAGGAAAACACATCAAGTGGTGATGTGATGCAGGGGCTCCCCCAAAGAGGCACCCTGAATTTGAAATGCTCACCACTGAGAGGTAGGCCTGGAAGCAACCTTGCTGTCATGTCAGTGTCAGTCTAAGATCAATTTGTCCTTCTTTGAATTTACAAATGTTAAAACTTTGTTGCGGATTAATTCATTTGCTGTTCTGCTGCTGAGTGTCTCAATGCTCATTATCTACCTTGTGATGGGGGGGGGGTTATTGGAGACAGATAGACAGACAGACAAGATACAAGTACACTGGGGCTTTGCTCTCTGCAGGCTTGCCCTCTGCGGATGTAAGCATCTGTGGATGGCTAGCCCTGTTGTCTCCAATGGCAGCACATGCATGCAGCTGCACTAGTGGCCATGTGCATGTTGCACCACCATTACAGACAACAGGAGTTGAGGTCCCAAGTTTTTTCATATCCACAGGGTTGGTATGGAATGGATACCTCACAGATATGAAAGTCCGAATGTATGAATTACAGTTGGTACTTGGTATCTGCTGGAGTGTGGTTCCAGGATCTCCCATGGATACCAAAATCCATGGATGCTCAAGTCCCATTATATATAATAGGGTAGCCTGATATAAAATGACAAAATCAAGGTTTGCATTTTGGAATTTTAAAAAATATTTTCATGGATATAGAGGGCACAACTGTAGTCTCAAAAGACTGCTTGCTGATCAAATAGGGTAATCCTGAGTATCCTGCACTGTTCCCTCAAGAATGGTTGCTGTAAAAATGTGAAAAATGAAGGAGATACTCACAGTGAAATTACAGCTTAGACCAGAAGTAATATTATTAAATATGATAGATGACAAAATAGAAAAGAAATATGGTAAAACAATCTTCTATATGTTAACTGCTGCAAGAATTGTATATGCTAGGTATTGGAAAGTTAAGAAAAATGTACATATAGATGAATGGATTATTAAATTGTTTGATATGATTGAAGCGGATATTTTGTCAAAAAGATTAAACGGAGAAATAAAAAATCAAGAAAAAGAAGAACGGAAAGATGTGATAAGATACATAAAAAGGAAATGGCCGAATCTCCTGACTGAAGACTCCATTGAAAAACTGAATGAAGATTGAAGATGAAGGGTTAGCATGCAAGATGTATTATACACGATGTATAGCAAATATTTAACGTATAGTAAATATAAAGTAAATGATATAAAGGTTTTTTTTTACTTGTAAGTTATATTATATATTGAAGAGGGAATATATAGACAGAATATGTTAAAGAAGCAAAATATGACATGGAAAAAGAAATACAGTATTTTCTGGCATATAAGACTACTTTTTAACCCAGGAAAATCTTCTCCAAAGTCGGGGGTCATCTTATACACCGGGTGGTAGAGGAGGAGGAAGAAGGTGTGGCACAGCGGAGGCGGGAGGAGGAGGAAGAGAGGAAGTCCAGGTCAGAGGAGGAGGAGGAGGGGGGGGGGGAGGAAGGGGTGGCATGGTGTGGCGTGAGGCAGGAGGCGGAAGCAGCAGCGGATAAGAGGTGAACCCCTATCCTGGGGTTTTCTTGGCAAAACTGGTTCAGAGGAGGTTTGCTATTTCCTTCCCCTGAGGCTGAGAGTGTGTGACTTGTCCAAGTTCATCCAGTGGGTTTCATGGCAGAGTGGGGAATCAAACCCAGGTCTCCAGAGTGGTAGTCCAACACTCAAACCACTACACCATGCTGGCTCCTATTCCCATGTACTACCTATGAAACAATTGCAGACTTTTTTGTTGTTCTTGTGTGTCTTCAAGTCCTTTCTGACTTATGGCAACCCTAAGGCAATCTTATCATGGGATTTTCTTGGCATGTTTCTTCAAATGGGGGTTGCCATTACCATCCTCTGAGGCTGAGAGTGTGTGACATGCCCAGGGTCACTTACTTGGCCACAAATTGTACATACCCCAGAATGCATCACCTAGTATATTGGCAGTCCTTTCCCCCCCAACACTTTCTCATTTTCCCCTGTTGGAAGAGGGGTCGTCTTATATGGCAAGTATATCCCAAACTCTATATTTTAGTTGGAAAAGTTGGGAGTCGTCTTATACGCCCAGTCGTCTTATGCACTCTGATTTATAATATATTTAGGCAGGCTTGTAGCAATATGTCAGGTAGACAGGAAAAAATGTTTGAGTTTGATATCAGATAAACAGTGAGCTAAGGAAAAAATTGAAGGAATTGGTGAACGAGTGGTGAATCGGAAGTTTGTTTTTTTAATATAGATGTGTGGCCTTATTGTGATATATATAAGTAGATGTATGTTCTTTTTTATGTTGTTAAATGTCTTATTAGTTGTTATATGTTGTAATGTTTATATGTACACATACAGGTATGAAATTTAATTAAAAAAAATTTAAAAAAAGAATGGTTGCTGTAAAAATGTGATCAATAAATAATACATCCAGTCTCTCCTTTCTGCCAGAAAGCTTGTCTAACTACTCTCTCAAAACATCAGGCCAGAGACAAACAGGAAAGACAGTATCCTGCAAGTGCACCTTAAATTCTCAGAGCATCTTATCCCTATTCCCAGTGATCAACTTTTCAGATGTGATCTTGTCATTCTCTGGTTGGGGGAAAAACCCTCACCCAGTCTTCCTGGAATAAATAAAGTTATTTCCAAACACAACTGAATGATATTTCAGTATCCTTTCAGAACACCGGTTTCTGACATTTGGGGAAGCAAGATGGTGCTGGCATGTTAAGAGATATTTTAATGAGCTCCAGTATTTTTATTTTTGTTTTGGATTTTTTGTCTTCCTCCTGAGTCCTGTCTGGACTGTTTGGCTTTTTAGCTGGTTGCTGCATCTTTCCTTTTCAAATGGGCAACAGAGTAACAACCAGTGCCTTATTTTTATGCTTTTACTATGCTTTTATTGATGACAGAAGAGATTTTAGTAATTTTTAGCATTATATACGATTCAAGAAAGAGGATAGAGGGAATAGATCTGTGACTCAGAAGTAATCTGGCAGTGCAGGAAAAAGCCTTGAACAGTCTTAAAGAAGGAAGAAAGAAGGAGGCTTTGAAGAAGGACAAAAGATAATAGTATTTAATAACAACTTACATTTTACAGTTTAACACCTGCAAAGAGAAAAGGAAACTTGCTGTGGGACTGGAAGTATGAGTATTGGCTAATTTTAGTGTTTCCTTGGCCTCTTAGAATAATTTGCAATGGTGTTTACAAGAAAGGATTATAGATCTCTGGGCATAGCACCCTGGTCTGGAATGGTCACCTCAAGAAGAAGCTAGAGAACTCAAATTCAAACAAAAATCATGCTTGATTTTGCATTTTATATAAAGGACACAATTTTACTATTCGTTATATTTAATGAAACTTGAACATCCATGGATTTTGGTATCCATGGGGGATCCTGGAACTAAACCCCAGTGGATACTAAGGGCCCAATGTATACATTAAATCTAATTTTAATGGTCTTGATTGTGAAAACTGGTTTCATTTTTGTTATTATAACAGTACCAGACAGCCTAAACCTAGCAGTTTCATTCTTCAACCTCCCACCTTCATGAAAATTCAAACATTAAAAATTTATTTCCTTGGGGAAATATTGTAGTCAACAGGAATTTACAGGGTGGGTCATTTCTCAAACTACAGAGGCATGATGAGTGGAGAAAAAATGGCAGCAAATATCTCTGGTAAAGGCAAAAATAGACCATTTCAATCGGATCAATTTTTTTTCTAAATTTCCAAGTGTTTTCACTATAGAATAGTGATATGATGAACATCTTATTGAATGGCTTGTTCCTGAAGAGACAGTCTGTTGGGAATCTGTAAATACCCATGAGATTTCTCATCTCCAACTTGAGTATAAGACAAGAACTGCTGCTGCTTTTGGCAATATTTCCATATTTTGTTCAGAAATATTTATTTGCCAAATGACTGCCTTTTCCCTTTATGAAACAAGAGGCACACACAGAACAAGCACAGAAGGATCAAAGAAATAAATAATCCCTCTGGTGTTTCTGATTTTAAAAAGTCAATGCAACAAGGCAGTAGTTATCATAGCTTAACTGTGCAATTTACACCAAACACATACTAGGAAATGGGAAAAATCGTGAGACTGGTAGGAAATATCTTACAGATTTAAAAAAATAATTTTGTGGTTTATCATTCTCATTCAAACCATAATGCAGTCTTCCAGTGTGACTTTAGAAACTGGCCTGTATTAACCACAAAATAAACCAGCTAGTTTCAGAGACGTATCATTCCAAATGAAACAAATGATGGAGCAATGAATGTTTGTTCGTCTTCATTTGTGTCTGTTATTTTGGTCACGTCGCTCAACTTGTGATGTCTCTTCATTGGTTGCCTGTTCTTTGTAGAAAACAAGCTTCTTTTGTTAATTTTAAAAAACCTACTTAGGCTCTATATTCTGTGAATTCTGTGTTTCTCATTCAGTCAAACACTTCCTCTTCTTTCGCACAGCTTTATCCTTTCTTTTTTGCTGCACCATATCCTGGGAACCTATCTCCAGGAATATTTGCAGAGTTCTCCATCTATTTTAAAATCTGAATTTAAAACTTACATGCTTTCCAAAGCTTTTGGAATTTTTGGAATTTGGAAAAGGTCCTATGATACTTTTGTGAACATTATCAAATAATATTTGTATGCACTAAAGTCAGCATATATTTTCAAAGAGAAACGTAACACTTTCAGATGTTGAGAACCACAAAAAGTTATAGCAACCCCTGGTGGCTGAAAAAATGTTCCAGAGAGACAAAGTGACACAGTGATTATAATGCTGAGCTTTGACTTGAGAGATTCAGGTTTTAGACCAGTGTTGTTATTAGCTGCCCTCGAGTTGACTCCAACTCATGGCAATCTTATAGATGAGACATCTCCAAGAATCCCTATCTTCCATTGCCTTGCCAAGATCCTGCAAACCATCCCCCATAATCCCCGATTGAGTCTATCCATCTGGTGTGTGGTCTTCCTCTCTTTCTTCTACCCTCTTCATCTGCATTTGTGGTTGGTGCATATACCTGGATTATTGTGATGTTTACAGATTTACCCAGAAGCCTTACTGATATTATACAGTCTGACTCTGAGTTGTATCCTTTCAGTGCTCTAGCTATATCTTTCTTTAATATGAAAACCACCCCATTTCTTCTTGTTTTTTCATTACCGGAATAATTACTATATAGTTGCCTGAGTCAAAGTGACCCATTTCTGTTCATTTTAACTCACTCACTCCCAGTATTGCTATATTCATGTGTTTGTCTAGTTTTCCCTGGCCCATGCTTCTCATATTCCATGTTCCAATTACATGTGTAGTGTTGCTTTTAACTATGTTTGTCTTATTGGACATGTTTTCTGCCTCTCCCCTCTCTAGTTGTTGGTTTTTGAGCTATCTCATCTAAAGGGTTTTCTTGGTAAAATGGTCTCACAAGGAGGGACACCTTTTGCCTCCTTTTGTGCAATGCTGACAAGTGTCAGCTAAGGTGACACTACTGTTCTCTCTGTGAAAGTTGGCTTCAGTGTCACTCATCATTACTGCTTCAGCCCAATAGCTGTTCCTATATCATTTTATGTCTGTTAACCTGCCTGTTATTTCCTTCTTCCCTCCCTCAATTCTCTTTTGCTTTTCCCTTTTAAACTCCTAGTGTTCCTCCTCCTCCACGCCTCCCGCTTTGTCCTTGGCAGTGACATTGGTGGCTTCCTGGTCTATTTGTTGGGAGGAGGGCCCTTATGTTCCTAGGCTGTGGTGTTGAAGCTGCCTGCTTTGTTTTAGACCAGACTGAGTCATAAAACTCAATAGGTTACCTTGGACCAGTCACTCTTTCTCACTTGGAACTACCTCACATGGTTTCTATGAAGACAAAGCACAAAGAAGGAAAATCCTATACACAAATGCTTCTCAGGCTATCAGATGTGGTAAACTGGCAATTATTATTTTTTTCCTTTTCAAAAATGCCAGGGACTAGCACTAATTTTTTCCCCAGTGAGTACAACGGTTTGTTTGCTTCCTGGAAACTTCCCAGGGGCTGGCAGCTAGCACTGGTTCACCACTTTGAGTAGCACACTACTTTCAGCTCACTGGAGGAAAGGCATGATAGAAATAACAGAAATACAAAAATATTTTCCCAAAGGACAATATCAATTACGTCTCTTTTTTACCTGCTTTTACTTGGTGAAACACTCTGTGATGCAGATACTTCATTTCCTGGTACAGTCAGATAATTAGTTTTGATCACAGGTATTTCAATCACAGTATGCTGATTATTTTCCATCATCTTCTCAACATCCTATATAATAAATCATAAATAATTTTTCAGATGCAACAGAGTAATATATCATTCTATTATTAATACATGAATCATGGAACCAAAAATGATGGATTGGTACCAAATGGGATGATTAATATTGAATGTGGTGGTTTTTGCAAGGTCTATATCTCAGTAACTGGTAAAGAGGTGGTCACCTTGCAGCAATCACTGTGTTTTGCTTGGAATCACAACTATAACCATTCCCTTTTTGGAGTGTGAGGTAATGTTACTTGTTTATACAATTTTACAAATCTTCATATGTGATTTTCTTGCCAAAGCTCATCATATAGTCACACTTGTGTCTGTAATAGATATGATGAGAATTTGTTACACTTTGTAGGCATATTTCATTATTTGTGTAAATAAGAAAAAAAAACAGAAGTTACTGTATTCTTACTACCATATTTTACTCTTGACATCTTTAAATACAGGGTACATGTCATTTATTCTTACACATTCCGTAACAGGTAAAAAATTAGTCGGATAGTGATGGAATTTTTTCTGCCAGCACAATATACTAGCTGATTGCAATAACAGCACTGATAGCAACTGCACAAGTTAAATGATATTGTTTATTGTTTCTTCTGGGCATGTTGTGTTTAACATATTCATTTTTAAATTTAGTAATCATGATGAGTATCCATCTCTGCCTCAAGCAGTTTGGTAGTTTGATAGTTCATTTTCTTTGTGCAACTGAAGGCAGGAAGGTTCGTCATAACCTTGGGTGCTGGCAGAAGACTCAGACTAGATGTTTGGTCCCATCTCTGACTTCCAGCCCTCTACCAGCAGGACTTGGTGTCCTTAGATTCAGCTCTAAGCATCATCTCCCTATTTTGGGGCGGTGGAGGTTTTCAGTTTGCACAGGTTTCTTCAGAGAGTCCTGTAGGGTGTCAATCAGTGCCTCTTTGCCTCTCATCTTTTAACACAAAACAACACCTTAGATAGTTTAGGTCAGTGGTTCCCAAATGTTTGTCTTCCAGATGTTTTGGATTTCATCTCACAAAATTCCTGATCATTGGCCCAGGTGGCTAGAGGTTCTGGGAGATGGTCCCAAACACTTGGAAGGCCAGAGTTTGGGAACCACTGCTTTAGGTCATTGACATTCATAGCAGAACAACTGGGAAAGGGGGCAACAGCCAGCTGGTCCTACATTAATGGTTATAGTATTAGTACCCACTATATAAATTATGGTCATGTAATTCATATAATTTTGATGCCAAACAAAACACAGTGATAGCAGCAAGTCCAACATCCAACTCCTGAGGCAGTTCTTAATTTTTTCAATTTTTTTAAATCAAATTCAGTATTACAATAAATCTGTTAGCATTCAAGGTGTCACAGGATCTGTTATTGTTTATGCTGCAGCAGACTAACCTGGCTGCCCCTTTGCAAACTAGTTTCTATGGGGCTTAAGTATTACTGTATTTTGCTAATTTTGCACCTATTAATTTTAGTATACTTTATGACTATAAATGAGTTAAATAAATACTGCCTGACTAGTGCCAGGGATGTAATTTCCATGCAAGTCCCTGACATTTCATTTTTATTGCAACTATTTTATTGAACTGGGATCATACACTCTGTTCTCCATAACTAAGGATGCTGTCTCTGGCTGAATTTCTGATTGTTCACAAAAAGCCTGGGCACAATGTATAGGCCTAAGGTGGAGAACGATTAGGGACTTTTCAAATGAACAAAAAGAAGAGGTAGGGCAACTCAGATGATATGAACAACTACAGGCCAGTCTCTTTACTACCATTTTTGAGCAAGGTGATCAAGAGGGCGGTTGCTCTTCAACTCCAAGCTGTCTTGGATGAAACCGATTCAAATTGGCTTCAGGACAGGCTTTGGGGTTGAGACTGCCATGGTTGCCTTGACCGACGATCTGTGTTTGAGCATCGACAGGGGTAGTGTGACCCTGTTAGTGCTCCTAGACCTCTCAGCGGCTTTTGATACGATAGATCACGGCATCCTCTTGGATCGCCTAAGGGGGTTAGGCATCGGAGGCACTGCACTCCAGTGGTTCCGGTCCTTCCTCTCGGGCAGATCCCAGAGGGTGCTGCTCGGGGACAGTAGCTCCAGTAAAAGGGAGCTCACCTGTGGGGTTCCACAGGGTGCTATTCTGTCCCCAATGTTATTTAATATCTATATGAAGCCGCTGGGTGAGATCATTCGGAGCTATGGAGCTGGGTGTTATCAGTACACTGATGACACCCAGATCTATTTCTCCGTGTCTCATTCGTCGGCCTCGAATTCCAATGGCATCTCCTCTCTCAATGAATGTCTTTGGGCAGTAATGGGCTGGATGAGGAAAAACAGATTGAAGCTGAATCCAGACAAGATGGAAGTGCTCACGGTAGCAGCCCCGAAACCAAGAACTGGGTTGCAACCTCCAGTCCTGGATGGGGTCACACTCTCCTCCAGTGACTGTGTTCACAGTCTGGGGGTGCTCCTTGACTCGTCACTCCTGATGATAAATCAGGTAAATGCGACAGTCAGGAGTGCCTGTTATCAGCTTCGGTTGATACGCCAGCTGCGCCCTTTTCTGGAAGTAAGGGATCTCGAGACTGTTGTGCATGCGCTGGTAACCTCATGTGTAGATTTCTCTAATGCGCTCTACATGGGGCTACCCTCGTGCTTGGCTCGGAAACTACAGCTAGTACAGAACATGGCGGCCAGGCTAGTGTCTGGAACATCTAGGTGGGACCATATTACTCCAGTTTTAAGGTCTCTCCACTGACTGCCAATAAGTTTCTGGGCCTAGTACAAGGTGTTGGTTATCACCTTTAAAGCCCTAAATGGCTTGGGTCCAAACTATCTCCAGGACCGCCTTCTCCCTTATAATCATCCCCGTGCACTCTGGTCCTCTGGGAGGAATTTGCTGCAGCCACAAAATTTGCTGCAGCCACAAATTTGCTGCGGCTACCTCCCAGAGGGCTTTTTCGGTTGTTGCCCCCAGATTATGGAACGGCTTGCTGGATGAGATCCATCAACTGACATCTTTAGACAGCTTTAAAAAGGCTGTCAAGACGGATCTCTTCCGGCAGGCCTTTCAGTGATAGATAATCCCGGCCTCAGGAATCCCTACTGCAAGAGGGCGTCTAGGTTCTTTGTTTAAAAATCTAAAATTGGAACCACAGCCACATTGTGAGATGTTTTTACATTATTCTTGTTTTATATTGTATGTTTTAATTTTGTAACGGATTTAATAACTTTTTAAGGGGGGGAGGGATTCAGAATTTTATTGTTGTTAGCCGCCTCGATTGATCTCAAAGGGGTGGAATATAAATTATTATTATTATTATTATTATTATTATTATTATTATTGTGACATTAAAGGAAGAAAGTTAGAAAGGTTCTTGCAAAAGGAGGGGGGAGGATTTAAGTGAAGGAAAGAGGGAGTCTTGGGAGTAAGATGGCCACAGATGGATCTGCTAAACATGTGTAAGATCTTAGGGCTGGTGCCTAAGTCTGCTGGAGACTACTCAGGTTTTGAAAAATAAATCTATAAATATAGAAAATGTTTACTTACCTCTTCTTCAGCAGCCTCTTTATTTTCATCATCCAGTCTTTTCTTCTTGCTCTCTGGCATGAGGTCATCAAGCCAGCTGAGTTCCCGTTTTGAAAAGCAGAAGTCCATGACCTTCCGGACAAAGACTAATGCCAAAACCTTGTTGCAGTGAGAACAGAAATGAAAAGAAGGTGAGAATGGGAAGAGCTTACACTGTGACAAGAAAATTAACCAACAGGCACAATATAAAAATTGTGATGGAGATATATGGAGCTCTAGACAGAAAAAAAAATAGCCAATTTCTTTACTCTTTTCTCCCAAGAGGCTGAATAGGTTAGTTTACCCTCTAACTGCCCATCTATTTATGGCACTACTACTGAAAACCACAGGGAAACGCAAGAAGAAGGACCAGGCGCATCAGGAACACTGGTCTTTCAAATGGAGAGGGAAGGGAAAGCAAAATCTAGATTTAGACAGTATGGGATTACGTGGGTGGGACTTACAAAATTATTGCATGAGGAGAAAGTTCCCTGTAGCCCTCAAGCACAAGGTTAAGCCTAGACCTACCATTTCTTCCAAGTTGGCTAGGTAATTCTATGGTAACAGAGGGAGTTACTTTCTGATATGACTTCCAGGCACAACATATTAAATTATTCTGCTTGTTACCCACAGCTGTCCTTTGGCTAATAGATAGTGCGCAGAGCTTGAAAATGTTAATCTTTGGGACTAAAATCCCCAGAATCGCCTAGCCAGCATGGCCAGTGGGGGGTTGTGAAAGCTGTAGTCAAAAAAGTATTTTTTCCTAGCTCTGGTATTATGGAAATAAATAAATATTTTGTTTATTAATGCTTATTATTGTTATTTATTTATTAGGCCAACAGAACCATTTGGAGCAGAATGTTCATAAGACGATAACCCTACGACCTTAGTGAGGCTCACATCTGGATAGATATCTATAGGAAGGCACTGTTAAATGGCGAATGCTCTGCAAATGTACACGTGTCCATATGACAGCTGTGACCTGTCCCACATTAAATGTTCTTACCATCATAGGAAAAATAATAGCAGCAGGAGAGGCCTTAATAACCCAGAGGAGGATAAGGCAGATCAACTGGATTGCTGTGAAAAGATGCACCTTTCTCAAGGGGACATGTCGCAGGTAGATAAAATCTGGTTGGTGTTTGGGTGGCATTCCAAAGAGCTTCAAGCGATCAAAGAACTGGAAAGAATAGTTAAGGGAAGAGATCAAGCTTTTTGAATAAGGCATAAACTAGAGAAAAGGCACTCTGTCACAGTTAGGAAATGTTTACAGGCATTTTCAGATCTGACACAGAGAAATTATATTTTTACATTTTGCATGGTACATTTATAGTTCCCACCATTATAATACTCGATGAAGAAGTCAGTGAAGCTTCAAAAGTCTGCATGTTGTATTTTGAGCTTTTTAGCTGAGCCAATAAAATTATCATTGTTTTGTGGATTTGGGATTTTATTGTATTTTGCTGCATGGCCAACACAATGACCCCTGGATATGTTAGCTGATATTAGGTTCTGAAAATACACTTTTTTCCATTCCCTCCATTTTTTTAAACAGACCTGGCCTGGGCAAGCTGGGTGGGATTAACTTAGCTCAGGTCTATCCATCCTAGTAGTTCACACAGCACTAGTCCAGATAAGAGGGTTGTGGAAGTGTAATCAGGATGGTCCATAGAACTACCATTCTGTTCACAAGGGAAACCTTTCACTTTGTAATAAGCCATCAGAGTCTGCAGCTTGGGCTAAATCAACAAGAAAGACTGGCACTGTTTGTCTCTCAATCTACCAGAATGAAAATTGGAGTGAGCTCCTTTAGTGGTTGCATGGAAGAGGGAATTTCAGCAGCTGCAGCTTGTCATATGAAAGCTAGTATAGTGAAGGCTAGTATGTGGGACAAGGGAGATTACTACATGTAACCTTTAAACTATCATTAGACAGGAAAAAAAGTGGCTTTGGCAATATTTATTGCATAACAACACCTCCGATCCATAGCTGCTCTGTTTCCGACCCATAGCTGCTGTGTTTCTTTTCACTGATGGAGGACACCCATCAATGACCTCAAAATTGTGCAAGCCTCCGAGTGCAAAACATCATTCCTGGAGCAAACACAAAACTGGCAGTCATGTAGTAATTTCCTTTAATTTTTTTCTATCTCTTCTCATTAAACAACTCACAGTAGCAGAGCTCCATAACTGTGTGAAAAAAGAGGGGGAGTAAAAATAAAACAATAAAAAGGCATACTGAGTAGAGTGTAGGGCAGGGAGGCAGGGTTAAAGGAGAGCCAGGAAAAGAATGCAAATAGGGGCAGCAGCCCCAGTTGCACAATTGAGAAGAAATGTGGTAATGGCTACTCTGAAAGCATTATGTTTGCATTTTAAAAAAACTGATGCAATTTCTGAGAGAGTGGGGCATGTGTGGTAATGCTCCAGGATTCTTGGAGACCAGGGTCTGGATCTCTGCTCAGCCATAGAAACCTGCTGGGTGACCTTGGGAAAGTCACACTCTCTGTCTTAGAGGAAGGCAAGGGCAAATCCTCTCTGAAAAAATCTTGCCAAGAATACCCTGTGACACATTCTCCTTAAGGTCACCATATGTGGAAAATGAGTTGAAGGCACATAACAACAAAGGTTGTCATGCAAGGAACACCTACTAAAATTGCCTGTTCTGCACAACCATTAAAGGGACATGAGAAATGTCCCCTATTTAATTTGTCAACACTTTGTGTTGTGAGGGAGATGATAGAAAAAGCATACCTTTTGTTGAATGGACTTTTCCAATGTGACAAAAGGCACACTTTTACAGCTGCCTCTCTTGGAAAGGGAATGGAAGTGATACAATGGCATATGGAGAGACATGGAGAAAGCTGCTACTCTCCCACTCCATTTCAGTTTTCTATTCTCATGTGATAAGACTCCAACACTGTAGCTAAGAAAACTGACCAGAGTAGTCTCTAGTGTAGTACTGGTGAATCTCAGGGCACTGGTCCTGAAATATTGGGCACTTTGTAGCACCCACACTTTAGTGTACTTTGGATTTTGCAGCTGATCAGAAGTAACAAACCTAATTTATTTTGATCTGCTTGTGGCTTACAAAACCTGCACCACAATATATAAAACACATACCTGAATTCCTCTCAGGGAAGAAACGCCCATGTACAGGAACACTCCATAGAGAACAGGCATAGGTATAAACTAGAAAGAGAAAGCATAAACAAGGCAAAAGACAGTAAGTTTATAATTTTGATAACATGATGAATTAAGAGTGATTTAAATGTTGCCCCCAACTTTTTTTTAGCTCAATTTGGTCACATAATGGGGGGTTGCAGACTGCCAGAAATAGTGCAAATTCAGTCCACTTTTAGGGTTAGGGTTAGGGAATCATGGGAACTGTATTTTATTGTGGCACCAGAGCTCTCTGACAGAGAAGGCTCAATGTCTCAGAAAAAAAACAATTCCCATGATTCTCTAGCACTAACCCTAACCCGAAAAGTGGACTGAATTTGCACTATTTCTGGCAGTCTGCAACCCCCCAATGATTTGTTTCCAGGCTCTAGAACCCCTTTCTTAAAGAACCTAAACTGGCTTCTTCCTTGCTATCCTTCCATAAGCAAGTGAGGACTTGTTTGTTTCAGAAAGCTTTTGAGGACTGATTGGTCATGAAGGAAAGGACCTTTGAATAATGTGGTGGTTTGTCTGTATTTGTTGTTTTTCTTACTTAATCTTCTGTATGATGTGAACACAGCCAGCCTGGTAGTGGTCTGAGTGTTTGACTAGGATTCTGGGAGACCAGAGTTCAAATCACTACTTGGTCATGGAAACTCACTGATGACCTTGGGCTGGTCACACTCTCAGGATTACAAAAGATACCTTTGATTTAATGTGAACTACCCAGTAGATGTTGTGGTTGCAGGGAGCCCACATGGATCAATGTCATAAGTTGGGGTGTTTTCCAGTTTTCTATATTACTCACACAGAATTGAAAATGGAGATGAATGTGCTCCTCAATACCGAGAAGTGTTTGCCAAGCAGTGTGCCTTAAGCTAATCTGCTTCCTTCAGGCACAGGGAACAACACTGTCAGGTGATCAGTACTGAATGAAGATCCACTACCAGTTCAGCTGGATTTTGCACACACAGTGGGAGGAGAGACACTTTCTCCTTTGCCCCAAGTAGCAAGCTGCTTTGTGTCGGCTCAAATGTGACATGAGCGTCCATGGACTACAGCCCACTTACAGTGGGAGGCAATTTTTAAATATAATTTTTAAAATCACCTCTTCATAAAACATTAAAACACAAAGCACCTGTAGAAAGCCTGAAGAACCAGGAACAAGTTGTGCATTATAGGACTACACAGAGCAGCCTGAAGAAAATGCCTATAAAAACAAATTTATTTGTTTTAACCAGACCAACTAATGCAATAACATCTTGGGGGGAGATTCATAGAGATATTAAGAGGGAAGCACAACTTAAGAAATGGGAGGTGGTGGCTTTCTTTCTTATTCCTAACTTTCTTATTCCTGACCTCCCAAGTCCTGCATAGGAATTCAAGAACCTTTGAGATTTAATTAAATCAAAGTAATTGTTCCTAGGCAGAAAATTTTGATCAAGTACATAAATGTTTGGGAACTATATCTCTGCTGTTTTATCCCTACACCTGAAGTAGGTTATCTTTCATATCCCCTTTGTCATTTGAGTTCTGAGTTTGAAATTATAATAAAGGTGAACTGACTAAGGCTGTGCAAAAGCAGGAGAAGATATAAAGTTGTCAATACCATAAACCAGGATGTTTCATTTAATCATGGATTAAATGGGATCACAGCAGAAATGAGACTGAGAATAAGAATGAGAAACCTCATTTCCGCTCTGATTCCATCTAACTTATAATTATTTCAAAGTGTGAAAGGACTAATTCAAGCTTATTAGTAAATGGTTGAGTAATGGTTACAAATAATGTTGATGAATGAGCTACAAGCTCAAACTAGTCTGGCCCAAACAAAATCACACATTAATTTGTTGTTCTAGGAGTATTTCTCTCAGTGAAGTTATCAGCATGTGGAAATGCTCTTCAACTGAATTATGGTAATCAGACAGTAACTGGAATTAATCTTTTTCTGCCAGATATGTACCATCCATGCTGTTTCAAAGTGGTATCAAAACCCAATCACTTGGGCTGTTTACATCACTGTTCACATTCAGCGAACCTTACTTGAGATTATATCTATGAATGCTGGAGTATTTAGTGCCTATGTGTCTTGTCTTTATTGGTAATTCTCTTTTTTAGTGATGATTATTTGATTCTTCATCCATCTATTATCAGTCTACATATTTTTGTTTTATTATGGAGCCCGGTTCACAATTCTAGGTCCTTCTCCTTTGTTTTGGTTCATTTAGATGCATCTTCATCTGGGTGTGCTAGCTTTCTAATTCCAAAATAAGACTTGCTCCTCTCGCACCCTTGTTTTCAGCACTGCCTTGAACCCTACTGAGCAGGCAAATGACAGAATGGGGAAGGGAGCAAATATTAGCTGGGCTATCATTCATCTGCAAAAAGATTACCTGCCCTGTGCTCTGGGAAGTGGCTGGGAAAATAAATAAATCTGTCTTTCTGAGAGTATAAGAAGAATCCAGTTCCAAGCTTAACATGGGGAGAATATATGCCAGGTATTAATAGTTTGGGGAATACTGTATGAAGGGAATAAGGCCTACCAGTATAATTATTTTGAAAGGCCACAGTTTTTGCTCAGGCACTGTTGAACTGTGGCCTCCAATAACTTTTTGCAAATACTACCCATAACTACCATACACTTTGGGAACAAATACATATTGCCAAGGCTGGTCTCTCAACTTAATGCCATCCCACCAACTTATGAACTTATGCAAAAAAGAAAGAAAGAAACCAAGTCATGGTCTTTGCATGCTCTTGGATGTTCCTCTCTGGTTTTACCTGTAAAACACTGGTGATGAAAACCGAAAGGCCCATTAATACAAAGATCATCAGTCCAGTAGCTCTTTGTTCAATTATGCCCAGGAATTTTGGTTGCTCCCCAGGAGCTGCCATAGTAGACTCCACTTTGAGACTGTTCACGTGACTGATGGAAAGGACAGTGGCAGCAACAAACCAAGGCAACCCCATGACTGAACACACACCAAGCATGAGGCCCACCATGAGAAGGTCCAAGTGGTAGCCACACCCTTTCTGTGGAAATAATAATTCATTAGCAGAGATCAACTGGAAGCCTAGTTTTACACACACACACTAACTAGTTTAGACAAGAAGTCATTGGCATCCATGCTCCAAACAAAAACTCAAATAACTAACAGTAGAGATTAGAACCTATTAGCATTGCCAGATAGAAACCTGGAGATGGCTCCTGTGCATTTAAAGGTTGAATAGAAGAAAGAGTTTCCACTGGTGTTTCTTGTCACTCAACCAGGTAACAAGAAACATCTACTGAAGTCCAATCTTCTACATAGCCATCAAAGGTACGGGAGCCCTCTCAGGTTTTTCCTCTGAAAACCTTAGATCATATGCTGAATGATGGTAGGGAGAAGAATCTGGACTATCCAACCATTTTGTCAGAAAGCACCTCTACCTCAGAGATCTGCTAGGAAGGCTTTGCTTTTCCCTGCCTTCTTTCTCAGCATGAAGAATTGTGGTACAAAGATGTGGAAAAGTACCTTTTCAGCTGTGAGCTCCCTTCCAAAGGAGATGTTTATGAATGCACATGCACACGCTCAAACACACCATATAGTTTTCTCTGACAGTTAAAAGCAATTCTAGTTTTGAAGCCATTTGCTGGTTGATGAAGATGATGACTGTACTTTTTATTAGATCTATGCTTCTTTGCTGCTTTATTAACATATTTTGATGATGGGTTTTAACATTATTTTTAAATATTTGCAGTACAGCTTTTTGAACAACTGTAGTGGAGGAAAATGTCAACCACAGGAACAAAGGGAATATACTCAATTAAGCTCCAGAACAAAAGGAAGCTGCATTATACTGAAGCAGGCTACTAGCACAGTAATGGCTACACTGAATGGCTTTCCTTCTCCAGGGACAGGAGGCAAGAGTATTTTTTCAACTCTTCTTGGGGATAACAAGGACTGAATCTGGAGCACTCCCAATGCTGGGTCACTGAGATTCATTCCTCTAATGAGTCATAATCTGGCCTTTAAAAAAAAAAAAATCAAACAGGAGCCACAACGAAAGCATGTCTGCATCGATGTTCCTTTTCCCCCTTTTATATTTTCTGCTTCTTTTGTCTCCCTTTGTATTTTGAATTTGCTTTTCCCCCCCCTGTGCTGACCTTTGCTTATTTGCAATACGTACATACCAAAAGCAGCAGAAAAACAATGAGGAATGACAAAACTGCAGGTCATAAATGGGACTTGATATGGGTGTAGGGGTAGCAACTAGCACAAGCAATTCCATGCTGTTACCTACAATCAAAGATAGGCACAACTGCTTGTGAAGCAATTTATTGAGTTGGTGGATTTGTCTGAAGTTTGAAATGGGAAATAAGGAAACAGTAAGGTCTTCAGACTGTCATTTCAAGAGTAGAATTAAGTGAGATCCTATATATGTTTACTGTGAGTAAATCCTAATACATTCAAAGGGGTTTACTCCCATTTAAGGATGCAGACCACACAACAAAATCCAGACCTTTAGTTCAAATTAAGGAGATTGAATGGTGCATTAGCTTTTCTCATCCATTCAGCTGCAGCTCTGACATATCCCTGAAATACACAGGTCTAAACTGCACTTCAGAAATAGTCTGATACCACTTTAGGCCTAAGCAGACTGCCAGAAATAGTGCACATTAAATTGAGGCACTGCCCTGGCTCAGTGCTAGGGAATCATGGGAACTGTATTTTTTTTCTGGGACATTGAGCCTTCTCTGTCAGAGAGCTCTGGTGCCACAATAAATTACAGTTCCCATGATTCCCTAGCACTGAGCCAGGGCAGTGCCTCAATTTAATGTGCACTATTTCTGGCAGTCTGCTTAGGCCCTTTATCTGCCATGGCTCAATGCTATGTAATTCTGGGATCTGTAAGTTTGTGAGATGTTTAGCCTTCTCTGCCAGACAGCTCTGGTTCCACAACAAACTACAAATCACAGAATTCCATAGCACTGAGACAGAAATTTATTAGTAAATTTGTATTGTAATATCTTCTTTGATTCTCAGTTTTCAAATTCCTGTTACTGGGATATTGTATACACATATATGTTAGAGGTAATGGGATTTCAGGAGCATAATGCCTAGACATTGCAAGTAAAATGGGAAACAGAAAACAAACACATATTTCTTGAAAGTTATAAATTATATACAATGTGGTCAAGATATGCATGAGAGTATGTTTATTAGGATTGTAAATCTTTGTTCATTTATTCTTAAACATGAGACCAAAACATTTCAAAAGTTTTGTCCACATGAAACAACAGTTCTTAGGCATATGGGAGAATGATTTTTCACTCCCCAATACTTGTTGTGAAAATTTTATATGCACAAATCGACTGGTTTTGCACAGAAAACACTATGTGCACAAAGTAATGTTTTTTAATTTGTTCCCTGTTACTGTTTCCTTGAAAAAGTTTTTGTGCAAAACCCACAAAAATGTGGGGAAATGGTCTTTTCATTCTCAATGAAGGAAGAAAAATTTCACAGCAGTTCACAAACTTTTTCAACATGATATCTCAATGGACTGACGCCCTCTATCTCACTAAGGATGAGAAAAGTTGTGAATATTCTGTACAGCACTAATGTATATTAACCAGGAAATGGGAACAACTCCCTCTTTAGGACCGGATTCTGGGTATATTCTCCATTAAATATGTGGATGTGCAGAACTTCAAGTTATTACTGAATCCCACCACCCCTCCACACATGTATATAAAATGTACTGAAAGAAATTGGTTTTATGTAGCTGTACTGCACAATCCTATCATATTTAATTCAGAGGTGAGTTTCATTGACTTCAGTGGGACTTACCTCCAAAGTAAATAGGTACAGAATTGCTGCTTCAGCTAAGCTTTAGGCACATTGAAATCAGTGGGACATAAATTAGTCACTACTAGCTTGTCCCATTGATTTCAAGGAGATGAAAGGACATCCATTAGTTTGGATCCAAGCTACTGTCTTTAATCTGAAGCTTTTAATACTACATGATTTTTCTTCTCACACCTAGTTACAGAAATAAAAGCACTAATCTATTCCTGGCCACAGTTTGCCATTACCTTTAGTTTATGCTCTTTCCTGTTCACAATAACTGCTGTTATTTGCTGGTCCATAAATACCAGTATGGTACAGAGCAAAGCTGGGATGATAGCTGCTACCACTGTCCACCAGGGGTTGGGCCCTATGGGACTAATGAGCCAACCACGGTCGTCACTTGTTGGCTGCAGAAAAATACACAGACATAACAATGGACTATGCAATGTTGTCTAGATATCTATCATCCAGTCTCAGATGCAATCCCTCTTGATTGCCTAGGAAGATTCTAGGAATGCTACTACAGGACATATAAAAACCTTGCCCTTCACATTCCATCCTGGAGTGGTAAATACATCTATACTGGGTTGTCAAAACTCTTGGTTGCAATCCCAAGGAATCTATGGATTATAGCATTCTCTGATCAGGTAAATCAGTGGCTCTCAAACACTAAAGTGGGACCCCAGAGGGGGTTGTGAGAGTTGCTCAAGGGGGGCATGAGACTTGGAGGCTCTAGTCTCTTCTCTTGTTCCCAAACTTTTAATTTGTAAATTTGCACATGCATTGAGTTAAATATTTAATTTACTTTAATAAAACAGTTCTAATTTGAATGATTTTATTTCCTTATAAAACGTTAAGATATAAATATATACATGAATGTACGGATGAAAATACACACATTAAATAAACAAAATATTTTTATTCATATACTGCATCGAGTGGGGAGGGGAGTGTGCATGTAGTTATAATGGGGTCCCAAAGGTAACAAGTTTGAATGCCACTGAAGTACATGTATCTTACCAACAGATCAATGGAACAGCTTAATCCGCAAATGTCAGTGCAGCAACCAGTTTCCTGTATGCAATACTGCAATAAGTTTTTATAACAGGAAACACAGGGCAGCGGTAGTTGCAGCTTGTGGCTCCTATGTGAATGGTGTGGTTGATCCATTCCAAGTTTGGACTAGCTTTCAAGAAACTGTCCAAGGTACTGCACCAATTTAGGAACAGAGTTTGTTACCTTGAAGATCTCCTTTAAAACCTAGACTGAAACTGGAAAGGATTCACTGCCGCAGTGCATGGCAGTTTCCAGCAACGACTGGACAGCAATGGTGTCTTTATGCTACATTCTTTGGATTATTAAGCAGCACTTCTTGTTAGGAATCCTGTTGTTCCCTAGCAACAAGATGCTCAGAATCATTGACAATATTTTTGAAGCCCTGGGAAGTCCTCAGAAACTTTGAGTGACTGGTGCTGATTAAGAAACCATAGAATCATGGAATTACAGAGTTGGAAGCCAACTCAAGGGCCATCCAGTCTAACCTCATTCTGCCATGCAGAAATACACAATCAAAGCATTCCCTTCATATGGCCATCCAACCTCTGTTTGAAAACCTTCAAAGAGAGAGAGTCCACCATTCCCCAAGGCAGCACGCCCCACTTTTGTACAGCTATTACCATTAGAAAGTTCTTCCAAAACTGTCAATGCTGATTTTCCCCCCTGTGGTAAACACCTACAAGGGACTCTATACATCCAGTTGAGACTAACTATGTACTCTAGAACAGTGGTTCTCAGTTTTTGGTTCTTCAGATATTTTGGACTTTAATCCCCCAAAGCCCCAACCAATATGGTTAATGGTCAAGGAATCTGGGAACTGAAGTCCAAAACATCTGGAAGGCCAAAGGCTGAGAACCACTACTATAGAGTTTGCCTGAAGCACTCTCTACTACAGGGAGGAATCCCATTTCTGACCGCCATAGTCTCCTTGGCAGTGAAGTTGCAGCTCCCCAAATCATAGATCAGGGGTAGGCAACCTTTTTGAGCTGGGGGCCAGGTTGCTGTCCCTCAGACAATTGGGGGGCCAAAGCACCAAAAATAAATAAATAAATAAATAAATAAATAAATAAAATTAATTTTTTTTAATTTTTTTTTTAATGCATGTACACTCTCTCAGCCCCAGAAAAGCCATGGCAAAACCCCTGTGGAGATTTTGCCAAGAAAACCCCAAGAACAAGTAATAACAACAATAATCAATATTATCATGGCGGGCGGCAGCGGCAGGACCGGCCTGGGGCCGGTCCAAAGGCCTCAGGGGGCCGCATCCGGCCCCCGGGCCTTAGGTTGCCTACCCCTGTCATAGATGTTTGAAATTGATTTTTAGGGCACATGGAGTAGAGCAGAACATTACTGGTAAATTCAAAAAAGGGCTTTAGCTTTCACAAAGCAAAGTGTTAGTGGAGGAGAAAAATAAACTTGGGACTTTGAGTGAACGCTTGGGATATTTTTCTTCAGGAGATAAAAGACCAGAGTTCCTTTTGCCTTGCTCTGTCAACAAAGGTAATATCTGCTATTTAGATACAGGCTTCCTGAAATTCAAGTTCTTGAGCTGTTGTTCTTTAATCTCAATTCATGCCTTGCTTTTATATATCTTGCTGCTTTCTTCCAGCCATGAGAGCCTGTCTTTTCTTTGCTCATCCCTATAATCTGTACCCAGTCCACTGAATAAGAATAGGAAATATAAATGACAGCTCTCCTTGATCGACAATCACCTAGCCAAAAAACAAAAGCAGAGAAAGATCACAGTATTGCCCCTTTCTCCCATCTGATCCAACCACTAAAATATAGAATGTTCTCCATGACCAAGAACAAGCTGTGCTAAACATCTACAAAGGGCTCCCTGCATCCACCTGAGACTGATCACATACATATCAGCTGTGCCATTTTTAAAGTCATGCCTACCTGGAAGGAGCTGGGAACTTTTAGCTTCGATGATGGGATTCCAATCAAGTAGTCAATCAACACCATGATCACGATGGTAATGAAAATAGCAAAGTCGCCTACCATGGAACGTACCTAATAAAAGAAAGCAGGAATGGGCTCAGCAGAGTGTATGTTGGCTGTCAGGGCACTTGGGAGACACCACCCTATTATCTCAGTGGATAATCAGGGTTCATATGGCTAGGCCAGGGGCTGAAAAGGAGAACAGGCCAGAAAAGCCTGCAGAATTAGACAGACCTGAGACAAGCCAAGTCTTAATTGACTACAAAGATGTTACCTGCATGTCTCCCTACGCACCCCCCACCTCCATGAACAGAATGCAAGTAAAAAACAAAAGGCACCTGACACACATTTGGCTCATTAGCAGCTAAAAGTGGGGCTTAAGCCTCTCTCTACAGATAGGGAGGGAGAGATGGAACTGTCACTTTTCTCCAGGGGCTGAAAGGATAACAGGCTAGTATGTCAGCAACTCATCCAGCAAGACATCATCCAGACCACAATGTGGTATGAGCAGGCCAAGTTACACAATCCAGTGGCCTATCAGGGCTCTGTTTAACTCATGTCCTCCAATAAGACTCTGTGGTCAATCTGCCAGAAGTTGATGATAGAGTCACATTGGAGGATTTACAGGTGCCTAGTGAGAAGACCTCTCTAGGCATCTGGAGGTACTCTGGAATTCTATGATCAAATTCTGCTGGAAATATAGAGTTCGTTATTATCCATGATTTTCACTATCTGCAGTAAGTCTGGGAATGTATTCCCACAGATACAGGGGTCATACTGTACCTGCTGAACAGGATGTCAGCCTAATAAGATTTATTTGGCATACGTTTCCCTAGACTTCAGCTTACTTTATCAGATGCCAAGAAAACCAGTTTGAACATCAGAATAGTGTTGAGAAGGGATTCTTTCCAAGCTCCCAAATGTGATTGCTATGCAGAACAGACTGTTAGACTTTAAAATCACTGTGTTTACCACCAGCAGCTACTTACTTTGGTTGGGAAATAATTACTAGTCTTAAATTTCTTCAGGAGGCTTGACAGGATAAAGGTAGTGAAGAATAAGATACAGGACCAGAAAAGAACATCAGGAGTAAAAGGACCATTGGCTGCACAGGTAGGGCCAGTGAAATCTCCACGCATCTCATGACATTCCTGTTCAAACAGGTATAATCAGAGCAATTAAAAGCACCGCAGTGGCAACAGTCACAGTGGATTGATTACAGTGAACATGTGAATAAGGGCTATTGATGTCTAGTAATAAAGAAACAATATAGCAGATGGAACAAAAAGAACAGGGTCTCTGTTCAGGATACAAATTATCTGTCTTTCATTACCCATAAACGTACAAAGGCATGGGTGCAATTGGGCAACATCAATATTTTTTTCTGAGGAATAGGCTAAGCTTAAAATCTTTAGATTTCTGAAAACATGTGCATGCAGAAAATGCTAGACAAAAAGTATCAGAATAATACAGGGCAAAGGTGGTACAGAATCAGAAAGGAAACATAGGGCCTGTACAGACTGCCAGAAATAATCCAGTTTTAGACCACTTTAACTGTCCTGGCTCAGTGCTAGGGAATCATGGGAATTGTAGTTTTTTCTGAGATATTGAGCCTTCTCTGTCAGAGAGCTCTGGTGCCACAATAAACTACAGTTCCCATGATTCCCTAGCACTGAGCCAGGGCAGTTAAAGTAGCCTCAAGATGGATTATTTCTGGCAGTCTGTACAGGCCCTAAGTACACTAATGTACATAGATCCTAACTATTAAAGGAAATGCCCTCCCAAAAGACAAGCCAGGTGGATCTTTATAGAATTTAAAGGACTATAGTTTTAAAACATTAAATATGAAAAAGTCTAGTATGTTGTTAAGACATTAAAAAGGCATAAAAGACACAAGAATAATAAAAGAGACAGAGGGCCTCGGCAGACGACTAATAGAGTCATCTTCGAGGCCCGGAAGAGGAGGGGCAGCCGCACGAGCGGCGCCCCTTCCTCTTCCTGAGGTCGCCCTCAGAGTCGCCGGCCTTCCGCACGGCCGGCGCTCCGAGGATGACCTCACGCCGCAGCGACCGCATGCACTGCGGCGGAAGAGTCAGGGAAAGTGCGCCCACCGCTTTTAGGGCGCACTTTCCCTGACATCTAAAAGGAGTGCCAATTTGGAGCTCCTTTTAGGGACGCCGCATGACACAACAAGCCTGAGAGGATGGTGGGACAGAGAGAAGGGCCTCTTCTGAGGATCTTAGAGGCTCATAGAGGGATATACAGTCCTTCAATCAATGTTTGGATATTTTGCATTTTGATTAGTCACCTCTCACCCAAGCAAGGAGTACAGACAACTACTGTACTCCAAGCATCTTATGAAATAGGTTGTAATCCATTAAAGACTGCACCAAATTGAACATGTTAGACTATAAAGTGTTTCAAGAAATGCTGCTCTAATTAGTGACTGATGCTGTGCTACATGCATCTTTCTGTCTCCAACAGGCAGAATGCAAAGTCTGTAGACTTACAGAAACTGTGAGATTAGCCCATGGGATTGTTGATATACTGATGTTGTTGCTTTGCCAGTAGTTCAAGGTTTCAATGCTGGGCTTCTTAGGGGCTGAACATCTGCAACTGACACAAACAAGAAAAGGTTAATTAAATAGATTCACCACATCTCAAAATATAGTCTTTGGCCCAAAGTACCATAGATGGGCTGCATAAAGCAGCTTCCATCTGCTTCGGGGATATGGTATTTAGATCATGCATGCCCCCGAAGTGGACAGAAGCTGCGCCAAGGCCTCTTGAGGTGGCCCGAAGCCGGCT
Organism: Phrynosoma blainvillii; assembly: GCA_026167975.1. Taxonomy (NCBI): domain Eukaryota; kingdom Metazoa; phylum Chordata; class Lepidosauria; order Squamata; family Phrynosomatidae; genus Phrynosoma; species Phrynosoma blainvillii. The sequence continues at coordinate 201,812,196 of JANUYF010000002.1, read as the reverse complement.
GGAAAAGGAACGGCTACTTTTAGCCTTTTAATATTATTTAAATGTGTTCCAATCTGTTTTAATGTTGTGTTTTTAACAGAATTGCTTGTTTTATTGATTTTCCTCATTTCCATACTAGTAGCTTTTTAGCTGTACCATGCTTTAATTGGATGTAAGCCATCTTCAGTCCCATGCAAGAAAATGGGACATAAATTAATGAATTAATTATTCATAAATGATTAATCATTAAATAAGCTAACAAATTTATGGTGGGATGGGACTGTTCCATTTGTAATAAGCACTGTGATACTAAAAACATTTACCTGACACTAAAGCATGTCCATACAACTGTTTCAGGTTGATGTGAGCACTGGATGTGTTCAAAGATTACATGAACTACTTGGTAACTACTGACCTTGTCACTTATCACCATACCCACAAGTTTTGCATTTCAATGGCAATTCATACAGTCTGATTATAAATGTCCTTCCTGGGCACCAGCTCACTCCATGCAACTGTGGAAATAATCTAAGAGCCTTATTGCATTATTAAACAAACCCAGCAAGCAAATGAAAAGATGCACGTGTTTTTTTCTCCCTCCGCATGACTCCCTCCGCATGGGAGAGCATTGTAAAAGCATCATTTTTGCCAAATGGGACACTTGTTCGGCACTTTTACAATCCTCTCCCACCATTTTACAACCAAAAGAGATTGAAAGAGAACATCTCTTCAGGTTGTAAAAGCATGGGAGAGCACTGTAAAAGCACCATTTTTTTTGCTGAATGGATTGTTTCAGCTTGGCAAATGGGACACTTTTACGATCCTCTCCCACTATTTTAGAACCGAAAGAGAACGATGTCATGTAGAGGGAGAAAGAAAAACATGAGTCTTTTTGTTTGCTTGCCAGGTTTGTTTAATAATGTGATAAGGCTCTAAGTCTGTGAAAGCTAAGGCTACAACCTCTTTTGCATAATTAGGAGCTTATCACACTCTTTAAAAAGCCGTTTTCGAAAATCGTCCGGCTGAGAGTGGCTGTGACCCGCCATTTACCCAGTCTGGATTCGGACGACGGATTCAGTGGCAATTTAAGGAGATACCCCATGCGATAATGTCTGGGTGTATCCCAGATAAAGATTGAACCTGGAAAAGGTAAGACGGATTTTTTAAAAAGTGCGCTAAGCTTCTAAGTCTCAAAGGTGCTACAAGATCCCTTTGTATACTGATATTCCAGGCTAACATGACTGTGGGGCTGTACAGATCAGCCAAAAGGGCTGGCCTGAGGGTGGAGTGGGGGCATGGTGACCGTATGCCAGCCGCTCTGACTCTACCTCAATACTGCCTTCATACCACCCACCCAACCAGACAGCAGGCAGCATCAAGGTGCTCCTTTGGAGCAGCGTTTACACACACTGTGCCGAAGAACTGCTGAAAAACCACCGCCACCACGGCAAGGGTAGCTTTTTGCCGCTCTAAATGGGACTCTTTTTAGAGCGACAAAGCACCGGATCAGGGCCGTGGCATGCGGTTACTGCAGCCCCGATCCGACAAGGAAAGGGGCGGTGGGACGCCGGCCCTTAGGGGTCGTCTGTTCAGCCCCAGAGTCTCTGAAAAGTGACTACAGTTACCATACAAGCCCTTAGAGAAATGACAGGATAAAAATGTAATTAATTAATCACTTCAACTTGTGAAACTGCTCAACTCTCTCAGAACTTTCATCTGCCTAAGTGGAACTCAAATTTTGCACTGGCCAAGGTAAAAACAACAACAGGCATCAGTTGCTGCCTTCATCTATCCTTACCCATCTTTCATGGTGTCAACTGAGGTAGGTCAGTCTATCATGCTGAATAGTGTGGCCATCGAATAAAGTACTTTTTCCCAACCTGGTACCCTCCAGATGTGTTGGACTACAGCTCCCATCATCTCCTGCTGATTGAGTTGGTCGGAGTTGGAGTCCAATACATCTAGAAAGTAGCAGGCTGGGAAAGGCTGCTGTAGAGTAATATCTCTTCCTCCTCTAAAACAGTTGACCTCTTAATCTTCAGTTATAATCTCCCAATATTTTTTAATAATGAAAAGGATCTGGAGATGGATGCATACACATGCTGGAAGAATGGAACAGAAAGAAGGAAGGATTCCTTTACTCTCTCCCCTTCAGACATTTTAATGTTCATAACTGTCTGTCCTGGGCTGGGGAGAGGGAAGATACATCTGTTTTCCCCCATGAATGGAGAATTAGGTTTCACCCCAGATGACCCTATTGATTGTTATTGATGCAGTCAGTCAGGCTCTGCAGAAGGTGGACCAGTGACTGGATACTGTAATAGGCTAGATGAGGGCCCATAAACTGAAACAGTGCCCTGAAAGACAGAGGTTCTGTGGATTGGTAGTTCCTAGGTCCAAAAACTGGACAATCAATTTGCTCTTGCAGCTAAAGGAGCAGGTTCATAGCCTGGGTGTACTGCTAGATCCATCGGTCACTAGAGGCCCAGGTGGACTCTGTGGTTCAGAGTGTTTGAGGAAAGCTGATTGGTGAGGACGCTGCGGTGGGAGGTTTCCCTGGGAGCGCCGGCCGTGCGGAGTGGCGGCAGCTCCGAGGGCAACCTCGGGAGGAGGAAGGGGCGCCGCTCGTGTGGCTGCCCCTCCTCTTCCTTGCCTCGGAGACGACCCTATTGGTCGTCTGCCAAGGCCCAGAGATAACCTGGTCATAGTAGTTCATGCATTGGTAGCCTCTTGATTAGACTACTTCAATGCACTGTAAAGGGGGCTACTGATGAAGATGACTTAGAAGCTGCAGTTAGTGCAATGTGCAGTAGCTAAACCAATGGTGGAAACCTCTTATAAAAGACAAAGGACATGCCAATTTTAAAGGAATTGCAATGGCTGCCAATATGCTTCTCACATGAATTCAAGGTGCTAATAAGAGACATATGAATCCTAGGACACGAGAGCCTATCCCTATATATGCTTGCCCAAGGATTGTGGTCTGCTAAAAGAGACCTCTCCTGTGTTACAGCAATGGGAGTAATACACTGTTTGATGATATGAGAAAGGGCTTTTCCTAATGTGGCACCCTGGGTGTAGAATACTCTCCCTTGGGAGGCCTGACTGGCATAGATACTGGATTTATTCCAGTTCCATGGCTTTTCATCAAACTTTAGGAGCTTAAACATTTTCCCCATTTGATTCAGAAAATATGAGTCTAAACCATTTTATTTCTTCCAAATAAATAGCACACTATTTAAATTATTCCATACAACTGTAAAATTTTAAATTGTTTTAAATTATCTCTGGCTGATTTTATTTGTAGATTGCCCTGAGAGCCTGTGATATAATGTGGGATACCAGCATGGTGGAGTGGTTTGAGCGTTGAACTACAACCCTGGAAAACAGGGTTCAAATCCCGGCTTGGCCATGAAAATCCACTGGGTGACCTTGGGCAAGTCACACTCTCTGCCCCATAGGATGGCAAAGGCAAACCCCTTCTGAAGGAACTTGCCCAGAAAACCCAGTGAGAGGGTTGTCCTAAGTTGGAAACGACTTGAAGGCACACACCATACAGACACACACAAATATTTTCACAAAATAATAAATTGTGGAGTCTAATTCTAAGTGAAAAGATTAGAAAGGAATGGTATAAAAGCCTTATGATGCTCAAGATTACATCTTCTATTAGACCTGCCTTTCACTATGGCTGAGCCAAAGATTCTTGGAAGGGAGAGAAGGGAAGGAATTTTTTATGTCTTCTTTCCTGGGGGAGAGGGACAAAAGTTGTCTAAAATTGTCCTTCTTCTAAGACCTGCTTGTATAAATAGCACACATTTCACAGCCCTGAAATCTTAACAGTAGGTAGAAACCATTTTTTCCTCCCAGGAATTCTCAGAACAAGGGCAGCAGACATTGACCTCACTTTGATTGGCTTAATAACCATGCAATGTGACACAACACTGATATCGCTCAGTCAAAAGCAAGGGCAATGGATTCAGCCTTTCACCCTTGGTGGAACTTCTGGGAAACTAAAAATAAGGCTGCCAAGATTTTAGGGAGAACAGGTGCAGCTAGCAGACTGAGAGTTTATCACACTGTAAATAATGCGACTTATCCCCAACAGGATACAGCCGCTTTTCAGTTTCACAGCAGGTATTATCGCATGTGAAATCACTGCCACTGCCACCGGGCAACTGCAACCAAGGGCCCAGATGGGCTCAGCCAGCTGCTTTGCAATATTTTTTTTTTTTTAAAAAAAGCTGAAAAGGTGGGATGACAGAGCATTGGGATTGTCCCTACCAAATTGGGACAGTTAAAGGGTATGAGATCTGTGGTGTGTACTCCACTTTCCCTCCATTTTATTGTCTATCAGAGAAAGAAGGAAGTGCGGTAAATCGGACTGCGATAAAACCATTTCACATGCCTACCATGATGACTGTATTTTAATGATGTAAATTAATATTTTTATTCTTCTCGTCCCTGAAGAGGGGGCAGGAAATGTTATTATTCATATTTCTCTTCTATGGAGAATGAGATATTTCAACTTGGTCACCCCTCACAGACAGACAAACCATTCCAGATAAATTCCTGAAGAATGAGTGCTATAAAACACTCACCTGGCTTTCCCTCCCTAGCTCTATGATTCACACTCCCTAGTTAGTGGTGTGAATCATAAAACTCCATTTGCAGTGTCTAACAATAAATGGCAGTGCCTGTGTTTATCTTTACAATGGCATTCCCTCTCCTCCTTGACTGAGATTCACACAATTAAAATGAATATTTAAAGCACTGTTACTTTTATTATGTAACCAAAACAACCAGCAATGTCCTGAACATCCAATGTTTCTTTGAAGTGCCTGCCCCATTGCTTCTTTTGCAAATAAAGTGTCTGCAAATTCTCACATCTCAATGGAGCAGCTGCCAAATTTCAGAGCTCATAAAGAATTGACTCGGCATTGAGAAAACCCCAAATCCTGTATCTTTAACAAACAGTAAATAGTGTTCATCACATCCCTACTCTATACTTACCAAAGAGATAGGAAAAGGAGACAAAGGTCAGTAGCAGGCAAATGTTCCTCATAATGGCTCAGTAGCCTCCTTCAACCTCTGCTGTTCTTATACATCTCCCCTTTCTAACAAAAATCATCATCATGAGAAAGGGCAGACACTCAACAGCAGGGCACAAGCTCTTCATACAGAGGTTCTACAGGAAGAACTAGAAAAATGCTTGCCTGCACCCAAGAGCCAATGCCAGTCAATATAAACAAGAATGACCTAGGAGAAGCAATGGCTTGGCTCAGTCTGAGGCAGTTTCCTCTCCTCCTATGGCTCCATTTTGAGGTCTAGCACTATATTTCAGATATGTTATTAAAGGTTAATGAAAATTTTACTGGGATGTCAAACTGTCACTTTTGGAAAAACATGCTGCATGCTAGCATTTTTAAAACTGCTTTATTTAGCTTTAAGATCATAAGAATCCATAGCAACTGAGCCTTCTCAGAGGCATGTTTTTCTAGTTGTTAGGAAGAGAAATCCCCACGTTCACCACCACTTTGCTGATCAAACACCAATAAGAAACACCCAAGTTCCTAAGCTGATGAATGATAGCTAGAACACCTCTGAAACTAACCTTATCCAGACAGATAAATATTCCCATTTAGTCCAATTCCTGGCAATGTTTTGGTCCATAGTTAACTAGCTAATCAAGTTCCCTCAATCAATTTGGTAACAAATTATCTTCTTGATAAAGAATAAGCATTTTATTAATTTTACTTTTAATTTAATTTAATTTTTATTTATTAAAATATTTCTATCCTGTCCTTCATTGTGAGGTCTGAGGGCAAAATTCAAATTGTATAAATCTATGCAAGTATAGATATATTGTTTATAGTTGCCTTATTGTTAGCTTCTTATCCTTATTTTGTTGTTGAAGTTGTGTGGTAAGAATGTACAAAATACTTCTGTTAACTTCATTCTAATCACTTTTCAGTAAATGTGTTTATTGGGTTCCATCTTTTATTCTGTTCCATGGATACTGTTATTGTGCACCTTCAAGTCATTTCTGACTTACGCCCACCCTAAGATGGGGTTTTTCTTGGCAGGATTTGTTCAGAGGGGGTTTGCCATGGCCATCCTCTGAGGCTAAGAGAGTGTGACTTACCCAAGATCACTGAAGGGGCCAAACAGGGATTTGAACCCTGAGCTCCACAGTTCTAGTCCAGTGCTCAAACCACTACACCACACTGGCCTTCTTCCTAAAACTACTCCAGAGTATAAAAGATATAAATTGTTATGGCGAATCAAGCAGTTTTCATGCTCTCTGTGTGTGAATAGTTCTGACATGACCTTAAAATAGAAATGTAGTTGCCGTCATGGGTGCATTGGTCACATAGAGTATCAGAGATAGTTGATCACATAGACTCCAGCTTTCAATTTGCAGATCAAACATTTAGTTTCAGGAGTTGCAAACAGAGGGATTCACATCTCAGGAAACAGGGAAGCCAGGAGATTTAGAGCCCAGATACAAGATAGATAAGACTCATTACCCCCCTCTGAAAGCCATCTACTTCAAGGAAACCTCTACAATGTTAATTCAGCCCTTTGATATACAATAATCAACTTTCGCCCTGGGCTATTTTCAGCCTATAAATAGACTACCAAAATTCTGGTTAGGTGTGTCTGGTTAGAATTCCTGGTGACACTGCCTCACTCTGAATTCTGATTCAGCTCTGACTCAGTCTATGCTCCTGTCCCTCCCTCCAGTTGAGTCCAACTTTACATCAGTCCCATCTAGAGTATCCCAGACAGGTAATATCACCATTAGAAAAGCCTCATGTCTATCCCATGCGAACTTACTTTATTCCTGAGCTCTTGTGAAAATGTGTGAGTATATGTCTCTGTATGCTTGATTCCCTAATAAATTTATAATTCATTTGGAGAAGCTTTGTCTCTATGCATCTATAATCTCAGCTCCCTTCTTATAAATTGGGTTTGCTTCCTGCTAACTATTTGAGCTAATATTAAAAATTCCCCAAGATGAACCTCATATTATAAAATGTATGGGAAAACCTTGGAGTACATGCTACCCTTGAATCCAGTTACTTTTTTTGAAGCACTGGAAGTTGCATAAATGTTGACTTACCAAGTTGTCATTGATTTAATGGGTCTAATGTAGTTAGGACTAACAATTGGGTAATAGGCCTCTGTTATAATAAGGAACATTCACAGGCCTGTTAGACATGCCATAGCTAAAGCTCAACATGACTTTATCTGGCATACAATACTGGGGAACAGTGTAGTTGTATTAGTCTTTTACAGCAAAAACAACCAAGAGCATTGTGGTATCTTAAAGACTGACAAGTTTTATTTGGCAGAGGCTTTTGTGCACTGCAGCCTACATATGCCAAATAAAACTTCAAGGTGTCCTACATCGTTATTTTATTCCATCTACAGTTCTTGCCCAGTGCCTAATGAATTATTTACCTTTTCCAGTATATCATGGAGTAAATTCCATCTAGGTGTATTTCTAACACTTTGACTGGAATCCTGTTGGTGAAATACATGCATGTGTATGTCTTGTAGTGCTTTCTACTACGCCCTTTGGCTCTGTTCAAAACCACCTTCCCAGCAGCTCCCAAGTCCCAGGGCACTGCTACAGCTGTTTGATGGACAGGGAGAGGGAAAGGACCAGTCAGTAGGGGCTGCCTTCCATCCCTGCTGCGGATCTCTAAGTTTTCCCTGCTACTCAGATCCTGTCTGATCTTGGAATTTAAACAGAGTGAGCCCAGGTTAGTACTTGGATGAGGGACTGCCAACAAATACCAGGTGCTGTAGGCTATATTTCAGAGAAGGAAACTGATAAAATACCTCTAAGTATTCCTTGCCTAAGTAAACCTATGAAAAATTAATGGAGTTGCGATAAATCAAAGGTGACTTGGAGACAATACACACACACACACACACACAGAGTCATCTCCCTGCCCCTCTTCCCTGGCAGTTTAATGGCCACAGCAGTGCACCCCAGAGCTTGGTGGCTACAGGGGGAAAGAGACAGGCAGAGCTGCTCTCAGAGAACATTACCCTCTGTATGTTCAATGCAAGATCTTGGCTAGTATGGCTATTTCAACATGCCTACTTATGTATCAGTTCATGCTGTTATTGCTTAGAGCAGGGACAGGCAACCTTTCCCCTTTAAGGGCCGAGGGACTTCAGCTCCCAGAATCCCAGGAGCTATTGGCCAACATGGGAGTATTGGCCAACATGGCTGAGGCTTCTGGGAGTTGACGTCCCTCGGCCCTTAAAGGGGAAAGGTTGCCTACCTCTGGCTTAGAGGCATAGTTCTCTTTCTTTCCCATTTCTACACAACCAGCATTCTCAAAGTAATCAGTGAATGCAAATAAACTGAAAACATTATTGGAAAGAAAAGCAAGAGTAACTCACTAATACAAAGTCAGTTTGTCAAGATCACTGTTCATGTTAACTGGGAATTTCCTCCCCAGTTTCAGCAATTTCTCTAGAGATTCGAAGATGAAAATGAGGCAGATCAAAGATGCAAAAGCTTCTTCTGTAAATCGGGTAATGTAGCAGACAAGAGAGCTGGCATCGGTTGCCACAAGAACAATGCACAGGAAAGCAGTCCACAGGCCAATGCACGTCCGTAAGGAGAGATAAGAAAGGCTATGGTCTCTGCAGAAGAGAGGACAAACAAAAGTAATAGGGTGAAGGAAATATAAACTACTCAACACAGTCCTGGTACTGATCACAAAATCACAGAGTCAAAGGGGTTTATCACACAGGGGAAAACTGAAAGTATAAATGGTGATTAACCCATGATTAACCCACAACTTTGTGAATAGTTTTCACATGCATCAGTGTGCAAAACGCTATTATCCCGTGCAGAATCCGTGATTAACCCGCAATTGCGTGCATGTGCAAATGGTTTTCACACAACACTGAGATGAAACGTGATTAAAGTACCATTAACCCGTGAAGAGCCAGGCAAGAAACAACAGTAACTCATTCATGGAATTTTCCTATGAATGACTTTTTGCAGTTTCTTGCTTGGTTATTCCCTGGTTCTTCACAGGATAGTGGCACTAGCATTAATGTCGTTTTAATCATGTCTTAATGTCAATTGCACAATTTTCATGGGTTAATCATTGTTTAACCTCCCAGTTTCCCATGTGTGATAAACTCCGTAGAGGTATAAAAGTTATCTAGTCCTGACTGTTATCCGTTAATACATCAGCATCCCCTTTCCTTCCTCTGCTCCTGTAAACAGTGCAGTATATATGTGCAGACTCATCAGAAAGCATTCAAGAATGATCACCTGGATTTTGAGGGACCCATATGTATGAAAACAATCTCATCAAGTACGAAATTCCACTCCCATTAACAGCTAAGAGATTAAAAAGCTACCATGGTCTAGCATACTGTTAGTGGCATATAGGTGCTCTTGAGTCCCTTTTTTTTCTTTTTTTCTTTTTTTGGTTACTGTGTGATTTGGTATTTGCTTCCAGCCTCCACAAAATCAAAAATCCACACCAACCTAATAACCTACATGGCTATTCTGTGGCTGGTGGGGAGTGGAGTAGTGGTGGTAACTCCAGGGGGTGTTGAATGTTGCACCCACAGTTGCAACACTGTGCTGTATAGGATCTCAACAACGAAATGAGCTATCATGCCTAGAAAGTATAGGCAGCAACTGCAGTCATCTTATAATCACACTCCTAAGAGCAGGGGTCGGCAACCCCGGGCCCACGGGCCGAGTGCGTCCCGGGGAGGCCTTGGGACCATCCCATGGCCGGCCCTGCCACCGCCGCTGCCGCCGCCACATGTGCACCGGCACACTGCGCACAAGCGCGGGTGCCATTTTGGCATTCCAAAATGGCACCCGCCGCCGGGTGCATGCGGGCGCAAGTGCGGGCGCCATTTTGGACACCAAAATGGCACCTGCGCTCGCGCACACATGTACATGCCACCAGGCTCCATTTTGGAAGGCCCAACAGCGCCTGCACCATGCGAATTCACACGGCGCAGGTGCCCTTGGGCGTTCCAAAATGGCGCCCGCCAGCGTGCGCATGCATGTGTGAGCATGGGCACCATTTTGGATGCCAAAATGGTGGCGAGTGCCATTTTGGAAGGCCCAATGCGCCGTGCCTTCTAAAATGGTGCCCCCCACATGCACACGCCCCAGCGCCATTCCCCCCCTCCCGGCCCCCGGGGTAAAAAGGTTGCCGACTCCTGCCTAAGAGGAACACATTGTCTAGATCTGCTTCTGATCTTGCCATCCACCCTTCTAGCTGCCCCTCTGAGCAGTGCTCTTTCCTTCTAATTTCTAGATCCTTACATAACCAAAAGGTCTAAACTGGTGTACACTTTTCCTGTTGTATTGCTTTCAAGAAAAGGGAAAATTTGAAAAGCAAAGGTTCACCTGAAATGGTTGACAAAAGAAAATGCAAACACACACACACTCCTCTCTCTTATATTTATTCCAGACTACATATAATGCATTTCTAACAAAATGATTTTTAAATTCTCTACTGACTTAACTTTTAATCATAAAATAAATAGGCATGTCAGGCATACATGAGATTTGTGCCTTCCAGTTTAAATTAATTTCTATTTTGAAATTATAAACAGTCTTTCATCCAGAGTAAACAGCATGCTTTGTAATACAATTTAAAGTTTGGTAGGGCCAATCGTCCTCTTTCTTTTTGATCCTGTAAATATTTTAACCTAATTCTTGGTTTTTTCCCCTCCCAAATAAAGGAGTTCAGGTCCTTTTGCCAATCTTTAAACACAGAGTTATTTTTGATTACTGGAATAGTCTGGAATAAAAAGAGTATTTTTGGAAGTATAGACATTTTAATGGTGTCTATTCTACTAAGAAAGGAAATTTAGACCTCTTTCCATCTTTTAAGATCTTCTTTTATCTTCCCCCAATATTTCTAACAAATAAATCTGCATTTTTTTCTAGTCAACACTATTCCCAAATGCTTAACTTTTTTGCTTATTTGAAAATCAGTTAATCCATTCAAAAATGTTCTTCCTGGGGTCCTTGACCCCTGCTCAATTGGCAAAAATGAACAGATCTTATTCTAACTTATGTTGGAAGTGTGAGAAGAAGGTGGGTTCATTTATTCACCTTTGGTGGCAGCGTAAAAAAGCGAGGGAATTCTGGTCTAAAATACATCTTACTTTAAATGGTATTCTTGGAATTGAGTTAACACTAGATCCCCAGATTTTCTTATTGGGGATGATAACAGATGATCTTGAAAGAAAATATGGAAAAATAATGTTCTACTCTCTCTCAGCTGCCAGATCACTTTACGCTTCAAAATGGAAAACAAAGGATATTCCACAACTGCACGATTGGAACCAAAAAATACTAGAATATTTGGAAATGGACAGATTAATGGGTTTTATCCATGGGTCAAGTCACAATAAGTTTAAGAAAGACTGGGAAATAATGATTAAGTATTTTAAGCAAATAGGAATGAAGATACCAGGTTAATATAATGATTTGTTTGATTCGTTGATAACCAAGACAGGTTGAATACTCGCACTGTCAGGAAAAATTTTCCATTTCTTTTTTATGGTAAACAGATAGATAGTTTGGAATAGGTATGATAATATTAAAGTAACTTAATAGTATAAAATAGAGATATTTATAAGGCTACAATGTTATAGTTAATGTATCAAACTGTTTGGCGTTGATAGAATTAAGCAATGCTTTAGGAGTCATTAGAATCAGGCTAAAAGGCAAGCTACACCAAATAAGGAAGTTGTTTTTAATAATTTTTGCATGTATGTTATGTTGTGTTTTGTTTGTGCCTTTGTTATTAGCTATACATTCATATGTTTTTTTGTTAGAAGATCTTTTCGATGTTTATTTGTATAACGATAACCAACGAATGTATACAATATTTGTATGTATAGGTTTTGCCCCTCTTTTTTAAATAATAAAATTTTGAATTTTAAAAAAAAACAAAACCCAAAAATGTTCTTCCTGGGAATCTATGTTTTTTGTCATAATTGATGTTTTGTTTTTATTAATCCTCAAACCAGATATTTTTTCAAATTTCACCAATTCTTTCTGCAGATTTATAATATCATTTAGGAGGTCACTTAACAATAATAGCAGGTCACTGGCAAACACCCTTACTTTGAATTCTGCACCTTTTGTTTTTATCCCTTTTTATATCATCATTAGTTCTTACATTGTTTAATAATAACTCCAGCATCATAATAAATAAAAGGGGCAACAAGGGACATCATTGTCATGTTCTTTCTATATTTGAATTGTTTCTGTTCTTTCGTTGTTAATGACAATTCTCGCTTTTTGCCAGGAACAGATTTTTTTATCCATCCCAGGAATCTTTTGCCCACATCCATCTTCTTCAAAGTTTCTTGCAACAAGTCCTAATGGACATTGTCGAACACCTTCTCAATGTCAATAAAGATCAATGCAACATTCTTCTAATTGTGAACTTGATGATGTTCAATTAGGTTTAAGACATGTCTTATATTGTCCTTTAAATATCTCTTAGGTAAAAAGCCATGTTGGTCTTCTTGAATCCAGATGTTTAATATATTATTTAATCTGTTAGCTACGATTGTGGCAAACAGTTTATAATCCACATTTAATAAGATATAGGTCTGTAATTTTCCAGATAAAGATGATCTCAATCTTCTTTCAGTACCAAAATGATGTTTGCCTCCTCCCAAGTATGTATCAGCTTCCCCTCCTGAATGGCATTCATTGCTTCTTTCAAAGGTTCTATTATGATGTCTTGCATCACTTTACAATATGTTGACATGAACTCGTCCAGTCCAGGCATTTACTTTTTTTTTTTTTTTTGCTCCTTTTATTGTTCCTTTTTTTCTGTTGTTGTGATCAGCTAATTTAACAATTCTTTTTTATTGTCTTTTAAGACTTGAATCTTTGCATTCTTTTATTTCTTTTATCTCAATCTTTTTTATTTTTGAAGAGTTCTGTAGTAGTCTTCAAAGGTCTCTTTTTTTCCTTTTTGATCTTTTAACATGTTTTTCCTTTGTTTTATTTTCATAATCAATTTCTTCTCTCTTTCTTTTCTAAGTCTATGGTCTAACCATCTCCCAGATCTGGACAACATGTATGTCAAATGCTCAGGTAAGCATACATCATTTTTTGTATTTAATTGTGAGCATGACTGGGGGGGTGTCTTGGGGATCCTATGGTTTTTGTGATGGTACAGAAGATGACTCTGTAAAAGGAGAGGTTCCTCTGCCTGTTTGTCTTAGAGCTTTTCAATGGTCTGCATTTTGCCTCTGTTTTAGGTTTTTGCTTTGCAGTTTTAGAAATACAGGTCATTTATTTTTGTTATGCCGTATTTTTCGGCATATAAGACGCTCCAGCATATAAGACGCACCCAATTTTAAAGGAGGAAAATCTAGAAAAAAAAGATTCTTAACCAAATACTGTAGTAAAATATTTTATATCAACTGTATAAAGTTAACAGCAGTTTAAGAACAATTTTAAGTTGTAAATGTAAGTTTAAGCCAGCAGCAGGGCCAGGTATTGCACAAATTCCCTGCCCAACTTTCTTGCAAGTCTCCTGTCGCCTTATGGTGACTCCATGAATTTCTTAGGGATTTCTTAGGCAAGGAAGACTCGAGAAGTGGTTTTGCCAGTTCCTTCCTTTTGAAATACAGCCTGCAGCATCTGGGATTCTTTGGTGGTCTCTCATCCAAGGACTATCCAGGGCTGACCCTGCTTAGCTTCCAAGATCAGATGGACTGGTACCTTTGGAGTTTTTAGGCCATTGGCTTATGGAGTAATTTATGGCTTATTTTGACCCTACCATGAGGGTTTTCTTGGCAGATTTCTTCAAGGGGGGGGGTTGCCATTTCCATCCTCTGAGGCTGAGAGAGTGTGATTTGGCCAGAGTAATCCAGTGCCTTGGAGTAATTTCTGGCTCATTTTGACACTACCATGAGGGTTTTCTTGGCAGATTTCTTCAGAGGAGGGAGTTTGCAATTTCCACCCTCTGAGGCTGAGACAGTGTAACTTGGCCAGGGTAATAATCCAGTGCCTTGGAGTAATTTCTGGCTCATTTTGATCCTACCATAAGGGTTTTCCTGGCAGATTTCTTCAGAGGAGGGAGTTTGCAATTTCCACCCTCTGAGGCTGAGACAGTGTAACTTGGCCAGGGTACTAATCCAGTGCCTTGGAGTAATTTCTGGCTCATTTTGATCCTACCATGAGGGTTTTCCTGGCAGATTTCTTCAGAGGAGGGAGTTTGCAATTTCCACCCTCTGAGGCTGAGACAGTGTAACTTGGCCAGGGTACTAATCCAGTGCCTTGGAGTAATTTCTGGCTTATTTTGATCCTACCATGAGGGTTTTCCTGGCAGATTTCCTCAGAGGGGGGAGTTTGCCATTTCCACCCTCTGAGGCTGAGATAGTGTAACTTGGCCAGGGTACTAATCCAGTGCCTTGGAGTAATTTCTGGCTCATTTTGATCCTACCATGAGGGTTTTCCTGGCAGATTTCTTCAGAGGAGGGAGTTTGCAATTTCCACCCTCTGCGGCTGAGACAGTGTAACTTGGCCAGGGTACTAATCCAGTGCCTTGGAGTAATTTCTGGCTTATTTTGATCCTACCATGAGGGTTTTCCTGGCAGATTTCCTCAGAGGAGGGAGTTTGCCATTTCCACCCTCTGAGGCTGAGACAGTGTAACTTGGCCAGGGTAATAATCCAGTGCCTTGGAGTAATTTCTGGCTCATTTTGACCCTACCATGAGGGTTTTCTTGGCAGATTTCTTCAGAGGAGGGAGTTTGCAATTTCCACCCTCTGAGGCTGAGATAGTGTAACTTGGCCAGGGTACTAATCCAGTGCCTTGGAGTAATTTCTGGCTCATTTTGATCCTACCATAAGGGTTTTCCTGGCAGATTTCTTCAGAGGAGGGAGTTTGCCATTTCCACCCTCTGAGGCTGAGATAGTGTAACTTGGCCAGGGTACTAATCAAGTGCCTTGGAGTAATTTCTGGCTCATTTTGATCCTACCATAAGGGTTTTCCTGGCAGATTTCTTCAGAGGAGGGAGTTTGCCATTTCCACCCTCTGAGGCTGAGACAGTGTAACTTGGCCAGGGTAATAATCCAGTGCCTTGGAGTAATTTCTGGCTCATTTTGATCCTACCATGAGGGTTTTCCTGGCAGATTTCTTCAGAGGAGGGAGTTTGCCATTTCCACCATCTGAGGCTGAGATAGTGTAACTTGGCCAGGGTACTAATCCAGTGCCTTGGAGTAATTTCTGTCTCATTTTGATCCTACCATGAGGGTTTTCCTGGCAGATTTCTTCAGAGGAGTGAGTTTGCAATTTCCACCCTCTGAGGCTGAGACAGTGTAACTTGGCCAGGGTAATAATCCAGTGCCTTGGAGTAATTTCTGGCTCATTTTGATCCTACCATGAGGGTTTTCCTGGCAGATTTCTTCAGAGGAGGGAGTTTGCCATTTCCACCATCTGAGGCTGAGACAGTGTAACTTGGCCAGGGTACTAATCCAGTGCCTTGGAGTAATTTCTGGCTTATTTTGATCCTACCATGAGGGTTTTCCTGGCAGATTTCCTCAGAGGAGGGAGTTTGCAATTTCCACCCTCTGAGGCTGAGACAGTGTAACTTGGCCAGGGTACTAATCCAGTGCCTTGGAGTAATTTCTGGCTCATTTTGATCCTACCATGAGGGTTTTCCTGGCAGATTTCTTCAGAGGAGGGAGTTTGCAATTTCCACCCCCTGAGGCTGAGACAGTGTAACTTCGCCAAGGTAATAATCCAGTGCCTTGGAGTAATTTCTGGCTCATTTTGATCCTACCATGAGGGTTTTCCTGGCAGATTTCTTCAGAGGAGTGAGTTTGCCATTTCCACCCTCTGAGGCTGAGACAGTGTAACTTGGCCAGGGTAATAATCCAGTGCCTTGGAGTAATTTCTGGCTCATTTTGATCCTACCATGAGGGTTTTCCTGGCAGATTTCTTCAGAGGAGGGAGTTTGCCATTTCCACCCTCTGAGGCTGAGATAGTGTAACTTGGCCAGGGTAATAATCCAGTGCCTTGGAGTAATTTCTGGCTCATTTTGATCCTACCATGAGGGTTTTCCTGGCAAATTTCTTCAGAGGAGTGAGTTTGCAATTTCCACCCTCTGAGGCTGAGACAGTGTAACTTGGCCAGGGTAATAATCCAGTGCCTTGGAGTAATTTCTGGATCATTTGGATCCTACCATGAGGGTTTTCCTGGCAGATTTCTTCAAGGGGGGGACTCTTTCCACCCCCGTCCTGGGTGCTCCAATGGACTCTTCCTGGGATGGGAGGATGTCCTCTGACCCCAGGAAGAGTCCATTGAAGCACCCAGGATGGGGGTGGAAAGAGGAGGAGCACATTCAACTAGCCAGGAAAAGAGGACTCTTTCCACCCCCGTCCTGGCTGCTCCAATGGACTCTTCCTGGGATGGGAGGAGCCCACTGGAGCACCAAGGCTGAGGTTGAAATGAGGCCTACTTTTAGCCTAGGCCTCGGCAGTTTGCCCTCAGCTTGTATATTCGCTTTATTAGGCGCAGCAACTTCCCCACCCTCGTTTTGGGGAAGAAAAAATGCGTCTTATATGCCGAAAAATACGGTAGTATATTGAGAAGTGGCCTTCAATTGTAAAAATCTCTAGCACTCTAAAATGTGCACAATAAGAGGAAAAGCCAAAAAAAAACTTTCATTAGTTTCGCATACAAAGTTTTTGTTGTTATCCACTCTCAAGTCAACTTCTATTTGAGGCTGCCCTATGAATGAGATCTTCAGTTCACCCTATCATCAACAGCCCAGCTCAGATCTTGCAGACTCAGGGTATCCATTGCTTCCTTGCTTAAGTCTGTCCACTTGTAATGCAGGCTTCCTATTTTCCTACTGCCTTTTCCCTTCCCAAGCATGATTGTATTTTCTAGCAAATCATGTAGGGCAACCCCACACACACACACTACATCAAGGACTCAGCTCACTTCATAGAAAAAAATCAACAACCTCGAACTAAAACCTGGAGACAGACTAATCAGCTTTGATGTGGTCTCTCTGTTTACCAAAGTCCCCATAATGGACACTATGGCACTCATCCAACAATTTTTTCTGGAAGACATCACAGCCCTGTTTGAACATTGCCTCACCACAGGCTACTTCCAGTGGGACAAACTTTTACATGGAACACTTTGAAAAGCAAGCCCTGGAAACAGCACCAAAAAAGCCCACAACATGGTTCCGATATGTGGATGAAACTTTCACCATTTGGAGCCACAGAGAAGAAGATTTGACCATGTTTTTGAACCATTTGAACAACATCCACCTGAACATCGAATTCATGATGGAAAAAGAAAAGGAAGGAACATTGCCATTCTTAAAGATGTCCTGGTCATCCTCAAACCGAACCACACAATATACAGAAAACCTACACACAGAGAGAGATACCTACACAAGAACTCCAATCATCATCCAGGACAAAAAAGAAGCGCACACACGCACACAACACTGGTAGACAGTGCAAAAAGGATCTGTGAACCCCACTGCCTAGAAGATGAACTGAAGCACCTAAACTGAGTTCTACAGGCTAGTAGTTACTCCAGCTCAGACATCACAAGGGCTGCCAGACCCAGAAAACACACAGGAGTGAAGGAAAACAAATCCTCCTTGCAGATCCTCCCACCCTGAGGCCTTACCTTAACACAGATTTACCTGCTAATTTACATGCTAATTTCCAGCAGACAAATAGATACTATCCTCCTTACATATCCTCCCACCCCAAGACCTTTCCTCAACAGAACAATACACAGATTTACATGCTAATCCTCTCAACCAAGGGTCACAAAGTATATATAGCCCACACACCTCCATGCCACTGTTTTCTGAAGATGCCAGCCACAGATGCAGGCAAAATGTCAGGAATACATTCTTCTAGAACAGGGGTCCTCAAACTTTTTGAGCCGGGGGCCGGTTCGCCATCTCTCAGACCATTGGAGGGCCGGAGTAAAAACAAAACAAAAACCATGACCTTGAGCAAGTCACACCCTCTCAGCCTCAGAGGATAACCATGGCAACTCTCCTCTGTAGAAACTTGCCAAGAAAACCCCCATGATAGGGATCGCCATAAGTTAGAAATTACTCCAAGGCACTGGATTACCCTGGGCAGGTCACACTCTCTCAGCCTCAGATGGTAATGGAAACCCTCCTCTGGAGAAACTTGCCAAGCAAACCCCCATGACAAGGTCAAAATAAAGCCAGAAATGACTTGAAGGCACTGGATTACCCTGGTCAGGCCACACTCTCTCAGCCCCAAATGCTAATGGAAACCCTCCTCTGGAGAAACTTGCCAAGCAAACCCCCATGATAGGGATCGCCATAAGTTACAAATGACTCGAAGGCACTGGATTACCCTGGGCAAGTCACAGTCTCTCAGCCTCAGAGGATAACCATGGCAACTCTCCTCTGAAGAAACTTGCCAAGAAAACCCCCATGATAGGAGTCACCATAAGTTAGAAATGACTTGAAGGCACTGGATTACCCTGGGCAGGTCACATTCTCTCAGCCTCAGATGGTAATGGAAACCCTCCTCTGGAGAAACTTGCCAAGCAAACCCCCAAGATAGAGTCAAAATAAGCTGGAAATGACTCAAAGGCATTGGATTACCTGGTCAGGCCACACTCTCTCAGCCCCAATGGCAAAAAAAAACACCAGGCGGGCCCGGCGGCGGTGGCAGTGCAGCAGCAACAGTGGCAGGAGCAGCCTACAAACCACCCACCTCCTCAGGGGCCTGGTTCCCCTCAGCGGGGGACGGAGAGGTCTGCTTCCCCTTTCCCTTCTCCCGCTGATCACCTCAGCCGAGGTTGGGTCGGGCGTCTGCCTTCTTTCCTTTCTTCCTGCCTCCTTCTCTTCCTTCTTTCCTTCCTTCCTTCCTTCTTCCCTCAGCCACCGCTTCGCCTCCCTTTCCACCCTTTTTGACATTTTGGTTTTATTTTTCAGTAATCCATGCAGGACTCAGACAGTCCCAGAACTTAAAACTGACCCTGGGACCTGTTGCACTTACCCACCCTAGTTATGAAGAAAGCTTTCAAATCTAGTGGTTCATGTTATTCCAACATTTCACCTTAGTTCAGTCCACAGTGTTCCGCTGGTACCAGTAAAGAAAGCAGATCTGGAGGATCACAAGGAATGGATGGATGGCAAAACCCATACTGTAGGTTACATTCTTTTAATGTTTGTGTGTAGTATGTTTTGCTTCCTTTTAATAAGATGTTTGGGGGAGGGGGGGAATTCTGTCATTCATCTTAGGCTTAGTTCGTGAAATTAATCACAACCATTCCTGGGAGTCAGGAAGAGGTCTTTGTTCTGTCAACTAGGTACCATGGAGCACATGGCATCACTGGCACCAAAGTCATGTCAGGTCACCAATTCTGCAAACTCTTCAGTACTATATGTGTGATTTTTTTTATATAGCAAGATCACATACAAAGGAAAAGAAAAGAAAAGAAAAAGGGGAATAGCCCACACTGCTATATGTCTATCTATCTATCTATCTATCTATCTAATCCTTAAAGATAGCAACACCTTACTTGCAGAACTTGTACAAAATCTTCTCAAAGACCAACACTGGCCCAGTACTTCCCAAGATGGTGAGGGGCTGACCAGCAAAGAGAGAATACACCACTCCAGTCATTGAGGCTCCAAGCAAGGATTCTATTGCACTCTGAAGATTAAAACACAGAGATAAAATCAGAAGAACTGCCACACTGATTCAGAGCAGTGGCGTCACTAGGGGGTACAGAGTGTGTGGACAACACCAGGTGACACCACTGCTCTTCAAACACCTACTTTTTGGCAGAAATGGGCTCTGACATTCATCTGCTTCCCTTTAAAATGCTTCAAAAGATGGTGGGAGTGGGGTGAAGCTCAGTGAGAGGAGAAAGAAGAGACCTCAGAATTTTTTAAAATTCAAATTTCAAAATTTTAACAAAAAAATCTAAAAATTTGATATTTTTTTAAAAAATAAATTTCTTTAAAATCACATTTAACCAAATCTTCACTATGCATATGCAAATATATTTAGGTTGTGCATATGATACCATAATTTTAATAATTTTAATTTTGCAAGTTGTTTATATCACAACTATTAGCATTAAACTCAGTGCTATATGGGAATTATGATTTACGAATAACATTAGTGCAAAAATACATTGCTAAGGATTCTGTATGGTGTGGAATGGGATGAGGTCAATGGGGGGGGGTGACACCATGAGTTACCCCATTGGGTGACACCAACCCTAGGGATGCCACTGATTCAGAGCAAGGGTCTGCACAGCTCACTATTGTGACCCAAGCTTGCTTCAGATTCTACTGGGAAGATGGAGTTAGAAACCTCTGAGGGCTTGCTACATATGGAATAGTCCTGCCATCATTCAGCTATTTTACATTTCTCTCTGTATGGATAGTTGGATTATCTAACAAAGTCCTCAAAATTCCTTTAAAGAGGAGGTGATGTGCAATGAAATTGAGAAAACCAACTTGTCAGAGAGCAATTTCAAATGAATTCTACATTTCTACAAATTCTACATTTTCATGTCTGCTGGACCTGGCTTCAAAGCATTTTTATCTTGGACCAGTTAGTCCCATTCCTTAAATGTATATTAATCATTGCTAAGACCTGTGTTTTGTTTGGAAGCACAGCAGAGCTTCTTCTTCTTTTCTTTCTTACTATAAATTTGGAAGGGAGGCTACAATGTGTTCAGAGGCAATTAATCAGGGTAAGCACCCTTCAGAATGTGGCCTTATTCTCCGTTCTAAAATAGATTACAGAGAGGTATGTAGTGTATCTGAATGTCACATTCCTCAGATGGCATTCAGTCTCATAATTTCAAAGATGCTTGCTACTGGCCCCACAAACTAATGATGCTTCCTGAATTAGAAATACTGGATCCATTGATCTTGAACAGCGCACATACCTCAAAAGCAGAAGAGCACTGGCGACGTTAAACGCCCACTGCTTTTTTGTAAGGCCACTGTTTTCACTGCCATCTAAGTGAGAATTACTCATGACACATGAAAGGAGCATGGAAACTTTCTTACTATTTGTCCCTCTGTTGCTTCTCCAAGCAACCCCCCAAAGGTGATCACAGGAGACATGCAGGCACAGTACAGGAAGAGGAAGGAAGCTAAGCACTGGAAATTCAAAGAATCTTTATAGTCACTCCAGTACCAAGGAGCTTTCCTTTTCACATCCAAGATCAAGCCACCAAACAGCCTGCAAAGAAAAGGCAGGCAGATTATTACCAAAATGGCAATCAAATGTGTCATTACTTTTTGAGTGCGGGGAGGGATTAATAAAAAAGATGTGGGAACAAAACTATCTCCACCCCACCCCACACACAATAACCACAATAGTTGAAGCTGATATCATATGTGTTGACTGTGCTCTCACACACCCCATTACCAATGCCTGTTCACATATTTCCCTAGTGCTCCATAAACAAACAAACAAACAAACAAACAAACAAAAACCTTTGTGCAAAACGTCTTTGACCCTGAATAAGAGTGTGACTAAATGTTTGTATGTGCATGTATACACACTGTGGGGAATGATGCCTTCACCCTCTTAAAATCTATTTACTGTTTGCAGGCAGACGACCTGTTCTTTAAAAACAGAGAGCCACAAGGAGCACTGGTCTGATTTGGTTAGGGATAATTTCAACATTACTTACAAGCATAGGCATGTTAACATATGCTACAATCACTTCTTCTTTTATTTCTCCACCAGTATAGTATTCAAATTATTGCATTTTTCCCTTTAGGACTGGTTAACTAGCTTTCTTATTATGTCTTTGAATGCCAGCAAAGATCATTGGGACCAATGCCTGAAAGCAGAAGATGTCCATGTACATTTATATTTACTCACTCTTCCCACAACATGCCCCATAAAAGTCATTTCCTGAATCCACTACCAGTGTCCATGGGCAACTCTGAGTTCTACCCTTGTGACAGAGAATCTCCTTTACTAGAAGCCCATCAGAGGCAGATAAAACAGAAATTCACCTCCCAGTTTTCTGGAGCTCTGGCCCTCTGTCATCTTCCATTTCATCATGGCAAATGCTTCCATTGGGGATTCCTGGTGTCCCTGGCATCTTTCTCTTTTCCTAATAAAATAACAACATTATGGACAATGTCATCACTGTTGTTTGCTTGTAGCAAAAAATGGGGGGCATTGGTAAATACAAATACACACAGAGAAACCCGAAGTGAGATAGTCTTTATAGAAGCTTTCCATGAAGTGAGTGAACAAGCAACAAGGCAGTTTTATATCAGACTACTGCATGGAAGGGGTGGTTAGTTTGTCATTAGTTCAAAGGACTTCTCTCTCTCTAGTTTTATGGATATTCTACTCTCTTTCTCTTTACTGAGGTTGTAGAAAGGGGGGCTGGTTTGTTCTCCCTGGTTTTGGCTTTCCACACCTCTTCTTTTCTTATTGTTTCAGCTGCAGAGCCACCTAACTCAAACTCCTATTGAAACTGGGGTTGTTTTTGAAAGGGCCTTCCCCACTTTTTTAACTTTGGCTGCTGTGTTAGCTGGCTCAGCCTCCTGCTCCAAAAGCTGGTTTCTTCTGCATTGCTGCCACAGTCTATATGGAATGAGAAGGAAGTGAGCAAATAAGGAACTTTATATGGGACTACAAGGAATGTGTGCTTTATAATTAACCCAACAAGTAGCAAAAAAAAAAAAAAAATAGCCAAAAAAAAAAATGCTGATAAAAATACCAACTATAAATAACCTAAACTTAACATTCATGAAAGTGGCATGCAGAAACCATCAAAACGTGACTTCTGTAGCAAAATAACAGCCAAATCCCTTACATAGCATCATATACACCAGGGGTCGGCAACCTACGGCCCCCGGGCCGGTTCCGGCCCAAGACGCCGGACTTACCAGCCCAGGCGGACCCCTGCTGCCGCCGCCGCCGGTGCCAGTATTTGTCGGCGCGCGACCACGCGCGCCGCGGCCGGCATTTTTTGTCCAAAATGGCGGCCGTGACGCGTTTGCGCATGCAAAAACGAGCATTGGTGGAGGCAGCGGCGGCGGAAGCGGCGGCGGCGGCGGCGCCTCTGCCGCCTCCGCCGCCGCCTCTGGCTCCGCCGCCTCCGCCGCCTCCGTCTCTGGCTCCGCCGCCGTCTCTGGCTCCGCCGCTGCGCCCGCTTTCATCAGCGCAGGACGCGGCCGGCATTTTGGTCTCCAAAATGCCAGCCGCGTCCTGCGCTGACGAAAGTGAGCGCAGCGGCGGAGGCGGCGGAGGCGGCGGCAGCAGCAGGGGTCTGCCTGGGTTGGTAAGGGGACTCGTGGGGGGGGCGCGCGCGTCAGTGGAGGGTGCGTGCACGCACCGCCATTCCCCCCCCCCCTTGGCCCAGCCGAGACCTGGGCTAGTGGAGACTGGCCCAGGTCTCAAAAAGGTTGCCGGTCCCTGATGTACACACAGGTTTTATTTGGACTGCAGAAATAATGCAGTTTGACACCACTTTAAATGCCATGGCTCAGTGCTATAGAACTCTGGAGTGTGTAGCTCTGAGAGATATTTAGCCTTCCCTGTCAGAGAGTTCTGGTGCCACAACAAACTATAAATCCCAGAATTCCATACCACTGAGCCATGGCAATTAAAGCAGTGTCAAACTACATTATTTCTGCAGTCCAAATTAAACCACAGTCAAGGCTGCCACAGCTTTAACATGAGACTCAACATGAACAAAGTCCTTCCCACAACTTCAGTGTGCCAATATAGCTGAGCAAGCTCTGGACAAACAGGTGAAAAGCATTCTAAAATACTATGAGCTTGATTACATTGTTCACCTAATTTAGAGGGCAAGTTCTCCATGGTAAGGCTTGCTCACCCAAAAGGGCTTGGCTTCTGTGCTATGGTATTATCAAAATCTTCATGTCAGGATTTACCTGGGAAGGGAGGTTTTTTGGTGGTTCTATTCTAATTGATGGATCCCATTCTCCAGGCGGTAGCACTGTCACCTGGTCAAGAAATTCATCAATCCCAGCCAACAGGTCACTACGGTCCTTAGCTTTGTAAGCAACATCATGGAAAATCTATAGACATGAGACCAAGAAGAACCATCAGTTAGTTACATTTAACAATGAAATAACAACAAAAGCCATTTAAAAAAAACAATTGCCTTATCAAATAAATTGTTTTGCATTGCCATCTGTTAACCGACTTGTCCTGAAAAGTAAGACACAAAATAGAAAATATGATGTTTTACACTCAAATGTGCTCACTCTATAGGCTACTGGGGGTATACAGCATTCTATTCTGTATATCTCTGCTCACAAGAAAAAGAGCATTGCTTATTAGAACACACCATTATTAGATGCCTTTATTGGCATTATGCCTTCATCAAGCAGTTTTCACATAGCTTCTGCTGAGTGTATACTTTCAGTAAGTTTCATGTTCTGCTACCAAGGATAGGTCTCCCTGGATTTGTACTTTATTGTGGAAAGGTTATTATTATTATTATTATTAGTATTATTATTTATATCCCGCTTATATGATAAATTAATCTAAGCGGCTTACAATTAAAACAGTACAAAATGTCCCCGTACCAACCCTCCCCCCCTTAAAACAGAATTAAATATCATAACAATTAAAACACAATTTAAAAACATAATCTAAAAAACATAATCTTAAAAAAAAAAGACACAAACACAACACAATGCCCTGGTAGTCTCTCCAGTCGAACAATCGGGGCGGCTTACAACAATTAAAATTCCATACAGAAATACAGACTAAAAATCCCACCCACCCCCACCCCTAAAAAAGTATTAAACCACACATCCATTAAAAGATCTTAGAATAAAACATCACAAGATAAAATATCTAACTGGAGAAACCATAACCAACAAAAGCAGTGACGAGAGCCAAAAATAGGAGATGGGTGAACTCCTGAGGCTGGGAATCTAGTCGGGAATCTAGTCAGGTAATAATAATAATAAAAAATTATTTTTTTATCCCGCCCCTCTGCGTAACGTAACCGGGGTGGCTTACAACATTAAAATATACATTTTGTATCCCACAATCCCACCCTCCCCTTAAAATGCTATTAAACAATGATAATTTAAAACACACTTAAAATGCTAATACAAATAAACAAATAAACTAACTGCAGCAGAATCTGGGGAGCATGGTCCATTAAAAAAAATCCACAAATCCCATCTTCTCTTTCCCCACCACCACCTTCCAAACCTTCCAAAAACAGTAGCTAAGTAAACCATGACAAACATTAAAAGGGTACCACCCACTTGCTCCCTTGTAATTTCAATACTGATGCCTCCTCCATCACCCTTGTTATTATTGTTGTTATTTTAAATCTTTCACACCACCTCCTCTAGTACTAATACACCTAGTTGGCATTTCTTTCTGAATTGTTGCTGTTTTTAAAATGCTGTTCACAACGTAATAATAGGTGGCCATTTACCTGTTTGAACTGATTCTTACTAATTTCCCTTTTGGGCTGCTGACAAAAATGACAGATTCGTGACAGTCTCCCTGCTTCTCTACTTCATATAATAATAATAATAATAATAATAATAATAATAATAATAATAATAATAATAATATAAAATTTATTTATATATTATTATTATTAAAGAACATACTATACTTTGTTAGAGTGCTGTCACTACTGTGAAGACTTTGCATAAGGAAGGCAGAGATGATGCGTAGCTTTTATAGAATCACAAATCTATTTTTGCATGAGACCTGTAGTCACATAATCCTTCTACTAGCCCACAATTTTCTTAACTTGGCAGGAGCATATATAGTTTCACAGCTGGACGTATTACCTGTAGTCCAGTGCAATGCCAATAACCTAAAGAACCGCAATAACCTTTGGTATAAGTCAGAAACATCTTGAAGGCACACAACACACAATATGTGCACATAACACATACACATTTAACCATACCTCATCGGTCATGAGGGTAGCCATGGATCTTCCAATCTCGTGATACTGCTGTCCTTTTCCTATTGGACCGAGCAAGACAAACAAGAACCTAGCCATAGAAATAAAAAATTAAGAGAAAGAGAAAAATAACCTTTATTGTAGAATGGGCTGAGGCATTTGAACACAATATTTCTTTTCAAGAAATGGCGATCTGTAGCATTTTGCACACAGTGTGGGAATATATAAATGTATATAAAGTTATTTCACAGGGGTTTTATTTTGTTTTGTTTTGTTTTGTTTTTTAAAAAGTATCTGGTATCAAAAGTAACATGCACTCCAAGGCTTTCCCATACATCTATATCTTTTATGCTGTGGTGTAGTTTTAGGAAGAGAGACAGTATCGTGTAGTGGTTTGAGCACTGAACTACGACTCTGGAGATCAGGGTTCAGCCATGGAGACCCACTTGGTGACCTTGGGTAAGTTACATATTCTCAGCCTCAGAGGAAGACAAAGGCAACTGCCTTCTGAACAATTTTTGACAAGAAAACCCCATATAAAGGTAGCCTTAGGGTCACCATAAGTCAGAAACTACTTCAAGGCACACAACAACAACAACAACAACAACAACAGCTGCTTTAGGGAGAAAACCAATGTACCATAGAGGTTTGAGCATTGGACTACAACTCTGGGGACCAGGGTTTAAATCCCCACTCAGCTATGAAATCCCACTTGGGCAAGTCACACTCTCACAGTCTGAGAGGAAGGCAAAGGCAAACCCTCTCTGAACAAATCTTGACAAGAAAAATCCATGATTAGTTCACCCTAGGGTCACCATCAGTCAGAAATTACTTGAAGGCACACAACAACAACAACAACAACAACAACAACAACAACAACAATAATTGTTATAGGGAGAAAGCCAGTGCAGTGTAGTGGTTTGAGTCTTGGACCAGGACTCTGGGAGACTAGGGTTTGAATCCCCACTCAACCATGAAAACCCACTGGGTGACCTTAGGCGAGTCATACTCTCTTGGCCTCAGAAGAAGTCAATGGCAAACCCACACTGAACAAATCCTGCCAAGAAAACCCTGTGATAGGTTCACCTTAGGGTTGCCACATGTCAAGAGACATGTGAAGGTACACAACAACAAATAGCTTTGGAGTCTGGGGTAGGAGGACTAGGACACTAAGGGGCCAGTCACACTGATGTTTTTTGCACAGAGAGGTTTGCATCTATGAATCATTCAAAATCAATTCACCATTCCCAATATGTGTTAAAACAGTGAATCTTTCTAGGGCATTTAAATCCGGTCTGAAATTCCCATTCACAACCGTTCTGGATCAAAATGGAGACGCCTCCATTTTCTGAACAATGGCTGTGTGATCTGAATCAATCAGATAGCTTACTCACACTATCAGAGATGCAGATCGTTATCGTTCTTTAAAAAAGAACCACTAAGGGATCCAGTGCCAAATGCACCAATTTAAATGGGCTTTTTGGTGTGTGTCTCCCCCCACAAACTGCACCTAGTACAGTCAGTGCAAGTCTGAACAACAGGGAAATTGGGTTATTTTATAGTGTGAATGGGGCCTAAGATGCACTGCCCCCTGCCCTTTAGGCATTAAGCTGAAATGTCAACTGCGTTCTTCCTTTCAAATCAATTTGTAGCCACAGCCAGCTGACGATCTGAACCTGCATATTGACTTTGGCTGTCACCAGTTTTGAGGGACTTTTGCTGGACAACAACAGTTTCAACAAGAGCAGAATAACAGCAGGAAAAGAAGGGAAAGGCCATTCTAGACTATTCACTCAGCAGTCTGAAGAATTCTACATTATTTATTTGGGACAGTTCCCCAGAGAGAAAAGAGATAGGCTGCTCCAGATTTCATATAGCAACTATTTCATCAACATTTTCATAAGAAAGTGCAGTGTGGCAATATACATGCATATAAATTCATCTCCAGGTTGTGTGTTTGCATGTGTAGGGCATCCTTGTGTTTACTGTACATATAAGCATCTTGCAACTAATGTTTCCTGCAGCAAAAACATTAAATATGGATGACACACATACATGTAGGTACATGAATATTCTTGTGCACAATCTTACTGGCTCAATCAAGTTTTCACAATGCTTGTACAGTCAGCCCTCCATATCCATGGATTTTTTATCCATGGATGAAAGCATCCACAGTTTAAAAATATTTTTAAAATATATAAATTCCAAAAAGTAAACCTTGATTTTATCATTTTATACAAGGGACGCCATCCTATTGTGCCATTGCATTTAATGGGACTTGAGTATCCACAGATTTTGTTATCCATGGGAGAGGGGTGCTGGAACCAAACCCCAGCGGATACCAAGGGTCCACTGTACAAAGGTGTTTCAAATGAGTGTATATAAATTAATGTCATCCACATTTTTGACCCATGAAATACCAGTGGAAAAAAATATACATGAAAACAACACATTGACCATATAACAGGTGGAGCTGTTGTGTTTCTCAACTACCATTATGAAGTATCTGAAATAAATTGTATCTGCAAGGGCTGCTGGATTTGAGTGGTTAATGCAAGGAGTCTCACAGTTGTTGGTTGGTGAAAGAGGGAGATGTTCAGTACAAGTTGTATCTCCCTTATCTGAAATGCTTGGGACCAGAAGTGTTGTGGATTTTGGATTATTTATTTATTTTGACGGTAAATTGTATGTATTCATGTTATTTATTTTAGTTACATTTTATACTGTATTGTTCATTGTATATCGATTATCGAGATGCCTAATAAAAGTTATGGAATGGATATTTATTTATTTATTTATTTGAAATTTTGGAATATTTGCATATACATAACGAGATCTCTTAGGATCCAAGTCTAAACATGGAATTCATTTGTCTTTCATATACACATAGCCTGAAGGTAATTTTATAATTTTGTGCATGAACTTGTGTGTATACTGAACCATCAGAATGCAAAAGTGTCCCTATCTCAGCCACTCACATGGACAATTTTGGATTCTGGAGTATTTCGGAATTCCAGATAAGGGATACTCAATCTTTACTGTGAAGCACTTCCCATACCAATATTGTTTGTTCAGAATACTTTTTACCAAAATCGTTATAGCATTGACTTGGACCCGATTACATTATTTCACACTGACCACAAGGTAGACAGTGTTATCTAAGTGTAGCTTTAGAACAACAGAAAGTGTTTGTGCTAAGAATTACTGTTAGCACAGCAGCCTATTTATACATGTTGAAAAGTTAGATCAAGAAGTTCATCTGGTCCCTCAAACAAGCCTGTCACAATTCTGAACACGCTAAATCCTATAAATGAACAATTGTTTCAGCAAAAGAAGTAAATGCTACTTATTGACTCAAACAATTATTTTCTTATTTAACAGAAACAGCAGAAACAACAACAGCACACAACAAAACGACAAAATAAGAAACTCCTAGATTGAAGAACTCCTGTTCTACACCATCATCTTCAGGAAAGTAATGCTTTGCAACATCATTGTAAATGCCCTTAGAGCACTCCAGTTATGGCACAATAGGCCTTTCTTTCACCCTATGTTCCTTCCTCTGCAGCCTACATAAAACAGTTAGGGGGGAAGCAGACGGCGCAAAGGGCCGTTTTGGGGGCAAGGAAGGGGAGGGCTCCTTCCTGGGGCGGCGAAGCTGTGCCGCGGGGCCGATGTGTGGGGATACCTCGGCCCCGTGCCACCCGTCTGCTTCCCCCCTTAGTTTGGATTTCTGTCAGTCAGTGGTGGCAATTTCAAGTTCAAGAAGGCAGCAGGAACTGAACTAGCACTTGGAAGTAACACAGTTACTTATCTGCAACTAATTGCTGGGAGAAATAAAGAATAATGATGTTATATATGAAAAGTAAATGTAACAAGTGGCAATGCCATTAATGGTGGTGGTGGGGTGAATAAGGTTTTTCAGTTACTTTTAACGTTTCTATTAAAGGGCATTTTTAGAAGCATTTTGATTGGAATTTTTCAAGTTTTACAGTATTTTCTTGACAATCCTAAAATATGTGTGTATGCTTATGTAACAGAAAAGCAACAAGCTACATAAGTGGCTAGAGCACATTTTTCAACATTAAGGTAACAAATTATTTGGGAGGCCTTGGCAATGAATTATTTTTTAAACGTAACTTTCCACACTCTGACAAGCATGAAAACAGACAGAGGTGATGCTATATTAAGAGAAGGTCTCACTCCTTTCCCTTTTTCTCGCACTACCCCCAAAGTTCAAAATCCCCCTCTTCTAGTTATCAGGAACCACTGGTCCAAAGTGGATTTATACATCAGCAGCCACATTGTTGTCTTCTTAAGGTCATCTGGCAACACACAGTGTTGTAGAGAAGTAGTTCAACACACTGTGCATTAGATATAGTTATAATAGTTACAATCAGCAATGAGAGAGTGCACAGTCACATACATTACTTCAAGCACTTTATCCCAGGCCAGATCAGCTGAAATTGATCCCCTAAAAGAAAACCAGGAGCAGGACTGCAGGCCTCAACTGGGCCTGGCTCAATGACAGCAGGTCATTGCAGAGGTGACCAATTTTATCCTCAATTGTATCTTGCTCAGCAAAAAAGAAAGAAAATAATGGAGTGAATCTGAAGGTCCAGGCTGTAATAGGTATTAATTACTACTTGGGACTACTACTTCCAGTATCCTCCATGACCATACTGGTTTGCAGCTTCTCAGAGTTGCAGCCCCTCTCCCCAGGTTTAACCTCCACTTTGCAATATTGTTCTAGCAGCACTACTCTCCACATTTATAGTTTCCTGATGGCCTTATACTGCAATAATGATTGTCTCCTGCTGTTGCTGAAGCCAATTCATTTCCTCCTACCCAAAGAGGTTGCAACTATACCAATGCTGATGGTTTTGCTTGATGCTAAATAAAAGGACTAAAGAATGCAAATTGATATCTCCAAGCACACTGACATGAACTGAATCAATGAGAGAGCAGGTAACTCTTTGCAGGAGGAACAGGACAACTGCAGTGGCAGGATCGGGGTGAACGCTGGGCCAGCCCTACACCAGAAACAGTTGTGATGGTTCCAAGGAGGTCTCTGAGGTATTCACCACAACCAGAATTAAGGGCTAACAGTACACACAGGGCATAGCCATACTGCAGAATTAAAACATTTCGACATCATTCTAACTGCCATGGTACCATCCTGTAGAGTCCTGGGATCTGCAGGTCGGTGAGGCCCTAGAGCTCTCTGACAGACCAGGCTGAACACCTCACCAAATTACTTATGGTTACACCCATAGTCTGTTATCATGATACCACACAGACACCACACATCAATTCAATAGCTGTCTGAAATTTTTGTTGTTGTTGTTGTTAGCTGCCCTCAAGTCATCCCCAACTCATGGCAACCCTGTGGGTGAGACATCTCCAAGACCCCCGCCTTCAAGTGCTCTGTTCAGGTCCTGCAGGCCCAGGCCCATGGACATCCTGGCTGAGTCCAAGCATCTGGTATGTGGTCCCCCTTGCCTTCTACTGCCCTCTACCTTTCCTAGCATTATTGCCTTTTCTAATTATTTATGGCTTCTCACAATGTGGCCAAAGTACAACAGCCTAAATTTAGTCATCCTTGTTTCTAGGGAGAGTTTAGGCTTTATCTGTTCTAGGACCCATTTGCTCATCCTTTTGGCCATCCACGGTAACCTCAGCATTCTTCTCCAGCACCACATCTCAAATGAATTGATTCTCTTTCCGTCTGTCTTCTTCACTGTCCAGATCCAAAAGCTAATATATTTTCAAGCAGGCTCTGTGTGGTGCTCTATTTCACATTCTCACAATCTGAAGGAGGGATTTTTAATTCTGGGCAAAGTGGTACGATTTAACACAAGTAAACCTCTGGATCCTGGTTCTAAACACAACATTCCAAATTATGAAGTAGCAAGAAAACTGCAGTGGAGAAACAGCACAGTGGAGCAAAATACTAACATGCATATTAGTTTTCATAATTTCACATTGCTATGGTTGTTATCTAGTCCATACCAGAACTATCATCATCACCCTCTCTTACCTGGTAGGGAGTGGGACTTCAGTCATGCCCGGAAGAATTACAGCTGGTGTTAAGCGCACAAAGGCAACAATGGGTCGAGTAAGAAAATCCACTTCTCCTATAAGAACATTTGAGGTTTCTGCTCCAACAGGGATCTTTTTCATAAAATGGAGTTCTGCCTAATTCCAAAAAACAAAGCATCATTTCTAGGGCTGAACTGAAATGGAGGTCGAGTTTACAGTGGGTCCTTGTTATCCGCTGGGGTTTGGTTCCAGGAGCCCTCGTGGATAACAAAATCTGTGGATGCTCAAGTCCCATTAAATTTAATGGCATAGCAAAATGGTGTTCCTTATATAAAATGGAAAAACAAGGTTTGCTATACGGAATTTATACTTTTTGGAATATTTCAAGCCATGGATGCTTAAATCCGTGGATAACAAAATCCAGGGATAAGGAGGGCTGACTGTATTATTTCGTCTCACAAATAATACGTCCCCCTGTCTTCCCAGCTCTGTCTCTGGATCCTTTCCCTACTGACTTCCACCAATATTTTTGGCAAGAGGACAAGGCACAGAGATCCACCACTGTCACAACCCCACTCCATAGTGTTCAGCACTATGCTAGATATTAATGGAGCAACAGCAACGTTCCTCTGTGAATCGTTTCCCAGATCCAACTACCTGGTGCCAGTTTTCACTTTAAAAATAGCCCTTCTTCCTATTTCATTGAGTAATATCCAGTGTTATGTAATTATGCAAAGCAGATGTACTAAAATTAATGGGATTTTTAGTCCCACTAACTTAAGTCAATTCATTTCAATAGACTCTAGACCAGGGGTAGGCAACCTTTTTGAGCCGGGGGCCAGGTTGCTGTCCCTCAGACAATTGGGGGGCCGAAGCAACAAAAATAAACAAATAAATAAATAAAAATTTTAAAAAATGTAAAGCATTAAAAAAATAGGCATGCACACTCTCTCAGCCCCAGAAAAGCCATGGCAAAACCCCTGTGGAGATTTTGCCAAGAAAACCCCAAGAACAAGTACCGTATTTTTCGCCCTATAACACGCACTTTTTCTTCCCCCAAACGTGCGTGGGGAAGTTAGTGCGCCTTATAAGGCAAAGGGCCGAGGCCGCGGGGAGAAGGAGGGCTCCTTCCCCCCGCGACCTCAGTCTTTGAATGGGCTGGTGCTGGGATCGAAGCGATCCCAGCACCAGCCCATTGAACTGAGGCCGCGGGGAGAAGGAGGGCTCCTTCCCCCCGCGACCTCAGTCTTTGAATGGGCTGGCGCTGGGATCGAAGCGATCCCAGCACCAGCCCATTGAAAGACTGAGGCCGCGGGGAGAAGGAGGGCTCCTTCCCCCCGCGACCTCAGTCTTTGAATGGGCTGGTGCTGGGATCGAAGCCCATTGAAAGACTGAGGCCGCAGGGAGAAGAAGCCCTCCTTCCCCCCGCGACCTCAGTCTTTGAATGGGCTGGTGCTGGGATCGAAGCGATCCCAGCACCAGCCCATTGAAAGACTGAGGCCGCGGGGAGAAGGAGCCCTCCTTCCCCCCGCGACCTCAGTCTTTGAATGGGCTGGTGCTGGGATCGAAGCGATCCCAGCACCAGCCCATTGAAAGACTGAGGCCGCGGGGAGAAGGAGCCCTCCTTCCCCCCGCGACCTCAGTATTTGAATGGGCTGGTGCTGGGATCGAAGCGAATGGGCTGGTACTGGGAGCCCTCCTGAGGCCGCAGGGAGAAGGAGCCCTCCTTCTCCCCGCGGCCTCAGTCTTTCAATGGGCTGGTGCTGGGATTGCTTCGATCCCAGCACCAGCCCGTTCAAAGACTGAGGTCGCGGGGGGAAGGAGGGCTCCTTCTCCCCGCGGCCTCAGTCTTTCAATGGGCTGGTGCTGGGATCGCTTCGATCCCAGCACCAGCCGATTCAACAACTGAGGTCGCGGGGGGAAGGACCCCTCCTTCCCCCCGCGGCTTCAGTTCAAAGGGCTGGTGCTGGGATCGCTTCGATCCCAGCACCAGCCTATTCAAAGACTGAGGTCGCGGGGGGAAGGAGCCCTCCTTCCCCCCGCGACCTCAGTTCAATGGGCTGGTGCTGGGATCGGAGAAGTTCTCCGATCCCATCACCAGCCCATTGAACAATCGGCCGCGGCTAAAGGGAGGAATCCTTTTTTCCTGGATTTTCTTCCTTTAAAATTGGGTGAGTCTTATATGCCGGAGCGCCTTATATGGCGAAAAATACGGTAATAACAACAATAATCAATATTATCATGGTGGGTGGTGGCGGCAGGACCGGGCCTTAGGTTGCCTATCCCTGCTCTAGATTCTCACATTTAGCCCATTGACACTATCAAGCAATTTGGTTAAGAAAGATAATTTAGAAGCAAAATAATGCCTACTCAGAATTACTTTGGCTTCACACAGCCTCAATAGCTGTGGGTGGAAAGAAGACTATATTGCAAACAAGAAATAATGCTGATGCTACTGTTGATTGTTGCGAATAGCTGAAAATTGCTGCAGAAATGGATAAATTGTGGGTGACCAATTCCCTTTTCATACTAAAATGTGTTTAGAGGAGAAATTGTTGGAGAACATTTACTTTAACTCTAGCAATAATTGACTCATTATTTCTTTACTTCCAACATTTATATGCCCTTTTTGTCTTTAAACATTCCAAAGTGGCACAATAAAAACAAGCACAATAAAAGAGGGATAAAAAGGATGAAAATATAAAATGAAACAAAAACATTAAAATCCATAAAACCATTCCTTAAAACCAGGGTTAACTCACAGAGTTTACAATCAGAAGAGTGAACAGGAAAATGTCTGGTAAATAGTTAGTTGACAGTAGAGTTACCTAATGCTGAGAGTTCACCTAATTTAAATGGGGTGACCATTTTACATGACTGGAGCCACAAACGGCCCTCCTGTGAACTACAGCAAAACAAGCCTCATTAGTCATATGTGTGTGTGCGTGTGTGTGTGTGTGTGTGGTATGAGCTAATGTAATAAGCAGATCCTCCCCTCCTCCCCTCCAACCATGTAAGACTAGGATGGTCTGTATCAGAAAAGGCATTCTCTCAGATCATCTGGTCCTAAATTGTACAGTTGTTTATAAACCAAAAGTTAGTTAAAAGTGCACCAGTCTGACTCTTTTCAGTTCTGTTAAGCAGCACAGGAGGCAGCTCTGTTCAGCAGCCTGGCTGCTACATTCTACATTTGTTGCAACATTTGTTGCATCAAGGCCATACAAATTCCAGAAAAAAGCGGGACCTATTTCTTATTAACTGCATGTAGGATTGCATTGTAAGTCTGTTATTATACACACTATAAGTCATGGTCAAGAGCAGGGACTAAGTATGTGCTGGCATGTAAATATGTATGTATATAAGTCTGTACATTTTATGTGTTTTTATATGCTTAATAAAATTTATTAATTTAAAAAAAATACAACCTGGGTTATATCCAGATAGTTAATTCCCACAGAAATCAAAAAGACCATCTTCATTTTCATATTGACTAATAAGATCAATGTATAGCTAACTTAGTATGGAATGAGCACTGCATTAATTTAATCTTATTCCTTTCTAATTACTGGTGATGGTATGGTATGGATGGAGATGACACAGGTCTTCTGGCTCTAAGGATAGGAGGGTAAAAAATAAAATGGAATTGGAAAGCATCAGAGAGTCATGTATCTGACCGTTTAGGTGATGCATTTTGTTTGCTACTGCTCCCTGATTAAGGCTTACTATGACTAAGATTATGTCAGTTCATGATGGAAAGAAGAAGAGAGATTCTACAATCCACCTCATCCAGAGCACCTCTCTGCCTCTATTGTCCCATTCTCCTCCCACGTTTTAAGATTCCCACTCATACTCTTATAGTCTTAAGATTCCCACTCATACTTTTACAGTCCTAGTGAATTCCTGTAGTACAAATTCCATATAATGATACTCCCAAAACTATTTCTCAGGCCAATTTATACATACATACAAATTGTCCAGATGTGAACATGTTGCAGTTCTATATATAGTTCATTCCAACTGCTTCTTTGTACAATTCATTTCCAAAATCTAGTTTTCCCTGGGTGCAGAATTGGGATTCATTTCAAGAATACCAAAACTTCCAGCCATAAGTAGTTTAGTACTCTAACCGTATTACAACCTTTCATTTTGTGTTTTCAAAATGAGCCTCTTTTGTACTACCCCCAGTATGCATGTTTTGTGTTTGTATTTGGAAAATGCTTTGCACTCACATGGGTCCCTTTCAAAAAGGGAAGAGAAGAAGAAAATGCAGAAATGCAAAGGCAACAAATCAGTGGCATTCCCAGCCCTCGTGTCACCCAATGTATGGGGGGATACTGGGGAAGCAGCTGGGGGGGTTGGCCAAAAGGGTGTGCTCATCCCTCTCCTATGCTGCTGCAGTGGAGCTGGCCTCCTCATGAGACCACCACTGCTGCAGTAAAGTCAGGAGGGCCACACTCAGCCTTTCTTACCTCGCAGCAGGAAGAGGACCCCACCAGGCTGTCACCCAGTGAGGGCCACACCCCCTACTAACACCAGTGGAATAAATAATTACATAAATAAAACTACAGCGGTGAGAATTACAATCATCAAGAAACATTTTGCTAATCTTTTCAGATTTCATCTTTGTGCAACCGAAGACTAAACTTTGACACTTTGGGTGATCAAAGGATTAACATGACAACCAGCATATTTTAGGCATAAAAGTAAACACTATCTTCTATTTTTAATTAGGCCTTCATGCTTTTATTCTCGCTTTCATTTTGAACTTAATTTTATGTGTGTATATAGTAGAGTAATCCTTGAGCTTAGTTTAAAAGCTGAACAAATTAGTAAATAAGACTTCACCTTGCTCAAGTCAGTCGGAGTAGTATCATGCACTGCGCCATTTCTCACTTCTAAGGTGTTGGAAGGAGGTTGGAGATTTAGTGAGTTCATTCCTAAGATGAAAACAACACACAATTTTAATGAAAGGATCTACAAATTACCAGGTTAAACCTATCTTCTGGATGCTTTTACTAAGTATATATTTATGTGAATAAAACTACACACACATACATACAACTGTCTTGGCACAAAATATATGGAACATCTGATTTGATCTACACATCTAAGTATACAAGGATGATCCTAAAAATTATCAGTACATGAGGAAGAGGAGGTCTTATGAAGAAACCCTTTAACAGGTTCCTGCTTTATTCTAACTGTAAGGCTAAGAAAGTACTTCATTAAAAAAAATGTATCTTTACACTTAAAATATATGACAGGGCCATCTCAGTGGTGTCTCCTCAACTATGGAATGTCCTCTCCAGAAAAGCACACTTGGTGCCTACCCTAATGACATTTTGATGCAAGGCAAAAGACCCTGATTTATTTTTTATTGACTTTTAAATTAATTTAATTTGTGGGGTGGGAGTTCTTAGTTGGGTTTGTTGTTTTTATCTTGTTTAATTAATTCAAATGTTTTTAATATTTTTGTATATTTTTTAACCTAGATATTTTTGAATTATTTGGGCAAGGGGGTTCATTCTTTAACATTCTAGGAATTATATTGAAGGCAGACATATAAATTATTCTGATTTGATTAATTCCTTTAACAAATTATTTGCATCAAGGTGACCAGAAAAAAATATTCATTTCCTTCCCAGAATGCTAACTGTCCATTACAGGGAGAGGAACATCCTTTCTAGAAAACAGGACAAAATCTTTGGAGTATCATCATGTGACTTGGATGAACGTAATCTGCTCTGATGGCGTCGTGATTTAATGCCAGTACAGCAGCCAGTATTACAGCCACAAGGTTGTGAGTTTGATCCCAGGCGGGGCTCCAGGATTGACTCAACTTTGCATCCTTCTGTAGGCTGCTAAAAAGAGTACCCAGCTCTTTGGGGGTAATTAGCTTACACATTTTAAACTGCTTAAATACTATTTAGTTCAGTATGAAGCAGAAGAGAAATGTAAATGCTATTGCTAAAAAAGCTATTAAAGGGAGAAAGGAAAGTGTTGGGTAGAAAATTGTATATTTACTCCTAAGCATAAATTAGGATAAACAGTACAGATGTAAAAGCAGGCATCCCTGAATAACTCCTGGATGTTTCTGTTCATGTGAACCTAGCTTGAGTCTGAGTCCCTTTTTTTCAAAATCATACATCACAATATCCCTAAGGATTTTTAACCTCTAATTTTTCATTTGGAAAACAGAGGGTGAGAGATACAGGTTGTCATGGGGTTTTGACCCAATCCTTGTCCTAACAAGAGAAACCAAACTCTATGGCAGGGGTGGGGAAAGTGCTGGTCACAGACCCCATCCAACATCTTATTTGTTTCCCCAAGCCCCCTCCAATCCACCTAAAGTCCACAGAACTCAACTAAGGGGGGAAGCAGACGAGGGCGTCCAGGACGCCCTGGGCCGGTGCGCCGCGGGGCCGCAGCCTCCGCACCTCGGCGCACCGGCGGCGTCCCTGGAAGGAGTGCTAAATCAGCGCTCCTTCCTCAAGACAGCGAAAGTGCGCCCTAAAAGTGGCGGGCGCACTTTCGCTGTCTTTTCCGCCGCGGCGCGTCCGGTCGCCGCGGCGTGAGGTCATCCCCGGAGCCCCGGCCGTGTGGAGGGCCGGCGACTCTGAGGGCGACCTCAGGGAGAGGAAGGGGCGCCGCTCGTGCAGCTGCCCCTCCTCTTCCAAGCCTCCAAGACCACTCTATTAGTCGTCTGCCGAGGCCCTAAAATACATTTTCAGATTAAAACAAATTGTCATGAGTTGGCTCCCAACACTGTCAAAATGCATCTGTTTGTCTTTTAACACCCAGGCTGACATTGACTTCAATTAGCCCTCAGTAGCTAGAACAGATCCAGTCCCTCCCCTTGTGGTGCTGGGAGTACATGTTGTGACTAGTGCACTGTGGAGAAATCAAAGTTATAGCTGCACTTGAGAATTGGAGGGTTAGAATTTGGGGTAGGTGGTTGATGAAGAAACTGTCTGTTATGATGAGATTTTGTATCGGCCATAAAAGGACCAACACATTTCAAGAAGACTGGATGATCTTCAATGACTATGTTAATTAACACTCCCACCGAATGCAACCTCCCACTTCACAGATAGATCTCTGGACAGACACTCTCCAGCTTGACAAGCCAGACTCTCTGGCTCTTGCTGAGAACTTGTTTCATAATTCTGCTGCAGAATAATTACTCATTGGATACATACCCTTGGCCGTTGTTGTTGTTATTATAAAAGATTTTATGTGTTTTATTGTAAAAACTCTATAAAAATTTAATTAAAAAAAAAGTTGTTGCTGCACTGGGACGTCTTTCAGTGTGGATCAAAAAAAAAAAAAAAAAACAATTAGAGGGGATGCAAAGCTCCAATGTGAGCTAAGGTGGGCCCTGGCAATACGTCTTGCTAGAGTCTTTTTGTAGTGCCTAAGTAATGCAAAACAAAAACAAAAGCCCCTGAGTGTATTGTGACAACAATAGCTGTAGATGTGTCACCTCTTCAAAACTGCTTCTGTCTTTAGCTAATTGATGTTCCACGAGAAATAAGCCCCTGTCTGGCTATAAAAGGATTAAGTCAAAGAACTTTCCCAGAAACAGATGTGTCAGTCTGGCACGGTTCTTGCTTAAATCTATGTGCATACAGTTGAAATGAAGTCTGGAAGCTCCAATTTGGCCACCAGCATGCCCATCCCAAAACAAGCAGCAACCCAATTGTGCAGAGACCTAGGATGTCCTGTGAGTGGCAAAGACAAGGGCACTCTGCCCAATGTGCCTGGTTTTGAGGAAGGATCTCTTAGCACCAAGTATTTGAGGCCTGACTGTTTTGGTGGTGAGGAGCATCAGCCATTTACTTCAGCTAGCAGCTCACCACAGAGCTTGCATGTCCGCCTTTTGTCTGCTCTCAGAATGAGACAGCTGGGGATGGCAGCAGTGCTGCTGCAGTAGTGGCAGCACCTCTACCCCCAGCTTAGGTATGTTGGTGTAATATGTCTTTAAACAACGGAAAAATATGTGATTGACAGGTGACAACTGAGAATTGACAGCTGAAATATTCAGTTGGTTTAAAATTATGGTTGCAGCAGCAATGTGGTTTATTGCTGTGTGTGTGTGTGGACTAGGTTTGGAGCTGTGAAGCAGACTTTGAAGTTAATTATAAGTCAGAGAGGCGTGTGTATGTGCTGTATTGTATTGTGTGTGTGTGTGTATAATAATAACTGAAGATAAAAGCTTCCAGGAACTTTGGATGAATCAACTGTCTGTGATTGCTTCTTTTAAGTGTGAAAAGTAGTCAATGCATTGTCAATACCAGGGGTAGGCAACCTTTCCCCTTTAAGGGCCGAGGGACTTCAGCTCCCAGAAGCCTCAGCCATGTTGGCCAATAGTCCCGTGTTGGCCAATAGCTCCTGGGATTCTGGGAGCTAAAGTCCCTCGGCCCTTAAAGGGGAAAGGTTGCCTACCCCTGGTCAATACCAACAGCTGGTGGGGGGGTGTTGCTTTTATACTTTGTTGTGTATTGTTAGCTCTTAATATGCCTGAACCGACCCCTCCTCTTTGATATCAGAGTTGCTATAAAATCAGCCTCTATGATCCTAATGTGGTGTGGATGCCATCAGGTAGAAGCGAGCAGTTCACATCAGCTAGCTTAGAAGTCGCCAAGAGGATTTATTTTCCAGACATGTCAGAAAGGTGAGAAGGAATCTGGCTATGAGATAATAGGATGGCTCTGGTCAGAGTAAACACATCCATCTACCTGACACTTTTGCCCCAGGGCACAGATTCCCTATAAATTATGGGACCTTTCCTTTGTGTTGTTCAGGGGTAGGCAACCTTTCCCCCTTAACGGCCGAGGGACTTCAGCTCCCAGAAGCCTCAGCCATGCTGGGCAACAGTCCCATGTTGGCCAATAGCCCCTGGGATTCTGGGAGCTGAAGTCCCTCGGCCCTTAAAGGGGAAAGGTTGCCTACCCCTGGTGTAGTTGGATAAGCTTGGTTTGCAGACAGAGGTGCTGCTGGTTTCTATTTTGCTAGACCCCTCTATCGCTCGCCAAACTCCAGTGGCTTCAGGAGCTATCGAGTTCCCTTTTTCCCATCCCAAAACATAATCAAGAAGAGCAGCATCCTAACACGTATCGTATCTCCATTAGAAGGCCTTATTCCAGGGGTAAGTAAACTGTCCCCTTTAAGAGCCGAAGGACTTCAGCTCCCAGAATCCCAGACTATTGGCCAACATCCCAGACTATTGGCCAACATGGCTGAGGCTTCTGGGAGCTGAAATCCCTCGGCCCTTAAAGGAGACAGTTTGCCTACCCCTGCAGCTTATTCTGTTCCAACCTAACACCTTTATTTCTCAGTTTTTGTGTGCTTGTGTATGTGATTGTGTGGTGCTTTTTTCCCATAAAATAAAATACAATACATTGAGGTTTTGTCTCTGGTCCTTTGCACCTCCAACCTTGGTATATACAGTGATGATCCCAGGGCTGTGTAACACAGCCATTAATTTGAGCTAATATTTAATTCTCCAAGCGAGTGCTATGTTTAAGGCAGAGCTCCTGTCCTGGTTACAGTATATTGTTTTGGCTGTCGCTTGGTTATTTTTACCCAGACTGCACCAGGAGTTGGCTTTGTCTCAATTATTATTACTGGCTGACAATTGGTTATGGGCCCAGTTTGCCCCAGTTTAACCCAGTTTAACTCAGTATAACCCAGTTTAGCCCAGTATAGGCCAATATATCCCAGGACAGACTAGTGTTGAGCCTATGGGGTGGCCTGGGTTGAAGAAAAAAGCTATTATACAAGAGGTTTCCTTTTTTTCTTTCTGCTTTTTTGCTTTTCTCTATGTACTTTTTCAAAAAGAAGGCAGTCATTTAGCATATGGTATTTGGCTTGTTTTTGGTTTTACTTTTACCTGATCATTATCTTTTCACTGAAGACAAAGCTTTTTGTGTGTTTTTTATTTTTGTGGAAGTGTGGAAGTTATTTTTGTTGGAAATAGCCTGTAGACATGGCTTACAACACAGGAACTTTAAGCTTTGCAAAATTAGATGGCTCCAACTAACATTTAGTCCATTATGATACAGAGTTTTCTTGTGAGAGAAAGTTTGTGGGGCTATGTTTAAAGACCACCGGCACAACCGTGGAGCATTGAACAACATCAAGCTGGTCAGAAGGCAAGAGCTACAATATTGTCTTTAGCTCCAGATCAACTAGTGTTTGTGAACAGCACTGCTACAGCGTTAGAATGCTGGACAAGTCTGAAGAATGTTTATCAGAAAGATTCTTGCGTATCTAAGAAGATTTTAACCAAAAGACTGTACAATATCAAACTGAAAGTTGGTAGTGACGTCAAGAATCATCTAGATAAAATCAGAACTCTCTTTGTTGAGCTGGAAAACAGAAGAATTACCTTTCCAGAAACACAAAACTCCTACATTCTTCTAGGCAACCTGAATGAAAATTGGGACTTTCTGCTCTACAGTTTGCAGAATTTACCAGAAGCAAATTTGACCCTGAACTTTGTCTCAGCTCATGTCTTCGAACAAGAGAAAATAAATGTTGAGGCTCAGAGCAGCAGCAGTTTGCAGCCTGCAGCTAGCAGAGATAAGAAGCACATGTCTTCGGCATTTCAGGGAGAGCAGATTGCATCATGAAGCTTTGTGAGGGGGTGATATGGCTGTGGAAAGGAGGGGCATCAAAGGAAAGACTGTCCTTCTACCAATGGCCACATGAGAAAGCAGCAGCAGCAGAAAAAGCCTGCAAGAAGAGCCTCAAAAGCAGCTGTTCCTTGAAAAAGCTATTTTAATTCAGCAGCTTGTGATGCCGCGTCAACAGATGTCTGAATCATGGACAGCAGGACAATGCACCATGTTGTTAATCATATAGAGTTGCATCAGGATGTGAAGTTGCATCAGTGATCAAAGTGAACTTGGCTGATGGTGCTCCCAGCAAAGTGGAGAAAATGGGAACAGCCTTCATTCCCTGCATAGGAGAGAAATTTTCAAATGTTTTGTGGGCACCAAATTTGTTTCTTAAGTGTGTCTACTTTAACAAGTGATAGATATAAGGTGGAATTTGAAAATGATAGTTGTGTTGCATCCATGAAAGGGAAATCTGTGCTACAGGTATAAAGAAAAACAGACTATGCAATATGCACTCAAAGACTGAAATGTCAAGTGTTCCAATATGAACATGTCCAATATACCTTTGCATGATCAGTGTGTACATTATCTGCACCATGTCTTGGGCGTGCAAGTTTTGCCACATTGACACAGAAGGCAAGGGTTAAATATAAAAGTATGTAAAAAGTTTCTGGACTACACTGTCTATAAAAAGGTAAAAGCCTTTCCTGTGGCTAAACAAAGCCAAAGAGTGACTACCAAGCCCTTTGAGGTAATACCTGGAGATTTGGCCAGACCATTCAGAGACAATGATGGAGAGGCCAAATACATGTTTGTGTTGGTGGACCATTTCACCCGGTATGATTTTGTGTATTTGCTAAAATCCAAAGATGAAGCATTTACCAAGTTCAAAGAATGGGTGTCAATAGCGGAAAGGAGGTTTCCCTAAAAGGTAGTTTGCTTTGTGTCAGATCGAGGTGGGGAATTCTTGAGTAATGCATTCCAACAGTGGTTGAGAAAGAAAGGTATCCAACATAAAACCACTAACATCCATAGTCCTGCAGAAAATGGTTCAGCAGAACATATAGTGGGGTTGTTGCAGTCCATGAAAGACCGTATGATGGTGGATGCACAAGTGCCTGCAAACATGTGGGGTGAGGCAATAATGTGTGCCTATCGTATTCTAAATACAGTATGGAGTTCAAGCATAAATCAGACACAGATTGTATGGCAGGGAACCATGTCTGAAATACTTAAAGATATTTGGCCAGTATGCAAATATACTCATTCCCACGGCTCTGAGGTGTAAGGGTTAGCCAAAATGGAGAAAGCTGAGGTTTGTGGGTTACACAGGGAACAAATACAGGTTTTCCCTGGACAGTGGGCAGGTGTTGTTTCAAAGAGTGCAAATTTTGAAACACCCAGTGGTTGGGACAAAGTACATACCAACCACGAGGTTTTTGTCCATCCATTAGACCCACAGGAACACGCATTCATAAATGGAGAGATAGAAATCCCTAATACCACAGAACAACAGCAACCTAGCACATCACATGACACATCAGACACCTCAACACCTCAGGTGGTGAGTAAAGAACTGCTAAAGAGTGAAAGCAGTAGTGATAATGACTCCAGTAGGACTACTATAGTCATACCCAGAAGGTCTAAGAGTCAGGAAGGCTCCTGATTATTTTGTTGTGCAGGAAACCAGGGACTGCAGTGTTGTGTGTGAGCCTGAGAGAGCTCAGAATGGTGAGATGGTTTTGAGCTCAAAGGAGAAAATAGACCAGGCAGTAGTCAAGGGTGGATTGACTGATACAAAGGGAGTAAAAACAAAAATGACAATAGATTATGTGAAGACAGAATTTGATGTGCTGTTTAACAAACCAGAACTGTATCATTCAATGGTTGGAAGTTTGCTGTTCACTGCAAATCACACCAAACCAGATATTACCTTTGTGGTTGGTTTGTTAAGCAGGAGGCTGTCAAAGCCCAGTTAGAGTGACTGGACAGCACTGAAGAAAATAGTGCACTACCTGAAAGGAACACAGGATCTGTACCTGAAAAATGCAAAGAGTGATGCTGAACTGGAGTGTTATGCAGATAGCTCTTTTGCAAAGGAAGGTGACAAGAAGTCTGTTAGTGGAATGGTAGTCAAACATGCTGATAATGTAGTAGCATGGAGGTCTAGGAAACAAACCAGTGTGGCATTATCCACTGCAGTGGCTGAGTTTGCAACTCTGTCAGAATTGGCTGGTGAGGTACAGTGGTTTAGACCAGGGGTAGGCAACTTTTCCCCTTTAAGGGCCGAGGGACTTCAGCTCCCAGAATCCCAGGAGCTATTGGCCAATATGGGA
Organism: Phrynosoma blainvillii; assembly: GCA_026167975.1. Lineage (NCBI taxonomy): Eukaryota > Metazoa > Chordata > Lepidosauria > Squamata > Phrynosomatidae > Phrynosoma > Phrynosoma blainvillii. Next base: position 201,767,228 of record JANUYF010000002.1, on the reverse strand, counting down.
CTATTGGCCAACATGGCTGAGGCTTCTGGGAGCTGAAGTCCCTCAGCCCTTAAAGGGGAAAGGTTGCCTACCCCTGGTTTAGACAGTTGCGGCAGGAAGTGTACCCTGTAGACAAGCATGAGGAAATGATGGCCATACTTGGGTTAGTAAAAACGCTGTGAATAAACATGCGAATATGAAAAATAAGTAACCTATGTATTTTAATTTCTGTATTATGTAAATAAGATGTCACGTCAAAATATTTTTGGAGGGGCTATTGGTGTAATATGTTCTTCAACAACAGAAAAATATTTTGATTGACAGGTGACAGTTGAGAGTTGACAGCTGAATGTTTGGTTCGTTTAGAGTTATGGTTGAAGCCACAGTATATTGCTCTGTGTTTGTGTGTGTGTGTGGACTAAATTTGGAGCTGTGAAGCAGACTTTGAAGTAGATTATAAATCAGGGAGGGGTGTGTGTGTGTGTGTGTATGCATGCTGTATTATATATTATAACTGAAGCCTCCAGGAACTTTGGACGAATCAACTGTGTTTGACTGTTTCTTTTAAGTGTGAAAAGTGGTCAGTGCACTGTCAATACCAACAGCTGGGAGAGGCTGCTTTTATACTCTTATATACTCTTATATACTCAAAACTTTTATATTGTTTTGGCTGTAGCTGGGTGATTTTTACTCACACTGCACCGGGAGTTCACTTTGTCTCAATTATTATTAGTGGCCAACAAGGCAAAGGGCCCAGGATTTTAACCAGCTACTTTGAAAAATGAGAAATTCTGTATTCCATTTACTTTGGGTTCCACTTACTCTGGCTTCCAACCAGGATACCCTCAACCTGTGGCTAGAAATAACCAGAGGCTTCTGAACTGCTGAATAATTTACAAGTTGCTATATGAGCTGGAACAAAGCCCAAGGATTCTTACCTGGCTTCTCCATTGTCTGAGGTTCAGCTTTTTTCTGGCCAACTTCAGCAAAAGAGCGGACGATAGGGAGGAGATTGTTTTTCTTTTTCTCATTCTGATGATGATGCTTCTTCAGGAGGGTTTCCAGTATTTTTTTACGAGTGACTTCATCAAACTCATTGGAAGGTTCTTGCTGATCTAGAATCATATCTGCAATGGAAGAAAAGGTGAGTCGCTCCAGTACAATGCAAACGAAATGCATCCCTTGCTGAACCTTTGAGAATGAATGGGAAAATTCATTTATAAAATTGCATCTTTGAATAGGGGACATCTGTGCTGTGTTAACCATTTTGCTAAGTAACCATGGTTCCCCTGAAGCTTCCAACACAGCTTTGTTAGAACGGTGACAAGAGACAAAAGATTTTTAAACACCCCCTCTCCACTTGCTGAGACCCTAATTATTAACACAGGGACACACATATGCATGGTAGTTGTTACCTGTTTTTTGTTGTTGTTTTTAATGAGTATATTGGGTGCAAAGGTGCATTTAATGACACATCTAGCTTGGCCTTTTGTTGTGAAGCAAAGTGATTTGTTTCCTTCCTGGACCATTCCAGAATCCAGCCAGTCCATCTCTTTGTTTTGAAGAGGAGACAGATGTATCTGGACAGTTCACAAGCAAAGCATGAAGGCAATGGTCCCCCCCTACTCCAACAGCTTGTGTTTAACAATATGCAATCTTTGAATAAGACCCCTGGTAAACCTATCTTCCAGGAATTTAGCTGACTTTGCCCTCTCCATTCCACTTCCTCCAGATGTTTTGGACTACAATTCCAGTTCATCCCATCCAACATAGCTGATGGTCAATGATGGGAACTGTAATCCAAAACATCAGGAAGGACTCAAGTTAGAAAACATTGGTCTAACCCAGTGGTGGCGAACCTCTGGCACGCGTGCCAGAGGTGGCACTCAAAACTCTTTCTGTAGGCACGTGTGCTGTTGCGCCAGCACAGAGTTCTCTACTAGAAAGCCAGAGGGACATGGCACTTTGCAATAAATAAGTAGGGTTTGGGTTGCAGCTTGGGCACTCAGTCTCTAAAGAGAAAATAAATATTAGAGATCTGGAGCCAGTAGGCAAAGGAGAATACAGCCAAACAGATGACACAAATGTGACTGCTAGGAATGGGTGGGACCGTTTTTCTTAGATGGGGAGGGGGAGGATGCACACTGGCTGTAGAAAAAGCATGGATCATGTCAGAAAGATATTTCTGAAAGGAAATAGTTCAGCATTGATTTCCAGCAGTACCGAGAGGTTTATGCACTTTTCATTTTACACTTAAAGACAGGAACCAAATGATAAGAGGACTTCACTGTACCTTGAAAGGATAGAACAAGCTTGCATTCCCTCTTCCCCATAGCTGTTATAGGCATAAGAACTCTGTTTTTATTTTGATGGGACCACACTACAAAAAAGGAGGCCTTACATTCATTACACTTCTGGTCTGCCAAGCCCAGCACTACCCAGCAATCCTGACTGCAATTAGCTGCTCACTGTTCTAGGCAAAGGTCTTCCCTATCTATCCCTAACTCTCAAGGTGCCCCATGAAATAGCAAGGAGGGGAACTTACACCTACTTGGTAGTGCTCCACCACCGAGAGAGAAGAATGATCTGTAAGGAGCTTGCAATGCTGGCTAGTCTGCTATGTGCTTTAGTCTAAACCAGAGGTAGGCAACCTAAGGCCCAGGGGCCGGATGCGGCCCCCCGAGGCCTTTGGACTAGCCCCAGGCCGGTCCTCCTGCTGCTGCTGCTGCCGCCGCCGCCGCCGCCGCCGCCCACCATGATGATATTGATTATTGTTGTTATTACTTGTTCTTGAGGTTTTCTTGGCAAAATCTCCACAGGGGTTTTGCCATGACTTTTCTTGGGCTGAGAGAGTGTGCATGCATATTTTTAAAATTATTTTATTTTATTTTATTTTATTTTATTTTGTGCTTCGGCCCCCCAATTGTCTGAGGGACAGCAACCCGGCTCCCGGCTCAAAAAGGTTGCCTACCCCTGGTCTAAACCCAAATAGGTTCAGCACCTTAGATAGCTCATTTAACCTTAGATAGCTCATTTAAAGTTTGAATGAATAACTGAAGCAGACTCACAACTCTACCATGGAAGTCACCAGCCACCACTAGTAAGTGATCAGTTATGAGATGGTGTGTGCTTAAGGAAATATAAACTGTTTACTTTTCAGTCATAAGATAAGCTTAGTGTTACTGCTTCCTTACTATTTAATCTCCAGAAGAAGGATTTCTCAACCTCGGCCTTAATTAAAGCTTTGCTTAATTAAACCTTTTCAGTAGCCTGCATAAGCACCTAAAGGCACCAGCTCCTGTCTGATCTTGGAAGCAAAGCAGGGTCAGCTCTGGTTAGTACTTGGGTCAGAGACCACCAGCGAATATCAGGTACTGTAGGCTATATTTCAGAGGAAGGAATTGTAAAACCACCTCCGTGTATTTCTTGACTAAGAAAACTATGAAATTCATAGGGTTGCCATAAGCCAACAGGTGACATGAAGGGACAAACACAGACAAAGCTTCACAAAGTTACTTTTTGGACCACAACTCCCAGAACCCATGTGCTGGCCATGGGTTCAGGAAAGTATAATCTAAAAAGTGTTGTTTTTCAAACCTCAAGAAGAAACGCTTACCAATTAAGCCAAGGATGCAATCCTTCAAACACATTCTATCCCCTTCTGGGCAAACACAAGGTATCGTTTAAATCCTAGTGCTGTCTTTAACAGAATTAGAGAGCCAGACACAATGGCATTGTGAGCCAGGGAATATCAGCACCAAGTTCATGTCTATGTACAGCAGACAGCAGCCTAGTTGATTCCTCTATCAGTCCCGAGAAGGTAAGAGTTTTCCTTCAGTTAATAAACCTTGGTGAAATGCTCAATCACTGCCTAAATAATGCATCTGCAAACCCATTTTAGATAATGCAGTTCACTTCCGCAATTTGAGTCACTTTTATTTCTCTGCACATCTAATAAAATTATAAGCAATCTGCAACACTATGCTTCACTGGAATATCTTGCATAATTGACTACTGTTGGCAACCTTTGTGGAAAGGAAATGTGCTAAGAAGCTGACATCATGAGACAGCAAAGGATTTAAAAGGTATCTTGCCAATCAAAAACCTATTTCTGCAATGCTGCTTTCCTGGAAGGAGGAAAAATGAAACCTACATTATCTCTTCTAGTGGAACACATGATTCGATTATCAAGCAAAAGAGCAACTATCTGTAAAAATGAATGGTCAATTTCAAGTTTCTTCCTGTGTAATTAAGAAGCCAATCTATGACTTCTTTAACCAATGCAAGGTCCAGCTTGCATACCACCAAGTGATGCCAATTTAACAATTCAGGATAATTTCCCCATCATCATCAGTTTATTAATTTCCTAAAATCTAGCTAGCTCATTGCAAGCAACAAAACCACTGCTATCCATATGGCTTTGGGCCCACCAAACCTCACCAAATCCTGTGAAAGAGAATTCTCATGACTGTCAAAAAGCCAGCTTTTATGGTGAAAAAATTCTAATAAATGTTTGGAAAACATTTGTTTTAAAAGAACCACCACCACCTCTTGTTATTACTAAATACAGGCATACCTTAGTTAACAAAGTTTGATAAATAAGCTCGTTTTTATAGTCTTTTTACAGAAGCCCAGCACAGTTCGGTCCCCTCTTTTCTTGTCTTCTGTCTTGACAAAGACTTTATTTAATATCTGTAAGATTTGCCTACTGGTTAATAAATCTGCCCTTCCTTTCACCCACTGGTATGTTTTATTATCTCAGTATCCTAAAAGAACTAACCTTGTTTGGAGTTACAAGCCATGCCTGTAAAACTAGAAATCTCAGGTTCCATAGGATGAGGCTACAGTACATAGTGATGTCAAACTACATTATTTCTAGTGTAGATGCACCCTGGGTCTCAAGGCAGGTTACGAATTAAAATGATTACAATGTAGTTCAAAGCATACAAAAGGTCAACATTAAAAGAGAATTAAACTTTTAATGATCTTAATGTCCTGTGTTCCTATCAACTATACCTGCAAAGAAGGGCCACTCTTGCGGATTTCAAAGCAAAGCAAAGCAAAGCAAAGCAAAGCAAAGCAGCTTCATTTATATACCACTTCATATTGCACTATGGGATGTCTAAGTGGTTTACAACTGTAAGCTCATTGCCCCCCAACAGTTGGGTACTCATTTTAGCGACCTCGAAAAGATGCAGGCCTGAGTCTAGCCTGAGCCCTGGCTAGTATTGAACTCGCAACCTTATGGTCTATGAGTGAGTGGCTGCAGTACAGGCATTTAACCACTATGCCACCTTCAGCATCCAAAGAGGCTTCTGTGGGGAGACATGGGCCTCAAACAGATCCGGGAGCAGGGATCTGAACATGATGCATGCTCCCGGATTGTGCAGAGACCATGCTGGGGCCTCCTGATGCAGCCCAACCCCGGCCGCAAAAGGAGCAGTTTCTTACTGCTCCTTTTCACAGCCCATTCGGGACTGCATCAGCGGTGCCCTCAGGAATACGGCATCTGGTTACCGTGATACCGCAGTGGTCCCACGCTAATCAGGGCAGAAGCGAGCTCTGACTGCTCCTTTTGCTCCGTCTGGTTTGCACATTGGTGTATAAGATAACCTGGGCCTAAGCCACATGGTTCTATAGGTCATAACCAGCACTTTGAATTGTGCCCAGAAACATACCAGCAACCAGTGGATCTGCTGGATAGAGGACTTGTATGTTAACAGTTTGGCTGCAATTCTTTGTGCCAACTGAAGTTTCTGAACACTCTTCAGAGGCAGCCCCACATAGAGTGCAGAACAGTAATCCAAATAGGATGTAACTAAGACACATGTCACTGTGGCCAGATCAAGCATCTTGAGGAGCAGGTGCAGTTGGTGCACAGGAGGGGACCTGGTTAGTGCTTAGATGGGTGAAGCCACTAGACAATAATACCTCGGGCTTCCAGGAAGGGTAAGAGAAAAAATTCTGCCTGAATAACTGACAGTTGTTGCTACCAGTTAAAGCTGACAGTAATGGACTAGATGGGACCAATGGAGTGACTCAGTACAAGGAGCTTCCATGAAAAGCAGGAGGGTACTCTTAGACTTCATGCCTGAAGTACCAAAAGGTTTTCAGCTAACTCTGTCCCACCCACCACCCACCTTTTTCAAACTATCAAGAACCAGAACCTGCAATGTCTTCTGTGGTGTTTGCACACATATCCAGAAGGACAATCCCATTGATGATACAGCTCCTCAGTTCAAAAAGACTGTGCAATGAGAGAGTAGCCACATATGGTTTACTCCAGCGCTCTCCACCATCTTCCACATCTTCTTCAAACTTCAGCCACCTGCAAGAGATGTCACACTGACATAAATCCACATTAAGAGAAACAAGGGGGGGGGGACTCTAGCAGAATGACCTTGAAACTGCCAACTATCAAGGCATCATTTTCCAAAACACTTCCAATGGCCTTAACAGTGCTGTGGGTTTCAAATGTTTCATTTACATCCAATTATAAAATGCTCATAGTTTCTCTAGGTTTTAATCCTCAGATTAATGTAAGGGAACACTGATACTACTTAGGAAAGAAAGAGTTTCTTCAGGATCATCAATATCTGATTGGGAATGTGAAGAATATTGGCAAGCTTCTTTTGCTCAAAAGGAGAGGCTGTCTCAACAACACAAGTCTACCAAGGAATCACCAGCCTCTACAAGAGTTCTTGCCTCTAGCATGAGAACAAGACAAGGGACGCTTTTCTTTTCCTCAAGGTTTCTGTAGTGTATGCAAAAATTTCATTAGTGAAGCAGAGCACACACACATCACAGAGATGGCTGACCAAAAAGAGGCAAACAAGAAGTGTTTAAAACTTTTAAAAGTGCATGCAACACAGCAGAAACTATTATAGTTTAGCTACCCAAATTATTCTTTGTGTAAAAATTGTTCTTGCAAGTTTTAAAGCTATTGAGACTGGCTGGGGGGGGGGGGGGGATGCCATTTCAAAAACTGGGACAAGAAAGAATTTACATCACCTAAGTAGTTCTATATGTTGGGCAACAATTACTGAAAATGAGCTTTCCCCAACCTGGTTCCCTCCACATGCATTTGACAACAACTGCCATCTTCTTTGACAACTGTCCCTGCTGAATAATGCTAATGGAAGCCATAGTCTAAAGGAGGGGTAGGCAACCTACGGCCCAGGGGCCGGATGCAACCCCCGAGGCCTTTGGACCGGCCCCAGGCCAGTCCTGCCGCCGTCGCCGCCACCACCCCCCATGATGATATTGATTATTGTTGTTATTACTTGTTCTTGGGGTTTTCTTGGCAAAATCTCCACAGGGATTTTGCCATGGCTTTTCTGGGGCTGAGAGAGTGTGCATGCATATATATATTTTTAAAATTAAAATTTTTATTTGTATTTATTTATTTATTTATTCATTTATTTTTGGTGCTTCGGCCCCCCAATTGTCTGAGGGACAGCAACCCGGCCCCCGGCTCAAAAAGGTTACCTACCCCTGGTCTAAAGCATCTGGAAGGTTGGAGAAGGATGCTGTAAACCAGTGGTTCCCAAACTTTGGCCCTCTAGGTGCTTTGGACTACACCCCCCAGAATTTGTGATTGTTGGCCAAACAATCAGCTTCTGGGAGCTTCTGGGAGCTGATGTCCAAAATACCTGGAGGAGTAAAGTTTGAGAACCTTCCCAATAGAGCCCTGTTCATCTTAAACTCTACAACTTCAGAAGACTTCAACAGTATTTTCTTCCCATTAAAGAGACTATAATGAGCAAAGAACTAGAGTGCTTGCAAACTAAATAGATAAAGGAGAAGTTGCATGTCAGGGTGTGAAGAATACTTTCAAATTTGCTCATCTTTGAGGAGACACATCAAGATAACACACTGAGAAATCGGTCAATCACTGAAAGATTTTTTTTCAGATTTCAGGACATGGTGGGGGGGGGGGGGGGAGAGATGCACAAAAAAAAAACCCAAAAATGTGCATAAGGTGTTTGGAGACAAGAAATTTTTCACACAAAAGTCCTGAAGTGAAAAATTATTATTATTATTATTATTATTATTATTATTATTATTATTATTGAAAAATGCACAAATTTCATAATCTTGACCAAGAGGTAGAAAACATTTGAAATTATTCATTCTTGCATGCAGAGGTTTACAACCCTGACAGGGACTTTTTTGTCTTTCAGCTTTGTTCTATTCGTTTGGAAAAATGAAAGCTATAGAAGAAGCAACATTTCTTTTGCCAGAAGATGGCATCATCAAGCAACTAAGGAAGACCACCATGAATGCACTATGACTTGCCTTGTGTCAGCTTGGCAAATGGTATTTTCCTGCTTAAGATATATTTACTCATGTATTTTAAATAGCTTGGAAGTGCATTAAGTGCACCTCTGAACCAGAGACACCACTGCAATCCACTCAAAGTGAAATCTGGCAGAAATTTAATAGTTCTGTATTCAGCAGAAACAAAGTAATCCCCAAAAATGCATTTAATGGGAATCCAGAAAGTAGTGACACAAGTTCTCCAGTGTGGTAAGTTGAGCAGAAGCCTCTACACTGGCAAAATGCAATGGCACTAGGAAGTTTCAGAGCATGGTCAGAATTGTCAAGAACATTGGGAGGTCTTCTAGGATCAGCAGCACCTACTAGATTCTGTTAAAACTAGAACATCTGGAATGGTCCTGCAACAGGGGCAGAAAGTAGAATTGGAAATTTATGAGCCTCCTTCTGAATTTTATTCTACACATACATGGAAAGATTACTGGGGCCACTCCCTTCAACACTTCAGACAGGTCATATTGTAGTATTAATCTGCCCAGCATATTGATCTGTCCAGTCTTAGCATTCAGCATGCAGTATGTCCAACTGCGCTTCTGCTGTCATAGCAGCAGGGAAGTTATCACCTCCTTTTAGAGCTTATCTCTCTGTGCTTACATTGTGTTTCTGGCTTAATCCTGTGGAGCTGAAACAACTACATAAGAAGGTGGCATACAATCATTGCCTTTTGCTTTACCTTGCTGCTTCTTTCCACTCTGACTCCTCACCCTCTTTCACACAGATTTCATCCATCTCAGTGAACAAGTCATGGGGGACATGTTCCTCATCTTCTTCCATTCCAAGGATAAACTGAACTCTCTGAGATGGAGTATCTAACAAAAAGGGGCAAAAGAAAGAGAGAATGGGGAGAAAATTACTCAAAATACATTAAATCGCTTTTTGAAATTGGAAGGTGGGATAAACCATGTGATATTTTTAGACATGGGATTTGTAAGTTGCAGGAACAACAGATCATCACTAAGGCAGTAACAAGGCATAGATTAAAGGAAGTGTTTGCTGCACTTTTGGCTATACAGTCAGCCCTCCACATTTGATTACATTTTAAGGATATGGATAAACTTGAATAGAGTCACAAGAGAGTAGCAAAAAAAGACTGGGGACATGGAAAACAAAATTCTAAGTGGAAAGGTTGGGAGAACTGGCCTTAGCCTGGAGGAAAGAAGACTGAGAGAGCATGATGGCATTCTCAAAATACAAGAAGGGTTGTCACATGGAATGCAACAAAGACTTCTTCTCCAGTGCCCCCATATGGCAGAATAGATCCCATAGGTTCATAGTCACAGGATGGTACACTTGAGTGGAATATTATGAGAAAAAGAAAGAACAATAAGAAAGTTTTGAGAAGGAAACTGATTGCCTAGAGGGAGGGAAAGCTCTCCATTACTGAAGGTCTTCATGAAGAGGCTGGACAGCCATTTCCTGGGGATGCTCTAGTCCTGTGTTTCCTACATCAAGCAAGGCGTTGAAATGGGTGTCCTCCGCAGCTCTATAATATCCTGGTCATCCCACAGACCTGGCTCCATGGCTACCTTTAGCCATCTCAAAACCTTTGGAAGAATCAGGGCCTGATATTCAATAGCAAAACATTAAAGGCTCTTAGGTAGGCATATTGAGACAAACTCTGCCTGAGGCTTTGGAGAGCAACATGGAATCATAGAATCATAGAGTTGGAAGAGACCACAAGGGCCATCCAGTCCAACCCCCTGCCATGCAGGAACTCCCAATCAAAGCATCCCTGACAGATGGCCATCCAGCCTCTGCTTAAAGACCTCCAAGTATGGAGACTCCACTACTCTCCGAGGGAGTGTGTTCCACTGTCGAACCGCCCTTACTGTCAGGAAGTTCCCCCTAATGTGGATTCCATGGCTGACCAATTATTATTAAAATGCAATTTCTTAGACCCCCCAGCATGTCCCCCATGTGAAATAACTGTCCCTTCACACTCACCATGGGACTCCTGGTCTTCTGGAACACTTTCCTTTGCCCGATCTCGTTTTCTGTGTTTCTGGCCATGGGTTCTGTGATGTCTGTGGCCCTGTCTCACCAAAGGCATCCGTACCCCAACATACAAAGTTCTGTGTCCTGGCGGCGAAAACAGTAAATATGTTTATGTTTTCCATTACTGGCACCACAGCAGTGCATTTCAGCATTGGATGTCATTCCCCACCATAGCTTCCAAGGATGTGCAAACCCCAACCATGTTTGACTTTTGAGAGCTTTGAGTGGTCTTCCAACATTTCTGGAAAACATGAAGGGCCAAAGTAGATACAAGAGTGGTTGTTTCTTTCTATATATTCATTTTGTTCACATATAAAACAGGAGAGATGCTCTTGTACTACTGTGCGTGCAAACATGCATGCATCTTTGGACAACTGCTCCAGCCAGAACTCTCTGTTCTTGGTTCACATCTAGTAGGAGAGAAAGAGATGGGGAAAAAGTGGCCCAAGTAATAGATTGTGGAGGAGATGAGGTGCAAGAAGGGGTAAGTTCAGGCCTTCTCCTGCCTACTCTTTCTTATTGTCAAGGTAAGGGCTACTCATGCCTACATTCCCCACTTTGTCTGTGAATGGGGCAGGCATCTGAAAAATGTCTGGTTTGGTTCTCAAGTTTTTCCTTCTGGAACATTTTCAGTCTGTTAACACTGTTCCTAGATTATCCATTTATAATCCTTATACAAGTCGAGTATCCCTTTTCAAAATCCAAAATACTCCAAAATCATTCATATGTGTGGTTGAGATAGTGACACTTTTGCTTTCTGACAGTTCAGTGTACACAAACTTTGTTTCATACACACAATTATTTTAAAATATTGTGTATAAAATTATAAAGTGTATACAAAAAAATAAATGAATGTCATGTTTAGACAGGTCCCATCTCCAAAATATTTCATTAGATATATGAAAATATTCATATCCAGAAAAATCCAAAACCCAAAACACTTATGGTTCAGATAAGGCAGACTCAACCTCTATAGAAACTTTCCCTTCTTAGATTCTGATCAAAATTGTTCTGCAAAGCTGGGGAGGAAACCTACAACCTTAACTTCTTCCTGCATTCTTTACCTTGCATACACTGGTTGCCACCATGTTTCTGGCCCAGTTCCAAGTTGTTGGTTTTATAACATTTTAAATCTAAACAATTTAGGACTTGGGTACCCTAAAGCTACTCCATTCATAATGGAGGCGAGCTATTCCAAATTGCTTGGCCAGACAGCAGATGGCAACAAGAGATAGGGCCTTATAGATGATGGCACCCATCTAGGAAAATGCCCTCCTACCTGAGATTTGCCAAGGTCCAACATTTTACAATTTTAGTGTTTGGCTAAAACATGAATATTTAGGAAGGCACTGAAATGAAGGCTCTCCTTCCTTTTCTTGATTCTTTGGTTAATGGGGTGGGAAGGGAGTAATAATTTATTTTTATTTTATTTTTATTTTTTGCTGATTGGTCAATTTCAGAGGTCTATGAGTTTATATCAGGGGTAGGCAACCTAAGGCCCGGGGGCCGGATGAGGCCCCCGAGGCCTTTGGACTGGCCCCAGGCCGATCCTGCCGCCGCTGCCGCCGCTGCCTGCCATGATGATATTGATTGTTGTTGTTATTACTTATTCTTGGGGTTTTCTTGGCAAAATCTCCACAGAGGTTTTGCCATGGCTTTTCTGGGGCTGAGAGAGTGTGCATGCGTATTTTTTAATTTTTTAAAAATTTTTAAAGATTTATTTTTATTATTTATTTATTTATTTTTGGTGCTTCGGCCCCCTAATTGTTTGAGGGACAGCAACCCGGCCCCTGGCTCAAAAAGGTTGCCTACCCCTGGTTTATATCCTCCAACACTTTGCAGATAAAAACTGGGAAACATGTGGCCAAGTTGTATCAAAGAATAATCAAGATGGCAAAAGTTACTGTGTGAAGAATGCACAAGCTAAGAGAGGCTGTAGCAGTATGCTTTTTTTCTGAGTCTATTAGGAAAGACAAGACTTCACCATCTTTTCACCTGCCTGCCCCCCACACACACACCATTAACTGAGTGCAAATTTTGCTTTTGCACTTTGAACTCAGTTTGCAGAACTGAAATAAACTAAAGAGAGGAGAAAGTGGAAGGAAGATAGAGAAACTGAGATTTTTTTAAAAAAAACAAACTGAAACAGTGAGACTACAGAAGATTAATCATAGTTTAGGGCATGTGACCTTCATATTTTCTGGTGGCTCTTCCATTCATTCTGTTAATGAATTTTACAAATTTTTACAGAATTGCAAGAAGAAAAAATTACAGAATTTTACATTCCATAGATTAGTTTTTAATGTATCTACTTTTTTTATTGTGAACACCCTGGAGTTCTTTCTGAAATTTAAAAAAAAGCAAGATACATTTTTGGAGGGGAGAAGAATCATTAAATATCTCATCCCATAATCCACTTTACCACAATATCAAGACATCATATTTGGAGGAAGGCAGAGGCAATGTCATCAGTCATTTTATCTCAACAAGCCCTCTGCACAGGCATATTTGCTATCCTTTTCATCTTAATACGATTCATTAAAGGGTGCAGGATCCCCCTGGCCTTTTGCTCTGTCTTTTCCATTCCACATCCCTAGCACCACACACAGAAAAAAGCAGAAGACAACCTAAGTGAGAGCTTGCCAGGGGACCCTGGGTGTGACAATTTGGAGCTCAGTGAGGGAAGAAAGGCAGGATACAAATATAATTATTAATAGCAGTAGTAGTCGTAGCAGTGGTAGTACTCAAAGTCTAAATCCAAGACAAATGGAGAAGATAAAGCTTCCCTAAATTCCCCAGGTGTTTTTGAAAACTCTCGACACAGAAATTGACCTTAGAAATTAGCAATGAAAAATCCTTTATAAAGCTGTATCTGGAGGACAGGGTTATGTGCTTCAACAGAATACAATTATAAACAGTATACAAGCTGGATGTAAGCCCCTAAGGGAAATAGCCTGGAAATGGAGACTACAATGAAGTCCCGTAAAATATCTTAAGAAATTTAACAAACAATACAAAAGGGATTGTAAACATGTGGCCCTCCAAAGGTTGTCAAATTACACTTCTCATTGTATCTTCATCACTGGTTGCTAGCTAGGAACTATGGGAGGTGCACCCCAATGACTTCTGAAAGTCTGCTCATTTGTTGTTGTGATGTGCCTTCAGGTTGACTCTGACTTATGGCAACCCTAAGTGGAGTAGAGTTTTGAGCCATGTGTTACAGTGCTTTGAGCACTTAAGCACTTAAGTTTTCTTAGCAAGCGTTTTATAGTGTTTTCTTAACAAGGTTTACTCAGTTTGCAGTAGCCTTCCTCTAAGGCTGAGAGTATGTAATATTCCCATGGTCATCCAGTGGGTTTCCATGGCTGAATAGTGATTCAAACCCTGGTCTTCTGGAGTCCTAGTCCAATACTCAAACTACTACAGTATTCTGGCTCTCATTCCTAAACTTAGTCCTCATCCTCATCTAAAACATTTAAAAGAAGACTAAGGTGTTGATGAGTAGAGTGACATTTGTGTATTTCAGAGAAAGTCATGGGAGGGACATGATGCTGCTGCATAGGCCCATCCCCTTTTGGAAGATCTTGCCTAGTCTTCTCTCCTTCCTGACAAAATCTTTGTTCTTTTTCTCAGTAATCTCTCCCTATAGGGACATCTAAAGTCTGTTTTCCCTGAACAGTTCTACATTAAAAAAGAAAGATGAAGCCTTAAGGTATGTGCTCACAAGGCCCAAGCTGTTTAAGCCATTACACGCTGCATTCGGTAGCAACTGGAATAGACCAGAGCTTTATAAAGAGCCATGCAGTTCCTGCGTTTCTGAGTGTCCATTTGATTTCATTAGGTGAGGCAGCATGTTTTGCATCACTTGCCTCTTCTGAATCATGCAGACCTTATTACAGTACGTCTAGACTAGGACTATGAAAGCAAACATTATTGCTGCCAGTTGCGACTCTGAGAGATAGAGCCAGCTCTCTTGTTGAGACAGGCCATGGGGAGAGAGGGGATTAACAGAGGAAGATTTTTTAAACCATTGGGAAACCAATACTCAGACACTGGCAATGATCCAACTGGTACAAGTGCTGTTGCAATTCAGATCCATTTTTTTTGCAACTTGTGGTGTGATCTGCTCACCATTGTGGTGGGAGCAAGGGCCAGTGGGTGGATTTCTGCAGCTCAGTTGCTCCTTAGCAACCATCCAAAAAGCCCAATCTCAGTACAAAGGTAAAGGGGGGGATCTTTGTGGCTCCTTTCTCTGTTTCTTCTGCTTCAGTCTCTTTATTCTCTTTTTGGATGGCAGTGTTTTGTCATTTTTTTTTTCACCAATGGGGAATTGTAAGAGAGCACTCTGTTTAATCTCTAGTGGGTATGGACGTAAAATATAATTATGCTGCCAGAATCTCCCATTATGATCAAAGCCTAGTGCGAATTTCCTGAGATTAATAGCATAAACAACTACATGTTATAAGCAGAGGATTCTGTTGATACGGGAAAAGGGTGAATTGTGGTGGTCTTAGTAACTGTAAGCACATTGCAAAGCGATCCTGTAGCAACCTTTCAGACTAACTGAGATGCATCTGATGAAGTAGACTTAAGTCTACAAAAGCTTATGCTATCAATTTCATCCTCTCAGTTAGTCTCAAAGGTGCAAGATCCCTTTGCTTACTGATCCATACTAAGAGCCTTATTGCATGAGAAAAGAAAGGCGAAACAGAGTGAGAGAATAGCGGCTTTCTCCATGACTCTCCACATGATGTCATAGTGCTTCCATTCTCTTCCCAAAGGAGACAGTCGTAAAAGCATTCTTTTTGTTGCACTGGAAAAATCCATTTGACATAAGGCAGACTTTTAC
Source organism: Phrynosoma blainvillii (assembly GCA_026167975.1). Taxonomy (NCBI): domain Eukaryota; kingdom Metazoa; phylum Chordata; class Lepidosauria; order Squamata; family Phrynosomatidae; genus Phrynosoma; species Phrynosoma blainvillii. Next base: position 201,752,068 of record JANUYF010000002.1, on the reverse strand, counting down.
AACCGTCTCCCTCAGAAAAAGAATGGAAGTGCTTTGACAGCATGTGAAGAGGCATGGAGAAAACCACTAATGTCCCACTCTGTTTCGGTTTTCTTTTCTCATGTGATAAGGCATTAACACAGCTATGTCTTTGAATTCTGTAAGAACACTGTAATGCTATTAGAACTGATTATAATCTTTCTAGCTATCTACCTACCTACCAGACAGAGGGGAGAATCAAGAGTTCAGGGCAAAAGAATACATATATGTTTCCAGACTCTGCCCATGAGACTGGATATTTTTACTCTTCAAGAAAGGAATCCACATCATCAAAATTGTGAAGTACAGGTTATTTGCTAAATGGCAATCATTTGCAAGTTCCAGCTAAAAGGAAAGAGGACAAACCTGGAATGTACCCAGTCATACCAGCTTACTACCCAGAGAAATACTGGAGAGATACCAGATTGCACACCTTCAAGCTACAGTTGTTCTACATTTTAGCTACTTTCTCACTAAACATCAGAGCTTGGACATCCAGCTGGCCTGCTTCACTATTTAAGCAATCACTTGAGAGTTATTCATGGCTGATGCACAGTCCAGACTGGGAGCTCTCCCAGGTCCTGCACTGACCAATCTGCTGACCTGAAATACCTTCTCCCTTCATCTTAAAAGAGATCAGGCTATGATTTCTTAGGGATAAGGAAAAAGTACTCATTTCGTGCTCAGAGACCTCCCCCTTTGCCTTTATTCCAAGACAGAGCCCTAGCACTGAAAAGGAAGTGCCTGACTTCTCATGTTTTGTGTCCATGCCCTGGTAAACCATGACCTTCATTTGTCTAAAGACTGGGAAGGAAGGAAGATTTAGTGACATTTTGTTGCTCTATACTTTATTACTAATTTAAACACATTGTGCCAGAAAGCATCCAAAAAGGGAATAAAGAGATTGAAGCAGAAGAAACAGAGGAAGGAGCCACAAATTATTTCCCCCCCTTTACCTTTGTACTGAGATTGGGCTTCCTCTTGAGAATGAATTCCCTTTGGTATAAAAAGGAATTATTTATAGGAATTGACTCCCTGCTTGCTTTGCATGAGATTTGACAGAGACTAGAAGTATACAATAAGCACCAATGATTTCTAAATCCTGTTAGAAAGATTAGTGCTCTAAGCCACCAGAAGAGTCTGTTTGTAGCTGATGTGCAAGTTTGCACTTTTAAATAAACAACTGAGAATAATGTCCTCTGCATCTCTACTCAGAAGCAAGTGCCATTGTATTCAATTGAATTTACCCTCTAGTAAGTTTGTTTACGACCACAGCACAAGACAAGACAAGGTGCCAGGTCCAGATTTAAAGAAACAAATGTAATACATCTTTAAATCTTAATAAATCTTTGAATCTGAAATGCAGTAAATTCAGGAACTAGAATGCTGACTCAAAATCAATGCTGATATATTCCATTAAGATTTTCTTTTTTTTCTACTGCTTTCAGTTTGTGCATGTTGTCTACTCCCATGAGAAGAGCAATGTGAGAGGAGTAAACTCACAAAGCACTTGTAGGAATAATCCTGAGTTCCTCATTGAAAGATTGAATGAAGATTCAATAATAATCATGTTACGGTATTTTAGTATATTTCCTATGGGACTTGCAGCTTTGTTAACCAATCCTAAATTTCTATTTCATGTTGAGACTAGATCAGAATTATTTATTAGTGTATGAATTTCTATCGGCAACTTCCTGTGTCTCTCTAGGAATTTTTTTTCTTCTAGACATTAAAAACTCTGCCTTTTTCTGTTTTCTCTTGGGGATCCCACCTTTTAGACCACTTTGCTAGAAACTGGTCTTCTTACAGGAACATGTTCTCATGTTTTGTGTCCATGCCCTGGTAAACCATGACCTTCATTGCGTTGGAGTCAAAATTATGAATTTTGATATGACCCGTGGATAAGTTGAGGGTAAAACCTAGGGGACTGTAACAAAGGATGTAAACAATGAAGTAAAGGGAAATTACGCCCAAGAATTTGCAAAATTCTGGCAAGCATAACTGTGTTCACCATGAAGGCTGGATGAATGAGATGGGGGGGGGGTGTCAATGCTTCTTTTAGCTGCTCCCAGGACAGACTAAGCTCTCTCCTTTTGCCACTTGACTCAGAGGACGGGATGGTTCTTTTAAAAAAAAAAAAGAGTTAAAGTACAGTACTTACGTATATATCTACTTATGTACTTATATACATTGACCCGTGGATAAGTCAACCCAAGGTTTTGGGAGTCAATTTTTTTACTAAAATTTCTAAACTTATATATAAGTATATACAGTAGGTTCTGAAATTTCCCAAAACTGTTATACTCCTATATTTATGATCTCCCAGTTCTTTAGCCTTTTGTTTACACTTCATGGCATTTCTTACTAGCATTAATTATACATCATGATGGCTGGATGCAGCCTTTATCTTCTGGAAATATGTAAATTTAAAAAAAAAACAATAGGCACATACGCACACAAGGGCACAAACTTCTAATGACTGAGAGAGAGTGTATCTTCCTCATCTTCCTTAGGCTTTTGGCCATGATGATACCCTGTGACAGTGTTGCTTATCTGCATCATGTGTACATCAAATACTGTTTTAAGGGGGTGGGTTGGGATATGAATTTTGTTGTATGGGGTTTTAACTGATGTAAGCCGCTTAGATTGTATTCATTTAAGCGGGGTATAAATAAATATTATTATTATTATTATTATTATTATTATTATTATCAAAAATTGGCATGATGTAAACTGGAACTGTTTGTGCTAAGGAATCATTTTATTCAAAGGGACATTTGCAAGCAAAAGCAGCAGCAGGTGATACTTGCGAGTTAACTATTTGCTGCACACGCTGGGAAATACTCATACTGTCACATAATACAGGTTAAGACATTTAAAACACACTTTTGCATCTAAGAGCTGTAGAAGTTGTAGTCACTGCTCCACTGAAAGGATGCTACTGCCACTCCACAGAGCTCATGATACTGGATTCTAACACATCACTGGACATCCTGGGATGTCCAACCATTTCATAAGGACAGAAATTCAATTACAGAGTGCTCTGGGGTCCCCACCTGAAAGCTTCATAGATTTCATATGCATGGGAGACAAGCTAATTTCAGTCTCAGGGTTTTCTATTCCCTATATGAAAGTCATATTCCTATTCCTTGCAGTTTTGAAGGATAAACCACAAACAACTGCTCAAATGAGTTAGGGCCAACAGTTGAACCAGAGAAACAGCAGCAAGAAATCAGAATAGAGAAGCAGACCAAAGCAGGAATTGAAACCATGGAGCAAATCAGAAGCCAGAAATGAATGAGGAATCAGAAATAACAATCTCAAAAGCACCCTAGAGCCAGGCAGATCCTCTTGCTTGGGCAACTGCTAACAGACAAGAAACACTTTTATATTCCTTCCTACTGAAGAGGATTCAATGACCAGCTTGGCTCAGTGGAGCAAATTCACAACCCAAGTATACTTTACAGCCTGGAACAGAGTAGCAGTCATGAACAGCTCCAGATGTTCAGCGGTCCTAAACAGAAGAGCTAGTGGTGATGAATGCTGGGTACTGCAGTTCAACAACATCTGGAGGGCGACACATTTCCCACCATTAGACATGACAGATGTTGCAACCTGCAGTTCTGTGGCTAACTATATAAGGCAGCCTCACACACCTAGATTGCAGGATGCATATTGGCTAGTGCTGAAGGGAGCTGCAGTTCAACAACATCCAAGAGGCCACCAATTGCCCACCTCTTTTAAAACCACCATAAAGTGACCGATACCAAAACTGTGATCATCGTACTCTGAACTGTTGAGCCTGAACTAAAGCATCAAAAAGTGGAATCATCATTAAAATTTTGAGAATTTCAAATCCTAAAAGCAAAACTTACATTTTCTGTGCAAATAACATGGATCTTTACTGGATTTTTGTTTTCTTTTGTTTTTCTGGCAAATAATATTAGTAAGTTTAGTTATGTGACATACAAAATAGCTTCCACCAAATCTGGAACCTGCTCAGAGAGGAAAGCACATTTACTTCAGTACCCAGATTGTTAATGATGCCTGATGACCTGCCACAACACAAGAGAAAGATAGAGAGAAATGGGGTGGGTGGGTGGGGACAAGAAGAAATCGCAGTCTCACCTTCCAGTTCTTCTGGTTCATAATGAATGTTGACAACATTGCTGGTGCCTCCCAGATCCCTAACAGCCTCATCCTCAGGTCTCTGTTAGAAAAATAAATAGGATGCATTACCCAAATGTATTCATACACAAATCTGTTCACCCTCAAAACTAGAATGAAGAACATGAGGGCCCAAAGCTGAATTTCCTTTTGGGATCCTATAAATTTCTGGCACATATATGAATGCTTTCTTTCCTGCTGAACAATTCACACACAATAGTGGAACTATGCATGTAACAGCCAGATCTTCTCTCTCACACCCACACATACTCACACACTCTCTTACCCTGTCCCATGCATTCAGCCACTCTGACAGGCATCCTAGACCAGAACTGGGGGGGGGGGGGAATTAGGGTTTATGATGAATCTTCCAGAATCCCTGATCCAGTATAGCTGTGCTTGCTCAGACATTATGGCAGTAGCAGTAAAAAAAATATTTCCATATTCTGCCATGGTTGTCTTTATAATGCAATACAGAGAGCATTCTGGGGAAAATAATACTGTGTGGATTAGCTCCATGATGATGTTTATTCTAGAAGCACAGGCATGTTCTTACAATAGTTACAGGTTTTTGTTTTGTTTTCTTTCCATTGATGATTACTTGGTTGACGGCACAGAAAAACCAGTTTCACCTCCAGAATGGAGAAGAATATTGACACTTTATGGTTAGTAGATTGTTGAGCAAGTCTGAGCTTGTAATGCAGTATGAATGCTGTTCATTTCCACATTTCAATGTTGCCTTTGCAACTTCCTCCAGTATGCACTTTCTTACTTCAGAAGAGCCTTATGGAAATCAATAGGGAGATTTGAGGATTTCCTTTGTATGAAATGAAGGAGCTTATCGCACCGATAATAAAACCAGCTTATCTGAGCAGGCTTAAAATTTAAAACGGGCAGCATCCTACTTTTATCAGAAGGATTAGCCGCCAAAATCGCCACCCAGGTCCATCCTGCTCACAAGGGCACTCAGCGTACTTCTTTTCGAAGCTGGGGGTTTTCTGGCTTAAGGAAATGGCCGGAGCCTTCTGAGGACATCAGGATGCCGCCCATTTTAAATTTTAAGCCGGCTCAGGTAAGCTGGTTTTATTACTGGTGCGATAAAGTCCACAATCTGAGTTTCTGAAAAACTAAGTGCCAACTGCTTGGCTTCCCCACTGTCTTCTATACTGTCTAAGGATTACTCCATCCCCATGGGTCATTATTCAAGATGGAGGGATTAAATCAGCCTGTTTCTGGTCTGGGTCAATTTTGCGTGCATTCCTTAAAATATTCATTCTGTCATTTTTCCACATTAATGTGCCATTATTTTTAATCAACCAAATGTGGATATTATTCTGAACGCATTTGCTTTTAAAATTCGTATTTTTAAACATGCTTTATTTAAATGTATGTACCATATATACTCAAGTATAAGTCAACTGCACGTATAAGTCAAGGGCAGGTTTTGGGGCCAAAATTATGGATTTTGATATGACCCATGGACACGTTGAGGGGCATGTAACAAAGGATGAAACAAAGAAAAATAATGCCAAAGAAATTACAAAATTCCAGCAGGTATAAATGTTTGTGCTCACATTAAAGGCTGAATGGATGAGATAGTAGAAGAGGGTCAGTGCTTTCATCATGGGATGGTTCCTTTTTTAATAAGAGTTAAAATACAGTACTTCCATTGACTCATGGATAAGTCAACTCATTTTTTAGTTAATTTTTTGATTAAAATTTCTAGACTTATACATAAGTATATACAGTATTTTTATTATCCATTCTGCTACTTCTTTTCCTCCCATCATTGTCTTATAGCATCAATCTTATGAACAATATCAGGTAAACCTTACTACTTTGGGTTGACCTTCTGCCAGGATTTATAGCCTGTTTACAGCCTCCAAGCTGTATTCCTATTGTATTTGTATTGTACCTCTCGTATTGTTTTCTATTGGGCATTGTATAATATTGTACCGTTTTATATTGTTTTATGCTGGTCACTGACTGTAATAATAAAATTTCATTTCAGTATTTTTAAACATTTTAAACCTAAAATAGGAATTTTAGAATCTATTTTGATACATTATGAAAGTGATTGCATGACCACAAAAGTTCAGATAAATGCAAAATTGAATAGATTACTAAAATCTGATCTGCACATTAATCTTAAACAATTTGAAAGCACACAACAGCAACAATATGTATCTGTCTTCCAGGGTAATTCAAGAGTCTTACTCTGAAATGTTTCCAATTTCCACTTCTTTGATCAGAGAGAAATAAAAGTCAACTTCCAGAACAACCAAAAGGAGTAAGTCACCTGCATATGCTTCTCGGTAGTCACTGCTAACCTTTGATAAGTCTCTGAAATAATGCCATACAATCTTTGCATATTTGGCTGTCAATTCTACTGTTTCTTTGGTAAAAAGTGGTGATGGTGGTACCACAGTGGGGCTGTTACAGGGCTATAGCATGAGGAACTAAACGGGAGAAGAGATAGCCAAATTGTAGAGATTGTGTGGCATTATTTCAGAAGCTTTGGGTGCACCCAGTGGGCTAACAATCATAATGTAGACATGCAATGGAGGCAGGGAGGCTTGAAATTCAAAGCATGAATAGATTCCCTCAAGTTCTGAATAAAATTAAGACTATCAAAGCTTTGCAGTGAGTACTGAGAAGCATATGCAGCTATCTTTGGCCTTCTTGGTTTCCTGTCATGGAAGCTGGCTAAATCCAGAAAGGGATTATTTCACTGTGATCAAAGAAATGGAAACTGGACACATTTCAGACTAAGCTGATGCTCTTTTTGGCATAACCCAGTAACTTCTCCACCATGGTTCCATCACCACTGTTTACCTCATTTCACCTCTCAAACTGCAAATGGTCTTTCACAGGAGGAGAGAAGATATTTCACTAAAAGCAACCTTTCTTTCCATCCTCCTGTGTCAGCCTAAAAGGATGATTTCTACATATTAATTTTGCACAGCTTTGACGACAGCAGCATTTTCCCTGGGCCTGATGTATTGCATCACTGGCCACCCTGTTACCTATATTTGCAAGCTGCCATGTGTACCTTTTAAGAAGCAGAATTAAGGTGATATTCATCTTTGAAACAAACAAACTCAAGGCAATTTGCACCAACTCTTTTGGAATGTGAAGTTGAAGACTTTCAGGGCCGGCATCCATAGTTTTCTGTGGGTTTTCTGGGCTATGTGGCTTCATTCTGGAAGAATTTATTCCTGACATTTTGCCTGCATCTGTGGCTGGCATCTTCAGATCCCTCTGACAATGACAGCCACAGATGCAGGCGAAACGTCTTACATTCTTCCAGAACATGGCCACATAGCCCGGAAAACCCACAGAAAACAATCTTTTGACATGTTTTCACAAGCAATCATACATACAAATTCAAATCCAAAAGAAGATGAATTTAGCCAAAGCAAAAGGCAAAGGGAAAGTAGAAGGAATATTTGTAAGACTGATAAGTGGGAATGAGCAAAAGAGTATGGAGACTTAAAAGCAAGAACAGCAACTTTTTGGAAGATGTTTGAAAGACAATAAAGTGGGGGGAAGAAGAGACACATGGTTAAGCAAGCAAAACATATAAAATTAAAGAATGGAGATGAGAAGCACAATTAATAGAACACTGTGATAATCCAGACAAAATAACAGGACACAGAGTATGAAAAGTACTGACAGAAGGAACAGATTAGATTTTAGTACATATTGCATAAAGCCAGAGTAGTGAAGTGATTTAAGTGTTGGAGACCAGGGATCGAATCCCACCCTGACCATGGAAACCCCATTGGTGACCTTGGGCAAGTCATAATAGTCTCTCAGCCTCAGGAGAAGGCGAAGACAAGCCCCCTCTGTACAAATTTGCCAAGAAAACCACATGAGAAGTTTGCCTTATGGTGTCATAAGTTGGAAACAACCTGAAGGCACACAACAACAACAACAACAACAACAACAACAACAGCATAGTGCATTGATGAAAGCAGCATAATGTAGTGGTTTGGTGAACTAGGATTTTGGAGATCAGGGTTTCTATCCCTGCTGAGGCATGAAAACCTGACCCTGAACAAGTCATACTCCTTCAGAGGAAGGCAATGGCAAATCTCTTTTGAACACATCTTGCTAAGATAACCTTATAAGTTTGCCTTAGGGTTGTCATAATGCTGAAATAACTTGAAAGCAAACAACAAGAAGCAGTAAAATAAAGCAATGGATTGAATCCAAAATTTAAAAAGGCATGTGTAGTTTTTAATAATAATAATAATAATAACTACAACAACAACAACAAAATTATTTTTATCCCACCTCTCTGCATAACTCAACTGGGGTGGCTTACAACTTTAAAATATACATTCATAGCCCACAATCCCACCCACCCTTTAAAATACAATTAAATAATGACAATTTAAAACATATTTAAAATAATAACACAAAGAACAAAGAAACAAATAACAATAGCTACAGCCAAATCAGGGATGAACAGGATGGCTGTCTTTTGATGGCCAGGATATCTATTCGGGAAAGGCCTGCCGGAAGAGATCCTTCTTAACAGCCTTTTTAAAGCTGACTAAGGTGGTAATATGACGGATCTCATCCGGCAGGCCATTCCATAATCTGGGAGCGGTAGCCGAAAAGGTCCTCAAACTTTCTGTACTTTTCTGCTTAAACCAACGTACCTCCTTAGTGTTGGTTTCTACTGAAACCATTCTAGGACTGCAAATCACACAAAATAGGTGAGCCACAATATACTAATTAGCACTTTCCCCGTAAATAGCTGGTTCCTGAAGTCACTTCTACTAATGTCAGAATTACAGTGAATGTTAATTACAAAAATAATCAAAACAAAAACACCTTACCCTGAAGTTCACCATGAATTAAGAAGTCTCTATCAAGTCATTTACCCAGTCATTCTAAGACAGTACTTTATATAAAGGTGTTTCCACTGGCACTGGAAGAGATACGTTACATTCAATGCTGTGGAATAGGGTTAGGCAACCTAAGGTCCGGGGGCCGGATGCGGCCCCCCGAGGCCTTTGGACCAGCCCCAGGCCGGTCCTGCTGCTGCCGCCGCCGCCTACCACCACCCACCATGATGATATTGATTATTGTTGTTATTACTTGTTCTTGGGGTTTTCTTGGCAAAATCTCCACAGGGGGTTTGCCATGGCTTTTCTGGGGCTGAGAGAGTGTGCATGCATATTTTTTAATTTTTTTAATTTTAATTCTAATTTTTATTTATTTATTTATTTATTTTTGGTGCTTCGGTCCCCCAATTGTCTGAGGGACAGCAACCTGGGCCCCGGCTCAAAAAGGTTGCCTATCCCTGCTGTGGAAGAACAGATGTGAAGTGCGTGAATGCCAGAGACCACTGTACTGTATTGCTTCATTATGCTGCACCTGTAAAGCAGATCTTAGTAGGAAATCCTTTGCATCAGAGTGCCATGCATATCTAGTTTGAAGTAAATCCTACTGAATTCAGTCTGACTTACTGCAAGGTAAATGGATGCCGGAAATATTCTTAGCAATATGGGATAATATTGAACACAGGTACATCAGACTGTAGTATTTTGGCCAAATCATGAGAAGGCACAAATCATTAGAAAAAAACAATGATGCTGGGAAAGGTAGAGGATAGGAGAGGACTACATGCCAAATGGTTAGATATGATCAGGGAGGCAATCGGCCTGAGCCTGCAGGACTTGAGCAGAGAGGCTGAGGACGGGGGGTCCTGGAGATGTCTCATCCACAGGGTCACTATGAGTCGAGCTTGACTTGGGGGCAGATGACAACAACAACAACAATCAGATATCTTAAGACAATGGATACAGTTCTGCTTCCTTCCTCAGTCTTGTAATAAGGAGTTTACTGTTACCATAGAATGGAGACAATCTGAGAAAGAATACCACTGCTTTCTGGTCCCAAAAGTTCTGACGTCTGGGCAAATGTGTTGCTAGTTTGTCATTCACAAGACTAGGCCTACAGCATGTGTTACTTAGCAGCAGGCTTCTCATCTTTGAGTAAAGGCTGGTTCTCTATTTCCTAATTACTCCTGAAACACTCAAGTGACCGTCCTTCCTTTCTTAGCAACAGCTACTCAACAAACTGCCTCTCCCAAAGTTTACAAGTACGCCTACAAAAATGTAGCTTTGCATCAGTGATTTCATTTCTAGGAACATATTGCACAGGTAACAGCTTGGGTCTCACAAATGTACAAAAAGGTAGCAATAGGATGACCAAACTCCTCCAGCCCTTGTACTTTTAGCAATCATGTTATTTCAAGTGGTGGTCCGTGGATCAGTGCCAGTCCATGAGCTGTTGGCTACCAGTTCATAGTTTCCAGGAAAGAAAGAAACAGCTGTAGCCAAAGGGCACAAATAGGATCTCAGATGCTGGTGCAACAGGAGGGGGACTCTGCTGACCAATCCACCTCAGACATCTTAGGACCTTATCAAACACTGGCCAGCAAGCAAAGTATAAGCGAAGTTTAAGTGAAGTAGATTCCGAAAGGAATCTGTTTCGCCTGCGCGGCCATAGCGCAATGTTTCGGGCCTCGGAGGCGGCAGCGGCGGCTCCCTCCCGTGCCTCGCCCTCCCTCCGGCACTTGCCAGCCCTCCAGCCAGCCCAAAGGCACCGGCGGAGAGGCGGCTCCAGCCTCGGAGGAGGCGGAGGCTCCCTCCCGCGCCTCGCCCTCCCTCCGGCACTTGCCAGCCCTCCAGCCAGCCCAAAGGCACCGGCGGAGAGGCGGCTCCGGCCTCGGAGGAGGCGGCGGTGGAGGCTCCCTCCCGCGCCTCGCCCTCCCTCCGCACTTGCCAGCCCTCCAGCCAGCCCAAGGCACCGGCGGAGAGGCGGCTCTGGCCGTGGAGGACGCTTGTACATCCGCAAAAATCCAAATGTCAAAATATCCCCTTTGACTTCAGATCAAGGGGGGGGAAATTCGTTTCAGCTTTGGATTGCCTTTGGATATGTGTAAACACACGGAAAACAAATACGTTTCAGCTTTGGATTGCCTTTGGATATGTGTAAACACACAGGAGAAGTATACGTATCAGCTTTGGATACTTTCTGCATTGGACCCCCATGTGATAAGGCCCTTAAAGAGCGCTAAAGCAGAAGAAAGAAGCTTGCTCAGTAAAGCTTGTCATGTAGAAGAAAGAGAAGCTGCACCTGCAAAAATTCTATCTTCCACCCTTCTTTGCATTTGTCCTTCCTAGACATCCCTCAAAAAGCAAATAGTATGAAACACTGTTAACAGCTGTATATAAGGTGCTAGAGCAGGGGTTGAATTATGGCTGGTGCTTGAAATGTTGTTGGACATTTGCATCATGCCATTTCTCATGGGACAGTTCCCAGCATTCTTTGCCCTTGATTATCTGACTAGGCCTGATGGAAGTCGCAGTCCAATATCTGAAGAGCAACATATTTCCAACTTCTATGTTAAAAGATTCAGGAAGAGAGTCTAGGGGTTGTGCTTCTATAAGCAGAAAACTCTAGATAAATCACAATATAACCAGCTGCTGACTCTAAATGTAACACAGAAACTTTTATTTTAAAACTGTTTTCTTTAAAACAGTTTTTATTTAAAAACTGTTTTTATTGTTGTATTTTAATTTTCTTTTCTAGTTTAATTCTGTTTTAAGGGGATGGGAGGGTGGGATTATGGGACAAGGGAATGTTTTAACTTGGCTGTTTTAATATGTTGTAACCCGCCCCGATTGCTCTGCAGAGGGGCGGGCTATAAATAAAAAATTATTATTATTATTATTATTATTATTATTATTATTATTATTATTATCATCATCATCTAGATCTTCACTCTCATGGGCGTCTACTGAGGATTAATAATCATGTCTACTATGGTACAATCAGTCCTCCATATCCATGGATTTTTTATACATGGATTCAAGCATCCACGGTTTTAAAATATTTTTAAAATATATAAATTTCCCAAAGCAAACCTTGATTTTTCCATTTTATACAAGGAACACCATCTTACTATGCCATTGTATTTAATGAGACTTGTGTATCTACAGATTTTGGTATCAATGGGGAGTCCTGGAACCAAAACCCAGCGGATACCAAGGCCCCACTGTAACACAAGCATTTCTACCTCACAATGGCACATTAATTCTAAAATCACACTAATGTTGGTTTCATCAGTACTACCGTATGTGTCACTATGGTTACCTAGACTCCGTAGTTTTAAATAAATGGAAAATGGCAGTAAAAGCCTTGAGGATTTTACTCTTCTCAGGCCTCCAAAGCAGCTCATCCACCCAAACACAATGTTTTACCTGTAGGTTCCTAAAGGATGGCATGGTTGTCTTCAGTTGGGGTTCAAAACCAGAAGGAAGAGGGGTTAACTTTCATCCAATATGATCAAAAATCCAGGTTTGGGAAAAGTTCTTATCTGGTGTAAGTCGGGACAGTCAATGGTTCCCTGGACCCCGTTCCCCGTTCCCATCTAGCAGAGCGGGCAGTGACCTCCCAAGAAGAAGCCAGTTTTAGATATTGCTACTTCTCAAACATTGCTTGTACCCAATTTTCTAAAAGGGAAATGGGGAGGGGAAGGGTCAGTTGAACTAATAAAGAGATTCCTTGGGCTAGATTTCCTCACTCCGGCCTTCCTTGAGGCTACATGACTATCATTACCATGACGGCATGGAACGTGGCCACATGAAGGTTCCAGATGGACTGGCAAAGACTGGGGCGTCCTCCTGAGCCATCGCATTCGTTCCTGAAAAGCTGGGAGAAGGGGAAATAAATCTTTTGAGTCTTTAAAGCTCGTGGACCCAACAATATTCTTCGTACCGGAAACTGATGCAGGATGCACAAGATTTCATCATATTCCCCATCTGGTAAGACCAATGTATATGTGTGTATGTATATGTATATGTACCATATATGTATATGTATATGTGTGTATATATTTTTGGTGTCGTCCCCCCCCCACATTATATACATATTCTGATCAGGCTGGGCATTCCTTCTTTCAAAAGGTTAAGCAGGGATATTAGGAGATCTACCAGCAGAAGCTTGAAAGGTGCTTTCTTCTGAGAGCTGCAGTGGCCCTTGGTCCAAAACTTCTCCCATACAGAGTTTCTGGATGAGCATTATTCCCATCTCACCACCATATATTTGGTCACTGCACCTCAAATGTGATGTAAATTATTTTCCTGGTGCCTTTAACCAACAAGCCACTGATCCCAGACACCTAGGCTGCATTTGCACTACAGAAATAATCCGATTTGACACCAGTTGAACTGTCATGGCTCCATCCTACAGAATCCTGGGAATTGTAGTTTGTTGTGGCACCAGAGCTCTCTGACAGAGAAGGCTAAATGTCTCACAAAACTACAGTTCCCTGAATTCCATAGCATTGAGCCATGGCAGTAAAAGCAGTGTCAAACTGGATTATTTCTGTAGTATGGATGCAGCCTTAGCTCTTCTGTGCTGCTCTTGACTGCTAGCGCCTTGCTTCCTGGTATTTCTCAACCTTCCCATGTTCCTGAGCTTTTTGCCAGTCTTCTAATACCAAGTCCTTTGGTATCTCCTGGGATCAATATCAAAATCTGTGGATTCTCAAGTCCCATTAAATACAATGCCATAGTGAAATAGTGTCTCTTATATAAAATAGCAAAATCAAAGTTGATTTTTTGAAATTTATTTATTTTGAATATTTTAGCAATAGCAGTTACTTCTTTTACTTTTAGTAAAATATAGTTGAACTACCTTTATTGGTAGCAGCTGTAGTTAAATTTTTTTCCCAATTTCCCAATAATTGATTTCCCATCCATGCTTTTGTGCCATATCTTGAGTAGCATACCTATGCTCTTTTGTTTATTTTTGGAGAAAAAGACACTCAACAGAGCATGTTAGAATGCCTAAGTTAAATACTACCTGATGCAAAATTGTTTGGAAAGGAACTCAACATTAACTCTAAGAAATTAATGTTCCATACACAAATGAGTTTTCAAAAAGATGAAGTCATTGATAGTCAAAGGAAATGTTCTATTATGAACATTACTGAAATAAAATATACCTGGTTTAATTGAAGTTATGCCAGGCTTTTATGTACTTTTTCTGTTGTTAAAATAATGTAGTGTGTTAATTTAATTTTTGATAAGGTGGAATGCTCATCTAGCTGAAAAACTGGCTGTAAAAATTCTAATGGCAAGGAGAGAAATAGCAAATAACTGCAGAAAATCCATTTATAGTTCAGATTCCAGATGCAAAAATGGATCAAGGCTCACCATCAACTGATAGGACCATCAACTCATAGGTCATTTTAGTTATTTTTTTAAATCAGAAGAGTACTTAATATAAGGACAGTCATTAAGTAGATTATCCAAGTGAGACAGTAGCTAAGCAACTATTGTTAATGTTGTAAAATCAATGTTTAAAGTTTAAAATTTTGATAAATTTATACATACTTAATACATGTATTGAATTGTTTGGGCTTTCTGTAGAAGGTGAAAAAAAAAATACATGAACATTAAAATGAAAAATTAATAGACAACGTACTGATGTTAACTCACGCACACGGACACACACACACACACAAAAACCATGTCGAGAATCTGTCATATTTGTTGCCTCTTAGGTATATGGTATCTGTCAACTACTTATTTGTTTATATAATATTCATACACATACACACCCAAAAAAAGCCTGTGGTGAAAATTTCCTTCTAACCAGTTTCCAGTTCTATAATTTAGAAATGCAATCCTAAAGTGAGTCAGTGTGGCGTAATGGTCTGAGTGTTGGACTAGGACTCTGGAGATCAGGGTTTGATTCCCAGACCAGGCATAAAATCTACCGGATTACCTTGGGCAAGTCACATGCTCTCAGCCTCCTCTGAACAAATCTTGCCAAGAAAACCCCATGATAGGGCCTTAGGGTCACTTAGGGTCAGAAACTACTTGATGGCTCACAACAACAACAGCAACAACAACAACAACAACAACCAAGCCTCTAAAATGTCTGTTAGTTCAAGACTGCAATTTAGAAAAGCCTTACAAAATGTTCCACACATTTAGCATAAACAGGAAACATAACAATCAATCAAGACAGGAACAAATTGGGATCAAACATCCTTTGCATACTACCATACCACTTGTTTCCAAAAAGATGTGATAAGCTCAGAATCCTGGCTTAATATCCAAACTTGGAAACAATAATTTTTTGCACACAGCTGCCTCCGCACTGCAGAAATAATCCGCTTTAACACCGCTTTATCTGCCATGGCTCAGTGCTATGGAATATTGTGAACTGCAGCACCAGAACTAAACCAACTACAGTTCCCAGTATACCACATCACTGAGCCATAGCAGTAAAAGTGGTCTCAAACCAGATTATTTCTGCAGTGCAGAGGCAGCTTAAATTGCTGAGAAAAACTCCGGATGCAAACACATTCATTGTATTGATTTCCTTTAAGGTTTTGTTTTGTTTCTGAAGTTTAGCCACTGCAGGTTTGGAAGAGTGCCATAAACATCTTCTAAACAAAAATCTATGTAAAAGCAACATAAGTAAAATAAGTGTTTAAAATAGCAAGTATAAATAAACTTCCAAGTACAATGAATGTAACAAACAAGCCCCACCTCAAAAAAAGAATCAAGAGGTAGAAACTGAACCCTGAAGAATGATGGTCATAATTCATATTAACAACATTTTAGGCAAGGCATTTCTAACTCCTCACCCCACAAAATAGAGCATTTACCTGTTTGCAGTTTACCAGGGCAAGAATGCAGATGTAAGGAAATAAGGATTGCCACCGGTAAGTAATTCCTGACTGGAGCATAATTATACACATTATTTGTACTTTCTAGCTTTGGCTGTAATCGTAAAAATACTTGCCTTGGAATAAATCCCACCAGAGTGGAACATACTTTCGAGCAAACTGGCATTTGCTTATGCTCTTAGTTTGTGGTTTATTCACCCCATGCCACCCCTTATGAACTGCATGACTGACCTGTTGAGTCTTTTTTCCTCCCTATAGCAAAGCAGCTTTCATAACAATGACAACAGTTAACTGGCAAGCTTTATATGGAATAAAACTGCTGGTGTAATATGACATCCAAAATAAAGATGACATCAATAGCTAATCAGTTAAAATTAGGTGGTGACTTTCCACTCCAGCCCCCACATCCCTTTCTATTGTTTAACATGTGAAGGAGACCTCAAAAGCAAACATTTGGAGAAATATTATACCCAATCCAAAGGAAAAAGCAAAATTAGTTTGCCTCTGGACTTACATGTGACCTGCCCTGCCCTACTGGAAATGATTTACATGTTCAGAAAATGCACACATTAGAACAGCAGTGGGTTAACTGCAGTTTTCTGAATGTTGTTGAACTGCAACTTCCAGCATCTGTAGCAAGCACAGTTAATGATGAAGAACTCTCAGCCTCATAACATCTGGAGAACTGCACTTTCCCCACCTCTGATTTGGAGAAGGGAGACTTCCACATCTGAATGCTCCTTCATATAAGCAGCTTCTCTGAACATAAACAGTGGTTCTCAAACTTTGATCCTCCAGATTTTTTGGACTTCAGCTCCCAGAATTCCTGACTCTTGGACAAACTGGCTAGTGGTTCTAGGAAATGAAGTCCAAAATACCTGGAGGATCAATGTTTGGGGACCACTACAGCCTTTCTCCAACCAGAGAGAGAGAGATATTTAAATATAGACAAGCATTTGCTGATGTGAATTCACCTGCATTCAGAAACTGTGTACTTCTGAAAAAGCATTAGCATATAATGTTTCTAAACATGTGGGGGAGGTTTGCCAGTGAGTCAATGTGTGTCTACTACAAGTTTAAGATTAATAATACATGCAAGGAATGAGAAATAAATAGGGTTTGGTGTCACTAGGTGGCACAGCTACATTTTATGCAGGAAAACTGCATGTATTTAGAGTCATAAACAAGGTAAAGTAAAAACATCTGTGACATTTTTTGAATTCCACATTAGTCAGAAGAAATGCACAATGCAGCATAATCCTAAACATTAGAAATAAGCACCATTACATTCTGGGAAACATATTATACTTCTAAAGAAGTGAGCATAGGCTTGCAGACTGCAGTCTTACTTCCAGGTTCTTCAGCCTGAGTTTAAGTACATCTACACCTTGACTACAAATACCTTTCTAGGAACACAGTTGTTGTTTTCTCAAGTCAGTGTTATATGTCTTTGATTGGAACAATTTGGAGCATACACGCTGGATTCAACACAGTTAAACAGATACTTGGATTGCCAGCGAAAAGGATTTCTGCATTATATCAGAAATCAGAAATTCCAAAGGATCTCAAGTGAGGAAGAAGAATATATCGAAATAGAAAACAACAGGAAATCAACATCTTTATGAATTAGGAGATCTGAAAACGTATCACTGAGTACTTCAGTGTTATTTATTATTAATTTATAGTGATACAAATTGGAGATTTGCTGTTCGTTGTTACCTGCCCTCGAGTTGACCACAAATCATGGTGACCCTGTGGATGAGGCATCTCCAAGCCCCTCTGTCCTCAATTGCTCTGATCAGGTCCTGAAAATTCAGGCCCATGGCCTCCCAGATTCAGTCCATCCATCTGGCATGTGGTCTCCCCCTCTTTCTGCTACCTTTTACCTTTCCTAGCATTATTGTCTTTTCCAATGATTCATGCCTTCTCATGATGTGGCCAAAGTACAACAGCCTCTATTTAATCATCTCGGCTTCCAGGAAGAGTTCAAGCTTGTTTGTCTCTTGGCTGTCCACGGTATCCCCAGCACTCTTCTCCCGCACCACAGATTTTCTTCCTATCAGCTTTCTTCACTGTCCAGTTCCTACATCTGTACATGGTGATGAGGAATACAATGGATTGGACGGTTCTAACCTTATTGTTCAGTTGTATATCTTTACCCTTTAGGATCTTGCCTAGTTCTTTCATGGCTGCCCATGAAATAATGGAATTTAGAGTTGTCATATGCTGAAGTGGGCAGGGCTTTAATAACTGTGGAATGAGAATTCAAGCAGATACAGCTTGCATTTCGTCCACCTATTTAAATTCCCTCTTCTGCACAACTATTAAATCATAGAATCACCCTGTTGGAAAGGATCCTGTGGGCCATCAGATCCAACATCCTGCCCAGTGCAGGACCTCCAGCTAAAGCATCCCCAGCAGGTAGCTATCCAACCTCTTTTTGAAGACATCCAGAGGAAGACATCACCATCTCTAAAGGCAATTATGTTCCACTGCCAACCCGCTCTTACTGTCAAGAATTTCCTTTTAATGTTCAATCTAACATTCAGTCATCTACCTCCCTGTAACTTCAGACCCTTAGTCCTAGTTCTACCCTCTGATGCAGCAGAGAATAACAAAGCACCTTCCACTCTGTGGCAGCCCTTGAAGCATTTCAAGGGTGCAGTCATGTCACCCCTCAGTCCAGCTCCTTCAAACTCTTCTCATATGTTTTGTTCACCATATCTCCTATCATCCTCATTGCCTTTCCCTTAACTCAATCCAATTTGTCTATATCCTTTTTAAAATGAGGAGCCCAGAACGAAACACAGCGCTCCAGATGAGGCCAGGCCAATGCAGAATGGGGGGAATCCTTACTCCCCTCAGTTTGGAAACTATGCTTCTATTAATAATGGCTAAGATAGCATTGGCATATTTTGCTGCAGCATCACACTGCTGGCTCATGTTCAATTTATGAACAACAATTATCCCAAGGTTCTTTTCATATGTAGTACTTGCTGAGCCAAGTATCTCCATCCTATACCTGTGCATTTGGTTTTTGTGGCCTAAATATTGAATTTTAATTTCTCTCTGCTAAATTTCATTTTATTAATGATTATTTATAAATAAATAATAAAAATATTTATTAATTTAAGCCCACATTTCTAGTTTATTGTCCTTTTGAATTCTGCTCCTATCTACCAATGTGTTAACTACCCTTTCCAGTTTTGTATTATCCATAAATTTGATTATTTCCTCCATCCCCTCATCTAAATCACTGAAAAAATATTGAAGAGTGTTGGCCCCAGAACAGAATCTTGTGGCACTCCACTTAAGACCTCCTTCCAATTTGAAGCACAGCCACTGAGGACAGCTCTTTCAGCATGGTTTCACAGCCAATTATGGATCCATCTGACCACATTTAATCAGTTTGCTAATCAAAATATTATGGGGGACCTTATGTAATGCTTTGCAGAAATCCAGATAAATGACATCCATAGCATTCCCACCATAAACTAAATGAGTGACCTGATCCAAAAAACAAAAAAAAAAGGATATAAGGTTAGTTTGGCAGGATTTGTTCTTGATAAACCCATGCTGGATCCTACTAATCACTGCATCGTTACCAAGATGCTTGCATAAAGACACTTGTATGTTCTGTTCTAATATTTTTCCTGGTCTTGAAGTCAAGCTGACTGTCCTGCAGTTTCCTGGATCTTCTTTTTTGTCTTTTTTGAAGAGAGGGGCAATGTTTGCTCATCTCCAGTCTTCTAGCACCTCACCCATTCTCCAAGTTTTTTCAAAAATGAGGGTAAGTGGTTCTGCGAGTATGTCAACAAGTTTCTTCAGTACTCTTGGATGCATTTCTTCTGGTCCTACAAACCTGAACTCATTTAGGTTTACTAGCAGCAGTAAATGTGCAACAGCACTGTCCTCTTAGACATATGGCCACCCTAAGAGAGATGACCTTGCATTCTGAACTATGTAATTAGTTGAAATAATCAATCAATCAATCTGTTATGGAAGCTTTGAAAACCTCCTCATATCTTTTTAATGAGTCTGCCCAAGAATTACAACTTTCAAAGCCTGTACTGATCTAAGTACCATCATTTACAACAGCAATTACTGCAGCATGAAGGATAGATAAAACCAGTTTTAGAAAGTAATTGTTTTGAAAATGGAAAGCAATAGAGGAGTTCACTGGGATTTCTTTTTAAACTTAGGTAACCTTTAAAATAATGTTTTGGAGGTGGCATTAGAAGTTGCTGGCTTGTATTGGGTTTTGTTATTGCACATCACTTTATATACCTTGAAAAAATGATGAAATATTATAAATAAGTAAACAAGGACAGCTAGACATGACATAGGTGCCTTGAGGACAATCCTATATCTGCTTGTCTGAGAAAGGGCCCAACAGAATTCATTGGGATTAATGGCTGAGAAGAGATGCATCGAATTGCATATAAGATAATAAGCCTCAATAAACACAGCTGGTCTTAATTGTGAGTAAATATGCACAGAACAGTGCTGTTAATTCTGGTAATTCTAGTCCAGAGAAGCAGCTAAAGTCAAGCAGCTAAAGCACACTATTGTACATTAAATTAAACAGTTACTACGTGCATGAAAGTTGTCAGCAATTTTATTTTCTCATTGCTTATCAGAAATGGGAAGTCTAATGCTAAAATAAAAATCCAGCTTTCGGTGTTAATATATGCGTATGAGGGAGCCAAAGTAGTGTAGTAGTTGGAGCATTGCACTGGGACTCTGTGGACCAGGATTTGAATCCCCTCTCAGCCATAGTTGACCTTGACCAAGTTATACTCTCTCAGCATCAGAGGAAGGCAAAAGCAAAACCCTTTTAATAAAACTTGCCAAGAAAATCCCTTGATAGGGTCACCTTAGGGTTGCCATAAGTTGGAAGCCACTTGAAGGTACATAACAATAACATGTATACAGCGGTACCTTTACTTACGAATGCTTCTTCTACCGAAAAATTCGACTTACGAAACGCGCCTCCCAAAAAAATTTGCTTTGAGTTATTAAAGCATTCCAACTTACGAAATTGGCACGAACGAGCTGCTCTCCGAATTTTGTGGCATGCCATTGGTTAGCGAAATCTAGCAAAGCAGCACTGTATTGGCTAGCAAAAGAGGAAGTGTTTGCCTAGCGAAATTCAGCTAGGCAGCACTGTTTGGGCTTGCGAAAGAGGAGAGGAAGTGTGGCTAGCGAAATTGGTGGCTTCTGAGATCCAGGAAGGTAGGACTTGTGGCTTTTGAACTCCAGGACTGTATTTTTGGCTTCTGATATTTGTGGCTTCTGATCTCCAGGACTGTATTTTTGGCTTGTGATATTTGTGGCTTCTGATCTCCAGGATTGTATTTTTGGCTTCTGATATTTTTGGCTTTTGATCTCCAGGACTGTATTTTTGGCTTCTGTGGCTTCTGATATTCAGGACTGTATTACATTACCCTTTGTTCCTTATGGACAGGGGTAGGCAACCTTTTTGAGCCGGGGGCCGGGTTGCTGTCCCTCAGACAATTGGGGGGCCGAAGCACCAAAAATAAATAAATAAAAAAATAAAAATTAAAAATTAAAAAAAATATGCATGCACATTCTCTCAGCCCCAAAAAAGCCATGGCAAAACCACTGTGGAGATTTTGCCAAGAAAACCCCAAGAACAAGTAATAACAACAATAATCAATATCATCATGGCGGGCAGCGGCAGTGGCAGGGGGGCGGTGGCAGGACTGGCTTGGGGCCGGTCCAAAGGCCTCAGGGGACCGCATCCGGCCCCCAGGCCTTAGGTTGCCTACCCCTGCTTAAGGGTAATGTAACATGTTTGTATTAGAGGTACTTAATGAAATAACCCTGTATTATACATTTGTATTGAGTTGTAGCTTGAATCCGGGGGCCTGGAACGGATTAGGGCATTTCAATGTTAAATTTGCTTCTACTTACGAAATTTTCTACTTACGAAATGGCTGTCGGAACGAATTAATTTCGTAAGTAGAGGTACCACTGTATAAGCTGCAATAATGTACAGTGGGTCCTTGTTATCTGCTGGGGTTTGGTTCCAGGACCCCCCATGGATGCTCAAGTCCCGTTAAATACAATGGCACAGTAAGATATTGTTCCTTGTATAAAATAGCAAAATCAAGGTTTGCTTTTGGGAATGTATATATTTTTAAAATATTTTCAAACCATGGATGCTTGAATCCGTGGATTAAAAAAAATCCAGGGATATGGAGGACTGATTTTACCATAGTGGGGATGCTTATTAATCCTCAGTAGAAGCCCATGAGAGTGAAGATCTCTGACAGATTTAAAATAAAGGTTTCTGCCTTGCATTTAAGGTTAGCAGCTGGTTATACTGTGATTTATCTAGAGATTTCTGCTTATAAAAACAAAACCCCTAGCCTCTCTTCCTGAATCTTAAACTAGCGGATAAAAAAATCCATGGATAAGGAGGGCCGACTGTATAATGGTTGAACTGTATAAAGAATATGATTGAATGACTGAAAATAACTGAATTGATATATTAAAGGAAATGACTGTTTGAAAATAATTGAATTGACATATAAAGTGTAGACAGTGAATCCCACTTTTCATGGAATGCCACATGAATACCTCTTCCTTGAGATGACTCACACAGAGCTGTCGTTGTGCAAGGTGGATTTGGTGTATAATGATATCTTAGTCATTGATGTGGAAAAACTAAAGCACAGCCCACGCCATTCCACCACAATTAAATGCCTGCCATCTCTGCTTAGGCTTCCTCCCAGCAATACAGTGACTTTCCCATGGGATCACTGTTGCACTGAAGGAGGAGAAGGTGAGAAGCTGGCTTGCGTATTCTTTCTTTTTATGACCACAGACACTCTGGAGAGCCATGAAAGCATTCATTTCACACAGAAAAGACACTACGTATACTTGAGGGCATCTGGTCCCTAAAACTTCTTCTTTTGGGTGAAAAAGATCACTCTCCTGGGCCAGGAAGAACTCTGTGTGTCCCCTCTCTATAGCAATCTGCCAACAGCACAATGTTGTTGCTTTAAAAACAAAAGCTACAGGGAGCAAGGCCAGTATTCTTGTTGTTGTGTGCCTTCAAGTCATCTCTAACTTATAGCGACCCTAAGACAAACTTGTCATGGGGTTTTCTTGGCAGGTTTCTTCAGAGGAGGCTTGCCATTGCCTTCTCCTGAGGCCAAGAGAGTGTAATTTACCCAAGGTCAGCCAGCGGGTTTCATGGCCGAGATGCGAATTGAATCCTGGTCTCCAGAGTCATAGTCCAACACCCAAACTACAGCATCATGCTGGCACGAGTCTTACCATCAGGCAAAGTGAAGTGACCAGTTCAGGCAGCAGAAGGGTCTCATTCTCTTCATGAGGGGCTGTGGCAGTAGCTGCCCAGCAAAGGACTGAGCGGTGTGTGCTACACAACATGTTAGAGACCCCTTAAACTAGCCTGCTGCTTTGGGAGTGGTAGAGGAGTCCGCTTAAGTTTCCATTCCCAGTCCAGCTGGCCTCTGCATGTGGCATAGGAAGGGGGTGCCACCTTGTCTTTTGCCCCAGGCAGAAAATGGTCTTTGTCCCACATTCTATACCCCAAACAAAGTCAGCACCCACCCCTATTACAGTATCACAAAAACAGAGCACCAATTAATGCCAACCCAACTCTTAGTATACTGACAACATTAACAAAATATCTAGCAAACTCAAATGCATATTTCAAAAACCAAATTTTGTGTGTGTGTACTGTGCTATTACAATACCACCAATCACTATTACAATTCTTTGAGAAAGTCCTTCGCATATATCGTTGGTATCAGGTGCGTAGAGATCATATGGAGAAATAGAGAAAAGATCATGTGGAGACAGCAAATCCAAAATTATTATACCGTTTTGTTGCCTTCTTCTGTCCGTTTCCCTTACTAACAAACACATTCTCTGTTATTCTCTGGTATTGTACTGATTTAATGGAGATAATTTGTTTGTTAATAATAAAAACTGGGACTGAAGAAGACAAACAATATAATAATACCAGATTTGCCATCTCCACACAATCTTTTCTACATTTCTCCGTATGATTTCTCTACACATCTGATACCAACGAGGGGGTTTACCATGGCCATCTTCTGAGGCTGAGAGGGTGTGACCCACACAAGGTCTCCCAGTGGGTTTCGTGGCCAAGCTGGGGATCAAACCCTGGTCTCCAGAGTCAACGTCCAACACTCAAACCGCTATGTCACACATATCTAGCCAATATCAAAAAGTGGAAGAAGCAAAAGAAATAGCCAAATTAATACACATTTTAATGTAAGTTTCAAAAGAAAAAGAAAATGGGCTAATGGGATGGAATATGAAAATTATTGGCTTCATAGTATGGCATTATCTTTTAACTACAGGCCTTTGCTGTGCAGATCAGGGCTCAGAGGTAGCCATAGGCCTCAGTCCCTGGTAATTATTAGTTGAGGATGAAGTAACCAATGCATTTGGTAAATCTGTGAAAGGTGGGCTAACACTGCTGCCACCACTCTCCTTCCCTGTCTTCTCCTGGTATTCCTCCAGACCTCTCTGCCTCTCTCTTTTCCTCTTCTGGGGTCTAATCTGCACTGCAGAAACAATGCAGTTTGACACCACTTCAACTGCCATGGTTCCACCTTATGGGATCCTGGGATATGTAGTTTGTTGTGGTACCAGTGCTCTCTGACAGAGGCTAAATATCTCACCAAACTACAAATCTCACCATTCCATAGCATTGAACCATGGCAGTCAAAGCGGTATCAAACTGCATTATTTCGCAGGCAAGCAAAATCCTTTTTTATTTAGGCAGGCTTTTTAATGTAACAATCGTGACAGGGTGGTTTTATATGGAGATGGGGGATTGTTTTAGTTATGTTTTTAATTTTTTTTGTATGTTTTAATGTTAATTTTATATTGTCTTAATTAGATAATTTAAACTGATTTTTTATTGTAAAGTTTAAAAAAAATTTTTTATTTCATGAGCCGCCTTGGGTCCCTTTTTCAGGAGAAAGGCAGCATAAAAATGAAATAAATCAACAGATAGATAATTTCTGCAGCACAGATTAGACCACAGTTTCCTCAGATGCTTTCTGATTTCTGGACTGTCTTGCTCTGTCCTCATCAGGGATTGCACATATTACCCTTGCCATCGCCTTCCCTCACTCCAGCATACTGAGATAGGATATTTACCTGTTTCTGTATGTCGCATGGTAGGATGTATGGGTTGACTTGATGAAACTATATTTTTAGCTGCAAATCATAGACTTGGACATATGGCCATTTGAATCTACATCTGCAGGTATGCAAATTACAAATGGTTTTGATTTTAGCTTGTCAACCTTTGTCCCATCCACAGTGACAAATTAACAAGAGACACCAAGATGATAGATCAGACTAATAAACCCAAAATGAGCTACATTCAAACTTCTAGAATATTTTCCTTTTTACTTAACTGTATGAGAATGAATAAGCTCATAAAAGGCCTCACTGCTCATTTTAGTATGAATATGTAACGTAGTAATTGCAGTGCCAGTAACGGAGCTGGGATAGTATCCCATTTCTTTTAAGACAGAACTATAACTATCCTACTGCGTGTTTCTTTTCACGCAACTGAGTCCATCCTAACCCAACACTTGAGCCATTACAGTCGCCCCTCCATTTTTGCGAGGAACCCTTTCCGGACCCTCCTCCCATGAAAATGGAAAACCACAAATATTCAAGCCCCATAGGCTTGAATTGGGGTGTGTGCCCATGGGTGTGCACCCCATTTTATCCCCCTCCATTTGCTGCCCATGCACGGGCAAGGGATGCGGACTTCAAGTCTGCAAAAACAGAGGGGCAACCGTATATATATTTGAGTACTGCACAAGTATATATTTCCTACTGTGCTGAAAAAAACAGAGAGCAACAATGGGATAACGGCAACTGCCCATGTTTCTAATATAAATGGGAGAACACAGGATTAATGTTAAAAGGCTTCCCTAAGTAGACAGTAGAAAATGTCCATAAAAATAATTTCTTACTATCTCTAGTACTTGGGAGAGACAAAGACAAGCAATTTAAAGTATGAATATGTAATAGTGCAATATGTTTGCTACTTTGTATCAGATGTGTGGAGCTGAGCTTTTGCAGCAGCTTAAATCATATACCTGAAATGCTTACATCTTTTTATTATTTTTTGGCTTCATAAGTGGGTTTTTTTAAAATACGGGATAACAATAATGCTGAGAGGAAATTAAGATGCTTTAATTATAGTCAACCATGCAGCCACAATGCTTGTTCACAATGGTGCTATCCTGTGTGTACTTCTTGACACATAAAAGGTTTTCTTTTTCTTTCTTTCTTTCCTTTTCTCCTTGATCTCATTAGGGTATCGCCAATCTTTAGTTCGTGTAATTCCAGCATGGTTCCTCAGCTACCAAGAAAACAGACACTCAGTGGGAAGTGCTTTAAGAAAAAAAAAACTTTGATTCTTAAAGCTGGGTTAAGTCATTCTTTATACTACTGCCAGCTGTGATGCCTGCAATTATCCAAACAGAATGGCTATCTCTAGCTTTTGGCTCTGTCACCTTGGGTCTCCAGCAGTTGTCCTTCTCATTAGAAAGCCTAAAAGACTATTGTAGGTCTTAAATTAAGGGAGTCTTAGAAATCTGACTGCATTTTTACTAGACCAATAATAATTACATATGGGGAAAGTATAATTAGGGTTCTAATGGCATTTATATATGATTAGAAATCTTGGCCAGGATTCTGTTGTGGCAAGCTGCTTGTGTGACGGACTGTAATGTGAGTGGCTTTGACAATCTTGGTATCTATGGAGGCAGATATCCAAGACGTAATTTCTCAGATCAACTTCCCTTAGTGCCTTGGCTCTGAGAGCCCTCAAAGCCAGGCATTGAGGACATAGACCAGGGACCGGCAACCTACGGCCCGGGGGCCGGTTAAGGCCCTGGTCCCTGGACTTACCGGCCCAGCCCGAAGGTTGCTGCTGCCGCCGCCGCGCGCTGCCACTGTGGCGCATTTTTGCCGCTCTGCGGTCGCAATCGCCGCACCCGCCATTTTTGGAAATCAAAATGGCAGCCGCAACGCGTTTGCGCAAACACGTCGTGGTCCCCGTTCTGATTTCCAAAATGGCGGGTGCTACACGTGCCGCCGTGGTGGCTGCTGCGCACACTGTGGCTGCGGTGGCAGCATGCGTGGGGGGGTCGCACGCGGCAGCGGAGGGCGTGCACGCGCCACCATTCCCCCCCTCCCCTCGGCCCAGCCGAGACCTGGGCTACGGGAGACCGGCCCAGGTCTTAAAAAGGTTGCCTTCCCCTGACATACAGTTTGGAGCCACTTCTAGAACAACCTGCCACCTTCTTCTACCACTTTGGTCATTGCTATCCTGTCCTGCTACCCACTCCTCTTCCCACATAACTACACCAGTAGGGTAATAGTAGCTGCAAAAGTCCACAGGAATTGCAAACTGCACCACTGAGAAGGTAATAGTGTGCAGACACATATATATAAGGAAACCAGTAAACTGAGATTTGCAAGATCAGAGTCCAGGGCTAAAGTGGGACTAGAACTTCGATCTTACAAATCATAGTCCAACATGTGAACCACAGCATCATCTTGCAATTTCAAGCCTCTCTAGCTGGGGACAATTTTATCAGTCTGCCTTACAGGGTGATTGTAATATTAACAAGTTAATATTCATGAACAGCCTACTTCTTCATATTTGATCAGCTAGGTGTTGATGATTCTGTGTCAATAATGTTGAAGAAAATTATATAAATTGTTGACAAGAATGAAAACAACTCCAGCTAAATTATATGTGGCCTCTCCATACATTAGACTATTCTGGGAGGAATGTTCCTTCTACATTCAACTCTCCTGAATACAGATGTCATAAAACTGGAGTGATGGTTAAAAATAGTGTAGCATTATTAACTAACCAGGAGTATTTTCACACATGGATTTTGCCACACTAAAATACATGAGAGGTGGCATTATTTTTTCTAAAAAATAATAATGCAGCGGGTGAGTAGCACAGTGAGAGCCTTCTCAGAAATAGGCCTTTTGCCCACTTCTGGGAAAGATTCACTGGTAACCTCATTACATTTAAACATCAATCTAACACCTTCTTCCAGCAGGGATTTGGTCTTTGTTTCCCTCATTTTATTAAGTTTTATTGCCAGCTTCTAAACACCACATGCACACACAGTTATGATCCCTAATCAACTCTTCTTTTTAATATTTATATTTTATTAATATATAATTACAACCTCATTGAAAGCAAATCAAAATCCTTACATCAGCTCTTCTATTCATCAAGTTATTGACTTTTGTGTTTTTCTGTATTCAAACTGCCCCAAGGGCAGTTTGAATACAGTTTAACTTACTTGTAAATAAACATGCACAGAATTTTACTTGTTTTTATATCCCAACAATGAATTTCTGTATTTGCAGGTAGCGTGAAAATTATATCTTTTTTTTCAACAAACTGCTTATCATTTACTCCATAGTAACTTTATTAACCGAAGCTTATTTGAATGTTACTGTATAGAGTAAATGCTAAATATGAGTTGTGGCCTAAAGCAGAGTGAGTTCTACAGAATTTTGGTAGTTGGCAGCAAGATTGAATGTTCTGCTCAGAAACCTAGTTTCTCTTTTTAAACAAAGCCTGCATTCCTAAACATTGGGAGAACGACTGGGTGGGCAATGCAGGATCAAAGTAAGCACAGGTAGCAAAACCCTCTGTGTTCTACACAGATCCTCAAACTAGCAGGAACAAAATAAAGTTTACTTAAATGTGTATAATTTGCACTGATGGCATTTTGTTGGCTAAAAAAATTGCAATAACTGGATGCAGTTTTTTAAATGCACTCAGCCTTTTGCTGCTGATTGTACCATAGAAAGTGTATTCAAGGGGTATAAGTAGGCAGGGGAAAAAAACCAAAGAATTATCAGAGAACAATGAATTGATATTCTTCTTCTGCACTCCAGGGAAAAGGAACTGCTCCTCATTTTGACAGGAACAGCGCGTAGAATAAAAGAAGCACTGGAGGATCATTATTTCAGTTCAAGTTTGCTAGAAGCTCCCTGTCAGTGTGAGATGTTGACAGAAGATGCCTTTTTAATCCAAAATCTTTCCCCACTCCTTCCTTCTAGAAAAACAATATTATTAGGCCAAGTCCATTTTACACAATTCTCAGCTATCTTACAGCAGCAGTTTTTAAACCACTCTGCTTTCATGAAACCCTTTCTACATTGAACTTCCCAGGTAATCAAGTTTTACAGGGGACAGTCCTCTATCTGAAAGCTTGTCCACTCCAAGTCCAGTTTAAAGATAAAGAACATTAATATGATAGAGCAGCGGTCAGCCCCAGAGTTACCCATCAACACTCTGCAGCTGAACCACAAACTGAGCAAGCACTGAAGTTATTTGGTCACAGTCTTCCCTGACACAGTACAGATGTACTGTGTTTCTACTAAACTGTAGCAACAATGTCTTAACTTGGAATCAGTATATATTAACATAGTTTGTGTGTGTTGCTTTTAGGGATGTGGAAGTGGTCATCATACTCCCACACATCTCCCATAGAATTCTTTTGTGTCTTTCTGGAGGCTCTGGGGCATGGTGTGGAGCACAGAGGCCTCTACAGAGTTATAGCAAAGCCTCATCTATCACACCATGCAAACTACTACCGTATTTTTCGCCCTATAACACGCACTTTTTCTTCCCCAAAACGTGCGTGGGGAAGTCAGTGCGCCTTATAGGGCGAAGGGCCGAGGCTGTGGGGAGAAGGAGGGCTCCTTCCCCCCGCGACCTCAGTCTTTGAATGGGCTGGCGCTGGGATCGAAGCGATCCCAGCACCAGCCCATTGAAAGACTGAGGCCGCGGGGAGGAGCCCTCCTTCCCCCCGCGGCCTCAGTCTTTGAATCGGCTGGCGCTGGGATCGAAGCGATCCCAGCGCCAGCCCATTGAAAGACTGAGGCCGCGGGGAGAAGGAGCCCTCCTTCCCCCCGCGGCCTTAGTCTTTCAATGGGCTGGTGCTGGGATCGCTTCGATCCCAGCGCCAGCCGATTCAAAGACTGAGGCCGCGGGGGGAAGGAGCCCTCCTTCCCCCCGCGACCTCAGTTCAATGGGCTGGTGCTGGGATCGGAGAAGTTCTCCGATCCCAGCACCAGCCCACTGAACAACCGGCCTCCGGCTAAAGGGAGGAATCCTTTCTTCCTGGATTTTCTTCCTTTAAAATTGGGTGCGTCTTATATGCCGGAGCGCCTTATATGGCGAAAATGCGGTATATCCAGCATTCCCAAGCCAATGTCTCCTTTAGGAGTTCACAGAAAGATTGCATGGTGGGCAGCCAAAGAATACTTCCGGGAAAATTATCCATCATGTCTCCTCTCTTAGGGGGGTTGCAGACTGCCAGAAATAGTGCAAATTGAGTCCACTTTTAGAGTTAGGGTTAGTGCTAGGGAGTCATGGGAATTGGTTTTTTCCCCCTGACATTGAGCCTTCTCTGTCAGAGAGCTCTGGTGCCACAATAAAATACAGTTCCCATGATTCCCTAACCCTAACCCTAACAGTGGACTCAATTTGCACTATTTCTGGCAGTCTGCAACCCCCCTTAGGCTGTTATTTTCAACACAAATCCACAGCATGTCCCTCCGCTGCAAAATCCTCCCTTCTAGTACTGCAATTCAACTTAATGCTCACGATCTCCCCGTTTAATATGGGGTGATTTATAAAAGAATGGTGCAAAACCAGATAAGTACAGCTTTACCATTCTTTTTTAATCACCTTGTATTATTCATAATATGATATGCAGTCAGTCCTTCGTATCCACAGATTTTTTTATCCACAGATTCAAGCATCCATGGCTTGAAAATATTTTAATAATATCTAAAAATCCTAAAAAGCTAATCTTGATTTTTCCATTTTATATAAGGGACACAATTTTACTATGCCATTGTATTTAAGGAGACTTGAGCATCCACTGATTTTGATATATACGGTGTGTTTGGGGGGAGGGGGTCCTGGAACCAAACTCCAGTGGAGACCAAGGGCACACTATATATTACTTTTTCATTTTTAATAAATGTAAACATACAGTGCCAGTATTTTAAGTTCCTTAAAAGAGTTTCATCGAGGCAGAGGACAGACAAGGCTATGCCCCAATGAGTTTACAGTGTAGGACTGACCATGGGGGAAACTATATTGAGAAAGAAAAACAAAGCACGGCTTTGTGTGCTCAGAGCTTGGGCCAACCCATAGGCATTCACGACTTTCCAGTGCAGCCATGAAATCCTTTGACAAGTCACACTCTCTCAGCCTCAGGGCAAGGCAATGGCAAACCTCCTCTGAACAATTCATACCAAGAAAACCTCCAGGGTCACCATAAGTCAAAAGTGACTTGAAGGCACAACAACAAACTCACATTATTCCCCAGGCAGAAGCCCACCTGACCAGCAGCTGAATCTAGCTTCAGAAATGGCTATGGGATTCCTTCTTCTACTCTACAGCATCTGTAGGCAGTAGGCTTGCTTAGGAAATATAGGGCAAGCAATAGGCCCAGAAAGTGGCAAGGACCACTAGGACTCTGGTTCAGAAAGATAACAACAACCAACAGGTGGGCAGCAATGAGAGTTTCAGCAGGTATGGATGGGGAGCAGCCCTCTTATTCTGTCTGCTTACTTACACTTCAAAATGATACATCGCTGCTGAAGCGTCTTCATGTGACTTCTTTATGTCTATTTCCATGAAGACTAGAGTAATAACTGGGACTGTTTACAACTGATTAATTACTTTTCTACCCAATGAACACAAGGGACAGGTGTCGGGAGTGAGACTGCCTGCGGCAAAGACGGGGTAGACATATGGCTGCGTGTGGCGACAGAACACATATTCAATGGTGAATCAGCTACAACCCACCAATTGCTCTCCAAACCCAGCTTGCATTTCACCACCTACTGGATCTGTGTCATTGGAAATAGTGAGGCTACATAAATAAGGGTGATTAATGACTGGGAAGCGTGGGCCCTCTTCCTTCTTTCTCTGTGCAATCTGCAGCCTTGAATCGACTCCACTCAACAGCTGTGCCTCTCCAAATGAGGGAAGAGAGTAAATGAGGATAGGGCAGCCAACTGATGAGGAAAAAGCAGCCTGTCTTGCTCTTGTGCCTTTAACAGTAGCCTGAGCTACAGATGTATATCATATTAGAAGATAAAGCTTTTCACTGTCTTAGCATTATTGTCATCAGCTGAGGTCTGCAAGTGGTGTGAAGACTTTTAAGATGATAAACAGGGAACACCTGGAGTTGGAAGGAAACTGGGGACTGATTCCAAGAACCATATAAATATGGTTGAGGGTATCTATGAAGATAGAAGAAGATTGGAGTTGTAGTATTGTACAACTAAAAGTGGGTGTACTGGAAGCTCCTGGCACCTTTAAAGTAGTTATGGTAAGAAACCTAGGCAAGTAAGTTGAATGCCGTGTTACATGTGCATTAATCCTTAGCACTGGCAAACCAACACAAGTTGCAGACCATATTATCTCCTGTTTTGAATAGGTTGAGAGGTAGTTGTCTCATCCTAGCACAAATTAGGAGGAGTCGGTGAGGCAGGATGGGAGGGATACAATTTGGATGCAAAAATGCCATGGGAAAATGCATGCAAGCCCATGAACAAGTACTGAGGCAAGCCATACTGTACATGGCACTATTCCTGAATTTAAATCCTTCAGGTCATTTCTCATTTATAGTGACCTGAGGGCAAACCTATCACAAGTTTTTCTTGGCAGAATTTGTTCAGAGGGAGTTGGCCCTTGCCTTCCTCTGAGGCTGAGAGAGTGTGACATGACCAAGATCACCCAGTGGGTTTTCACTACTGGATGGGGATTTGAACCCTGGTCTCCCAGTGTCCTAATCTGACACTCAAACCACTACACCACACTGGCTCTTGTTTAAATTGCACCATAAAGCTTTCATCCAAGCTCACATTGAAAGAATGGCAGACTCCTATGATGCTTTGGCCCAACTTGCAAAGTAACTGAATGCAGTTTTTTGGACCCTCACCTGGCCAAAGTTCACACTGAAATTGCATTTATGTGAGAATCTAATTATAACTTTGTTATAAAGAAGCCTTCACTATCTGAGGTTAGTTTGTATTTTATGAGATTTAAAAAAAATATTAATCTGAATTTTGAAAGACTGTAAATCAGTACTACTATATCCTGAAGCAGAATTTCTGCTGTGACACTAAACACAGACTCCTCTCAAAGGTAGATGATTTAGTGGTGCTGAGTAATTTTTCACTCTCTCTCCTTTTATAATGAGCTTTTTCTAACTCTTATTTATGTGTGTCCAATTTTAAATGGTGATGCATACATCTATAGAACAGGTTTGGGCCATGCAGATCCCATCTACTCTAGTTAGTATAGGTATAGGATTATTGGAGTTACAGTCAAAAATATCAGGAAAGTGACAGATTCTCAATGCCTTCCATAAGAGAAAACTGGTATTTCTAAGCCTTCTACATGGACTAAAAATATGCCAACTATAATGCACACTGTAGAACCAAAATAGTTAGTGGTCTAATGCTTATTGCTCTTTTTGCAGATTGAAGGAGCTGTAGATAATTTGCTTTCATAGCGGAAGTGTTTAAAATATTCCTTGTGATTAAGCACTTGGGTTGCTACCACACTGCAGTATTAATACAGTTTGACACCGCTGTAACTGCCATGGCTCCATCTTATGGAATCCTGGGATTTGTAGTTTGGGGTGGCACCAGAGCCCTCTGACAGAAGGCCAAATACCTCACAAAACTACAAGTCCCGGAATTCCATAGCATTGAACCATGGCATGTGAAAGCATTGCCAGACTGCATTGATTCTGCAGTGTAGATGCAGCCTTGGCCTCGCACTAAGGTATCAACCTATTTTAACTCCAGATAAACTAGGGACAGGAATGCCGACTGGATGTTGTTGGAATCCATCCACAGATTTGTCACTGCTGATATAAACAAAAAGCTGCATTTTTTGACAGCTGTGTTTTTCCACAGAGACTGTAGCATGGAGAATATGGGTCAAAAGCTAACTTATCACCTAGTTCCTGCCATACTTGCCTTGCTGGTCTTATAATTGGTATTTTTCCTTCCTATTTCCAAAGGCATGATAGCCATAAAACTGGCCAGATATGGAGAGGGTCCAAAAAGCTGGGTTCAGCTACTATGCAAGTTGCAACCACAGAAGTATAAGGAGTCTCCCATTATTTCAATGTGAGCTTAGATGAAAGCCTTGTGGTATGATTTAAACTAGAGCCAGTGTGGTGTAGCAGTTTGAGTGTTTGATTAAGTCACTGGGTGACTAGGATTCGAATCCCTGTTTAATAATGGAAACTCATTGGGTGACCTTGGGCAAACCACTCTCTCTCAGCCTCAGAGGAAGGCAAGGGCCAACCCCCTCTAAATAAATTCTGCCAAGAAAATCCTGTGATAGGTTTGCAAGTGAGAAATGACTTAAACTCAGGAACAGAGGAGAAGATATCCCTCCCCTCCCTTCTTCTTCTACTAGAAATTGCAGGTGTTTTTATTCAATAATGGAGATTTTCAGATGTGCATAGAAAATTGTACAGTACTTTATGTTTGAGGAATCAATGGCATGAAAGAATCTAAGAATCTGTACTAGTGGAGAATGTGTGGTTCCCCTGATATTCTTGAACTGCAACCTCAAACTATTGATGATGGTGGCTAAAGTTAATAGGAGTTGTACCCCAAGAGCATCTGGATGGTCACACATTTCCCACTTAGAAGATGAAGGAGGGCATTCAAATTTATGCCATTAACTTTCCCCAGAAGTGGTAGAATTCAAAGATACATTATAGCCGTGTTAGTCTGTATAATCAGTATGTAGAGAGATCTTGTAGCACCTTTGAGACTAAGGGCCTTTGCAGACTGCCAGAAATAGTGCAACTTGAAGCCACTTTAACTGTCCTGGCTCAGTGCTAAGGAACCATGGGAACTGTAGTTTATTGTGGCACCAGAGCTCTCTGGCAGAGAAGGCTCAATGTCTCAGAAAATTCCCATGATTCTTTAGCACTGAGCCAGGACAGTTAAAGTGGCCTCAATTTGCACTATTTCTGGCAGTCTGTAAAGGCCCTAACTGAAAGAAGTTGGCAGCATGAGCTTTCCTAGACTTAAGTCTACAAGTAGACTTAAGTCTAGGAAAGCTCATGCTGCCAACTTCGTTCTTTCAGTTTGTCTCAAAGGTGCTACAAGCTCTCTCTACATAGTGATTTCCCCAGAAGGTTAACGATGAGTGTGTTCAAATACTCTCCCTCTGCTGCTGTTTTATTTTCAGAACTTGAAAGTTACAATCTAAAAGTAATTCACTGTATAACCTGCCCATGCACCCACTGAAAAGTAATTCATTGCTGTTAACACCACAGAAATCATTTTAAAGCAATGTCGTATATGACTTGTTATCTCTACATCATTGTTTGTTTTGGGGTTTTGTTTTTTTTTGAGGGGAAATAAGTTAACCATAAGGTACTACTCATCACACCAAAATAATGATCAGTGTTCCCAATTCAGTATGTTACTTCCAAGATGGCCACAAGCCTGAATAAGCCATACCCACTTAAGAAGGGAAGCAACTGTGTCCTCTGACCCATCCAAGTGCCCCACTGCCCTTACTGGATTCCCATCAGCAACTAGTTATTCTACAGTTTAGTAGAAGAAAAGGGAAAGAGGAGGGAAAGCAGTTTCAAGTGGCTCGCAATGCCCGACAGCAGTCTACCACCAGCCTAGAGCCTGCCATTATGTAGGCCAGGGTGAGATTTCTAATGAAGCCCATTTTGCTGTCCTTGTTTGTGTACATCTTGCTGGTTAGTTCAAGGTGCTGAAAAAGAACAGCAGATTGTAAATGCAGTCAATCAAGTGAAAATTAATGCAGCATCTGCACCCTAGTGAGAGCCTACATTCTACACCTGCAAATTTGAGCCCCTCACTATGCAAACCTTTATAAGCCCTAGGTAAATATGTAAAGGCAGTGTGCAAAAGTGGTATGGGCTGGTTGGCCAGGTCTCTCAATCACCAAGTCCCCTCCACAAGTGACTCTGCTTCATTCCCTCTTGATCATCACCACACTGGTGAGAATCCTCAAAGTTGGGGGTCTGCCAGTTGTGTTGAAGCATCAACTGAATTTCCTGCTCACCTCCCAAACCATGGAATTCACCCAGTTTTCCATGTGCTAGCTGAATGCCGAGCCAAACACATAAGAGAGACCAGGAGGACCATTTTAACCTGGGCCTCAAGCTCAAAAGCAAGGCTGACATGTATCAATTTAGGGGCATGTCATTAAGTTTTACAACTAGTTTTGATCAGTTCTTGGAATAATGAACTGGAAGTAACACAGTTATCTTATTTTTAAAGGTAACAAGGGTTCAATGAAGTCACATTGCTAAAGCAATGTAATGAAGGGGAAAGTATTTGGTTTACTGGTATTACAAGTAACATTCCCTAGTTATCTTTGTACATACACTCAAAAAAAATGCACAAGTGTGTTCTAACATACCACTATGCATCTTTCTTCTCCTTCCCTCCCCAAATTGCTGCAGGTGCCACGTGTAAGTATGTAAGTGTAAGTAAGTATGCCATGTGCAACACATGGATCTAGTCCAGGCTTCGCTGCCCTTTGAGATGGCCTGAACTTCCCCAGTCATGCCCCCAAACTCTGAAAAAGAGAGTGAAATGGAACCAATAATGTCAGGGCTTGGACAAAAGTATCACTCTTGTTTGCTAGAAAAGCCAGCCCAAACCATTTGGAAGCCAACTGGATCCAGCCTTTGAAACCAGATTCTCCTGATATCTTCCCCCATACAACACACTTTGCAGAGGGGGAAAGATACTGATATTCTAAATCTCAGCAGGAGGTGAACCAGTCCTGAAAAAGGAAGGCTACAGCTCCTTGAACAGAGCATCCCCATATGATTGCTATTACTAAACAGAATTAATGTGTTCATTTGTAGCAAATATTTAAATGTTAATTGCATCTTTGGGATTGCATCACCACAGGCCTCTTGAATGACAAAAATATTATGCAATTAAGCACCTTACTAAAAGAACTGTTAAAAAAAACCCTTCTGTCTCAAGGTAGAGCATTTAGCAGAAAGCTGGTAATTATAAGACAATTTTAAAATATGTATATGCATTAATGCACATGTGCATAGTCATTGGCTTTTCTCAACTAAATTAGAAAAAAAAAACAGGCCAGGGTAAATTAAGAGTGGTGGACACAAAGAATGTCCACAAGATATTTTTAGTAGTAATGTAATGTACTAGGTATAGTTTGAAATCATAGCATAGCGCAGGAGTCGGAGACACAAAGGCCCTGAGCCTTCTCCCTATATATATTTCACAAAGAAAGAGAATAAATGTATACCCGACACCTCCAGGGACAGGTTGTGTTTGCACATACACACACACACACACACACACACACCTACAAGTGACTTTCCAATCAATTTTGGTTTCATTCAGAGGGCTTCTTGAGGTTCACAGTAATTTCTGGGTGGTTAGTTAGGAAATAACTCCTAACCAAATGGTTCCAAATTGTCCACCCCGACTTGATTACCAAGATTACTTGGTAATCTTGTTGAAACCAAGTAAAGCTGGGCCTGGTCAATACTTGAATGTGAGACCATGTAATAATAATAATAATAATAATAATAATAATAATAATAAATTTGTATCCCGCCCCTCTGTTAAGCAATCGGGGTGGCTAACAGAAGTTAAAATTCCATACAATATATTAAGATACATTCTGAAAAATCCCAAAACCCACCCACCCCTTAAAAAAGTATTAAACCAATTTATACATTAAAACATCATGAGTAAACTCAACTCAGAAAGACAGAAAATAGACAATAACAAACAAAACAGGGAGTACAGCCAAAAGTGGGAGAGGAAGAGAAGAAAATACTCCTGAGGCCGGGAAAACTAGTCAGGAATGGCCTGCCGGAAGAGATCCATCTTAACAGCCTTTTTAAAGCTGCTTAAGGTTGTAATCTGATGGATCTTGTCCAGCAGGCCATTCCATAGTGTGGGAGCAGTTGCCGAGAAGGCCCTCTGGAAGGTTGCAGACAGCCTCGTTCTTATCGGCTGCAGCAAGTTCTTTCCAGAGGACCGAAGTGCATGGGGCAGATGGTATGGGAGGAGGTGGTCCCGGAGATAGGTTGGACCCAAGCCATTTAGGGCTTTAAAGATGATAACCAACACCTTGTACTGGGCCCGGAAACTAATAGGCAGCTAGCGGAGAGACTTTTAATACTGGTGTTATGTGGTCTCTCCTTGATGTTCCCGAAATCAATCTGGCTGCCATATTCTGTACTAGTTGAAGTTTCTGGACCATTCATGAGGGTAGCCCCATGTAGAGCGCATTGCAGAAATCAAGATGAGAGGTTACCAGCATGTGCACCACAGTTTCAAGATCCCTTACTTCCAGCAAAGGGCACAGCTGGTGTATCAGCCAAAGCTGATAACAGGCACTCCTGACCATCGCATTTACCTGATTGGTCATCTGAATTGACGGATCCAGGAGTAGCCCCAGACTGCGAACACAGTCCTTCACGGAGAGTGTGACCCCGTCTAGGACTGGAGGTTGTATGTCTTGGTCGTCGGCCTTGGCTCCCTGGATTCGGGGCCACTACTGTGAGCACCTCTGTTTTGTCTGGATTCAATCTCAATCTGTTTTTCCTCATCCAGTCCATTACTGCCTTAAGAAAGTCATTGAGAGGAGAGACACCATCGGGAGCCAAGGACGACGACCAAGACATGGAGAAATAGATCTGGGTGTCATCACTGTACTGATGACACCTCGCCCCATGCCTCCGGATGATGTCTCCCAGGGGCTTCATATATATGTTAAACAACACTGGGGACAGAATGGCGCCTTGGGGGATGGCGCAAGAGAGCTCCTTTTTTGCAGAGCAACTGTCCCCAAACAGCACCCTCTGGGATCTGCCCATGAGGAAGGAATGGAACCCCTGCAACGCAGTGCCTCCAATTCCTAACCATCTCAGGTGATCCAAGAGGATGCTATGATCTATCGTATCGAAAGCCGCTGAGAGTCTAAAAGCACCAACTACCCGTCGATAGTCAGAAGAAGGGCATAAGCCAAGGCAACCATGGCAGTCTCAACTCCAAATCCCATTTTAAAGCCAGTTTGAAATGGATCTAGAAATGGATCTTATCATTCTCTTTCAAGTTCAATCATGGAAGAAGGGTGGTTTTTACATGAAACAAGCAGTCCCAGATCCTAAGCACTACACTGAATATGGTTTAGAAAACAAAACAGACAGGCTTACAATCTGATTGTCGTATGTCATTTTGAAAAATACTTTAGGCCTTTGTTTCTATAGCCTTATGATTAGTTTCAATTACTTATGTATATTTCTTAAAATATTTATCTACTATTTTTCTGCAAAATTCAAAGAGAATAACAACATAGCTACAGAAAAGAATATTTCCATGCATTTTCATGCAGAACCAAGAGAAAGCTAGTAAGAGCGAAGACATCCACCCTTGGCAACCATCATCTTAGCTGATACCCAAATCTCATGGACTCTTGCTCAGCTGACTATGAAAGCTCAACACTTCAAGAATACCACCAGCAGGCTTTGGTCTCTTCCAAAATGTTGCTTCTCTTTTCTGAACCTGAGGGGGCAACGCTCCTATGGCACAGAAGCGGAAAAGATTGGTGAGCAACCTGTCCTCATCACTGGCTGTGACTCTGGCTTTGGCTTCAATCTGGCCAAGCACCTGCACGGAAAGGGCTTCATAGTTTACGCTGGCTGCCTGCAGAAAGAGCAAGGCCAGGGAGGCTCCAAAGACCTGGATGCCATGAAAAGTGATCGCATGAGAACCATTCAGCTCAATGTCTGTAACAGTGAAGATGTGGAGCGTGCAGTGGACTATGTGACTGCCTCCCTGAAGAACCCACAGGCTGGACTCTGGGGTCTAGTCAACAACGCTGGGATCTCCACCTTTGGGGAGGTTGAGTTCACCAGCATGGACACCTACAAAAAACTGGCTGAAGTGAATCTCTGGGGGACTGTCCGCACCACAAAGGCCTTCCTGCCTCTCATCCGGAGAGCCAAAGGCCGTGTTGTGAACATCAGTAGCATGTTAGGGCGGATGGCAAACCCGGCTCGCTCCCCTTATTGCATCACCAAGTTTGCTGTGGAAGCATTCTCTGACTGTCTGCGCTATGAGATGCAGCCCCATGAGGTAAAGGTCTGCATTGTGGAGCCTGGGAATTTCATTGCAGGCACCAGCCTGTACAGCCCTGAAGGCATCAAGGCCACTGCCACCAAGATGTGGGATGAGCTTCCTGAAACAGTGCGCCAGGATTATGGGCGGAAGTATTTTGATGAGCAAGTGGCCAAGATGGAGTCATACTGCAAAAGCGGCTCTACAGACCTTTCTCCTGTTATCGAAAGCATCACTCACGCTCTGACTTCTTCCTCACCCTATACTCGGTACCATCCCATGGACTATTACTGGTGGCTGCGCATGCAGGTGATGACTCATTTGCCAGGTGCTATTTCAGATCGCCTGTACATTTATTGAAGAGAAATGGGTGCATTTCCTGCTGCAGCTCCAACCAGGAAAGGAAATTAATTCTAAATATTATAATGTATATATTTCCAATAGTCACTATGTTCATTGACTTTAAAATACCTTATTTTCAACTTAAACTCTTATTCATTCAAACATTTGAGCATAATATAATCATCACATCTTACAAACAGGAGTATGTTGTATTTCAGGACTTATTTAATTTCACATATTATCCTTCTGTGCTCCTCTGTTGTATTAATTGTTTCTGCAACTCTCAAAATCCCACTTTTCTGAAAATTGTGCTGTAGACTAAATTAAATATCCCAAAGTGTTACTGTCTCTTCAGGCCGGTTTTGGTTTACATGTTTGGTTTACCAGCTGAGGGCAGGAGAAAGACTGGATCAAAGCAAGCCACTGGGAAAGCTTCTATATGCAGTAAAAATAATACAGTTTGACACCACTTTAACTGCCATAGCTGCAGCCTACAGAATCCTGGGATTTGTAGTTTTGCAAGGCACCAGCACTCTTTGGCAATTTGGCAGTTAATGCTAATAACCTTGTAAAACTATAAATCCCATGTCGGATTTAAAGTGATGCCATTATTCTACAGTGTAAATTCACCCTCCTTGATTGTGGGCTACTTTTTACATACCACAAGGCTGCTTCAATGCAGCTCGGTACCTTTCCTGCAGCAGAGCCCGGGAAGGTGTGCCACTGTTGCCCTCTCAGGTTCCTTTCCTTAGTTCCTACCCAACAAATGCAAAAAACTTCCTTAGTTTTTCAAGGCTGTTGGGGTGCTGCTGCATGTGTGTGTGTTTAATTGTCCAATAAACCAAGATCTTCACAAAAGCTAGATAGGAAACACAACAGGAATTTCCTGGTGGCTTTGAAAAACTTATTTCACCAGTTGCCTATATTATGTCAGGGAGCTGGAGGAAAGAATCCATCCTGGCTTTGAACACCTGCCAAGTGCTTAAAAGCCCACTTGGCTCAGAATTCTTTCCCTAGAAAACAAACAAATTAGAATTCACGTAGCTACTGAAAGCAAGAGCTATATAAGTCATCCTTGTTAAAGACAGTGGAGTCAATGACTGGATCCAATGCAGTAAAATGCACAGCTTTACAGTTTCAAAAGCATTTTAGGATAGTGTCCTCAGGATGTTGTCCAAGTAGGCAGAGATATAACTACTTTTTGAAAAGTGCCAGGATACAGACTTATAAGGGAGTGCTGCTGGAAACTACCTGTGCAGATTGCTTCTTAATTCTGTGTACAGCTGCAGATACTCAGTGGGGAAGGAAAAGGCATTTTATAAGAATATTTTATTATTTCGTTTAGGATTTTAAAAAAATACAGAAATACTAAAATTATACAAAAGCATCAGTGTTGTGCTTACATTCACCTGTAAATTAATTTGAACCCCTTTTTTATAAAAATGTAGGGTTAAATCCATTTCTTAATCCCAACTAACAAGATCCATTTCAGTAATGGTATTCATATTAAGTACCTATCAAGTTCCCACTGATTTAATGGGTCTATTCTAGTTGCAACTAACAACTAAATTTAGCCGCCTTCCTCCTCATGTACAGAGTTTGACAACCTTGATAATACTTGTGTTTTCATGAAGATTATTTTCATTCTCGTGTAGAAAAAAAAATCTTGAATGTTTAAAAAAAATGAATTTAACTTCTGCAATTGCTTGCATGTGTTTTAGAAACAGCTTGGTTCCCCTTGTTACATAATATTACTTTACACCTGTTTATTTAAGGAAAGACCAAGGATGGGAGGGTGCCACAAGAAAGTAGCTTCTGCATAATGTTTCCACCACTAGA
Organism: Phrynosoma blainvillii; assembly: GCA_026167975.1. Classification (NCBI taxonomy): domain Eukaryota; kingdom Metazoa; phylum Chordata; class Lepidosauria; order Squamata; family Phrynosomatidae; genus Phrynosoma; species Phrynosoma blainvillii. The sequence continues at coordinate 201,709,713 of JANUYF010000002.1, read as the reverse complement.
TCAGAGCTAGGGCAGGATTAGGGAAAGAGAATTCCAAGATAATAAAAGCAGAAACTTATATCCAACTTGGGACATTATTTTCCTCTTACAAAACATGTTGGCAAATGGGGAGAGGACGGAGAGGACCCCATCCTGCACTTAGGAAAAGGGATATTTATACAGTACTGAGAAGCAATCTTTCTGATTTTTAAAAAAACTCCATGTTGAGATTTATTTAATGTGACATAGCTCTCTGTCTTGTCCAGCTATTGGACCCTGGTATTACCTGTGAATTTGTAACTTTATCAGTAAACTAATTCTTACTAAGGCATCATAAGATTCCATTATTCGTTCCCCAACAAAAGCTGAACCTATGACAGCTATTCAGCAAAGCCTATTGTTTCAAGAAGTTCTAGGTCCATTGTCTATTGAAAAAGCAGAGGCATTTGTAAATAGTGTGTCCTAAATTAATTCCCCACCATATCCAAAGGATCTCAAGAAGCAATGCTACTATATTTTTTTATCCCAAATCATGGAAGGTGGTAAAAGCGGGGGGGGGGGGGGGGTTCTTTCACACTACACATTTGTAGAGCTATGATTCCACTTTAAAATCATAGTTATATCCTATAGAATACTGAGATTGGGAGTTTGGGGAAGAGACCTTTAGGGAAGCTCCTCTGATGCCACACATCTGATTCCATAATAGCCCTATAGTTGTGTGGTATAGAAGATAGCAACAACACCAAACTTAAGTCAATCTCATTATAAGGCAACTTCATGTAATGTTTTTTCTGATCTATGGGAACAACAATGACACCACCTGAAGTCATGGTTGTGAAGTTAACCAGTGTAAAAACACTGTAAAAAAACATATTTATGATAAGGTATATCATAAATACCTTATAATATTGTACAGTGTGAACATATGGACATAAAAGGATTATAGAGTAGAAACAAACAGGAACATATCCATAGATTTATATACTAAAGGAACAAAAACACCGGGATATGAAGAAAGGAAATAAAGAGACAAGAAGAAATACGCTAAATTAAAATTAATTGGATGAAGCAGTTAATGGGGGGGAGGGGGATATATGAAATCATATGTTTTGAAGCTTTTAAGGAGTGAGAGGACTGGACCATACAAATAGGTGGTGGCAATGCTCTGGAATAGGAAGAGAAGTTAAGCAAAATGTTAAGCAGAAGCAGGAACATAATGAAACTTAAATACTGTATGTTCAAACTAAATGGTATAAGGGAAGGCAACCCAGGGAAATAAAAAAGGGGGGAGGTATCCACATAAAGTATATCTAAATAACATTAGGGAATTGTTCATTAAGAATAAGATGTAGTGGAATTAATGATATCATGCTTAAGCTTTCCTTGTGAGAAGACTGTTAAGTAACACCATAATGAGAAACACAGCCATGAACTGGTGCCAGTTCTGCTGCAAATAGTTCACTGATGCTGTTTCAGTCCTGGAGCCTGTGTGCTTTCAGAAATGTTGAGAAGACAACCGAGTTCCACATGCTCAATAAGTCTGATGGATTTCTGATATCTGTGCTTCCTTACACTACTCTCCTTTCTCTCTTGGATTTTTTTTTTACTTGTTTGCCTCCTGCTCTGATAATAAATCCACATTATGATATGAATCCACTCTGGAGACCCAATTGCGACTATTGTGGCTCAGCATGACCTTGGAGTCCTGGAGAGGTCATTTCCCAGCCAATACCTTTTCTTCACTTCCCATCCCCATAATCAATTCCATATAGTCCTGGGTACAATAACTGCACTTTCTTGCTTACACAATGTCCAGCGCCATAGAGCTTGCCGGTAGATGCACTCACTGGTAATAATCCACCTGTGTCTTTAATTACAGAAGGGACTCTCTTGTCTCCTTAGCATTTTAGAAGAGAAGGCATCAGCAGCCTAACAGATCAAACGGAAGCCTCCATTATAAAACCATAATGCTCAGCAGCAAGATAATAGTTTCAAAGACATTAACAGCAGTAAAATATTACGTAATTTAAATGTATGGTTTAGCCACTGGAGAGCTTTGGGGTCCTGTCTCATGTGTGAGTATTTAAGGTGACCTTGGAAACGTCTCTTGAAGCAGTCTTCGCTGGCAATTTCTAACTCAATTCATACAGTATACGTTAGCTAACATTTTGAAATGTTATAGCAAGGGGAGAAGGAAGAAGATGGGCAGGGGTAGGGAAATGTTGAAGGCAACTGCTCTTACCCAATAGGATACAGATATTTGCCTGGGCCTCCCCATCAATCTCAATTTTGCCATTACGTTGGAAGTGGCAGGAAACAAAAGCATTTGGGATCAATTCACAAATTTGGAACTTAAAACTTCATGAAAACATAGCACTGTATTTCTTTGATGACAAAGGATTGGCAATAGATCAGAGGGAAAGATGATCTTATATGAAATGTATGTATTCATTTTCAGTATTTCAATGTATATACCACACTTTTAAAAAAAAGTGCAATTAAAACCATCTGAGAGTCAGTGTGGCATAGTGGTTTGAGCGTTGGACCAGGGTTCTAATTCCATCTCAGCCATGGAAACCCACTGGGTGACCTTGAGCAAGTCACATGCTCTCAGCCTCAGGGGAAGGCAATGGCAAACCTCTAAACAAATCTTGCCCCCCAAAAATGTGATAAGGTCTTAGGGTCACCTTAGGGTCTCCATAAGTTGGAAAGAACTTTGAAGGCACACAATAATACAGTAAGTAAAGATAACAAGACCAGATGGATGGATTTGGGAATAAATGTTTTGAGGTTGTCCAGAAGTGGAATTAATTAAATGATAGGAAAATACATTTTAAGAGGTCTGGGATTCAAATTGACATATTTTGTGAAATGGGGGTGATGGTTTAGGGTTCTCTGCTCTGTCCACATTGTGTGGTTTTGAACAATTCACTTGGACGCTAAGTCTCATACACATAATAGCAGCCTTGACACTGCAAAGAATAGTCCGTTGTTTGGGTTTCAGACTTCACTTCTGCCTTTTGCTCAGCCTGTAACTTCTGTTGAGAAGTTACTATCTCCATCTAGCCCAACATTCTGCTACCAACCATGGGGAAGCCAATGCTTCTAGAAGAGGAGTGGGAATCCCTCCACATATTGCTGGACTGCTGCCAGTGGTGCTACTAGGGTTGGCATCACTCAGTGTGGCAACTCATAGTGTCACATACACACATACACCACTGACCTCCTTCCACACCACACCACACAGAATCCTTAGTAATGTTTTTGGTATTAATGTTACTCATAAATTGTAATTCCTTTATAACACTGAACATAATAGCAATAGTTGTGACATAAGCAACTAGCAGCATTAAAATGATACCTTTAAATTACAATATCATAGGCACAGCCTAAATATATTTACATGCACATAGTTTCATGTGGTTCAAGTCAAAATTTGGTAAGATGTGATGTTTTTAAAGAGAATTTTTTAAAAAATAAAAAATGTAATTTAAAAAAATTAAATTTAAAAAATAAGCAATCCCTGAGGCCTTTCCTCTTTTCTCCCACTGAGCCTTGGCCCACTCACACCATCTCTTCTGCTGAGCTCCAAGCATTTTAAAGGGACGCAGGAGAGTGCCACAGCCTGTTTCTTCCCAAATGCAGATGTTTGGGAAGCAGTGGTGTCACACACACGCCCATTAGGCAGACCACACTCCCCTAGTGACACCCCTAACTGTTGTTCCTTGCAGCTAGACAGTACAACAAATACAGTTCAAAAATATCTAGAGGTCCACATAATTTCCATCCCTGCTCCAGAGAGATTATTAGCTGGACATTTACTTGTTGTTTGTCCCTGTATCTGAGAGACAGACAGACTCTCTGGACATGGAAGGTCCATTTAACCATCATTTCTAAAAAGAATAGAATCATAGAGTTGAAAGAGACCTCAAGGGCCATCCAGTCCAACCCCATTCTGCCATGCAGGAACTCACAATCAAAGCATTCCTGACAGATGGCCATCCAGCCTCTGTTTAAAGACTTCCAAAGAAGGAGGCTCTACTGAGGGAGTGTGTTCCACTGTTAAACAGCTCTTACTGTCAGAAAGTTCTTCTTAATGTTTAAGTATAATCTCTTTTCCTGTAGTTTAAATCCATTGCTTTGGGTCCTATCTTCTGGCTCTGTAGAAAACAAGGTTGCTCCATCCTCAAAATGACACCCCTTCAAATATTTAAACAGGGCTATCATATCACCTCTTAACCCTCACTTCTCCAAGCTAAACATGCCCAGCTCCCCAAGTTGCTCCTCATAAGGCATAGTTTCCAGACTCTTCACCATTTTGGCCACCCTCCTCTGGACACGCACCAGCTTCTCGACATCCTTTTTGAATTGTGGTACAGTATTCGAGGTGAGGCCTGCCCAAAGCAGAACAGAGTGACACTATTACTTCCCTTGCTCTAGACCAGGGGTCGGCAACCTACGGCCCGCGGGCCGTTTCCGGCCCAGGTCGGCGGACTTACGGGCCCAGGCGGACCCCTGCCGCCGCCGCCCGGTTCGGCCATCCACCGGCCGCGCACAATGCGACCGCCATTTTGGTCACCAAAATGGCGGCCATAATGTGTTTGCGCATGCGCAGGATTACTGCGCATGCGCAAATGTGTTGCAACCGCCATTTTGGAGACCAAAATGGCGGTCGCGGCGCCGGGAGCGCGCGCGGCGCCCTGAGGAGGCCCGTCCCTGCCAAGGGAATCCTCCCAAGGGGGTCCCTTGGTGGCGACGGGCTTCCAGGAAGCCCGTAGCCACTGAGGATCCTCCTTGGGAGGCCTCCCTCAGTGGCGACGGGCCTCCTGGAAGCCCGTCGCCACCGAGGGTCCCCCTTGGGAGGCCTCCCTCAGTGGCGACGCGCTTCCTGGAGGCCCGTAGCCACCGAGGGAAGCCTCCTCGGGGCGACCCTCGGTGGCGACGGGCTTCCAGGAGGCCCGTAGCCACTGAGGATCCTCCTTGGGAGGCCTCCCTCGGTGGCGACGGGCCTCCTGGATGCCCGTCGCCACTGAGGGTCCCCCTTGGGAGGCCTCCCTCAGTGGCGACGGGCTTCCAGGAGGCCCGTAGCCACTGAGGATCCCCCTTGGGAGGCCTCCCTCGGTGGCGACGGGCTTCCAGGAGGCCCGTAGCCACCGAGGGAATCCGGCCCCCGCACCATTCCCTGCCCCCTCCCCCGCCCCCCCCAGCAACAAAGGCCGCGGGGTGCCCGGGGGGGGTCGCGCACGGAGGCGGCGGGTGTGTGCGCGCGCGCGCCGCCATCCCCCCCCCCTTGGCCCAGCTGAGACCTGGGCTACGGGAGACCGGCCCAGGTCTCAAAAAGGTTGCCTGCCCCTGCTCTAGACACTATACTTCTATTGATGCAGCCTAGAACAGAGTCAACTCTAGTGCTAACCAACATATGTCAGCAGATATGGAAAACAAAATGTTGGCCAACAGATTGGAAGCAATCAATATATATCCTCATCCACAAAAAAGGAGACACAAGAGATTGCAGCAACTATAGAACCATAGCACTAATCTCCCATGCATGCAAAATTAAGCTCAAAATTCTGTAACATAGTCTCCAACCATACATGGAGAGAGAAATCGCAGAGGTCCAAGCAGGGTTCAGGAAAGGAAGAGGCACCAGGGATCACATTGTAAATATATGATGGCTAATGGAGCATAGCAGGGAGTTCCAAAATAAAACCAGCATGTGCTTTATAGACTACAGCAAAGCCTTTGACTGCACAGATCATGAAAGGCTATGGACCGTCCTTAAAGAAATAGGAGTACCAACACATCTGATAGTCCTGATGAGGAATCTGTATTCAGGACAAGAGGCTACTGTCAGGAGAAACAGAATCATTCCCAATTGGCAAAGCTGTCAGACAAGGCTGCATCCTGTCACCCTACCTATTCAAACTATATGCAGAACATATTGTAAGGAAAGCAGGCTTCGACATGGAAGAGGGAGGAATGAAAATAGGAGGAAGAAATGTCAACCATCTGAGATATGTTGATGACACCATAATACTAGCAGAGAACCTCACAGACCTGGAACAACTACTAAGGAAGATCAAAGAAGAAAGTGCAAAGGCAGACTTACTGTTGATCATAAAGAAAACAAAAGTAATGACCACAGAAAATTTACTCACATTCCAACTAGACAGTGAGGAAATAGAAATAGTAAAAGAGTTCTCATATCTGGGATCAAACATTGATAGAAATGGGGACTGCAGTCAGGAAATCAGAAGAAGACTAAGAATGGGGAGGGCAGCTACGAAAGAACTAGAAAAGATCCTAAAATGCAAAGACATACAACTCGGCACAAAAGTCAGAATCATACAAGCCATGGTATATTCTGTTACCACGTATGGATGTGAGAGCTGAACAGTAAAGAAAGAAGATAGGAGAAAAATGAGATAATGTGGTGCTGGAGAAGAGTGCTGAGGATCCCATGGACAGCCAAAAGGGCAAACAAATGGGTCCTAGAGTAGATCGAGCCAGAGATGTGCCTAGAAACCAAGATGACAAGACTTAGGCTGTAGTACTTATAGGGTCACTATGGGTCGAGATCAATGCGAAGGCAGTTAACAACAACAAAAGAATCATATTGGCCATTTTAGCTGCTGCATCACACTGTGGACTCATGTTCAACTTGTGGTCTATTAGGACTCCTAGATCCCTTTCACATATAGTCTTGTTAAGCTAGGTGTCCCCCATCCTAAATCCATGCATTTCATTTTTTTGCCCTAAGTGAAGTACCTTACATTTCTCTGTGTTAAAAATCATTTTGTTACCTTCGGCCCAGCTTTCTTAGCTATTTAGGTCATTTTGAATTTTCATCTTATCCTCTGGGATATTAGCTATTCCTCCTAATTTTGTGCCATCTGCAAATTTGATAAGCATGCCCCCTATTCTTTCATCCAAGTCATGCATCTGTTTGAAAACCTTCAGAGGAGACTCCACCACTCTCCAAGGTAGCAGACAGCTCTTACCATCAGGAAGTTCTTCCTAATGTTTAGGTGGAAAATCTTTGGAATCTCTATGGAAGCAGGGGCTGCTTCTACGGTTAGTGCTGAAATGAAGCATCTAGAAAGGACTTTGGGGATGTGGGACCAGGACATGTTATGAGAGGAGTAGTTATGGAGGAAAGATGTGATAGGTAGCACACATAAACCCCTTTGGGGATATATCATGTATTCCCACCTTTCTTAGCCACCCTTACCTGTTTCTAAAATGGGAACTACAGTCACCTTCAGTGTAGTCTGGTTGTAAGAATAAATCAGATAAGGACTGCAAGTTGAACAATTTACTGAATTTAAGTTATAGCTTTTGTTCATAGACAAGAGACACACATAGACAAGAGACACACATACACACACCCGTACATAAAATACAAAGGAAGCCATTCCTACATATACAGAGGGGATGGATGGCCATGGCTAGAAGATTTTAAAAGATGGATATATCTTCCACAGATAACTTAAAAATGTACTGTGACTGAAATAGAATTGTAAATCCACCTTGCTTTATGGACATTAGTCAATTTAAAACCCTAATACAGTTGACCCTCCACATTTGCAGCTTTGACTTTTGCAGAATTGATTATTTGCAGATTTGATTAATTTGTTCTCTGGGAATCTCTATATCCTCTATGGCCAACTTTCATCAGAAGTTGTGCTGGAGGACCAAAAAGTTGTTAGAGAGAACACTTCTCTAGGCATTTGTAGATTCTCCAGAACAATCCTATGGTCAACTTCCAGCAGATATTGACCTAAGAGTTGTGCTGGAGGACCCAGAAATCCATAGAGAGGTTTTTTATTTGAGGTTTTTCCACTTTCACAGGACTCTGCATCTCAACCCCCAGTGAATGTGGAGGACCCACTACATGCATTTATAACTGCAGTGATGAGAAAGAGACACAAAGGTGGTTTGGTAGCATGTGTATGGTTTAAGAAAAATCATCCCCAGTTCAAAAATCTCTTTGGATTGAGTAGGCTCTGATGTGCACTGCAGAAATAATGCAATTTGACACTGCTTTAACTGTCATGGCTTCATGCAATGGAATTCTAGGATTTGTAGTTTTGTGAGATATTTAACTTTTTCTATTAGAGAGCTCTAGTGTCACAAATCTGGCCAAGAAAACCCCATTATAGGTTCGCCTTAAGGTCGCCACAAATTGAAGGCACACAACAACAAGGGTGAACCTATCATAGGTTTTTCTTGACAAGATTTGTTCAGAGGGGTTTGCCATTGCCTTTTCCTGAGGCTGTGTGTGTGTGACTTGGCCAAGGTCACCCAGTGAGTGCCACAACAAACTACAAATCCCAAGATTCAACAGGATGCAACCATGGCAGTTAAAGCAGTATCAAACTGCATTATTTCCGCAGTGCAGATTTGACTGAGATTACCTAAAGTATCTGCTATCATCTCCCAACCACCCAAAGACACAGTGAAGGAACAATTAACACTGACCTGCCTAGTGAAGATATTGAGAAGACTATTGAGATAAAATTCATGAAGGGCTCAGATTGTGCTATAGGAATATCATTATTATTAGCTAACCATAACGAGGAGGGAGCATAATAGATCTAAAAGATGAGTAAAGGTAAAGGTATTCCCCATTGACAAGGTTGTCAAGCCGTATCTGACCATAGGGGTGGTGCTCATCTCCGTTACTAAGCCAAAGAGCCAGCGTTGTCAGGCACTACTCTGTGATCATGTGGCCGGCATGACTGCACAGAACACTGTTTACCTTCCCACTGGCATGATACCTATTTATCTACTTGCATTTGCATGCTTTCGAACTGCTAGGTTGGCATATGCTGAGACTAGAGACAGGAGCTCATCCCATCATGCAGCACCCAGGCCTCAAAATGCCAACCTGCCGATCTTGTACTCAACAGAGTCAGAGTCTTAACCACTTTAGCCACTGCATCCCTAGATGAGTACAAGCTGAAAATAAACTAATATAGTACAAAATTGAACTCCAGTATTAGACTGGAGTATCAAAACAGTCTTGCCTCTAAAAATTCAGAGCAACTCCAGTCTGGTATACCTAGTCAGTCATTCTTGACTTTTAATTCTTCCACTGAAGTCGAACACAAACTCCAGCTGTGGGTCTTTTCCACTATATCATGTGTGCTGCAAAATCTCACTCAAAGGTCACTGCTTTGTAGAAATGGAAACTCTGCAAAGGCAAGTTTAAGGCAACCACTTGTGTGTCGACACAGCATCCCAACAGGCATCCCAACAAATAAGTATATTATATGCAGGCTATACATTGCAACTGTCTGACTTCTTCCTCTTTGACAGCCAGCCTGGTTTAGTGGTTTGAGTGTTGGACTACAACTCCAGATGACCAGGATTCAAATCCCCCCTCAGCCATGGATAACCACTGGGTGACCTTGGCCAAGTCAGCCTCAGAGGAAGGCAAAGGCAAACCCCCACTGAACAAATCTTGTCAACCCCCTTGTTGTGTGCCTTCAAGGTGTTTCCAACCTTAAGGCAAACCTATCACGGAGTTTTCTTGGCAAGATTTGTTCAGAGGAGGTTTGCCATTACCTTCCCCTGAAGCTGAGAGCATGTGACGTGCCCAAGGTCACCCTCAGGGTCACCCTAAGTCTTGAAAGCACACAACAATAACAACCAGAGCATCCTCTTTTCTTCTACCCTACATATACCCACACAGATACAACAAACAAGAGGAAAGTCAGCCTAGATGAAACAGACAGTTGCAGCAAAGGAAAAGTCTATTTACAGATCTCAACTGCTTGCCTCCCCTTTCCTTGCACCCACCCACAACCACAGAAAAACTGGTTATCACTTGGTTGGGGGCTGGGGAAAATAAGGACAATCGATTCTCTTTTTCTCTCCCTGTCCCCCAACTCTAGAAACACTCTTCCCCTGTTTCCTACATCCAGACTCCAAGTCCTAACTCTAAAGCCGCCATTTAATACTGGTGGCCACAAGAGACTGAAGCAAAAGGAGGAAGAAGTGAAGGAGGAGGAAGAAGATGATGCCAGCAGCAGCCTCAGTCCCTGGAGGTACCTTCAGGATCCAAGAGACCGCTGGGAGGCTCATGCAGCAGATGATGCTGGCTCCTTTCTTACCAGAACCAGTTGTTGTTGTTGTTGTGTGCCTTCAAGTCATTTCCGACTAAGGGGCCCCTGTCACTGGGTTTTCTTGGAAAACTCCTTCAGAGGGGGTTTGCCCTGGCCATCCTGTGAGGCTGAGAGAGTGCGGCTCACCCAAGGTCACCCAGTGGGTTTCCACGGCCAAGCTGGCATTCAAACTCTGCTCTCTAGAGTCCCACACTCAAACCATTACATAGGATTCCTTCGTGTCTTACATCAGTGATTCCCAAACTCTGGTCCTCCAGGTGTTTTGGACTTCAGCTCCCAGCAGCCTCTGCCATCTTGGTCAGTGGTCTGGAATTCTGGGAGCTGAAGCCCAAAACACCTGAAAGACCAGAGTCTGGGAGTCACTGCCTTACTTACATCTTTATTTCTCAGTACAACAACACCCAAAACCCACAGGACCTTTAAGGCCCCAGCCAAAATGCATCATGCAAGCTGTGGAAGCTCCATGGGCTTCTTCTTCCCCTTCTTCTTCAGGCAGAGTGGTTAAAAATCATACAGGGAAAGGAAAATCATACAGGAGAAGAAGCCAGGGAAGCAGGAGGGGAGGAAAGCTAAAAACCAGGCATTCCCTCCCAGATGGGTCCAAAACCAAATGAGGACAGCTTTGCTTTTGCACCCTCCTCCTCCTCCTTCTTTTGGACTCAGCCTGGACTTGGGGAGCCTGAGGAAGAGGAGACCCAGAGAGTCGGCAGGGGACCCGGTCTGAGCCTCTCGAGGGGGGGGGGCTGAGCCCCTTCTAGAAAGCCCCCACACAGACACCCCACAAAGGAAACCCCCCCCCCCAGGCCTCCCTCAGCCCCTTCTCTCTCTCTCTCTGCCGCAGTCTCCATGCCGCCTTCCTCTGGGCTTCGGTCAGGGAGACCAGGCTGGTCCTCCTTGGCCAGCACCTGTCCTACAGTGCAACCTTCTTCTCCCCAGGAGGCATTCCAAAATGCCCTCCTCCATTTTGGACTCTGGCAAAGAAGCGCGGCTTTACATGGTTACAGAAGTGCTTGGAGCAATTCAAAGGTTGTCACGCCCTCCAGTTTCCCTCGCCTGTCCTACATTTCGGGGCGCCTTCTCCTCCTTTGCCGGGAGGACCCCTGGTCGCCCTGGAGGTCCAAGAGGCTCCGGCCAGAAGAGGAAAGGCCCCCGAGAAGGTCACCTTGCCTCCCCTCCCCTCCCCTCCCCTCCGGCCAAGGAGACCAAGGAGCCCTGAGCCTCCTTCTCCTTCTCCTCCCCATCATCCTTCCCTTCCTTCTCATGCTCCTCTTCCTCATCCTCCTTCTCATCCTCATCCTCTTCATCCTTTCTCCTTTTCCTCCTCCTCCTCATCACCATCCTCATCCTTCCCCCCTCCTCCTCCTCCTCTTTATCCTCATCCTTTCTCCTAATCCTCCTCCTCTTCTTCATCCTCTTCCTCCTCCTAGTCCTCATCCTCGTCCTTCCTTTCCTCCTCCTTCTCATGCTCCTCTTCCTCATCATCATCATCCTCTTCCTCCTCCTATTTCCTCCTCCTCCTCCTCCTCCTCCTTCTCATTCTCGTCATCCTCCTCCTGCTGCTGCTCATCCTCATCCTCCTCCTCATCATCATCACCTTCCTCCTCCTCCTCCTCCTCCTCCTCCCTGCAAGCTCACCTGGTAGCGGAGGGGACAGTCCGGCTCGTTGCTCTCGGCAGGCATGGCTGGGGCGCAGGTGCCTCCCTCCCTCCCTCCCTCCCTTCCTTCCTTCCTTCCTTCTTCCTTCCTTCCTTCTTCCTTCCTTCCTTCCAGGGCTCCTCAGTGGCGGATTCCGCTCAGTGCCCACTCCTCCTCCTGCGCCTCCTGCTCCGGCCCCAGCCCCAGCCCCGCATCTCGCCTCGGGGCCCGTCTCCCTCCCAGCCAATCCCCGGAGGAGGAGGAGGAGGAGGAGGAGGATGGAGGGGCCAGGGAAGTGGGAAAGGCAGGCAGGGCTGGGGGGCGGGGGGGGGGAGGGGGAGGAAGAAGGGGGGCCCTGGGGGAGGGCTCTGCCTCTTCTTTCAGCTCTGGAGCATCTTTGGGGGAGGCGCCCCTCCCCCTCCCCTGGGGTCAGACCTCCCTCCTGCCCCCTCTACCTGCCCTCCCACAGACCCTCTTTCCTCTCCCCTCTCTGAAACCCCTCCCCCCCCAGGCGCGTCCTCCTTTTCCAGGACATGGCCTCCATTTCAGCCTTCTGTCCAGGAGGGATTCCAAAGTGTCCTCCACCTGGGGCATGACTAAGAAGCATGCATTTACATCTCTGTGAGTGTCTTTCTTTAGCTTCTCTTTGGTCGCGAACTCCATTTCTCTGGACTGTCCTCCATGTTGGGTTTCTCTGGACTTGTCCTCCTTGGCGGTTGGGACACCCGGTCACCCTGGCTGCCCCTCTTTCCCCCTGGGCCTGACCCAAGTTCTCCTCCCTTGGCTTCAGCTGACTCCAAGTGATGGCCAGAAGTACTAGGCACCCCACACACACACACTCCCCAGCATTTGGCTTGTTGTTCTCAGCTGCCCTCCATCTGGCCCTGACTCATGGCAACCCTGTGGATGAGACATCTAAGGCCCCCTGGTCCTCTGCCTCTCTGCTCAGGGCCTGCAACAAGCCCAAGCCTGTGTCCTCCCCAATCAAGTCTAACCATCCGACATGTGGCCTACCTCTCTTTCTACTAACTTGCACCTTTCCTAGCATCATCGCCTTTTCTAATGATTCATTTTTCCTCATGATGTGGCCAAAATACGACAGCCTCAATTTAGTCATCTTGGCTTCCTGGGAGAGTTCACGCTTGGTCTGTTCTAGCACCCAACTGTTTGTCTTTTTGGCCATCCATCAGCACTTCAGCATTCGGTAGCATTGTATGAAGGCTTGTATTGCACAGCCAGCATGGCGTAGTGCTTTGACGATGACTCTGGAGAGCAGGTTTCAACTCCCCACTCTGCCGTCAAACCCCTTGGGTGACCTTGGCCAAGTCATGCGCTCAGCCACAAGGGCAAACCACCTGTGAATAAATCTTGCCAAGAAAACCCCATGGGAGATTCGCCTTAGGATTGCAACAAGTCGGAAAGGACTTGAACGCACACAACGCACAGACAGAGCGTGGCATAATTGCATGTTGGACTACAACTCTGGAGAGCAGGGTTTGATTCCCCACTCAGCCATGCAAACCCACTGGATGACCTTGGGCGCATCACATACTCTCAGTCTCAGGGGAAGTAATGGCAAACCCACTCTGAACAAACCTTGCCAAGAAAATCCCATAATAGGGTTGCCTTATAGTCACCATAACTCAGAAAGTACTTGAAGGCACACAACAACAACAGCAGCAGCAGCAGCAGCTGGCCTAAATACCCTAAAGACACTAGATCCCATCTGATCTTGAGAGCAGAGTCAGCCCTGGTGAGTATATTCAACTCTCCATATCCACAGATTCGATTATCTACAGCTTGAAAATATTCCAAAATATATATAAATTCCAAAAAGCAAACCTTGATTTTGCCATTTTATATAAGGGACACCATTTTATGATGCCATTGTATATAATGGGACTTGAGCGTCCATAGATTTTGGTATCCACAGAAAGTCCTGGAACCAAACCCTAGCAAATACCAAAGTCCCACTGTACTTGGATGGGAGACCACCAAGAATGTCAGGAGCTGTAGGCTATATTTCTGAGGAAGGAAATGGCAAAATCACCACTGGATATTCCTTGTCTAAGAAAACCCTGTAAAATTCATGTTGCCATAAGTCAACAGGTGAAGTGATGATACATGCACATGCATAGCATGAATATATTCCTTCCTTCTCTAATAATAGTTAAAGGCCATCAATCAAATGTTGGCATTATTTGGGCTCTCCCCTGATGTCTTCTTCCCTGCCTGTTTTATCCCTTCCCAACTCTCTCTTCTCCCACCACTCTTCCCATTCCTTATGTTTTCTATTCCTTCTATTCTGTATCAGCCAGGCCTTCGCATTTCTCATATCTATATATTGGTGTGAAAGCTGGATGGTGAAGAAAGCTGATAGGAAGAAAACCAAACTTATTTGGAATGCGGTTCTGGAGGAGAGTTCTACGGATACATTGGACTGCCAAAAAAGACAAAAGAATGGGTGGTAGAGCAAATCAAACCTAAATTCTCCCTAGAAGCCAAAATGACAAAAAGCAAGGCTGTTGTACTTTGGTTCTGCTCATCTTGGTTGCAGAATTCTTTTGTAAGACTATGGATGGATGGTGGAGCAAGCCAGATGGTGTTAAAATGTGTCCATACACCTGGTATTGGACCTGGCCATACCCTCTTGCATTACTGGTTTTTCACCCATGAAAGACTAGGTGTGTTGTGTGCCTTCAAGTCATTTCCAACTTATGACAACCCTAAGGTGAGCCTATCATGAGGTTTTCTTGGCAAGATTTCTTCAGAGGGACTTTGCCATTGCCATGGAGAACTAGGGGAGGGCAAGGCCAGGGCAGTCAGCCACCATGTTGCCAAGTAGCCCAGTCCTGAAGCTAGTGCTCAGTCAGCTCTTGAACTCTAGTGGAAGACATGGCTAGGAAAGCTCCATGAGTCAGACTGAGGGGTTCTTTAAACTCACGATTACCCTTAGAAATAAATCCAGGAACTGATGAATTTAAATAGTTGAAATGAGGATTTGTGTGGGAGAAATGCATCAAAGACAGCATACTGTCCAACATTTCATTGATGAAAGCTGGGAGACATGTAGCCAGACTACACTGGAGTGTGGTCAAGGCAGCAAATGTTATTAATGAGGAAGAACACAGAAGCCGGGAAATGCTGCAGCAGTTTGCTTTTGACTGAGCCACCTGGGAAGGGCAGGATTCTGCCCCTTCCTCTCTACTTCACTTGCTGAGTTAATTAAGCACAAACTGCTTCTGCACTTTGAAATCAGGCTGTAATAACTGAAGTAAGCTTAGGAGGAAAGGGGATAGTGGGAAGAGCAAGAAATGGGGTCATTTCAAAAGCAGCTGGGATGGCAGAGGAATAAACTGGATTATCCCTTCCAGATCAGGAGGGATGGAGGGAATGAGAGAGGTGATATTGTTGTTTGGAAAGCATACCCAGTGACATCACTAGGAGTGTGCAAACCACACCAAGTGACACTCTTAAGAGGGAGTGACACCAATGGTTCCCAAACTTCTACCTTTTGGCAGAAACAGACTGTGGGATTCACCTGTGTCCCATTAAAATGCTGAAGAGATGGTGTGAGTGAGGTGAGGCTCAATGGGAGGAGAAAAGAGAGGCTTCAGCATTTTTTAAAATTAAAATTTAAAAAAAATAATTTTTTTTAAAAAAATTAAAAAACACATTTTACCATATAACACACACATACATACACATTTAGGCTGTGCATGTGATATTGTAAGTTAAAAGTATAATTTTAATGTTGGTAGTTGTTTACATCACAACTGTTGCCATTACATTCAGTGATAAAAGAAACTAACAATTTATGAGTAACATTAGTACAAAAAACATTACTAACGATTCTGTATGGTGTGGTATGGGAGGAGATCAGTGGTGTGTGTGTGTGTGTGTGACACCATGAGTGACACCAACCCTGCATATGCCTATCTACATTTAAAGGGTAGGTTGCCCAGCCTTTTTCAATCTGACTACACTGACATTATCCCTATAAGGGCTGTAACCAACAAGCATAATGGCAGGCATCCTGTGTCCACAATCAAGTAAACCATGCTGCTGACTAGTTTCAGATCTATAGGACTGTGAGTGGAATGAAGACCTTGACAAGTCTTCCCAGATACCCACTTCAAATCTAGACAAGTCACCCCATTATCACTGCATTTCCTGGGGCGGGGGGGGTTGCAGAAGAAAAATAAACCTTTATATGTAGTCTGCTTGTTTCTCCATCAGAAGAACAATTAACCTGAAGACGGAAAATTCTCTGGACTAAACTTATCCAGGCTGATAAGCCTAAAATAGAGCATTGTCTTGTTAGTTGACAAATATCTGATGAAAATCACCAGACCTGGGTTAAAATTCACTCACACAAACTGCATCTCCCATCATAGGGATGGTGATAAAAACATACACCTTTTTCTTCAGTGACACACCTTGATTATGGAACACTCTGGGTAAACCTGGCAAGTCATCTCATTTATACATATTTAAGTGCTCTTTGAAACAATTTTTTAAATTTATTTAGGAGGGCTCCTGTTTCCCCGGGACTTGTATCATCAATTCTAGTAGTTACACAGATCCATTTCCAATTTTGATGCCTACTTTTTTACTTACCAGCACCATCTTTCTACTTCCTGCTAGCCTGATTCAGAATGTTGGATTATTTATTTATTTATTTATATTCATTTTGTATCCCACCTTTGTTCCAACATAGGACCCAAGAGTCACTACTTTTTAACATTTTGGTTGGTCCTCACATGCACTCGGCCTCAGGGAAAGGCAAGGGCAAACTTCCTCTGAACAAATCTCTCCAAGAAAACCCCATAATAGGTCAAGTTCTAAATGACTTGAAGGCACACAACACACACAAAATAAAGGTATTGTCCAGATGTGGGTTCTTGGATCCCTTTATGGAAAAAATGTTTAGAGGTGCCATAAGCTTCTATTTCTAGAAATGCATAGGACCCAACAAGAAAATGTCATTTTCATTCTTTTGTTGTTGTATGTGTTTGAAGTCGATCAAACAGACATGTCTCTGTTCCTGTGTGTGACTGTGAATGTGCAGACAGCAATTTAATGTCATGATAATTAACCCAGTTGAAAAGCAAATTATATTGGTTTTATTGGTGCATTTAACCTATTCTCTCCATCCTTAAAGACTGTATATAACACAAAGGAATTAGTTACAGGAAACAACATGGGAGATAATTAGTGAGGAAGAGGCTAGTTGTAAATATGTTTTGCTATAACGTTGTAGCATGGCCAATAATAAAGAAAAAAATTTCTGCTTCAGATTATAATGACAAGCCAATGCGGTATAGAATAATATACCATAACTGGAAGCAGGGCTGGCCCTCCCATTAGACAGGGTGAAGCAGCCTTCTCAGGCAGCAATTTTTTGTCCCTTGTGAAAAGCTACCAGACCATTAGTTATTTATTTTGATATTACATTTTTACTGGCAAGGATGGGGAGAGGCATTTGGGGAATGTTCTGGCTCACTGTATGTCAAGGCAACTATGTGAGTGTTAATCATTCAACATAGTTTCTATACTGCCCAAATATTTCTAACAACCAAACTAGACAGTATGAAAACGTGTGATTATATTTCAGATGAGGAGCCAGCATAGTGTAGCAGTTTGAGTTTTGAACTAGGACTCTGGAAGACCAGGGTCTGGATCCTCGCTCAGCTGTGGAAATCCCCTGGGTGACCTTGGGCAAGTCACATGCTCACAGCCTCAGAGGAAGGCAATGGCAAATCCCCTCTGAACAAATCTTGTGAAGAAAACCCCATGATAGGGTCACCTTAGGGTCTCCATAAATGAAGGCACACAACCACAACAAGTCCATGTGCATCTATTTAAAATTAAGCTACTGTTAGAACAGGATTTGAAGAAACAATGGTTCCCAGTTGCAAAGGTGTCAGGCAAGGCTGCATTTTATCACCATATCTGTTCTACTTGTATGCAGAAAATATAATGCGGAGAGTAGGTTGGGACTCAGAAGGATGAGTGAAGATAGGAAGAAGGAACATCAACAATCAAAGATATGCAGACGACACCATACTAATAGCAGAAAACATCATAGACTTGTAAGAATTACTAAGGAAAGTTAGAGAAGGAAGTGCAAAGGCAGGTTTGCTGCTGAACATAAAACAACAAAAATAAATCATAGCAGAGGATTTATAAAAATTTAACCTAGACAACGAGGAAATTGAAACAAAGATATCCCATACCTTGGATCAAACATTGATTAGAATGGTGACTGCAGTCAAGAAATCAGAATAAGACTAGGAATGGGAAGGGCAGCTTTGAAAGAACTAGACAAGATCCTAAAATGTAAAGATATCAACACTAAAGTTAGAATCATCCAAGCCATTGCATTCCCTATTACCATGTATGGATGTGAGAGCTGGACAGTGAAGAAAGCTAATAGAAAGAAAATCAACTCATTTGAGATGTGTTGCTGGAGAAGAATACTAAGAATACCATGGACAGCCAAAAAGACAAACAAATGGGTCCTAGAACAGATCAAACCTGTGCTCTCCCTGGAAGCAAAGATGACTAAATTGAACCTGTTGTGTTTTGCCCACATCGTGGGAAGGCATGATTCACTAGAAAAGACAATGATGCCAATAAAGGTAGTAGAAAGGAAGAATGACTGCACACCAGATGGATAGACTCAATCATGGAGGCCACGGGCCTGAATCTGCAAGACCTGAGCAGAAAGGTTGAGAATAGGGGGTCTTGGAGATGTCTCATTCACAGTGTCACCATGAGTCAAAGGAGAGTATCACATTGATTTTAAAACCAGCGTACTTGATCCAGTTTAAATTTTAAAGCGGGTGGCATCCTGATCTTATCAGAAGGATTTAGCCGCCAAAATCGCCTCCCGAGTCCATCCCCACCCAAGGCTGCTCCAGAGGTCATTTCCTTAAGCCGGAAAACTCCTGCCTTCGAAAAGAGACGCGCTGAGCGCCCCTGGGAGTGGGGATGGACCCAGGCGGTGATTTTGGTGGCTACATCCTTCTGATAAGATCAGGATGCCACCTGCTTTAAATTTTAAACTGGATCAGGTAAGCCGGTTTTAAAATCAATGTGATAAGCTTCGAGGTCAACTCAAAGGCAGTTTGGAAACAAAAGCGCTTTTGAGGTGTATGGTGGGGGGAGGAGAGTTTATTATTTTAATCAGGGGAGCAAGCCCCCACTTCCCATGGGTCACACTCCAAATTTTAATTGAAGCTGTTATTTCTTTTCTTTTTCTTTTCTTTCCTTTTTAAAGAGACATGGGATGTGAGTACAGAGTTCTCATATTTTGGCTCTAAAGATGTCTTGAGCTGCAGGAGGGGGGAGTACATCAAGTACCAGAAATTTTTATAAGCTTAGAAATGTTGGATTTAAAAAAAAAACACACCAAAAATATTTGTGGCTGTCATAACTGAGTTATAATTAAGGAACTTTTGAAACATGGTTGCATGTGTGCACAGGAACACATACACACACAAATATATACACACCTTTAACACCATATATGCTTTCCCCCTTTCATTTTATAAGAAATTGTGTTATAATTTAAACAAGAAGTGTCACAAACTATGCCATAGTCAGCCTCATCAGTGCTACAAGAGCATCTATAAAATTAAACCCAGCTCTTTCTATTGTCTCAAACACTGCTTTCCTGAAGCCAAGAATATTTGTCTTAAGTATGGAAAGGCTCAAACGTAGGTGGCATTTCATTATTGCTTACTAGCTCCAGATGACAAAAATTGATGTAGGTGTCACTTTGGAGTGAGCATGTGTTTGACTGATGTTCATTTTAGGCACTGAAGAATGGCAGACGCAATCCCATCTGCACACCTCATGTGTAATACCCCAGTACGGCTAAAACCAGGTTTTCAATTAATCTTCACTCCTTTGTGTAGCAAATAACACAAAGGTATAATGGAATGTCCACACACCAAAACAAGAAAACATCTATGAGGAGTTTCATTGTGAATTTCTAGACTGAGGAGCTTATCACACCGCTAATAAAAACAGCTTACCTGAGCCGGCTTAAAATTTAAAATTGGTGGCATCCTGATGTTATCAGAAGGATTTAGCCACCAAAATCACCACCCGGGTCCAGCCTGGATCCAGCCCCACTCACAGGAGCGCTTAGCATGCCTCCTTTTAAAGCCAGGAGTTTTCCAGCTTAAGGAAATGGCCGCCAGAGTGCCCCTGGGAGTGGGGCTGGACCCAGGCATCAATTTTGGCCGCTAAATCCTTCTGATAACACCAGGATGCTGCCTGTTTTAAATTTTAAGCTGGCTCAGGTTAGCCGGTTTTATTAGTGGTGCAATAATCTCCTGAATGTATGTTTTTATTGTGAACTTTGTATGATTTGAAATCAAGTTACCTGAAGGGCCGCCTGTATGAACCTACCCATGCCTTAAGATTGGCTTTGAAGGCCCTACCTGCATTGCCCACCAGAGAGATCAAATGGACTGGAGAGCCCAAGGACAGAGCTTTTTTTGCAGTGGCCCCATAGTTTTGAAATTATCTTCTGGGAGAGTTGTTTGTGGCCCCTTTATTGTAGGCCTTCGAGTAGGTTTTAAAGATCCATCTTTTTTCAGGCTCCTTTTCCTTAGAACAGGGGTAGGCAACCTAAGGCCCGGGGGCCGGATGCGGCCCCCCGAGGCCTTTGGACCAGCCCCAGCCTGGTCCTGCCGCCGCCACCACCCCCCGCCGCTGCCACCGCCCGCCATAATGATATTGATTATTGTTGTTATTACTTGTTCTTGGGGTTTTCTTGGCAAAATCTCCACAGGGGTTTTGCCATGGCTTTTCTGGATATATATTTTGCTACACAAAGGAGTGCATGCATATATATTTTTAATTTTTAGAATTTTTAACAATTTTTTATTATTTATTTATTTATTTATTTATTTATTTATGGTGCTTCGGCCCCTCAATTGTCTGAGGGACAGCAACCCAGCCCCCAGCTCAAAAAGGTTGCCTACCCCTGCGTTAGAAGATAATGCAGCACTATTGATTTAAATGTTGGTGGCATTTAAACTGATTTTATTGTACACTGCCTAGAGAGTTTTTGATATGAGGTGGGAGATAATAATAATAGCAAACAACATCATCTTCATCTTTTTATTAGTTGTTTTTTCATTCTTACATCACTTCTTTTCTTACTATTCTGTTTATTTGGGTCTACTGGGTTTTATTGTATTTTGTAATTACAGTTTTCATATTTTGATGTTTGTATTTTGTGTGTTTGATGTTAGTTTCATGCAAGCTGTCTTATGAGAGCTATGCCATAAATGCCATTTAAGCAAATAAATGAATATATTTTATTCATAGGAATGTAAGAAAAATGGTCCTGGAACAAGCCAAACAATTTTTCTCCAGAAGTCCTGTATGGAGGTAGGAAAGCAAAAGCCCTTCCCTGTTACTTCTGCCCAGCACTTTATATTCAGAAGTATGCTGCCTCTACATAAAGAGTGTTCATTTAACTATCAAGATAAGTACCTTTTGAGAGACATATACTTAGTGCTCGAATTACTTTTCTGGACTACAAAAAAAGAAAAAAAACAACGGTTGGGCTGCCATGGGAATCCTGGGATTTGCAGTTCAAAAAAATAACTCCAAACCTACTGTCAATGAATTTCATTCAGTAGCCCGTGTTTTTGTGTTATTCTAAAAAGGGATGTCTGTGTTCCTATCTATTCTCTTCAGATGGCAGAGCCAGTCCAGGACATTTTACTGGCTGAGACAAAGAACAAGATGGCTTCTGCTGCCATTCCAGGTATAAAAAGCCAACAGGACTCACAACTGAATCAGTACTGGTGATGCTACAACAGTCCTTCACCACACCTGAAAGCAGGTGCTGGACAGGATATGTTACTCACACATTGTTTTCTCATCCAATATCTTGTTACTGTCTCCTAGCTAGTTAGGACTATCCCAGGCCCTGAGATTTCAGCACCAGAACCTGAGGTATAAGAATGACCGCTTGTGACATTATGGGGACCAGATGATTTAATTAAGCATAATGCCTCCATTATCAACTACAGATGCACAGACTATGCCATCAAACAAATAAAAAACAAATCTCTGACACACAGACACACACACATTTCCACAACAGCAGTCTTACCCTGAGATTCCTCCCCCTCAGATTCTGGGCCAAACACTTGACATCTGGGGAAACTACTCCCAATATGTGTCACCTAAGGTAACTACCTCAATCTGACTCAAAGTACATGACCAAAGGAACATGGCAAGGATCTGGGTAATTAGATGATGATGATGATGATGATGATGATGATGATGATGATGATGATATGTACCTTCAAGTCACTTCCAACTTATGGTAACCCTAAGGTGAACCTATCACAGGGTTTTCTTGGCAGGTTTCTTCAGAGGGAGTTTGCCATTGCCATCCTCTGAAGCTGAGAGAGTATAGACGTTTTCACACGAAAACGTCCAAAGCCACCTGGAGCCATTCCGGAACGGATCCTTCCGCTCATTCCGGAATGGCTCCGGCGGCGGCAACCTAATTCCTTTTTTAAAAAGGAATTACAACTCCGGCCCTGATGCCGGAGTTAGAGCTAAAAGGGGCGGGGCTTGCTGCGACGTCATGTGAACACGCGCAGCAAGACCCGGACTGACGCCGGCTAGCGCCGGGGATGGCGCTGGATGAGGCAGGGCTTGCTGCAACGTCGTGTGAAAAATTTGTCAATGGAGCCGGAGTGGGGCTGGACGGAGGTAGGATTGCGTCCTCCTAAAGCCCCGTGTGAAAACGCCCTATGACTTGCCCAAGGTCATCCAGTGGGTTGCCATGACCAATCTGGGATTTGAACCCTGATCTCCCACTGAAACCACTACATCACACTGACCCTCTAAGTATATGGTTTAGGCTGTTTTATATGGCCTAGATTGTTTTATAAATTTAGAATATTTTCACTTATTTTAAATTGCTCTTTACTGTTTACAGTTGTTCTAAATTGCTTTTTCTCTGTACAGTGCCAATAACTTACAGTAGAGGATGGGACAGCAATATTCAAATTAATAAAAGCAGAGTCAGTCCTGCCATACATACATGTCATGCATTCCCATCCCCTTTCCCATCCTTTTGCTAAATTACAAAGCCTTAAACAACTTTTCCTCATGGTATAGATGCTTCCATGCCTTAATACATGTTGTTGCCTTTTCCTCTGTGGATATCCTTTTTGAGGTCCTTTGTCTATTCAGAAACATCACATTTTAACCATCTAGTCAGTGAAATAAACCTTGAAGTCCAACGTGAGGTTCATGAACCATAACACTTTGCCAACATCCTTCTACCTTCTTTCCCACCAACCCAGTGCAACCAACTTCTCTCAAGAGAGAAGAAACCTTCCTTGATCTTAAGTATATCTGAGTACAGTGGCGATCCAAGACAGGGAGTGGGATTATCTCTTCTTGTCTTCCAGTTGCAGAAATGCAGCTGGACACTGCATGGGTGCCCTCCCACCTTCTCCTGGCCACAAATTGGCCATGAGGAGTGCATTAAAAAAGTGGGAGTGTTGTTGAGTAAGGAGGTATTGCCAGCCTCCTTAGCAATAGCAATAGCAAGTACATTTCTATACATTACGTGCTTATCAGTGCACTTAAGCAGTCCCTAAGTGGTTTACAATGTGCAAGCCAATTACCCCTAACAAACTGGGTATTCATTTTAGCAACCTACGAAAGGATGCAAGTCTGAGTGGACCCTGGAGCCCTGCCTGGGATTGAACTCACAACCTTGTGGCTGTGAGTGGCTGCAGTCCTGGCATTTAACCACTGCACCACAACGACTCCTTGAGCAACAAATTTAAAAGCACATAAACTCATGTTAACCCAGGTTAAACAAGCATATGTCATCAATGGGATGCAGTTGAAAATGTAGTTGGCAGAAACCAGATGACCCATAGCTATGACACAAGTACAGTACAAAGCTGTGAGTGTATCATGCACTCTGTGGCTCCATGCAGGCTGTCGAATGTATGGGGCTGAGATATAAATCACTAGTGCTGGCCCAAGATGTTTTGTTGCTTAGCTGAACAGTGTGTAGCTCCTATCACCACTCACCCAAGTTAAGGTAAATATGTATGCATGTGTGTGTGTGTGTGTGTGTGTGTGTGTGTGTGTGTGTGTATATATATCCCCCATATGTATGTATGTATCCTCCATAATTCCATTTTTTTAAAAAAGGTTCTCAAAGCAAAATACCTAAAACCAGCCAGATTATTTTGGCCTAGAAGGCATAAAATCCCTCTGCCATCTCTTTCCATCTCCAGCAGTAAAAATGTACAACACATACACACACACACTCAGAAGTTGCTGTCTTTTCATGAGACACACAAAAAAATTGCTGTCCAATGTAGCTGCCTAATGGTAGGGCTGACTCTATTGATCTTGATGTCTAGGGCTGCCCCAGCCCCTCTTAAGTCTTTGTATTGAGTGTTAGGTTTTGCATAGAAACCAGCACAAATGCAACCCAGTAGGTGAAAGCCTGAGCCACACACAACATATCCTAAAGAACTGCAATATGTAGGTTAGGATTTCATGTAAGCATGGTGACAAATGCACAGCTGGCATAGCAGCCTCGTTTGAAGAAAGTTTGTAACTTTTCATATAGTTTAAGTGGGCTCTGTCAAACATAACATATGGTTACATAGTTTACCAGAAATAGTACAAGAAATTCCACAGTCATCCATAGACTTGCTTTTGCTGTCAGTTAAGTTTATCAACATTGTTTTTCTGGCCTGGCTCCAGTCCCAATAACTGCAGCATGATGCCTCCATACTGGATTGCAAGAGAGGATCCTTGTTGAGATGCAAACAGACTTTAAATTTCCTGGTCCTTGCAAATCTTCCAATAGCCACATGGCTAGAATGAAGAGGGGGCAGCCTGCAATAGATACCCTCCCCTTACCATCTTAAATAAGGACAGAAACATCCAAATGCAGGCATCTGACTAACATCTCCAATTTTTTCTCCTGTTTGGTTTGTAACATCTTGCCTGATGAAGAAGCCCATGGAGCTTCGAAAGCTTGCAACAAGTATTTTGTGCATTTTGGTTGGCCAATAAAGATATCACTGTTTGGTGGATTTTTATTTTTATTTTTTTAATTTGCTAAATGGCCAACATAGCTATCACTGCATGTTTTCTAAGTCAATAGTTATCGCACAGTTGATATGATTAAAAAAAAAAAAATACAGGAGGCAGGCATGGACCAAAACACCCCAGGTCATTTGGCTGGGAAGAAACTGGAGGAAGAACAAAGAGGGGGCAGTATTGGGAGAGAAAGAACCAGTGTGTGTGTGTTTAGTATGCAGCAAATTAAATACCATCTTGCCAATATATTGGAATTATATGTGTTTTAGTTAGACAATGTTAACACTTGACATTTAGTTCTGATAATGAATGTCTCTAGTGTGGACCTGTAGTCACTAAATAAAGGTTTGCTGAGTTTTAACTACCACAGCCTGAATTTCTGAACTTGGTTAACTGCTAGACTTGATGTTGTTTTGTTGTTAACTGCCCTCAAGTCGATCTCGACCCATGATGACTCTATGGATGAGATATCTCCAAGACTCCCTGTCCTCCAAGTTTACTCAGGTCCTGTAAACTCATACCCATGACCTGCTTAATAGAGTCCATCTATCTAGCATGTGCCCTGCCACTCTTTCTTCTTCTCTCCACATTTCCTGGCATTATTGTTTTTTTCCAATGAGTTCTCCCTTCTCATGATGTGCCCAAGTATGACAGCCTCAGTTTTGCCATCTTGGCTACCAGGGAGGTTTCTGGTTTGATCTGCTCTAGGATCCATTAGTTTGTCTTTTTGGCTGTCCATGGGATCCTCAGCACTCTTCTCCAGCATCACATCTCAAATGCATTTATTTTCTTCCTATCCTCTTTCTTAACTGTCCAGCTCTCACATCCATACATGGTAATAGGGAATACAATGGCTTGTATGATTCTAAATTTTGAGTTGTATATCTTTGCATTTTAGGATCTTTTCTAGTTCTTTCTTTTGAGTTGTATATCTTTGCATTTTAGGATCTTTTCTAGTTCTTTCATAGCAACCCTCCCCATTCTTAGGAGTTTATCACACATGGGGAAATCCCGTGCGGAAACGGGGCTTTAAATTAAACAAAACCCGCAAAAGCGGGTGTTTTTTCAGACAACGTCGCTGTCAAAAGGAGGTTAATCCGAATGGAAATTAGACAAAAACTGCTTGTTTTTATTTTCGGAAGATCCCGAAAGTAAAAAGCAGTGTTTGTCTAATTTCCGTTCAGATTAACCTCCTTTTAACAGTGCTTTCAGTTTTCACACAAGGCAGAACGGGAGAAATCCCGTTCATTGAAAGCTTCCGCTTTTGTGGGTTTTTTTACTTTAAAGCCCGTTTCTACATGGGGCTCCCCGTGTGATAAACTCCTTAGTCTTCTTCTGATTCCTGACTGCAGTCCCCATTCTGATCAAAGTTTGATCCCAGATATGAGAACTCTTTAACCATTTCCGTTTCTTCATTGTCTAGGTTGAATTTGTCAAGATTGTCTGTTGTCATTTGATACATGGATGAATTAAGATTAAGTTTGGGATGCCATCACTGCAGCTCAAACACATTCAGCACTACTTTGTACAATGCCTCTTGGAGAAATATTCACATTCTCTCTCTCTTTCTCTCTTTCTCTCTCTCTCTCACACACACCTTTGACTTTCCCACATTTTGTTGTGTTACAACCTGAAACTGAGATAGATTTAATTGGCACTATTACTATTTGATATGCACAAGATTCTAAAAAATAAGGCGGTGAAAAAAATACATATATATTTAATCACAGTATAAAAGAGAAATAATCAAAGACAAACTAGTAGTGGAACTGTAAAGATATGAGCAAGCAATTATGGAGAAGGGCAGAAAGTAGCAGTAGCATGCATGTGTATACACTAGCAACATTATTTCAAGCACTCCAATAATCTTCCCCCCCCCCCCCCCACATCCAAATACAGATACAATAAGGGCGCCCATTTATGAAGGACTTTGCATGAAAGGGGAACAGTTTGGAGCTCTTAGGATCTATGTCTTTCTTTTAAAACAACTAAAAGTGGGGCTTTAGCCTAAGAGATTGGGTTATCTCAGTCTTTGCTACTACACTATGGCCCAAGTCCAGATTCAAGGTTTTTAAAAAAAATCATGCTTTTTTGAACAACTGACGTTTTGCACAATGGCCATGCTGGCTGGGTGATTTGGGGGATGCTGGCACACTGCAGAATTAATGTAGTTGGATACCACTTTAACTGTTGTGGCTCCATCCTATGGAATCCTGGGATTTGTAGTTTTGTTGTGGCACCAGAGCTTTCTAGCAAAGAAAGCTAAATATCTCACAAAACTACAAATCCCAGGATTCCATAGCATAGAGCCATAGCAGTTAGACCAGTGTCATACTATATTATTTCTGCAGTATAGGTGCAGCCTGGGAGCTTTAATCCAAAAACCAGCTTTTCCAAGCACTGTGCAAATTTGGCCCAGCCCAGCTTACCCCTCCCCAGAGACATTGCTATTAGCTATGGAGTAGGAAACATAGGCCTTAAGCTGACAATACACTTTCAGTCTGAATTCAAGGTGCTGGTGATAACATTTTAAAGCTCTAAATCATTTGGGACTTCAATACCTGAGGGCGCACCTCTCTATATATACTCTGTTTGAGAACTGAGATCTACTGGAAGGGACCTCCTCCATGTCCCACCAATAAGGAAAACTACATTGTGGGAGGACATGGAAGAGGGCATTCCCTGAGGTGACACCCCAGTTCCCTCCCTCTGAAGGCCCGGACCTGGAAAATAGGGGGGGGGAGAGGATGTGTGTGTGTGTGTGTGTGTGTGTGTGTGTACCCATGAAAGGGGAACAGTTTGGAGCTCTTAGGATCTATGTATATATGGATCTACCCATACACACACACCAGAACACCAAGATTCGAAGGTTGACATTATGACCAGTCTTCATAGGACTTTTTTGAACTTTCAGAATATATATTATTATATATCAAGTACCGTATATACTTGTGTACAAGTTGACTTCATGTATAAGTCAAGGGAAGGTAAAACTTAGGGGGCTATAACAAAGGATACAGGGGGAAACACCACTTTTGTCTCTCCTTCTCCAGACATCTCCAGAATGTTATTTTTTCAAATGCACCAGGGAACAGCATCAGATGCATGCCCGTGGGCTAAAATGGTTTCTTTATTTCCTGGAAACTCGACAGGGCTGGCAGCCAAAAGGATGAGGTCACTGGTCCAAAGATCACCATTTTGAGTAGCACTGCTCTATACCATTGCTCCAGTCTAATCATATACACAAGCAAGCCCACACAGCAGATTTTCTCCAAAAAAAAAAAATTGTGGGGCTTCCTACTACTCACAGGTACCCCTCATATCTGGTTGGTTGGTTGGTTTTGGGAGAGCTTGAGAGGTCAACTATGTTCTTTCTTTCTAGTATTACTGAGATTCTGCACCAGATGTTCTGTTTCCTTACTTGTACTGTCTACATACTGCCACCTAGTGGGAAGCAAAATACCCATCACTGAGCTGAGACCCATTAACTGTTACTATAGGTTGGGTTCCTTTAGCCAAAAAGCTTGGGGCCAGATATGTTTGGGTTGTTGTGGTGTTTTCTTTTGTTAATTTTATTTTGCAATACCTTCATTTGCATATGCATACATAATGAGATATCTTGGAGAGGGGACTCAAGTCGAAATACAAAATTCATTTATGTTTTGTATATGCCTTACACACATCGCTGGTAGTTTCATACAATGGAAGGTAGTTTCATACAATATTTTAAATAATTTGGTACATGAAACAAAGTTTGCATATGTTGAACCATCAGAAAGCAAAAGTGCCTCTATCTCAACCACCCATAAAAAGCCTTTGGGTTTTGGAGTATTTTGGATTTCAGAATTCCAGATCCAGGAAATTCAACTTGTACAACAACAGAAGGAGACAAGAATTCTCTCACATTGCTTCTGCCATTCATGTCCACTCTGCACAAGTGGTGCCCACTGTTTGGGAAGCCACTCCTGACCTCAAAAAATGCCTGAGCTCATCATCCTCTGGAGCAGGATGATGAGGTAGAAATGCTTGTATTACAGTGGGGCCTTGGTATCCTCTGGGGTTTAGTTCCAGCACTCCCTTTTGATACCAAAATCTGTAGATACACAAGTCTCATTAAATACAGTGGCATAGTAAGATGGTGTTCCTTGTATAAAATGGAAAAATCAAGGTTTGCTTTGGGAAATTTATATATTTTAAAAACATTTTCAAACCATAGATGCTTGAATCCGTGGATAAAAAATCCATGCATTTGGAGGGTGACAGTTTGTGTGTCTGTCCATAAGAGTCAATGGAACGCTTGAGTTCAGTCATATGGTGTCTGTGGTGCCAACAGTGAATCAACAGTGGTGGTGTCCAGTGGTGGGATTAGAAAAATAGTCTCATGCAGGAACCACTAGGCTATCTAGAAAATCCCATATCTTAATGCCATAACAGTGGGACAGGAGGAAGTCCCCACATTTGGTGGCACAGGTGGGATAAGTAGTGGACGACCCAGCATCTGTTTTCTGTGGGAAAATTGCTAGAACTAGTTAGTTATGTAGAGACCAGCCTGGCGGTTTGAGCACTGGACTATGACTCTGAAGACCAGGGTTCAAATCCCAGATCAGCCAGGTAAATCCACTGGGTGACCTTGGGCAAGTCAACTTCAAAAGATGGCAGTGGCAAACCCTGTCTGATGAAACTTGCCAAGAAAACCCCATGGTAGGGTCTCCTTAGGGTTGTCATAAGTTGGAAACAACTTCAAGGCATATAACAACAGCTAGTTATGTATTTCTTGGCGGTTCTTGAAAAAGAAACTCCTGGGAAATCTTAAACTGGTGTGTAGGTGCTGTGCCTGTCCACATGCACATAGGAAAGAGAAACAAAGACAGCAGAGCAACACAGCTGCTTTTGGTTTTAGACTTTTGAGTCCAGTGGTTACAGTGTGTCAGGCCATGGATCCATTCTAGCTCAACGCTGTTTACAAGTGACAACTCTCAGGGTACCTTCCCCTGAGAATCTTTTCTACTCAGGTAATCATCCAGCAGTGATGAGCTACTTTTGCTTTTGCTCCATTCCTGGTGTTCCTAATAACAATATTGGCTGGGTGGCAGGTTGCATCCCAATAGACTAAATACAATATTTACCCCTCAAGGAAAGCGAGGCTGCTTGTTTGATGCTGGATTTGGAAGCCAATACACCCACAGTTCTTTTCAAATGCCGTATCCAGATGAAACAGTGTCACTTCTGAAATATGTAAACCATTCTGTTGATCCAATCTGTCCTCAGGAAACAAACACAGCAGGGAGGAACAGCACACAAAAGCTTGGTACACTCTGAAATTTGGATAGAAAACACCTGCAGTCCAAGAAGGGTTTACCTCTGCTTTGGAACTGAGGAAATAAGGTTATTTTAAATGAATTCTGTAAAGGTTCTAATAGACAAGGACAAACAGATTTCGAACTAAAATTAATAATGACATTCTAATTACTCATCCAAAAGTTGCTGGAAATCTAATATGTAAATATCCTGTGCAAGCTGTTTAATTTACATAATTCTGTTAGCCATGCATAAATGTGACATAGTAATGCAATTCTTGATGAAAAGTGCAAAATGACTTATCTACCTAATTATCAATTAATTAACAGGGTAGATATTATTAGATTTGCTTTCCTATTTGTAGAAACAAAGTATTTGTGATAGGGGTTGTTGAAGTCACATAAGATATTAAAATTGAGGGGGGTTGCAGACTGCTAGAAATAGTGTAAATTGAGTCTACTTTAAGGGTTAGGGTTAGGGAATCATGGGAACTGTAATTTATTGTGGCACCAGAGCTCTCTGACAGAGAAGGCTCAATGTCTCAGAAAAAAATACAATTCCCATGACTCCCTAGCACTGAGCCAGGGCAGTGCCTCAATTTAATGTGCACTATTTCTGGCAGTCTGCTTAGGCCTTGAGTCTTGAGAAGGAGTTAGAACTTAAGGCACAAAGACACCAACCAGTGGTTCAGAGAGAAAGTTGTTGTACAGAAACAAAATGTGAAGAAATTAATTCAAGAATGGAGTTGCAAAGCCAAAGTAGTTCATGCTAGTAAAAGGTAGGTACCATTCAGGCAGGATAAAGCAAATCATATGGCAAAGCCTTTTGCCCATCTATGAGATTTCACAGGACTATGCAGACTTTTTGCTCTTTTCTGATAAGGAGATCCCTTTTGTTTTGATCTACAAGGGAAATGCATGCTCTGTCTACGTGATTTCTCTAGGAAAATGGGATTTTCTCACAGATACATGCCTCAAAATCAGACATGCAAATTAAGTCGGTGTTTACCTTCCAATGTTGGTGCTGTTGTTAATCTCTTTCAAATGAACTTCAATTTATGGTAACTCTTTGAAGAAGTTTTCTTGGCAAGATTTATTCAGTGGAGATTTGCAACTGCCTTCCTCTAAGGCTGAGAGAAAGTATGAATTGCCCAAGATCAGCCAGTAGATTTCCATGGCTGACCAGGTATTCGAATCCTGGTCTTCCTCAATCCTAGTCCAACACTCAAACCACTGCACCACCCTGGCTCACATCTTCAATTACTAAAGATCACACAACATATGATAAATGCAAGATAATACAAGGAAGGAAAATCACATGCTAGGTGTAACAGCCATCCTTCACCACTTGAGGGAGGACTTCTTCAAAATAATTTTTTCAAAGGTGCTAAATGTATCATCTAGTTTTGACTTACATGAGGCAAGTTAGAGCAGCCTTCTCAAGCTGTAGGATGCAGCTCTCCAAATCTGTAGCATTGGACAACATTCCAAAGAAAGACAAGGCTCCAATGATAGACTAAAAACCTATTCCAACCATTTTGTCCCATAACTTCCAATATTTTGTCATGCCCTGCCATGACCAAGAAACACAACTCAGGTTGAGACTTGTTGTAGTGTGCCATCAGGTAATTTCCAACATATGGTGACCCTAAGGCCAGTGGTGCCACTAGCAGGGTGCAGAGGTGACACCGTAAGGAGGGGTGACACCACTGCTCCCTAAACATCTGCGTTTGGGCAGAAACAGGCTGTGGCATTGCCTGTGTCTCTTTAAAATGCTGAAGAGATAGTGTGAGTGGGGTGAGGCTTAGTGGGAGGATAAAAGAGAGGCCCCAGTTTTTTTAAAAAAAAAAAATCAAAATTCAAAATTCTTTTTAAAAAATTAATTTAAAATATTTTTTAATTTTTTTCTTTTTAAAAAAATTCACGTTACCAAATTTTCACTTTAACAACTTGAAACTATGTATATGTACATCCTCAAGGATTTTCTATTTTTTTAAAAAAAAAATCAAAAATTGCAATTTTTATTTTTTAAAAGGTCTCTTAAAAAACATCACATCTTACCAAATGTTCACCTCATGAAACTATGTGCATGTAAATATATCTTGGTTGTGCATATGATATTGTAATTTAAAGGTATTTTAATTTTGTTGTTTATGTCAAAACTATTACCATTACATTTGGTGATACATAGGAATTACAATTTTATGAGTAACATTAGTACAAAAAAAACATCATTAAGGATTCTATATGGTGTGGGATGAGAGGAGAAGGAAGTCAATGGGGGGTGGCACCATGAGTTGCTGCACTGGGTGACACCAACCCTAGTGACACCATGGCCTCATGTGAACCCATTATGGGGTTTTCTTGGCAAGTGTTGTTCAGATGGGAGTTTGCCTTTGCCACCCTGCAAGGCTGAGAGAGTGTGATTCCTAAAGTTACCCAGTGGGTTTACGTGACCAAGAAGGGCTTTGAACTCTGTAGACCAATGTTCAAATTACTGCACAATGCTGGTTGAGCCTTACACATATTTTTATACCCTAATAACAGAGGCTACCTGTCAGAACATGGGTTTCCTGGACAGACAGGTAAAATACTACAGATGATACTCCAATGTAACAAAATGTACTGTGGGAATAGAGCCTGGCTGTTCTTGTTGTGGGTCTGCAAGTCATTTCTGATTTATGGTGACTCTAAGATGAACCTATCATAGGGTTTTCTTGGCAAGATTTGTTCAGAGGAGGTTCGCCCCTGCCTCTAAGTCTGAGAGATTGCTGGCTGGGTATAACAGCAGCTAGAGGCAGGGATACAGGGAATACTTGTGCCACTACATTATGCAAACATTGCTTAGAACAGTGATTCCCAGCCTTTTCTAAGCCCCACAGCCCTACAAAAAGTTTAATGTTTGCACCCCCTACAAATCTAATATCACATTTCCAAGTGAATTCAAGTGATAGAGGGAGGCATGGTATGTGTGTGTGAGCAGAGGTGATGGACAAGCTCAGGAGCCCCAAGGGTTGAAATTCTTAATGAACTCTTGTGATCATGAATTTATGAGTTATTACAGTTATTATGCCAGATGTTGTGTTATAATTTTTTAACAGCAATTCTCTGACAATCAGTTATTTGCTTTACTTAATGCTTTGCTTGCTTTACTTCATTTTATGTTAATTCTGTTATTCTCTCCTTTTGATTGAATAAACAATGAGTCTACTATCTACATACTACATAACTACTGCTCAAGGCACTGGCTGGCAGCTAGCTGAATAAGGACTTGTGGCTCATCACTCAGGGATATAAGCCATTCTTTGGCCTTGTTCCCATTATGATTTAAAACGAATTGCTGATCGGGTTATATGTCTGAAACCGGTTCTGAACTGACTGCACTCGGTTTCAATCAGGATGAAGCGAGGCAAATGCAAAAGAACCTTTTCTGACACTAGTTTTTTTGGTGGTTCTTTTGAAAAGAAGCGATTAGCAAGCCTGTTCAGCAAGTGGGAACGAAGGAACTGAATCGCATCAAATGGAGGGGGGGATTACTGTGGCAGAGGGTCGGCACATCCCTCACCAGTTTTTGGGGAAATCTGCCAGGGCGAGTCCTCCATATGACACCCATTGCTGAGGCATCCCAGGGAGAGTCCTCCATATGGCACCCATGGCTGAGGCATCCCAGGGGACTTGGAGGACATGGGGAGTTGAAGTAGTGCCCTTCCAGCCTTGCAGAATTGGAAGACATGCTTCCTAGTCAAGCTCAAAATGGAGGACATTTTGGAATTCCTCCTGGACAGAAGGTTGGAATGTAGGGCAGGTCCTGGGAAAACTAGTGTGGCATGGGATACTAGTGAGGAATGCGATTCTGGCCATGGCACCCATGACTCCCTCCTGTGTTTTCTTGAATGTGTTGCCAGTTGCATCACTGATGACACATAGATGATTGACAGGCATTTTTGCAGGGGCACAAACTAGAGGGAACAACAATCGTGCCAAAAAAGAAGCGATAAAGAAAAGACCCACTTCCGTAGTGGGAACGACGCATGGACTGGAATTGATTCACCAACCCAGAGCAAAAGTGAATTATAAACTAGGTTAAACGTAAGTGGGAATGAACCCTTTGTTGCACCTCCTGAAATGCCATCTCACACCCCAAGTTAGGAACATCTGGCTTAGAAAGTAGCCTTCTTCCATGCAAAACCACTATTAAGAGTTGCCAGACTGGGACAGGTTTCCATTGCATCTGGGATGTTCATGCTCAGTATTCTACATGTTGAACGTCAACCCATTCTTCCAATGTAGATCTTCCTGTAGCCAAAGTGGCACCGTGCACACAATAAAATCAAAAATCAGCAGGAGCCCTAAGAGCCACCAAAATCTTTAGGGAGGAAATCTAGTGGAGGAGGGAAGAACTAAGAAGCAGTCTTAGAATGAGGATTGCATATGCTCTGTCACCCTAGAATAATGGTTGATATTTGCACAGAAATGAAAACTAGCGAGCTGGGAAATGGAATGAAGCAACCTGGAGTATTATTGGCTGGCATAAATCTTGTGTTGGAGAGTTCTGCACTGCAACATTTTGTGGTAAGTTTCACTTTGTTTGTTTGTTTGTTTGTTTATTATAATTGTTCTTCAAGCATGTTCCTAGGAAGATGATCCAAAGATTTTTGGATGTTATTGGAGCCAGAGCTTGGAAATATTAACTTTTGGGGTAACGAGCTACATCTCCCAGATTCCCCCAGAATCCTAGCAGCTACTTATAATTCGGTGTGATTCACACATGCACCATTTCTGCAAAGTGGTCACTTTGTGGTTCCCCCATCCCACCACACCTTACCTTGCATTTTCAAAGATATAATAGGTAGCTAGATATGGAGATATAAAGAAAACTTGTGCTGCTGTCACATGATATGAATATTGCTTAGAAAATTGCTTTCTCACACACCAAGCTGCTTACTAAGCTTATAAGAGCTGCCAGACTGGGATGGGTTTGGGGGGTGGGGTGAGGGGCTAGATCTCCCAGTATTCCCCAACCAACATGGACACTTTAGCTGAAAAGCTCTTGATTAGGAAGGAGTTCCTGTGGGGTGGGAGGGAGACCACTCTCTAACCAGGAGTTCCTGAAAATAACTACAGTAACAAAGAGTTAGATTTCCTGAAACACTTTGTTTGTCTGTCATTGCTTATCTTTGCCTCCAATGCACAACTGCCAGAGAGTGTTCGCCTGTTTTAGGTCTCATTCCGAGTTTATTGCCAAGAAAAAGCCAATGCTCCACAGCCCTGCGCAGTAGCAGCAGTTATCATAAACAGGAAATAAGGAGATTATCATACAAAGCTTTTAAACCACAGTTAAAGTTGGAGACTAGCATCTTTGGCCATACATATGGCATGATGTTGCCTTTGTCTTATCACTGCTTTGCCTTCAAAATGTCAGTACAGTGTCCCTTTTCATTAATGGAAAAACCTATCAATAAGCTCCCAATTACACTGCTTTTCTATTCACTCCGCTGTTGTGATATGTTCCTCCTACTGCAGTTTCAATATGGGCAGTCACATGGCATCAGTGATGCCCTTCTCCCTCACTATTCCCAAACATACTGTTTTTCTTTTTCTTTTCCTCCACTTATTTTTCTTTTCTTTTTTCTTACTCCATTGCATTAACATAACTCAACAACTGCATTACAAATACAGCCAGCCCTTCATATATCCATGTTAGCGTGGGAACCACGTAACATGAAGCACCAGGATCCAGACTGTCTTCAATGAAGCAAGCAACATTGTCAGTTACAGGAAAACTCCTTTCCCCTCCAGACAGAGCAGAGAGAGACTCAGCAGATGTCTCACTAAGAGGCTTTTAATCTTCAGAAGTTCTATGTACAAAGGCTATGTACAATAATACACCAACGCACTCTCCAACAATCTCCACCTTCCACTATCAACCCACATGTGTGTCCAGAGGCTTGTACCTTATATAGCCAGTGCTCCACATGGCTTTCTAGCCCTGCCTCTTCCTTTTGGACACCTGTCAATCATAAGCATGACACAGCATGTTTGCTGCCCTTTTGCAGCACTTACTGTGCTTTACAGCACCAGGTGACTCCCTGTCATTATGTCACCTCCTGTTTCATCAGCCTTGATGCTGCATGACTCAGCAGTGGCCAAATGCCCAGTCATCATGGTTGCTGCCATTCACCACATTGTGCATTTTCCCTGGAACATTATTCCAAGAATCCATGGATCCTGTATCCACAGATTTAAGCATCCACAGCTTGGAAATATTTTTAAAAAGATATAAATTCCAGAAAGCAAACTTTGATTTTGCTCTTTTATAAAAGGGGCACCATTTTACTGTGTTACTGTATGTAATGGGACTTGAGCAGAGAGATCATCAATGACATAAACAGTCCAGTCACAATACAATGTGCACTTTATGAATGCTATTAAAACCATATGTTTCTATTTCTGTTTCCCTTTCCTAACACAATTGCTTCAGGATCAAGGTTCATGTGATAATGTCCTAGAACACAAACCAGAACCTTCTGGAACAGTCCCTGCTCCCTTAGCAAACCAATAAGGACACAAGAGTTCCCTGGAGACAGAAGGGATGGGAAATGCCACAAAGGTACTGTATACTATTTTGAAAAAAATGTTAGCTCACTGTACATATAAAAGCATTATCATACAATGGCCTAAATACTATTTCTAGTCCTAACTGGAATAGAGCCGTTGACTCCATTGGATTTATGTATGGGTTGACTCACCAGTGTGCCATTGATTCAATAGATCTACTCTGGTGGGAGTAACCAATAGCATTCCAGCTAATGCACCAGGTCCCTTAGGGGGGTTGCAGACTGCCAGAAATAGTGTGAATTCAGTCCACTTTTAGGGTTAGGGTTAGTGCTAGGGAATCATGGGAACTGTTATTTTTCTGAGACATTGAGCCTTCTCTGTCAGACAACTCTGATGCCACAATAAAATACAGTTCCCATGGTTCCCTAACTCTAACCCTAACCCTAAAAGTGGACTGAATTCACACTATTTCTGGCAGTCTGCAACCCCCCTAAGTCTCAGAGGAAGGCAATGGCAAACTCCCTCTGAATAAATCTTGCCAAGAAAACTCTGTGAGAGGGCTACCATAAGTCAGCGTCAAAAGTACATCACCACCACAAACACAGCAACAATATCTCCTAAAATCTTGTTTTTTACCATTGCTACATAGAAGGCAAACAAGGGCCCCATCCACACTGCAGAAATCATCCAGTTTAACCCCACTTTAACTGCCATGGCTTACTGCTATGGAATTCTGGGGGTTGTAGTTTGTGAGATATTCAGCTTTCTCTGTCAGAGAGCTCTGGTGCCAAAGCAAACTACAGTTCCCAGGATTCCATAGCATTGAGCCATGACAGTTAAAGTGGGGTCAAAACAGATTATTTCTACAGTGTGGATGCAGCCAAAAACAGGGTTTCCACAGCCAATGGCTAAGCAAAAAAAATGCCAAAATGTACCTCCGAAACAGTATGATGATATTTTTGAGGATTATCAAAATAGTATTATTTCATTACTACTAGTACTAGAGAGCCAGCGTAATATAGTGTAGTTAGAATGTTTTTCTGCTCAGCCATAGCAATCCACTGGGTGACCTTGAACCAGTCACAGTCTCTCAGCCTTTAAGGAAGGCAATGGCAAAGTCCTGAACAAATCTTCCCAAGAAAAACCTGTCATAAAGTCACTGTAAGGTCACCATCATAGAGAAATAACTTGAATGCACAACACAAGGATTATTTCTATATGGTATAATTTCATAATACTAGTTAAACTCACTCTGAACAAATCTTGACAAGAAAACCTCGCAATAGGTTAGCCTTAGGGTCACTATAAGTTGGAAGCAAAGGCACACAACGTTTCATATAACTGAAGTGCTTTTTTAAAAATAAAACATATTTATTACTGATTGCCATTATGACTTTTACCTGAGTTATAGCTTTCCTCCCACTTTCCCTCTGTCTTTGTAGTTAATTGCTGTTTATCCCTTATTTACAAAGAATGAAAGAGGTTTCTGCTCGATGATAAATTGTGCCTCCTAGTGATGACCCACACTACTTATAGCAGGATGTTTTAAAATGATGCTACTAAACGTCAGTGTTCCCCACCGTGGCAAGGACATTGTAAAGAGCTAAACTGGTCAGATGTGGGCAGCTATTGTGTATGAAATTTCAGCATTTACTTAATCATATCAACTTGGAGGGAAAGTGAAGCATTGCACAAAATACTCTGGATATCCCAAAGTGTGTTTCCAACATACAAAAGGAAAAGGAAAAAGAAGGAAATGGTAGGGCCACTGTGTGGAGAAGATGGCAAAAAGTTAACAGGGGACAGAGAAAAGGCAGAATTACTCAACACCTTCTTTGCTTCAGTCTTCTCAGAAAAGGCAAAGGGTGCTCAACTTGAGGATAATGGAGCAGAGGACAGAATAGGAGAATTTCATCACAGAATAAGTAAAGAGATAGTACAGAAACATCTGGTTAATCTAGATGAATATAAGTCTCCAGGACCAGATGAATTACATCCAAGGGTATTAAAAGAACTGGCAAATGTAATATCAGAACCATTGGCAATAATCTTTGAGAATTCCTGGAAAACAGGAGAGGTCCCAGCGGACT
Organism: Phrynosoma blainvillii; assembly: GCA_026167975.1. Classification (NCBI taxonomy): domain Eukaryota; kingdom Metazoa; phylum Chordata; class Lepidosauria; order Squamata; family Phrynosomatidae; genus Phrynosoma; species Phrynosoma blainvillii. The sequence goes on along the minus strand of JANUYF010000002.1, from coordinate 201,670,893 downwards.
GGAGGAGGGCAAATGTTGTCCCCATCTTCAAAAAGGGGAAAAAAGAGGATCCCAACAATTATCGTCCAGTTAGTCTGACATCAATACCCGGAAAGATTCTGGAGCAGATCATTAAACAGAGAGTCTGTGAACATCTGGAAGATAATTTCATAATCACAAAAAGTCAACATGGGTTTCAGAGAAACAGGTCATGCCAGACAAATCTGATCTCTTTTTTTGATAAAATTACCAGCTTGGTAGATGAAGGGAATGCTGTGGATATAGTATATCTTGATTTCAGTAAGGCCTTTGACAAAGTTCCCCATGACATTCTTGCAAGCAAGTTGGTAAAATGTGGGCTAGACAAAGTAACTGTTACATGGATTTGTAATTGGTTATCTGGTCGAACACAAAGGGTGCTCAACAATGGCTCCTTTTCAACCTGGAAAGAAGTGACCAGTGGGGTGCCACAGGGCTCTGTCCTGGGCCCAGTGCTATTCAATATCTTTATTAATGACTTGGATGACGGTATTGGGGGCATAGTTATCAAATTTGCAGATGACACCAAATTAGGAGGAGTAGCTAATACCCCAGAGGACAGGATCAAAATTCAAAATGACTTGAGCAGACTAGAAAGTTGGGCCAAAGCTAACAAAATGAAATTCAACACAGAGAAATGTAAGGTACTGCACTTAGGGCGGAAAAACGAAAAGTACAGATATACGATGGGGGACACTTGGCTGAATGAGACTACCTGTGAAAGGGATCTAGGAATCCAGGTGGACCACAAGTTGAACATGAGTCAACAGTGCGATGCAGCAGCTAAAAAGGCCAATGAAATTTTAGGCTGCATCAGTAGAAGTATAGTGTCTAGATCAAGAGAAGTAATAGTGCCACTATATTCTGCTTTGGTCTGGCCTCACCTGGAATACTGTGTCCAGTTCTGGGCACCACAATTCAAAAAGGATGTGGAGAAACTGGAGCGTGTCCAAAGGAGGGCAACTAAAATGGTGAAGGGTCTGGAAAGCAAGCCCTATGAGGAACGACTTAGGGAGCTGGGGATGTTTAGCCTGGAGAAGAGAAGGCTGAGAGGTGATATGATAGCCGTGTTTAAATATTTGAAGGGATGTCATATTGAGGAGGGAACAAGCTTGTTTTCTGCTGCTCCAGAGACTAGGACCCGAAACAATGGATGCAAGCTGCAAGAAAAGAGATTCCACCTCAACATTAGGAGGAACTTCCTGACAGTAAGGGCGGTTCGACAGTGGAACACACTCCCTCGGAGAGTAGTGGAGTCTCCTTCCTTGGAGGTCTTTAAGCAGAGGCTGGATGGCCATCTGTTGGGGATGCTTTGATTGGGGGTTCCTGCATGGCAGGGGGTTGGACTGGATGGCCCTTGTGGTCTCTTCCAACTCTTATGATTCTATGATTCTATGATTCTATGATACCCTCTTGTTGCATGCGTTTAATAAGTACAGCTACTACACTTAGCACACAATATCTCATAAATACTTTGCTGTTGTTTTGTGCCTGCAGTTATTCTTGACTTATGGAGACATTACATGCATGGGCCTCTTGGGACTTTTTTGTTCAGATCTATCTCAGATTTTTTGATTTTTTTTTAAAAAAAGTGTGAATAAAAAGTTGCTGTTAGTGTCAGGAATTGCCAGGAAATAGACTTGAGAAGAAAATAAAATGTTTTGATTTAAAAAAAAATGAAATGAGAGATATAGTTCCACAAGGTCCAGCAATGTTCCAACACATCTGGCCCCAACTGGAGGTTGATCTGCAAGCCAGTATAATACAAATGTTGGAGGGATGCGTTTTAAACTAGGGCCTTCTAGACTTACGCTCTTTGCTGCTACATCTATTTTTCGAACATACAGAATTCGCAACTAGTAAAGGACCTACCTCTTTCACTAGCATGTGACAGTGTTTGTCTCACATAGGACCTTATCACACGGGGCTCAATGCAGACAGAATCCAAACGAAATCCCGACCTAATACGTATTATTTTTCCATGTGTCCACACGACGTCGCACAGAACCCCGACAGAATGCGGAAAGAACCAAGATCTTTTGAATTTCGGTTTCTTTAGGAATTGCAATTGCGCGACAGGAATCATTTCGCTTTTACTGTAGGTATGAAAACCCAATACGTATTGGGGAGCATTTCCCCACCTGCGCTCCAAGGACGACATCCTCAGAGAGCCGGCTCTCCAGGGAGGACCTCCTCGGAGCGCGGACCCTGCGCGGGGCCTGTGCTCCAAGGAGGACCTCCTCAGAGAGCCGGCTTGGGAAGGGGTGACAGCCACGGCTGTATTGCGCATGTGCTAGAAGAGCATTTCTAGCACATGTGTGGGATTTTCTCACTTTTGTGTGAACAGCAAATACGGTTCCCGGGAGCGCTTTCCTTAAAAGCGCGATGAAAGTAATTGCATGTGATAGCCATTTGCGTATTGTGGGGTTTCGTCCGGTTTATTACTGGATTTATTCTTATTTCACTTTATTATCGCTTTGTGGGCCATGTGTGATAACGTCCTTAGGAAAATACCTTCCTCTTCTATTGTGTTTTTATCTTTGTCATTTCACACAACTTGGTGCTTTTGCAATTAACTTCAAAATAAACATACATTTTAGATACATGAGGTCGTAAGGAGGCATTTTAGGGTGTTTTTTAAGCAAATTGGTGGCTCCCTAAACATTCAGAGACGAGCTTTGGAATAATTCTGATAGGTGATTCCCAGTCTCTACATTAGCTATAGCATGCATGTGTTCAACTGGATCCTATAAATCCTGGAAGAAATCTAGATTTAAACAAGGACTGAAAAGCCCCAGACATGGCAAACACAAAAATACTTTTAAAAAATCAGCTGCTACTGTCATAATTCCGTAAGTCAGAAATGACTTGAAGGCACACAACAACAACACTTCTTTGTAACTACTTGTTTGTAACTAGTTAAGCTCAAGCTTTACTCAGAAGAAAGTGTCACTCTGTCCATCAGTGATTACTTCCAGACAAATGTGTATAAGTTGTGGTTTTTCATTTGGTACCAATATCTTAAAGAATGGGTCTACATAAGCAGTCCACTGTGCCAACTACTGTCAGCCAGCCATCTGCAGCCATGCACCAGAGGTCAATCTCATACCCTTCAACTGTCTTGATTTGGCAGGACAGTCCTCATTTATCTTCTGTCCTCCCACTTTTTCAGCTGTTTGTGAAAATGTCCTGGTTTTTCTCCCCCTTCCTCCCACTTTCCCCCTTCATCCTGGCTTATTTCAACTGCTGCAAACCAAACTAAAAAAGTACAAAAGTTGTTTGTACTCAGCTAGTGGGAGGGGAGGAGGTAGAATCTTGCCCTTCTCTCAGGAGGCTCAGGCAAAAGCAAACTGCTGTAGCCTCTTCCACTTTGTCTGTTCTACCTCAACTTCTGCCACCTTGATCACATTCTTGATGTTGCTTGACTACATGTGCCCCAGTTTTCCCTGTGAAATGTCGTAATCTAATCAATCTCTTGGTTTGACTGTCTCTTTGTTGTCAAATTGTTACGCTCTGGGATGCCATATGTAATAAATAATGCTGCAGGAAAATAAGGAGAACCTTCAAGGTATACTAAAACATAAGCTGTTCAACCCAGTGTGTTGTAAGGACATGCTTTATTCAGGGTATTATTAAACAAAGCAACGCTCTACATTTTCTGCATGCTTTATGACCAAGCAATTTTTCAAAGTGAGATCGCAACACAAGGCTGACAGGTTGAGTTTAGATCAGTAACATCCCAAATTGTACATGCCTCATCAAAAGAGTACCCTCACTGATGTGGACTTTGGATGATATCCTTGAGGCGATGTGTCAATGTGTCAAGGGTTTGCAACGCAGTCTGACAAGCTGGGGTGGTTTTTCTGCATAGCTGGTAGTAAAGAAGGGCATTCTAGAAGAACTTAAAAGAAAAGAAAAATGAAATAGCCCAGTGTTCCACATCATGACAGAATTGTACAACGCATAAGCCAAACCTTGCCCCACTCTGAAAGACAGATTGCCTGTGTCTTGTCTTCACACACAAGGAAAGCATTATTCACCTGCACATTTTGAAAGTTGGCAGAAAGCACTGCCTGCAGCTGTAGCTTTCAGGTGGCCTTTGGACTTTTTCTACAGTGAATTCACATGCACAGTTATCATGGGACATTGATAGAGAGAAAGTTCTAATTCTTTATTAACTTTTCAGCTAGCACTTTAGTCTTAATCTTGAAGACCTTCATTTGACATTAAACATTAACTTATCTTTCATAAAAATGTATTGCACAAAGTGAAAAGAGGCAGTCACGGAATGCTAACAAGATGGTCTTTATTTACTAAAGCCGATCAAGTAGCATGCATTTAATTTTACTATCCCTTATATATTGGTGTTTTCCTTTTTAAAATGCATTTTAAAATGAGAAATGTCAAGTTGCATCTATATGGCAGCATGTTGTTGTTGTTGCTAACTTCCTTCAAGTCAACTTCAATCTATGGTGATCCTATGAAAAAGAGATCTCCTAGTCACCCTCTCGTCAACTACCCTGCTCAGCTCTTACAGATTCAGGGCCATGGCTTCTCTGATTGAGTCTAGCCATCTGAGTACAGTCTTCCTCTATTCCTATTGCCCTCAGCTTTACCAAGCACAATAGAATTTTCTAGTGAGTCCTCATGATATGCCCAAAATACAGCAACCTCAATTTAGGGCCTTTGCAGACTGCCAGAAATAGTGCAAATTGAGTCAACTTTAACTGCTCTGACTCAGTGCTAGGGAATCATGGGAACTGTATTTTATTGTGGCACCAGAGCTCTCTGACAGAGAAGGCTCAATGTCTCAGAAAAAAATACAGTTCCCATGAGTCCCTAGCACCGAGCCAGGGCAGTTAAAGTGGACTCAATTTGCACTATTTCTAGCAGTCTGCATCTTTGCTTTCCGGGAGGATTCAGGCCTGATTTATTGTAGCACTCATCTACTGGTCTTTTTAGCAGATCACAGTATTCTCTTCTCCAACACCACATCTCTGATGAGTTGATTTTCTTCCTATCAGCTTTTTTCACTGTCCAGCTTTCACAACCATACATAGAGATGGAGAATACTATGGCATGGTCCATCCTAACTTTAGTATCAGTTATATATTCAGTTATATATGTTATATATGCCAGCATTTATTATTAGGTCTGAACCACTTTGCAGGTGGAAATTGAATTTTTGAAAGCTCTCTCTGGATAAAGGCAAAAGATGTCTTGCATAGGTGTACTAAATATGGTTGCCATATACCATATCCCCTCATATCCAGACATCTAATTGGCATATTATTCAAAGTATTATAATTATGCATATTAGTAATGTATATTCTGATTGTGCAAATTCGACACCTGAATTGCACTTTTTCTACCATTATGTTCCAACCACAGTATCATTTGTTAAAATAATAACACTTCTGAAAGGAGTAGTATAGAGTAACATTAAAGTGACAGATTTGGAACAGAGAGGCAGAACCCTAGAATAAACCATGTATGTGTTAGGACGTTTTCACACGGAGCTTTTGGAGGACGCTAGCCGGCCTCCGTCCGGCCCCACTCCGGCAAAATGTCAAATTTTTCACACGACGTCGCAGCAAGCCCCGCCCCTTCCGGTGCCATCCCCGGCGCTAGCCGGCGTCAGTCCGGGGCTTGCTGCACTTGTTCACATGACGTCGCAGCAAGCCCCGCCCCCTTTAGCTCTAACTCCGGACTCTCACCGGCATAAGCCCCGGAGTTGTAATTCCTTTTTTTAAAAGGAATTAGGTCGCTGCCGTCGGAGCCATTCCGGAGTGAGCGGAAGGCTCCGTTCCGGAATGGCTCCAGGCGGATGGGAGGTTTGTGTGTGAAAACGTTCTTAGTCAACAGCAAGCAAGGAGGATTTGTATGGTGGGAGGTAGCATGATCAACATTCAAACATGACACACCCACTGCCCTAAAGTCTGAAAAGGTATAGTCCAATATTCAGTTGACTGAGCCTGCCACGTCATTCTATGTGATGTATCACAAGGCTGCCAACTTTGTAACCAAACAGTGTAGCTGTGACATTAAGCACAGTATTATGTGAGCAGATGTACACCTGCTTTTTTATTTTGCAAATATAGCTTTGTTAGGCAATCCTGGAAAAAGACGGGCTATTGGTTTTTTTCCTTTTCTGTACTATTATTAAAGGCAGCTAAAAAAATTCTCCTTTTGCTCCAAGGTATGCAAAATTTCAACCAGGATTACAGCTGTGCTTGTCCACAGCAACTTGCTCATAGGTTTATCCTGGTGCCATGAATCACTTTATCTGCTGGTTTTTGCAGACCAGGCAGAAGAATATATTTCAGGAGATAGTGAGGAAAAGTAATCTCTGAGCTTAGTACTCTACATAATGGGGGAAAGAACCATTTTCAAAGGTATCTTTCGTTTTCTTTAGACTCATGGGATTTGGGATCAGAACAGGGTCAAGGACTTGAACTACTACAGTTGCTCTAGCTGGGAATCCTCATTGACACTTGCAGAGATGAACACTAATCCTGTCTATTCTTCTCACTCTTTAGTCTAGAATCCATTGGATACCCTGAGGATAAAATCATGTTGACATAACTTGGCCATGCTTTACCTGAGCTTTGTTTTTGTGTGATATTGCTTTTAAATTGGGTGATCAAGTTTAGTGTAGGTAGTTACCCTGTGATTTGTAGTTATTTTTTTAAACTGTAGTTGTAAAGCTTTGACCATAGTTCAACTCTGCTTTTCAGAAGCAAAAAACAAAACAAAGCTAAGTTCTTCCAGCTGAGAGTGCTAGCAAGGGTAGGTTTTTACCAGAGAAATCATGAGCAGCTGTGGTTCCCTGAACAACAACAGAATTAAAGATTATCTCTTGCATGAGAAAAAGACATTATATATTAGCACTGAATAGCTTTAGCAAAAGAATTTTTGTGCTGTATGTAAACAGCAGAAGAAGAGGAGGATGAAGAAAGCTTCAAAATATGAGGCACTTTCATAAAACTATAACTTGGCAGAAGCATTTCAGTAATAATCTTCTTTGGATTGCCAAAACAGTAGCAATCCATAATTGAAATTACATAGCACAATTATTCATGATGCAATTGTTTTGTATGCATTCAGTTTTGTATGCATTCAGTTTGAGTAAAGTAACATTCTCTCAGAGGTTGGAAATGGCACTTCAAATAGCTTGTTATGCCTACTTAATCAGATGTGGGGTCCACAAAAGCTTAAGCTAACAATTTGTTTTTCTCAGTTAGGATTCCTTTATGTCTTATATTTTTATATCTTAGTACAATAACATCCAAAATCCACAAGACAGCGACACCTTTATTGGGCCAACAGAAAATCACAAAATGCATGTCACAAGCTTTCAAAGCTCCACTGCCTTCTTCATCATGCAAAGGTGTTAAAAATAACACAGGAGAATGTAAGTCATACAGGAGAAGCCGCCAGTGGAGCTTCAAAAGCTTGCCACATGTATTTTGTGCATTTTGGTTGGCCCAGTAAAGGTATCACTATCTTGTGGATTTTGGATGTTATTGTACTTTGCTGTATGGCAACACAGTTACCCCTAGATATGTTGTCTTTATCTCTTATATCTCATTATCTATATCTGCTGAAACAGGCTACACAACTATCTCTTTCAACACTGTTAACATGTTAGTTTTATGAACGATATTAAGTGCAAAGATATAAGACTGAACATTAAAGTTAGGATCTTCCAAGCTATTGTATCCCCCATCGCAATGTATGGATGTGAGTGCTAGAAAGTGAAGAAAGCTAAGACAGAAAATCAACTCATTTGAGATGTGTTGCTGGAGAAGAGTATTGAGGATACTGTGCATGGCCAAAAAGACAAACAAATGGATCCTAGAATAGATCAAGCCTAAGCTCTCCCTGGAAGCCTAGATGACTAAATTGTCTCTCTACTCACAGAGGGCAATGAAAATATATTTAAGGATGGCTGCAGCCATCAGGATTATTCCCATCCATTTCTCACCACATGTAGAAACTATCCTTCTAGCAATGCCCGAGGAGGGCTGTTGAATTATTGCAGTGTGCCAGGGACCTCCAGCATATTTGTGACTCCTGGGTACAGCACTTTCTTTCTTTCTTTCCTGGAAACTTTCCAGCAACCAGTAGCTGATGCTTTCCCTGGGCTTGCCAGGTGTCCCATATCATAAGAGATGTCCCTTATTTCAGGACTAGAAAGCTTGTACTTTATGGCGTTAATAGCAGGGGACCTTTATTACAAGGTATACCCCCTATTTGAGAGTTGGAATGTTTTATACAGACTGAACAAAATGCCAAATAAATAAAATAAATAATCCCATATTTGGAGGCATGAGCCCTTCATAAAGACAGAAATGTGTGCATCATTTTATAGAAAAGCACATGGCAAAGTTAATTGAAATCAATACATTCATTTGGTATTTAGATTGAACACAAATTTGTCAATAGGTATGAGGAAAGAACTGGCAAAACTACTTCCCAGTATTCCTTGCCTAAGAAAACCCTATGAAATTTAAGGCAATGGCAAATTCTCCCCTGAACAAAGTTTGCCAAGAAAACCCCATGATATGCCTTAGGGTCACCACAAGTTGGGAATGACTTGAAGGCACGCAAAAGTGAACAGGCAACTTAAAGGCGCACGTGCACACACACACGAGATTATCCCACCGCTGAAATAACCCGGTTTACCTCTTCCGAACTGAAGACTAATTCAGGAGGCAGCCAAGTCCTATCACAAGGATTTTGCTGCCAAAGCTGCTGGGCAAGTCCAGCCCGGCTGCAGCCTGGGTCCCCAGCGTGCTTCGGCAGTCTTATTTCGAAACCGGGAGCTTTCCAACTTCAAACAATGGCAACCGAAGCACGCTGGGGACCTGGGCTGCAGTTGGGCTGGACTCATCCAGAGGCTTCAGTGGCAAAATCCTTATGATAGGACCCGGCTGCCTCCTGAATCAGGCTTGAGTTTGGAAGAGGTAAACCGGCTTATTTCAGCGATTGGATAATTTCCCACATAGACACACACACATACACGTATTATTTCCTGACTGGAAAGCCAGCTTGGTGTTGTGATTTGAATGTTTTGCTAGTACTCTTGGAGACCAGGATTTGAATGCCCACTCAGCCATGAAAAACCCCTGGGTGACCTTGGGCAAGTCACACATTCTCAGCCTCAGAGGATGGCCATGGCAAACCCTTTCTGATCAAATCATGCCAAGAAAACTCCATTAAGTTTACCTTACGGTTGCCACAACTTGGAAATGGTATAAAGACACATTTCTGTCTTTATATCAGAAATGATATAAAGACAACAACCATTTCCTAATTGTCAACCCTGAATGTCACAAATTTTGACTGATTTATTGCTACTTTGAAAACCTGGCAACAGTGGGTGTCACACCTATTGCATTTGATCTTACCAGATGACCAGACACCTAGATAACTCTGTCTACTCCCCCATTCCTTCTGCTGAGGTATCAGGAACAGCCCGAAATAGAGGCTGAATATTGAGTGATATGTTATCACCCTCACACACTCCAGGCATGCTGGTATAACATTGCACTGGCAGAGGCAATCTGCTGGCAAGTCTATGCCAACAGAAGGTGATAGGGCAATGTGCCTGGTGATGCAGGGGAGAAGTTTGCTTATACTGTATCGTTTACTGCTTCAGTTTATGGAGATTATCAGACGGGGATGGGAGCAAAGCAAATCGCTCTCCTGTCCTTATCCCATCCTTGTCCCGATCGCACAAAAGTATTTCAGAGACATCACACGTATCCTGTCATTAACCTGTCATTAAAGTGGAATTGTATTAACCTGAACTCCCATTAATACAAAATAACAGGACAATTCCACTTCAATGACATAAACAACTAGCAATATATATATATACATATATACATATATATATATATATATATATATACACACACACACACACACACACCCCATTGATTTAGTGGGTCTACCCTAGCTGGAATTAGCAATTGAATTTCGGCCAATAGCTTTGTAACTATGTATACAAAAATCCTGAGTATAAATACAGTCACCATGATACATGTTTTCCTGTTCATATGTTCACTAGGTTCAAATCAATTTATATCTCTGAAAATTAGGACAGGAATATATGATTCCTGAAGCAGATTTAATTTCAGAAAGGCAGGTCCTGTGAAAGCAGATGTTGTAGTAAATGCTTAACATACCGGTAGTTTCTCTTCTCTTTGTCTCTTTTTCACTTCATTGCAATGCAAATTGTTTTTAAATTAGCTGTCTTGGAGCTATCTTCTAAATCTGGAACATACAGGAAATGAACATGCTGGAGAAAAAAAGATGTGTTGTCACACGCAACATGCACAGCCTTAGCAAGTCTGAGGTTGCTGGGTCGCAAAAATTAACAATCCTTGACTCAGACAATCCTATTTTGGGTTGGCTAGACAAGTTACTGAGTCACCTTTTGGAGGGCAGGGCGTTTTCATGATAGTTGTTTATGTCATAACTATTGCAATTACATTCAGTGATATATGGGAGTTAAGATTTATGAGTAACATTAGCACAAAAAGTATCACTTTGGATAACCATATCTTGGTTTAACAAGCTCAGGCAATGGTAGCTGGTGGCCCTACTGTATATGGGCTGGAGAAACCTCTCCAGACATCAGTCAGAAATTTAAAGGAGTATTCCTTGATCTCCCACACAGGTTCAGACCTTTAGCTAGCTCCTTTAAAATTTAAACTAACCCCAGAGTGGATTTGTAACCTGTATGAATGTATTGGTTCGGCTCAATGGGTGGGGAAACCCTAAGGAAGGACTGTATTTATTAGTTAAGTTCAGAAAGAGAGGGATAGTTGGATAGGAGAGGAGATGTGGGGGGGTTGCAGACTGCCAGAAATAGTGCAAATTGAGTCCACTTTTAGGGTTAGGGTTAGGGTTAGGGAATCATGGGGACTGTAGTTTATTGTGGCACCAGAGTTCTCTGACAGAGAAGGCTCAATGTCTCAGAAAAAAAAACAATTCCCATGATTCCCTAGCACTAACCCTAATCCTAAAAGTGGACTCAATTTGCACTATTTCTGGCAGTCTGCAACCCCCCGTAGTTGCCAAGGCAAAGGAGTAGGCCCTTTTCACCTTGAATAAGATAGGGGTACCTTCAGCCAACAAATCAACATTAACAATCTAAGATATGTGACAACACCATACGACTAGTGGTGTAAACATCACAGACCTGAAATAATTACAAAGGAAGGAAAAAGAAGACAGTGCAAAGGCAGGTTTAAAACTGAACATAAAGGAAACAAAAATAATGATCATGGAAGAAATAAATAAATCCAACCTAGACAAAGAGGAAATAAAAATATTTAAAGATTTCTCATACCTTGGATCAAACATTGATCGTAACAGAGACTGCAGTCAAGAAATCAGAAGACTAGGAATGGGAAGGGTAGCTATGAAAGAACTGGACAAGATCCTAAAGCAGGGGTAGGCAACCTTTTTGAGCCAGGGGCCGGGTTGCTGTCCCTCAGACAATGGGGGGGGGGGGGGGGGCGAAGCACCAAAAATAAATAAGTAAATAAATAAATAAAATATGCATGCACACTCTCACAGCCCCAGAAAAGCCATGGCAAAACCCCTGTGGAGATTTTGCCAAGAAAACCCCAAGAACAAGTAATAACAACAATAATCAATATCATCATGGTGGACGGCGGCGGCAGTGGCAGGACCGGCCTGAGGCCAGTTCAAAGGCCTTGGGGGGCCGCATCCGGCCCCCAGGCCTTAGGTTGCCTACCCCTGCCATACAACAACCTTCAATCTGAAGAAGTAGGATCAAACTTTCATCCTACTCTGTTCAATAAGTCCCACTGAACTCAATGTGGCTTACTTCTCAATAAAAATGTCACAGATTGTACTACAAATATTCCTTAAGGATACTTGAGACACTGTTTTTGAGTACACACAAAAATGTTTTACATATAGCTGTATGCCACTAAGATTTCTAGGGTACAGGTACTATTTAATTAAGTGACAATTACTTCTTTTGAAAATAGAATATATATATATAAGCTGATGAATGTGCTGCTGTCACCTCATATCAAAAAATCAGGTTAGGTTCCTTTTCAGTTTAAACAACTGGGCAACTAGTTGACTAGTTTCTGAGATAATCTTAAAATGCATAAAATCTAAATACAAAGAAATAAATATGGATGGATGAAATTAAAATAAAACATAATGCATATATACAAATACTGGTAACAAAATAGGGTACACAATGACTTAATAGCACTTCAAGATTTCAGATCTAAGATTTATAAATTATCTCCTGAAGATGCCTACCAAGTCACTGAGATTTACAGAATCCCTGTACATCCTCAATGCTTATCACAATTCCCAAGGCAAGTGCAGAAGAGGAACACTGTCACCCACAAAAGGCTTGTCTCCAGAATGTCCAGTCCAATGCCAATTCTCTTGATCCTCCCACTTCAGGAGCCATTTCTTCAGCCTCTTTTCTTTTCTTTTCCTTCCCAGTTTCTCCACAGTTTGCCCCCAACTGTTGCTCTCAACTTCTTTTTGCAAAGTTCCATTCACACATTACACTTGACACGAAGGCCTTGTATGACAAGACAGCACACGCTTATCAAAGGTAAGTTCCACTGAAATCTACAAGCTTTGAAATATGGCTTAGATTGGCATTTTATAAATGCAATGTTGGTGTAAATGCTGAGAGCAACAAATTGGCTACGGGTATTTCTAGTTATGAGAGACACCATGGTGTAGTGGTTTGTGTATTAGACTGTGACTCTGGAAATCAGGGTTCGATTCCCAGCTCAGCCAAGAAACTCACTGTGTGACCTTGAACAAGTCACATACTCTCAGCCTCACAGGAAGGCAATGGCAAACCTCCTCTGAACAAATCTTGCAAAAAAAAAAAAAACTATGATAGGGTTGCCATAGATAAGTCGGAAATGACTTGAAGGCACACACCAACAACAATAATTTCTAGATAAGGCTTTCATCGTACATGAATTCATAGCATTTTTATGGGAGATTCAGGCAATTTTGTTGGTCAGTTTCTAACCTTCCTGTGTTTCCTCGCTTGTAGGTTTTATGGCTGAACTGCTTTTCCTTTCCACAGAAACTCTACACAAGAGACAGAATAATTTGCACAATTGATTTGTGCTAGGTGCTAATCTATCTGAAAGCCTCCTTAACAACCATGTTCGCCACACCACTACAGTGAACAAATATGCACACAAATCAAGATGCTAGAATCTATTTCAAGGAAGGCACTACTCAGATTTGCTAATCTTCTTCAGCATCAAGTAAAAAGGTAAACCTTTGTGCAATTCCTAATTATTGGGGGTAGTTTTGAGGGGATGAAATGGAATATTTTTATGCCCTCCTTCAAAACTCAAGACAGGCAATCTACTTTAAAACAGGACTCCAGCTAAGTCACATAAGGCCACAAAATGGAAAAGGGGAAGGCTGAATTGGGTATTCTTGTCTTCACAAATTTTGACAATACTCACAGATGGTAGGAGTGGGGAGATGTATGATGACAGCTAAGATCATAAGTCTAAATGTGAGACAAGTCACATGCGCCATTGACAGGAAAAGTTTGAGCCTTCTCCTTTTCTTCTGTCAACTAAGAATCATCTGAGAGGGGGAAATTCCCAGGGCTCACTGAAAAATTCATTCTTGCAGAAGGCAAACTATGCTATAGTTTCAACTACCTATGTGTTTTCAACTTATGTTTTAATACTAAAAATATTTAATTAATTTTTAACTTTTGTAATCAATGTTTTAGTTCTTCCTTTTTAAATTACTGTAAGCTGTCTTGAATCCCATTTTGGGAGAAAGGTGGGATATAAATCCCTTAAATAAAATGAAAATATTCCTTCCCTCCTCCTTCTCCACTGAGAGATGCTTGGTTATAGCAAAAGTACACTTTATTTTTACTATGCCAACCGAGAGATGGTAAGGTTAATTTTAAAGAGCAAGAGTAATATCTTTATGGATGGTATAGAAGGCATACATTCATTAATACAGACATTCCTTAAATTTGTAAACTTATAAGGAAAAACATCTGTTTAATTTCTGTGTTCCTGGCTGCTTTTAAAGGCAGAGACTGATTTTGTTTTTGTTTTTAAATATTGACATCTCTTTCTGAAAGCACAAAACTGGAGTATTACCCTATGACTCTCTATTCAGAACTAAGCCAACAGACTTATACCCACTGTCCCAGAAACGAATTCCATTGAATTTATTGAAATATAATTGTGGCAGACAAGTATAGGATTATTCTATAAAGCAGTGGCTTTTACCAACCAAGCCCACCATGTGTTTTTTAAAAATAATATTAATTTAAAAAAAACAAAACACTACTGCATTTGTAAGGAAAGCTTAGTAATATATACATGGTTGTTTTTTAAAAAAATGTGAGTATTTTTTTAAAAGTAAAGCATGCAAGACCTAAGGTTGTCAGAATGAAAACTGGGAAAAGCTCCCGTACCTTGAATAGTTGTATAGCAATGGAATTTCAGCAGAAGTTGCTTGTGGTTGCATGACAAGCAATAACACCTGTTGAAATCCCCTCTTCTACACAGCCAATAAATGTAAATGAGCTTTCTCCAATTTTCTTTTATGTTTGCAAGTCTAGACTCTGGTGGCAGGATTTTATTTATTTATTTGTTTTGTTGGTTTAAGAAAGAAAAGAAAAAAAGAAATCATACATCCCTGTTCCTCAATTTGTGAGTTGATAATGTTTTCTTTTATTTTTAAAATTGATTATTAGCTAAAACAACTTAATCCTCTTCTTGTGCTGAAACTAAGCAATAGAGGCTACAGTTCTGTGCATGCTTGTTGTTGTGTACCTTCAAGTTATTCCTGAGTTATGAGATTCTTGGCAAGATTTGTCCAGAGGGAGTTGCTTTGGATCTCTCTAAGGCTGAGAGAGTGTGACTTACCCACAGTCACCCAGCGGATTTCCATGGCTGAACGGGTATTCGAACACTAGTCTCCCAGAGTTGTAGCCCAGAGTCAAACCACTATACCATGCTGGCTCTATGAGAAAATCCCATTGAACTTGGTGGAGCTTCCCTCTGAGCAAACATGCCTAGAATTGCTCTGTTATGTATATACCACTATGCAAAGGGATCTTGTAGCACCATTGAAATGAGCGAAAGTTGTATCAGGAGCTTTTGTAGAATTGGGTCTACTTCCAGTTCACTCCATGCAGGTGAGGACATAGACTCGGGGGCAGGGGGGGAGGAGAGCTGTATCCACACTGCAAAAATAAAGTAGCTTGACATCACTTTACCATAACTCAGCCTACAAAATCTTGCGATTTGTAGTTTGGTAAGGCACCAAAGCTCTGACAGACTAGACTGAATACCTCACCAAACTACAAATCCCAAGATACCACAAGATGGAGCCAAGACAGTTAAAGTGGTGTCAGATTGCTTTATTTCTGCAGGGTGGAAGAGCAGTAAGTCTGCCCAAGTTTATGCTACAACCTTTTTCGCACAGTCTCAAAGGTGCTACAAAGTTCCTTTGCATACTGATATCCCAGACTAATACAGCTGTGCCTCTAAATTCTACTCTTTGTTGTTGCATGCCTTCAAATCCTAAGGCAAATCTATCACGGGGTTTGCCATTGCCATCCTCTGAGGCCGAGAGAGTGCGACTTGCCCAAGGTCACCCAGTGGGTTTCCATGGTCCAGCTGGGATTCAAACCCTGGTCTCCAGCATCATAGTCCAACGCGCAAATAACACCACACTGGCTCAAATTCTATTGTTATTTTTAATTGAAATGAACATATTTCTCTTCATGTGCCAATAACTTTTCTAAATTAATTTTTTAAAAACTGGATGCAACAAGGCAAGAGTAGGCAGGGTGACCAGGTCATGTCCTACATTTTCTCAGCCACACCCTACATTTCAATCTTCTGTCTAGGAGGAATTCCAAAATGTCCTCCATTTTGAATATGACTAAGGAATATATTCAGTAACACCACGTTTGCTGTTCTTCAGTCAGTTTGTCTACTTCGCAGCCTATTCTCATTGCAAATCAGGGGATAGGATGAATCCTTCTGTGAATTATTTGTTGTTGGTTATTCCCTGGTTATTCCTGGGATAAATCCTCTTTAATTGTGACGTCATCTCAAAATCTTCACCACAATCTCACAACTTTGCCAGGAAAATGCCTTTTAATCCTGGCTCCCCCCCATGTAATAAAGTTCCTAGGAGGAGCAGCAAACAAGACTTACTCCCAGAGCTCAGGACGCATTTCTTTCTTGGAGGGGAAAAGGACAGCAAATGTGTCAGCAATGGGCTGCTTGAGGACACAGTGCAAATATTCAAAGGCCTTTTCCCTTAATTTCCACACAAAGGAATAATTTAAAGGTAGATTCAGTCAAGGGTTTGTTGCTAGTCAAGTACAATTTTAAGCCTTTGTCTTGCTCAGAGTTCTGAAAGTATATCGCAAGCCAACGAGGCATTTTAATGAAGATAAGAAAAATATGGTTGCATAGATAATACAATTGAGAGCCAGTGTGGCGTAGTGGCTTGAGTGTTGGATTATGACTCTCAAGCAGTGGCGACATGGAGAAGGTGCAGGGGGTACAGACTGCACAGGGTGACACCCCAGAGGAGGTCCCTTTGGTGCAGGAGGGGCAAATGTGCACCCTTCTCGGCTGCTCTGTCGCTGGGCTTTCTCCCTGGGGATGGAGCAGGAGGAAGGGTGAACATGGTCCCTCTGTCCCCTCCTCTGCCTCACTTGCCTAGCCAGGGTGAAGCAGTGGTGGGGACGGAGGGGGAGGCATGGGAGTCCGCCACTGACCAGCAACCCTTCCAGGATCTGGTCAGTGTGGCTGGGTAAGGGGAGGTAGGCTGCTGAGTTAGAGGGAAGCCTCCTCTGTTGGCAGCCCTCTGGACTGAGTGACACCCTACCAGGGGTAGGCAACCTTTCCCCTTTAAGGGCCGAGGGACTTCAGCTCCCAGAAGCCTCAGCCATGTTGGCCAATAGTCCCATGTTGGCCAATAGCTCCTGGGATTCTGGGAGCTGAAGTCCCTCAGCCTTTAAAGGGGAAAGGTTGCCTACCCCTGAGCTAGCCAGTGATGACACTGCTCTGGAGATCAGGGTTCGATTTCCTGTTGGGTCAAGAAACCCCCTGGGTGATCTCGGGCAAGTCACACTCTCAGCCTCAGAGGAAGGCAATGGCAACAAAGCTCCTGTGAACTATCTTGCCAAGAAAACCCTGCCTTATAGTCACCATAAGTCAGAAATGACTTGAAGGCACACAACAACAACAACCCTAATGTATGAGTGTTGTGTGCCTTCAACTTCTTTCCAACTTATAGTGACCCTAAGGCAAACCTATAATGGGGTTTTCTTGGTTCAGACAGGATTTGCCATTACCTTGCCCTGAGGCTGAGAGCATGTGTCAGTGGATTTCATGGACAAGCTGGGAATCGAACCCTGTTCTCCAGACTGAAACCACTACTTGAAGGCACACAACAACAACAACAACAAACATAATCCAGTATAGGTAACACCACTGTCAATAAACCAGATGCAGTGAACGTAGATAGAGAGGAGTGGTTTTTCCCTTTTATTTGGTCCTGTCTCCATTTTTTTTATTTTTTTTGATGGCCTACATTTTATGACACTGCGTCCTTCTTTGCAGTGGGCACATTCTTTGCAAGGTGACCAGGCATCCTCCTTTTCCTGGCATTCCAACGGGTCCTACATCTCAACCTTCATTCCAACAGGTCCTCCATTGTGAGCAAGATGAAGAAGCATGAATTGGTCTTGATCTGTGTGTGTGTGTTTCTACTGTCATTGAAGCCTGTTCTCCATCTATCTTTAAAAGCCCTCCATTTCCCAGTGCCTTGTCCTCCTTTGTGGTAGGGCAACCAGACAGAGGTCCTCCTTTTCAGCCTTCTGCCCAGGAGAAATGCCAACAGGTCCTCTCCCTTTTGAGCAGGAGCATGGCTGGATATCTCTGTGAGTCCTTTTAGCTTTTGGTCGGCGGTGTCCTCCATTCCTCTTGAATGGCCCACACTTTGGGGTGGGGGTGGCCTTGTCCTCCTTTGCGGACATGGGACATGTGTCCCCTTTGCTTGAGTGAGGCATAGCCCCTCTGGTGCCATCACCACCTTGCCTTGTTGACCAGCAGGTAGAGAGAGACCTTGTAGCACCTGTGAGAGTAGTCTCAAAGGTGCTCCAAGATCTCTCTCTAGGGGCTGATTCTCCAGACTAACAGGGCTATATCTTTGAATGCTATCATTGACTAGTTGGCCATGCCCTACCTCAGGGGTAGGCAACCTAAGGCCCGGGGGCTGGATGCGGCCCCCTGAGGCCTTTGGACTGGCCCCAGGCTGGTCCCGCCGCTGCCGCTGCCCCCCGCCATGATGATATTGATTATTGTTGTTATTACTTGTTCTTGGGGTTTTCTTGGCAAAATCTCCACAGGGGTTTTGCCATGGCTTTTCTGGGGCTGAGAGAGTGTGCATGCATATATATATTTATTTTTTTCAAAAACAAATTTATTTATTTATTTATTTGTTTGTTTGTTTATGGTGCTTCGCCCCCCCCCCCCCCAATTGTCTGAGGGACAGCAACCCGGCCCCCGGCTCAAAAAGGTTGCCTACCCCTGCCCTACCTGGTCATCACCCTGGGGAGAGGAAGGCGGGAGGCCTTTAGGACCCGGGGGAAGGGCAGGGCAGGGCAGGGCAGGGAGGTGCACCTGTGCTCCCTGGAGGTGGGCTCCAGGTGAGCCATCCGCCTGGGAGGGGAAGGTGAGGTTGGGCGCCGGGGCTCCTTCTTTCCCTGCCTGCCTGCCTCCTCTTCTTCCTTGGCTCCACCCCAGGCTCTGGCTGCCTCCATCCCGAGAGCGCCTTCTGCCCTGGCTCCCTCCGTTCCTTCAGCCTCCGGAGGAGAGGTGAGTCTTTGGGGGTGCCCTTGGTCTTTCTCCTCTGGAGCCCTACAAAGTTGGGGGGGGGGAGAAAGAGAAGGAGCCCATCTCCGCCATCCAGCCCCGAGGGTGGCTCTGGCTTCTCTTCCTCTGGAGAAGGGCAGACCTTTCTTGGGAGGGAGAAGCTGCCTTTGGAAAGAGTGAGGAGTCAGGCGGGGAAGGGGCTTCAGGGGGGAGGCAATGGGGCTGAGGGGTGCCTGGCTGTGTGTGAGAGAGAGAGAGCCTCTGGGGGATGCAAAGGGATCTTGGAGCACCTCGGAGACCCACTGAAGGGAGACCGCGGGGAGCAGGAACTTCTGGTAGACCTGAGCCTGCTCCCTCAGAGACATTGGGGCGGGGGTCTAGGAGGGATCTTGGAGCACCTTGGAGCCTAAAGAGAGAAGCTGGGAGCAGGAACTTTGGTAGACTTGAGCTTACTTTCTCAAGAGGCATGGGCTGGATCTTGGAGGGATTTGGCAGCACCTTGGAGGCTAAAAAATGAAGCTGGGAGCAGGAGTTTTGGTAGACCTGAGCCTGTTTCTTCAGATGCATGGGGTGGAACTTGGAGGGATTTTGCAGCACCTTGGAAGCTAAAGGAAACATCTGGGAGCTGGGGTTTTGCAAAGCAAAAGCAGCTTCATTTATATACCACTTCATATCACGCTATGGGATGTCTAAGCGGTTTACAACTGTGAGCTGATTGCCCCCCAACAGCTGGGGTTTGGTAGACTTGAGACTACTTCTTCAGATGCATTGGGGTGGATCTAGGAGGGATTTTGGAGCACCTTAGAGGCTGAAGGGAGAACTCTGGGAGCAGGGCCTTTGGTAGACTTGAGCCTACTTCCTCAGATGCATGGGGTGGAGTGGAGGGTCTCTGGGCTCAAGTCTTGCAACACTCCAGCTCTTAGACTTCTTCCTTCCATTTAGTCTCCAAGATATGACAAGATCCCTTTGCACGCTAATTCCCCAGAGTAACACAGCTTAGGTGCTTGCATTCTTCCTGGAGATAGGGTGGCTTCAAGGACCACTTTGGAGAAAGTTTTACCTGTGGTGCGGTGAATATGAAGCCATACTGCTAAGTGACCACTAAGCTAAAAGCTGTGACCACTAATCCATACTGCTGGAGTTGTGTGTGTGTGTGTGTCCGGATTTGGATCTAGGACTGTTTTGGGAAAAGGAGATGTGGGTCACATCTTCTGTTGTACCTCTAGAAATGCTGCAACCAGAGTTCATGATTTGGTTACAAGCAGAGCCAGTGTGATTTGAGTGTTGAACTAGGACTCTAGAGACCAGGGTTTGGTTCGCCCGCTCAGCCATGAATCCCACTAAGTGGCCTTGGGCAAGTCACCCTCTCTCAGCCTCAGAGGAAGGAAATGGCAAACTCCTCTGAAAAATCGTACCAAGAAAACCCCGTGATAGGTTTGCCTTAGGATCGCCATAAGTCAAAACAACTTGAAGACACACAACAACAACAGCAACAAAAGGGCTTGTAGATTTCATGAGCCCCCCCCCTTCTCTTATAACTTAAACACTGTCTGGGATGCCCCCACATTCACTTTCTTAATCTTTAATTAATGGCAAATACAGGTTGAGTCTCCCTTATCTGGAAATCTGAAATGTTCCAAAATGGTCTACGTGGGATGCTGAAATAGTGACACCTTTGCTTTCTGATGGTTAGGTGCAAACAAACTTTGTTGCATGCACAAAACTATTAAAATATATTGTGTATCTAGTTACCTTCATGCCGTGTGTATAAGATATATACAAAACATAAATGAATTTCATGTTTAGGTTTGGTTCTAAACACCATCTCCAAAATATACTGGATATTTGCTGGAGTTTGGTTCCAGGACTCCCCGTGGATACCAAAATCTATGAATGCTCAAGTCCCATTATATACAGTGGTATAGTAAAATGGTGTCCCTTATATAAAATGACAAAGTCAAGGTTTGCTTTTGGAAATTTATGTTTTTTACTATTTTCAGATTGTGGAAGGTTGAATCTGTAGATAAAGAATCTTTGGATACGGAGAACCAACCGTATCTCAATATGTATATGCAAATATTCCAAAATCCCAAACACTTCTGCTAACAAGCATTTCAGATAAGGGAGACTCAACCTGTATTTGAACGTTTTTTGTCGCTGACCCTGTCCTTCACTTTCCCATTTCTTTTGGCCCTTTTGTGCTGTTAACTGCCTTCGCGTTGATCTTTACCCGTGGCGACCCTATGGGTGAGACATCTTTGCTCAGCTCCTACAAACTCATATTCGTGGTCTCTTTAATAAAGTCCATCATCTAGCACATGGCCTTCCTCTCTTCCTACTTCCCTCCACCTTCCCTAACATTATTGTCTTTTCCAGCGATTCATGCCTTTTCATGATGTATCCAAAATCTTTTGATCTTGGCTTCTAGGGATATTTCTGGCTTGAACTGCTCTAGGACCCATTTGTTTTTCTTTTTGGCTGTCCATGGGACCCTCAGCACTCTTCTCCAGCACCACATTATCTCAAATGCATTGATTTTTCTCCTATCCTCTTTTTTGACTGTCCAGCTCTCGCATCCATCCATGGTAATAGGGAATACGATGGTTTGTATGATTCTGACTCTTGTGCTGAGTTGTATATTGTTGTATTTTAGGATCTTTTCTAGTTCTTTCAAAGCCACCCTCCCCATTCTTAATCTTCTTCTGATTTCCTGACTGCAGTCCCTATTTCTATCAATGTTTGATCCCAGGTATGAGAATTCTTTGACTATTTCTATTTCCTCATTGTCTAGTTTGAATGTGTATAAGTTCCCTGTGCTCATTATTTTTGTGTTCTTTATATTCAACAGTAAGCCTGCCTTTGCACTTTCTTTTTTGATCTTCCTTAGTAGTTGTTCCAGGCCTGTGAGGTTCTCTGCTAGTATTATGATGTCGTCAGCATATCTCAGATTGTATTTCTTCTATTTTCACTCCTCCCTCTTCCATGTCCAAGCCTGCTTTCCTTACAATACGTTCTGCATATAAGTTGAATAGGTAGGGTGATAGGATTCAGTCTTGCCAGACCCCTTTGCCAATTGGGGACCATTCTGTTTCTCCATGTTCTGTTCTGACAGTAGCCTCTTGTCCTGAGTACATATTCCTCATTAGAACTATCAGTTGTGTTAGCACTCCCTTGTCTTTAAGGACGTTCCATAGCCTTTCATGACCTATGCCAGGGGTAGGCAACCTAAGGCCTGGGGGCTGGATGCGCCCCCCCCGAGACCTTTGGACCGGCCCCAGGCTGGTCCTGCCGCCACCGCCGCTCCCCACTGCCCCCTTCCGCCGCCACCTGCCATGATGATATTGATTATTTTTGTTATTACTTGTTCTTGGGGTTTTCTTGGCAAAATCTCCACAGGGGGTTTGCCATGGCTTTTCTGGGGCTGAGAGAGTGTGCATGCATTATTTATTTATTTATTTATTTATTTATTTATGGTGCTTTGGCCCCCCCAATTGTCTGAGGGACAGAAACCCAGCCCCCGGCTCAAAAAGGTTGCCTACCCCTGACCTATGCAATCAAAGGCTTTGCTGTAGTCTATAAAGCACATGCTGATTTTCTTTTGTAACTCCCTGCTAGGCTCCATTAGCCATCGTATATTTACAATGTGATCCCTGGTGCCTCTTCCTTTCCTGAACCCTGAAATTTTGCATGCATGGGAGATTAGTGCTATGGTTCTATAGTTGCTGCAGTCTCTTGCGTCTCCTTTTTTGTGGATGAGGATATATATTGATTGCTTCCAATCTGTTGGCCATCATTTTGTTTTCCTTATCTGTTGACATATGTTGGTTAGCACTAGAGTTGACTCTGTCAATGTGAATTGCAGCAGTTCTATTGGAATATCATCTGTTCTTGGAGTCTTGTTTTTTGCCATTTCCTTTATTTGCAGCTTCCAGCTCAGTTTTTAGAATTTGGGGTTCATCTTCATATGGCTCTTCATTCCATGTTGTCATTTCTTTTATATAACTCTTCTGTGTATTGCATCCAATGTCTTTTTATTTCTTCCTGGTCTTGAATTATGTTATTTTTATTGCCATAGAGCAGGGGTAGGCAACCTAAGGCCCAGGGGCCGGATGCGGCCCCCCGAGGCCTTTGGACCGGCCCCAGGCTGGTCCTGCCACTGCCGCCGCTGCCGCCCACCATGATGATATTGATTATTGTTGTATTACTTGTTCTTGGGGTTTTCTTGGCAAAATCTCCACAGGGGTTTTGCGATCATGGGTTTTCTGGGGCTGAGAGAGTGTGCATGCATATATATTTTTTAATTTTAAAAAAATATTTATTTATTTATTTATTTATTTTTGGTGCTTCGGCCCCCCAATTGTCTGAGGGACAGCAACCCGGCCCCCGGCTCAAAAAGGTTGCCTACCCCTGCCATAGAGCATCCATGTCCTTGGTTTGAACTTTCCCTTGATTTCTCAAATCTTGTGGAGTAGGTGTCTTATTCTTCCCTTTTTGTTTTTGTCTTCCATTTCTCTACATTTGTCATTGTAGTAATTTTCCTTATCTTTGTGCACTAACCATTGTACTGTTGCATTCATGGGTCATTTTGGCCTACGCTCTTAAAATATCAACAGAAAATAAAAGGGAGATGGTGGTGCCAGTGGAGTGCCCTTTAGATTAACCCACTTTTAGTGAAAGATAAATTTATGGTATGGTGCCACTGACTTGAAGGCATTCTGGTCCAAGAGGCAGGTAGATGATAATAATAATAATAATAATAATAATAATAATAATAATAATAATAATAATAAATTTATTTCTACCCTGCCCCTCTGTTAAAACAATCGGGGCGGCTTACAACAGATAAAATACAAAATACAGAATAAGACCCCCAAACCCCAACAACCCCCACCCTCTCCCGCCTCCCCTTAAAAAAGCATTAAACTAAGCACTGATTAAAACCAACAATTAAAATAACATCACTTCAAATCAAATCAGATCATTTTAGGTTCTAGATTTGGTGATCTTATAGCGGGAGGGGGGCTATACACTCTTAAATGGCTGTGTATTCATCCATTTCAGAATGTGGCAAGCCATGCTTGCCATGTTTAAGGGCACTTTTGCCCCAAACTCTTACAGTAATGGCCCCATGAGGATCAACCCACATTTGACTCTTGTTATCAGGTTTAGCAACTTTTGAAATGGTACCAAACCTTGCTTGCCTAGAGTGGAGAGTGGAAATTAAACATGCAGGTACACCACAAAAGCTAATGTCTGTTGAGATACAGACAGTGATCTGTGTAGCAATTGGCCTGTTGTGTATTGACATCATACGCAAGTACAACCAAATAGCAGTAGCAATAGAACATTTGTTGTGTTATTGCTTGGACCACAGCAAGTTAAGTTCAAGTAACAGGACTTGCATAAATTGTTAAAATAAATGAAATTAGTTAATGAATAATCTGTTAGAAAACACACACAGTATTGTTAACCTGATAAGCATAAGTATACCTGTAATGCAGTGTTACTAACCAGAGTTACAAACTTCAAGCTTTTTGTCAGGAATAGTCCTCATAATTTTTGGCAAATTAACATGTTGTTGTTGTTGTGTGCCTTCAAGTAGTTTTCAACTTATGGTGACCCTATCATGCATGTTAGGTGCCTTTAAAGTGCTTTATGGTTTAGATTAGATCCTGTTGTATGGTTTTATTTTACTACATAAACTTTGGCCTTGGCTTGGCAGTTGATGTCTGTTTCAAATTGTATCACTCTATTCTTTGTTTTTTAATCGGGCAACTGCAATTCCCATGTGTTGTAATAAATAGAGGCTGTGATGAATTAATTACATGTAACATCAGGTATTTATTTTGACAAGTAGTGAATTGTGTATTTTTGTGCATTCATGTTGTTCATTGATTCATGGTGACCCCATCAATTTCATAGGGGTTTCTTAGGCAAGGAAGACACAACAGGTGGTTTGCTATTGCCTTCCTGCAGCACCTGGTATTCATTGACAGTCTCCCATCCAAGTACTAACCTAGGATGACTCTACTTAGCTTTCATGATCATTCCATGATATTTCAGTTTTTCAAATGTTCAGTTTCAGTCGAAGAGATTTACATTAGGCATAAGCCCTGTGACATGTAGTGAGACTTGATTCTGAGGGACAGCACAGGATTATGCTTTTAATTGTGGAGGGTGTTGTTGTGTTTACTTTATGATTTATGATCAGATTGTGACAAATCTGAACTACTTAGTCTGGGACCCACTGGTGAATCACAGTGTACTAAAACAGAGATGATGAGGCCCAAAATGGTCCTACCAAATTCTGAATAAACTGAGGTTAAAGCCATCCATTCTGTCTTATAAGGGCAAGAGAGATTATTTGAGGAAACAGAGGGCCTTTGCAGACTGCCAGAAATCGTGCAAATTGAGTCCACTTTTAGGGTTAGGGTTAGTGCTAGGGAATCATGGGAATTGTTTTTTGTTTTTTTTTCTGAGACATTAGGCCTTCTCTGTCAGAGAGTTCTGGTGCCACAATAAAATACAGTTCCCATGATTCCCTAACCCTAACCCTTAAAGTGAACTCAATTTGCACTATTTCTAGCAGTCTGCAAAGGCGCAGAGAAATCCCACACTTTCATTTGTGTCTGTTTGA
This sequence comes from Phrynosoma blainvillii, assembly GCA_026167975.1. Classification (NCBI taxonomy): domain Eukaryota; kingdom Metazoa; phylum Chordata; class Lepidosauria; order Squamata; family Phrynosomatidae; genus Phrynosoma; species Phrynosoma blainvillii. The sequence goes on along the minus strand of JANUYF010000002.1, from coordinate 201,645,312 downwards.
TATTTGTGTGTTGTGCTTTGTATGTCTGTAGTGACATGCATAGAGTATTTGCATTGCATAATTGGGGAGCTCTAACTACTAGATGAAGCTGATTTTGGTATGGACCCTGGACACTTATTTTTTTTCATTAATTGATTAACTAAATGTACGGTATATCCCACCTTTCTCTCAATATGGAACCCAAGGAGATTCATGATGTAAGTTAAATGTTGCTGCTGCTGCTGTTGTTATGTGCCTTCAAGTCATTTTTGACTTATGACAACCCAAAACTGAACCTATTATGGGTTTTTCTTGGCAAGATTGTTCAGAGTGGGTTTCTCTTTCCTTCCTCTGATGCTGAGAGATTGTGATTTGGCCAAGGTCACCCAGTAGGCTTCCATGGCTGGGCGATGTTTCAAGCCCTGGTCTCCAGAGTCATAACCCAATACTGAAACCACACTGGTTCCCCATGTTAAAATTAGATACATCTAAAACAGTGGATAGTACAAAAGTTTTAAATATTAAGCAAACCATCATATTTTTAAAAATCCATAATTTAAAACAGTTTAAAAGCAATTAAAATGTAATAATAAAATTCAGCAAAACATCTGCAATGGCCTGTTTAATAGCCAAAGGCCTGAGGGAGTTAAGTTGTTCAGCCTTAATACAATTCCAGCCCTTGCACCAGTTGCCTTCCTTTTCCCTCGCCCTCCATATAGGAGTTGGCCATTCCTATACAAGGGGAGTGACAGATCTCTAGAGAAAGTGAAGTAGCCACCCCAGGTGACAGATGCTGAAGTGTATGGAGGGACAACAGAAGCCCATAGGCATCCTGGACATCCCTCAAAAACCCGTGTTGTTGTTGTTGTTGTGTGCCTTCAATTCATTTCCAACTTATGGTGACCATAAGGCCATGGGGTTTTCTTGACAAGTTTCTTCAGAAGGGGTTTGCCACTGCCATCCTCTGAGGCTGAGAGAGCATGACTTCCCAAGGTCACCCAGTGAGTTTCATGGCCACGCTGGGACTCCAGAGTCATAGTCCAACACTCAAACCAGTATTCCATGGACACAATTATAGGCACCACCTGCCTGCCCTGTACTCTCTGAGATAGGTGTTCCCCTCATTTAGTGAAAGGCCCCATTGTCCCCTCGCCTCTGTTGCAGCACAACTGAACTTCTGGTTCAGGCAACATTTGTATACAAAGGCAAGGAAGGGACACCATCTTGCTCTTCATTTTGAACATGTCTCAGGCCAGTCCTGATTAAAAGGTTGGGCTTGAAAAATGTCTTTGCCCCGTAAAAGGTAAAATTCCATTTTGGAGTAATTACTGCAGTTAAACTGATGCACTAATAGCACCCGTTGAGGTCCCTCTTGAGAAGAACCTGTACCACCAGGTCTGGTCTGAGTTATGCCTTTGTATAGAGAATGATTCAAGGTTTGCTCAGACAAATGGGTCCGACTACGTGACACTAGTCATGAGAGAGCAGTCATAAGGTGACTTTATGACCTTATAAGCACATATACCTTCTAGTCACTAGATTCTGGTAAGAATAATAAAGAAAGCACACTGGACTAGAAAAGTTGGCACCATAGCTATATATATGGGTCCAATTGTGGGAGAAAGGTGGGATATAAATCCCTGAAATAAATAAATATATACCTCCCAAAAAGTACAACTTCTAAACTTCTGATACACAGTTACCTAGAAGTAAGCCCCATTACGGTACATTCAAAGGAGTATGCTTCTAAGTTGACATGTGCAGGATTTCATGTTTATTAGATGAATGCAGTGATTTGCTGCAGGCCTATGATGGCCAGCTCTTCTCTCCCAATATTCCTGTGCCTTTAATGGCTCCTGGAGGACAGAAATATAACCGGTGAAGTTTATCTAGGTGGTGGTGATGTGGAGAGGTGGGAAGCTTCCGTTGATGGAAGGTCTGGTTCATGGACAGCTATCAAACATACAAGAACCCTAACAAATGAATTAGCTATCCCATCTACACCGAGTTGGAGTTAAAATGTCTTTTAGCTGAAGGAGAGCATTAAAGGGAAAACTTGTTAGAGAAACCCAGATCTGTGTCACCTCATCTGTTAAGGCTGTTTGATTCATCATGCAAAGGTTTCAGAAGACTCCTCCTGAATTATTCTGCTTTAATATCTAGTTTTTAAGTAAGCATTTGGGAAAGGTCCACAAAGTAAAATAGTTGGGAGGGATTTTAATTTATCACAATTTTTCCAGAAAGGGTGGAAACTTATATAGCATGAAATAGGAATAATATATTGGCACATAACACAGGAAATTTAGGAGGAGACTAGATCTTGGAATATATATTATAATTACTATTTTTATAGTACAGTTTCCAGAATTGTGGTGTTTGGGAGATTCTGGAAGACATATCACCCCCACCCTGAGCAGAAACATTTTCATATTCTGCTGGAAGTTTCATTGTATCTGATTTTGTCTTATTGTTTAATTCATAGAATCATAGAGTTGGAAGAGACCACAAGGGCCATCCAGTCCAACCCCTTGCCATGCAGGAACTCCCAATCAAAGCATCCCCGACAGATGGCCATCCAGCCTCTGCTTAAAGACCTCCAAGGAAGGAGACTCCACTACTCTCCGAGGGAGTGTGTTCCACTGTCGAACCGCCCTTACTGTCAGGAAGTTCCTCCTAATATTAAGGTGGAATCTCTTTTCCTGCAGCTTGCATCCATTGTTTCGGGTCCTAGTCTCTGGAGCAGCAGAAAACAAGCTTGTTCCCTCCTCAATATGACATCCCTTCAAATATTTAAACACGGCTATCATATCTCTCAGCCTTCTCCAGGCTAAACATCCCCAGCTCCCTAAGTAGTTCCTCATAGGGCTTGCTTTCCAGACCCTTCACCATTTTAGTTGCCCTCCTTTGGACACGCTCCAGTTTCTCCACATCCTTTTTGAATTGTGGTGCCCAGAACTGGACACAGTATTCCAGCACAATACTGTTGTCAAGAAGACTGGCAGCAGCCCTCCAGGGTTTGGGACAAGCATCTTTCCTTGTCCTATGCGGAGTTGTGGGGAATTCAACCTTGGAGCTTCTGCAAGTAAGATGTGCTCTGCCACTGACCGACAGTCCCACCTAACCATGAGGAATGTAGTCAGATAGTTTTAAAGTCTGGACTTACTATGCTTCCTTCTCCACTGTTTGTGTGCACAACTTCAAAATGTGGCAGCTTAGCCCTTTTGCCCTGGGTACCTCCTTGTTCCTTTGGATGAACAGGAGCCTGTGCTTCTGCCCCCAAACCTCCAATCTCCAGATGATGATATCATTATTATTATTATTATTATTGATATTAATATCCTAACTTTTTCCCAGATTGGGACTCAAAGCAGTTTACAATGATACCTTGTTAAAAATCTACAAAATACAAATGTTTAAACATTAAACATTTGTAATTTGTAGATTTTTAACAATGTATTTGTTAAAATTACTGTGCTCCTCTCTCCACTGTTTGTGTGCACAACTTCAAAATGTGGCAGCTTAGCCCTTTTGCCCTGGGTACCTCCTTGTTCCTTTGGATGAACATTGTTAAAAATCTACAAAATACAAATGTTTAAACATTAAACATTTGTATTTTGTAGATTTTGTAGATTTTTAACAATGTATCATTGTAAACTGCTTTGAGTCCCAATCTGGGAAAAAGTTAGGATATTAATATCAATAATAATAATAATAATAATAATAATAATATCATCATCATCTGGAGATTGGAGGTTTGGGGGCAGAAGCACAGGCTCCTGTTCATCCAAAGGAACAAGGAGGTACCCAGGGCAAAAGGGCTAAGCTGCCACATTTTGAAGTTGTGCACACAAACAGTGGAGAGGGGAGTATAGTAAGTCCAGACTTTAAAACTATCTGACTACATTCCTCATGGTTAGGTGGGACTGTCGGTCAGTGGCAGAGCACATCTTACTTGCAGAAGCTCCAAGGCTGAATTCCCCACAACTCCGCATAGGACAAGGAAAGACACTTGTCCCAAATCCTGGAGGGCTGCTGCCAGTCTTCTTGACAATAGTATTGTGCTAAATGGACTAGAAGTCTGACCTTATGTTCTGCAACTGGCAGAGATGACAAACAGCAATCCCCCCCCCCCCCATGTGTGTTCTAAAGATCCTCAGAATTCCTCAGTGATCAGGCAGATTATTCATGGCAAGACTGAATTTATTCTCAATTGCATAGTGATAAGAGTGTTTGACCCATACTTATGGGGGGGGGAGAGAGAGAGCTCTGATGAGGCCATGCTCTTTTCCCAGATGTCCAGAAGGTAGAAGTTTAACATTTTCAAACAAACTGTGGGTTAACCTTCATGGTAGCAAGCCTGCCTGGATGGAAAAATTAGCATCTGCTAGCTGCTTAAAGATAAGAGCTTTCCATCAATACAGAGTTAGCTGATGCAAGACTAAACTTGTTAAATTGTTCTACCTTTTTTATAATGGCAAATGGTTTGTAACTCAGTGGGGAGGGCAGCAGGAATACCAAGGAGTATTTGGAAATGTCAGTATCATCAGGCACTGGATTTGTAAACCCCCCCCCCCATATATATACATATTTATGTATACACACACATAATCAGTCAGTCAGCCAGTTAATCTTTATTGCAGCCTCTGATCAGCACAATAGAGAAAAAAATAAATGATACTTCCAAATGGGGAAGGGAGATAGGTTGTATACAAGCTTGTCAAATAGCACATGTGATTGACAGCTCAAAATTTAGCAGCACTAAAAGTACTGGAATTAATGGATTTACATCAGAAAAGAGGAAGAGCACAGAAAAAGAATTTGAACAACCTGGTAGTTTAACTAAAACAGAATCCATAAAGATTTTCCTCTGTATATAGTTTATTTTAAAAAAAAAAACCATTCTAGTGAGAACTGTAGGAGAAAAGATCCTAATTGTCAAAAACCAGGGAGTAGGAATCCTTGGGGTCATTCACACGTCATGACAATGTGAATCATCTCACTCATGCATTTTGAGTTTGTTATTCACACAATGGAACCCCATTGATCTGCATCTCTGCAAGATTGGTTGTTCACATATGCAACCATTTGAATAAAGATAGAGTTGATGATGTGAATACATTCAGAACCCCCTTTTTTTTTTGTATGCAGCATTTTATCCCAGGTCTATTTGAATTTATCTGCATTGGTTATTCACACCGCCAACAATGCGGATCTTTTTTAAAAACTGGGGTGACCAATATTGATTATCCCAGATTAAGTGGGTTTTTTGGCAACTCCCCCCCCCCAACTTAATTGGGTGCATTCAGGATGTGTGTGAACAATGCAGATTTAACCCAGATTCATCCTGGATTATTTTCACAGTATGAATAACTCCCTTATCTCTTCAAATGTTTTAGAATGCACCTCTCACAATACTTTACCACTGGCTGTGTTGAATGGGACTCATAGAAGGTGTAGTCTAAAACATTTGGAGGGCCAATAGTTTCCTATCTGTGTCACAGACACTTTTTAAAAAAATCATGGGAGCAGCAATAGAATCCTAGAGTTAGAAGAGACCACAGGGGGCATCCAACCCAACCCCCTGCCATGCAGGAATACACAGCCAAAGCACTCCTGACAGATGGCCATCCAACCTCCATGGAAGGAGGCTCCATCACTCTCTGAAGCAGCATGTTCAACTTTTGAACAACCCAATGATAGAAGAAGGGATTTCTGTAGACTCGGCTGTACTATAGGGCAGGGGTGGACAACTGCAATAGGGCTTGGGGAGGCAGCTTTCTGCCCCAGGATCCTCTAGGGTCCCCATGGACTGCCAGCTATAACAAAACAAAACAAAACCAGAAGTGCAAGTTTTAAAAAATAGCTTAGTTTGAAAGTTAAACAGTGCACAGGAAACCCACAACCTATTTAAAAGGTGAATTACAAGTCCTGGTAGCTCCCAGGAAAGGCAGTCCACCCCTTTTGTGACCCAGGGAGTCCCCAAAGCTCAAGGGTCAGAAAAATAACCTTGGGGGGGACCCACATTTAGCTCCAGGGTTGCAAGTTGAGGGCAGAACTGGGTTTGACTGAGGTTGTTCAACATCTGTAGAAGAATTTGCTGCCCTTCCCTTTATTTAGTACATTTAAACTGATCATGCCTCCCTTTTGGTGTGGAAGCATTTTCAGGAAAGGCCTGGGCTAATAATACGGCAGCAGTCATATTTTGCAAAGCATATTTAATACTTATGTAAAAATAAACCTGTAATTTTGTCATCTGCTAATGATGGAGTGCTTTGAAGTCTTTATCAAAGTGGAATAACGTGATCTTAAAATTACCTGACAATGAGAGTTGCAGGAAACCATACCACACTGAATCTAGGCCAAAATTTGGTCCTAAAAACCATTTTGATCAGTATCATCAGCCCATATTCAGGAAAACTCATTAAACTTGTTATGTCCATGGTATAGAACACCATTCCAGATCTCCAGAATTAAAGGGCTTTGTTGGAGGGGGGTTGGCTCTAGGAGCACCCATTGGCATATGTGGTGGGACTGCCCAATTGTGAGTTCCTTTGGTGAGTTCATTATTCCAGAGCTTTATACTGAAAATGCCAGAAGGGAAGGACTCTAAGGTATCTTACTAGGTCTTTTTGAAAAAGGTAATAACCATCTTTTATATGAAGACCTTGCAGTATTTTGGGTTGTAGCAGCTCACTTGGTAATAACTCAAGGATGCAAATATGGGGAAATTATCTTGTGTGCATTGGACTAGGACTCTGGAAACCAGGGTTCAATTCCTTGCTTGGCCATGGAAACCATGGCCTTGGGCAAATCACACACTCTCAGCCCCAGAAAACCCCGTGATAGGTTTGCCTTAAGGTTGCTGTAAGTCAGAAATGACTTGAAAGCATACTACAACAATAACAGTGGTATAAAAAGATATGGTTTATAGCTATGATGGAAAAATTGTCCCATAATATTTTATTGAGTAAAGTAAAAGTTAAACCGGATGCATTTTATTTACATTGATACCCTTTTTTTTGGCATGTTGATGATGAAAACACAGATCCAGATGAATACAGGGTAGAATGGCAAAAATAAATGCAGCTTGAATGAGGAGGGCTAATTTGGATAAATTGGACTGTTATTATGGACTCTATTACTATAATTGTATATTTTATATTACAGTGGGAGGTCTGGACAAGAATTAAGTTTACACCATTCTTTTCATTTTTTGTTGCAGAATTAATTGCAGACGAGGGGGAAGGATAATACGGGAAAGGATTATTGTTAATTTTGCTTGATGTGCTTTACAATTTAATAAAGTATTTCAAAATTAAAGTGGCATACCAAAGGTGAGTGGATGGTTTTGTTTTGGTCTCAAAAACGGTTACATTCATGAATCCTGACTACACAGCTTAAGATCTTAAGCAGAGCTTCTCACTTGTGCACTGATCTCAGGATATTGTGAGCTGGTGTGATGGATTCAATTGCTGTTATCAAACATTTCCTACTCTCAAGAACTGGCAATTATATTTTTACCAGTGTTCTAGGGACTGACACTGTATCTGTGCCCATTGGAAAAAACTATTTCCTAGAAGTCTGCCATGGACCAGCATCAGTCCTAAGACTCCCATTTTGAGTAGCACTTCTAGATGATTTTGAGGCACTTCCCATGGAGTGTGCCATGTTCCCATCATAGCAACCAGTTTGTTGTGCCTATATTTAATCAGTGGTGCGGGATGCTGTGAAACAGAGACAAGAACATTTTCCTGCCTGTAGGATAGGCCCAGCATGGCATAGTGGTTTGAGTGTTGGACTACAACTCTGGATCCCCGGGTTCAATTCCCAGCATACTACAATTCCCAGCATTAGCTGTGAAATCCACTGGGTGACCTTGGACAAGTCATAACTCTCAGCCTCAGGGGAAGGCAATGGCAAACCACCTCTGAACAAAACTTGCCAAGAAAACGCCACGAGAGGGTCACCATAAGTTTGAAAAGACTTGAAGCATACAATAACAACAATAAAAGGATAGGCCAAGATGACTGTAAAAGCTAATGGGGCTCAACAGTGCAGTCTTCATCTCTTGGCCATAGAACAGTGTCCTCCACTAGGAATGGAAATAATATTTGAAAATATTAAGAAAATTGTTTTAAAAATCTGTTTTTCTAGTGTAAAGAAACTCTGGTGAAAAGAATCCTGAGGTAACAAGAGTCTTTGGAATTCGATATTTACTCTGCCTTCGAGTGAACTACAAATCCTGGGATTCCACAGAATGCAGATAAAGTGAATCATAGTACTATATTTCTGTAGTGTGAAAGGGGCGTTTGACCACAGTTACGGGTTTTATTGAGGATGCCAAGAAAACAGTTTGCTTACTGTACATGTTGGCATAGAGAGCTAGAGTGGTATAGTGGTTTGAGTGTTGGATGACAACTCTGGAGATTAGGGTTCAGTTTGGCACTCAGCCATGGAAACCCACTGGGTGACATTGGGTGAGTCACACTCTCTCAGCCCCAGAAAACCCCATGATATGTTTGCCTTAGGTCAACATAATTCGGAAATGACCTGAAGGCACACAACAACAAGGAGTAGATTGTATTTCCAGTGGTGTCCTATTCATACTGGTTAACAATAAGTTCAGTGGCAGGTGTTGGTTTCCATCTCTGTGGGGTGATGAATCTGCTCCCCGTTTGTTGTCAGGTTTTTAAAGGAACTACCCAAGATGCTAAACTTAAACCTAAAAGGTGCTGAACCCTTTTCTCCCCAGAATAGGATTAGCAATTTGGGTTATTTTGAAGTTCAAATGACAACCTGAAGCAGATCACCACCCACTAATATGGAAGCCTTCTTTGAGAGCACCTTTGCTGCAAGTCAGAGCAGATTCAGCATCTGACTGACATGAGAGCCACCAGTCTCCTCTGGTCCCATGATGTTCAGTAGATATTAGGTCTGTGTACATTATGCTTAAGAATTCTGGAGGCCCTTGGTTCACATCATAAATGTGTTGGACATGCCACAAATTCAGGAGATTATCGCATCATGATTAAAAGTGTCTTACCTGAGCCAGCTTAAAATTAGAAGTGGGCGACATCCTGATAGTATCAGACGCTTTTAGCCGCTGAAATCGCCGCCCAGGTGCAGCTTGGCTCCATTGCCGCTCCAAGGGGCGCTCCTCGTGCCTCTTTTTGAAACCAAGAGTTTTCCAGCATGAAAAAATGGCTGCCGGAGTGCCCCTCTGAGCGGCGATGGAGCCCGGCTGCACTTGGGTAGCGGTTTTGGTGCCTAAATGTGTCTGATACTATCAGGATGCCAGCTCAGGTAAGACACTTTTAATCATAATGCGATAATCTTCTCAGTTGCACTTCTATAAAATAGGGTCATTTCCATCAGCTTCCACCTAGTTCATGTGCAGACGAACAATGGTTTAAATGACATCACATGTTGAATGTGTGCATATTCTCTGTCTCTTATTATTTCTCTCACTGCAGAAATAATCTAGGTTGATACCACTTTTAACTGCCTTGGCTCAATGTTAAGGAATTCAGGCACTGTAGTTTTGTGAGACATTTAGCCTTCTCTGTTAAGAGAGCTCTGATGCCATAACAAAACTACAGTTCCCAGAATTTCATAGCATTGAGCCATCACAGTTAAACTGGTGTCAATCTGAATTATTTCTGCAGTGCAGATGCAGCCTCTTTGATGTATGAGATTTCCTCAAAGGAGAATACATTAGCTCCAGATGAAGTCCTGCATAAGACATGAAACTAAAGGAAAAATTTCTACTAAGAGTACTAACATTTGTACTGGGCATTTCTCCATTGTCTCTATCAGCAGTCTGACATTAAAAAATGAAGCCGGTGGAGTTTTGTTCTGGTTTTTCCTCCTCAACTTTTCCCCCCCTCAACTTTCTCTTTAGGGAAATTGCTCTTTGAGCTTCAGTTTCTTCTTTGCAAAACAGGAGGGACCAGTGTCTTGAGACTCACAAGTGTTACAAAAGGCCAGGCCAGGCAAAGTAAAGCAGCTTCATTTATATACCGCTTCATATCGCGCTATAGGATGTCTAAGTGGTTTACGACTATAAGCTCATTGCCCCCCAACAGTTGGATACTCATTTTAGCGACCTCGGAAGGATGCAGGCCTGAGTCTAGCCTGAGCCCTGGCTAGTATTGAACTCGCAACTTTGTGGTCTATGAGTGAGTGGCTGCAGTACAGGCATTTAACCACTGCGCCACCAGGGCTCCAAGCACAGGTAATAAAGTATTTTGCTCATTGAAATATTATGTTTAAAAATTATGAATAGGCTCTGCCAGTCTAAAATGTATGAAGTGTGGTAGAAGATGAACTCCTTTCTCTGCCATGGTTGGTCTTGGGAGTTTATTCCTTTACCGTTGTGAAAGCATGCAGCCTTGCCTCACTCTTTAAGGATGGGCAACCGCACCAGACTCCCATTTTCTCCCCTACACCCTTCCAGCAATCTCTAGCCAAAACAAAAGAGATATGATTGCACTTTTGATTGGTGCTAAACATCTTCTTTTTCAGAGAAATGTTGTTGAATGGTTTATTAAAATAATACCTTTTAACCAAAAAAAAAAAGTTTTTTGGGGGGGTGAGATTACATCTAACCAAAGTTCCATGTTTGTGTTGCAGTTCTGACATTTTTACCCACTTTTCAATAATTTATTTTTTATTTTATTTTATTTTATTTTTTGGAAAAATAAAATTGGAGGCTAAAGACTTCAGGTTTCACTTGAGACAGCTGTAGAATAAGGACTGGACTGCATGCAGCACATGGGCTAGCTTTCCCCACTATGGCTGAAAGGAGGTTTCTGTAGACAAAATACATGACATGAGGAGTGCTTGAGCTTTATGGATAAGAGCAGTGTATAAACTGAATGAGCATCAAGTGAGGGTTGTTATGTGCTTAGGCTAGGATCAGGCAAACCTGGGTTCAAATACAACTCTCACTAAGCAATTGTAGGATTAGAGGCTGTACTTGGTGCACCTTATCGCATAGAATTGTCATAAGGATAAAATGGGAATGGAAGGGACAAGGTATGTTCCTCTAGAGTCAACATGGTTATAATGGTTTGAGTGTTGGACTGCGACTCTGGAGATCAGGGTTCGATTCCCCACTTGAGCATAAAAACCAAATGGGTGACCTTGGGCGAGTCATATTCTCTCAGCCTCAGGATGGCAATGGCAAACTTCCTCTGAAGAAACTTGCCAAGAAAACTCCATGATAGTTTTACCTCAGGGTTGCCATAAGTCAAAAATAACTTGGAGGCATACAGCAACTACCAATGTTCCTCTAAGAGTCGGTCATTTTCAGCCTGGTGCCCCCCAGCTGATGTTGGCTTGGGAGGATGGAAGTTGCAATCCAAAGCATCTGGAGGGCATCAAGTTGCTGAAGGACAGTTTGAAGGACAGTGAATATGGATGTTGATAGAGACCTCCTTGATGTTGTAGGAAGTATATACACCTCTGATTCACAGTGCTACCATTCTTGCAGACAGTACAGCTTAGAGAAAGAGAGCTGCTTTGCTTTGTTTTCCTTTTTTTGTCGCAGCCACTACTGATAGCTTCTTTGAAATCCCGGTTACCCTGGAATGTTGGCACATATAAGTCCTTTGCATTGCCTGCAGCAAAAGGATTACAAGTATATCTTGATTTCTCAAAAAGATAATCTGAGTGAACAGTAACAGTGGTTTTATCTCATAACTGTGATATGAAATGTCATTGCAAAAGTGTAACAGCAACCTTCAGTTTTGGCTGGCTTTCCATTGGGTACATAGAGGGTTTTCATGGGGATATTTTTGCTGAGTTAAAGTTCAAATTAGGATGCAGTAGCACAATGTGGGCTCCTGTAGTTCTCAGATTTCATGGTTTAAGGGCAAATGAGCCTTTACCTTCATGCTTGAAAGAAAACCGATGAATGTGCCAACTGTTAGTATCTCTTCTCTCCTTGAGCATTATCCACTATTCCCTGGGATGATGTTTGTAGCTTGATGCTTTCTTGATGAATTAAAAAAAACACTCTCATGAGTTTCAAATTGAGGTGAGGTGTGCAATTAACCACACTTCGTTTCCAGTTTCCTAATTTTGCCCCCTTCCATCCATTTTGTTTGCCACATATTAGGAGATGTACAGCTTTCAAATAAAAGGCTAGTAGAAGACCCAGAATCCATAAGTGAAGGACTTCTGGGTTTATTCCATTTTGTGTAAGTGGCACACAGGCTCTAATATGGGCTTTATTGCCAATTCTCATTCCAGCATTGCAGGGAACTTGCATTGGCTCTCCTCCCTATTAATTACTCCAGGAGTTCCAGCGGGTTATGGTTGCAAGATACTGGTAGGAGAGGTGATAAAGAGTAAGGATATAAATCGTTGCTTCTTTAATTTTTTGCATGAAAGAATGGCTTTTCTCGTCGGACAAGCGTTATTTCACATTCTTATTTCTATTTGTGTGTGTGTGTGGAAAAAATAATTTCCAATATTTTTCTTCAATCACTTGCACATAGGCAAATGATCAATTGAACATAGGCACACATTTTCTGCAAAGAAGTGGTTTTCTGCATAAAAGTGTTGTTTTCCAAGAAAAAGAATGCAAAATGCAAAAATAAAAAAAAAATCTTCGTGGAACACCATTTTCTCCATATGTCAAAGCACTCCTTCTCATTAAGGATGAGAGAAATTGTGAGTATTTTTAACATCACCAAAAAAGAAGTTGGACATTTTCAGTAGTAGCCAGACATTCATTTGCACAATAAAAATACTTCAGCTGGATCCCTTCCTGGTGATGCCAGGTCTGGCCATAGTAACACATGCTTTGATTACTTTCTGGTTGGGTTACTGTAATGCTTTCTGTGTGGGGGCTACCTTTGGACCTGATTTGCCAAAACAGTTTCACTACCTTCTGGACTGTTTCTAGTTACAATTCAAAGTGCTGGTTATGACCTGTAAAGCCCTGAACAGCTTTGGTGCAGTCTTATCAGGAAAAGGCAGAAGATAATTTGTGAATAATCAGATCTGCAAAAGGTAAACCTAGGAATGTGGAGGGCCAACTGATTTAAAAAATAAATGTTCCCCGTGTGGTTTATTTTTGTTGGTTGATCAATTGGCTTTGTTTTGATTTTTGACAGTCATGTTTTCTACTGTGCAAAGGGAGCTTGCAGCATCTTTGAAACTAACTGGAAGATAGAAGTTGGTAGCATGAGCTTTCATAGACTTGCGCCTACTTCCTCATGCATTTGATTTTTACTAGGCACCAGTGACTTATTGACCTAAATCTTGTTGTTAGTCCTGGCTAGTTTAGACCCACTCAGTTGCTGGGATTTACCTCTGTGTTGACTCACCATTCAACAATTGATTGAATAGGTCTGCACTTGTTGGAACAAACCATCAGGGTGTAGCCATTGTTTCTTTGCTTTGGTAACCAGGGCGCAGAACAATTTACAGGTGTTATTCAAAAAAGCAGAGGGCAAAGTTTCCAGCAGGACATCTGTTTGTCTTACTTGAGGTAAAGACCTTGTGTGTATTGTGTGCAAGTGTGTGTGTTTTACAAAATACAAGGTAACACAGAACTCCAAACAGTGTGCAGCTTTTATTAGTGCAGATGCATATCGGTGATTATTTCTCTCCATGACAAATAGGTTACAGTCCTATTAGGTTATATCTGATGTGGGTTCTACTTGCTTACCTTAGTATGATTTACTTTCTGTACTTCCCATGAATTGGCTGGCTAATACATTTGAAACAGTGCTTCAAGACTGCAGTGATTATTATTCACTTTATTTTCCCTTCTCTTGAGTGAGTATTTCTGATATCAAGGATCTGACCATACATGATAAGCAGTGTTATGGCCTACATCTAGTCATTTATGAATGGATACCTGTCATGACATAGTGGTTTGAGTGTTGGACAATGACTCTGAAAACCAGGGTTCAGTCCCCCCACTTTGCCATGAAACCCATTGGGCAAGTCACATACTCTCAGCCTCTGGAGAAAGAAATAGCAAGCTTCCTCTGAACAAATCTTGCCAAGAAAAACCCATGATAGGGGTCTCCATAAGTCAGAAATGACTTGAAGGCACACAACAACAGCAATCTGTATCTTCAGATACAGATATTCAGTATTTATGAATAGATATCTGTATCTTCAGGTGCACATCTTCAATATTTATCCATTTAACCTGGCCTATCATTGAAATAATGGGATGCAGTGGCTCAAGTGATTAAGATGCTGGCTCTGTTGATTGCAAGATCAGCAGGTTGGCAGTTTGAGGCCTGGGTGCTGCATGATGGGGTGAGCTCCTGTCACTAGTCCCAGCTTCTGCCAGCCTAACAGTTTGAAAACATGCAAATGCAAGTAGATAAATAGGTACCACTTTGGTGGGAAGGTAAACAACGTTCTGTGCAATCATGCTGGCCTCATGATCACAGAGTAATCTCTGACAACGCTGGCTCTTCGGCTCAGTAATGAAGATGAGCACCACCCCCTATAGGTTGGACACAATTTGACAACCTTGTCAACGGGATATACCTTTACCTTACCTATCATTGAGATGGAGCCTCATAGGATTTCACCGTGTATATAATCCTATTTGGTTTATTTTATTTTATCACTTTGACATGGGAGATGTCAGTTCTTTTGGGTGGGATGCATTGTATTTGTGGCCATGTTGGCTAGGAGACTGTGGCCACAAAAGGAATTTTCCCATAAGCTGGCCTTTTATGTGAGGTTAAAAGACTAAAGCCTTGCTGTCAGATGACATACTTTGCTCATAGACAAGTAGGGATGTGAATATTTGACTGTTTTGTTCTGGCAAGTGATGGTTGAATAATTTCCAGAGTTTTCTCCCTGCTGCAGAGAAAATGAATACATATTTCCATGCAGTTCTCACCTAATATCTGCACATCTCAAAGTGTTTATGGGTAACTATTCGCCACAGGAATCCATGTGAAGATATATATCTATATCTATATTTGTATCTATCTATATCTATCTATATATATTGCATGATGATTTGAGGTGGAGCATTTTAGACAAAAAATACTGTTCCAGGCAGCCATATATGATTTTTATTCAAAAACATCAATCTTGCACAACAAAACTCTTGCACAGAAAACAGCAGCCCTGCACAGCAAAACCATGTATCTGGGTGTGTGTTTTTTGTACAAGATTGCTGTATTTTACACAGGGTTGGGAATTTAAAATTAAAAAAAAAACCCAGACCATGGGGTTTTGTTTTGCTTTGTTTTGTTTAAACCAGATTTTTTTGCATGAATGTTTTGATTCCACTCATATCCACATTTCTTACACTTGGCTCTGCATCCTTTTCTGCTCTGTTATCTCATCAAAAGGGAGCCAGACTCAGGTGTTCTTCCACTCTTCTCACTGCATTGGTTCATCTCACTCAAATGAAGACCACAACCAGCAAGGATGTGGAATAATACCAGGGGAATTCTCATATAATAGGCAAACTGAGAATTCCCCTACCTAGGGGGATGTTCCAATTGCTGACTTAAGGAATTATATTGACAAGTTGGTAGCCTGTATGTAGGACTATAAAACTACACCAATATGGGACTAAATCAGAAAATTAAGTAAGAAAATCCAGTTCAGATGTTTTAGCCACTAGCTTAAATAATAAGTGCTCTTTTTAAAAAAAAGTGCACTTTTGAAGCAAATTGTTTTGGTTGAACTCATGTTGATGGAAGGATTTGTTTCTGAATGACATTTCTTTGCACTATAAAATAAGGTGTTTAAGAAGCAACTGTCAAGATACATGATACTGTTCTAACACTTAACAACTGCCAATACACTGTTAAAATGTATAAATTCATACAGACATTTTTGTTCTAATAAGAAGGCTGGGAAATGGCAGTAACAGCCAGATGGAAGAAGAGGAAAAAGCAAGAATAACAAAAACATCACCATTATCATCACCAAAAATAATAACAACAATTTGGGGGCTTGTTTGTATTTTTTTGACATTTGGTTAAAACTAAGGTTTTGCAAAAGATTTTTTTAATGCAAGTTGGTTGTTTTCTATAAAAAAAACAGCAATCTTGCAGAACAAAACACAAATGGATGTCTGGAAATAGTAGTTTTGTACAAAGCCTCACAGTTATCTCACCAAAAAAGTACAGTTCTCTGCAAAATTATTTCCTGGAACATCCCTGCTGAGGGAAAACTCCACAGAATTCTCACCATTGTTTCTTCCTGATTTCAGCCAGGAAACAAATAATGGGAAATATTCTTTCCATCTATTATAAACAATCCCAGGCTCACCCCTTGACATCTCCACTTAAAAGGATCATGTAAAGATGGGGTTGAGTAAAAGACAAGAGAAGAAACACTGCAAGATCATTTTAAATAAAGCCTTGGGACTCACCCACATTTCTGCTCACACCTGGTCTGTGTTCCCTTAAATAGGTTTTGTACAAAACTGTTTCCAATACAGAGCCACCATAGTATATAATTTGAGCATTGGACTATGATTCTGGAGATCTGAGTGGGGACTCGGCCATAGAAACTCACTGGGTGACCTTGGGCAAGCTATATTCTCTCAGGGGGGTTGCAAACTGCCAGAAATAGTGCAAATTGAGTCCACTTTTAGGGTTAGGGTTAGGGAATCATGGGAACTGTATTTTATTGTGACACCAGAGCTCTCTGACAGAGAAGACTCAATGTCTCAGGAAAAAAAACAATTCCCATGATTCCCTAGCACTAACCCTAACCCTAAAAGTGGACTCAATTTGCACTATTTCTGGCAGTCTGCAACCCCCCTCAGTCTCAGAGGAATGAAAAGGCAAACCCCCTCTAAACAACTCTTGCCAAGAAAACCCTATGCTAGGTTTGCCTTAGGGTTACTATAAGTCAAAAACTATTTGAAGGCACATAACAACAAGAAAAACAATAGCCAGAACAAAAACTGTTCCACTTCAAGCAGAAGTGAGACACTGAAGAAGTGTGTGGAAATGAAAAGTTGGGTCAGCCAGACCTATCATGAAGACACACTACTTGTATGGTAGAGAGGATTCTTATGGATCTTCTATGATATTTGAAACAGCCACACACACACACACCGTCTATAATGGCAATAATTGTCTTAGCGTAATCTCTGGTTGTTTAGTTAACAGCTTTGTCATCTTAGCAGAATCTCTGTATGTTAGTCTATATAGATTAAAATAGCTAGATCACACAGTAATTTTTAGAGAGCAATCATTAGTATAAATCTTGTTATGTTACCTCTGTCCTTTTGTGTGAATTTGGGGATACCACCTCAGCTCTTCAGCTCTTAATTTTCAAATGGTGCAGCTGATTTGTAAGTATGAAGTGTAGCTTTAGTTTGATCCTATGCATAAATTAGCTATATCAAATTCTATTAAAATCAAAGGGCTTAGGCCCATCTAAAATTATTGGACTATTGATTTTCTTCCTGTCATCTTTCTTAACTGTCCAGCTCTCACATCCATACATGGTAATAGGGAATGCAATGGCTTGTATGATTCTAACTTTTGTGCTGAATTGTATATCTTTGCATTTTAGAATCTTTTCTAGTTCTTTCATAGCCAACCTTCCCATTCCAGTCCCCATTTCTATCAGTGTTTGATCCCAGTTTTGGGAATTCCTTTACTATTTCTATTTCTTCATTGTTGAACTTGTGAAGGTCCTCAGTGGTCATTATTTTTTTTTTTCTTGATGTTCAACAGTAAGCCTTCCTTTGCACTTTCTTCCTTGATCTTTCTTAGTAGCAGTTCCAGGTCTGTTATGTTTTCTGCTAGTATTTATGGTATCATCTGCATATATTAGCTTGTTGATATTCCTTCCTCCTATTTTCACTCCTTCTCCATCTGTGTTCAAGCCTGTTTTTCTTATAATATGCTCTGCATACAAATTGAACAGATAGGGTGAAAAGATGCACTATTGGACTATAGTCCCCATGAAAGAGGGTGTGTGGTATAGCAGTCTGAGCATTGGACATCAACTCTGGAGACCATGGTTCAAATTCCCACTTAGTCATGGAATACCAGTGGGTAACCTTGGACAAATTGTACTCTCTCTGCCTTATAGGAGGGCAAAGGCAGACCTCCTCTGAACATATCTTGCCAAGAAAACCCCATGATAGGGTTGCCTTAGGGTGGCCATGAATCAGAAATGACTTGAAGGCACACAACAACAAGCCCATATGATTCCTTATCACTGGCTATGCTAGCTAAGAATTACAGTCCAGCAGCATCTGGAGAGGTACATATTCCTCACCTGTGACTTAGATGCATCTAAACTTGTGTAAGATTTTAGGGGATCATCAGTGGGGTGGCTTTTCTCCTTCCAATAACCCACCTTCTGTCTTTGGGTCCAATCCACATTGTTATCATAGAGAAAGAGGGCTGATGAGTGAACAGGCAATGGTAGCCACTGTTTTTCCTGCTTACTGCAATGCTTGCTTTGTACTCTTTCCTGGAGATGCAGAACTAGCAGCAATGGCGAGAGAAGCAGCCACTAGGCTAAGTGCTGATGATCAGCAATAGGCTCTCCTGCTAAAACATAGGCCTTGCCAAGTGCTTGGTGATGCCACCCTAGATACTGAGCCTTGCTTATTAAAGGCTTGCCACCAAGTCTAAATAACATTAGCCACACAGAAAGGAACTATTTTCTTATTCTCCTTATAAACAAAAAAGAATTATGTGATTGTGTAATATGTTGGAGATGCAGATGTGATTCATCCAAACAATGCATATGTGTGTGGGGGATTTTTTCCTTCTAGTCAAGGAGATCTGTCTGAGAGGGTTTGGTTTTGTTCTGTTTGCATCCCACCTGTGTACTTAATTGGCCACTCAAGTTAGCTTACGGTAATTAACCTTAAATCTTTACCCACAACAAAGGCATTGGTAAAGAATGAAGCAGCTTAAAAGCTAAAGTAACGTACAGCCAAATTGAACAAATGCCCTGTAGAGGTAAAGCACTGATGTCTGTCATTGTTAGTCACATTGGCTCCTTATCAAAAAAAGTTGTGAGATTTTCTACCAGCTTGCATGTTCTTACTTGCCTGATGTTCTTGCTCAGACCAAAAGTAGCAAGAACCCCTTAGTGCTTCCTTTTGTTGCTGCTCCTCCTGAGAGTCCATATGGGGTAACAGTAATCGTAGTGAAAATATCCATTTACATGCTTCATTGTGCAGATGGCAATTGATGCTTTCTCTGAATCCTGCTGCTGACTATTCAGCACAGCACCACAGCTGCATTCTCTGACAGAATGCTCCCCAGATGTCCTATCATACCCCTGATAGTTGGTCAGGCTAAGTGGAAGTGATAGGACATAGTATAAAATATCTGGAGAGGGCCAAATTGTTTGAGAATACTGCACTACTGTATATGAAGGAATATGATATCTTGAGGGGAGCAGATAATCAGAACTGTGAAGATTGATCCTTAATCCTGACATTCTCCAGATCCTGTTGGACTGTATCTCTCATAATCTCTAGGCAGCATAACCAATGGCTAATGCTGGTGTAGACTGCAGTTGAGCATCATCTGGAGGGCTGTGTGTTTCCCCATCTGTTTCTTAGTCTGCCCTGTTCCCCAATCCAGTTTTCTCTACATATCAAAGCACACTTTCAGATTTAGTCTTATTATACAATCTGCAGTTTCTCCTGATAAGGGACCAGGCATAAATGCATTGTGTCAAATGAAAATTCATTGCAGACAAGGGATGCACTTAATAAGTTAATTTGGCCCATGAAAAGGAAATAAACAATACATTATGGGTGAAGGTGGAGGAGATGTAGTTTACCTTGGTCCTCAACCTAGAACACAGTTAAAACTGGTGATCACAACTAATAAGGCCTTTAAGGCACAATTCATCCATAGGTTCTCCCATATAAGCTCAGTGGAATGGGTGGAAGTTGTCCTTTCCAGTGGGTTCTGTACAACTTGGAAAAGTTCCTTTTTTCTGGGCTACATCTAGAATCAAGAATTGCTCAGCCATCATCGAGGGAAAGAAGACAGGCCAGATTCATTGGGCCTAGCCTGGAAAGAAGAAGGGCCCTCCCTCCCTCTTTTAAGGGGGGGGGTTAATTGTTATAATTGTTATTGCTGTTTGATATGCTTTTAAACTGTATCTTATAATATGCTTTGTATCTTATATTATGTAAGCTGCCTTGATTGCCTTGGCAAAAGGCGGGGTATGAGAATAAATTGTTGTTGTTGTTGTGGTTGTGTTGTTGTTGTTGTTGTTGTTGTTGTTGTTGTTGCTATGGTTACTAGTCAAGCTGGCTGGGGAATTCACAGAGATGAAATTCAGAAAGAGTAACAAGACTTACATTTTTGTTCTTGATTGTGATCAATTCCACGTACTCATTGGCTGCTGTTTTTATTTTTAAAATCAAGTATCTAGTGTTCATGCATGTAGTGTCTGAAAAATAAAAGTCTACAGTGGGCCCCTTTTCCACAAGGGTCTTTAGCCTGGAGAAAGAATTCCTTTCCTACCCCCAATTACATACCCTGGATATGTAGGTGAAGAGCTGAAACTTGTCTTCAGCCAGCAAAGCTCCCTGACATTACCATTCAAGTAGATTTTCCCCATGGTGCTTTAGAGTTGCCAATATGCCTTTTCTTGGTAAAGACCGGAATCATAACCTTCTGTTTGCTTGGACTTAAATGTTATCTTCCATGCTTGAATCTTCTCAGTTGCAGAAAGGAAAGATTAGCTGAAGCAACACCACACCCAAAGATTGTTGGAGTTAAGCAACTAGTCAACTTATCAATGGTTGCTCTTTGACCTTCATCAAATCTGAAATGCCTTTTTACCTTGAACATGACGAATAAAAGGTAGGGCTGGCTGGGATCCTTTTAAACAAAGACTGAAATATTAGTTGTTGGATAAAATGACTGAAGAAGGCGGTTGCTGGACTCATGAGACATAGTATTTTTTAAAACCCTTTTAAAACGCACTTTTCAGTTGCTGATGTTACAGTAGACCATTAAATACATGCACGTGCGCGCACACACACGTGTATAGTCTTTTCAGTTCTTTGTTACTAGCAATCTTTGAAGCCAACGTTGCCAGGAAAATGCCAAACAAATTAAAGTGGCAACCTGGGCAGAACAATGCTATCTTTGCAGTTAAATCATTCCTCCTGGCCAGGGCTCCTCCTGACCTTCTGGGCAACAATTCTCAGAATCCCCAGCCACAGTAAGGCCACTGGGAATCAGTTTCTGAAAATTGTAGCCTCAAAAGACGACTTTCCCAGGTTCTGCTCACTGGCTGAACGAAAGTGAGGAAGAGCCACTTTCCCTATCTTTTCTCCCTTTCATTTTTCTTTTTGTTTCATTGTTTTCTTGTCCATTGCCTATAGGTGCAAGTCAGTGAGGACCTAGAACAAACAAAATTGAACAATTTTCTCCACTTTTTAACAAACAGCATCAGTTAACAAGTTAGTTGTAGGGCGTTTGTGAGCATGTTGTTGTGCCATTTGTCTTTTAGAAGGTCTCTGCAGCAGAGAACCAGAATTTTTTAGTCTGTAATGGAACTGTCATACATCACAACCAAGTTGCCATCCAAGAATGGGGGGAAGGGGGAGAGCAGCTAGCTACACTTGGTGGGTTGTTACAGTATCCTCAAACTTTGTGTAGCATTTGATGACTAATTTTTTTACAAAACGCAAAAACATACTATTTGATGGTAACTACAAAGAGAACTGGATAGATAGCACACCCTATGTCTGCTGCCCACACCCGTGCTCCCTACCCTTCTCTTGATGCACTTCTTTGGGTTTCCTCTACTTTAAAAAGTTTCTATTCTGATATTTCCTGGGTGAGAACTCGCTAGCTCTCCAAAGTATGCAAACCACTAATCTTTGTATGACTGTGTAAATATGTTTATAGAAAAGAATGACTACTTCCTGCCTTCCACGTCAAGGTTTAAAGCTTGTGTTTGCTTTTTGAGGTTTTGTTCATTATTCTGTTGGAAATACCAGCAGACTTTCAGAGAGGCATGTGAACATGCAAATGATAGAAGGTCTTGCAGGGCCTCGGTTAAGAAATTTCACAGAAACATTGACATTGAGAGAAGGCATAGAGAAACTCTGTGTGTGTGTGTGTAACTTCCAGCAGAGGTGCCTTATTTGAATCCCAGTAAATGTTCTCAGCAGAATTTGTAACTTCCTGAAAAGATATACCTCTTGAAATATTTTTTTCAGGATTCTAGATTTAGGAACATCCAGATATTTTATTATAACACTTCCATCCCCCCTTCATCACAGAATGTCAAGTTAGTGTACAGTACAAACAATTTAAAACATCTCTACGCTAAAAGCATAAAGAATTTGAAAAAGGTAAAAACATAGTAAGCATAATAACCATTAAAATGACTTATCAGTGAATGATCATTTTAAACTACATTGCCCTTTCGCTTAATTTTGTTGTGTTTTTAATCTCACCTGCATTTTTTCCTGGCCTTGTTTTATAATGGGATTTGAGAGGTGTTGTTTTTTCCCATCCTGCACAGAAACTTGTGCATAGTTCAGTACATACTATGTTTCTGTGATTCCCAAATGAATCTATTTTAATGTGCACTCCCATTATGTAAAGTGTGTTTGTATTTTCCAAAGATACATACTTTTAGCAATGTGCTTTCACTTGCCTAGAATTTGAAATGAGAGAGAAAAAAGAATCAAACACATGTGGATTCCTTTTATTGCTGGGAAACCAACAAAGGTTGGTTGTGCACACTTCTGTTAAAA
Source organism: Phrynosoma blainvillii (assembly GCA_026167975.1). Classification (NCBI taxonomy): domain Eukaryota; kingdom Metazoa; phylum Chordata; class Lepidosauria; order Squamata; family Phrynosomatidae; genus Phrynosoma; species Phrynosoma blainvillii. Next base: position 201,622,604 of record JANUYF010000002.1, on the reverse strand, counting down.
GTCTTGGCAGATCACAAATTGGTGTGTTTTTTAAAAAAACAAACAAACAACCACGGGTCAGTATAAATTTCGTTTCCACTACTATCTTGCTATCTCACATTAACACAATCATATTGCCTTTAAAAGGTTTTTTCCATCTTTACACTTGCTATTTTATGTTGACGCAATCCTATTGCACTCAGAGTAAAGTATTGCCTCAAGTCTCACAAGTGTGTGTGTGTGTTGAGATGTAATTTTATTTGAAACAGGAAGAAAGACATCAGCAATCTTCTTATCAGCAGTGACTCTTCCCCCTTTTTGTGTAACTCAAATATACATTCTGCTTCAATTTTTAAAATGGCAGTTTTCAAATCCTTCTCCTCTATAAGTAAATGTAACATTCTGCCTCCTGCCCAAGAAGACAAAAGGATGTACTGAATATACTGAATATTTGGAGCAGGTTATTTCATTTTAACCAAATATTGATGCTACAGGGGCTTGTCATCTTCATTAAAGACTGCTCTGCCAAGAGAAAGGAAAAACTGATACCGGTTTCCCCTTGTAGTATGCTATACTTATTGTGACCTCAGTTGCAAGCAATATGTTTTCTGTTCCAGTGAGATTTTCCCCTGTAAAACTTCTGTATCTCTTTTAATACCCAACAACAAGATGAGGTGTGTGGAGTGGAGGAGACATTCTCCTTCTAGCTCTGGTAAGGAAATGTTCCACATGACTGGAAGAATCATCAGTGATTCCCAAACTTTGGTCCTCCAGGAATTTTGGAACTCAGCTCCCAGAGTTCCTGACTGTTGGCCAAGTTCTCTGGGGCTTCTGGGAGCTGAAGTCCAAAATACCTGAAGGACCAAAGTTTGGGACCCACTGATCTATATAAAGACACTATGGCAGGATGGGCAGAGTTGTCTTGCAGGTAAAACTGGTCGCAGTCACTTTAGTTGCTTTGTTTCCTGATTGTTTTAAGGTTCTTGATATCTTATTTCTCAATTTATTTCTGTCGACATAAAAGCAAGGAATGTGTCCCGTCCCGTCCCCCCACTAAATTGCTGAAAGATGAGATTCTCAAAATTCCAGAGATTTCCTGAAGATCACACATACCTGTTTGAGAGGCCTTTGTGACTTCAGTCTTGGATTTTTCCTAGCTCTGTGGATAGGAGTAACTTGTCCACAGAAGGGTTCATTGTACTAGTAGTACAGTATACAAAGGAATTAAGACTCACAAATTCCCTTTTCATATAGCTGTCACTTCTGTCTTGAAATCTGCCATCCTTCCACAATTTCTGCAGTCCTTTTCAAATGTAAAAATCATACTTCCTTATTTACCATGGCTTAGTGAGTTTGCTTGTAAATATGCACGATGGTGGTGAGCAGGGATTAATTCATGCACAGACCTGGACCTTGTTCTGAGTTTTCGGGGCTGAACCCTGACATAGACTAAGCAATGAAGACACTACACCTGAACATGTTAAGAGATCACTGAGTAACCACAATCTTTTTGTGGCAATCTTTCTGCTATCTCACTTTAAAAGTTAATGGGATAAGGGATTATCTACTGCAAACCCTGAATATAAATATTAATTTTATGGAAAACTGTGTTCCCCTCATCCCAGATGGTTATATAATTCCCTATAAGCACAAGGATGGCTCCTGAGTATGAGGTCAAGTGGAGTCCAGGTCACAGTATCACCAGCAAGCCTGCTACTCACATCCTTGCCATTCATTCTACCCACTGGGTACCAAAGAAGGTCATCTATGTGCCCTATCTCTAGTACTTTGCCTGAAGTGTGTACACAACCTGAGGAATCCTGGACCAAACACTTAATGACATTCAGTCCTGTTGCATACTCTCCAAAATTTCACAGATTAAAACGGAGACATGTATGGCCAAGCAACATCAGTCAAGATGGCAAAAGGTATTAATGAGGAAAACACCCAAGCCAGTAGAGGCTATAGCAGTTTGCTTTTGCCTGATTCTGCTGGGAAGGACAAGACGCTGTCCTCTCTTGTCTTCTGTTCCCTACTGAATAAATTAAGTGCCAACTACTTTCCCCTCATACAAGTCCTCTGGCCAGTTCACAAAAGGGATGCATAATTAATATACAATATAAATCAAAATAAAATTAAAAACATAATTGAACACAGATGTGAAAACTTTTGCTTCAGCAGTTTTGGCACCAACCTCTTCGGAACAGTAAGGCCTGGGATTGTAGGACATACGTTTTGGGTTGTCTGTCTCCAATATCTATGTTCCTCATAGCATTCAGTGTTTGAAATAGCTGTTTTACCTGTTTCAAAACTGGATTCTAGGATTGTTTGTAAACTTCTCCTAAGAGTTTTTAAAGAGTATTTTAATGTGTTTTAAAATTATTTTAATATTTGTTTCTGTTTTAAATGGTTTTTATGTCTTCATTGCCAGGGAAGCCCTTGTGGGCTGGGAGACAATATAGAAATGCTGTAATTAATTAATTAATTAATTAAATGTAGCCTCTGACAAAGAAGCCCCCTTTTACAAAGTATTTTATGCCCTCCAGCCCCCTTTTCTTCCATGGATGTGAGGGAAATCTGGCTGCGACATCTGTCATCCCATTGATCACCAGGGTTGGTTTGGCTGATCTGGCTGGCTAGGCGGGTGTCCTCCCTCACTGCTCCATGTGCATCCTTCCCGAAGCTGCATGCTCGGCAGAAGAGGACGACTATCCCAGATAGGCGTGTACCGTTCTTCGGCCAAGGGTATACGATAGCTGCAGTCCCCTGCTAGAACCTCCAAACAAACTCAAGATCCCTTTCTTACTTGACCTCTTCCTAGCTGGATGTTTTTCTAGCAGCACCAGCAACAACAGCAAAAGAGACAAAAAAGGGGAGCACGGATAGCCTCACCAGCTACCCCAGCATGTTAAAAAACAAAGCATAACCTGTAAGCTTGGAGACCAGAGTGCAGCGACCTGCTATCCTTTTCCTTTCCATGGTATTTCTGTCTCTGATACCAAATTTTCTGTTAAAGAAGTAATGTCCACGAACAAATCTACATTATTAACTGGTGTATTCCTGCATGTGCATTCCACCTAAACACCCTAAAGACACCAGCTCCTGTCTGATTTGGAAGGTAAGCAGGGTCAGCCCTGATGAGTAATTAGATGGGAGACCACTAACAAATAACAGGTGCTATAGAACATATTTCCAAGGAAGGAACTAGCAAAACCACCACTAAGTCCTCCTTGCCTAAGAAAACCTATGAAATTTATGAGGCTGCTGTAAGTTGACAGACAACTTGAAGGCATACATGCACACACATGCACCCCTACCTGTATGTTCAAATCTGTCCTTGAACAGGTGATTTGGTAGAACTCTAAAATCCCACTGACTTCAACTGAAATCCCACTGATTTCACTCCCTAGTAAGAGGACATGGGAGTGTAGTATCCAAAAAGAAAGCTGGGGGGGGGGGGGGACCTGGGAGATGGTGAGTTAGGGGAATCCTCAGAGAGTGAACTTGTTATTAGCTGTTTTACAGTCCAGCACTTGAAACTAGAACTCCCAGAACCTAGAACTCTTTTCAAGGCCTCTTTAAGGTTTACAATGTACATTTCCAAAGTTTCTCTACTCCCACCCAGTGTCTACATGACTTTGTTACAAGATAGGTGTGCATTACTTAGCCATCTTGTTGTTGTGTGCATTCAGGTCATTTCTGACATGGCAACCCTAAGGCAAACCTATCATAGGGTTTTCTTGGCAAGATTTGCTCAGAGGAGGTTTGCTGGTCCATCTATCTGCAGTCTATTAGCTGAAAGTATTGGTAAATAGTTTTAGTTGTTAAATACACATATTTTACTCTTTTTTACTGTTTGTAACATTGATTTAGACATTGATTTCTCATATGTTGCAGGTCTGATTTGATATGCTGACTTGGGAAGGTTCAATGGTCTCCCCGGTGAAAGTGGGTGGCAGCAGCCAAAAGGGCATGCTCACCCTTCTCCTTCACCATGGTGGCAGCCCCCTCCTGAAAAGGGAGCCATTTCCACAGCAAAACCTGGAGGATTATGCTCACCCCTTCTCATCCCCCCAATGGGCAGAGGGCCTGACTGGGCATCATCCCTCTTCTGCATCCCCACATCCCCCTAGTGACACCACTGGGAAGACAAAGTGTCAGCTGATTTTTTAAAATGGCATTATTTGGTCCTTAAGCAGGGTTTTCTGTTCCAAGTTGGGGGAAGAAAGACCACTGGTAAAACCATGGATTCTATATCAGAGACAGACATGAGGGTGGCAGTGATGGGGAAGGGTCAAAAGAGCACAGGTTATCCCTGAAGGTGGTTTTCAGGTTTATGCACTTCTTGGCTGTGCAGCAATTAGCGCTCATATTTAGTTTCCAGGTCAATAGCTATTTTTTTTCCTTGTCCAATCACAAGTTTTTTCTCCTGCCATCTGACCAAGATTCATCCACAATGGCATGGTGTTTTGACAAGATGTTCATGAGTCTGGTACATCTTGAAGACCAAGGAGTTTTCAAGGCAGATAGTAACCTTCTCCACCTAGTTTAAAAAAAAAAACACCTCTTTCCTTCATTCATTGTTTTGAATTGTGTATGTTGGTGGTTGGGTATGCCACAGTAAAGAGCAGGGGTAGGCAACCTTTTTGAGCCAGGGGCCGGGTTGCTGTTCCTCAGACAATTAGGGGGCCGAAGCACAATAAATAGATGAATAAATGAATAAATCAAAATAAAAATATTTTTTTAAAAAATGTAAAAAATTAAAAAAATATATGCATGCACACTCTCTCAGCCCCAGAAAAGCCATGGCAAAACCCCTGTGGAGATTTTGCCAAGAAAACCCAAGAACAAGTAATAACAACAATAATATCATCATGGGGGGAGGCGGCAGGACCGGCCTGGGGCCGGTCCAAAGGCCTTGTGGGGCCACATCCGGCCCCCGGGCCTTAGGTTGCCTACCCCTGGTAAAGAGGATAAGGGAGCCAGGTGCCTCAGAATATAATGAGGTCTCTCTCCCTTTCCTTCCTTTTCCCTCTTTCTCCAATTCTCTCCCTACTTAAGGTGGAGGTGAGTGAAGCAGTGCATTGAGTCATCCCTCTAATTCTCCTTGAGTTTCTTTGTAACTTTGTATGTTTTCTCAGGTTCAGAAGAAGATGCTGCAATTCCACGGATTAACTGAAGCCTCAAAAAGCGTGTGCCTTTCTTAATGCAGGAGCCATTGCCAAAGCGCTGCCCACCATGAGGCTGCTCCGGAGACACTATGGCCCACTGAAGCTGGCTTTGGTGGGTGTGGTCTTTGTGATCTTTCTCTTCATCATGCAAAGAGATGTGGGCAGCAGGGATCAAAAGGAAGAACCTTGGCTAAAGAACATTGTGGACAGGAAAGACCAAATGATTGACATAATGATGGGGGCCGTCAACAACATCCGTGACTCTATGCCAAAGCTGCAGATCCGGGCTCCGGTTCAGCAAGAGGCACCTGTGCAGGACAGCAATTCCTGCCTGCCAGGGTATTATACACCTGCAGAACTGAAACCCTTCATGGAGCGTCCGCCTCAAGACCCCAACAGCCCTGGTGCAGATGGCAAAGCTTTCAAGAAGGACCAGTGGACGCAAGAGGAGACAAAGGAGAAGGAACGAGGCTATGAGAAACACTGTTTCAATGCCTACGCCAGTGACCGGATCTCTCTCCAGAGGGCCTTGGGACCGGACAGTAGGCCTCCAGAGTAAGATCTTCCCCATCTCTGCTCCCTGTAAAACGTTCTGGTTGAGGGGAAATCCAGAATGAATACAAGCACAACCCTCTGCCAAGTGGTAGCCTACCACAATGGGCATGTGATCAGATAGGTAGATGCTGACCATCCATCAGCATTCACTGAATGTTCCCCTGGAACTAGGTGCAGGTGTATGGCAGAGTCATATGCAGCATGTGGGTGGATGTTGCCATTGGCTGCTTCTCACAGTTTCTGTGCCCACTGGAGTAGGCCATTTCCGTTGTCTTGTGGCAGTGAAGCCTCTGAGGGCATCCAGAGCCTCAGATGGTGCCCATAGACATTCCAGCTACTCAGAGGACAAAAGCTTTTCAGAGTGTCCTGTTAATCATTCAGCTTCTTCAGGGAAATGTAGCTTTTAAAAATGGGGATTCAAGTCTCACATGAATCCTCACAGTAGGGTGTTAGATGCCTGGCTGGGAAAAATGCATGGAAAATGGAGACCCTAAATTTCACATAACCTAGAGCAGGGATGTGACTCTCCAGAAAATGTTGGACTGCAATTCCCAGCATCCTTTATCATTGTATAGGAGTGATGGGAGTTGAGGCCCAAGCAAGGTCTATATGTTCTTCACTCCTGACCTAAAACAAAAGTGGTTGATAAGCGGGAAAGGGGGCAGCATAATTAAGTGGATGCAGGCTGCTGCAGAAGCATCAGGTGGAATACAAAGGAACTTGAGGGGGGGAGAGTATGTTGGGTAGGGTAGGAAGCCAAGGGGTCATCTGAGTTTTAGCACCCAGCTTTAAAAAGTGACTTACCGCTGCTCTATTCAATTCTAATTCGGGCTGCATCTGAGTATTATCAGACGCATTTTGCTGCCACTGCCACTGACCGGGTGCACCCAGGGTAACGTCCAGGTAGAATCTGGGCTCAGCCGGTCTCTTTTCAAAACCAAGAAGCTCCTGGTTTTGAAAAGAGGCCGGCTGAGCCCAGATTCTACCTGGACGTTACCCGGGCTGCACCCGGCTGTTGCGTCAGCGGCAAAATGCATCTGATAATATCCAGATGCAGCCTGAATTAGAATTGAATTTGGCAGCAGTAAGTTGCTTTTTAAAGCTGTGTGCTGAACTCCACAGTGTTAAGTAGAACCTATGAGGAAACATGCACCTTTTAAGAGTCTACCCAGAAAGAACTGCAGTTAGTGCTCCATTGTTTCAAGGCAGTCCTAAACAGGTGGTAAGGATCAAAGGTCAGAGAGAGACCATCGCTCAGTGGCAGAACATGTGCTTTGCGTGGAGAAGATCAATCCCTATTAAAAGGGTTAGACTGCAAAGGATGAGAGGGACCTCTTTGTTGGAGGGATTGAAGAGCCCTGTGCCAGCAAGGAGACACCCCTGAGCTAGACAGTCTGACTTGTTATAAAGTAAAGTACAATAACATCCAAAATCCACAAAACAGTGATACCTTTAATTGGCCAACCAAAATGCACAAAATAAATTACACATTTTGATAGTTTGTACGTAACACTTAGTGCATTTTGGTTGGCCAATTAAAGGTATCACTGTTTTGTGGTTTTGGATGCTATTGTATTTTGGTATATGGCCAACACAGCTACCCCTGAATATATTATATGGTAATTGATAATGGTCAAAGGTATTTGAGTTTAAATGGATCTAGTTCTAGGGAGCAGCTCCTTTGGTGTTTCTGATCACTTTATGAACCTTTAGACTGTACCAGTATACCTCCAGGCTGCATAGCTGATCGTCTGTGCTATGTAATCAATGAGGATGGCTTCCTAGGAAGTGTTCCAGAGAGCAGGTATTTTTCTGGAAACGTTTCTAGAGGTTTTGATGCCATGATGCAGCAAGAGAGTACCCACAGAATAAGAACTTGAGGAAAGCTACTTATTAGGACTACAACTCCCATAATACTTGGGGTATTCAGTGTATTGTACTCCAAAAAAAAAATAACTATTCCATGCTTTTATTTAAATGTAGCCCTAGTCTGCTATCTACAGGAAAACAGGAAACAGTTCCCATTCTGCCATCACTTTCTAACAATGTAAGAATTGCCTTCCTGGGTCCATCTCCTCTGGCATCCAGTGTCTGGAAGCAACATTTGGCCAGATGCCACTAGGCGCTAGCAAGCAGGATGTGAAGGGAGGATCTTTCCTTGTTTGAACACAGCCAGAGAGATTGCTTCTGTTTGTGATTGTTACACTTAGCTATCATGGTTAATAGCTGCTGATAGACAAATCCAGTGAGAGGATAGGCCCTAATCCTTCCTAAAGCTATCTAAATTGCTGGAATTCATTGTGTGTAAATGTTTGCTGTGAAGCAATACTCTTACCCAAAAGAGAAAAAAATGTCTTTGGAAAGAGAGGGAAGAAGATCCTGTTAATACAAAGCCAGTGTTTTATTGAAACACTGTTTGTTGTGGTAGTAATTCTTGTTACATGAAGTTGAATAATTACAGGTTTACAGGCCTTCTTTTTGATATATTCCAAGTTAAATTGCAAAAAGCAATGTGTTTTAGGTGCATTGGTTGGATTGTCAGATTAGAGGGCCGCTGTAGTTGAGCACTAGACTAGGTCCAAGAAGATCTGCGTTGAAATTCCCTTTGGCCATAAAATTCACTGAGTAATACTGGGTCAATCAGTTTTCTCTGTTGATCTAACCTTCATTTCAATGCTCTTCTGCTTATATCCGGCCCATGGGCTTTCCTTTAAGAAAACTGATTGGCCATTTTAGGAACAGAATTCTGGATCAGATAGGTTTTTGTTTTGATCCAACACAGATCTTCTTATGGTTCAAGGTAATGTGGGGCAGAGGAAGAATGCACAGTGCCTGGAACTCATTGGAAAGTTGTATTGTATTAATAGTATTTAACAGCTGAAAACTGCAAAAGAAAGTTCTTATTTGAAGCCTGCCAAAATAATAGAGAGAGAGAGCAATTCCAACAAGTCTGGAGCTTTGGGGGGTTGACTGTTTTAAAAACTAACATTGAACATGTGAAATTCTTCAGAAAGTCTCATTCAAAATGGGAAGGTTGGCTAAATGTTGAGAATTTGGTAAATAAATTGTTTTAGCTCTAGTCAGAAGACAAGATTATTGAAATTTGTGTAAAAACGGTGAATCATCAGCCAACACTATCTGAAACAAACAAACAGGGGAGTTGTTTCCTTGAAGAGTTTGTTGGTCAGAAGAGGGGGGAAAAGCTAAGCAATTTAGATTCTAGCTGCATGCCCAGCATATTGGATAGGGGCACCTTATATTGGGTGGGTGGGAGGGAGAGATCACAAAAGCTCCTTCTGCCCAAGATGAAATCTTGCTGGTTGCCTTTCATCTGTCATGAAGAAAAGGCCTGGGGTGCATTTCTTGCTTTTTAATTACCTGCTGCTTCCCTTTCCTCCTGCTCCACATTCTCCTATCTTTATACCCCACTGGTGCCCCCATTTATGATGCAGTAAACATTGGCAACTACAATCATCTCTCTCTTTCCAAAAAAAAAAAAAAAAAAAAGAATAGATAAAAGGTTGTCCAAGTTCAAAAACTTCCTCGATTCCATCTGCCGCCTGCCCTTGGTTTTGGTCTGTTTCCTCCTGCTTTGAAGAGCTCCATTGCCCCCTTAATTTTTCACTTTGCTCGCCAAGTGGAACAGACAAAGCTTACAGTACAGCAGGGGGGCAAAGGAAGGAGTCAAACGTGACCCTCTCTCCTCTCCCCCCCCCCCCTCCTCTACCTTTCCCTGTGGTCTCCAAAGGCTTTCTGAGGGCAATGGCTGCTTTTCATAAGGGAGATAAGTCAGTCAAGGGCGGGAGGAAGGGAAGGGGAGCAAGAATCCAACAAAGGACATCTTGAATAATGGCTCAAAACCAGGGCAGTTTTGCAGACAGTCTCTCTCTCTCTCTCATCTACTTACCTCCTGCCCTTCCAAATGCCGATTATTTCTGCCTAGCAGGTGTAGATATCACAATAGAAGAATGCAGCATTCTAGGCAGGGAGTGCAAGAATGTTATTCAGTCAACCAAAGAGGCATAAACCAATTTAAATTAAAGTGTAAAGCCCTCCCAGAACCGAAACCATAAATCGGAGAGTTGGGGAAATTGGCTCAGATGGGCAGGAGGCCATGAATGAAACTCTCATTGTTGAACCCTTTGGGAGTGGGGGAGGAGGTGATAGGGAGGGGGGTACTGATCTCCCATGTGGAACGTTTTCCCCCTTTTGATGTGCAGCGGAGGTATGCGGCATGTAAGAGACCCGGCTGCCTTCCTGCTGAAAAGTTCAGAGGAGAGTATGGACAGTGCCATGAAAAGAAATCAGTGGGAAAGAGGGTATAGAAGCTTCCTTCACCCACCCACCCCAAAAACAAAGCACCCCACCTAAATCCTCTCACTCTCCCACATCTGTGAAAGTTTGCATAAATAAAAGAAATGCACAGAGAAGGCTTCTTATGAGCAGTGAACGTGTTTTGTCCAGGATCCACATTTCAGGTAAAAGTGCCTCTTGGTTTAGTTGGCAATCCAACCCTGTCATGAAGCCCAAGTGAAGCTTCAGACTGCACCAAGATGAAGGCAAGAAATATATGTCAAAATGGTGCAGTAAATGGCAGATTAAAAGTATTGGCCCTGAGGAGATCCTGTTTAGACTCTGATTCAGGCAGCAAAATATCTTGAATCAGCACTGTTGCTTGGGAACCATTATAGTTTTCTATTAAGCCATGTCTTTTGATGTTCAGATAACTCAAAGCCAGCTGGCTTCCCAATTTATTGGTGAATGTCAAAAGGGCTTGACTCCCTTGATCAGCATCATGCTTTATAACCTAAGGGTTTAATATTACTCATACTGCATCTGAAGAAGTGGATTTATATCCCAAAAGGTCATGCTAAAATCAAAACCAGATAGTCTTAAAAGAAATTGTAAAATGGTACTTTTCCTTTCTTTTTTAAAAAATAGTATCGATAGCATTGCTAAAAATACATATTGAGATTTTAAACACTCACACACAACAAAGGCTTTTAAAATAAAACCCCACTCTATTATTTGCACAGTGCCATCAGTTTTGAATGTATAAAGCCACATTATTACAAATTAGTACCTTTACTCAATCTAGCCCAGTATTTTCTTTCGCAGACAGCCCAAGACCTCAGGCAGCTGGAAGTCTTTTTCACATATCCTGTTACCGGATCATTCTAACTAGAAAGTCTCGTGAATCAAGGAATTTATGTTTGCAAAGTATGGGCTCTGTTGCTGCGTTGTGATCCGTTAGGATGAATGAGTCATCTGCTTCAGGTGGCAGATGCTTAGAGGGTCAGCAGACACAGTTATCTGGATATTCCCCCTGTGTATACATCCCCCATGGTGGTTATCCTTCTCGGCAGACAGAGCTCCATGTGTGTGCCTCCCGACCTGTCCTGAATTCCTCTAATCTGGCCTTCTGCCCTCAGATATGGTGGAATATAGGTAGGATTGAATTGGTCAGCTTCCAAAGGAGGGATGGGGAAGGAGCTGCGCTCTCAACATTCACCTCAAAACCTCAGGGCCTCTCCATAGTATTTCACAAAGTAGCAACAAAATTAGGTCCAAGCTTCAAGTGGTGAACACTCCTAATGTTTTAGTTGAAGAATGTGAAGTTTACAATCAGTCTCTGCCCCCTCCAAAAATGTCATTTCTGACTCCTGACTTTCTAAAGAAAAAATGACGAGATAGCTGAAAGAGGTCAGCAAAGGAAAGAAAAATTGTTTATTTTCAAGATACAGCTTGCTTTATCTGTCAGAGTTTAAGGTGGATTTTAAAATGTATAAAACGAATGAAAATTGAACAGAGACTGATGCTACATGGAAGTCATTGGGGTGAAAGGGAAAATGAGGTACTGACTGGTAGTTCCCTGAAATAAATAGTTGACACCCTAGGAAAAAAATGCTGCCTCTCCTGAACCTCTTAAGACATCTCACTTCCTTTAAAAATCACTGAAATGGCTCTTTTATGCTGAATGAGAATGTGAAGTGGGGATAGTAGTTGTGGCTCAGTGGGAATGGCAGAACCTTAAGGAAGTTTGGATCCGTTGAGCACGCTGCAAGAACTCTCTTCTACTTTCCACTATTGACACCAGAAAAAGGTTTAAATGAAATAGATAAAGTGTTCCTTCTCGGATGCTATCTAAAGCTTTTGTTGTGAGCAGCCAGTCAGTAAGTCTGAGATTGCATATGCACAAGTAGGGAGTTTATCCCAAAAACTTGTGCTTTCATTTAAAGAACCACACTATTGGCTCTTAGAATTATAGAGGCATCTCAGTCATTTGAGTAACGTGTGTGAAAGTTGCAGGGCAGATGCGACATTGGGGATACAGCATCCTGAACAGCTCTTTGTTGCCTCTTCTCAAGAACAACCGTGAGGAAAGCGGGAACACCTGCTTCCCAATTAAAACTAACCAGATTGTCTTGTTACATTTGAATTTGAAAACTGGTTCATTTAAATGGGTGGGCAAACTTGTTGAGGTCAAGTATACAAGTATATAGTTGTGACCCTTTTTGAGACTTGGACCTTTCTCACTTGTAGGGGGGTGGTTGGGGTAGAAGCTGCATATTGGCCAGAGATGTATTTTTTTGCTAATTATATTCTCAGAGGAAACAATGAATAATTTTAGCAATTTTCTTCCTACTTTGAGAAGGTCTTTGAAAATTTGAGGTTTCAAAAATTATTTGCAATTCAGAACATTTTCTGTAAAAAAAAAATACATATGGGTTGTTGTTGTTTTGCAGAGAAGACAGAATTTTCTGTGCAGAAAACAGCATTTTCTGCACAGAAAACAACGTCTCTACACAGAAAAACTTTCTTTACAGAAGAATCATGTTTTCTGCACATAAAATGTTGCTTTGTACACACAGAGAGAAACAGACACACAAAACCATTTGCAAATTTTGTACACAGTAAGTACTGAACTGTGAAGATTCTTATCAGTTCAGGTTTCCCCTCATCAGGGGTTCACAAAATTAAAGAAACACATTCTATGATCATTTAAAAATATTTTAAAATATTCTCTCCATCCCTATATTGGCACCAGCAATAGGCAGGGCCACTTCTTTTTCTCTCTTTGCTCCCTTTTCCCTTCTATCCTTATATATATATCCCCTTACTGCATTCAGTTCCCTTTCCCATTCATCCATTCATGCATCTTTCCATTAGTTCATCTTTTCTCTCCCACACATGTCTTTATCCCTTTTTAAAGCCTGTTTGAGGAGGAGTTGTCCATCCATACAACTTGTGGTTAGGAATTCTACTCTGAATTTGTCTGAAGAAGTATTTCCTTTCATTGGTCCTGACCACTCAGAAAACTTGAATGACCCTCCACATTCTAGTATTGGGAAAGCAGAAGCAAATCTTTTCCCTATTCACTTTCTCCATGCTGTGCACAATTCTATACAGCTTTATCATGTGCTCCCTTACTCATTTTTTCCTAAGCTAAGCAGACTCAAATGCCATATTACCTCTTCATAGGGTTGCTCGTCTAATCACTTCATCATTTTGGTTGATCAACCCCTTGTCACACCTTTTTCTTCTCAACGATATCCTTTTTATGGTGTGCCCTTCATCAGTGCTTCTTAAACTAATTGATATGAAGACTAGCAGTTACTTTTTCCCCAGTGTATCAGGGAGCTGCCCTATATTTGTGCCCATTGGTTGCAATTGTTTCTTTCCTGGAAACTCTCCAGGACCAACAGCTAATGGATCATGGACAGCCACTGGCCCGTGGGCCACCACTTTGAGTGGCACAGCTGTATAAAGTGTTCCAAGTATTGTTACATCATTGACTTGTATCAGAGCATTATAGTATTGGCAGTTTTCATTTCCCTTTTTAAATTATGTCCAACGTGGAATTTGCCTTTTAAAATGCCAATGTCACCTAGTTAGGAGAGGTAATTTTGGACTCTTCCAGTTCCTTTTATTTCAAACTTGCTAAATTATTTGGGCTCAATGACAAACTCAATTTCTCCCGCTCCCTTATTAATAATTATTTTAAAATGATTAGTGTATAAGATGGTCTCTGTTCTTATCCCAGCATTCATAGCAGTCTTTGATGAGGTATTTAGTCTAAAGCAGGGGTAGGCAACCTAAGGCCCGGGGGCCGGATGCGGCCCCCTGAGGCCTTTGGTCCGGCCCCAGGCCGGTCCTGCCGCCGCCGCCGCCGCTGCCTCCCATGATGATATTGATTATTGTTGATATTACTTGTTCTTGGGGTTTTCTTGGCAAAATCTCCACAGGGGTTTTGCCATGGCTTTTCTAGGGCTGAGAGAGTGTGCATGCATATTTTTTTATTTTTTAAAAAAATATTTTTATATTTATTTATTTATTTATTTATTTATGGTGCTTCGGCCCCCCCAATTGTCTGAGGGACAGCAACCCGGCCCCCGGCTGAAAAAGGTTGCCTACCCCTGGTCTAAAGCAACCACACTTGCTTGTACCTCATAGCCATCCAACCATAGAGGCAGTACAATCAAAATGCCTTTGGGATTTCAGTGGTGCATGGAGATGGAATGAAGGGTCACAAGCTGCGGGTTTCCCAGTGTAGTTCAAACTGCAGTTTGTTGAAACAAGGCAGGATCAAGGCTGTGGTTTGATCCTGGTTTTCTTCAATAAACTATAGTTTAAAACAAGTGGCTGAGTAACTGTGGTACTCCAGACGTTTTTGGACAGCAGCTTCAATTATCAGTCACCATTAGATATGCCAGCTAAGGCTGAAGGGATTTGTAGGCCTAAAACATCTTAAGATCCACAGTTCCTCATCTTCAACTAATGACTATTTTTCTTTTTTCAGATGTAGTGAAGAATCACAGTCAAAAAGAACAAGCATTTACTTTTAATCTCCTCTCTAACTGTGCTGGGAGAGAGGGACAAAGCATAAACCTCAGGCTTGTTCATACCATCCTAAGCTTGGTTTCACATAATGTCTATAACAGGCCATAGACCTGCATATAAAGCTCATCAGCAGACACAATCCTAGAGTTGATAGTGCCAGGCATGGTGAGAAATATGTTGGCCAGGAAGAGTGGATTGTTCTGTGCACACCCTGAGCAAAAAGAAAGCACATACACTCAGAACAAAAGGATGCTCATTGTGTTCTTCCGTCTCCCAGCTGAGCTTGTGAACAAAGCAAGAAGCCAATCCCATTTTGTCCCTAGACCTCAGGAGAATAAATTATCCTTCCCTTCACCCACCCCCTTTTCCCCCTTTACTAAAGCAACTTTCCATTTACCAGCATGGAGTAGGGAACCCATTGAGAGTGCTATTGTTGTGGACTGGGGCTTGAGAATGGAAATCCATGACCTCATTCTTCAACCTGCAAGGACTTGAGTCAAGGCAAGGTCAAGGAGGGGGAAGGAGAGGGGAGCTGGGTTGGGTGACCAGATGCAAGAGAAAGAGGGAGAGAGCCCCTCGAGAGGGCCCTTGCCTCTTTCCAAAGTTATGGGGAGAAGGGAGTCTGTTCCTGGTATAAACTGCACACCTGCTCAGAGTCCCCATGTCACAATGGTTTGGGGGCTAGCTGTTAGCTTTAGTAAAACACAATGGCTAAGAGGCCAAACATCAAAGCAAGATGACTGCTTGTCATTTTGCAATCTGACTTACATAGCCTTGCACTGCTGGACTTTGGGGGGATGTAACACTTTTTGACCTGCCGGTTTGTAATTTTTAATGAATGAATTTTAAGTCAGTATTATCCACTGCTTTGAAGAAATTTGCTTACAGTTTTCGTCAAGAAATTTTGTTTCAGGCGGCAAATTTGCTCAAGCTAGCCCTGGAACATAGCTATGTACATAGAAATGTACTTGCTATTGCTATGTTCTTGTATGTTGTGTTGTGTCTGTATAAACAGAACCGTAAGGTCCTGCCAATTAAGGGAATGAGGAAAATAAAATGCCATTGCTAAGACATACCTAGATGTTAAAAGAAATTGTATGTCTGCTGCAGGGATTGGCACATTGTGATCCTTTAAATGTGGGTGGACTGCAAACTGTACCATCACTAACAATTGGCAGGGCTGCTGGGATTTGCAATCCAGCAGCAGATAAAAAGTCACAAGATGCCCAACTCGGCTGTATGGTAGTATGGATCCAGTTCCTCTCTAGTTTAAATAGAGACACGTTCACTTTCTAATAAAGGGAGAGGGGTTTAAGAGCACTGACTTTCTCTTATGTGTATCTTGGATTTGATGTTTATTTTGTAGATGTATCGAACAAAGGTTCAAACGCTGTCCACCTCTCCCAACCACCAGTGTCATCATTGTTTTCCACAACGAGGCCTGGTCAACGTTGCTTCGCACTGTGTACAGCGTTCTGTATTCTTCCCCAGCTATATTGCTAAAGGAGATCATTCTTGTGGATGATGCCAGTACAGATGGTAAGTCTTGCCTATGAAAGAGTTGTGTGTAGGGTTGCTAGGTTGGGAGCATCCTGGGGGTGAGATTTCATAGCCAAAGCATGAGGATATTTATTTATTTAATTAATTATTTAAGCATGAATCATGGTTGCTCGGGAAATGTCATTCAAATAAAAAACACAATCTTATAAGGGCAACCTGTTCTCAGCACAAGCTGCTTTTTCCTAGAGCTCCCCACACATGTTTGGAATTGATGGGGCTCCTGTACCAGTTACAACCCATAATAAACCTTGATTTGAGGTTGCTTGGTGAAAACAAGCCCTTTGCCACAGCAGTGGTGGTGGTAATAATAAATCTGTTGAGCTACTTCTTGCTTGCCTGGATAACACATGGGCAAGTTTTATGGCCAGAGGATATGATAGAGGAGCCCTGAAGAAATGGACAGTCTCTTTTGGTGGGGTGGGATAGGGTGGGTGTTAAAAATGATCTGTACAAGGTGTTAAACATGATTAAAATGGAGGACAAGGTGGAAGTGGAGGACATGTCCAGAAAAGGGATTTCTGGTCACCCTGTGGAGTTGCCCATTATTACTTGTTAATTGGACAGACCTACAAGTCACATAGTCACAGCCTACCCCACTATGGAGAAATATATTGTATTTCTATTTAAACTATGGTAATAATTTCCAAATCTGCACCTAGACATATGTTAGCAGGTGCACGTTTTATGCAGAGGCACGGCCTGTTTTGGTCTCTGTCTTGATGAAGCATTTTTGCCTCAGTTTTTAGGAGGCGTGTATGTGGCATAGTGATATCTTTTGGGGTGATGATTTCTTGCTGCTGCTGCTGTTGTTGTATGTCTTCAAGTAATTTCTGACCAATGGCGACTCTTAAGGCAACCCAGTCACAGGGTTTTCTTGGCAGAATTGTCCAGAGGGGGGTTGCTCTTGCCTTTCTCTGAGATTGAGAGAGCATGACTTGTCCAAGGTCAACCAGTGGCTTTTCATGGCTGAGCAGGGATTTGAACTCTGGTCTCCCCGTGTCCTAGTCCAACACTCAGACCACTGCACCATATTCACTGTTTCCAGGGGGCAGAGGGTCGCATGTGTCCTTGCAGCAGGAATCTTGATTTTCACAGATCCCTGCAGTAAATTAAGAGAAACCAAAGACATTGGTAGTTGGAAGTCTGATGAGCAGCAAGGTACTGATCTATAGATCTAAGCAAGGGCAGAAGACCAGGTTCCTAATACTTACACTAGGTCTGGTCAATCAATAATGTCTGTACTGGCTGCCAATCTCAAGTTCCAGTGTTTATGCTGCTAGGAGACTACTTGAGTCTCAGCAGCCAGTCTTAGGTAGCTCATTACCCCATGTATGTGTTGTTCACAAGGGAAGTACTGTATATGGCAGAGAGCATTCCCCCCCCCCTTCATACTTAATCGCTCAGTAAGACATACAGATCAATACCTGCCACAAAATCTAAATACACTTAACTCCGTTTGCTCCCATTCACCCGTAGTTATCCTTTGCCTTTCCCTTCCCTTTGTACTTGTAGCTGTCAGACTTAAGGCTATGGGTTCCTTGGGTCATAAACCTGCTGCCTGTGCATGTTCTGGTTAAGTGGCAGTGTGCTGTCATGGTAATGTGTCTAAATAATGTGCAGAAAGGCCTCCTGGGCTATTATTCATCCAGCTGCGGTTGACCCTGCAGGTTCTGTAGCTCCTTTAATCCCCTTTCACCTGCTTTGGAGCTTTCAAAGGTAAAATACACAGCATGTCTTTACCTGTATTCTTTGAAAACAGGCCTGTCCGGGAAGCCCTGTACTAGCAAACTTTGTGGTGTAAAACTGAGGGTAGTCTAGATTCCTTGGGAAGCTAATAATGTTAGGCTATATAGATCTGTGGGTTTGTCCCTCCAGGTATGCTGCTAGGGTGCTTCCACGATTTTGATTCCTCTTATTGCTGTTTTGTTGTTGCTGCTGCTGTTATTACTGATGTTGTTGTTGTTGTTCACTCTCTCCCCCTCTTCCCTTCTCTCTTTTAATCCTGGTATATGAATATACTTGCCCAAGGGCAATGATGGAGGCAGATTTTCCCATGATCTGTAAATGCAGCAAGCCATATTTAGCTGCCATCTGGTGATAAATTGCTCACTTTGGGCAAGTTTAGAAACTGCAAGCTGTCATTTAGCAGAGTGAACTGGTTGTGTCCAAAGTTAGGATAATGACATGGTTTAGCATCAGGGCTTTCCAGGGGATGGGGGAGGTGTCTGCTCCCCCTTCAGCCACTCAGCCTTCCCAAAAGACTCTTTAAGTCATTTGTGAAAGGTTTCCCGAGTTCCCCTGAATGCACCTACAAATTGAATCCCAGCTATTTATGGGATTATTTAATCCCAACTATTTAACAGGTTTAAAACACAAAGCAATTTTAAGAGGGTAGTGTGTTATTTTAATTGTATGTTTTCAATTATTGTTAAAGTCATTAATAATTTATGTCAATATGTTTTAACTTTATTGTATTTATTATGATTTGTAAATCATCTTGAGTCACAGTCTGGGAGGGAGGGAGGGGTATAAATAAATAAATACATAATAGTGTGTCTTGTTTTTTCTAATCCTGGTCTCTTTCTTTACTCTGAATTCTCTTTCTCTCGGCTTTCTCTCTCTCTCTCTCTCTCTCTCTCTGTTTCTGCTTTCAGAAAGGTTAAAATGCTACCATTTTTTCATCTTGCAATTCCAGCTGCCCAAGGATCGATCTCAGCAACTTGCTCTGGAGTAGGCCACTTTGTACATCAGTGGGCTTTGGGGAGTTTTAAATAGCTAGTTACCCTTTTTTTTAAAAATGATTGTTGCACAGTTCATTTAGTTCATTTTGTTTCTGTAATTGGCATAAATATCAGACCTGTTGATGAAAGTAATTTCTTCTTGTTGTTGTTCTAGAAAAAAATGCTTGGAAGGTGCTTGACCATTTATTTGACTGGTCAAATGGCCAGTCCTGCCCATTTGGTGTCTGGGGAGCAAAGGCTGACCAAAAACATCCCCCTTTTCTGGACTGCAAATGCTGAATGAGGGATCTGCTTTTAGTGTAGCTGAATCATCTTAGTAGATCCTAACAATTATGCTTTTTTTAGTGTGTACATTTCCTCTATGAAGGGATGTGTCTTTTTTTCTGCAAGTCTAGATGTAATGCAGAATAAAGATGTATCAATCCCAGAAGCTGCTATTTATTTGTATTGCTGCTATTTATTTGTATTGTATTGTTTTCTTTTATCTTGTATTTTAATCCTGTTATATTTTAACATATTTTTAAGTGGTGGGTGGGTTAGGGAAGGGGTTATTTGACTGTTTTAACTTGTAATGTTATTTTAATTTGCTGTACGCCGCCTCGATTGCGCTGCAGAGAGGCAGCATAAAAATACAAATTATTATTATTATTAGAAAAAATACATGCACTATAAAAGCACGTTTAATTAGCATTCACCAAGATATTATATAGGATCATAAAAATCTAACTCATGCCAAGTCAGACACATATTTACCCATCTAGCCAAGTATTATCTCCTCTGATTGGGAGTGGCTTACAGAGGTCTTAGTTTTCCCATCACCTGATAGCTACCTCATGTGTGTGTATTTAAACACTCTTAAGACCTTTGGCATGCAGAGTATGTGTCCTGCTCCTGAGATAGCTGTGATACTTCTACATTTTTAAAAAATCTACAATTGTATCTTATCCTTCCTACAGCAACCCTGTGATGATGGTAATGTTGGGCTGATAGAGTGTGATTTCAAGGATCTTCACAGCCAAAGGCCAACTGATGATTTGAATCAAGATCTCACAACTCCTAGCTTTATCCATTGCAGTGCACTCACTGCCGCTCACATAGGTCAGAAGCTCTACCCTTGCCCCCTTACTTCATCTTTAATTCACCTCGTAGTTTTCAAAACTGGGGTTAGTCTAGTCATGTAAATCCCATCCTTGTTTAGTTTGGCAGAGGTAGGGGAAATGTGTTCCTTCCCCATGTGGCATAAGAGAGCCCTCTAGGGAAACGGGTTATAAAGTTTCTAGCCAGTTTTATTAGATTAAGCAGCATTCATGTCCAGAAATAACAAGCAATCTATTGAAAGTGATTGAGAGATTTTGAAACACTACTTTTTGAGAAATGTAATGCGTGTCGTAGTGGTGGCCTAGTGGTTAACATGCCACTTCTGACGATTGTAAGATCAGAAGGTTGGCAGTTTGAGGTCCAGGTGCTGCCTGATGGGGTGAGCTCCTGTCACTAGTGCCAGCTTCTGCCAACCTAGCAGTTCAAAAGCATGCAAATGCAAGTAGATAAGTAGGTACCACTTCGGTGGGAAGGTAAACAGGGGGACACGGCACTGCAGAATGTAGGACATTCAAGAAAAATGTAAGACGTTACAGAATAAGAGCTAAAAACACTAATATAAATATAAATTCCTGCTGCTTAGTCATGATCAAAATGGAGGACAAAATTTGGGAATTCCTCCTGGACTGAAGGCTGAAATGTAGGACACATCCTGGGAAAGGAGGAAGTCTAGTCACCTTGTTTGTAGCTGCTTTAATGTAGCTTGAACTTATGTGGTTTTGAAGAGATTCTTGCATCTGATGCAGTGATGACAATACAGTCAGCCCTCTGTTTTCCTGGGGGATCCGTAAAAACGGAGAGTCGCCAATATTCAAGCCCCATAGCCTTGAATGGGGTGCGCTCCCGCGGGGGCACACTCCATTGATTTTAATGGCAGTTGCCCCTCTGTGAATATTCAAAACCGCGGACCTCAAGTCTGCGAGAACAGAGGGGCGACTGTACATCATACTAATACTTTGTGTGTTTTCTTCTAACACTATGCTGCCAAAAGGGCGAGAAACTTGTTTATAAGGAGAAGAGGGAGATCATGGTAGGCTGCCCTGCTAGACTTAGATTTAGCCACCTTAGGATTTAATTGAAGGTCCATGTATAAACCAGTAAAATAAACAAGTAAAATGAATCTGAAGACAAAATATTTGATATCCCAGAGCTAGATTGACACGAGTTGCTGCCTGAGGTGGAATAAATACTGGCCCAACCCCAGGTCAAGTTGCATGGTATCCAAGGCTGGCCAAGTTATTGTGGCATCACAGCTAGAAAGTCTCACTACCACTCTATCTAGGGGACAAAAATACAGTAAATAATTTAACTGTTTATTGTAAATACAGTCAAATATAGTACAGTAAATAAATACAGAACAGTAAATTTTAAAAAGTAACTGTTTTGTAGCACTTTCATGACTCTCAGTCAAATACATCTTTGAATTGTCTCTTGCAACAATTTATGTGGCAAGAAAACCATGGTTTTTACTGTGATTTTCTTGCCACAAAATTTATTTCCATTGGAAGCAAACATCAAATAACTTCTGCTTTTCTCCCCCGTTACATCTTTTGTTTCCTTATTTTCCTCTCTTTTAGTTTCACATCTCCACTACATTCTTACACCTTTTATGGATGGGTAAAGTTTGTATGTATCACATAAGAATACAGTTCTGGGATCTATACCCTACAAATTGTAATGTGAACATATTATATAGGTGAACAGTTCTTCAATATTTCTGATGGCCTATTTCTTAACATGATGGCTATCACAGGTACTGTATATACTTATGTATAACTCTAGAAATTTTAGTAAAAAAATTGACCCCCAAAAAACTGAGTCAGCTTATCCATGGGTCAGTGTAAGTACTGCTCTGTAACTCATTAAAAAAGAAACCATCTCCTGGTGAAAGGCAAGAGTGTAATGTTTCCTGGAAGTACTGACACCTCTTTTCTCTCATCCATTCCAGCATTTAGGATGAGCAGAAACAGTTATCCCTGTTGGAATTTTGTAAGTTCTTTGGCATTGTTTTCCTTTGCTTCATCCTTTAGATTGTTTGTTACATGCCCCTAAGTTTTACCGTCGACTTATTCACGGGTCATATCAAAATCCATAATTTTGGCCCCAAAACCTGCCCTTGATGTATACATGAGGTCAAATTATAGTCTAGTATATACATTAGTTAAAGGCAGGCTCTCAGTTTTCAGTAAAAACAAGACTCATGTGGTATCTGTTTAGAGTTGAGAAAAATTACTGTGACATGAACTTTTGTGAGCTTGGGTCAGTTTTGTCCGATGTGTGAAGTGGTCTGAGAAGCTGTTCATAGGTTCAGGTGTGCTGCTGCGACAGACTAACAAAACTACCTTATTTAGAGGCTGCCTCCATTTCAAAGTTGTTGTTTCCTCATCAGCGCACAGTTTCACTTCCTGACAGTTGTCTCTTTGGTATAACCGCCCATCAGGTTCACAGCAAATGACACCAACACTGCTCAAGTGTAGAAAGCCAACAATCTCTCTGCACAGAGACTTAAACCACTTCCTGCTCTGTGTTGCACCTGGCAGCAAATTCTGTAGTCACCAGAAATTATAGATAATGTCATCACTCAAGGTGAAAAGGTGCTCAGAGGAAAAGAGGAAGGTGAAGATAATAATATTGCAACTTTGCTCCCTAGTAAACAGCAGGGTTGTTCTCCAAATTGAAAGCAAAGAAGCAGGCATGGAGAGGTAGAGTGCTCTGCCCTTAGCAGGCATAATGTTTTTGGGCCCCAAGGGCTGCATCTAGTGTTGTTTGGAGACAACATGGATAGTTACATGTGTACATTGCATAGATATAGATATATCCTTTTAACATGCTGGGTGTAGCTGTTGAGACAGGGTTATCTATTTTCCAACTTTCTTTTTTTCTGTTCATGCATGCTCAGTAATAATGACAGCTGCTATTTACCTTGCCTGTTATAAAGGAGGCACACACAGCGATGGTAGGACTGGCTAGAGAAGAACCCTGTTCTTTACCAGCACAAGTTTGCTTGTATTGTTTACTGCAGACACACAGCCGCAATTTGTTACTGTAAGGTCTGTGTTTTTCCAGCCCCTCTTCACCATCCTCCCAATGCCAATGCTGCTAAACATTTCTTAGAAAGAGGACAAGAAGGAAAATGGTGGGGACATGGAAAAACTTTGTGTGTGGGGGTTTAACTTTATTTTTATTAAAATAAATGATACTACATAATAAAGACAACAATAGATTCTTTGACAATATTTTGTCACATCTTCCAGGTTCATTCACGGGGACATGAATAGACTTTGTAAAAAGGAGGTTCTTTGCCATAGACTTTGCTAACTGAAGCTGAATCTGCAGTGTAGAATTAATGCAGTTTGACACTGCTTTAACTGCCATGGCTCAAAGCTATGGAATTAAGGGGTTTGTAGTTTTGTGAGCAATTTAGCCTTCTGTCAGAGAATTTTGGTGCAACAACAAACTAGAATGTAGCCATGGAAGTTAAAGTGGTGTCAACCTGCATTAATTTTGCAGTGCTGCTGCAGCAGC
Organism: Phrynosoma blainvillii; assembly: GCA_026167975.1. Taxonomy (NCBI): domain Eukaryota; kingdom Metazoa; phylum Chordata; class Lepidosauria; order Squamata; family Phrynosomatidae; genus Phrynosoma; species Phrynosoma blainvillii. The sequence goes on along the minus strand of JANUYF010000002.1, from coordinate 201,599,134 downwards.
CTCCAGTATGCCTACATAAAGATAATGTAAAGAAGTGAAAACATAAGACAGGTGGACAGTGGGGCGGGGGACACACACCAGAGGCTTCCACACCTTCTGGCCATGGTACTGAGCACCTTCCCAGTGGATCAGGAGAACTTGCACAGGTATTCATACTGGGGTGGGGAGAGGAGACAGAGATTAAAGGTGGCTGCAAGTACAGTGGGCCCTTGGTATCTGCTGGGGAACCCCTATGGATACTAAAATCCATGGATGTTCAGATCCCATTAAATACAATATCATAGCAAAATGGTGTTCTATATATAAAATGACAAAATCAAGATTTGCTCTTGGGAATTTATATTTTTTGGAATATTTTCTATCTGTGGAAGATTGAATCCGTGGATCCACAAAAATATCTGTGAACATGAAGACCTGACTGTAGTTTAGGATCCAGCAGAGAAGAGAAGCCTCCTCCCTTAAAGGAATTGGGGGGGGGGGCTTTGAAGGAAATTACAGGGAGAGAAGAGGAGGAAGAGAAGGTGGAGGATTATTTCTTAAAACAACCACCAAGTAAAGAGGAAAGGCTCTAAGAGAAGGAAGGTTTTATAGGGGGAAGTGAATGTAAGAGCAGCAGGAGGGAAGGATGAAAGAAACTGGCAGTTGTGGAGGACAAAGTACAAGTTAAGTGTGAAAGGAAACGGAAAAGAAATGGCAGGGTATAAGTAGAAAGATTTTGAAAGACAGGAGTGAGGGGAAGGAAAACTATTAAATGAAAGGTTGATTCCTTTGGATCAGCTGACGCTGCCTGAAATGGGATGGTTGTTCTGGTGTGTCTTTGTCTGCACTCAGCTTGAAAAAAGCTTGAAATATGGAACATTCTGCTGTGAGAAAATGACTGAGACCAAGAGTATAGCCGTTTCCAAAGCATGTTGGTTTGAAGAGATATTACTAATTTCTAGGAGATTATGCTGAACCCTACCTTCATCTGCCATCATTTGGTGACAGACTCCATTATTTCCTACCCACTCAGAGGGGACCTGGGTTGTGCATGTCTGCCCAGAATCAAGTTTCACAATGCCAAAGGGGGATGCAGTCCTCATCACTTGTGTCTTATAGATTTAAGAGACCTAGCTTCAACTCAGGAAGTTTCTTCATTTTAGCAGTAATTTACATTGGTAGGGTGACCAGATGTCATAACTGCAAAGCAGGACAATGCATCTCAAAATGGAGGACGTTAAAAAATAAAAGCTAAAAACACTAATATAAATATAAATTCATTTCATATGGTTTATTTACAAGTATAGTACATATACTGTACCTTATTAGGTACTCAACTATTTTTCTGATAAATTTATCTTCATTAAAATGCCTGTTGGCTTGAAGTATAGTTACAGAACTCTAAGCAAGACAAAGGCTTAAAATTGTACTTTACAAGTAACAAACCCTTGACTGAAACTACATTTAAATTATTCCTTTCATTTGTCCATTGTTTGCCCATTTGTCCATTTGTTCTGAAATTAAGGAAAAGCCTTTTTCTGCATCTGCATTGTCTCCTCAAGCATCAGGCAGCCCATTGCTATCATTTTCCCATCTGAGTCTGTTGTTGCTGCTCCTAGGAAAAAGAAATTTAGGTAGATCTATCCTATTCCCTTAATTTGCAGTGAAGACAGGCTGATAAGTAGATTATTTTTTTTGAAGGGTAACAGTGGATGTGTTACTCAATGGGTTTCTTAGTTATGCTCAAAATGGAGGACATTTTGGAATTCCTCCTGGACAGAAGTTTGGAGTGTAGGACATTTCCTGGAAAAGGAAGATGTCCCGTCACCTGCCCATGGGAGGTTTTGGGGAAACCTCAGTTTCTCAGCCTTAGCTGTACATCTGCAAGATGGGAGCAGTGATAGTGATTGTGGGACGGGAAACCATTTATAAACCTCTGTCTTTTAATATATTTACAGAGGTGTGTATTACAATTGGTTTGAAATCAGTGAGACTACCTTCCAAGTAGAGCTTGGAAATGTAAAATCTTTTGGATTACAACTTCCAGGGGGCCTTGATGTCAGGCCGTGCTCTGGCTGGGAGGTTCTGGGGACTGTAGTCCAAAGAAATTAACTTTTCCAAGTAACAGTCAGTATAAGTGTGGAAATTGTGTGGAAATTGCTTTTAAAAGCATCAACTCTGTTTTAGGATAGAATCCTTGTGGCAGGTGTGGCACTTAAAGAGCCTTTTGCCCATCCACTGGTTTTCCTTTTGGACATTGGCAAGTATCTGCTGTCATAGGGTGCATCTACATAGTTCAGTTTGACTCCACTTTAAGTGCTGTAGCTCCATCCTATGGAATCTTGAAATTTGTAGTTTTAAAAGGTCTTTAGCCTTCTCTGCTAATGAATACTGGTGCCTCTATTTTTGTTGTGTGCCTTCAAGTTGTTTCTGACTTATGGCAACCTAAGGCCACTATCACAGGGGCTTCTTGGCAAGATTGGTTCAGAGGAGGTTTGCCATTGCCTTTCCCTGAGGCTGAGAGCATGAGACTTGCCCAAGGTCACCCAATGGGTTTCATGGCTGAGCTGGGAATCGAACCCTGGTCTCCAGAGTCATAGTCCAATACTCAAACCACCACGCCATGTTGTAGATTCTGTAGGATGGAACCGTGACAGTTAAAGTGGCATCAGACTGTGTTATTTTGACAGTATAGATGCACCTAGAGTAGCCCGCTCTGAGAAGCTCCATAGGGCTGCATTCACTGACTTTCTCTAACTTTCAAACCTTGCTCCTTTTTCTGCCTTCTATGTCTCTACCTCAATCATCCTTTCCCCTTCCCATCAATGATCAATGTTTTTCTGAGTGTTGGGATACAATTAAATTATAATGGAACATTTTTCAAGTTTAAAAAAATGGGCCCCACTGTGCCCAGAAACTTGGTTTTGATATCCTGTGTGTTCACATCATTGATTCTTCTGTACAATTGCTGGGCTCTGGCTGAGCACTACGCCCCTCTAACTCAATATATTATGTTGCAGAGTACTTGAAAGACGAGTTGGACAACTATGTGAAGCAATTGCAGATTGTGCAGGTCATCCGACAATTGGAGAGGAAGGGCTTAATAACTGCCCGGTTGCTTGGTGCCAGCGTTGCTACAGGAGACGTGCTCACTTTCCTCGATGCTCACTGTAAGTGGCGACCATTTCCCTCCCTTAACACATAGGACCAGTTCACATGTGCACACAGATCCGTTGATTTAATGTATCACTGGAGCTCATTCCCACAAATTTCACCCTCATCCTATTAGTGTCCAACAGCAAACTGCTATACGCTATGTCAAATCTATAACACACAACTGATAAATGCTAGTTATGGCACCAGAGCAGGGTGACCAGATGTCCTAACCACAAAGGAGGACAAGGCACCATAAAATGTAGGGCATTCAAGAAAAATGTAGGACTTGATCAAATAAAAGCTAAAAATACTCCTATAAATATAAATTCAAGGTTCTTCATCATGCTCCAAATGGAGGTCATTTTGAAATTCCTTTTGGATAGAAGGTTGAAATATAGGATGTGTCCTGGTAAAGGAGGACATCTGGTCACCCTGCACCAGAGGCAATAGGGAGTGGAGTTAGTTCACACATTAAGTGAAGTGTGGCAAATGCAGGAAAGAATCATAGAATCAGAGTTGGAAGAGATCACAAGGGCCATCCAGTCCAACCCCCTGCCATTCAGGAACTCAAAATCAAAGCATCCCTGACAGATGGCCATCCAGCCTCTGCTTAAAGACCTCCAAGGAAGGAGACTCCACCACACTCCAAGGGAGTGTGTTCCACTTTCGAACAGCTCTCACACCTTGCTTTGAGCTTGTAGGATCTATCAACACTGTTTTGAGGCCCTTTTACACTAAACAATTATAGCATTATTATTTCATTTTAACTGCCAGGATGTGGATTAGTTTGGTAAAATATAATTAAAGTATCCTTCCTTTTGTCAACCTACGAGATTGCAGTTGACTCAGATGAAAATGTAACAAATTCACTTTCTGTGATCAATAACCACATTGGAATCAGCACTAAATAGTTGGCACAGCATTTTTGAATGGGGTCTGTAGTGCTGACCCTTACAATCGGCCCTCCATATATCTACAGATTCTTCACGGAATCAACCATCCATGGCTTGAAAATATTTATAAAAATATATAAATTCCCAAAAGCAAACCTTGATTTTGTCATTTTATATAAAGGGCACCATTTTACTATGCCATTGTATTTAATGGGACTTGAGCATCCACAGATTTTGGTATCCACGGGGGTCCTGAACAAACCCCCAGTGGAGTTAAAGGGCCCACTGTATGCTTTTTGATGTGAGAAACAATAGACTTGTTTCTAAAATAATTCATTCACATATGCATGTTCACCTTTTCATCAAGTGTAAAGAAGCCCATAGAAACACTGCCCTGTGTAAACAAAATACTCTTTATAGGGGCATGCCTGATGCTTCACTTCTCTGTAATGAGCAAGTAAACCAAGTCAGAATAATGTTTATTGTATTTTAACAGATTTCATTCATTTCATTTCACTTATTTCATTTATATCCTACCTTTCGCCTAGCACAGGATTCAAGGTGGCTTACAGCCATCGAAAAATACAGTAAAACAACAACAGCAAAAACCTATGAAGACAAAAGTTAAAACACAGATAAACCCAGGTTCTGTTTTAAAAACACAAGTTAAAAGATGTTTAAAACGTAATAAAATAGAAACACACCTTCCATTAAAAACTCCACCTGCCACAACAAAACCCAAATGCCTCCCTAAATGAAAAGATATTAACCTGCTGGTCATTCATTCATTCATTTCCCAAAAGTTTTCAGCATACAACTTCATTATGCTGCAGTGTGTTTGTCCAGCTTTCCATTCTGCCACAATTCCCTGTACAATAACTCCCCAACAATGTTCCATTTTTAGTTGCTCTGTTCTCATCCTACTGTATGCTTAATGTTATGAATTTGGCAAAATAAAAATATGCCAGTATGTAATACAATACATTACAATAAAATAATCAACTCTGTGCTGAATTACAAAAATTTCATACCTCTCTCTCTTTTGGTAATTTTATCATGTTAGGCTTTCTTTACTTTTCTGGCTGTGATGGCAGTAGTAGCAGAGAGTGTTTTGAAGCAAGCAAAATAGTAAGAGCTTAATACTGTAATAATTAAAAAGGAAAGCTATGTATAAAGTTTTCCTATTCCACAGTGGATAGTGGCTGTTGGAGTTGGCTGATTGTAAGCAGATGGAATATTTTTACATTTCTGAGTGTTGGGATACAATAAAATCAGTTTAACCAGTTTAAACCAGTAAAAACAATGTGGCAATGAAGCTGATTTCACAAGTAGCAGAAGCATGTTGGAATAAACAGGGAACCTGATTAGCTCTAAAATAGTTCCAGAGGCTTTCAGGAAGCACTGAAATGTTTCTTGTTGTTTTCCTTCAAGTTGTTTCCAACTTATGGCAACCCTAAAGCAACTCTATCATGGAGTTTTCTCAGTGAGATTTGTTCAGAAGGAGTTTGCCATAACCTCCTTCTGAGGCTGAGAGAGAGTGACTTGCCCAAGGTCACCCAGTGCATTTCCAAGACTGAGCAGGGATTCAAACCCTGGTCTCCTGGAATCCTAGTCCAGCACTCAAACCACTACAGTGTAAGGATTCTGTCAGTATACCGTCCACTCCATTGCTTAACAGACTCCCTATCCAAGCTGACACAGTTGATCTCAGAACTGCTGCTGGAGTCACCCAGACATTTAGTTCTGGGTGACTTCAACATCCCTTTCGATACCAGTTTAACAGGTGTGGCTCGGCAGTTCATGGATGCCATGACAGGCATGGGCCTATCCCAACTGGTTGCTGGGCCAATGCACTCTGCAGGTCATACCCTCGATGCGGTCTTTAGTATGGAGCAGGCATATCCATGGGTGGAGGTAATGAGTACTTACGCACTGTCATGGACAGATCATTTCCTGGTCAAGGTTGAACTAAGAGCCACTGTTCACCCTACCGGGGGTGGAGGACCTATTAGAATGGTCCGCCCTCGAAGGCTAATGGAGCCACTTGGACTCCAGAAAGCCTTAGAGGGTTTCTTGGTTGGTAATGCTGGTGACCCTGTCGAAGCCCTAGTTGAAACCTGCAACACCTGAAACCTGGAAATTAATAAAGAAAATATATTAAAAGGGTTAAAAATTAAGAAGTATACATACAAAATAAGAGCCTATGCAGATGATCTGGTGGTTAATTTGGATAATCCATCTGAAAACACAGAGAGATTAATGGAAATTATGAAAGAATATGGAGATATGATAGGATGTAGGATAAACAAATCGAAATCAGTGATACTTACAAAAAATATAGATCCAAAAGAAGAAGGAAAATTATTGGAGAAAACAGGAATGGAAATAAAGAAAAAGGTAAGATACCTAGGAATTCAGATTACAAAAAAGTCAAATGAGTTATTTGAAAATAATTATGTTAGACTATGGAAAGAGATTAGAAAGGACATGATGTACTGGAACAGGTTAAAACTCTCTTTATTAGGAAGAATATCGGTAATTAAAATGTCAATTTTATCCAAAATATTATTCATGTTTGAAATGTTACCTATTATTAATAGTAAATAATCTTTTGTGAATTGGCATAGAGACATTTCAAAGTTCATATGGCAGGGGAAAAAACTGAGGATTAGATTTAAGGTACTCCAGGATGCCCAAGAAAGGGGTGGATTGGCACTGCCAGGTCTAAGGATATATTTTGAAGCTTGTGGTCTGGATTGGGTTAAAGATTGGTTAAAATTAGAAAATAAAAGACTTTTGGAATTAGAAGGAGAAGGAATAAAATTTGGTCTGCATGCTTATCTAGCATAGGATGAGGAAAAGACGAATCAGGCTTTTAATAATCATATTATAAGAAAAACTCTTTTGAAAATTTGGAAAAAATATAAAAACAGGATTGTGGACAAACACCAATGTGGCTATCCCCACAAGAGGTGTTTTGTAGGAAAGAAATGGACAGAGATGACAGATGGGTTACATATAAGGATTTAATAGATAAACAAGGAGAGAAAGTTAAAATAGTTAAGCAAGAAATTCTGGAGAGCAAAGGGTATAAACTTGGATGGTTCCAATATAGGCAGAACTATGAGAAGGCGATATTAGATATTAAAAATCAAGGTATAGTAGAAAGAAAAACTGAATGAGAAGAGATCCTGATTGGAAAAAATAAGAAGGTAATAGGGTTATTGTATAAAAAAAAAATTACAAATGCAAATGGAGGAAGAGGTGGTTAAAGATGTAATGATAAAGTCGGCTAAGGATATAGGTTATCCGATACAGTTGAATCAGTGGGAAACAATCTGGAAGAAAGGACTGAAACATACAGCATCACAAGGACTAAGAGAAAATTGGTACAAAATGTTTTATAGATGGTACTTATCCCCAGATAAGATAGCTAAAATGTATAAAAAGGTTAATAATGAATGTTGGAAATGTAAGGAATCACCTGGAACTCTTTTTCACTGCTGGTGGAAATGCAAAAAGGCTATTAAATATTGGGAAATGATTAGAAAAATAATCAATGAGATGCTAGAGATAAAAATAGAAATGAAACCCGAAATCTTTTTATTAGGAATATTAGAGGATAGTTTGGGGGGGGGGGGACATGAGAAAGTTCTATTTTATTTACACACTATGGGTAGAATTGCATATGCCCAAAATTGGGGGGGGAAAGAATATACCTACAAAAGAAGACTGGATGTGGAAATTATATGATATGATGGAAGCAGATAAACTAACCCAATTACTGAAGGATGATACATTGAAGAATTTTTAGAAAGATTGGGAATTGGTCATCAAATATATGAGAGAACAATGGGGAGAATTAGCAATTGTAAGTCTGTTAGAAAAAGAAAATAATGAGAAATAATGAAAAATAATGAAAAATAACACGAGATAGTTGAAGTTGAAAAAGAAATGATAAAGAGGGGAGAAATATAAGATTATATTGAAGGTTACAGTAGAATGATATGGAGAATAGGTAAATAAGATAGTGGATTCAAGAGAAAGAATAGGATTAATTATATAATAGAAACAAGAGGGAGAAAGATAAGTAGCAAAGAAGATTACTAAACTGTTATTAAGAAGGACACAGAATGGTGTAAAGAATAGAAAGAAATCGGAGGTGAGGAAGTTATGAGTGATAAAAAGGAGTGAGAGGTGAGTAAGGAAGATATAGAACAGGGGTAGGCAACCTTTTTTGAGCCAGGGGCTGGGTTGCTGTCCCTCAGACAATTGGGGGGGCGAAGCACCAAATATAAATAAATAAATAAATAAATAAATAAATAAATATAAAATAAAAATAAAAATATTTTTTTTAAAAAATTAAAAATTAATAAAATATGCATGCACACTCTCTCAGCCCCAGAAAAGACATGGCAAAACCCCTGTGGAGATTTTGCCAAGAAAACCCCAAGAACAAGTAATAACAACAATAATCAATATCATTATGGTGGGCGGCGGCGGCGGCAGGACTGGCCTGGGGCCGGTCCAAAGGCCTCGTGGGGCAGCATTTGGACCCCGGGCCTACCCCTGCTATAGAAAGTAGATGAAGGGAGAAGAGGGAGAGGTGTAGAGAGGGGGGAGGTAGAGAGGAGAAGGAGAAAGAGAAGGAGAAGGAGAAAGGGAATGAAATGGAAGAAGATAGAAGGAAGAAGGGAAGAAGGGAGGAGTAAAAGATGTATTTGGTGGAAAAAGAATGTACACGAGTGTAAGATGGTATGTTTTATTGACTGATTTATTGATTTGTTGATTGTATGGCAATTTGACGTTTTGTGCAATAAAGATTAAAAAAAAAGAAAGAAAGAAAGCTGGAACACCGATCTTACTAGGGCTATTGACACGATCGCTCCCAAGCGTCCTTTCCAACCCGCCTTAAATCGTCAACCGTGGTTCACAGAAGAATTTAGGAAGATGAAGCGGGTTGGACAATGACTAGAGTGCACCTGGCGGAAAACTCGACTCCTATCTGACAAGACTCGTCATAGGAATTTTCTTTATTCTTATAGAGCAGGGGTAGGCAACCTTTTCCCCTTTAAGGGCCGAGGGACTTCAGCTCCCAGAATCCCAGGAGCTATTGGCCAACATGGGACTATTGGCCAACATGGCTGAGGCTTCTGGGAGCTGAAGTCCCTCGGCCCTTAAAGGGGAAAGGTTGCCTACCCCTGCTATAGAGAGGCAATATGTGCAGTACAGAAATCTTTCTCTTCTGCATGTATTGCATCTGCAGGATCTCGTCCAGCAGAGCTGTTTAGGGTGCTGAGGGAACTGACACAGGTTCCACCAGTGCAGAGCCCTTTACTTAACCCGACAGCAGCCTGCTGTGACACTTTTAACAACTATTTTGCAGATAAGATCTCTCAGATCGATGCCGACTTAGACACCGGGATTATAGCAGAGTCGACTGTTGAGGTGTCCAGTAAATCTGTTGTAGAGATTAAACTGGATCGGTTTGAGTCGGTGATTACTGATGATGTGGACAAGATCCTTAGAAAAGTGAAGAAGAAGACGTACCTTCTCAATCCCTGCCCATCATGGCCGGCATCCAGGGGGGCGATACCTTGATATCCTTTCTTAAAGGGATCATCAATGCATTGCTCAGGGAAGGATCTATTCCAGCTTGTCTAAAGCCATCGTTAGACTGCTCCTAAAAAAACCTTCCCTGAACCCCCTGGTTTTGACAAATTATAGACCAGTATCTCACCTGCCATTTTTGAGCAAGGTGATCGAGCGGGCCATCACCTTTCAACTCCAAGTGAGCTTGGATGACACCGATTTTCTAGATCAGGGGTAGGCAACCTTTCACCTTTAAGGGCCGAGGGACTTCAGCTCCCAGAAGCCTCATCCATGTTGGCCAATAGTCCCATGTTGGCCAATAGCTCCTGGGATTCTGGGAGCTGAAGTCCCTCAGCCCTTAAAGGGGAAAGGTTGCCTACCCCTGTTCTAGATCCATTTCAAACCGGTTTCAGACCTGGATATGGGGTGGAGGCTGCCATGGTTGCTCTGGTAGATGACCTACGCCTAAGCATTGACTGGGGAAGCGTGACCCAGTTAGTGCTTTTGGATCTCTCAGCGGCTTTTGACATGATAAACCATGACATCCTCTTGGAACGCCTGGGAAAGTTAGGAATTGGAGGCACTGTATTTCAGTGGTTCCATTCCTTCCTCTCAGGCAGGTTCCAGAGGGTGATGCTCGGGACAGTTGCTCTTCAAAGAGCTTAAATGTGGCATCCCTCAGGGTGCCATCCTGTCCCTGGTGCTATTTAACATCTATATGAAGCTGCTGGGGGAAATCATCCGGAGACATGGGGCAGGGTATTATCAATATGCTGATGACACCCAAATATATTTCTCCATGTCTCAGTCAGCTGCCATGACGACAGATGGCATTTCTCCCCTCAGTCAACGTCTTGAGGTGGTAATGGATTGGATGAGGAAAAACCGACCCAAGCTGAATCCAGACAAAACGGAGGTACTTACAGTAGGGCCCCCCAAACCAGGTATTGGGTTACAACCTCCAGTCCTGAACGGGGTCACACTCTCCACCAAGGACTGTGTTTGCAGTCTGGGGGTACTCCTAGACTAGTCGCTTCACATGATAGATCAGGTGAATGTGGCAGTCAGGAGCGCCTGTTATCAGCTTCGGCTGATATGCCAGCTGCGCCCTTACCTGGAAGTAAGGGACCTAGAAACTGTAGTTAATACATGCACTGGTAACTTCACGACTTGACTTCTTCATTGCACTCTACATGGGGCTACCCTTATACCTAACTGGGAAACTACAACTAGTACAAAATATGGCAGCCAGGCTGATCACCAGTAAATCCAAAAGTGATCATATCACACCTGTGCTTATATCACTACCCTAGTTGCCTACTGGTTTCCAAGCACAGTATAAGGTGTTGGTGATTACCTTTAAAGCCCTACATGGCCTGGGCCCAAACTACTTAAGGGATTGCCTTCTTCCATACAATCCACCCCGCACCCTCAGGTCCTCTGGGAGGAACTTGCTGCAACCGGTAAAAACTAGATTAGTGGCAACTTCCCAGAGGATATTCTCGGCCGCCACCCCCAGATTGTGGAACACTTTGCCAGAAGAGATCCATCAAATAACCAATTTGGACAGCTTCAAAAAAGCTGTCAAGACGGATCTCTTCCAGCAGGCCTTCCCAGATTGGTCCACTCTATTTAGCCTGTGTCCCTACCTCACCATATATACCCTCTGTACACACCAATCTAGAATGCATGCAGTTTTAAATCTTATGTTCTTATTTTTTTAAGACTGGTTTTAATAAGGGGTTTTAATTGTTTCTGTTTTATTGCTCAATGGAAGGATGTTTTATTGGATTGTTTTTACATCTGTAAGCTGCCTTGATTGCCGTCAGCAAAACATGGGGGATAAAAATAAAATTTATTTATTTATTATTATTGCATCATATTGATTCTCCCACTGGCTCTTACTTAAAGGGGCTCAGAAAGGCTTTCATATAGATGAGGTTAGAGCATGAAAAAAAGGTTGATTTTTTCTGAAATACAGTACACAGAATCCCCTGACCAGAATGGCTACTGGTGGTTCTGAATGGGAGATTTTCAGAGATATGGTTCAAAAATAAATCTTCTTGAGCTCTGATGGAAACATAGGCTGACAGCTTTTGTATTGTGGTTTTTCTGGAGTTTCTGTAATTTATGTAACTCCCCAGTGTGATGTCGTGGTTTGAGCTTTGGAGTATGACTGTGGAGAGCAGGATTGAAATCCACACTTGACAATAGAAACCCATTGGGTGACTTTGGGCAAGTCACAGCCTCAGAAGATGGCAATGGCAGACGCCCTCTGAAAAAACATGCCACGAAAGCCCTGTGATAGGTTCGCTTTAGGGTCACCATAAGTCAGAAACAACTTGAAAGCAAACACACACTTATTGTATATTGCATAATGATGTTTCTTGATGTTACCAGTAGAGTCCACTGTGTCTCTGCACCGATGCCTAGTGGTGACTCTTTTGAACCATGGAATTACTATTGTTTTTCACGTACATTACTACTGAAATTACTTCCTGGTTTAACCTGGTTTCCAGTTTAAAAAGCTGGAAAGAGAAATCCAGTGGAACATAGCCTGAATCTTTTAACAGGAGCTTGTTCTATACAAACCTCCATGATGAGGTAGTGGCTCACCATTTGTAATGGGATGGGAAGAGATAAGAGAAATGGTTCAGTGCATCAGTTAATGTTTGCAAGGAAGAGTTGCCAAAGAAAGGGCATCTGTGGGAGGTCCGTGGGATGGGAATGGGCTTAGGAGGTGCTCCAAACAGCAGCATTTTGCATATGGGAATCATATGTGTGGCATTATCACCAGATGATAATGTAGTACTCCCCTTTTTTTCTCAGGTGAATGTTTCCATGGATGGTTGGAGCCTCTCTTATCGCGTATAGCAGAGGAGCCCACAGCAGTGGTCAGTCCAGATATCACCACCATCGACCTGAACACCTTTGAGTTTTCCAAACCCATTCAATACGGGAAGCAACACAGTCGGGGTAATTTTGACTGGAGTCTTACTTTTGGATGGGAGGCCATTCCCCAACATGAGAAGCAGAGAAGGAAAGATGAGACTTACCCTATCAAGTAGGTTCATGATAAAAACATCTTTTGGGACAACTGTTTAGAGCAATCTAATGCCCTCCAGATAACACCTCTGCTATTTGGGACTGTGTGTTATCTGGCATTGATGAAATTAAGTCCAAAATATCTAGGATGGGGAGTGTGGAACTATATGCATGATTACTAATCATGGTATGAATACTGACTTATCATGTACACAGTAATGATAAATGATAAGAAGTGTTCTATTTATGATTTCAACTACATCTGTATCAATGAATGTCCCACCTCATTTTTAATACTCAAGACTGGACAAGGTTTAAAAAACAAAACACTGGCAATACACATAAAAGAAACTAGTCTCACTATGAGCTGAATCAACTCCTCTTGTTAAAACAGACCATGAGTGCATAGTCACTTCCTGTTTTGGAAATAAATTGTTTGCTTTGCTTTTAAAAGAGTGCAGGGATGGGATTTGTTTTAGGGAAGAAATATGCCTGTGAGAGGTGTGATTTTTTTCCTTTGGAAAGGTGATGGGGACACCAGGGCCTCAAACCACCTTAGGGGCCACAGGTAGTTTGTGGGTAATGAGAATCCCATTCCTGTTCCAGGGTGTTTCAAGTTGGGGAATACTGTATTAGAGTCAAGGGACAAAATGGATGGTAAGAAATTGTATTCAGCTAAAATGTGTGTCTTCCAAAAACAAATCATTTAAATCACTACAAGTGAAGAACATTTGCAGTTAAGATAAAAGCCAAAGCATTGGTCACTTCTATTATGTACAACCCCACCCACATCACATTTTACTTTCTGTTTATTCTTTAGAGGAATGCTACTCAAAGTGGTGATCCATAGAGCAGTGCTAGCCCTCAAGCCTTTGGCTGCAAGTCCCTGGTGAATTTCCAGGAATGAGAAAAACAGTTGTAGCTAATGGGCACAAATATGGTGCCAGTCCCTAGTATTTTGGGGTGTGTGGGGGGGAATAATTGCTGGTCCTCAACATCAGATAACTTGAGATGCACTACTTTACAACTGGTTTTATCTTGGGGAACATAGTTTGGTTGATCTTAGAGCAATTTTTCTGATTTCCCCCAGAACCCAGTGGCATTTGGTGCCAAGTGACTGTAGGTTTATGTGCTGTCTTCAGTGGTTTACCTTCCAGGAGGGTCAGTCTTAGAAAGTGGTACTGGGAGGGTGTTGTTTTGCTCCATTGACTATATCCTGTAGATGACTTATAGTTTCATATTTTACATTTTGAAAGTGCTAAGGTTGGGGAACATCTGACCCTTCAAGCGGGGTGGCCTATTATATTACCTTTAGCCATACTGTGGCTGAAAATTCTGAGAGCTGCAAACATCTGGAACGGTGGGGACACAGGAGCAAGCATTCCCCACTATTGATCTACATGAAATTTCTGAAAAGAGGTTGTGCAAAAACATGGACTGAGTTGTCCTCAACTTGGAGAACACATAGTTCTATTCTTCACTTCCATCATCTAATCCCAAAAAGGCCATAGAAGTAATTGCTGCCTATCCATTACCCCACATTAGTAGGAGTTATATGTGAGAGAACTAAAATGTTTGTGTGCATTGCCTCAATGAATAACTGCTTTCTTTGCTTTCACTCAAAAAGGCTGGGATATGAATTCAAGGGTAAAAAGAAATTAAAGTGATGATCTGTCTTGATACCATGCAAATGCCATTGTTTGATTAGAATATAGAGGAGGCTATTGTGGTCTTCAAAAGCCATGCCTTATTTGCCCAAATAGCTGTATCTCTCACTTCTTAGTTAATGTTGATCTGATTTCATAGTTCTTTGATGGAAAAAGAACAAGAGATTATTTCATTAAAATTGCCTCTTGTGTAATATAAAATAATATAATCATTTTATATTCAATATAAATCAATTATTCAATATAAAATTGTGTTCTGTTAAGACACAGTACGCTGAATAATTCTGATGCATGTTGCCAGCTGATGCCCAATGCTAGTTGATATACATTAAGGCTGGTGGAGTCAGAAATTGTGGTCACCAGAAGCAGAACTTTTTTTTGTGTGTGTGTGTGTGTGTGTACTCATGCCTGCCTTCAAGTCACTTATCGTGACCCCATGAATTTATGGTGATCCCCATATATTTCATAGCATTTTCTTAAATAAGGAATACATAAACTAGAAGATTAAAGCACATGAATTTTCAGATCATGAGTGCAAAACTGGATGGAAAGAAGACTCCACACAAAATAGTAAAAATAAATGATCCATTGCAAAGATGATACAAGAAGCATACCTGAAAGGGTGGGTGTGTAGAAAGATTACTATTAATGGTAATTGATCAGGTTGGCAAAGTTTATTTTTAAATATAAGTAGCTACAAAATTTCCAGGTGGGAGATGCCATCTTAGAAGAGGCGTTCCTTTCTCTCTTAGTGGAAAGAAGGAAGGCTTCTTCTAAGACAGGCCTGCTTTCTTTTGTGCTGATTCAGAGTAAGATGCCATCATCCTCCTTCCTTCACTGGAGTTAAGTGAAATGTGGGCCTGGCCCTTTCCCAGCTCCCACATGGTTGGAATTGAATTTTCCATCCTCAGACTGGATTCTCTACCTGGAAGGCTAGAATATTACTCCTTTAAAGTAGTGCACTTTGATTTGGACTGTGGCTGATCTCTCTGCCAAGGGGCCCAGGCACACACAAGGGCACTATTTGAGTCAGAATATTCTGTGTTACCATTATTGGAATCACAAAACAACAGAATAATGAAAATCTGTCTCTGCTGAGGAATTAAATTGGGACATTATGCCTTCTCTCACCTGAAACCCTGGGAATAAGAAGCAAATCCTCATAAACTTCAGTTCCTAGAATCCTTTGTCAAGAACTGTACTGCTTAAACATACATACATACAATAAATGTATTATCTGTGATCTAAATATTTCTTATTTATGTAGTATAAAATCTATACTTATAGATCTTAGTATATCACCTTGTCTGTTCCCACATCAGAAAAGTAAGAAGAAAGGTATTTCACCTCCCAGCATGTTACTGGGTTATAATATAGGGATTTGTAAACCCTAGGCATACCCAAAGTTTTTTGAGACACAACGGCAGGATTTCCTTTTCTTCCTCCCCCCCCCCTTATATTCCCCCCTTTTCTGAACAAAAGTATGATAATGAGAGGAATGACATGAAAGAATTAGGGTTTGTTCATTCCTCTTTCAGTTGCTGCCAGCCTCTTGTCTGTTTTGGCAGTGGGTCACTGCCGAGTCATTAAAGTAACCGGTATCCCAGCCTCTTAAAGCTTGAAATGACCTTGTGTTCAGAAGGTAGAAGACATTTAATACCAGCCCCTTTGGCCCTTGTCATTGCGATAGCGAGACAAAATCCTGTTCCTCTGGCCTCACATACAGATCCTCTTTGTGCTAAGGTCAGATGGGAGTCTGTTCTGCCACATTGAAAGGTGCTTAGGGATTCATTCTTTGTTGTTGTTTTTGTTGTTGTTGCTCATATTGAGAGAAAGGGGGGAGAGAGCGAGACTGGCCACTTGGCTTGTCAGCAGCTTCTAATCTCTTTTATTGCTCCCACCCACCCCAGGGGAGAACAGAGCACTTTTCCAGAGAAAGCCTCATCAAGTAAATTTTTGGCTCTGATCTCCACTTCTTTCCACCCTTAAGACAACAGAAAGCTCTGAGGCAAGCATTTATAAAAGCAGAGATGGGTGGAAAAGCCAAGTCCCCAAGCACTCTCATACCTGGCTTGGCGATATGCATTTACAGTAATGATACCCAGGACTGAACGAATCCCTTATCTGTTTGTAAAATTGCTCTCCTTAAACCAAATGGGCTCCATCCTGCTCAGTGTTGTGGCTGAATTCTGTCTGTGGCTGGTGTGATCAGCCAGCATTTGCCTCCGATTATCTCTCTCTTAACTTTTCACCAAGAGTCTTCAGACAAGATACTACTGTCAGAACAGAACATGGAGAAACAGAATGGTGCTCAATTGGCAAAGGGGTCAGACAAGGCTGCATCTTATCACCCTACCCGTTTAACTTATATGCTGAACATATTGTAAGGAAAGCAAGCTTGGAAACAGAAAAAGGAAGAGTGAAAATAGGAAGGAATATCAACAATCTAAGGTATGCTGATGATATCGTAACACGAGCAGAAAATTTCACAGACCTGGAACAACTACTAAGAAAGATCAAGGAAGAAAGTGCAAAGGCAGGCTTATTGTTGAATATAAAGAACACAAAAATAATGACCATGAAGAATCTACCCAAATTCAACATAGACAATGAGGAAATAGAAATTGTAAAAGAATTCCCATACCTAGGATCAAATGTTGATAGAAACAGTATTGCAGCCAGGAAATCAGAGGAAGATTAAGAATGGTGAGGGTGGCTATGAAAGAACTAGAAACTATCATAAAATGCTAAGATACACAACTGAGCACAAATGTTACAATCATACAAGCCATTGTATTCCCTATTACTATGTATGGATGTGAGAGCTGGACAGTTAAGAAAGAAAATAGCAAGAAAATCAATTCATTCGAGATGTGGTGCTGGAGAAGAGTGCTGAGGATCCCATGGACAGCCAAAAAGGCAACTAGATGGGTCCTAGAACAGATCAAACCAGAAAACTCCATGGAAACCAAGATGACAAAACTGAGGCTGTCATGCTTCAGACACATCATGGGAAGAGAGGACTCACTGAAAAAAAAAATAATGGTAGGAAAGGTGGAGGGAAATAGAAAGAGAGGAAGGCCGCATGCTAAATGGATAGACTCTATTAGGGAGGTCACGGGTATAGGTTTGCAGGCACTAAGCAATGCAGTGGAGGACAGGGAGTCTTGGAGATGTCTCATCCACAGGATCACCATGGGTCAAGATCAACTTGAGGGTGATTAACAACAACAAAAAACTCTTCACCACTATTGCCTCCATCCCTATATTCTCTGATAGTTCTGGGCCCACTGCTTGTTTTTTTGTTTTTGTTTTTTGAGTAAGCATCCCAGCTAATTTGTCAGCCATAGACATTTTGGACTTAAGAAGTGGGGTGGGGAGGGTTGGAACAGAGTGGCAAGAGAAGAGATGAAAATGCTGAACAATTTCTCACTGGTGTCACTAGGGTCGGCATTACCCGGTGTGGTAACCATGGTGTCTCACACACACACACACACACACACACACACACACCATGGACTTCCTCCTGTATCACACCATACACAATCCTTAGTCATGTTTTTGTACTAATGTTACTCATAAATTGTAATTCCTGTGTATCATTGAATGCAATGGTCATAGTTATAATATAGAACAACTAGCAAAATTAAAGTTATACCTTTAAATTACAATATCATATACACAGTCTAATATACACATACATATACACAGTCTCATATACACATGTAGTTAAAGTGAAAATTTGGTAAGATATTTTATTTTTTAAAACCTAAAATTTTAATTTAATTTTTTTTAAGTTTAAATTTAAAAACCACTTCTTTCTCCTCCCACTGAGCCCTGCCACACTCACACTATCACTTCCACTGTGCTCCAGTGTTTTAAAGGGATGCAAGTAAACACCACAGCCCATTTCTGCCAAAAGTCAAATACTTTGGGAGCAGTGGTGTCACCTTCCCCTAGGGAGTCACCTGGTGCGGCTCACACCCCCAGTGCCATTCTGCAATTTCCTAGGCCTCAGCCTCCCATCACCACCATCTATGCCCCTAAATGTATGTGTTTGTTTGGAGTGTTGGTTTCAGCAAACAAGGATTTGTGTGCACACATACAAACCTGTTTTGCCTTCTCCTCTTTGCTTAACGTATTTACATCCCATCTCTCAGTTTAACAATATGCCTTCCAAGATGGCATACAAAAAGGGAGAATTACCAAGGAACAGTAATAATATAAGGCTGCAGCCAACCAATGTGGTATGGAAGTTTGAGGATGCTTCCACATTGCAGAATTAATGCAGTGACACCACTTTACTTGCCATGGGGCCATCCGATGGAATCCTAAGATTTGTAGTTTGTTGTGGCACCAGAGCTCCCTGGCAGAGATGGCTCAATATCTCATAGAATTACAAATTCCAGAATTCCATCACATTGAGCCAAGGAAGTTAAAGCAGTATCAAACTGCATTAAGTCTGTAGTGTAAATGCAGATAGTGTCTTGAACCTGGATTCCGGGAGACCAGTAAGCTTATCACATGGCACTTAAGGAACGGGAACGGAATGGAACGCAAGGGAATGGAACGGAGCAAAAACGCATTTTACTGCATGGGAGAACGCCACCCATGCAGCTGTTCCTGGCAGCCGATTTTTGAAGCACGAACAGTCCTTCAAAAATCAGCTGCCAGGAATGGCTGGGGAATGGATCGGGGACTCCTGGCGGCATCGGTGGCATTCTCCTGTGCAGTAAAATGCGTTTTTCCTCTGTTCCATTCCCTTGCGTTCTGTTACGTTCCTGTTCTTCGAAGTGCGGTGTGATAAGCTTACAGGTTTTGAATCCTCTCTTAGTCCCTGAAATCCACTGGGCGTTCTAGATCAGGTGTCACTCATACATCCTAAGAAGAAGGCAATTGCAAACCACCTCTGAATAAACCTTGCCAAGAAACACCCATGAGAGAATCACCGTAAGTTAGAGTTGATTTGAAAGCACATTGCATGTATACAAGGCAGCAGCGACTGAAAGGGCTTCTTTATTTCTCCAGCTGCTGCATGGGTGGGTGGGAAGGATAGCTCACCCCCTAAGTTCATTTATAGGGTTAGAGCACCTCCTCTTGGCCAGAAAGGTGGTCTGCCATTCCTGCCTACTCTCTGCAGCACTGGCAAAGGAAACAACAACAGAGACACCAATTATTCACTCTTCCAGGCCTTAGTTATTATAATTTTTAACTTGGTTTGTTCAAAATAAGTTTTTGAAAACACCCTTTTTATTTTGGCTCTGCCATAATTGAAGACAAGTTGTGACCTGATTTTAAAATTAACAGCAAGCAGTTCTTTTTTTAAAAAAAATATATTTTCATTAACACACATACATATATGTAATTGGTTTACATATAAACAACTGAAAGAGAGGACCAAAAGCTAGAAGGTTTTGAAAAAGAAGAAAAAGACTCAGAGAAAATAATGCGGGGAAAGAGGTAAGAATAAAATGGCCAAATTCTACAAAATTTTACTACACCAAGAACTGGAGGAGGAAACGATTAAGGAAGTCTTGTTAAAATGAGCATGAAATGTAAGACACCCAGCTGAATTAGAAAGATTGGGAAAATCTTGGGGGGAAAACATATTGTAAAGGCAGAGACCTTGTCAATGAATGATCTAGGGACCCCAGACTTCGCATTCGTGAAGCTTTACAGGTATAGTTCTGATGAGTTTCTTGGACAGTAGGGCACTGATAATTTTATGTGAGAGCAGGATACAAATAATTAAAAGTTCCATACAGTATTCAACTGCATTTTAACATTAGTAGCCAGCCATATTTTTATTTTAAAAAATTAAAAGTAACAGAACATCAAAAACATCCTGATTGCTTACATAAATGGACCTTGAAAAGCTATCTTAATCTCCTCTCAGAGACTCAAGGATATTGCAAAAAAAGAAAAAGACTTTCTCCTGCCCACAGCATTATGTATTTATTTATTTAATTTATGCCCAACCTTTCTCCCAGAAAGTGACTCAAAGCAACTTACAAAAACATAAAGCAAACCCCAACTAAAATCTTATTTTACAAACGTTTTCTTCAAAAAAAAACAAAAAAAAAAACAATAATCCAGTTTAAAAAGCAGATAGTTAACACAGCTGAAAAAAACCTTTATCATAGAAAATTAGATGGAGTGGAGAAGATAAAGTAAAAACACTGAAATCATTCACAAGAATATAAATTAGAAAAGAGGCAGAAGAAAAAAATATAATACAAAGGATTATAATCTTCTACAAATGATGAAGATTAAGGTTACCTTTATAAACAAGATAATATGGAAATACACAAGTGTGTGTGTGTGTGTGTGTGTGTGTGTATAGATGCATATTTATTGAAAAATCAAGAACAAACACAAAATGATTGAATGGAATATAGATGTTAAAATAAATATGGAATGTATGAGATTAAAAAGGAGGAAGGTAAAGCTAGTTAAAATGTTATTTTCCATTTTTTTATTTAAGATAGAATTGGACAGTTAAGCTTGTTATCAGATGAATTTAAGATATAAAGAAGAGCAAGACTTGTATGGGAGAAAGTCAAGATTTAAGTGTTACGTGTGTGTTTTACTGAAAAAGATTGGAATGTTTTTAGAAGAATGGATATATATGGAGTTGTCAAGACTAAAATGTATTGTGTAATGTGTTATTTGTTTTGCAGTTAAATTTGTAAGAAATTTGTTAGTATATTTGGTGAATGAAGATAGAAATGGGGTGGGGGGGACGTTTAAAAGGTAATTAAAAGATAAAAGCACAGCTCCCTGCATTCAAAGCAGCCTTCTGCCATATGATTTAAACACCACAGAGCTGCTTAAATAAAAAGATCTTGGAGTGCTGGTGGAAGGAGAGCAGAGAGGGACCAACTGAACCTCTTGTGGAAGGGAGTTCCACAGTCTGGTAGCAGCCTTTGAGAAGGCTTTCTCCTGTGTCATAACCAAATGTGGACTCAAGAGGGGAAAAACCTCTCCTTAAGATCTTAAAATTTGAGATGATTCACCAATGTCCATAAGACAAGGGGTACCTGGATGGGACTTCACCTGCCAAATGCAATTTGGATTATGTAGGAGGAGGAGCAAAACCTTCTCAGCAAATTGTGGTTCCCAGCTGTTAAGTGGCAAGCCTCAGGCCTGTATACATGAACTGTATAATCTCAGCACATACTGCCAGGAATTTCAGAGAAGTTGGAACATGCATTGCAACAGCATCTGCTTTTATATTCTGTTCAATAAGCATCTGCCTTTCTGCATCAGGTTCTAGTTATAACTGACGCTTCTTTTGCAGGACTCCTACATTTGCTGGCGGCCTCTTTGCCATTTCCAAGACCTATTTTGAACACATTGGCTCTTATGATGATCAGATGGAGATCTGGGGAGGAGAGAATGTAGAGATGTCGTTTCGGGTAAGAAGGAAAGGTACAATATGATGCTTATGGGAGAGCTGTGAGTATGGGGAAGGTTTCTGTATCTTCCAACTAAACTAATATTCACAGAATAGGGCCGAGAGTCAGCATGGTATAGTGGTTTGACTGCTGGACTATGACTCTGGAGATCAGGCTTCATTTCCAGCTCAGTCATGAAACGCACTGGGTGACCTCAGGCAAGTTACACACTCTCAGCCCCAGGGGAAGGCAATGGCAAACCTCCACTGAATGAATCTTGCCAAGAAAACCCCATAATAGGTTCACCTTAGAGTTGTCATAAGTCAGAAATGATTTAAAAGCACACAACAACAACATAGGGGTTGGGGGTGTTTTTTGTTTTATGGCTAGATCTCTTGTGATGTGCTGGTTTTAGGATATTTTGGGTTGAGTATTCAGTAAGTTTAATTTTAGAATTGCTGCTCCTTCAAAGATCATGGATGAATAAAGATCTTGAATAAAGTTTGGAAAAAAAATTAAAACTTCATATATAAACTTTCAACAGCCTTCCCAAACTAGTGCCTTCCTAGTAAGTTGGTCATTCTATTAATTTCCATGATCCCCAGGCAACATGGTTATAATGAAAAAGATACCCTACAGCAGCATAAGTTAGAGGCAAATGCATTTCATGCAGATACTTCCAAGATCCTTTTTAAGACCATATTTGGTTTTATTGGTTTTTTTTTAATTTTACTACATTTTTGTCCTACCTTTCCTCTAAAAAGTTCTGGGTAACCTGCCTAGTCTTAACAGCAGCCCTGTAAGGCTGAGGGATGGCAAGTGGCACAAGATGCTCCAGTGAGCAATACTATACTGCTTTTGTTGTTGCTGTTATTGCATTTCTTCAAGTCACCCTAATGCATAGGGTTTTCTTGGCAAATTTCTTCACAGTGGGCTTGCTATTGCCATCCTCTGAGGCTGAGAAAGTGTGACTTGCTCAAGGTCACCCAGTTGGTTTCCATGGCTGAGCAGGGATTCAAAACCTGGTCTCCAGAGTCATAGTCCAGTACTCAAACCACTACACCATACTGGCCCACTGATTTAGTTTAAGCTTAAATACAGCAATATGATGCAGAGTTGCAGCCAATATGATGCAAACCAACATAAAATGTATAGAGGTCACTTTGTAACTGCATCTTTCCAGGGCACCATAGTATGGTTGAAAGCATGAGGACATGAAGGTGAAGACAAATTCATGATGTCCTTCCTGCTGTCGTAACCCAGAGAAGAAGGACCTGCATGACTGGCCTTCACCCTTCTGGATCTGTGTTTTCTTATATTAGTTGTCGTTCATAGAAATAAACCACAGAGAAGTGACTCTTGAGCTCATCCCTATATGGGAGCTAGCCAGTAAGATTTGTGAACTGGGGTTATGCATACAGCTCTTCTAAAAAGTGTAAGCTGCTTTCCATGAATCATGTGTATAGTCATCAGCCTAGTGCCACCCAATCAAGAGTGGCAACTAGTGCTGGTGTGAAGGTTCATGATACAGCTGACATGAAAAATATAGCTACTTACGTGGTTGAAAGTAGAAGTATGAATAGTTATGGATCTTGTTGGTTTAGAAATAAAAACAAAATCCACACAGCTGCACTTTGTTAGGAACAATCAGAATGTAATGAGTGTGTGAGCTTTTGAGTTTCCCTGAATTCTTCTTTAGGTAAAGTAGTGCAAAAATAGGAGCTGGAGGATAAAAGAGAAAAATCCTCAAATTAGTCCAGTTGCAGCCATGACTAGGCTTGCAATTCAGCTCAGTATCATGTCAGAGACCTCCCTCTGAATGAATCATTGGTAGGTATGTAGGCTTCAAGTTACACCTACTCCTGAATACTAAAATAGAAAAACAGTGGTTGTTCCCCATTTGTGAGGACAAAAGGCTCAGTTTTAATCTGTAAAGAATGTGTACTGAATTTGGTTGCAGAAAGCACATCAACTCCACATTATTGCAAAATCCTAGAATTATTGGAAAGGCATAAGGCAATCTGAGATAATGCATATTTGGTGATATGAACGGATTTGAACAGATTTATGTTAAGGAAAGAAATTAAGAAAAAGAGTTACTGATGGGAGAAAGTATTTCTGTTCATTGCTGAAATGAAAAACTTTAATTATCATATAATCCTCATATATTTCGGGTAGGCAACTAATGGTTCTCCAGATTTTGTGCTGCACATACCTTTATCCCCTCCTCATTCTCGATTATGCTGGTTAAGGTTGATAAGAGTCACAGTTCTACACCATCTGCAGGGCACAGGTTGCTCACTCCTGCTGTATATGGTGGACTTGATGATATGAATGTTAATTTTTTAAAAGCCCTTATGAATAGCAGCTTTCATATGAATAGTACTTACCAAAAAAAGCCGAATGCTGTGGGGACTGTCATATTGTAGCAACAAGGAAAAAAAGAGCAGGAATAGAAATAACTCAAGCAGTCTTCCTGAGTGACCAGCTACCTACAGAAGTGCTGTCTTCATCATATACACACAGAAACACTGTCAGCTTTTCCTTTCCATGGGCTTGCCATCCTTGGATTGGATGATCCCACCCCATTCTCTTCAATGGTAGCATATACATGCGCCATATCAACACAGTTACGCACATATTGCACCACCATTGAGGAGAATCGGACTTGAGGTCCCACAGAATTTGCCAAATGGAATTTGCCATTTGCCAGAACAGAACCTCTACGGATACGAAGGGTCAACTGTACTTACCAAAAAAAGTTCCACTATTTTAGACAGAGAGACAGATAGATCCATATATGCTCACACAAAAATATTCATTGCTCTCAGAACATTTTATTATCAGTCTTGAAGAGAAAGAACCTGAATTCCCTTGTTCCTGGGTAGCTTCTTGAAGTGGAAGGTTCTTTGGTGAGTGAGGCATCTTGGCCAATCCCAGCAAATAGGGTCTTCTGCTTTCCCCTGGGGTGGTTCCTTGGAGTTGGGAGGACTTGAGCTTGTTCCTCCTTAGGCTCTGAAATTGAAGGGTCCCATGACTCTCTCTGACAAGATGTATCAAAATCGCTAAGATTTTGGTCATGAGGCAGGCAGGCTTCATGATGTTTATAGACACTTACTTTTATTTTCTTAAATTTGTATCCCATGTTTTTTCTCAGGAGCTCACAATGGAGCATGTGGTTTTCCCTCCTCCATTTTATCTAACAGCAGACCTGTGAAGTAAGTTGGGCTGGCAGGCTCAAGGTCACTGGGGGATCTGGATGGATCTCCCCATTCTCAGTCTGACATTCTTACCTGCACACCACACTGACTCTCTAACATTTCTTGTACCTGGCTTATTTTTACCTTTTTTAAAACAAATAGAAGCTGTGGGGCAGTGATGGTGATCAGAACTAGGATGAGTTCCTTCACATGAAGGGAGACCTCACTCTACAGCACATATTACAGTCATCCCCCAAAGGCTGCTGTTTCTAGAAGAGAAGAAAGTTCCCACTGGGAAGAGCTTCCCTGCAATGGGAAAGGGATGGCTTTTGATTAAATGATATGGATAACCTTCCCTTTTAGGCTCACATTCCACCATCCTCATACTGACTCCCTTCCCTCTGTTTGAAAAAGAGAAACACAGAGAGATGTGATACTCAGATGCATGAGAAAGTTGGCTCAAGTCTATGAAAGCTCATGCTATCAGCTTCTTTCAGTCAGTCAGTCCTAAAGGTGCTACACGATCCCTTTGCATACTGGTTTTCCAGACTAACATGGCTATGTCTTTGAATTGATATATGAAATGTGTGACTATGTATCACATCTCTCTGTGTTTCTCTTTTTCAAAAAGAGGGAAGGGAGTCAGATAGTCACACATTTCATATATCAATTCAAAGACATAGCCATGAATGAAAGAAGCTGGTAGCATGAGCTTTCATAGACTTGAGCCAACTTTCTCATGCATCTGAGGAAGTAAGCTCAAGTCTATGAAAGCTCATGCTACCAGCTTTTTTCTTTCAGTCAGTCCCAAAGGTGCTACACGATCCCTTTGCATGCTGATTTCGTATATGAGTGTTGCTTATTCAGGCCCAGGAACTCTGATACTTCTTTTAAGAGTTTTTTCCCCTTTTGATATGAATGGCACATTTTCTCACAGGTTTGGCAGTGTGGTGGTCAGCTGGAGATCATTCCCTGCTCGGTGGTTGGCCATGTCTTTCGTTCCAAGAGTCCACACACCTTCCCCAAAGGAACTCAAGTCATCTCCAGAAATCAAGTGCGCTTGGCAGAGGTCTGGATGGATGACTATAAGGAAATTTTCTACAGGAGGAACCAGCAGGCCTCTCAGATGGCTAGAGAGGTATTAAAGCAGCTTTCCATGAATGTGGATTCTGAAAGATTGATTTGTTTTATTCTTCAGTAGCTAGAATGTCCATATCACTTGTTATCTTAGCCTGAGTCACCAAAGGCTGGAGAACCAGTGCCTATTTAACATGTAGTGAAAGAGAATCCTCTTAGTTGTGAAAAGGAGCCTCACAGGAGCAAGCAAGATGACCTGGTTGGTCATTTCTTAGTTATTGTTTCAGCAGAGAGAGGGGCTCCAATAATGTTGCCAGGTTTTGAAAACAGCAATAAGAGAACTGTCAAAATTCATGACATGCAGGATTGAGAATCCATAGCTATTATCAAGTGTGTGCTCTACCTAAATACCAAATGAAAGTATTGATATCAGTTAACCCAGTCATGTGCTTCTCTAGAAAATTAATATATTGTCGACATCCATAAAGTACGCAATGCACACCTTTCTGTCTTGATGAAGGGCCCAAATAAGGCATTTTTTGGCATTTAATTCAGTCTGTATAAAAGGAAAATATTTTGAACCCTCAAATAGAAGACATCTCTTATTATAAGGGACACCTGACAACCCTATACGAAACATCCCTTACAGTAAGGAATACTTGGTAACCCTAGGCTCCAAGTACTTAGAGTTGTCTCAGTCCTAGTACACTGGAGTGCCCAGCCTGCCACCGAGGCAGAGAAGATGTTTTTCATATTTGCTCAATGTTGGTGCAGGAATTACCTGCAAAAAAAAGTGTTTTAGGAAGCAGAGCGACTGGAATATCTGATATTGAAGACTGAGACTGAGTCCCATCTTTGCAAAGGAATCCTGGTATGCTATAACACACTTTTAATCATAGGATTGTACAAAGCAAGGAATTAAGGAAGTTGAATAATTATGTTTTGTAGTGTTTACTCATATACACAAGTCCTTTAAGAATTAGTTCCATCCAACAGTGGAGTCTGGAGATGCTAATATCCCCATGTCCTGATACACTCTTTCTCTCTGTGGTTTTGTCAGAAAACATACGGAGATCTCTCTGGGCGGCTTGAGCTGAAGGAGCGCTTACACTGCAAAAATTTCACCTGGTATCTACAAACCATTTATCCTGAGATCTTCATCCCAGATCTTACTCCAGCTTTCTATGGAGCTGTAAGTGTAAATGTGTTAGCTTGTTCTTCGCATTTCCCATACATATGACCCACCTTGCTGGGACACAGCAAAAGACCATCCAGCATCACCCTTCTGTCTTCAGTAGCAATTAGAAAAATGCCCAGAAGCTGGTTTTGTAAGACATCATAGCCACTCCATGTTTTTGCCTGACACTTCTACTCAGCCATTGTTTATCATTTGGTGATATATTCTGGAATGAGGATTAAAAATCCATGATATATTGTGAGATGGGCTGTAAGCAAGGAGGAAGTCTGTTTCTCAAGCTTCCTTCCCAAGATGGGTTGAAAAATAAAAGCCTAGAATGAAGGAAAATGGCTACTCTTCTTGTAAAGTCACTTGTCAATATTCAGTCATAACCATGAAATAAAGCCCCATTCTTTTCACTCCTCTTAGACTGCTAACGTTTTATTTACAATGAAGGGGCATAGTGTATTTCTTAGCTTTACGAGGTAGCATAAAGTAAATATTTCAATAAACAGGACAAGGAATTAAAAAGCGCTGCTAGTGACTTTTGTTAATATTGATTCCTCCCCCCACTCTATTTTGTGGACTCTTGACTGGTCCTCTGTTTTGAAGCTTTTTAAAAAAAATTGGCATCCATATACATATCTCATGAGTTTATTCCATCCTGTGACAAGCAAAAGAGCTGAACACTCTTTGTGTGTAGTTGTCAGGTCTTGCTCAAGAAAATCCCCCAAAGTGGGACTAAGATGAATGCACTTACAACAAGGCAGAGAGAATTCCATCATTCCTTAACTTAAGGAAACCACAGCTTTGACACTCAATGCCTTGCTACTATCTATATCAGGTGTAGTGAAAAAGTGAGAGGGAGCACCTTTCCCAGAACCATTCCATGTGATATGCTGCCCTATAATTATATTCTCAGTGAAGTTTGCAACAAAAAAGTTAATTGTATGTATGTAGGTATTTATGCAATGGTGCTTGTGAACAGACACACAGACACACAAGAATATACTATAGTCTGGATAAAAACAATTTTCAACCAGAAATAGATTAAAGAGTTTAAAAAATAAATGTGTACTTTCCTGGCTCCACATTTCACCTGTAAGTTGTCAGCCATTGACTGAGCTACTTTGATGACAGCATGTTCACCAATATTCCAACTGCTGAGGTTAAAAATGTAGTTACTGAAAAAGAAGTAAAATACCAACTAGGCTGCAGGGAAGATTCAAAATTGCATGTTGTTTATAAGACAGGAGAATACAGAGTTAATGATGTTTACCTGTTCAGTGCTTTTGTAAAATTGGAACCCCAACTTGTTTCTGGTTTTGGCTGTAACTGTGCTCCTAACTGTGCTGCATTCACTTGGTTGCAGATTAGAAACGAAGGAGCCAAACGCTGTTTGGATGTTGGTGAAAACAATCATGGAGGGAAGCCACTGATCATGTATCCCTGCCACGGGATGGGAGGAAATCAGGTATGGAATGGAATGAATAAGGATGAAGGGGGCCACCTTCTCTTCCCATGCATGCACCTGCAGTCTGGCCTCTGCTCATCAACAGTGGGGAAGTCCAAATTCAAGACATACAGGATGATTAAAAAAGAATGGTGCAAAAATAAAGCTGTTCTTGTACCATTCTTTTTGAATTACCTTGTAGAAGTCAAGCAATGAAGGATAAAATGCATGCCGCCCCATCTCCCCAGTCCTTGAGAATTGTTTTCTATACCTTATGTTAGAAGTAGCTTATAAAATCCATCATCATTCACATGAAGCTTATAGTATTGGATAAGCTCAAGTGTGCTCTGGTAGCTTCATCCCCTACGTTGCTTACACTATGTTCATACATGAGCCAAGGGCCAAGCAGGTGTTTCTGTAGAGATTATTCCACACAGTGTACATCATACATAATAGCTTTGTTTGTATGCAAGCCATTTAAGTTTCTTATGGCAGTTCCTCTCCTTTGCTTTCTGACAAGGAAGGCCTCTTGTTGCCTCTCCCCACTCCCATTTTTGTTGTTGTTTTGTTTTTGTTCTCAGTACTTTGAGTATACCTCCCAGCGAGACTTACGACATAACATCGGTAAGCAGCTCTGCCTCCGATCCAAGTTGGGGCCTGTGGAGTTGGGCGAGTGTCACTATACAGGGAAACATTCCCGTGTACCAGAGAATGAAGAATGGGACCTGACTAAGGTGAGTTTAATATATGGATTTCAGAGGGATGGGTTTCTCTTTGTAACTTGTTTGCTTTTTCACTCCCTACTCTTACCATCAGTTGCATCTTCTGCTACCTGCCAGGGATGTATTTTCCATTTTTCTGGCTGTGGCCTGGCCTGGCCAATATATCGACAGGAAACTACTGTCCTCTCATAGAGCTTGGAAGGGGTCTCATGGGCAGTTGAGTCCAACCCCCTGCTCATCTCCAGCTAGAACATCCCCAGCAGGTCCATTTTCGTTTTGAAGATGTCCAGAGAAGGAGACCCCACCGTCTCTCTAGGCAGTTGGTTCCATTGCCAAACTACTTTCACTGTCAAGAAGTTCTTTCTGATGTTCAGTCGAAATCTACTGTCCTGTAACATTAATTAAACCATTAGATGTTTGTTCCATCCAGTCATTCCCTGAACTTGTTAAGGGAACTCCTCTTCCTTTCTTGCCACATCTATTCTTATTGAATTAGTTAATGCCCTTCAAGTGTAACATTCCAGTCATGATGGTCATCCCACCAGGTCTTTGTTATGCCTATGAAGTCATACAGAGCCCTCCATATCCATGGATTGTTTGTTCATGGATTCAAGCATCCACAGCTTGGAAAATATTTCAAAAATATATAAATTCTCAAAAGCAAATCTTGATTTGCCATTTTATATAAGGGACACCATTTTACTACCCCTCTGTATTCAATGGGACCTGAGCATCCATGGATTTTGGTTTCTGCGTGGCTGGTGGTTATCTTGATTCTCCTTGACATGCAGTATCCCTTGTTTCTGGCTTCCTGTTTGAGCATCTTCACTGCTGCTATCCTCCTGAAGATGTAGGAAGTGATTGCTTAGTTGGAGAGGTTCTGAATACCTTCTGTACAGTCTGCTGCAGACAGTGACTTTCTTCCAGAGTATTTCCTCACTGTTAACAGGCCTTTTCATTTTCCTCGGCAGTTTTTTTCCATTGACTTTGTATGATCAATTCTCTCAGGAAGTCCTTATGTTTTCTGATGCATTGAAGTAGGGTTACCATAATTCTCTTCCACAAAACCAGGACAAAATGTAGGGTAAAATGTAGGACAATCAGGAAAAGTGGAGGACATGACCAACTAAACGCCAAAAACATTACTAAAATAAAAAAAACATTAATATAAATTCATGAACTGGGGCCCATAACTCACAGTCAAAATGAGGACATTTTGGAATTCCTCCTGGACAGAAGGAATGCAGCGCGGATGCAGCCAGGGAGAGAACAAGGGTGCTGTTCTTATCCCGGAGCAGACCCTATTAGGTGTGGTGACCCCTTACCTGCCAACCTGCCTTGCTCAGGATGTGCCCAGGCCAGGAGACTCCAGGTGTCTGATAAGAGCTGGCCAGTAAAGGGAAGCGTGGCTGCAGGGGGCTGGCCTGTCTTCACTTCAGGGGCCACAGCCACAGCCGCCCATGAAGACACTGGGGGGGAGCAGGGAGTGGCCAGCAAGAGGCGGAGTAGGCAGCAAGGTGGTGCAGCCCATCCTCCGGAGAAGCCGAAGGGGCTCCGTCACCACCGCAGGAGCCACAGCAGCAGAGGGAGGTTGGGGGAGGTAAGCCTGCCATGATGAGCACTGGAAGCAGCAGCGGCAGCAACTGAAAAGGTGGCAGCTCTCTTCACGGTCTCCCCACCATGAAGCGAAGCCTGCCTCAGCCCCTCTTGTAGCCGACTGATAAGGCTCCTCAGAGCTGAGGCAGCTCGGGCTTCCCTTCCCCAGGAGAAAACCCCACCAAAGGACCTGGCCTCCATCCTTGCTTCCCTGGCAGCGCCTCTGCTGACCATGGGCCCGGCTAGGTCTCTAGGCCTTCCCTCAGCTTTGTCTCAGAGTTGGATTAGAGGGCGCCACTGAGGAGAACCCAGCCCTTCCTTCTCCTCTTCTTCCTCCATTAGGCCGCATGCTGCCTGAGGAGGAGAAGTGACTCAACATCACGTGAGGAGGAAAGGAGGCGAAGCCAAAGCCGAACTTAGCCAACTATTCCTGCCTTAATTCTGGGCACATTTTGTCCAGTCCAATTGGAGATTGACAAAATGTGGCCTGGAACAAGGCAGGAATCCGAAATGGGAAGGTCTAAAATGCCCAGCCGGGCCAGGACATTTTTTAGACCCTCCAATGCAGGATTGTCCCGGTTTTCCGGGATGTATGGCAACCCTACATTGAAGAGACACAACACATAGCTGTAGTGCACCTACCTTTTCTTCCAGGAGAGCTGCCAATTTGCACATGCTGCATGTGTAGCTAGTGTTTTCCAGCAAGAATACAAATGGTACACGCACAGCAGCAGACAATTATGGGTACTTCTGCCTCCATCTTTGCATTTATTTCTCTCCTCTTGCTCCCTTCTCTACGGAGTTGCATTGCTTCTCAGGTTTTCCACATTCCTCTTCTGAGACAGCTCCGCTGTTCCTAAAAGTTTAGTTGTATTGACTCAGTTGCTCCAGGGTTGCCCTAGCATTGCTAGGCAGAAACCTGCACTTTTTAATGGTCTTCATTGCCACCCTGGTAGCAGAGATCATCATGGTGGAGATTGCTGTGGTGGCACAGCTTGGAAGTAACACATTACAAATAAAGATGTTATCAGTAGTTTGCTTGTTTCGGGAGACTAACAAGAGCATAGTAATGGCCTCTTTTCAAAATGAAGTAGACACTGGAAACTTTGTGCATGCATAACAAATAATGTTTTCATGTTAGTATTTCTCATTTTTTCTTTTTCTATTTTTTTATGGCTCAAGGTGCTTTCTTGGAGCATTTTGTGGCTCTCCTTTCCAATTGTTGAGCTACTTCTTATATTTGTGGATTTCTTCCCCCTCAAAAAAAAACAACTGTAACTGTCTTAGTAGGGGAGAAATGGCCTTTTGCAGTGAGCTACATAACAAATTTCTTTTAAAAGTAACTTTTCAAGCTTTGGCTGAGGATGGGCTTGGGATGTATTACCAAACTATCCCTCCCTAGGTGGGGACCATATTTTGAGTAAGCTGGACCCAAAGTAAGTATGTTGTTGTTTTTTTGCTGCTGATAAACAACAAATATATTTGTTATTTTGCTGCTGAAAAACAGCAAAACCATGCCAACAATTATCAAGTCAGAATGCACAGGGAGGCCATTGAAATCCACCTGGACAACTTCAACAGGAAAGACGAAACCCTGAAAGTAAACAAAGTTTGGCTGCCAATCCTGAAAAACACCAAAATCAAGACTCAACACATGCAAATGAATATCACCCAGGACAGGGGGGGTGGTTTCCCCACAAACAGTAGATTGCTAATTAAATAGACACACACTTTCTCCTGCATATCCTTCCACCCTGAAGCCTTCCCGTTCAACAACAGACCAACACACAGATTAACACAGGGGTAGGCAACCTTTTTGAGCCGGGGGCGGGTTGCTGTCCCTCAGACAATTGGGGGGCCGAAGCACCAAAAATAAATAAATAAATAAATAAATTTTAAAAATATGCATGCACACTCTCTCAGCCCCAGAAAAGCCATGGCAAAACCCCATGTGGAGATTTTGCCAAGAAAACCCCAAGAACAAGTAATAACAACAATAATATCATGGCGGGAGGCGGAGGGTGGCGGCAGGACCGGTCCAAAAGCCTCGGGGGGCCACATCCGGGCCTTAGGTTGCCTACCCCTGGATTAACATGTAAATCACTTCCTCCCAAACAAGGGTCGCAAGTATATATACCCCACTCACTTCTATGACACCGAGATGCAAGCCACAGATGCAGGCAAAGCATCAGGGATAAATTCTTCCATAACACGGCCACATAGCCCCAAACCTCCACAAAATACTATGGATGCCAGCCATGAAAGCCTTTGACTTCACAACAAATATATTCTTCCCCCCATCAGTTAACTTTGTTGCTGTTAACTGCCCTTGAATTGACCTCAACTCATGGTGACCCTGTGGATCAGACATCTTCAAGACTCCCTGACTCCTACTGCTCTGCTTAAGTTTTGCAGGCTCATGCCCATGACCTTCCTAATTGAATCTAGCCATCTGATGTGCAGTCTCCCTCTTTTTCTTCTACCCTCAACCTTCCTCAACATTATTGTCTTTTCTAATGTGTCATGCCTTCTCATAATGTGATCAGACTACCACAGCCTCAACTTGATCACTTTGTCTTCTAGAGGTATTTCAGGCTGTTCAGTGACCCATTTGTTTGTCTTTTTGGCTGTCCATGGTGTCCTCAGCACTTTTCTACAGCACCACGTCTCAAATTAGTTTATTTTCTTTTTATCCACTTTCTTCTCTGCCCAGCTCTCATATCCATACATGGTGATGGGGAATACAATGGATGGGATGATTCTAACTTTAGTGCTCAATTGTATATCTTTAGGATCTTCTCTGACCCTGAGGGGCTCAGGGTTGACTCAGACTGGCATCCTTCCGAGGTGGTTAAAATGAGTACCTAGCTTGTTGGGAGCAGTTGGCTTACACATTGTAAACTGCTTAGGGAGTGCTCAAGTGCACTGATAAGCTGTATAGAAATGGACTTACTATTGCTATTTTCTAGCTCTTTCATGGCTTCCCTTCCCAATCCTAGTCTTCTTCTTACCTTCACTGCAGTCTCCGTTCTGAACGATGTTAGATCTAAGGTACAGGAAATCTTTATTTCAGTTTCCTCATTGTATAATTTGAATTTATGTAGGCCCTCCCTAGTCATTATCATGTGCTTTATAGACTATAATAAAGCTTTTGACTGCGTAGATTATGAAAGGCTATGAACTGCCCTTAAAGACATGGGAGTGCCAACACATCTGATAGTTCTAATGAGGAATATGTACTCAGGACAAGAGGCTACTGTCAGAACAGAATATAGATAGAGAAACAGAATAGTTCCCAATTGGCAAAGGAGTCAGACAAGGCTACATCCTTTCACCCTATCTGTTCAACTTGTATACAGAACTTATTATAAGAAAAGTAGGCTTGGACACAGAAGAAGGAGGAGTGAAAATAGGAAGAAAGAATATCAACAATCTAAGATATGCAGAGGATACAATAATACTAGCAGAAAACCTCACAGGCCTGGAACACCTGCTAAGGAAGATCAAAGAAGAAAGTGCAAAGGCAGACTTAATGCTGAACATAAAGAAAACAAAAATAATGACCACCGAGGACCTTCACAACCTATATAAGGAAGAAATAGAAATAGTAAAAGAATTCCCATACCTGGAATCAAATGTTGATAGAAACAGGACTGCAGCCAGGAAATCAGAAGAAGATTAAGAATGGGGAGGGTGGCTATGAAAGAACTAGAAACTATCGTAAAATAGAAAGATATACAATTCAGAACAAAAGTTAGAATCATACAAGCCATTGTATTCCCTATTACCATGTATGGATGTGAAAGCTGGACAGTTAAGAAAGAGGATAGGAAGAAAACCAACTCATCTAAGATGTGGTGCTGGAGAAGAATGCTGAGGATCCCATGGACAGCGAAAAGGACAAACAAATGGGTCCTAGAGCAGGTTAAGTCAGAAACCTCCCTGGAAGCCAAGATGACCAAACTAAGTTAGTCGTACTTCACACACATGAGAAGGGAGGACTCATTGGAAAAGGCAGTAATACTGGGGAAAGTGGAGGGAAGTAGGAAGAGAGGAAGGCCACATGTCAGATGGAATGACTCTATTAAGGAGGTCATGGGTATTAAGGGGATGCAGGATTTAAGCAGAGCAGTGGAGGACAGAGGGTCTTGCAGATGTCTCATCCATAGGGTCACCATGAGTCAAGATCAGCTCAAGGGCAGTTAACAACAAAAAGGAGAGTAGATTTCTCAAGAGAGACCATTGGTTGCAGCCCTAAAGAAATGCATATTTCTGCAGCCCTTGTAATCTTCATTGAGGACTGGGAACTGTAGCTCTCCTAGGCCCATTAGCCAGTCTGACTGAGCCCAATGGGAGTTGGCATCCAGTATTTTCCAGAAGATTACAGGTTCACTGTCCACCCTGGGCTCAATTACACCTCAAAGTAGAGAGGAACAGTGGTAAAGAAAAGTCTTGTGAATCATTTAGGATTTTAACATATTTCCAACCTAAAATGTTACTAGTTCTTAATCTCCATAATCCTGTAACAATAGATACCTTGATTAAATATCAGAAGGGACAATTCTGAACAATGAGCAATTCAGAGGTGTGATGCATAAGTAAATGTATATTCTTTTTTTTTCTTTTTTTCTTTTTTAGGAACATCTGCTTATAAATATGGCATCTAAGAAATGTTTGTCTGCAAGAGGTGAACATCCCTCCTTGGTTTCCTGCAACTCTGCAGATCCTTATCAACTTTGGTATTTCAGCTAAGATCCAGCAAAATCAAACCAGCACAAGCCACACCAGGATGCTATGGACCTCCCATGGGAGATTTCTATTTTTCTAACCCACTCTTCAGAGAACAAGAGGACAAATCCAAGGAGAAGGGAAAGGGACCCATTCAGATATGCTGCATAAATCACACAGTTGCCTATAAAACACTCTTGTGCCTTGATGTGAAGGGATGGTCAGACAGACACAGTAAACCTTGATGTATTCCCCCTCCCACTTTTTTTAGTACAAGTTGCAAGCTGGTATGTTTGCTCATTAGAGTGCCATATGTATTGTTAATCAAAACTCCATATTGTGAGACGAACCATCTTGATGATTTTACCCTCTAGTAGATAAGATAAAAAGTGGATGTTTTGTAAGATGTGAAATCAAAAATGTCCCTAAATGCATATACTGTGTACAGTGTAGGAAGTAGAAACTTGACAAAACTAACTACAGAGGTTGTCTTAAGAAATAATGTATCTGTGGGATTTTAGAAAATATCTGATGCCAAAGATTAATTACTTTATAGCTGTTACATAGGAAATGCATCTTCTGACAGTAGTGGTCTTTGGGAAAAGAAAATGCATCATAAAAGAAAGGAAAAAAAGAGAAAGAATTCTAGTGCTTTTTTTTAAGCTCTTCCAAAGGTCTTTGCACAGAGATGTTTGTGGATAGTTATGGGTAACTATTGCTCTCAAAGATGCAGTAGGTTTGCCTGCATTTAAAATAGCAAACACTGGAGTGCAGTGTTGTTGCATGATGGAAATCCTTAGCCCTTTGCTCAGGCTGTGGCCAGTGCTTTACCTCAGGCTTTGGGGATGTTCACCAGCAGCACACTGTGAATAAATGCTAATTCCGCTGAACAACAAGTAGGAAAAGTATCCTCTCTAGGCAGCTTATCCTTCTTCCAAAGAAAAGTGGAATTGGGAGAGGAGGCCAGTTTTTGGATTAATGCAAAGGAAAGCTGTCAGGTGTTTGGTATCTTTGCTGAGCCTCTCCTTATGACCTAAGTATCAGGAGCCAGAGCCCTTCCAGTCTCTGCAGTCTGGATATCTTGAGATGGATCTGGCTCCCCACATGTCTGTGTGACTGGTGCAGGGTTTGTAGTTGCACGTCTTGAGTTCCTCTCTTGGGGTAAGGTTGTGCTTGGCTTGCATTTTTCTCCAGTTACTTCCTTCGGTAGCGTTATTTGTACATTCCCACAGCAGAAGCCAGGGAAGCTGCTAATGTGCCTTTTTCTTTTCTTTTTTAACACTAGCAGAGGAAGCTAGATCCCTTGAGGAAATGGGCTTTGTGCAAGCCTACCAAATCTCATCCATGAAGAGGAGCTAAGACTACACAAAACAAACAGGAAGGGAAGGAAAGGGAGTGTTGGAAAAAATTTTTTACAGGAACAGAGATGACAGGTAGGAGGAGCTGGAAGTAAACTGAACTGGATTTTGCTAGCCACAGTTGCCCACTGGAGTAAATTTTCTGTTTTCATTGTCTGTGTGCTAGTAAGGAAGTATTTCCTTGGATTTAATTGGTATTCTGCTTAAGGCAAGGTTGTGGCATTGTTCTCAACAAAAGGTAGCAGCTACCTGACTGACACTGAGCCTTCATAGATTTTGTTACCTGTAGCTGCTAATTGGAGTTTATAAAGGTTCTTCTTTTTTTGGATAAACTCTCAGAATCATCTGACAACAGGATTCTGAGAGTTGTAGTACAGATTTTTTCCCCCCAAGCTCTGAGCTGTTTTAGCAATTGCACTGTCAATTTAATGCAAAGGGGCAAATATGCCCTGGATTTGTGAAAACTGGGTTGATGCAAGGATCAAGTTGCCTGTCCAAGGTTTCTTCTGTTTTCCTTTCTTAAAGCCCGTGGCTAGTTTCTGTCCCATTTTAAGCCTCTCAGAAGAAAGAGGAAAGGTACAGATTCTTCCCAGGTTCTGAATGTGGAAGCTAGCATTAGTGTTCCCAGTTGACTATGTTTGTTTCCAGAAAGGCTTTGGATCCAATGGAAAAGGCCTGTCCTAGAAATCCCAGTTGGAAACAATAAAACTGAAATTGTATTTTACAAAAGAATTGTGTCTGCCTCTGGTTCTTTTTGAATTGTTTCTCCCCTAGTTGGGTTTGTTTTTGTTTTTTAAATAGAAGGATAATGTTGGGAGCCCTCTCATTCCTCCTTCCTTTTTTCATTATTGGCATATTCCTTACTTGATGGGAAAGACTATGATCCTGGCTTGGGCACATGGCTAATGTATGAAAAGTGGAGTCAATGACCAGCATTCTTTTGAGCAGTCCACTCTGATTGTTCATCCCTCCTTCCATCTTTCTCCTCCCTGCTCTCTTGCCTATACTTCGTTCATTTTCTTACATTTCCTACGTGGGATATTTTGACAAGCCAACATACATGTCAGTCATCTCCCACTGAACTGGGCCCACCAGGAATACAGAATGGGAAATCATAACAACAAAGTAAACTGCTTTATAGGAGATCTGACTGGTCCATTTCAGTTCTGTCTAATCTGACAGCCTCTCTCATAAGAATCTTTTTAAACTGGAGAATCTTGGGACTTTCTGTGTACAAGATTCTGGGTTCATTGTATAGCAAAAAGAGCCAAGTGCTGCTGTTGTTTTTTTAAAGAAAAGTTTTCCTGGCAGACTGCAGAAAGAGGGACCATGGAAGATAATTGAAGAAATATATCAGGTGTACAAGATATCCCACAACACTCTGGGATATTTGGGTTGGGCTGGGAGGGGGTTCCATAAATAGGCATTTCAGTTTGATGTATTCCTCTAGCGTAATTAATTGATTTGCACTTTATGCAACCCTAGAGGAGCTTGGCATTTAAATTAAAATAGGTACGTAGATTGGAAAATTTCAATTTGTAGATTGTGGGGCTATCTCTGGGCCTGTTTCATATATGAGTTTGGCAATCATTCTCTAATATTTGCCCATATCTAGGTTAAAAATTATGTAATCTGAGTGAGAGAGCAAAATGTTACAAGCATATGTTTATTTGTAAAAGTAATCTTACTAAGAAAACTCCATGACAAGTTGGCCTTGGGGTCACCATAAGTCAGAAAACTTGAAGGTACACAATAACAAAAGTACAACTACTGTATTTTCCGGCATATAAGATGACTTTTTAACCCAGGAAAATCTGGATTAAAGTCGGGGGTCGTGTTATATGCCGGGTATAAGGAGGACAGAGGTGGGGGCAGCAAGAAGCCTTGGGATAAGAAGAGGATGAGGAAGACAGAGGTGGGGGTGGCAAGAAGCCTTGGGAGAGGAGGAGGATGAGAGGAACCCTAAAGCGATCCTCTCCTGGGGTTTTCTTGGCAAGACTAGTTCAGAGGAGGTTTGCCATTGCCTTCCCCTGAGGCTGAGAATGTGTGACTTGTCCAAGTTCACCCAGTGGGTTTCATGGCAGAGTGGGGAATCAAACCCAGGTCTCTAGAGTGGTAGTCCAACACTCAGACCACTAGCCAGGGGTAGGCAACCTTTCCCCTATAAGGGCCGAGGGACTTCAGCTCCCAGAAGCCTCAGCCATGTTGGCCAATAGTCCCATGTTGGTCAATAGCTCCTGGGATTCTGGGAGCTGAAGTCCCTCGCCCTTACAGGGGAAAGGTTGCCTACCCCTGGACTAGACCATGCTGGCTCCTATTCCCATGTACTACCTATGAAACAATTGCAGACTTTTATGTTGTCTTCAAGTCCTTTCCGACTTATGGTGACCCTAAGGTAATCTTATCATGGGATTTTCTTGGCATATTTCTTCAAATGGGGGTTGCCATTACCATCCTCTGAGGCTGAGTGTGTGACATGCCCAGGGTCACTTACTTGGCCACAAATTGTACATACCTCAGAATGCATCACCTAGTATATTGGCAGTCCTTCCCCCCAACACTTTCTCATTTCTCCCCAACCATCTCATAGCTGGGAGATGGAAATAATTTTTAAAGCAGCATTTACATCTGGACTATTTTTTAAAACACACTGCAGAAATAAATGCTAGGGAACATGGGAGCTGTAGTTTGTTGTGTTTATTAGTGATAGTTTTCCTGCTAAGTACCTGCATGTCATAAGCATTTGAATTAAAATTACCATATTGAAATCAAATCTGATATTTTTTTTTAAATTTTTATTTGGTGTGTGTTGGAAGAGGGGTGGTCTTATGCAGCAAGTACCATATTTTTCGCCATATAAGACACACTTTTTCTTCCCCAAAACGTGGGTGGGGAAGTTGGTGCGTCTTATAAGGCGAACGGCCGCAGCCGCGGCTAAAAGGAGGCCTCCTTCCAGCCGTGGCCTCGGTTGCTGAATGGGCTGGTGCTGAGATTGGAGCGATCCCAGCACCAGCCCATTCAACAACTGAGGCCGCGGGTGGAAGGAGGCCTCCTTCCAGCCGTGGCTTCAGTTGTTCAGTGGGCTGGTGCTGGGATTGGAGAAGTGCTCCGATTCCAGGAGCAGCCCATTGAACAACTGGCTGCTGCTAAAGGGAGGAATCTTTTTTTCCTGGATTTTCCTCCTTTAAAATTGGGTGCGTCTTATATGCTGGAGCATATAAAATACGGGTATGTCCCAAACTATTTTAACTG
The DNA here is from genome assembly GCA_026167975.1 of Phrynosoma blainvillii. Lineage (NCBI taxonomy): Eukaryota > Metazoa > Chordata > Lepidosauria > Squamata > Phrynosomatidae > Phrynosoma > Phrynosoma blainvillii. Next base: position 201,558,842 of record JANUYF010000002.1, on the reverse strand, counting down.
GAAAAGTTGGGGTCGTCTTATACGCCCCAGTCATCTTATATGCCAGAAAATACGGTATTTTTTTAATTGTACATTAAACATTAGATTTTTTAAAAGGGACAATAGAGATGTAAGTGAAAAGGGCAGTTTTGGCAGCATAAAGAATACATGGTAGTCTTCTATTGTGTAAAATCACAGATCTTTCCAGTGGAAATACCTGAAATGGAAGAATGGAATTAAAGATATTTAAAATGGCTGAAATGGACAAACTGACAATAATGATTAAAGGGAAGTCCATAAATAAATTTGAGACATCAGATCTGGCTACGGTTACACATGCCTTGATTACATCCCATTTTGACTACTGTACTGCACTCTACGTGGGGCTGCCTTTGGAAACTGTTTGGACCCTTTTGCGGGTACAAAATGGTGCAGCTAGAATGCTGACTGGGTCCAGTTATAGGGAGCATATAACTCCCTTATTGAAACAGCTTCACTGGCTGCCAGTTTGTTTCTGAGTGCATTCAAAGTGCTGGTTATGACTTGTAAAGCCCTATAAGGCTTAGGTCCAGATGATTTGAAAGATCATATCTCCCCATACAAACCTGTCAGAGTCCTAAAATCTTCAGAAGTTGTCTTTCTCTTGGTCCCACCACCATCGCAGGCTTGCTTGGTGAGTACACGAGAAAGCTTTCTTAGTGGCTGCTCCCACTCTCTGGAATGCCCTTCCACAGGAGGCTAGGCTAGCCCCTTTCCTGTGTGCCTTTCTCTGGCTAGCAAAAACATTATAGTTTTGTTTAGCTTCTATGTTATGTTGTATGTTGCATTGTACGGTAGAGTGTGTGGTGTATATAGTTGGCATGTAAAAACTATATCAAATATTGTCAACTCCTGGCAGTAGTTGTCTGGAATCACTGGTAGAAAGAGGCCAAGAAAATATTCATAAATAGTTCCCAAAAGTCCCTGATACCCTGTATTATTAAGACCATAATTTGAGACTTTCCTCTGGGCATATAGTGAACAGAGAAGTTGGGAGAGGGAGAGAAAGAGAGAGGTTTTTGTGAGCTGTGGTACCATATTTATGAAACACTGCTTCCCCACTTTTATCCCACAGATCCAACTAATTTCAAACCTGAATGGCTTTTAGGTAGATGTTGCCATCAGTTCTCTTTTTACCTGGACTTTTTAAAATTTAAAAATATCTTGTAGTTATTCTGCTGTTCCCAGCCATCCATTTTTGTTGATGTGTTTTGTCTTACTGTTTTATAGATTGACTTCTCATTTTTAACTAAGCTGCTATCAAAGGTTATTGCTGTTTTTCTTTTATTTAGCATTGTATTAATGCAAATTTGATGTATAAGTCATATAAATAATAAGGCCTGTTTACTCCAGCCCATGTCTAATCTCACTGAAGAAAGATATGTATGTATGGCCAGTTGTGCCATGCTGGGAAAACAACTTGGAGGCACCTTCCATTAAAGATAATCCAGTGGGATTTTGTGGTATCCATCAAATACACATATGGATATGCATTCATATTATAGATGTGATTCTTGTTCAAGCAAGTAAATGGAAACCTAGATCTTTTTAGGACAGGCGTGAGCAGTTTGTGATCCATCAGATCTTGGTGGGCTGTACATGCCATCAGTTTTAACCAGAGTTGCCTGAGGAGAGGGACTTGCAGTCAAACAATATCAGGAGGGTCACAAGTTCCCCATCCCTGCTTTAAGCTTGTTAGGCAAACTGAAAATGGATAAGCTCTCCAGCTCTTGAGTCCTATGTTCTGTCTGGCTCCTGAAATAACACTAGTGCTGCAAAAACATTCCATTTGGGGTAAATACTACAATATAAAATGAGATAGAACACAATATTGTACCAGTTCAAACAAGCTGTTATGCACAAATTCAGACGTTTCTGCATTAGCTCATGAGTGCCTCAGCAAAGACCCTTTGATTTCAGTGGGTTAATTTGTATGCATGATTTTGTCTGGATCGAGACTCAAGTAATTTGAAAATATTTTTTGTTTCTCAAATTCTATTCTGGGAGATACTTTTTCCTATATGTTGACTAATGGAAAACAACAATATTAGTATCAATATGTCAAAATCAGTAAGTTTACTCCTATTTTTTCCCTATGAAATCTAAGTGCTCTTCTAATCAGGAGTGTAGCCACCACCACCACCCCCAAAAAACCCAACCAGAATACAGAGTTAAATGTCTATAAGCAAATTCTTAAAGTGTTCTCCAGAAATTGGGAGGGGGAGTTTTAAACCTAAAATCATATTTCTAAAAAAAAAAAAAAAAAAAAAGCAGAAGAATCATAATCTTTAGGTCAATTCAACAGATGTCTCAGCCTTGTCCTTCAGGTGAACAGAGTGAAAAATATAATGTGTTGAGCAGCAAGGTCATTTTGTGTTTGTATTTCCAAGTCATCTGTACTTTTTCTCATTGCCCCTCAAGATGGGCTGTATTAACGGCTGCTATCTTGGTAATTGGAATTGCTAAAGTATAAAAGGAGCCATAACCAAGATCAAGTCTGGATACTCATTCACCATGTTGAGGCTTCTCATCCTAGCCACCGTTGTCCTTTTTGGTAAGTATTTTGGAGTTGGGATATTTTTGTATGGCTGAAAGGATACGGATTTGCTACTCAAAATATGAAAGTGTTTTCAGTTCTTTGCAGAAAAATACTCATATGCAAAGCTGCCTTAACAGATGGTCCCATGTGGTCCATCCTGTTGTCTATTCTGGCAGAAATTCTGAAGTGACAACAGTGAAAGTCTTTTTCAGGATCTGCTGCTGTCAGTCCTTAGCTGGAAATGCCCAGTAGCCTCTCTGGCCCAAGACATTTTGTTACCTGAGGCAACAGTTTGTAGTAGACAAGATCAACCAAGTTGCTTTGGTACCTGAGGCAAAAAAATCCTGCCAAAACTTATCTCCATCACTGTAGCAGTGATAATAACTCAGGTAGCTTACAATTTACTGCCTTTTTATGATGCCCCAAATCTACTGCCTGGGATGGCTTACCCACTGCAATGGTAGGGCCAGTCCTGGCCTGTAGGTTGGCCACATGTCCTTCAAGGACATTCCTCTGTTTGAAGACATCTTCTCCAGTTCAAGTCCTCTTTTGAAAGACAAAAAGACCCAGAGGAATGGGGAGCAGAGGCCCCAAAGGTCTACACATGTAAATGTAATGCAAATCTATGTACTTTTTTCTGTTTCCTCTACTTTTGGCAATGTCTTAGTGGTCAGGAGGAATTCTTGTACTGGTGTGCTTTCAAATCATTTCTGACTTGTGGCAATCCTAGGCTATCATGGGGTTTTATTGGCAAGATTTGTTCAGAGGAGGTTTGCCATTGCCTTCCTCTGAGGCTGAGAGAATCTGACTTGTCCATAGTCACTCACAGCACGGGATTCAAACCCTGGCCTCCAGAGTCTTCATCCAGCACTCAAACCACTGCACCATGCTGGCTCTCAGCAGGAGAAATAGCCAGATGAAAAACATCAGGCATCAGCTGCTGGAAGTACAATAGTCACTTCATTCTGCCTAATGATAGGGCCAGCCTTAGATGTAATGGAGACAGTATATACTCTGACCAGATACTGGAAAATGTTAGCCAATGAAAGATGGGTCTCTTGTATCTGATGGTTATATTGTGCTGTTGACACCATGTTACTCCTGAAGGACACTGCTCAGAGGAGTCGCTGGGAAAAAATGGACGTGTTGTTGGGGGCTATGAGGCAAGAAGGAATTCATGGCCATCACAGGTAAATATATCGTCTTCTCTCCAAAAAATCCAGTCCTTTTCCGCTACACTTTAGCATGTCAGCTGAACAGGGACCAAATAAGTTATAGTGTGAGAGTTTTTAATGGAAAATGGGACAAGCACAAAAGTTTTCACAGCCATCCTTACTCTCAGCCCTCTGCCCAAAGTTGAAGTCTCTGCTGCTTTTAAAAAATGTTACAGGTAGGGAAACTCTTTCAGCCTATGGGCCAAATTCAGTGTCAGACAAGTTCTCCAGGGGTCACATTCTGGTGGTGGGCAGGTCCAAAGATGACAAGATGGGACCAAAGACACCAGCATATTTCAACCTTTCAGTATGGGGAAAAGGCCATGTGATCCCCACCCTTACCTGGGATTTTGTATAATTCAGATATATGATCATTTATAGTGCAATCCTACACAGAGTCCAGCGGAGTTCAGTAGGGCTCCATCCCCAGTATGTAGGCACAGATTGGCATCATCTGTGATGGCTGGTGGCTTTGGCAAGCAAACAGAACAGAGAGGAAAAGAGCCATTCCAATTGAGATAAGAGATACAGAATGAATTTTGTAAGCTGCCCCCAAAATATTCCACCACTTCGGTTAAGGGGGAGTTAATTAATAATACAGTGGGCCCTTGGTATCCACTGGGATTTGGTTCCAGGGCCCACTGTGGATCCTCAAGTCCCATTATATACAATGGAGTAGTAAAATGGTCTCCCTTATATAAAATGGCAAAACCAAGATTTGCTTTTATGAATTTGTTTTGGGAATATTTTCAAGCCATGGATGATTGAATCTGTGGATACAGAGGGCTGACTATACATCTCTTTAAAATGCACACACACACGTACACACATGATCATGACAGCTTAATAGAACCACACTTTTGATGGTGTTCACATGAGTAAATAGTTTTGGGTATGGGAGACTTTTCAAGTAGGCCTATCTTTTCCCTGTGTGGTCCTATGAGTCTTTTGAGAATCACAAGTATATTGAACCATGATCTCTCCCAGGAGGAATCTATTTGGTGAAGCCTAAAGGGTTTTATTGGCTTTTCTTAGCTCTCCCTTCAGAAGGTTGGGGCAAAGGATCAGCAGCCCACAGATATTTGGCCAAAGCATGCCACCTTTGAGACATTGTTTGACTCCATCAATTTTACCTTCAAGGTGTTAACTGATCGAGCCAAAGCATGCCCCTATAGGTGACATCCTTTGGCCAAGTAGTTACTAATTGCTGATCTTTACCACCCAATCTTTGAAGAAGAGCTAAGAAAAAGACAGTGAAAGATCCCTTTTTAGAAAGCTTGGAGGCAGTTGGAGAGGATCTCAAACAAGTTCCATTGCATGGTGAGAATGGACATGTAAGCATTTCTCAGTCCTCAGAGTGACACTCTGGTAAAAATTAATTGCTAACCAGAAAGTTTGGGTGTCCATCACCCTTAAAAGAAATCCTGTTCTAGTTCCATCTTCGCTTTAATGTCTGTTATTGTGAATAACATGGGAACGCAAAGGGTGAATGTGTGCATTTATATTACAGCTAACCATTCATACAACATTTTCTCTTTGACATATCTGAATGTTCAAGGCAATAAAAACGTGAAGATGCTTAAGAGTGACACATAGGGTGTATCAAAACATTTTTCAAATGCTCTCATATGAGGGCCTTGTTATGAAAATTTATGGGTTCCCCCCCCCCCCCCTCTCTCTGGCTTTCATAATTAAAAGAAGCTCTCAAACATGTTTCCATGTCATGCATTTAAGCCACATGTGCTTTCAGTGCATGGTTTGCTGACAAAGCCGGTTTCCAGATAGTTCCCTCAACCCCTGCCCCAATTAATATAGCTATTTATACATTTCGTACTCCTTTTCGTGGAAGGAAATGCAGAATTCTTTCTTAACTCCTCCTCCAGATTTCCCTCCAGTACTATTCGGGAGGCAGCTGGTACCACACTTGTGGTGGGACATTGGTGCGACCTAACTGGGTGATGACAGCAGCTCACTGTGTGGACAGGTGACAAGGAGCTTTACCTTCATTACCTAGAATGGAGAAAAATGTGCTTTTAATCAGGGTTTTTGCTTATGTGGGGAGAGAGATACAGGAAGGGTAGTACAGGGTGAATTTGGGGGAAATGTTCCATTTTGTTTTCTCTAAAAATATAAAACATGGGGGAAACTTATCTTTTATTCTTCTGTGTCTTTCTGTCTTCAGATTGCATGTCAAGTTGTGCATGATGATCTTGGAGTACAAGAGAAGTTGTGTTCTCTTTCTTTGTTCTCCTTTTCCATTTTCCAAACATTACTCATAGATTCTTTTGGGTGACTCCTCCAACTGCATCCTGGAATCATATCTCATAATGTTATACCATTCGATGTTCTGCCTAAGAGCTATCCTATAGGGTCCACCGCTGACCCAACCTGTATGTTCTGAACCACTGTACTCACAGCACTTCACGTAGGACTACACAAAAATCACCTTGCTGTGTCTTATTTGAATCTATAGACTAAGATGTAGCCATACTACACAGTCACAGCATTTTCATGCCACTTTAAATCCTATGGTTCCATATTAGGAAATATTGGCATTTGTAGTTTCATGGGGTACTGAGAATTCTCTGCCGGAGAGCTCTAATGTGTAGTTCAAGACTGTGCATTAGAGCATCCCAAGTACCTCACAAATCCAGGATTTCATAAGTCAAAGTCATAGCAATTAAAATGGTATCAAACTACTAAAACTGGACAGTGTGAATACATCCTGAGATAAACAGGATCTTATCTACATATGAAATTGCCAACTGCTGACTATGTTTTACCAAATGACAAATGACAGGCCCCTTTCATACTACACAGTCATTGCAGTATGATTCCACAACTGCTGTTTCCGCCTTATAGAATCCTGGGACTGGACATTTAAGGAGGGATTTTTAGAGTTCTCAGTGATTCTTTTAGTGTTTCATCAAACTACAAAACCCAGGATTCCATAGAAGGCATCAATGGCTATTAAAGTGAAGTCAAAGCACTATAATTGTATAGTGTGAAAGACCCCTGAATACCAGGAACACAAGCCTGAAAATAGATGCTGATTTAAAAATATATTTCTAGCAATTCATAGTGGTGGAGTTATCTGGAAAAATGTAAAGTGAGTCCTTGGCATATGCTGGGGTTTGATCCCAAGACACACACACACACACCCATAGATACCAAAACCAGTAGATGATCAAGTCCCATTAAATACAATGGTGTAGTAAAATTGTGTCCCTTATATAAAATGACAAAATCAAGATTTGCTTTTGGGAATTTATACATTTTTTCAGTATTTTCAAGCCATGGATACTTAAAGAATCTGTGGGTACAGAGGGCCACAGAGAGCTGTCTGACAGTGGAACACACTCCCTTGGATTGTGGTGGAGACTTCTTCTTTGAAGGTTTTAAACAGAGTCTGGATGGCCATCTGTTGGGGGTGCTTTGATTGTGAGTTCCTGCAGGGCAGGAGGTTGGACTGGATGGCCCTTGTGGTCTCTTTCAACTCTATGATTCTATTATTCTGCAACTGTACAAGACTCTAGCCCAGAGGACAGAGTTTCTTTCTCCCACATTAAATATTTGACTCTCTCCTTCAGAGTCTCCAGTTACTTTTCACTCTCTTTGTTCATCCCTCATCCATAACCCTTCAATTGTTCGATGCTGCTGCATGGGAGAATGGTGTAAGAAGCCTAAATTCAATAATTAACACAAATATCAAGATAAGACCTTGAAGACATTTTATACAAAATAAGCAAATAGTGGTTTGTGTGATGGACTGAGTAGTTTCTGCACAGAAAAATTAGAGTCCTCTTGAAGACCTTCTCATTCAAAATATAATGACTGTGAATTATGGCCAACATCCTATTAATTCGTCCAGATTAGAGTAGGCCCATGAAATCAATTATTGAATAGTGAATCAATATGTAAATAAATCCCACTGTTTCAGTAGGGCTGCTCTTGTTAGAATTAACATTAGGATTTAGGTATGTGCGTTTAGAAGTACGCGCGTTGTAAAATCTTATTGTAAAAAGGAATCAGCTCATCTACAAAATAAAAATGAATATATTTCAAAAATATTTTAGTAGGGTAGATCTATTGTCTAGCTGATTCCAAGGAGTGGGAGTGTGGCTCCCTTACTGCCCTATAAAGAACCTTTTAGTTACCGCTGAGTACTTTGTACCTTTGGTCAAATGTTGGAGGATTTTTTTAAAAATATATATTTACGAAGTTGTTGGCATTTGTGGGAAGATTCTAAATTGGTAGCATAACTCTCTTCCTTTTTCCTGCCCTCTTATCTACAGAAACATGAATTTTCGTGTGGTTGTTGGTGACCACAACATTTATCAGAATGAAGGCACAGAACAGTACATAAGTGTGGGGAGTATTTATATTCATCCAAATTGGAACAGCAACAATGTTGCCGGAGGGTAAGTGCAAGCTTGGAAACATTCCTCCATGTTGACAATATTGGTCACTGCAAGAGCCCTTTCGCACCACACAATTATAATGCTATGATCACACTTTAACTGCCATGGCAAAGCCCTGTGGAGTCCTGGGATTTGCCGTTTTTGTTGTTAATTGCCTTCAAGTTGGCTTCAACTTATAGTAATGGTATGGATGAGATATCTCCAAGAAAAAGTCCCAGTTCTCAACAGCCCTACTCAGGTCTTCCAAACACAGGTTTGAATCAATCCACCTGTAATTAGCAGTTCAAGGGGGGATTGCTGAGAATCCTCAGCCATGTTGCTCCTCTGGTCCCTCTGACCGTAAGTTGACCAAAGCTATCATCTACTTGTTCAGCACTGCTATCTGAAAGGAAGGGGATACCTCAGGATAGCATTTGCAGTGATCCATGCTAGAGGCATCACTAGGGGGTGCGGCTGGTGGGGACCACACTGGGTGACACACTAGAGAACGGTGTCACCCAGTGGGGCGGTATACCCAGAAGGGCTGGCACAGCTACTGGACGGGCGAGAAAGGGCATTGCCTTCCTTTCCTGCTTGCCAAGCAGCCACACTGGACCCTAAACAGGCCCTCTGGAGGCCCCAGTGACACCCCCCTCAATAGCGGTGGCTGCTAGGGGGGGTAGTGCCTTCAGGGTCTAGTGTGGTTGCTGTCCAAGCAGCCACACCAGACTCTGAAGGCCTTTCCAGGGTTGGCTATGCCTTCAGGGTCCATCATGACTGCTCAGAGAACACCCATGCCAGACCCTGAATGAGCACACAGCCCTCCTCAGCAGCAGCCAGGGATGGAGGAGAGCATGGCAGTTTGGGGGGGGGGGCACACTAGGTGACACCAACCTCGGCAACACCACTGATTCATGTACAGGCCTACTCTCCTTTTTTCCAGTGCCTGTGCTACATGTTGTCCATGTCAGATCAGGGCTGGGAAGCAGCTCAACTCCAAGGCAGCAGACCCATCTGTCCCCCTCTTCCCATTTTAGCCTTCTATAGAAAGAGCTAACTTCCAAAGGGAGAAAAAGCCTAGATGCAATTGTTTGCCCTCTGAAGATAGATTATTATTTTCAGGCTCTTCCCCTCTCTTCATGAAGGGCATTCTTTGAAGGGGCAACTCTCTGGCCTAGAGCACCAGTCCTCTGTTGTCTCTTAGGCTGCAACCGCATTGCAGAAATAATTTAGTTTGACATCACTTTTACTGCCACAGGTTAATGCTATGATTTCTGGGAATTGCAGTTTTGTGAGACATCTCACCTTCTCTATCAGAGAGCTCTGGTGACACAACAATCTAAAGTTCCCAGAATCCCATAGCATTGGGAGCCATAGCAGTTAAAACGGTGTGAAACTGGATAATTTCTGCAGTGTGAATACAGGCTTACTCTGCATCTGTGTTGTATTTCTTAGCAAGCAGGTTGAAAGGAGGATGAGGGACAATGAAGTCACCTGGCTCAGAGGTTCAAGCTCAGTGTCACAGCCTAGGCTTGTCTTCAACCCTTCCATAGTCTGCATGACTCACTTTCCCAATTCCTCAGGTTCCTTCTCTACTGTGTCAAAATGGAAATGTTATTTCCAATTTCCAAAATTTTGAAGTCCCCCCCCCCCCGGATTACCATTCTAAGAATACACCACACAATATGAGCCATTGCAGTCCCCCAAAAGTAAAATTTTCAATGTAATATCAATAACAACAACATTTATTATTACGGCACACGGCCAACACAAAATGTAATATCAGAATCCCAGCTCAAGAACATATTCCAGTCCATAGAAAACAGGTGATTGTTCAACAAGAAGAAGCTGGAAAAGCAAGATAGATCTGACCAATTACATAATAGCTGCATTTAACTTTCAGTTATATACATGTGGTTTTTAAAATTGTATTTGGGATACTTGTTAGTTGCCTGGCGGCTACCACACTGTAGAATTAAAGCAGTTTGATGACCCTTTAATTGACATGGCTCCATCCTATGGAATCCTGGGATTTGTAGTTTGTTGTGGCACCAGAGCTGTCTGACAGGGACAGCTAAATATTTCAAAAAAAACTACAAATCCCATCATTCCATAGCATTGAGCCATGGCAGTTAAAGCGGTGTCAAACTGCATTAACTCTACAGTGTAGATGCAGCCTTAGTACCATCAGAAGAAGAGTACCACACAACTGAATAGTACTCCACACGTGTTTCTGCATTGTCGTTGGAACAAAGCCTCATTTTTCCCCCTCTTTATGTTTTTCTCTTCCTGTTGCGGTCCTGTTTCTTGACAGCTATGACATTGCCCTGCTCCGTCTCTCTCAAAGTGCAGCTCTTAACAGCTACGTAAAACTCGGTGCCTTACCTCCGGCTGGCCAGATCCTGCCCAACAATAATCCCTGTTACATCACTGGCTGGGGCAAGACCAGAAGTGAGTGTTGCCACTTTAAGTCCTACAAGGTACCAGGGAGAGCTATCAAAGCTCCCTCCCTCTGGCCAATTTAGCTCAAGCTATACATGCAGATTTCTTTTAAAAATTCTTGGTTCAGGATTCAACCCCAGATGTATCACATAAGGTATAAGTGTTGTACATTATTTAATGGCATGATAATTGGCTGAACATTGGAAGATGGGGAGGGGAGGGCTGGTAAATTCTAATGCATCCTGATAATCTTTGTGCCAGATTTTAAAAGAGATCCCATTCTGGGAGAAATTAAATAAATGTTCTTTAAAAGAGTTGTCCAAACAACTGATGACAAGCACTTCAGTGTAGCTCTGTCATGTAATGGGCTTCAGAAGAGTTAAAACTATGTCAAATCAAAGCTTGGACATAATGAATGAAGAATTTATTTTTACTTTTTTGGTAATGAAAGCATTATGTTACTGTTCAGAGGTAACATAACCAATGAGAACTACACCACTCATGTGCTTATGTGCAACAAGTAATGTTGTGTGGTTACCTTTTAGTTATTGTAAAGGGCATTTTTATGCATTTTGGAGGGATTATAGGTGGAATTTTTGAAGTTCTATGCCATTCTTTTCTCAGTTCTAAGCTTTTCTTTTCAATAAAGTAACAGAAAAGTATTGAGCATGCAAGGCAAACAGCAATACAACAAAGTTCTTAATTGCCATCCAATTGGCTTTAACTTAGCAACCCTATAAATGAGAGACTGCCAAGACATCAAACTCGGGGATGTGATGTTTATTGAATCCAACAACTATGATGTCTTCCTCTTTGCCTGTTACCTTCCACTTTAGTGAGTATCATTGGCTTTTTCCAAAGAGGCATGTCATCTCGTGATGTATGATAACCTCAGTTTAGTGATTTTGGCTTTTACATTCAAACAATGATAATGAAATACTTCTGGGGAGCTTTGGAATGAATTACAAAAAGAATTACTTTCCAAAAGTCACTTTCTAGCCTCTGGGCCACATAGTCTGCCTAGTTATCCAAACACCATTCCTCTCACTTTTACAACGAGTGGAGAGAAAAGGTGGTGTGTTTGAAACATGTCACTATTTCTGTGGGCAATCTGAATCCATATCTATGCTACATTTTTTTTTCTATCTCTTTATTTGTACAGCTAATGGACAACTGGCATCGGTCCTCCAGGAAGCCTATCTCCCTGTTGTTGATTATGCAACCTGCTCCAGTTCATCCTATTGGGGCTACACAGTGAAGAATACCATGGTGTGTGCCGGAGGTGATGGGACACGCTCTGGATGCCAGGTAATCTAGCAAATACACAAATAATACTTGGCTGTAGAGCAGCAGTTAGTTTGTGAGCCTCAGATGTAGAAATTAAGACTGGTATTGTCTTGGTAAGTTCCAACAAGAGCAGACCCATTGTATCAGATGCTGAATGGTAAGTCAGCACACACAATTAAATCCCATTGATTAATTGGCTCTGTTCTAGTCAAGAGTAGCAATAGGATTTAGACTGAAGTTTCTAAAATAGATTGTCAAAGCAGGCATGCAGTGATTGTGCATTTGCACTTCAGTTCTGTGGAAACTTGAAAAAGGTAAGTAGGGGGACAGCGGGGCAGATTTTGTTACATTGCTTTTACGAAGTTGTTGTGGTAGCCTTTTGCTACAAGCAAGCATGCATCTTGCCAGATTAAAAAGTTTTATCATAAACTTTCATGAACTGCATTCTAGAAATAATAATAATAATAATAATAATAACAACTTTATTTATACCCCACCTTTAGTCAGGGCTGTCAAGGCAGCTTACAAGTTAAAAAGAGTACACCCATACAAATTAGCAACAAATACCCCCCCTTAAAAATATATTAAATCGTTAAACAGATTAAAATCTCATTTAAAACCAAATTAAAAAAACATATAACATAAATAGACAGCAGCATTGCAGACATCTAGGAAAGAGCTATCTGATGGCAGGAGGGAGATTGTGTTATTCCGAGAATGCCTGCCGGAAGAGATCTGTCTTGATGGCTTTTTTAAAGTCATCTAAGGGGGGATGCAGACGAGGGCGTCTAAGACGCCCTGGTCCGCAGCACCGCGGGGCCAAGGCAGCCTCACTGCGGCGCATCCCTGCCGAATCTAAAAGGAGCGCCAAATTGGCGCTCCTTTTAGATTTAAGGGAAAGTGCACCCTAAAAGCGGCAGGCGCACTTTCCCTGACTCAAACGCCGCGGCGCGTCCGGTTGCCACAGCATGAGGCCAACCCGGAAGCGCCGGCCGTGCGGATGGCCGGCACTTCCGGGGGCGACCTCAGGAAGAAGAAGGGGCGCCGAACGTGCGGCTGCCCCTCCTCTTCTGGGCCCGGAAGACAACTCTATTAGTCGTCTGCCGAGGCCCTAAGTTGGTTATCTGACGGATCTCCTCTGGCAGGGCATTCCACAATCTGGGAGCCGTGGCAGAAAAGATTCTCTGAGAGGTCGTTGCCAGCCTAGTTCTTATTGGTTGAAACAACTTCCTCCCAGAGGACCTGAGGGCGCGGGGCGGATTATATGGAGATAGGCAATTCCGTAGGTAAGATGGGCCCAGGCCATGTAGGGCTTTAAAGGTCAACACCAACACCTTATACTGTGCCCAGAAACTAATTGGCAGCCAGTGTAATGATTTCAAAATAGGAGTGATATGGTCACCTTTTGTTGTTACGGTGATCAATCTGGCTGCCATGTTTTGCACTAATTGCAGTTTTCCGAGTTATGTATAAGGGTAGCCCCATGTAGAGTGCATTACAAAAGTGCCAAATGATAGATCTTAGCCTTTGAAGTGCCGCAGAGCTCTTTGTTGCTTTTATATTACTGTATGCAGCCAGCAGCTGCTGAAAAACCTATGTTGTTGTTGCTGTGTGTCTTCAAGTCATTTCTGACTTACAGGACCAAGGCAAACTTATCATGGGGTTTTCTTGGTAAGATTTGTTCAGAGGAGGCTTGATTATAATTTAACAGCTAAAGATAACCTCAAAAACTGATGCTACATATTGATATTCAAGTTTGAAATCAAAGTGTCCTGAATAGATTTCATCTGCCAAGAAATGTTTTTGCATCAGCATTCGTGACATGGTAATGACAGGCTGCTTAATCAAAACAACAAAAGTAGCTTTAAATACAAATACAACTTTCTCCCTGTTTCTAAAGGGAGCTAGCACTATGACTGGATAGTTAAGCAGAACTCAGAATGTTTCCTTACTTGGATTCCCAGAAGTTCCTGGAAATTGTATTAACACTTCTGAACACAATCAGTTTAGGAGGACATTCTCTGTTGATATCAACTAGCTATTCAAATATTGCTGAATTTTCATCCTATGCATCTAGTTCTGAAAAGAAATCCAACCCATTTTATAGAGCTGTTCAATCTCTCAAAGAGGATTGTTCATTTGAAATCTGGTGAATAATTTCTTCCCTTCTCAACAGCTCCATTTTTGTCTGGTTGCTTGGGTGAGCGAGTGAGCTGGGTTTCAAAAGGCAGATCCATAACTTGAGAATTATTATATTTCCAAAGCAAGTCTGCATCTGCCTTGAGATGCTGTGTTGATACCAAAGGTAGCTGCCTTCCAGAAGAGAAGAACAACTGGGCATTGAATTTTTGTCACAGCTACAGATTGAGGGGGGATGTTAATCCATCTCTGCACACATGATCTTGCCCAGAGTCTGCAAATATTCGTATTACAGGTTGAGTCTCCCTCATCCAGAATTCCAAAATTCAAAATACTCCAAAATCCAAAATAGTCCATATGGGTGACTGAGACAGTGACAACTTTGCTTTCTAAAGCTTTGTTTCATGCACAAAATTATTAAAAATATTATGTATAAAATTATTTTCAGGCTATGTGTATAAGGTTCATACAAAACACAAATTAATTTAATGTTTAAACTTGGGTCCCATCTCCAAGATATCTCATTATGTCACCATAAGTCAAAATGACTTGGAAGCACACAACAATAACAGCAACAACAACAACATGCAAATATTCCAAAATCCAAAACACTTCTGGTCGCAAGCATTTCGAATAAGGAAGACTCAACCTGTTGTACTAATGAAATAACATCAAAGACAGAATTGATTAAAGTCAGCCCATTTTATAAATTTAATTGATAAATGATTTCCTTGATTTGAGAGACTTAGAAATGTCACTTGACAAATTACTCAAAATATCCAAGGGCAAATTAAAATTAAGAGAATATAAAACTGTCATCTAGAAATAGTGCCATTGGCATATTGAATGATTAAAATAACGAATTGTGAAATTTATTGTTGAAATTTTTAACAAGCAAGTTAATGTTTGTTTAATTATTTCCAAGCTCTGGGTTATCCTCCTCATGACATAACTTTTTATAAAAAAAAGTATAGACACAAGAAATACAACCAGGAATTTCATATATCGTGTATGTACTGTATATGAATGACATTCCTTGGCTTAACTTATTTCATTCTTGGCATCAAAAATAATATAGTATGCATTAAAAATGATGGTGATGTATGTTTTCCATTTCTGCTTTGTCCTCCAGGGGGATTCCGGAGGGCCATTGCACTGTCTGGTGAACGGGGCATACTATGTTCATGGAGTCACTAGCTTTGTTTCCAGTTCTGGTTGCAATGTCTACCGAAAACCCACAGTGTTCACCCGTGTCTCTGCCTACATTTCCTGGATCAACAGTGTAAGTTTAGGCTCCTGGGACTCTGCATGAAGGGGGAGATCAGATACATTGGGGTGTTTTCACAGCTGACCTTTGTTGCTGAAAGTATCTGCGCTGAAAATTTAGGACCTTATCACGCAAGGAGAATCCCATGCAGAAATGGGATTTAAAAGGTGGGAAAAACTCTTTCACACACATCACTGCTGAAGTGTGCTTAACCTGAACGGAAAGTAGTCAAAAGCTGCTTCTTTTTACTTTCAGGATTTTCCAAAAGTAAAAAGAAGTGGCTTTTGACTACTTTCCGTTCAGGTTAAGCACACTTTAATAGCGACATCGTCTGAAAATCTACCTGCTTTTGCAGGTTTCTTTCTATTTAAAACCCCGTTTCTTCATGAGATTTCCCCTGTGTGATAAAGTCTTTAGCCCAGTTCAACTATTTCTTTCTTTTATTATATTTATATCCTGACTTCCACCAAAAACAGGGCTCAAGGTAGCTACCATGGTTTACCTGTTTTGTAATGGCACTGCAACCGTTGTGGTGAACAGTTTATTTATTTATTTATTTATTTATTTATTTATATTCTGCCTTTCTCCCAGAAGGGGACCCAAGATGGCTCACAGATAAAAACCCACTTTTAGAACTTTACAATAAACATTTAAAAACTATTTTATATTTTATAAAAATACTTTTATATTTTATTGTTTTAATAAGCAACCTATTTTAATATTTTAACAATTTAATTCTGTTTTAATGTATCACTTTTCTATGTTTTTAATTGCATTGTTCTTTTAATGTTGTGAGCTGCTCTGGGTCCCAGTTCTGGGGAAAGAGATACAAATAAATATAATAATAATAATAATAATAATAATAATCAATTGCGTAATGGCTGAGTTAATGGAATCTTGACCTGTGGCATTTCCCCAAAGAGAGGGAAGGGGAGCACCATAACAAACAGGAATGTGAGGAAGAGACAGTTGTCATGTAGTGCCAAAAGGCCTTAGGGCTAGCAGCCTTGTGGGTTGAATAAAAAAGAATGTCTTCAGTTTGGCGCTGTGAGAGTGGGAGCATTTGAGACCTATAAGCTTATCTCATGGCACTTACAGGAACGAAAAGGAACGGAATGGAATGGGACAAAAACGCATGTTACTGGACAGGAGAATGCCACTGATGCCGCCGAGAGTCCCCAAGTCATTCCCCAGCCATTCCTGGCAGCCCATTTTTGAAGGACAGTTCAAAATTGTTCTTCAAAATCAGCTGCCAGGAATGGCTGGGGAACAACTTGGGGACTCCCGGCGGCATCGGTGGTGTTCTCCTGTCCAGTAACATGCGTTTTTGTCCCGTTCTGTTCTGTTCCGTTCCTTTCCGTTCTCATTCCTGTAAGTGCCATGTGATAAGCTTACTACATTACCTCTTCAGAGGCCAGGACAATCTCAGGCCTGTGGTAATTCTTGTGATTTAAAATCAGATATTGCTCTGTTCTCTGGGAAGTTTTTAAAAATAATGTTAGTGGGAGACCTCTAGGTGTACTGCTGTTTTCCATATTTTGTGTGCCTTCAAGTTGTTTCTGACTTACAGCAACCCTACGGAAAACCTGCCCCAGAGTTTTCTGGGGCTGAGAGTATGTGATTTACCCAAGGCCATCCAACCAGTTTCCATGGCTCAGCTAGGAATTAAATCCTGATCTCCAGAGTTGTTGTCCAGTGCTCAAACCACTACACCACACTGGCTCTTAGTTTTCTATATATGACTAATACAAGGACATCTACAGAATCAGTCAGTAGTTTGTACACCAGCAGATTTAGAGACCCTTTCTCTGCTTCCACAGCCCCTGTGGGACCTTAGGGTATTTTTACTAATTGGCACTTTTTAGGCTGATCTAGTATTCTAAATAAATGGATGTCTCTCAGTTATACACTTGTACAAGAGGGGCTGAGGTGGTTGCCATATGGTTGTGTAAAAGAGGCAATTTCAGCAGTTGTTGCTTTTTAGCTGACTGTGAGTCAAGCAACACCTCTAAAATCCCCTCTTCTACACAATCATTAAAGGTAAATGGGCTATCTCCAGTTTTCAATCTGGCAAGCCCTACGGTGGTATATACCATCTACAGTGGTCCATCAGTCACTGGGTAGGTTTGCTGTATGGTTTGGCATGGCTTCCATGTTGATGACACTCATTACACTAAATTGGTCCCCTGGCCCTTGGAATGCCCTCTATTTAGAATGAACCTCACACTATCAATGTCCCCTTTCAGAGAGGATTATCATTCCTAGATTTCCATGGGGAGGAAGAGTTGTTACTACTCAATCAGTGTAAACATGTCTCTCGGGACTATGAAAGCATAGAAGCAATAAGCTTGCAATGAAGTTGTGTATTACACAAATGAGTATGTACAGTGAAGCTTAGGTACTGCAAGAACCACTGTAGAGTAGAGGGGACCTCTGTTTTACCTGAGCAGATTGCACTTCTGCAGAAACCCTTAATTGGGAGATTTGATCATGCATCCATTGTCAATACAATGTGGGCCTTGACTGTCCCCTTTAGACATGAATTACAGCCACTGGTTTATATAGGAGAAAGTACAATAGATTCTCCCAGATGATGATACAGACTCAAGCTAAGCAGGCCTAGGTCTGGTCCATGCCTGGATGGGAGATCATATAAAAGATGAATCATATGAGAGATCATATGAAAGGAACCAAATGTACACCATCTTCAAGTTCCACCATGAAAGAAACAAGAGATATAAATGTAATACACATACATATATAAGGGTTAGCACTCTGGGACACCACTGGATGAAGATAAACTAACTGTAGTAATTTAATCTACTGAAGAATTAATCCTGGACCTGTCTCCATCACCTCATCCTAGATTCTGTTTCTTACACTAAATTGTGATAGAAAGTTTGGAACTGAGAGCTTTTTCACACTATGCAATTATGGCACTTGGATAGCATTTTAACTACCACAGCTGAGTTTTTTGGAATTTTGTGTGCATAAATTATGCATGCATACTTACTAGCATATACATAATTGAAGTTGAAGTTGTAGCTGTACATGGCCTTTTCAGCTTCAGGCTTCTCTGCTTGAATATCACATAATCCCACCTCTCATTTACACCATTTGTTGCTGTGTGCCTTCAAGTCATTTCTGACTTTTCTTAACAAGATTTGTTCAGAGGGATTTTGCCTTTCTCTTCCCCTGAGGCTGAGAAAATGGTTTCTAGAGTCATAATCCAATGCTCAAAACAGTACACCACACTAGCTCATAAAACCTGCAAATTATCACATTTGCCTACTATTAAATTTGGTATGTTTAGAACTCTCTCTTCTAAATATATCTTCTAAATATTTTCCCTCTGAAGAGTATCTTTTTTTCTTAATTTTCAATTTTTCCCCTCCCCCAGATCATTTACTAAAACTGAACAAAACAGAAAACTGAACTACATTGGAAGTTAATGCCATTGCCTGGTCGGAAAATTCTACAAATATTTTCTTCTTAGAATATCATGATTTCTGGAACCAACCACAAAAATAAAGCTATGCATGCTGTTATTTTGTTTGTTCTTTTTTAAATAGATGAATGATTGCTATATAGACTAATATTTAAATATCTACAACATTTAATAGCTAAATCTCAAGAATGTAAGAAAATTATAATATTATCGTATGTTAGCAATCTGTCTGCATATTCTCGACAGTTAGCCTTGTCTTGTTCTTTCCTTGGAGGTTTCAGACTAGATTTCCAAGGATCAGTTTCCCTTAGAGGAAAAGAACACTGGAGTCTATCAATTGGATTACAAATATCTGCAATGCTTTGAAATGATGATTAAAGTAAACATGCATCACACACATTAGCATCCCATGAAATATTCAGAACTATTTCCAAATCAAAACTAAGAAGGGTATCAAATTCATGCCTCTGTATACATGGATGTATGCAGAATGTGGCAACATTACCTATTTGGGGGTTAAAAGTCCCAGACATTCCAGCCAGTACGGCCAGCCACTAACCATACATGTTGGGGGATTCTGGGACTCCCAGTCCAAAAAAGTAATTTACCCAAGTTCTCCCTATGTATGGTGAAAGTTTATGCCCTACTTTTATTCTCAAGGTGGCTTACAAATGACAAGTAGCACCCCAGTCTGTCTTGTACACCCATATACAGACATTTGTTGTTGTGTACTTTCAAATTGTTTCTGACTTATGGCAACCCTAAGATGACTCTATCACAGAATTTTCTGGGGCTGTGATTGTGTGACTCAATCACCCACTGGGTTTCCATGGCCAAGCGGGGAATCAAATTCCAATCTCCAGAGTCCAGGTCCTATGCTCAAACCACTAGACCATACTGGCTCTTAAATCCCAGGAACTATGGTGGGGGGAACCATATGTTTTCCTGTGGTTCTCCATTTCCAAGGCAACTGGGATTTGGAGCCAAACCTTCTTTGTGACAGGGAAGAGCCCAGCAAGTTCCTGGTTCCTTCTCCCAATTCATTCTCCTTGTGCCGATGTCCTTCCTGGGAAGCAGGGGGTGCAAACTCCCAATGGCTTTGGGTCTCCTGATCACTATCAAAAGACAAATAGCCTTATCACACTACACTGTTATAGCACTATATTCTACTTTCACTGCCATGGCAACAGCCTGTGGAATTCTGGGATTTGTAATTTATTTGAGGCCCAAGAGCTCTTGGCTGAGAATTCTAAGTGCCCCTCCCTCAACTGCAAATCCCAAGATTCCATGGGATGTTGCCATGACAGTTAAAGCAGAGTCATAGTGTTATGACAGTGCATTTGCTTCCTTTGTGCTGTCCAGTCTTACAGTAACTAAAAGATGGAGACAAAGGTTCTTTCTTATATAGGAATTTATATAGTACAGGTTGAGCCTCCCTTATCCGGAATTCCAAAATCTAAAATTATCCATGTGAGGGGTTGAGATAGTGACGTCTTTGCTTTCTGATGGTTCAAACTACACAAACTTTTGTTTCATGCACAAAGTTATTTAATATACAGTCACGCCCCCCCCCCCCCCGTTTGCAGGCGGCAGGCACCCGTAGGCACACATTGCCATTCAAGCCAATGGGGCTTAAATTTTACGTTTTTCCATTTTCACAGGGAGGTCCAGAACGGATCCCCCACGAAAACTTTATTGAGTATAAAACTACCTTCAGGCTACAAGTATAAGATGTATACAAAACATAAATGAACTTCATGCTTGGATTGGATGTCATATCCAAATTATCTCTCCCTCTCTCTCTCTCTCTCTCTCTATATATATATATATATATGCAAATATTCCAAAATCTGAAAAACTCCAAAATCCAAAACACTTCTGGTCCCAAGCATTTTAGATGAGGGAGACTCAGGCTGTAATTATAGGCAGTTCATCTGTTCCCAAACAGGTCCAAATCTCTCAACTGATTGCTTAATGCTGTAGCAATCCAAAATATGTGTATACATTATTCCAGATGTAATATCCAGATTCAGTGTTGATTATATTTTTGGTCCCACTGTTCTTCCAAGGAGTTCAGGAAAGTATCCATCAGCCTTCCCCCGCCTTGAGGCCTTCTAGGTGTGTTGGGTTACAACTCCCAACATTTCCTACCAACAGCAGTTGCTATGCTCACTGCAGATGACAGAAGTTGCCATCCAAAACATGGGGGCACCAGTTTGAAGAAGAATGGTTTAAATGGCAAGTTTCCATTTTATCCTCATAGCCTGCTAGGCTTGGAA
Source organism: Phrynosoma blainvillii (assembly GCA_026167975.1). Taxonomy (NCBI): domain Eukaryota; kingdom Metazoa; phylum Chordata; class Lepidosauria; order Squamata; family Phrynosomatidae; genus Phrynosoma; species Phrynosoma blainvillii. Next base: position 201,537,809 of record JANUYF010000002.1, on the reverse strand, counting down.
ATTGTGACACGCCCAAGGTCACATAGTAAGGCTCATGAGCAAGTTGAAAATTGAACATATACCACAACATTTTACTACTTGGCCTTTTGCTCAGCAAATAACCAAATCTATCCAAAGTGAAACAACTTTCTGCACCCCTAATTCACACTGACCATGTGAAAATAAATATACCACTAAAACACAATGTTCCAGATTATAAATCAAATATGGCTTTACTGTTTATTCTGTTGCTTTCCTGTCTGCCTTGAAATTGGGAGCAGAATCAAGATGGTCAATTTTTTAAAAATAATTTTGTTAAACTTTAATACACACACATTTTTAATATAATTAATTAAAACATATATATACCAATAACAATAACAAAAAACAACTTACCTATACTACTAAATGTACATTAGTGACTTCCCCTCTCCCCAACTGATGGATACATGCCATTATTACTGTACTTTCTTATATGTAATAATATATGTATGCCTCTACAAAATACAAACTCTATTTATTTTACAAAGCCTAAAACTGACCCATACCCCCCCCCATTAGATGGTATATATGTAATAAACAATTTCCAGCCTTTTTAAAAGATGGTCAGATTTGACATAGATGGTCAAGCTAAACCAGAGGCTTTACTTCCCTCAGCCAGGTGTCTTCTAAATATGAATTGGAATGTTGCATGATGATCATGGCAAGTGAATACAATACCTACTGTGGTGTTGTGATAAATTTTGATATGCCAGTGTTCAACCTGACAGTTCCCATAGCCATTCCTTCCACTCTCAGGACAGTCCAAATAGGCAAGCAAGCAGTATTAATAGCAACAAACCAGGGCTAGCAATTGTCACTTCCACGAGAAAGTATAACAGAAAGCTGCACCAGTACACATTTACTATAATCACTAAGAAACTGCTGCAAACAATCAAGGCTACCAATGTAAATCTTCACATAGCATGAATTCAGTAGCTGGCCTCTATCAAGTTAATTTTGTGCAATCTCAGCTGTCCATTTTATATGAGAACAAGAATAGCCTACCTTGAAGGGCTGCCTGTATAGGAGTTACTTGTATAAAGTGCATTTCATACTTTGAACACTTGAACGCTATGCACAATAGCTGTTTTTAAGGAAAAAACACCACTAAGCACTGCTCTTTATACAGACTATGCAATATAAGTTGAGTCTCCCTTATCCAAAATGCTCTGGATCTGAAGTGTTTTGGATTTTGGATTGATTGATTGATTGATTTTGGAAAACCTGTATTTGCCTACACATAAAGAGATATCTTGGAGATGGGACACAAGTCTAAATGTGAAATTTATTTGTTTCATAAACACCTTACATACATAGCCTGAAGGTAATTTTATACACTGTTTTAAATAGTTTTGTTTGTGAAAGAAAGCTTGTATATATTGAACCATCAACAAGCAAAGGTGTCACTGTTTCTGCCACCCATGAAAAAAGTTTTGTTGTTTTTTTTAATATTTTGGACTTTGGAATTCTGGATATGGTAGACTCAACTTGTATACTGGTTAATCCAACTGTGTAGGTGTTATGTATTCATAATAAAGAAAATGATTTCTTGACACAAAATATCTTCAGCATGTTGGCCAACGTTAATTTTGGTCTGGATCAAGCAAAGCATTTGTTTCCCCTTTATGTCCTCTACAAAACAGAGATGGGAAATCCTCCAGATATTTTGGTCAATCTCTTACCATCGTGGTAAAATTGGCTGCATTGGCTGCAGCATCTGCAAGACAGTGTACAAAACATCTGGATGTCCAAAGTTTCTCCACTTTGGCTATAAAGGAAACCCACTTACCCAGCATTCAGCTGAAGAGACAAACACACCCACCAATGATTAAGCGGATGCCAAGGCTGGTGACAGATGATACTCACTCGTTTCTCTAAACTTCCTTCCACAAAGGTTTCTTTAAAAAAGAAAAGAGTGAAAATTAAACCACAACTTGATGCTGAAAAGAGAAATTGCACAACAAGACACAGCCATGGCAGAAGGCAAGACGGGAGGTGCTGGGCTGTTTGCAAAGCGGGTCCAGAAACAATTCAGCCGAGCTCAAGAGAAGGTATTGGTGACAAGACATTTATTTTAAATTCTTATTATTCTGGTCTGGGAAGGACTTGCATACAGTCTGTCCTTTCACTTTCCCAAAACAACCAAAACAAAAGAAAAAAGGTCCCACCGAAATGAGAGAGAAATGAAAGTTAGAAGGGAAAGAGACATAGTTTGCCTGCCGGATGAGATTCGTCTTATTACCACTCTTGACTGCTTTAAAAAAGCTGTCAAGATGGATCTTTTCCAGCAGGCCTTCCCAGAATAATTGTCCCGGCCCAAAACAGACAAGTCTTGGCTACCCACTCGCTCAGCCACCTCTGTTTGTTCGAAGGTTTTTAATTATATATGTGTTTGTTTTTATCCTTTTTTATTTTAATGTTGTACTAGTTTAATCTATTTTTAAGGGTTGGGTGGCATAGGGAATTGGGTTGATGGATTTATGTTTTAATTTGTTGTACTGTTTTAATTTGTTTGTATGCTGCCCCGATTGCTGAGCAGAGGGGCAGGATAAAAAAAAAAAAACTATTATTATTATTATTATTATTATTATTATTCCCATCCTGTTCACATGGTTCCCAGCCCTGAGCTTAAAAGGTAGGCTTTCTTCCAGTCAACCAACTTATATGATATAGTGAGTCCGACCTACATTTGTAATTGTGGCATGTATAATCAGGGGCAAGGGGCTGCATTTTTTGTTAACATGATTACTAATAAAGAGGAAGATCTTGTACAAGTCTTCCAAAGAATCAAACTAGTTGATTAACTTATTCCTTGATTTCCCAGAACTCTGGGAACTGTCATTCTGTCATGGATGCTGGAATTCTGTTACACATTTGCTCAGGATATTATTGGTAAGAGGCAAGCTAAGTGCTTAATGGTTTGAAGCATTGCCAAGGGAGATGTCATAGGGAAAGGAGGCCTTTCCCAAACGGAATGAAATTAGGGAGGGGAGGGACAAATCAGAGTGAAAGAGAGAGAGAGAGAGGTCCTGCTAACTGCGAAACCTTTTACAGGCAGAAGAATTGATCTGACAGTTTACAGTTGCTCATACTATGTATGGCTTCTTCTCATCACAGTTTCTTAACACTGACAACTTGTAGTGGAACGTGGTAACCATTAAATGTTTGTTGTTGGAGTAGGACATGATAGTTTGGCCTGTGGTGTTTGATCTGTGATAGTTCCTTCACAGATGCAGATCACTACTTTCTACATATTTTGTTGCGTGTTGTTGTATGTGCCTTCAAGTTGTCTGTCGACTTACAGCGACCCCATGAATTTTATAGGGTTTTCTTAAGCAAAGAATATTCAGAGGTGGTTTTGCCCATTCATTCCTCTGAAATCTAGCCTACAGAACCTGGTATTTGTTGGCAGTCTCCCATCCAAGTACTTACTAGGGCTGACCCTGCTTAGCTTCCAAGATCAGATAGGATCTGGTGCCTTTAGGGTATATATGATGTTGGTTGTACATATTTACAAAGGGTTAATAACTATTGTGCTTAACAGTTGGCCACACATTCCCTTAACCTCCAAATAGGAGTAATGAATACTTGGCCCTCCCGATGTTTTCGACTCTAGCTCCCACAATCACTTTCCATTGGCCAGGCTGCGTAGGGTGGATGGGAGCTGTAAACAAAAAGAGTTACTGTCTACTGTTGTAACTACTCTCTTTTGTTGTTGATAACTACCTTCACGTCGATCTTGACCAATGGCGACCCTATGGATGAGACATCTCCAGCCCCCCCGTCCTCTACTGCTCTGTCCAGCTCCTGGAAATTAATATTTGTGGTCTCTTTAATAAAGTCCCTCCATCTAGCATGTGGCCTTCCTCTCTTTCTACTTCCCTCCACCTTTCCCAGCATTATTGTTTTTTTCCAAAGAGTCATCTCTTATGACATGTCCAAAGTACGACAGCCTCACTTTTGTCATCTTGGCTTCCAGAGAAGTTTCCAGCTTGATCAACTCTAAGACCCACTTGTCTGTCCTTTTGGCTGTCTGTGGAATCCTCAGCATTCTTCTCCAGCACAACATCTCAAGTGTGTTGATTTTCTTCCTATCATCTTTCTTAACTGTCCAGCTCTCACATCCATACATGGTAATAGGGAATACAATGGCTTGTATGATTCTGACCTTTGTGCTGAGTTGTATATCTTTCCATTTTAGGATCTTTTCTAGTTCTTTCATAGCCGCCGTCCCCATTCTTAGTCTTCTTCTGATTTCCTGACTGCAGCCCCATTTCTATCAATGTTTGATTCCAGATATGAGAACTCTTTTACTATTTCTCATTGTCTAGTTTGAATGTGTGTAAGTTCTCTTGGTCATTATTTTTGTTTTCTTTATGTTCAGCATTAAGCATGCCTTTGCAATTTCTTCTTTGATCTTCCTTAGTAGTAGTTCCAGGTCTGTGAGGTTCTCTGCTAGACTATTACTAGTCTCTACCTTCTCCCAATGATCCTACTTTGGTGGCTGGACCCAGGAATCTCACAGTTGGTGAGCTATGGAAAAGAACCACAGTTCTTACCTAAAGGGAAAATATCAGCTAAGAGGAAGAAATGCATAAAAGTGGAAGGCTGGGGACTCAGAACATGTCGCTGTGTCAAAAATATCAGTCAAAGATTCTAATTTTACTACTAACTCAATCTTCCTGACAGTCACCAGGTGACAGTTAACGGGTCTTTGCATGCAAAGAAAATTTGTCTACATAAGGCCAGTATGTTATCTGAAAGCTAACCAAGTACAAAATAGCAGCACTTCTTTGGCTCTGTTAAACAAGGAGGTGCTGAACTAAAAGGAGAAGGATAAGTAGCAAGTTTGTGTCTTTCGCTGCTGTTACACTGCAAGGGCTCATAAAAACGATTAGCATAACTATACAGAACTTGGAGAAAATGACTTTTTAGAATATCTCTGGGGCCTGTAGCCCACAAAGGTAATTTTCTCATGATCTGAATCATTAAGGATCAAACTACACATGATACAAAAGATCTAAGCATGCCTCTCCCAGTGCCACATTATTAAAATTGTTAACAGCCAGATGCACCAAAAGTGGAGGAATCTGACACGCATACTATCTGACATTTCACAGCTGAAAAGTGTGATGTGTGTGGCTGGACAACATCAGAGAGTGGTCACAAGGGTGTGGCCAGACCACAAAAGACAAGGGTGTAAATGAAGAGAAACACACAAAAGATACTGTTTTAAGCAGACAAATCCTGGAATTTATGTACTCAATTCAGGTGCTAAAATTTATTCCAGAATATATGTACAAAAGGCTGCAAAAAAACAGGAGGGGGATAACTGAATTCAAATTGATTTTGCACTTTGAACTCAGTTTGCAGCAATTAAAATAAGCCAAGAATGAAGGGTCAGGTTATAATTACTGGGGGGGGGGGGTCTGGAAAGTGTATAACCCCCTTGTTGAAATAGCCCCACTGGCTGCTGATCCATTTCTAGGCAGAATTCAAAGTGGTGGTATGACCTTTAAAGCCTTGTATGGCTTAGGTCCAGAGTATCTAAAAAAAACAGTGCATCTGCACTGTAGAAATAATGCAGTTTGACATCTGCCAGACTCTATCCTATAAAATCCAGGGATTTGTAGTTTTGTGAGAGGGGCACTGCTCAGGGGATGGCAGCCAAAAAGACATGCTCAGCCTCCTCATTTGCCACCAGTGTATTCTCATAAGGAGGCCTCCGCCACTGTGGCAAAGCCGGGAGGGGTGTGCTCTGCTCACTTCTTGTCCAGCAGAAGCAGGGCCCCACCAAGTGTCACCCTTCTTTTAGGGTGTCACCCATTGTGAGCCACCGTACCCCATGATGACTCCACTGGTTGAGCCCCTGACACATCACACAGTGCCCATTTACTGTACAGTTGGCCATCATATCCACAGATTCTTTATCCACGGGTTCAAGCATCCATGGATTGAAAATATTTCAAAAATAATTATACAGTTGTCCCTCCTGATTCACGGGGGATGCATTCTGGACCCACCCACCCCTGCGAATTGAAAAAACTGCAAATATTCAAAGCCCAAGGGTCCACTGTAGTTCCTTCCTCAGCCTTTCAGCCTTTAGGGTGAGCACAAATACCGTAGTTATGACTGCTGGGATTTTTGTAAGTTCTTTGGCATCATTTTCCTTTGAATTGCCCTTTACATCCTTTGTTATGTGCTCCTAAGTTTTATCCTGGACATATTCACAGGTCAATCAAAATCCATAATTTTGGCCCCAAAACCAGCCCTCAACAGAGGAGCTTATCTTATGGGGGGAAAAGCTGGCTTACCTTGTCTGGCTTCAATTCTCTTCCAGGATACATCTGGTTGTTATCACATGCAGGAGCTCCATAAATTGCTGCTGATTCTGCCAGCCAAATACAGCCCGGATAAGATGCAGTCTCAAACCGCATTCAGACGGCCAGTTTTTGAAGTTGGAAGCTTCCAACTTCAAAAATTGGCCAGCTGAGCATGGCATGGATCCATGTCTTACCTGAGCTGTATTCAGCCGGCAGAATTGGCGGCGAATTCCATGTAATAACCCCCAGATGTATCCCAGAAGAGAATTGAAGCTGGACAAGGTAAGCTGGCTTTTTTTGCCATGTGATAAGCTCCTTATACATTAGGTTGACGTATAGTCAAGTATATATGGCCAAGGAAAAGTGCATAACTTCCTTTTACTTCCTTTTATCTTAAAAGCCCCTAATTGTTCAATGGTGAAACCAGCCCGTACAAGAAGTGTGTGGAAGTGGTAGACCTCTTCTTCTGTATCACTCCTAAGGTTATGAAAGTGACATATAGCCTAGAAGGGGGAAATGTGGTTTATTTCCACTTCATTGTCATACTGTTGCTTTACTCTACCTGTATGGGACCATCTGTTGCCCAGGTCATTTTATTTATGAACATATATAATTAGCATTCAAAGACATAGCCATGTTAGTTTGGAAAATCAGTATGCAAAGGGATCTTGCAGCACCTTTGAGAGTAACTGAAAAATAGCATGCACTGTCTTAGACTTGAACCTAGTTTCTCAGATACATTTGGTGGAGGCCAAATATATATATAATTTGCATCTATACTGACATTTATAGAAATATGTATTTCTAAAACCACCCTTGAAAGAGTCAGTGTGGTATAGTGGGTTGAATGTTGGACTCTGAGAGACCAGTGTTCAAATCCCCACTCAGCCATGGAATTCCACTGGGTGACCTTGGAAAAGTCACACACTCTCACCCTCAGAGGGAAGCAAAGGAAAACTCCCTCTGAACAAATTCTGCCAAGATATGTTCACCTTAAGGTCACTTCAAGTCAGAAGTTACTTGAAGGTACACAGCGTAGACACACATTGCATCCTTCAGTCAGTTTCTAGAGTGGTTCACAAAGATGAAATACCAATAAATTTGAGATGTTAGCAATTATAGACAAATATATTAAATACAAATAATTACAAACAGCAAGTAATAATGGTTCAGAAATGCAACTTTTTAAAGGAACAAGGTCTTTGGACTATGACCAAATAGGTAGATAAATGGAAACTGGTAAAACCATTTCTGATCAGAGGGCAAAGAACCCTTGTGTCTGGCACTTTATGATGATGTAATTGCTATGCAGGAAAGCCTATGGAGCTGATTTGCTATAGATCAAGATTCCTCAAACAGGGTGCCTTGTAAGATTGCTAGGAGTCAGTGACATCCCCACCTTCCTGCTTCTCCACCCCTGAGCTTTCTCCCTTGTGAGGAAGCCCGGGGCCAAGCAGCCGGCAAGGGCTTGTGCATGTTACTCCTGCACTGGAGTGGGACGAGGGCCCAACCGTGTGTTACCCCTCTTCGGGATGTCACCCGGTGCAGTCCACACCCCATGCACACACACACACACACACACACACAGTGATGCCACTGCTTTTGATCCAGCAACTCTAAACAGATTTGAATGGGTTCTTCTGCCATTACTGTCAATACTCCATTTGCCTTCTTCCCATACACCAGCCTTACCATGCTAAGAACGTCCAGGTGTTGCAATCAAATGGCAAAAGCATACCATCCAAGTGTCCCAATTTGGCAAGTACTATCCTGATTAATCCTCTGTTGTCCCACCTTTTCAGCTGTTTTTAATTTGTTCTGGTTTCTCTCTCTTCTTCTCACATACCCTTTGTCCTCAGCTTACTTCAGTTGCTGCAAATGGAGCTCAAAGTGTAAAAGTAGTTTACTTTCAATCAGTTCAACGGGAGGGAAGAGAAGAGGAAGAGGCACAGTCTTGCCCTTCTCAGTAGGCTCAGGCAAAAGCCTCTCCTAGCTTGTGTTCCTGTTCATTAATAACATTTGCCATCTTCCACGCTGATGTTGCTTGACCCTACGTGTCCCAGTTTACATCTGTAAACTGTGAATTTCAACTGTGAAATGTTGGGAGCTTTGCAAAAGCTGTTGCTCAATAATGACTTCTGAAGCTGTAAGCCAAGGCAAACTTAATTTCAAAAACTCTTGATAGTTCTGAAACTTTTGTTCTCTCTCTGCATACCATTCATCTATCTACACCTACAGAGTTAGGATGTGGGAAACTGCAGAAAGCTACCATTTATGCTCTGAGAAGTGCTGTAGGTTTGCCAGGTTGCATGAGTGTGTGGAACAGGCAAGAGAAACTGGAAACCTCATCTTCCCCTGCATGGGAAAATGTAATGCTACAAGTCAGGTCTGCAAGCTCCAGTGTCAACTTGGTTGCAGGGCAAAGTGAGGCAGGGGCATCACAAGGGCAATAAGAAAGGGCAATAAATGGTTCTTTATTAGTTTTATTCTTCTTTTTCTATAAATTATTTACTTCCAGAAATCTAGAGAAAGGTGCTCTTAGTGTTTTCTGCCTCAGATGACAGAATAGCCTGGTTAGTCTTGTACCATGACTTTGGTGAGAGCAGCACTGTTTCCTGTTTCTCCTCTGGCAAGTAAATGACTTGGGCCAGCCTTGCTGAATTTTTTTGTGTTGAGTAAAAGGGGCCTTTTGCTATAACCTACATATCGTTCCAATGAAATACAGGTGTCATTTCTGTGATGGATCACTGAAGCAAACTAATATGCCAAAAAATAATTGCAATTGTGGTACCTTTGACATGTAGAAAACACTATTTAGTATGCGGGAAACACTTGGGCCCTGTTTCTACTATTGGTATGTAAAATGAGCTGATGATGGTTCCTTTTTTTTTTTTGTATTGCAATTTAGTGATGTCATCAAATTTTTGTAATTATTTTTTATTCCATTAAATTGGTGCCTTTTGGCCAATTAAGTTCATTTATTCAGTATGTGTGAAACAATCATTGTCATTTTTTCCTTAGTCATAAGAATAAGTAAAGAGAATAAGTAAAGAATAATTAAAGAGGTAGTACAGGAATACCTGGTTAACCTAAATAAATTTAATAAGCTTATCGCACCAGTACCTGGAACGTTCCCACCGAGTCCCTGGAACGTAACGATATGGGAATGGGTGTTACCACATTAGACTATTGATAACGCAATAGTAACATTATGAGAAACCATATTATCGCACAGCATTTACTGTTGTACTGGTACCAGTGCTAAAGTAGTTCCTCCACCATCCCTCACTGGCTCATGCTCACTGTGGCAAAAACCTCTATGTCTGCATTGGAAAGAATGCTACCGAGAGGTTTAGATAATGAACATTCATTGTTTTTTCTCATAAACACAATGCAATTCAATCTACAAAAATAAAATAAAAAATTTTTAAATTACTTGTGGCACCTTCCTTGCATCAACACCAGAAGAGTTGAGTTGAGTTTGTGGACATTCTAGGATGGAGGGGACGAAGTTGTCTTAGTCAATCAGAACACGAGGACAGATTGAGACCGGATAGGATTATCGCACACACATCATCTGGAACGGTCTGAAAGCGTTCTTGCTGGCTGAGGACGCATTATTACAGTTCTCCTGCTGGAACGGGCTAGGGAATATCAGAGCACAGAATGAGAACTCAATGAGGATCATACCGTGCAATGAAATATGTTCCATTCCATTCACATTACGTACCCATTACGTTATGAGAACACAGTGAGATAAGCTTATAAGTCTCCAGGATCAGATGAACTACATCCAAGGATATTAAAAGAACTGGCAAATGTAATCTCAGAGCCACTGGCAATAATCTTTGAGAACTCCTGGAGAACAGGAGAAGTCCCAGCAGACTGGAGGAGGGCAAATATTGTCCCCATCTTCAAAAAGGAGAAAAAAGAGGATCCCAACAACTATTGCCCAATTAGTCTGACATCAATACCGGGAAAGATTCTAGAGCAGATAATTAAACAGAGAGTTTGCGAACATTTAGAAAGGAATGACATAATCACAAAAAGTCAACATGGGTTTCTCAAAAACAAGCCAAACTAATCTGAGAGATAAAATTACCAGATTGCTAGATGAAGGGAATGCAGTAGACATAGCAAATAAGGCTTTTGACAAGGTCCCTCATGATATTCTTGCAAACAAGATAATAAAATGTGAGCTAGACAATACAGCTGTTAGGTGGATTAGTAATTGGTTGACTGACCGAACCCAAAGGGTGCTCAGCAATGGCTCCTCTTCATCTTGGACAGAAGTGACCAGTGGGGTGCCACAGGGTTCTGTCCTGGGTCCAGTGCTGTTCAACATCTTCATCAACGATTTGGATGAAGGAATAGGAGGCCTGCTTCTCAAATTTGCAGATGACACTAAATTAGGAGGAGTAGCTAATACCCCAGAAGACAGGATGAAAATTCAAAATGAACTTAATAAATTAGAAAGCTGGGCCAAAGCTAACAAAATGAATTTCAACACAGAGAAATGTAAGGTACTGCACTTAGGGCAAAAAAATGAAACACCTGGCTTAACGAGACTACGTGTGAAAGGGATCTAGGAGTCCTAGTAGACCACAAGTTGAACATGAGTCAACAGTGTGATGCCGCAGCTAAAAAGGCCAATGCAATTTTAGGCTGCACTAATAGAAGTATAGTATCTAAATCAAGGGAAGTAATCGTGCCACTGTATTCTGCTTTGGTCAGGCCCCACCTGGAATACTGTGTCCAGTTCTGGGCACCACAATTCAAAAAGGATGTAGAAAAACTGGAGCATGTCCAGAGGAAGGCGACTAGAATGGTGAAGGGTCTGGAAACCATGCCCTACGAGGAACGACTTAGGGAACTGGGTATGTTTAGCCTGGAGAACAGATGGTTAAGAGGTGATATGATAGCCCTGTTTAAATATTTGAAGGGATGTCATCTTGAGGAAGGAGCAAGGTTGTTTTTTGCTACTCCAGAGACTAGGGCATGGAGCAATGGATTCAAATTACAGGAAAAGAGATTCCACCTCAACATTAGGATGAACTTCTTCACAGTAGGAGCTGTTTGACAGTGGAACACACTCCTTCGGAGTGTGGTGGAGTCTCCTTCTTTGGAGGTCTTTAAACAGAGGCTGGATGGCCATCTGTCAGGAATGCTTTGATTGTGTGTTTCTGCATGGCAGGGGGTTGGACTAGATGGCCCTTGTGGTCTCTTCCAACTCTATGATTCTATGCTTTCTTTAAACTGGTGATAATTTAATTTGGAGCATTAACTGAATGGTGGTACATCATCTCCATTTCAGCTTTACAGCAAATAAACATTAACCTGTCTATCCAAAGACCACATTTTTTCAAATGGCACCATTTCCTTGGTAAAGCCATGTTTGAAATAGAGGTTGTGTATCCTTTATCTGAAAATCTGAAATGCTGCAAAATCTGGATGTTATCACACGGGGTCTAAAGCAGTCCCATCCCCGTACCATCCCCGTACCATTCCGGATCCTTTACCCCTGTGTTCAAACGACATCGCAGCAAACCCCGCCCCATCCAGTGCCATCCCTGGCGCATCCCCGTCCCATTCCGGATCCTTTGCCCCTGTGTTCAAACGACGTCACAGCAAACCCCGCCCCATCCAGTGCCATCCCCGGTGCATTGCAGCATCATCCCCGTTCTTTGCAATTCCTCTTCATTTGAGGAATTACATCTGCCGCGACCAGAACCATACCGGAATGATGCTGCTTTCTTGTCTGAAGCTACGGGGTCTATTCCAGTATGGTTCTGGATTGATTCCATGCCGCTTTCTTGCCGCCACGTGTGATAACGCCCTCTGTTTCATACACAAAATTGTTAAATTATTATGCATAAAATTACTTCAGGCTATATCTATACAGTGTATTTGAAACATAAATGAATGTTATGTTTAGACTTGAATCCCATCTCCAAGATATCTCATTATGTATACGCAAATATTCCAAAATTATATATGAAATCTGAAGCACTTCTGGGATACTCAGCCTGGTGTACTAGTGTCCTTATTCAGTTCTAACCTACCCTGTGTTCTTTCATGCCTGGACTATTGTAATAGCCTACTGGTGGGTTTGCCTTCCTGCTCTCCTACTCTTCTGGTTTTAATCCAGAACAATGCTCTTTGGGTTGTTTTAAATCTCCCCAAATACTCCCATGTCTCTTTCTCACATAGAACCCTGCAGTGGCTACCAGATCAGGCCAGGGCTCATGACAAACTTTTGTCCTAATCTTTAAGGCCTTGCACTTTAACCTCCCCCAGTATCTTGCAGCTTTACTAGCATGATATATACCATCCAGCAATTTAAGCTGTATAGGCAAAAGATTATTGGCAGCTCCACCAACACGTCCAGCTCTATCAAAGCTGCAAGCCTTTTAGGATCTGGAACAGTCTGGAGGAGGATCTTGCCCATTTTTGTAAAGGGTTGAAGACCTTCCTCTTTGTTTGCCTAAGGTGGCTGAGATGAATAGCGACCAGTGACGATTTTATTTTTAGTATATTAGTATATTATTTTAGTATTTTTAGTGTTTTAGTATATCATAGTGTTGTGCTTTATTGTTTCTTTCTTGATTATATATGTCTGATGTTCCACCCTTTGATGAAAAGGGCATTATAAATAAAAATTGCTGTTGTTGTTGTTACCCCTTAGAAATTGCCCTTAGAAACACTGCCCTCCATCCTGCCCATTTGTGAGGTGAGACAGGAAAACATGAGACAAAAATAAGGCCTTTTCAATGGCAGTGTTGAGGTTTGGATATTTCCTGTCAGTGACTAAAAAAACCACAGAAGGTACAGTTTTTATCTCCCTCATGTAACTAATGTTTTTCCTGAAAACAACCAAAACCATTCTGAAAACAACAGAAGCTAGAATCAACTTAAAGACGAACAAATTTTCTTTGGCTTTTATCTCATGTCTTTGTTGTTGGTATTAACTGATGTCAAGTTGGGTTTATGGTAACCTTCCAAATGAGAGACTCTAAGGCACCCTGCTATTAACAGCCCTGTTCAGATTCTGCAAACGCAGGGCTGTGGCTTTCATTATTGAGTCTATCCGCTTGTAATATCTTCTTCCTCTTTTTCTACTGTCCTCACATTTACCAAGCATTATTGTCATTTCTAATGGGTCATGTCAACTCATGATATTTTCAAAGTATGAGGGCCTCAGTTTAGTCATTTTGGCTTCTGGTGAGAATACAGGTTTGATTTGTCTTGAAATCATTGATTAGCCCCACTGTTGGCCAAATTAACAAAATGAAACCAAGCATTTTTAAAACCAATACACAAGGCTTCCCTAAACTAGTTTTCTAGAGGGTTTTACACTTCAGTACCCATCAGCCCCAGTTGGCATAGCCAATGATTGAGAAAAGATCAGTCACTTTCTGTTGAAACTCAAACTTCTAGAGGATAATAAGGTCGGGGAGGTATCAAGACATTGCTGAAAACCAGGAAAGCACAGTGATACAAAAACCAGAGAGAAGGCTCTCTCTTCCATATATTGTATATGGAGATTATCACATCAGTGCCAATTCAGCAATAATTGCAATAGTGAAAGTTAATGCAACAGTAGCACTATAGCGCTTGATATTTTCACACAGTCATGCAATCATGCAATAATAGCAACATAAATACCAAATAATATTGTGATCGCATTCCCCACACATCCATGAATGAATCATTAGTATATTGGAATTGATCGTTTCACGCATGTGTCGTTTCGGCACTTTGGCGCATGTCTGCAAATCATGCTTCCATCCCATACAGAATAAAATACAATAAAATTTATTACAGTGAGCCTTCCATATCCACAGATTTTTTATTCACAGATTTCAACATCCACGGTTTGAAAATATTTTAAAAGTATATAAATTCCAAAAATCAAACTTTGATTTTGCCATTTTATACAAGGGACACCATTTTACTATGCCATTGTATTTAATTGGACTTGAGCATCCATGGATTTTGTTATCCACAGGGGATCCTGGAACAAAACTTCAGCAGATAACAAGGGTCCACTGTACTTCATCATATTATTTTAATCCAGTGTAAACAAAATTGTGCCCGATATCTCAAAAGAAAACTGAAATCCACTTCAAAACCGATCCTGGCAATGAGAACAGAATTCCCTCCACCGAAATGCAATCTGGTTAAATGTCCCTGGTTGCTTCCCCAATAGTGCAAATGAAGCACGATTAACTTCCACACCCTTGCAATTGCACTTAATTTATGCTATTGAGAAGCCATTCACTGAATTTCCCTATGAATGGTTTGTTGCAGGAGAATTCTGGGTTCTTCACGGGAGAAGTCCTGGATGAGTGTGACGTCGTCTGAAAATCTTCAATGCGATTGTACAATTATGCCAAGATTATGCCCTTTACTCCCTTTTTTCCCTGTCTGAAAATCTCTGTAGTCTCTGTGCTCCTGAAAACAAAATGCTGAACTAAATGGTCCATTGGCCTATTCTGACAAGGCAAGTTCTATGTTATTACATTGTCAGCACAGTGATCTCCATACCCACACAATAATAGATGAATTACAAAGTTAACACATTGGTGTCCTTTAACTTCCTGGAAGGATGTGAATTCAGGAGTAAAAGTTGAGCGAGAAAACAGGATCCACATTAAAACTCACAGGAGAATAAAAGATGAGAACAAACAGGATTCTAGATGTCAATACACCAATGCACAGAGTTTGGGAAACTAACAAGATGAGCTTGAAATCCTAGTGCAGGAAAGTAAATATGATTTCATAGGTATTAAAGTGGGATGACTCTCATAACTGGAATATAGCAATTGAGGGATATAATCTGTTCAAAAGGAATAGCTGGGGAAGAAAAGGAGGGGGAGTAGCATTGCATGTCAAAAATAAATTCATTTGTATAGAAATCTACACAAGTGATCAAGCTGGACCAGTGGAGTGGAGCACATTTGGGCAAAAATAAATGGAGAAAGAAATAAAAACAACATTGTGGTAACAGTTTACTATAGGCCACCAAACCAGGATGAGATGGGGGGGTGCTTTTTTGAAACAAAACCCAGAAATTTCCAAGAAGCAGGAACTGGTAGTTATGGAGAACTTTAATTATTCTGATATCTGCTGGGAGATAGGTCTGCTAAGCTTGGGTTGTCCAACAAATTCTTGATGTGTCTTGCAGATAATTTCCTCTTTCAAAAATCAGAGAAAGGAACAAAGGGTTCAACAATCTTGGACTTGATCCCAACCAATAGAGAAGAGTTGGTCACTGGAAGCAAAGTAGTTGGTACTTTAGGGGGAAGTGAACACATAACTCTAGAATTCATGATTATGACATGATAAACATGAACCATGGATTTCAGGAAAGCTGATTTTATCAATTTCAGTGAAATACTGGGCAGACTCCCATGGCTAGAGATGCTAAAGGAAAAAGACATCAAGCATGGGTTGAATTTCATGAAGAAGGAACTGCCAAAAGCACAATCACAAAAAAATTCCATGGAAAAATGAAGAATGGGAAGCATCTGAAAAAGCCAATGTGGCTGCACAGTAAACTCAAGGGGGAAGTAAAAAGAAAAAAGAGCATGTATAAAGAATGGAACAAAGAATTAATGATCAAGGAAGAATACAGATGAATACCCGAAGCTTGCAGAAACAGTGTACAAAAAACTAAACCAAGCTCAAAATCAGCTGAGACTGGCTAAGCAAGCAAAGACCAACAAAAAAGTTTTTTTTTCCAAATATGTTTGAAGCAAATGAATGATGAAGGAAATTGTGGGACTCCTGCTCAGCAAGGATGGTAAAATGTGAAGAGTTCACAATGAAAAGGCAGAATTGCTCAGTAGCTATTTTGTTTAAGCCCCCCCCCCCAAAAAAAAGACTGTGCGCTTCGATGCATCAGCAGAGACCTTGGCAAGGAATCCAGGCTGCAAATCAAGATTGATAAGGAGTTAGTCAGCATGACTTCAGATCTGTAGGGTCAGTTGAATTGCATCCAAGAGTATTGAAGGAACTTGCTGACATAATCGCATAACCATTTGCCATTATTTTTGAGAAATCTTGGAGAATGGGTGAGATGCCAGAGGACTGAAGACAATCAAAATGAGGGGGGGGAGTCATGTGGCTCTCCAAAAAACAAGAAAACAACACAGTAAGGACAAGAACAAAACCAGGAATTTTTTGGTTTTACTAGTCTGTCTGGAAGCCACCCCCCAAAGAAAAAGAAGTCTCAGATTTTGTTCCTGTTCTTTCTGACTTTATTTTGGAGATCCATACCTATTTTGTTTATCCCAGAATATTTTCTGTCAACTCCTGGTACAATCCAAAACTTCTTTTACTAGCTCCCCAGTTTGGTTTATTTCAATCTAGTATAAAATTGGAAAGAACAGGAACAAAACCTGGGACAGGCATATGTAATTTTCTAACTTAGGTCTCATTTAATTTTTTTCTCACACTGTAAATATTTTTAAAATAACAATTCCACTCCTTGCAGATAAACTCCATTGTTATTATATTCATATTTCAAGTGGCATGCTGTGAAAGTGTGACTTATATCAGCCCTTCAAAGTAGCCCAATGTTTTTATGCCCATTTTTGCATGGGAAATTAATTGTTATTGTGTGCCTTCAAGTTATTTCTAACTTATGGTGACCCTAAGATGAACCTATCATGGTGTTTTCTTGGTAAGATTTGTTCAGAGAAGGTTTGCCATTGCTTCCCCTTAGGCTGAGAGAATGTCATTTGTCCAAGGTCATCCAGTGGGTTTCATGGTTGAGATGGGAATCGAACCCTGGTTTCCAGAGTCACAGTCCAACACTCAAACCACCACACCATGCTGAAGTTAGCATCCTATGTCAACCCCTGTATTTCCAGATAGGATGAATTTTTGTAGGTGATTTCTGATGCTGCAAAGTTGATTGTAGACACTGAAGGAAATTCATTTATGGGGAAATTATGTGAGTTTTTAGTTATGTTACTCTTACTGATAGGTTAGCAAGAGGAGACGGAAACCACAAAAAGGGATGTGCATGAAGGCAGGACATAACTAGCAAGGGGTGTTGACATGGCAAAAATACAGGTTCCTTCTTTGTTATAGTAAATGCTAAAAAAATCCCAGAAGTAATATACAAGATTCCCTCCCCTTTCTGAAATTCAAGTCTGAAAAGCTAGGAAAGGCTAGCTAAATCAACAGATACCATGAGATTCCTGTGTGTTGTTTAGTTCGACACTTCCTTTTCAGTCTGAGGGTTCAACTAGAACGTAGTTTAGAAGAGATGTTCCCCAAGTGGTGAAAAATGCTTGTTTCTTGTAGCAAGTGGTTGTCTTCACCTATGTATTTTACATTCAGTGCTTTGCTAAGAGATTCGTCATTGGAAAGTAAACATGGACTTAATTTGCAAGCCTGCTTGCTGAGGCACCTATCTCTGAGGAAATCCAGTTGTGGGAGGAAAACCAATTTATCTTAGCATTCTCATTGTCTGGTTTGACACTCTTTACAGTTGAGCATGTGCCCTTTACATCCCTTGCAGTCCTAAGTGCCTTTAATTCAGAAGTGGTTCTGGGACTGGTTCTGGGACTGGTCAGGCAAAAATGAACTTCCTTTTCCTGAGTATACTCCCCAAGCTCCAGCTACAACAACTGAAGGGGTCTTCAGCAAAGACTGCCCGTTCCCTTCTTTTTGAATGACAATGACATTGTTTCCCAGGTTCTTACTTGTATAAAAATCCAAAATGCAATTCAATGCTGTCTCTCCTGGAGGGGGAAATATAATTTGCAATGTCCCAAAATTTACTGTGGGATGCACAGCCCTAATTTCTTATCATCTGTAACCATCACACATTGACAAGTGTACAAAAATGAGTTCATGTTGGAGAGATTTGAGAGAGGCAGTCCCTCGGTCATGGAGACACATGGGAAATGGGAGTCTTGCAAAGTGTAGAGGCATATAAACACTTCTGAAATTTACTTTGAGAGTATTTCCAGAGGAAGGACCCCTCATGCTAGTGATCAGAAGGCACTGCTTTGCTCCTCTGTCTTTTTCTCCTTAACAAATTTCCAGTGGTAAAGAGCAACATGGAAGAAGTGATGAAAAAACAAAAACATCTTTGCAAATTAGAAATGGGGACTAGGAACCAAATTCAGCATCTTCTCTGCATACTGATTTTCTCTAGCACAGCACCTCCACAATGCACAGTGCTGTTGCATTATACCGATGACAGAAGCACGCCAGCATGCAGACAGCCTCTTTGCCTATGACCAATGCAGGGCTAAAAAAAGAAAGCAGTTGAAAAAGTCCCTCAAGGTCAAGGTATAAAATATGGATAATCAGATGCAGGGCGGCCTCGTCATGAGTCAGACCATTTGTCCACCTAGCCCCATATTATTAACACTGACTGGCAGTGGCTCTCTTGGGGTTCAGCCAGGGACTTTCCCAGACCTATTTGGAAATGCCTGGGATTGAATTTGGGAGCATTTGTAAGTACAACATGGGGCTGTAGTATTTTAATATGTGAATCTAAGCTTTTGTGTTGAGCACAAAAATACACAATAGGAACAAAAAATTAGCTTACGACAGTCTTTATTGTGTCTGTGATTCTTTAAAACAATATTTTACACATTATATACAGGTTCACATATAGCTACACTATATATTTAGTAGTTTTCCAACCAGGTTCATTGTAATTTTTAGTGGTTTTTTTGAGCTGGGTTCCAAGGTTTATCCCTTCTTTGCCACATTTATAAGTACAATATGGGGGGCTTTGTGGACCACAGATCACCCCAGAGATTTTGCACACAAATAATTATTTTTGCATTATTTCCCCACAACCTCCCCCATCATCTTATTGACTGTTGGTCTACTAGCAAGTATTGATGCAGCTGCATTTAATCTGTCAGATGAAATAGCCCACCTGGTACTAAAAGCATTATCATCATCATCTTCACACTTTCTGCATGGAAGTAGGATAGCCAGCTTTTCAACTAGCCTCTGTGGCTGTGCCAGCAATTTTGTCTGCAGCAATTAACTGGTGATATTTATCTGGAGTCTGTGAAAAGCTTCCCATGTGAATTCCTTCCAATCTATTCACTGCTGTAAACAAAGCTATAAAGGCCAGCTGAAAAATGAGCAGGCATTGGAAGCACCCTTAAAATTAAAGATCAAGTACTGCAGCTTATTTTGAGGTTGTTGTGTACCTCTTCTGTATGGAATTCGCCAGCTGGAGCTCTTTTCAAATACAGTGGAAGCCAATGGGACACTCAGCTGCTGATATCCAGCTGCTCTTGCTGCTATTTGAAACTTTAGGAACCCTGATAGAGGAAAACTGGCAGCCTTAGGACTCTACGAGAAAGGAATTGAAGATTAAGCTGTGACATTCTATAAGCGGCTGTCAATTTCAACTGGGATCAATCGTCAAATGTTGCCATAATGTACCAGGGCCAGGTCTGCCCTGATATTACACTGCTTCTGAGACAAGAACAGCAGAAGTCATGTCAATGTGTGATTTGTTTACAACAGAGGTGGACAAAATATGGTCCTGAGGCCACATACACACACCTCCCAAGCCTGTTCAAGGAATTATTTCCAGTTAAGAGAGGAAGGAACATCTTCTAAGAAGACAAACACTTTATTTGTTTTCCTGTAATTCGTGGATGTGCATGCAGTCAGATGATAGGATTGCCATCTCTAGGGACGTTATCACACAGGGTCAAATCTGCTGGTTAATCAACACAAATCCCAAACAGAAACTGGATTTGTGCCTCGCGTTTTCACACGACGTCACACAGAAACTGGACAGAAAGTGGACAGAAACTGGTGTTAACCGAGATCTTTTGAAATTCGGTTGTTTTGAGGAAATGCAAATGCGAAATTAAGGTAATTTCGCATTTGCCGTAATGTGAAAAGCAAATGCGCATTTGGAAGCATTTCCCCACATTTTCCCATGGTTCCATGGGGTCCTCGAGGCAGCGTCTCCTTCCCCCTCAGCAGACGGCTTAAAGGGCCGTCTTGGGGGCAGGGAAGGGGAGGAGCAGCCGCATGATCAGCGCTCCAACCCCTTCCCCAGGTCGTCCTTGGAGCAGCTGGCCCTCCGCACAGCCGGGGCTCCGAGGAGGACCTCCCGCCGCAGCATTTCCATTTTCGGTGACTTGAAGGATGGGCGGCCATGGGCCGCCCCAGGAAGCTGTGCTGCGGAGCCAAGGTATTCCCACACCTCAGCCCCGCAGCGCATCTTCACCGTCCCTGAAAGGAGTGCTAAATTGGCGCTCCTTTCACAAGTCACCGAAGGCGC
The DNA here is from genome assembly GCA_026167975.1 of Phrynosoma blainvillii. NCBI lineage: Eukaryota > Metazoa > Chordata > Lepidosauria > Squamata > Phrynosomatidae > Phrynosoma > Phrynosoma blainvillii. Next base: position 201,517,175 of record JANUYF010000002.1, on the reverse strand, counting down.
ACCACAAAAGGCTGCGGCGTACCTTCGGCAACTCTTCTGCCAGGGAGGTCCTCCTCAGAGCACCGGCCGTGCGGAGGGCCGGCTGCTCCGAGGACGACCTGGGGAAGGGGTGACAGCCGCAGCGAGTGACAGCTGCGGCAAGCATAGCTATATCTGCGCATGTGCTAGAAGATCATTTCTAGTACATTTATGGGCTTTTCTCACTTGTGTATGAACGTTAAATGCGGTGTTAGCATGAGCTTACTGTAATTTCGCAATTAAGGTAATTATGTGTGAAAGCCATTTGCGGAATCAAGGTTTATTTTCGGTTTATTTTCGGGATTTCTCATTTCCACTTTATTATCGCTTTGTGGCCCACGTGTGATAACGTCCTAGGTGACATGTGGCCCACCTCACCCCACCTGATTAAGATCATCTGGAAAGATGGGTCATGCTAGATAGCCCTGTTCCTACCATCACATCCCCCATGCTGTCCAAGATATGCAGGAATGTGTAGAAGAGAAAGCTGCTGAATACACATAGATTCCCTTCATGAGATAGTAGAATACTTATTCAAGTGTTCTAAGCACCCTTACAATGAGGGAAAGTGAAATAGTGTACTGCATATGAGCTCTTCCCTTTGTTACCCACAAATTGGAGGGTGACAGTCTACAGTAGGGAACCTGCTTTGCTCCTCTACCCTCCCTAGATTGTTAAGACCTCTCCCTCAGAATGGAGTGCATTTTGAATACAGATAGAGTTTCCCTTATCCAAAATTCTTGGAACCCAGAAGTGTGTTGGATTTCAGATTTTTTTTCAGATTTTTGAATATTTGTATATACATAATGAGATACTTGGGGATGGGACCCAAATCTAAATATGAAATTAATTTGTGTATATACCAGTGGTTCCCACACTTTGGTTCCCCAAGTATTTTGGACTTTAACTCCCATAAGCACCAGCCAGATTGGCCAACAGTCAGGAATTGTGGGAGTCAAAGCCCAAAATACCTGGAGGACTAAAGTTTGGGAACCACTGATATATACCTTATACACACAGCCTGAAGGTAATTTTATATACAATATCTTTAATAATTTTGTGTATGAAACAAAGTTGGTGTACGTTGAACCATCAGAAATTAAAAGTGTCACTATCTCAGCTGTCCATGTAGACGATTTTGGATTTTGGAGTATTTCAGAATTCAGAGCAACAGAGACTAGTGGCATCACTAGGGTGGAGGTCTGTGTGTGGGGGGGGATATACCACACTCGTGACATCCAGAAGAGAGGTGACCACCGGTTGGGCCCTCTTCACCATTCAGTGCAATAGGGGTGCGCATGGGCTCTTGCCAGCTGCTATATTACCAGGGTTCCCCTCAGGGGAGAAAGCCCAGGGATAGGGGAGCAGGAGGGACCCTTCTCACACCAGGTGACACCATAGTTAGAGATGTCAATGTTGGAGACTCAACCTGTACCTGATCAAGGCATCTGCAGGGTTCCATCTTGTAGGACAACCTGAACACATTTGTCAGCCTTCCTTTTCTGCTAACCTCCCTGGCCCATAGACATGTATGGACAGCATAGGCAAGGGGCAGACAAGCAAGCATGCCCCCACTTTTCCTCACTTGGAGACTTGACAACTGAAGGGAGATTACTGGGTGAAACAGAATGCTGGGTGAAGCAGACTTTTGCTTCGATGCACTCTGTCTCAGCTCTGGTTGATGCCCTTGCAGGCTATTGTGCTCAACTTCTGAAACTAAAAGTTATAATCTATTCACTTTATATTTATGAAGGCAAGATTTTAAATGCTGTTTTGTCTATATTTGTCCATTTTTCTGTCTCCATAGGTTTTGCAGAAATTGGGGAAAACTGTGGAAACAAAAGATGAACAGTTCGAACAAAGTGCATACAACTTCCAGCAGCAGCAGGTTGTTTCTCACAGGATGGGAGGGGTTTTTTATGTCTGGAAATTTGGGGATGATGGGACATGTAACACATAAGGTCCAGTCTGTGTTTTTCTAGCAGAATTGGAAGCATTTCTCACCTAAATGTTGACCTAGGATTTTGCAGCCCACTTTAGACAGATTAGACCACATTGGTTAGACATAAAAGATTATGGTACACCCCCATTTAAGAACTTGTTGAATATTGAATTTATTATCATAAAATATATTCCACCAGATGTATTTTATTGGATCCTGGAAGTATCTTACCAGCAAGGGCGGGGGGGACAAAGTTGCTATTGAGATGGAGATGCTCTGACATGTTCAAATGGCAACAAGTAATATATTGAAAAAACATGTGAGCAGAGAACGTAACTTCCAGAATCATGCAGCCAGCTTGGAGAGTTGCCATGCTGGCTGAAGGATTCTCTCTGGACAGCAAGAGGCTACTGTGGCTTTTGGGGATGGGGATAACCCACATGATCTTGTCACTCCTTCATGCCTGCTCTTCATATATGTGCAAAGGGATGTTTGACCTCCTAAAATATATGTAAGGAAGCAGGCAGAAAGGACACAAACAGCCTCCTGTAGAGTTTGGGATTTGTTAATAGTTTCTTCGGACCTTGGAAATGTGACTTGTGGGACTACAATTCCTGGAATCCCCTACCTTCCTGAGGAATCTGGTCCCAAAAACAAACTTCCTCAAGCCCTGAGTTACTTAGAAGTACTTCTTAATTGTTACCAAAGTAGAAAGGTAACAATTGTGCAGAGAGAGTGAAGAAATATGCATCCTGGGTCCTGTGCTTGTGAGGTGCTAGTTTCATCCTGACATTGTTTTTCTTTCCTTCCTTGCTCAGAACATCCAAGCCATGATCTCCCCAGACAGATAGACAGAAAACAAATTGTGAGGGATACCATGGTAGCTGTCTAGGCTAGCCTTGCTTCTGACACTGATGCACCCAGAAACTGCACACACATCCCCTCACCATCTACATATTTGACTGAGGGGCTATTCAGTGGGAAGGGAGTCCCTGGCCCCATAAGTACCCACCTTCCATGGGAAGAGCAGGTTGGATTTTACATGCATACAATTGCTTCACTGGCCAGCTCTGGTGGTAGTTACAGCACACACATGCACCAGGCCTAGTTTGCTTGGCTTGGCAATTGCTTCACTCATTCTTCTCATCATGGGGGTATGGGGTAGGAGCAAGAGAGTCAACTCAGCCCTTTAAAGAACTGATTAAAACAATTTGCCAAAGTGTGTAGATGACACATCTGACCCTATTGTTTTTTGTCTTTTTTCTTTATCTTTTGTTTTTCCAGGTTGAAGGTCACAAACTCTATAAGGAGCTTAAGGTTTTCCTCAATGCTGTCAAAGGTATTTTGATTAGACCACAACTCTCGTGTATTGCTAAACTAGTGCACCCTGCCCCCAGAAATGTTTTTAGTTGTCAGATTTTGTTTTTGTTTTTTTTTTATTTGAATGGCATGCTCTGAGCAACAGTGGCTGACTCTTAAGACATCTTGTTTAATAATATCACCTGACTCACTCCTGTGAAGTAGGTTATTTTGAGACGCAGTGACTAAAGGCCTAAGCAGACTGCCAGAAATAGTGCACATTAAATTGAGGCACTGCCCTGGCTCAGTGCTAGGGAATCATGGGAACTGTATTTTTTTCTGGGACATTGAGCCTTCTCTGTCAGAGAGCTCTGGTGCCACAATAAATTACAGTTCCCATGATTCCCTAGCACTGAGCCAGGGCAGTGCCTCAATTTAATGTGCACTATTTCTGGCAGTCTGCTTAGGCCCTAACTCAGTGTCACCCACACCTGCCAACTTTTCACAGATGAAAACCAGGACATGTGTGGCCAAGCAACATCAGTGTGGTTGAGATGGCAAAATGTATTAATGAGGAAAAGTACACAAGCTGGAGAAGCTGCAGCAGTTTGCTTTTGCCTAGGACTATTGGGAAGGGCAAAATTCCACCTTCTCCTCTCCTCTCTCCCCATTGCTCAGTTGATTGCAAACTACTGTTGTACTTTGAACTCAGTTTGCAGCAACTGAAATACGCTGAGAATAAAGAGAGAAAGCAGGAGGAGGGGAGAAAAACTGGGCTATTTTTAGAAGCAGCTGAAGACAAAAAAAAAATCAAGAGTGACCCTGCCAAATTAAGACAGGCACATTTCTTCAGAGGGGTTTTCTCATAGCCATCCTTTGAGGTTCAGAGAGTGTGACTTGCCCAAGGTCACCCAGTGGGTTTCCATGGCCAAACCCTGGTCTCCCACTATCCAACACTCAAATAATTCCACCGCAATATATACCATGGAATATACCACATGATTTACATAGGCAGATAACTTGGAGGGTATATGTTACCCAATGAATTCCAACATTGAAAGCGGAATGCGGGTCATGGTGGTCTTAAGTTCAGTCCTACTTCGTTCTGATCACAACCCAAGGGAGCTCTTTCATCACAGTTTAGACACATCTCCCACTTGGGGGGTTGGGGGGTGGAGGACCTTGTGATAGCAAAGATGGAAGCTAGAATATGTAATTACAGTGGTACCTCGACATACGAGTGCCCTGATATACGAGTGTTTTGAGATACGAGCCGCCGAGTGAGCAATATTTTGCTTTGAGATGAGAGCAAGATTTGAGATACGAGGAATCGCACACTACACCGCACACTACATTTCAATTAATTTCAATGGGGAAAACTGAGATGCTTTGAGATATGAGCAATTTGACATACGAGCAAGGTTACGGAACAAATTAAACTCGTATGTCGAGGTACCACTGTATTGCTACTAATCCTCTTCAGTTAATAGAAAGCATTATTGAATAGAGAATCTGGGATGGAAGGAGAAAACTCTTCTACATATGGCAACCTTACCGAGAATGAAAAAGGGAGGAAGAGAAAGAATCATGGAAGAAAGTGAACTCAAGCCTGAGAATGTGTGACTTGAGACAAAGAAGCATCAGAGCAGTCAATAAAAAGAGATAATATTATAAGAAATTCATTCTGACTGTGTTTGACTTTATAATCCCCTTGTTGCACACAATATAGACAGTTACATCTTTCTTAACTTGCAGTACCTAGGAGGTAGAAAAATACCTATTCATGCCTTGGTAGGACCCTGTAATTTCACAATTTAATTATTTACTTCCCAATTTATTTCCATTTTAATAATAGACAAGAGGTTATTATCAAAATACCATCATTATTAAACTGCTTCCAACCAGAAAGGATCCAATATCTTTGTTTGAAACATAGGTGGGCAATTGTGTCCCTCCAGATGTTTTTTTACTCCGGCTCCAATTGTCTCTCATGTTGCCTATATTGGTTGATGGGAGTTGCAGTCTAACACTATCTGGAGGGATACAGTTACTCATCCTGGTTTAAAATAACCACAAAGGAAGGTGTTGTTTAGACATAGAACTTACCTTATGAAGTGGCTATCTTGCTTGAAAACTACAGATTTCTTTGAGCTCGAGTCATTGACTCCTGGAGGATGCTGGTTTGTTGCTATTCATGCTGACTACTGGAATATCACTTTTTCCATGTTGCCTCTTACAGTGATGCATGAAAGCTCAAAAAAAGTGTCTGAAACGCTACAAGAAATTTACAGTGAGGACTGGGAAGGGTGTGAAGACTTGAGAGCCATAGTGGAGGTGAGTATCACGAATCTCTGTTACTGCTGTTAACAAGGCATTTGGAGCATTTTTACAACACTTCATATATGATTGAACAATCCTGTAAGGTTGTCGAGTATTGCCAGTTTGCCACCTCCATGTACAGGTGGGATTGAGACTATAGTGGTAAGATTTGAGCCACAGCCTTCCTCAGCTCTCAAGATTTCATTTCCCTTTAGTTATCCCACTGAACCACTTTGCATTTAAACTGTTGTTCTCTCTTCCTTGGTCATTGCACTTCTGGGAAGTAGAATTACATAAGCATTCCTACAATACTTCAGGCTCATTCCCACTATGATTTAAACCAATTTGCTGATTGGTTTATTTGTGTCTCGTTACCACTGGAAAGTTTCAGACCCAGTCTGAGGCACGGTGAAGCAAGGCAAATGCAAAAAAGTTGCTCTTTATGAAGACAGATCTTTTGGTGGTTCTTTTGGAAAGATTTGGTTTTGATGCATGTTCAACAAGTGTGAACGATGTGTGGATCTGAACTGCATTGCACTGAAGGGCAGGGACTATGGCAGAGGGTTGGCAGAGGGTTGTACCCCATCCTGCCCAAGGTTTTGGGGAAATCTGCCATGAATTAACCCACTCCCCTGTCCCCTAGGGAGGTGTCCGGGAAAGCCACCAAAAATGCTGATAGCCACAGTCCAAAATGAGAAACAAGGAAAACTGCTCACAAAGCTTGTGCAGTCTAAAATAAGTCCCTTAGATACAAAGTAGAAACAAAGCAAGCTAACAAGCCGAGGGTTCAAACCAGAGAGTAGTCAAGCAGTCTGAGGTTCAGGATTCCAGAAAAGCAAGCCAATCAGGCAGTCCAAAGTCAAGGGTTCTGGAGAAGTAAGATAATCAGGCAGTCCAAGAGTCAAAGGTCCGAGCCATGAAGACAAAGGAAGGTCAGGATCAAGCGTGCTTTCACTAGCAAACAGATAATCTCTGACAACTGGTCTGGCATCCTTCCCCTGTTTATATAACCAACTCTCATGAACTCAGCTGTTTGGTGATTAGATGGCGTTTTTCATAAAGCCTCCTCGAATGCCAGAGGCATGCTCTTTCAGCTCTTCACTGGTGGAAGGTAAGTATGTTGTCCTCCTCTTCTTTGTCTCCTGTGCCTGAAGACTCTGCTGCTGGGAGGCTTGGTTGCTGAGCCTCCTTGGAGGCCACAAACTCTGCTTGATCTTGCAAGGCACAACTAAGGCCAGGCTCAGGTTCAAGCTGAGGCTCTAGTTCATTCTCCAAGTCTTCAGCCAGGCTGGGCATGACAGAGAGCCCAGCACAGAGCCCAGGCCAGCCCCAGGAAGTGAGGGGCCACCAAACCAAAGGGAAGGAGGCTGCGGGAGGGAGAGGCCCCTGCCAGAGGGTACCCCCCTCAGCCCTGGGGGGGGGGGGAGGAGGAGGAGCCAGCTCCATTGGGAAAGAAGGAGGGAAGGAGGGGTCCAGCTCAGTCTCTGCTCTGCTCTGCAAAAGGCGGGGTATAATTAAAGATTATTATTATTTATTATTAGTCGGGGGTCCTCTGGAGCACCATAGGACAGACCCCCTAGGCAAGGCTTCCAGAGGGGGAGGCCCTGACCCTCTTCCCATAGGGACACCCAGAGAGCCAAGGGGGGGGCAACAGGGGAGGCTACGGGGGCAGGGAGCAGTCCTTCTTGCCATCGCTTCCTCCCCCTCTTCTTCTCCTTCTCTTTCCTCTTCTTCCTCCTCCTCTGCCTCTTCTTCTTCTTCCCCTACCTCCTTCTCTTCCTCTTCTTCTTCACCTTCTTCTTTTTCTTCTTCTTCCTCCCCCTCTGGGCCCCCTTGAACTCTCACTCCCATCCTCCTTTCCTCCTTCGCCCTTCTTGCTTTGCCAAGGGCATGGGTCTTTCTCTCCTGGGGCCAGGAGGAACAGCCAAAGATGGAGGGCGCCCACTTCCAATGGAGGGCGCCCTGCCTGAACCCGGGGCTGCCTCTGTGAGGGGCTCCAAGGAGCCAAAAAACAACCCTTTGGACACAAGAGGGGCACAGGAACCTTGATGGACAGAGAGAGAGGGGCTGGGAGGCAAAAGAGGGGGGTCGCGCTTTCCCCACTGCCTGCCTGCCTTGCCTACCATCTTCTGCCAAGTCAAGAGGGGAGAAAGCTTGCTGGGGGGGGCTTTGGGTCCCAAGGAGAAGAGAGCCTGGGTGGATTCCTCCTCTGGCCCCACAGATCTCCCCACCAGCAGCAGGGGATTCCTTCCAGGAGAAGCTGCCATCCTGGGATGCATCTGCACTGGAGAATTAATCCGATTTGAGACTGCTTGAACTGCCGTGACTCAAGAGTATGGAATTCTAGAAATTGGAGAAGTTTGTTGTGGGCCCAGAGATAGCCATTTTGAGCCGGACTAAGAGGCATGCATTGACATTCACAGTGTTTTCGGCTTTGATTCGGGGACGTCCTCCATTTTTCCTGAATGGTCCTCCATGGGGGGGATGCTTGGTCCTCCCAGCCTTTTCTTCTCCCTCCTTCCTTGTGTCACTGATGACATGTAGATGATTGACTTTTTTTAAAAAAATGTGGGATGGATCAATCACAATCAATACTAAGCATGCATTCTGTAGCAGCGCAAATCTAGTGGGAACGACAATGGTGTCAAAAAAGACATGAATGCATGAAATAAGGAAATAATTCACTTCCATAGTGGGAACTATGTATCGGGCTGAATCGATTAAATGACCTGGTGTCACTGTGATTCACAAATCGGTTTAAATGCAAGTGGGAATGAGCCCTTCATTAAAGAATTGCTCCACAAACTCTTGGAAGTGGCGCAATTGGAGGAACTTACTTGCTCCTTGAGAGGATACAACTTAGAAAAAAACGAGAGGGTATGGAAACCTCTACGGGATCACTTGGAGGGATTATATAAGTATAAAGATGAGTAGATCTTTAATAATTTTGTTTTATCGGTTGAAAAGCTATAGGAATTACTTGAGTTGTGGAATTCAAGCTGAATTTAAGCTCTTTAATCTTTATTTTTGACTTGTGTGTTGATTATAAACTTGTGAGGAGGTGTTCTTGAATGTGATATATATTGATTCTCTGTAAATATAATGATCTATAGCTTCAGAGTATATCTAGGAAGGCTTATTTGAGATTGAATAAGATCTGGGACCGAGTTCAGGAAGTGATATTGTGTTGGTGTTTATTTGTCTTTTTTTTTTTCCTCTTCGATGTTTATTTGTTGGTTTGTTTAGTTGTTTGTTTGTTTGTTTGTTTTGGATATGTTGTATTTTATGTTTGTATGATATGTTTTTTAATGAATAAAGATTTATTAAAAAAAATTAAAGAATTGCTTAATGGAGCTATGCTAATTGAAGTATATAGCATAATGTGTGGGGGTGTGTGCAAAGTGAAGGCACTATCCACCAGTAAAAATTCTACTTCCCCAATGAAAATTTGCTTCTGTTCCCAAATTTCTAACGTTACAGTAAGTTAAAACTTCAATTAAGTATGTAGAAATGCAGTTTAAGCATGTGAAGAAAAGGGGCAGGTAAAGTGTTGCAAATGCAGCAAAAAAAAAAAAAGAGTTTAGGTGTGAATGATTTTCAGTGTCTCACTCTCTACAATGCTAGAAATTGGGGGGTTGTAGGAAAATTTCATTGGGGGCAGAGTTCTTAGTGGGGGGGAGGCAATATCCTCCCCCTCCCACCATGGCCAACTGCATCTCTGACCTAATATAGGAAGTAAAACTAACACGATGCTGGAAGACCCATAAGTCTGATTTTCCAGCATTTTCTCCCCCTTTAAAAAACAAACAAACAAGGGACTACAATTTTCATTGGTGCAGCAGTAACATGAGTGTGTGTGTGTGAAATGATGTGCAGCCCTTTTATCTTGTACCTGCTTTCCCTCCTTCCACCCCATCCCAACCTGATATTAAATCTGCTGGATAAACTATGCAGGAACAATGCTGGTTACTGTTAATCCATCCCCTCTTCTTTATCTCCATTCAAGAAGGAATTACACACCTTGAAAACGTACTCCTAAAATACTGGGGCTCTATGGAAGAAGGGGTGACTCCAGGGAAAGAAGGGGAGCCAAAATGTTGTGTGTGGACACAACATCTTGTCCACTTGTGTATGTGCATGATCATTTGAGTACTGATTTGAAAGGTGTCTGTGTTTTTAATCTGCAGAGCAATGACCTTTTATGGGAAGACTATGAAGAGAAACTGGCTGACCAGGCAGTCAGGACCATGGAGAATTACTTGACTCAGTTCAGTGAAATTAAGGTATGCATTTTCAGGGTACACAGCACAGTGTCCAATATCCAATGGAATGTGGTGCACTGAGAAGTTCAGTTTTTTATTTGAAATGTTCTGATATAATGAATTCTCTTCCTTCTTGATCTTCATATTTTTAACCTTTAAAAAAATTCACAAATTAATCTCTTTGCTGTGGCCTTCCTCATGTGTGTGTCTTTCTGGATCTTTCCTGTTTATTACACTACACTGTGCATGTACAGGAATGGGACAAAGGGACACTTGCCCCCCCTCCACAAGAATCCTGAATGTACTTATTTTAATATATATTGGGAGACGTGGTCTTTTGCAGACTGCCAGAAATAGTGCAAATTGAGTCCACTTTAACTGCCCCAACTCAGTGCTAGGGAATCATGGGAACTGTAGTTTATTATGGCGCCAGAACTCTCTAACAGAGAAGGCTCAATGTCTCAGAAAAAAATACAGTTCCCATGATTCCCTAGCACTGAGCCAGGACAGTTAAAGTGGACTCAATTTGCACTATTTCTGGCAGTCTGCAAAGGCCCACAGTTGACTTTCAGATTGTTCTGTTTGATGTGTTGCATCTAATTTCACCTTTGGTATGCGCTACTTCTTCATAGGAAAGAATAGCTAAGAGAGGAAGGAAACTTGTGGATTATGATAGCAGCAGGCATCACTTGGAAGCCCTCCAGAATGCCAAGAAGAAGGATGAAGCTAAAATTGCAAAGGTATGAAAGCTATCTAGAACAAGAATCAGTTTTCTTAAAACCAGGGATGTTATTCCTATCACTTATCTGATCACCCTTAGCTTCCAGCTTCTCATGTCACCTTGATCTACAGTCAGGTGATCTGCCAGTCTTAGGAACTAAATGGAGGAGAATCAAGTATGTTTAGCCTGGAGAAGAGAAGGTTAAGAGGGGATATGATACTCTGTTTAAATATTTGAAGGGATGTCTTCTTAAGGATAGAGCAAGCTCGTTTTCTGCTGCCCCAGAGACTAGGACACGGAGCAATGGATGCAAACGACATCAAAAGAAATTCCACCTAAACATTAGGAAGAACTTCTTAATAGTAAGAGCTATTCCACAGTGGAACACACTCCCTCAAAGGATGGTGGAGTCTCCTTCTTTGGAGATTTTTAAACAGAGGCTGGATAGCCATCTGTTTGGGATACTTAGATTGTGTGTTCCTGCATGGCAGAATGGGGTTGGACTGGATGGCCCTTGACTCTATGATTCTGTTATTCTAAGTTTCCAGTCCTGGTTGAGAATAACCTAAAACCTTGTGGTGGAGATTGTAATAAATTTATTGAAATTTAGAGTTGCTCAGGATTTGAAGAGGCAATAAGTGACTATATTATATGTTATGTTATACAGGAAGCAAAAAGAATTGGGGCCTCTGTTTCCCATGCACATGGGAAGCAGAGGCCCCAACTCTTTTTGCTTCCTATATAACATAACATATAGGCTCATGGTGGAATTGAGCTGTGTTTCCCATGCCTACCAGCTTAGTTCTGTGTAGACAATCATGGAAAGAATGCAGTCTTTCCTCAATTGGGGAAAAGTGTAAATTGGCATGAATTACATCTGACCTTTTCCAAACATTTCCAAACTTGTCCTCACTCCTGGTATATACCTATTGCACTACCTTCTTGGGATCCAATTTAGAAATAGCCATATGTAACTGAACTAGGCTCTATGGATGTGAATGTTACCATTTTCCCTTGAGACAGGTGGACATGGTTGGAGAAAGAGTATCCCAAACCCAGAGGGAGCATGAAAAAGTAGCTCCCTCTCCCCTTTCTTTTCCCTCTCCAATTTCTGCTTGTTTTATTCCACCATTAGTAATTACCTGTCCCACGAAGAAAAATGGAGGGTGAATAGGACAATAAATTAGCAAAGGAGGAATGACAAGCAGACAGGAAAATCAAATGGAGAAAGGTAGCCAGTGGCTCCTAATGTCTCTGTGTAGCCTGTGAAAAGTAACAAAATGTAATAAAATAATAATAATAATAAAATTTACTTTTATCCCGCCCCTCTGCAACGCAATCTGCATGGCTTCCAGATATGTGGAGGAAAATCTAGAGATTTGTCTATACATTGTTCATTTGTGTGTCTTCCTAAGAGGCTAATTTCCCCTATCATTTTCCCTTCCTATGTTGGAAAGGGAAGGGAGTGTGATCAGTTATCTCTTTGAGTAAAGATAAGCATAGATAAATGACAGATGGACAGTTACTTTTTAATTAATTATAACTCCCAGAATCCTTCAGCCAGGGGATTATGGGATTGTGATCCAAAAATTCACTTCCCCAAGCTCTGAGAGAAAGGAAGCCAGAGGCTTTACTCTTCCATTCTTTTTTCTTCCTGTGTCTCAGACGAACCTTCCAAATTCTCTACCATCAGACCTGGACTTGCTTTTGTTAACCTGAGTATCTCCACATATGAAGAGTGTACACTGTGTCAACAATTTGAGTTCAGAGTCTTTTTACCTTGGCTGAATTGTTCATGTTTTTATTCCATGTGCCTCTAAACAACTCTTGGGTCTTACCGCAGGCTGAAGAGGAGTTCTACAAAGCTCAAGCTGTATTTGAAGAGATTAACAAAGAGCTGCGAGAGGAGCTGCCAGTCATTTACAACAGGTAACCTCATTCCACATCAAGCTGCAATTGCAAAGCAGACTATAAAGTCTGAGAAGCAAGGCTGTGACCAGGGATTGCCTGTGGTGTCAAATATTTCAATAGAATAGCAAAAAGGTTTTGAGGGCTGGACACTGGCAGGTGGTGAGCCAAGCCTGAGCTGAGTCAGAAAGGCATAAGAAAAGAAGCATACTAAACTACGGGTTGAATTTTTTTTCAAATCTAAGAGCGGAACTCATATCAGGATAAACACTGGAGACTTTGAGGACTCAAAGTGCAATCTTGCACCACAGGAAACAACAGAAGCAGGCAATCTCTAGAGCAGTGGTTCTTAACCCCCACCAGTTTCATATGCGCATTCACCGAACCCTTCTTACAATTCTTACGCATTCACCGAACCCTTCTACCGCCAATACAGACAGACCATCAGCGCCATCCGGTGAGGGGAGTGGGCCGCTGTGCTGTCAATCACGCCACACGGCCAATCAGAGGGCCGCTTCTGTTGGTGGAGGCGGGGCAAGCTGGTTTGGTTGGATGGGGCATATAAATATAAAACGTATACAGGTTATCACCTGCAGCCAATGATGGACGAGCAGGGCGTGTCATCATGAATCATATGAATCGGATGTGTGTCTTGACTTCCGCCAAACCCACGAGACTGACTCACCGAACCTCTGGTGTTCGATCGAACCCAGGTTAAGAACCACTGCTCTAGAGTGTATGGAGTGGCTTTCTATCATTGCTGGGTCATTACAGAGAACACTCCCACATCTAGGATTCAGAATAGTCTGTCAGATCAAGGAGTATGGCTTATGAGGTTGTCAGAGCTTCAGCACTTTAAGGTAAAGGTAAAGGTATTCCCCATTGACAAGGTTGTCTAGTCGTGTCTGACCATAGGAGGCGATGCTCATCTCCGTTACTAAGCCGAAGAGCCAGCATTGTCTGAGGACTGCTCTGGTGGTCATGTGGCCAGCATGACTGCACTGAATGCTGTTACCTTCCCACTGAGAAGTGGTACCTATTTATCCACTTGCATATGCATGCTTTTGAACTGCTAGGTTGGCAGAAGCTGGGACTAATGACAGGGGTTCACCCCATCATGCAGCACCCAGGCCTTGAACTGCCAACCTGCTGATCTTGCAATCAACAGAGTCAACATCTTAACCACTTGAGCTGCAAATTTATCATTGGGGGCTGATATTCACAGTTGAGTGAAGTGGTTAAATGCGTGTACTGCAGCCACTCACTCACAAACCATAAGGTTGCGAGTTCAATACCAGCCAGGGGGTTCAGGCCAACTCAGGCTTGCATCCTTCCAAGGTGGCTAAAATGAGTAACCAGCTTGTTGGGGGCAATTAGCTTACACATTGTAAACCGCTTAGGGAATGCTTAACTGACCTGATAAGCAGTATAGAAAAATACTTGCTATTGCTATCACTATAATACAAGACTGTGCAGAGGAGCACGGAAATCTGGACCTGGGAATGTGGCAGATGTTATCTATTTTTTCCATGGCATTTTCATTCAGTATTCAAACCCAATACCTTTCTGTTTTTACCGTATTTTTCGGCATATAAGACTCTCCGGCATATAAGACGCACCCAATTTTAAAGGAGGAAAATCTAGAAAAAAAAGATTCTTAACCAAATACTGTAGTAAAATATTTTATATCAACTGTATAAAGTTAACAGCAGTTTAAGAACAATTTTAAGTTGTAAATGTAAGTTTAAGCCAGCAGCAGGGCCAGGTATTGCACAAATTCCCTGCCCAACTTTCTTGCAAGTCTCCTGTCGCCTTATGGTGACTCCATGAATTTCTTAGGGATTTCTTAGGCAAGGAAGACTCGAGAAGTGGTTTTGCCAGTTCCTTCCTCTGAAATCAGCCTGCAGCACCTGGGATTCTTTGGCGGTCTCTCATCCAAGGACTATCCAGGGCTGACCCTGCTTAGCTTCCAAGATCAGATGGACTGGTACCTTTGGAGTTTTTAGGCCATTGGCTTATGGAGTAATTTATGGGTTATTTTGATCCTACCATGAGGGTTTTCTTGGCAGATTTCTTCAAGGGGGGGGGTTGCCATTTCCATCCTCTGAGGCTGAGAGAGTGTGATTTGGCCAGAGTAATCCAGTGCCTTGGAGTAATTTCTGGCTCATTTTGACCCTACCATGAGGGTTTTCTTGGCAGATTTCTTCAGAGGAGGGAGTTTGCCATTTCCACACTCTGAGGCTGAGACAGTGTAACTTGGCCAGGGTAATAATCCAGTGCCTTGGAGTAATTTCTGGCTCATTTTGACCCTACCATGAGGGTTTTCTTGGCAGATTTCTTCAGAGGAGGGAGTTTGCCATTTCCACCCTCTGAGGCTGAGACAGTGTAACTTGGCCAGGGTAATAATCCAGTGCCTTGGAGTAATTTCTGGCTCATTTTGACCCTACCATGAGGATTTTCTTGGCAGATTTCTTCAAGGGGGGGACTCTTTCCACCCCCGTCCTGGGTGCTCCAATGGACTCTTCCTGGGATGGGAGGATGTCCTCTGACCCCAGGAAGAGTCCATTGAAGCACCCAGGATGGGGGTGGAAAGAGGAGGAGCACATTCAACTAGCCAGGAAAAGAGGACTCTTTCCACCCCCGTCCTGGCTGCTCCAATGGGCTCTTCCTGGGATGGGAGGAGCCCACTGGAGCACCGAGGCTGAGGCTGAAATGAGGCCTACTTTTAGCCTAGGCCTCGCTTGTATATTCGCTTTATTAGGCGCAGCAACTTCTGCACCCTCGTTTTGGGGAAGAAAAAATGTGTCTTATATGCCGAAAAATACGGTAATTTATCCATGTGTAAATTCTGTGCAAAATATACACATTTTGCAGATGGCAAATTGAAGGTAGAATGAAATATCCCACTCAGTCAGCGTACATCTATGTGTATGCGTCTATGCCTTCAAGTCACCTGCTGCTTTATTACGACCCCTTGAAATTCCATAGAGTTTTTGTTAGGCAAGGATTATTTAGAGGTGGTTTGCCATTGCCTAACTTTGAACTATACCTTATAGCATCTGCTATTCCCTAATGGTCCCCCATTCTAGTACTAATCAGGCCTGACCCTATTATCTGCCAACACTTGCCTGCCCCCATGATAGAGCTTTCAAACCACCTCAAACATCACAGTTTACAACAAGGCTTTTGTGCACATTCACCTTCCAGTCACCTGTGTGATACACATGCAAGTGTGAACCAGCTGAAGATGAGATCTGGATCTGCATTAGCAGCGCAGTCTGAAAATCATGATACTCACCTCCTAGCAGAGCCCTGTGACAAACAATATGTCTGGAGCCATTATGTTCACATGAATGTAGATTTGTCTGCACAGTATACCGTATATACTCATGTATAAGCTGACACTGTGTATAAGTCAAGGGCAGGTTTTGGGGCCAAAATCAGGGATTTTGATATGACCCCTGGATAAGCCAAGGATAAAATGTGGGTCTCACTACCCTTCGTTCCCCTCTACAGCCTGGCTGTCCCTTTGGGAGACAGCCAAGCTGGGAATGAAGCTTCAAAGGCAAGTGCTCACTCTCCCTCCTCCTCTGCAGCCTAGCTGTCCCTTTGGAGGACACCCAAACTAGGGAAAAGGAGAGAGCAAGCATTTGCCTCCAGGACTTTCCTCGATCCCAGTATCCTCCAGCCTCTGGAGGTCACAGGGACCAGGAAAAGGAGAGAGCAAGTGTTTGCCCCCAGCCTTTCCCCGGTCCCGGCTTCCTCCAGCCTCCAGAGGACACAGGGACTGGGAATTGGAGGGAGGCAAGCATTTGCCCCCAGGACTTTCCCCAGCCTGGCAGTGCCTTTGGGAGACAGCCAGGCTGTGGAAGAAGCTTGACGGACAAGTTTATTACCATATTGCCCCGTATATAAGTCGGCTCAGGTTTTTTTGGGTCACTTTTTGGGCAAAAAATATCTCGACTTATAGTTGAGTATATACAGTAGCTCTATCCAGAAATTATTACTTATGTATAGACCATGACATCAACAGAGAGCTGACGTTGGTTGCCTAGCTTTCTGGCATCAATGCAGACATCTTGAGGGACAGAGCCCTTGTGTGTACAGCTAGAAATACAAAGGAGTCCATCTGTCCTGCAGCCCTGATTGCACAGAAAGCTAACTGTGTGGAAGCTTTCACGAATAGAACTGGATGAGTAACAGCTATCTCCCCAAAGGTATCAAAGGGTTAAGCTAACTTGTGCATCCCTTATCATGCATTGGTTTACATTTAAAACTTGAAAAATTACTTTTGTAATCCAAAAAAGTAACTTGTCCAAGGTCTGTCTATATGTAAACACAGGTTCTCCCTTATCTGGAATTCCGAAATCCAAAATATTCCAAAATCATCCACATGGGTGTCTGAGATGATGACACCTTTGTTTTCTGGCGGCTCATGGTACACAAACTTTGCTTCATGTGCAAAATTATATCAATATTATGTATAAAATTAACTGCAGGCCATGTGTATAAGGTATATATGAAACATAAATGAAGTTCATGTTTAGATTTGGGTCCCATCTCCAAGATCTCTGATTATGTATATGCAAATATTCCAAAATCCAAAAAAAAATCTAAAATCCCAAACACTTCTGGTCTCAGGCATTTCAAATAAGGGAGAGTCAACTTGTAACATCCACTGTACAAGGCAAGAGAGTAATATAATTTCCTGCAGTCAGGGTCCAGAAAGTAAAGCAGCCAAATTCTGGCAGTTAATCTGCAGTGCTGAGTTCTAGTCAGGTGACTTCCAGCAAGCTTTTGATCAATTTCTTTAGAAAAGCAACATCTGAGGATCCTTCTGGAGCCTAAATACCCTATAGCAGGGGTCCCCAAACTTTTTGGTGGAACAAAAAATGGTGGCCGCAGTCGCACGCGCATGCGCACTACTCCGGGCTCCGTTTTGGAACTAAAAATGGTGGCCACAGTCGCGTGAGCGAGAAAGGCAGTGGCGGCGGCGGCGGCGGCGGCAGCGGCAGCAGGACCAGCCATGGGCCGGTCAAAAGGCCTCAACGGGCCATTTGTGGACCACGGGCCGTAGTTTGGGGACCCCTGCCCTATAGGCAACAGATACTCTGTGGTTTTGGAAGCTAAGCATTCCTGGATGGGAGACACCAACAAATACCAGGTGCTGTAGGTTCTATTTCAGAGGAAGGAACTGGCAAAACCACCACTGGGTCTTCTTTGCCTTAGAAAACCCTATGAAATTCATGGGGTTGCCATAAGTTGGCAGGTGACTTAAAGGCACATTACACACACATAAGGATCCTTTCAGCTACACCTCTTTTGAGTAAGGACTCATTTCTCAGGGAAATAGCTCTTAGCCAATGTAGGCGTCTGTATAGCCAGACATTCCCCCTTTCTCTGGCTTAGCCTTTCAGCCTTTCTACCACATAGCACACAAGTTAAATCAGAAAGGCAAAAGGCTACCCCATTAGCAGGGACTACAAAGTGCTACCTTAAGCACATCATGTGGAGTAGCAATGAGATGGAATGCTTTTCAGCAGCACAGCTGGAAACCTAGTAAGGACTGGTGACCACAGGATGGCAGTAAAATCTAGGAATAAAAAAATGTTGGCTTTTCTGGCCTTCAGTGAACCAGTGGTGGTGATTTAAGGAGGAATTAGACATAACATAAGACATAGGTTTGCTGCCAGAAACAGCAATACAGTGTCCATTCCCCCACCCCTCATTCTTTCCCCTTTAATACTCCATTCCTAAAATGCATGATGTAATCTTTTTGTGCCGTTTGCTGGTCACTGGCAACAAACAGTATTATGGCTCATCTGGCTAGAAGTCTTCCATTATATTATGAGATGCATGTGCTATAGTAGTTCAGGGGTCAGGCTCAAATCAGACTTAAATCTGAAAAACCAGGTTCAGATCCCTCACTCAGCCACAAAATGGGCTAAGTCACCTTGGAACAGTAAATAACTTTTAGCCTATCTTGCTTCAGAAGGTAGTTATTCAAAGGGAGATTATTTACAATGAATTATGAAGGTAGTTGATAATGTGGTGGAGCAGAGACAATTATATGGCAAGATTTTGGCTTGTGCATGTGGAAAGGATCTAGGGGTCTTAGAAGACCACAAGAGAAACATGTCTCAACATTGTGATGCAGCAGCCAAAAAAAACCAAACCAGTGCAATTCTAGTTTCCATCAACAGTATGGTGTCCAGTCCAAGGGATGTAGCAGTTCCACTCTGTTCTACTTTGGTGAGACATCACCTGGAATACTGTGTCCAGTTCTGGGGCACCATAGTTCAAAAAAGATATTGATGAGCTGGAACATGTCCAGAAAGGGCCACCAAGATTATCAAAGGCCTGGAAACGAAGCCATATGAAGGATGAGAGCTGGGTATGTTTAGCTTGCAGAAAATAGGACTGAAAGGTGGCATGATAGTCAGCTTTAAATGTCTGAAGGGATGTCTTGCAGAAGTTAGAAACATGTTTTCTGTTCCTCCAGGGACTATATTCTTTTCACATTTCTTTCTATATCAGATTACCATCCAGTTACAGAAGCAACATTGTCTGCATTTCCTGTATGTGTGCATGTATAGTTTTGCATAAACTAGAATTTCTTGTATCAGCATTTTATTAATAATTTAAAACTGAAATTTGCTAGTGTAGTTGTGTGGACCCTTTCAATGGATTTCAGGTAGTCAGCTAAGAAGTGAAGGAAAGATTGGTCCCACAAAGAAATGGTGGTTCCTGAAGAAATCCAAATGACCATCAACATTAATTTCATACCAACTTATCTGCCTATGTAAATCATGTGATATAATATTCCAGTGCAGTGGAATGGTTCGAGTGTTGGACTAGTACAGAGGGAGGGCAGGGTTCGAATTCTGGCATTCTGGCATGGCCATGGAAACCCACTGGATAGCCTCTTAGCTTCTTAGCCTCCAAGGATAGCTATGGCAACCCCCCTCTGAAGAAACTTGCCAAGAAAACCCTATGATAGGTTCACCTTAGGGTCTCCATAGGTCAGAAGGCACACAACCACAACCACAACAACAACAACAACAACAACAACATTCCCTAAATGAGCAGAATAACTAGGTGCAGCACTTCCAGGAAAGTACACATCAAGTGGAGGATCATGTTTTTAAACATTCTCACATGTTTGGGCAAAAAGAAATCTGTCCATCTAGACAGCTAGCTTAACCTTTACAGTAGTCTAATCTGCACTGCAGAAATAATGCAGTTTGCCACCACTTTAACTGCCATGTTTCAGTGTTATGGAATCCTGGGATTTGTAGTTTGTTGTGGCACCAGGGCTCACTGAAAGAGAAGGCTATACACTGGTCCCTCCACATTTTCGACTTTGGCTTTTGCGGATTTGATTATTCACGGATTTTATTAATAAGTTCTCTCTAGGAATACCTAGGTCCTCCAACGCAACTCTATGGTCAACTTTAACCAAAAGTCTCACTGAAGGACTTAGAGATTCTTAGAGAGAAACTCCTCTAGGCATTTGTAGCTCCTCCAGCGCAATTCTATGGTCAATGTCTGGCAGATGTTGACTACAGAATTGCACTGGAGGACCTAGAGATTCCTAGAGAAGTGTTCTCTCAGGTAAAAACATAGTGTTTTTGTTATTTGCAGTTTTTCCACATTCACGGGGGTCCTGTGCCCCTAACCCTAGCAAATGTGGAGGAACGAGTGCATAACTCACAAAACTACAAATCCCAGCATCCCATAGCATTGAACCATAGATGTTAAAGTGGTGTCAAACTGCATTATTTCTACAGTGCAGATTAGACCAGTGTTATGCTAGTTTTCTTGATATAACATATTTATTTTCTTGACGGAGCATCAGAGCTTGCAGTTGCTAACCTGTAGATTCAAGTGTGTATTGCAAGAAAAGGTGTGTCTTGTGAGTTTGCTATATACATAATAGACTGTTTATAGATCCTATGAATGGCTTATATTTTTGTTCTTCTATTGCCCAGGCTCAACTAGGTTAATGTTTGGCAAGGGAAGGTGATACCACTGCTCCCCAAACATCTGGCTTTTGGCAGAAATGGACTGTGGTGTTTGTCTGCATCTCTTTAAAATGCTGAAGAGATGGTGTGAGTGGGGCAAGGCTCAGTGGGAAGGGAAAAGAGGGGGCCAAGGGTTTGTTTGTTTGTTTAAAAAACTTTTTACACTTTTTAAATATTTTATTTTAAAGCATTGCATCTTACCAAATGTTCATTTTAATTTCATGAAACAATGTTCATGTGAATACATTGAGGCTATGCATATGATATTGTAGTTTAAAGGAACAATTTTAATTTTGCTAGTTGTTTATGTCATAGCTCTTGTCCATACATTCAGTGATTTACGGGGAATTATGATTTATGAGTAACATTAGGACAAAAATCATTACTAATGATTCTGTATGGTGTGGTATGGGAGGAGGTCAATGCAGGGTGACACTATGAGTTTACTGCACTGGGAGACAGCAACCCCAGTGAGACCACTGATGTTTGAGATGGTGCGATTTAATTTTATTCCTTTTTCCAGCCGAATTGCATGCTATGTTACAATATTCCAGAATATTTCCAATCTGAGAGATATTTTCTACAAAGAAATGAGTAAGGTAAGTAAAATGTTGTGGAATCTTAAAATGATGCACAAAGGGATAATTCTGATTCCTTTGCTCATTCTGCTCTCTTCCACTCCTGACTATCACTGAATAGCCTTTGAGCTTTGCCCCAAATGTGGGATGGAACCACTGGTTTCTTTTATAGTAAGAGCATGTAAACCTATCCTTCTCTGTAATGATCAATAGTACTGCACTGTGCCTTTGTGCCTATCTATCTATCTATCTATCTATCCATCTAAATTTAAATTATCCAACTGTATGGCAAAGTAATAATAATAATAATAATAATAATAATAATAATAATAATAATAATAATTTGTATCCCACCTCTCCCTGTTGAGGATCGAGGCGGGTAACAGCAAAGATTAAAAAAATTACAGAAATAATAAGAAGAAAATAATCCCCGAAACCCCTACCCACCCCTTTGACCCACCCTCCCTTCAATTATTTAATTTATTTAGTATTATTTTATTTTATTTTATTTTATTTAAATCTTAAAAAAGAAAGAAATGAAATGAAATTACAGTTGCCTCCTATGATGCCCTGTTGTCAGAAACAAAAGATGGATGAAAAGACCAAAATATCAAGAGCAAGGGAATGATCTCAAATTATCAGGAATTACACTGGAAGTTAGCATTAATTATCTAATGTATGGAAATGAAAACTGGAGGAGGAATAATTTCTTTTTGTTTTTTGCTGTTCCTCTTGGTTACTGGCTATTTAACTTGCCCATTGCTGTTGCTTCCAGCTGAACCATGACCTATATGATGTGATGAGTAAACTGGAAAAGCAACACTCTAATAAAGTCTTCATTATTAAAGGGGTATCAAGGTAAGTGATTTCCTGTTCTTGTGCAGATGTAACAGTCTAAAACAGCAGAAGCCATAAGTGAACTATACGGTACTTTAAAATCAGTCTCCCCTCCCCATCCCATGTGTAACAGCTTTTGATCCAGACTTTTAGGGTCCAACCAGGGATGTTATTCCCTACAAGTAACCTGTTTTTCTCTCCCACAACGGGATATCCTCCAAAATGACATGCCTTATCAGTCACACTTGCAAATTAATTCCTTCCAGTGGTCAGTCGCATAAAAAGCATACTACATACAAGATAGATAGGTAAGAAGACCCATGTGCTAAGACAAACAGGATTCTTTCAGTACTTGGACGAGTAGCTCTGCAAAAAGTGTGATTAATGCATCACCTATTTTGACCTTTATCGGTGTTCTTTTGAGGTTGGCACAGCATGTCCTAATGGCTGAAGCAGGAGGAATACCCTGCCTGTCCCTCTGTCACTATCTTTACTCCTTGCTGCAGCCACAGCTTCAGCCAACAGCTCTCCCTCAGAAGAAAGCATTAGTATCTGGTGAGCTCCCCAGAGAGCCTGCCTGTGTGCCTTTTCCATTGATTCCTTGCTTTGCGGCGTCAAGAGGGTCCCACCAGCCAGTCTTCCTGCATTTGCCACAATAGAAGAGCAGCCAAATGGATTGCTGTCCAGCATGGCCACCCTCAAAGGTTGAAAACAGATTGCTTTTTACCATCTACAATTCCCAGAATCCCTCAGCAATCATAGAATTTTTGGAACTGTAGTCTAAAAAAGGTGAGTCCCCTTTGGGCAAGGCCTAGGGTAAAGTGGTAACCTAGAGGACTGTGGTGGCACTGGGTGGGAGGCAGAGTGGATGCCCCCCAGAAGTGGGAAGTATATGTTATTCCCCACTCACCCACCCTTTTCCCACCTGAAGGAAGGGATTCACCCTGCTTTGTGAGAGCACACACCCTGTTGTTAATGGATTAAAAGATATACATTTATCTTTCTGTAACAGAAGGTGCTTCCAGATGAGACTTTTATTGCATTATTACCTTGTATCATTCATAGAATTTGTGTGTGTTGTGAGGGCGATGTCCAGGTGATGACACTGTTGTTCCATCCCACTTCCCGTCTTTTTTCTCAGCATAAAAACCCATTAAAGTGCTAGGAGATTTTCATTTGGAAGCACCCAAGCATTCTCAAGGTGGGGATCAACCTGTATAGGTTCCCACCAGTATGCATGGTGCATTAGAGAATATAAGAAGGGAACCTTCTCATTTGATATTCAAGAGGTATACTGCCTTTGAATATGGAGGTTCCATTTCAGTATAATGGCTAAATAGGACACAAGGTAACTGGGGGGGGTGCATATTCAAACATTCTAAGGACGTTTTCACACACAAATGTCCCATCCGCCTGGAGCCATTCCGGAATGGAGCCTTCCGCTCACTCCAGAATGGCTCCGGCGGCAGCGACCTAATTCCTTTTAAAAAAAGGAATTACAACTCCGGGGCTTATGCCGGTGGGCGTCCGGAGTTAGAGCTAAAGGGGGCGGGGCTTGCTGCGACGTCATGTGAACGAGCGCAGCAAGCCCCGGACTGACGCCGGCTAGCGCCGGGGATGGCACCAGAAGGGGCGGGGCTTGCTGCAACGTCGTGTGAAAAATTTGACATTTTGCTGGAGTGGGGCCGGACGGAGGTAGGATTGCGTCCTCCTAAAGCCCCATGTGAAAACGTCCTAAGACTATTTTTGTTTGTCTTACTGCAGTAACAGAGGCTCATTGGTCATCTCATCTCCAATAAGTCCAACCAGCCCCACTTCCATTCCTGTAGGGAACAGCATAAGAGAGACAGTAACATCTCCCCCTGTCAGTACACCAAACCAAAAGAGAGAATCTGTTCCAGAAACTGAAGCAGTAGGCTCCATGTCCGGTGGTGCCAGTGGAACAGAGGAAGAGGTCTCTGCATCTTTGGCCTCTGAGTTGCAAAATGAGGCTGTGGAAGTGGCTGGGTCGGATACTTCAACAGTCAGTGATCTCAAAGATGACAGCCAGGTGATGGAACTAGAAACATCCATCCAAGGTACCCCCCTGAAAGTTGAGGAAGTTGCAAATGATATAGCCAGAAGGATCTTATCAAAGGCAGTGCTTGAGGCTGCTGGTAAAGGCCAAAATGTTTGCAAAGACTCAGAAGACTCTGAACAGCCCCTTTTGGTTAATGACTCTGAAGCCAGTGATTCCTGTGAGAAAGACAGAGGTTCTCAACACCAACAGAAGGATGAAATCCCACCTCCACTGAAACAGGAGGATGAGACCCTCCAAAATGCCCAGGATGAAGCCCAGGTTGAGGGATCAAATGCTCAAGGGGACAGCTTGGTGTCTAGCAAGAGCTCAGTTTGTCCTGAAGACAATTCCCAAAATGCTCTATCTCCTACTCAAGATGAGGTCAAAGGCGAAGCACCCAGTACCACCATTACTGCATTACCATACAGCTGCAATACTTGTGATGTACCAGAAACGGAGGCCATTCAACAGCATCATCCAGGAACAGGAGAAGCAAGTGATCAGGAGGACTGTCAGGATGATGAAGCTGATGATAGCAGTGATGGAAGCATGGAAGAAACTGAGGTTTCCCCACAAGTCACCAATATGCAGGTAAGACAGAGAACTCTGTTCCCTTTCCCATCTGTTACTTACACTCTCTACTTCTGTTGGTTTCCAATCTGGAAAGGATGAAGCTCTTCCTCAGCCTAAAACAGAACCAATACTACATTTAGATTTCCAGTGTTCTCTCCCCAGCACTGACCATCCAGCTATTCCTGGTAGCTCATGAGCAGACTGTGAAGGAAACAGCCCAACTTTCTTAAGGGTGATCTGACTTTCTTGGTCCCGATTGTTCTGAATCCCTTCCTTTAGGGAAGGCTTGTCCATGCTTGTCTCTTACTTTGTCAAAGCCGTCCTTGCATCACAAAATTGCTAAGAAGCACAAGTTCCCCCCATAAAAAAACCCTAGTTTCTTTGGGAGACTTTGCATCCTACATGCCAGACATTTAAACAAAAAACGAGCAGCATTCCTGTCTAACAGGAAAAACCAAGGTGGGTTCCTAAAAACAACACAATTTTAGGAGTTGCTACCTTGCTGCTCAGAACACTAATACCACCCTTTAGTACTTACACAGTTGATGGTAGGGTTTTGTTTTTTTGTTTTGTTTTTTTTGTTTTTTTGTTTTTTTTTGTGTGTGTTTTTTGGTGGTGGTGGTGATGATATTCAAATGGTTTATGTATATTCTCTTGGAAACCCTTAGATAGAACCCGGTGGAGTAGGTGCTGTAGTTGAGTATTTAACTGCTGTATTGTACACAGAGGGCTGAGGCTGAGAGAACAGTGACTTGTCTGTGGCAACCAACTGTGAGTAGGCATAAGTGGGTAGGGAACATGAAGCAATATTGCAGTTTGAGCTTCGGGATGTGGTGGTTTCCTTGTAACAGAAGCATTCAGCTGAGGAGAGGACATTGAGTATGTGTTGGTCATCACTCCATACTCATTGTGGAAACAAATAATACTGTGAAAGTAGGCTCCTAATTCACTTTTTAAATGCTTTGATTGAATCTTCCTGTGGAACATGGCAGGGCATACAGTAATTAATGAATGTGTGTTTTAAACATTTATATTTCACCTTTCCACCACAGTCCTCAGGGCAGCCAATAAATAATTAAAGCAAACACTGCGAAACCCCATGAAATTTAATGATGACTCTAGAAGAATATAAGACAAAGTTACAGAATAAAATTAGGTCAAACAATAGCTTCCATATTATCAAAGCCCTGTCCAAATGCAATGTTTGGCAGCAGGAAGAGAATGTGGGATGTGTGTGTGGGGTGGGGTGGGGAATACAAAGTTTTTAAAGAAAAATGTAAGGTCTGGGTACCACTGCTTGAAAAGCTATGTCTGCAATTACCACTTTTCTAACTTGGAGGGCACTCAGAGAGAGGCTTCTTGTGTGATGTTGGCAGGTTGTCAAAATAGCAATAAGGGACAGTTGAAATGCACAATATTGAGGGTTGGCAATCACGAAGTAGCTATTAACATATTTTATTCCTAAAGACCAAATAAAAGGATCTGTTTTAGTTAACATATAGTCATATGTTTCTCTATAAAATTAGTATATTCTCCACACTCATAAATTACATGATGCACACATTTCTGTTTTTATGAAAGGCCCGCATCTTCAAAATACTGGATTTTGGGGGCATCTCATTCAGTCTATACAAAAGGAAACACTTCCCAACTCTCAAACAGGGGGCATCCCTTATAAAAAGGACACTTGGCAGCCCGATAAGGAACAAGCTTTCTGGATCTCAAATAAGGGACATCCCTTAAGAAGGAACATCTGACAAGCCTATTCTAGTGAAGTCTTGGAATATGAACTAGCTGATAAGGGAGAAGATGATATTCTGGATCTTTACCTATAATAAGGTCCAAAACACACTTCAGAAATAAGAGAATTTGAGACTACTTTAACTGCCCTGGCTCAGTGCTAAGGAATCCTGAGAACTGTAGTTTGTTGTGGCACCAGAACTCTGATAGAGAAGGCTAAAAGTCTCACAAAACTACCATTCCCAAAATTCCCTAGCATTGAGTCAGGGCAGTTAAAGCGGTCTCAAACTGGATTATTTCTGTAGTGTTTTTGGACCTAAGATAGAACTGCCTTTTCTGCATATTTGCATACATTTAAGAGGAAACTATAATCAAGTGGTAGCCTACTTTTGCCAAACATCCTGAGTATGACACAGTGCAGTTCTAGCATATAGTACTGAAGTTAAACTATTCTGTATATGTATGTGCTTAGGTGCAGGTTTGCTTCTACTCTATACAGCAGAGGAAACTGGAGAAGTAGGCAGGAATGCAGGTGTAGCTCTATGCCATTGCTTAGTTTCTCATTCATGCATTCAGGGCCTAAGGACCTACATTAAGGTGGGTGGGAAGGGAATGCTTCACAAGGTTTAAGTGCAAAGCGCAGGCTACATGCTGTGGGGGGAGGTCAATTTTTTAATTCAAAAATGATATTTAGGGGCTGCGGATGGCATTCCACCACATTTGGAGGCCCCCCTTGAACCTCCATGGAATCGAAATGTTTGCAGAATTATTCAAAAATATTTTTGTTTGCCTTAATGTTAAGATCAATAACGGAGTCTCAAGCCCAGGTTTGGTTCAGCAGATGGCTTTTTTTTTTTTTTTGCATGCAATTGGCACAGGGGGATGAATCCACCAAACTGCGCGCCTGGCAGTGCAGTCCTTTTATTTCCTTTAAATTTTGTTTCCTCCTTTGTCAACACCCAGGTTTACCTTTCAAGGCCAGATACTAGACCAGATACAAGACCAGATATAAGGCCAGATACTATTCCTTGCATAATGGCACTGATAGAGAAGGCTAAAAGTCTCACAAAACTACAATTCCCAAAATTCCCTAGCATTGAGTCAGGGCAGTTAAAGCGGTCTCAAACTGCTGCTCTGGTTCCCTTACATTATGATGATCACAAATCCTCTCCAGAGGCCCAGGAATAACCCAAAAATGTGGTTAGAGTGCCTCCATGTCCTCTAGAGGGCATTTGGGGCCTTTTTTCTTTTTTTAAAGCAAGTACAATCTCTTTATCCACAGATTCAAGCATCCACGGATTCAAGCATCCACGGCTCGAAAATATTTTTTTAAAAAAAGTTAAATTCCAAAAAGCAAACCTTGATTTTGCAATTTTATATAAGGGACACTGTTTTACTATGCCATTGTATTTAATGGGCCTTGAGCATCCACTGATTTTGGTATCCATGAGGGTTCCTGGAACCAAACCCCAGCAGATACCTAGGGCCCAATGTACAATGGGTGATTCAGTTGACCAAGGTCTGCTGGGAGGCTAATGAAGCCCCCTAGCCTTCCACAGTTGACTACCTCTGGTCTAGTGGGAATCTGTCTTGGCCTACAAACACATGAGAGAGGCAAATGAAGCTCTGACTTAAATCATGCCAGAGGAGGCACACCCTCCAGCATTTCACTGCTGAAAATGGGGGCACATGTGGCCAAGCCACATCAGAGTGTGGTCAAGATGGGGAAAGTTATTAATGAATAAGAACACACAAGCTAGGAAAGGATGTAGCAGGTTGCTTTCACCTGGTTCTACTGGGAGAAACATTGTTCTTCCTCTCCTCTCCCCTTTCTGATTGAGTGCAAACTACTTTTGTACTTTGAACTCATGGGGGTTGCAGACTGCCAGAAATAGTGCAAATTGAGTCAACTTTTAGGATTAGGGTTAGGGTTAGGGAACCATGGAAACTGTAGTTTATTGTAGCACCAGAGCTCTCTGACAGAGAAGGCTCAATGTCTCAGGGGGAAAAAAACAATTCCCATGATTCCCTAGCAGTAACCTTAACCCTAAAAGTGGACTCAATTTGCACTATTTCTGGCAGTCTGCAACCCCCCTCAGTTTGCAGCAACTGAAGTAAGCTGAGGACAAAGGGGGGAAATGGGAGGAGAAGAAAAAACTGTGACTGTTTAAAAGTAGCTGAAAAAGTGGGACAACAAAGGATTAATCATGGCTGTCATGATGGCTCTCCAAATAGGGACAGTTGGAGAGTATAAGAATGTTTATATGAAGTTGTTTTTTCCCCTATATTTATGTGAGATATCCAGATTTTGTAAGGTTTTGTGAGATTGGCTGGAACCAGTCAGAAATAGAAACAAAAAAAGGCAATATTTTGAGTGGTGAGCTGCTGGCCATGATTCTCCTTTACAACAGGGGACGTTACCACACTGGCCCTACAGCAGCGTCATTTCAGCCTCACTTCAGCCTCGTTTCAGCCTCGTTTCAGACTTTTTTTCCGTGTGTTCACACGACGTCACAGCAAACCCCGCCCTTCCCTACCTCGTTTCGGCGTCATTTCAGCTTCGTTTCAGTCCTTTTGACTTCCGAGAATTTTAAGGAATACACCCGAGCGGTCGGCACTATACCGGAATGACGCTGATCTCGGCATAGGTATAAACACGAGATCCTTGTCATTCCGGTATAGTGCCGACCGCTCGGGTGTATTCCTTAAAATTACGGCTGATGGTTCCTTGCGGTATGTGGGAGAGGCGAGGCGCTGGGGCTGCCAGGGGACCAACACCTTCCCCACCAGCACACCTGGAGCTGGAGCGCAGCCGGGAACTTGTGGTAAGTCCACTGCCTTGCCTTGCCTTGCTTTGCCAGCACCAGAAGAGAGGGATCCCCTCCTGGACCCCTTGCCTTGCCCTTCTTTGCCAGCGCCAGGGAGGGATCCCCTCCTGGACCCCTTGCCTTGCTTTGCTTTGCCAGCGCCAGAAGAGAGGGATCCCCTCCTGGACCCCTTGCCTTGCCCTTCTTTGCCAGCGCCAGGGAGGGATCCCCTCCTGGACCCCTTGCCTTGCCTTGCTTTGCCAGCGCCAGAGAGGGATCCCCTCCTGGACCCCTTGCCTTGCTTTGCTTTGCCAGCGCCAGAAGAGAGGGATCCCCTCCTGGACCCCTTGCCTTGCCCTTCTTTGCCAGCGCCAGGGAGGGATCCCCTCCTGGACCCCTTGCCTTGCCTTGCTTTGCCAGCGCCAGAGAGGGATCCCCTCCTGGACCCCTTGCCTTGCTTTGCTTTGCCAGCGCCAGAAGAGAGGGATCCCCTCCTGGACCCCTTGCCTTGCCCTTCTTTGCCAGCGCCAGGGAGGGATCCCCTCCTGGACCCCTTGCCTTGCCTTGCTTTGCCAGCGCCAGAGAGGGATCCCCTCCTGGACCCCTTGCCTTGCCCTGTCTGCGCATGTGCATGAACATCCTTGCCGGATCGAGGTAGGGATCTTTCAAGTTGTGTGGGAACAGGAGTTCCGAGCCCCCAGAGCGGAACCATTCCGGAATCTCACATTCCTCACTGATTCCATTCTAGTGTGGTAATGTGTTCCGCTTGCCGGGCACATTCCGGAATGAGCCCAAAATGGTTCCGAAATGATTCCGACCAGCTTTCTCGCCGCTCTCTTGCTGCAAGTGTGGTAACGTCCAGATAAGAGAAGGAGGGAGACTGGAATTAAAATTATAGGAGATAAATTTGTGCCTGCCTATGGACGTTATCACGAAGCGATAATAAAGTGGAAATGAGAAATCCTGAAAATAAACCGAAAATAAACCTTGATTCCGCAAATGGCTTTCACACATAATTACCTTAAATGCGAAATTACAGTAAGTGCATTTAATGTTCACACACAAGTGAGAAAAGCCCTCACCACGGCTGGCGGATGTTGTTTTCATCACTTCCTTTTCCCCATTTCATCATTGCTTTGGCCGCGTGTTTTGGCCCCAATTGTGTTCCTTCACAAACCCCACATCAACCACGGCCCGATATCTCTAGTAAAAGACAGATATATTTAGAAAGATGAAGCAGAGATGCTCATATCTGGCCAGCAGGTTTGTCGCCCAAGCAAACCCAGAAGTGAACGTAATAAGGAGACGCTGCCTCGATGACCCATGGGAAACCCCGCGGAACCATGGGAAAATGCGGGGAAATGCTTCCAAATGCGCATTTGCTTTCACATTACAGTAAATGAGAAATTGCCTTAATTTCGCATTTGCATTTCCTCAAAACTACCGAATTTCAAAAGATCTCGGATAACACCAGTTTCTGTCCACTTTCTGTCCACTTTCTGTGTGACGTCATGTGAAAACGCGAGGCACAAATCCAGTTTTTGTTTGGGATTTATGTGGATTAACCAGCAGATTTGCCCCGTGTGATAACGTCCTATGTATGACCTGAAAGTCCCAAAGTTTCTTTGCCTTTGCTAACATTTTCTGTTTACAAGCCAGAGGCGCCAACAAGGTGTGGTAGCAGGAGGGAAGGATAAACACCATGATAACTAGGGGCATTGAGGACACAGGGATCATGGAAGCCAAGTGTAGCCTAGTGATAGGATTCACAAGCCACCGAATGAGATCTTGGAAAAGTTACTTTTTTGCACAATACTGTAGTTCCTAGAATCCTTCAGCACCCCAGTGGCTATGCTGGCTGGGACATTCTGGAAGCTGTAGTCCCACAAAGTAACATTTCCATGCTGTGCCCAGACTTTTATTGTTGTTATCCACCCATGAGTCAATCTCGACTTGTGGTGATCCAGTTGATGAGACATCTCCAAGATTTCCTGTCCTCCACTGCTCTGCTTAGTGCCTTCAAACTCATACCCGTGACCTCTTTTGTAGCGTCCATCCATATAGCACGTAGCCTTCATCTCTCTCTGCTTCCCTCAACCTTTCCTAGCATTACTATTTTCTTCAATTAGTTGTGCCGTCTCATGATGTGGCTAAAGTACAACAGCCAGTCATTTTGGCATCCAGAGAGATTTCTGATTTAATCTGTTCTAGCACCCATTTGTTTGACTTCTTGGCTTTCCATGAGATCCACAGCACTCTTCTCCAGCATCACATTTCAAATGAATTGATTTTCTTCCTACCTCCTTTCTTAACTGTCCAGCTCTCACATCTATTAATGGCAACAGGGAATATAATGACTTGTACAATTCTAACTTTCATGCTCAGTTGTATATCTTTACATTTTAGGATCTTTTCTAGTTCTTTCAGAGCTACCCTCCCCATTCTTAGGGCCTTGGCAGACGACTAATAAAGTCGTCTCCGAGGCAAGGAAGAGGAGAGGCAGCCGCATGAGCGGCGCCCCTTCCTCCTCCCGAGGTTGCCCTCGGAGCTGCCGGCCCTCCGCACGGCCGGCGCTCTGGGGGCAACCTCCCGCCGCAGGGTCCTCACACGCTGCGGCGGAAAAGCCAGGGAAAGTGCACCCGACGCGTTTAGGGCGCACTTTCCCTGACTTCTGAAAGGAGTGCCAATTTAGCGCTCCTTTCAGGGACACCGCTGGTGCGCCGTGGTGCGGCTGCCGTGGTCCAGCAGCGCACCGTCCCAGGGCGTCCCGGATGCCCTGGTCTGCTTCCCCCCTTAGTCTTCTTATGATTTCTTGACTGCAGTCCCCATTTCTATCAATGTTTGATCCTAGGTATGAGAATGTTTTTACTGTTTTTATTTCCTCATTGTCAAGATTGAATTTGTGTAAATTCTCCATGGTCATTATCTCATGTGCCCAGACTACAAGTGAGTAATTGAGTTAGGTCTCTGGTTTCCTGAGTTCGTACAACTGGAGATCTATGCAGGCATTTACCCTTTTGCATAAGGGGAATGGGAAGTCAAAGCTTGAGAAAGTCAAAGCTTTGGGGGAGTACAACACCCAGAATCCCCCAGCCATCATGGTCATAACAATTCCAAGCTCTGTACTAGCCAGCTATGTAGGCTCCCTGCTAAGGGCATTTGCTCTCCAGTGTGTGGAGATTGGCAGCAGAGCATATGCATCCCTACACTTCTATTGTGCAATTAATTCTATTTGTGTTTGAGAGTATATTTTTCCTTAGTGTAACGTCTAAAGGACATTTGTCACTGAACCTTCTGTCAAATCATTGATGCTGTTAATACAAATAAGGAAGCCAGAAATGTAAAGAGTTTTTGTGTTTGTCCTAAGATGCCTGAGGTGAAGGACTTCATGTACAGAAGCTAGCTGAAACTGTCAGTTAAGGCTAGGGTTCCCGGTCCTTTGGATCTGCCTCATCTTCTCCAGTTCTCAGGGCAAAGAGATGAATCTTAGAACAAGAAAACTGTCTTGAAATGTTTGTGGAAATATATTTCCCTCATTTCTAAGACTTGGTGTTCGTTATTTGAATGGCATACTATGTGCAACTGAGGAGCTTATCACACCACTTATACAACCGTCTTACCTCTCCTGACTTAAATTTTAATTCAGGTGGCATCCTGATACTATCACAGGGATTTTGCCGCCAAATCTGCTGCCCGAATACAGACCGGGTCCATCCCCACTCCCAGGGGTGCTCAGCATGCCTCTTTTCCAAACCAAGAGTTTTCCAAAATGAGCGCTTCTGGGAGCGGGGATGGACTCGGGCTGTATTCAAGCAGCAGATTCAGCAGCAAAATCTCTGCAATAGTGTCAGGATGCTGCCTGGATTAAAATTTAAATTGGGAGAGGTAAGACGGGTTTTATAAGCAGTGCGATAAGCTCCTCTGTTTGAAAGTTAATGTGATATGCCTAATGACATCACAGAAGCTGCTTCTTGTAACATCACTAAGGACAAAAACCTGATCTTTTCATTTTCAGAATTTTTGAGGATTTGAAAAGATCAGGTTTTTGTTCGAATTAACCCCCTTTTAAATTCGAATTTAGTTATCAGATGAGGTGGAACGGGACAAATCCTGTAAATTAAAGTCTTCCGCTCGTCCCGTTTATTTCCACTTTCTCCCCGCGACTCCCCGTGTGATAACGTCCTAAGTCTTGTCCTCAAGACATTACAATGGGTCAATCCTAGATCTCAGGTTTTGGTCCTGAAATCTCAGGTTCTGCAATAATTCTGACCAAGCAACTCTAGTTAAGGCTGAATAACAGTGGGAATGGAGTAGTGTTCTCCACTTCATGTGAGGCAGTAGACTAGTGTAGAGGCCCAGCATAAGTTGTTTCATACACAACTGCTCCACAACAGAAGAGGAAAGTCAGGGAATCCAGAAGGAAGGACTCTAAAACTTTTTGGACTGCAGGTTCCAGAGGTTCACTCAACAAAGCCAATGGTAAGGAGTGCTGGCAGTTGCATTCCAACAACATCTGGAGGACCACATGGTTCCCCCTCCTCATTTAGGTCAGGAGAAGGCCTTTTTAATATAATGATTATGCCATTGTTTATCTGTTCTTGAACACACTTGAATTTAAATGTATTGCCTAAGGATAGAACTCAGGTTTTCTTGAGTCTTTAGAAGAAGTGAAGTCCAAGCATATGTATTTATTTCATATACTCTTCCAGCTTACTTCAAGCACCTGAAGATCTATGGTGAAATTTCAAGTCTATTCTCAAACTTTCCCACTGTCCCAGTTTGGCAGGAACAGCCCCAACAAATTCTGTCACCCCACTTTTTCAGCTGCTTTCAAAATGTCGTAGTTTCTCTCTCCTCTCACTTTTCTTCTTCGTTCTCAGTTTATTTCAATTTCTGCAAACTGAGTTGAAAGTGCATAAGTAATTTGCACTGAATTAAGTTGGAGGGATTGGAGTCTTGTCCTTCCCAGTAGGCTTGGGAGAAGGCAAACTGCTGCAGCTTCTCCTAGCTTGTTTGTTCATTCACATTAATAGCTTTTGCCATCTTGGCCCCACTCTGATGTTCCTTGGCCACACGTATCCTAGTTTTCATGTGTGAAATATTGGGGGTACATAGTCAAGAGGTGATTGTTGTCTAAATAACTGAAAGGCTTTTTTGTTTCAGACCGTCTCTAGCTTCTTCTCAGATGATAAAAAAGAGGATTACACCAAACTGCCACTGGGCTTCTTGTTCAAGGTAAGAAGAAGCATTCCCTATCTTGTCTGACAGGTGGGAGCTGGAGTTGGCCTTGTGCTTTTTGTTATTTCATAACTGACTGACTTGTGAAATCTTAAGCCTAGATTAAGGGAGGAGTGCATAAATCAGAAAGTTTGAATGTTTAGGCCTCTGTAGGATGAACAGGTGGATTATTGTCATTTTTTGCTTTGAATAACCATTCTGGGGTTTTTTCTGTATTTTTAAATGAATAATGTAGCTTTTGACTACTGTATATACATGAGACCCCCAATGTTACAATACCCACCCCTTGTCTATTGTAGATGTGCACTGCCTTATTGCTATTATGTTTCCTGTTCCAGGCTCAGGCAATTCAAGCTTACGCTTCAGAGGATGAGACCCACCTACAATTTGGAGAAGGGGAGACCATACTAGTGCTCTCAGATGTCCATGCAGAGGTAACATCAGAGCACATGTTTATCAAATTGTGATAATGGTGTGTGTGTGTGTTATTTGCCTTCAAGTCATTTCCAACTTATGGCAACCTTATCACAGGGTTTTTCTGGCAAGTTTCTTCAAAGGGGGTTTGCCATTGCCAACTTCTGAGGCTGAGGGAGTGTGACTTGCCCAAGGTCACCCAGTGGGTTTTTACAGCTGAGCCAGGATTATGGCTGTGATATTTGT
Source organism: Phrynosoma blainvillii (assembly GCA_026167975.1). Taxonomy (NCBI): domain Eukaryota; kingdom Metazoa; phylum Chordata; class Lepidosauria; order Squamata; family Phrynosomatidae; genus Phrynosoma; species Phrynosoma blainvillii. The sequence continues at coordinate 201,482,190 of JANUYF010000002.1, read as the reverse complement.
TGTTGCTGTTATGTACCTTCAAGTTGTCTATGATTTAAGACAACCCTCCTATGGTATTTTTCTTGGCCAGATTTATTCAAAGAGGGTTTGATACTAGATTCCTGTGAGGCTGAGAGAGAATGCCTTGCCCAAAGTCACCAGGGGATTCCCATGGTTGAGAGGATATTTGAACATTGGTCTCCCAGACTCCTAGTCCATCACTCAAACCACTGGACCATGCTGGCTGTAGTATGCCTAAATACCAGAAACGGCCAATGTATGGATAAGATAAGATAGAATTATTTGATTTCATTGCATTTATATCCTCCCTTTCCTCCAAGACGCTGTATGTGATGTTCCCCAGTGCTCATTTTATCCTTATGATAACTCTAGATTAGGCTGTAAGTTGGTGACTAACCCAAAATCACCCAATGAGCCAAATGGGGATTTGACCTGGATCTCCCTAGTCCAACATTGTAACCACCACACTATGTCTGATGAGAAACATCATTGTGTCATTGGTTTGAATATTAAAATCCCATTCTGAAAGGAAGCCATGATTGAAGTCAGGAAAGGCAGTAAGTAGGGAGAACCGATTTTTTTGCTATCCTCCCATCACTCACCACTTCCTGCTCTTGTTGTGTTCATTGACTTGCCATATTCTGTACTCTGGCCCACTGGATTCCGACAGCTTCCACTCTTGGTCCATCGAACTACAGGACCAGTATTTTGAGAAATCCAATGTGACAACTCAACTTGCACAATTCATGGAAGCAACTGTTCAATACAGAGAATTATTCTTCTCATTCCTTCCTCTGTCCATTCCTAGTTAGAAGCCTGGAATCATCACAAGGGGGTGTCACTTTTGTACTGAGCTATGGAACATAATGGTGTACGACATCCCCAGGAATAAAACAAGGGAAATTGAAAAGAGCAGCATATCAAGAAATTGTAAGCTCTGACTCTTGCTCCCATCTAGGGTCTTGAGCTGTGCCAGAGTATGGCAAACTCTACATCAAAATAAACAATGGGGTAACTTGCATTTTGAATATTCATCATTTGCAATGAATCTCAGAACTCAACTTTCTATGGCACCGAAATATTATCTTTTAGTGCCAAGCAGATTTTGGTAAGTTACTTTTTAAAAGTAAATTCATTCCAGTTACTCATTATACTCTCAGAAGCAAACTGTTCCTGTTATTCACAGCAGTGATGGGGGGAAATTGTAACTTTACTTGTTGTGCTGCCTTTGGTTTTCTGTTATTTTCAATTACTTTTTGAAAGAAAGAACCTTGCTAACAGAATAGCATAAAAATTGAAAAAGTCCTGATAAAATGGCTCTACATTCTTTCACGTTTTACTATAAAGGATATACAGTCCCACTAGTTCATAATGGATGGGGAATATATTGGTAATTTCTTTTGTAAATTACCATACATAATCTTGTCCAGGTTTTGATAGCTGGTCTTCCCCACCCCCACCCCCATAGCACCCATGACCTATTCTTTGTTGTATTCTGTGCTCTCAGCATGGTAGAGCTGTTGCTCATCTTGCAAGATCTGTTTATGAGTTGTTTTTATATTTTATGTGTCGTCTATCTTCTGTCAAACATTAACTCTTCCCCTCCTGTCTACAGTCCTCTAACTCACATGTTCCTTTCAAAACCAACAGCACCTGATCACTCTCTTCCTGAAAGGTTAAAAAATTAAAGGCAAATTAACATTAAATTACCTAGTGTAGTAGTTTGACTATTGGGCTATGACTCTGTAGACCAGGGTTCAGTTTCCAGCCATGAAACCCACTGGGTGACCTTGGGCAAGTCACACTGTCTCAGCCTCACAGGATGGCAATGGCAACTCCCTCTGAAGAAACCTGTCAAGAAAAACTCTTAGGGTCACCATAAATCGGAAATGACTTGAAGGCATACAACAACAACATTTATTCAACCAGTATAATGCAGCCTTTTATAAATAAGTCCACACAAATTACTAGCCAGCAAACATTTCTCCTAGCCTACTGAGGGCTGTCATGGGGAGAAGAAAAGTTCCTGTATCAGCACAATGTCTTTAAACGCTGAGCTTTCCTCCTCTGTCAGATCACTGGACTTCTGTGCTGCATGCAGAGGTGGAATGAAGTCTGTCTTTCACTGCAATCCTCTCCAGGTGTATTGGAACCAAATTTTGCAGTATCAAGTTGAGGGGGGGGGGTTGTTGTAGTTGTTGTTCATGCAGATTTGAGCTTTGAAAACTTTTGTGCTATTTCTGTTATCTTTGGGATGGAGATGGGGAATTAGACGGAGGAAATTTGGAAGCCTCACTGTGTAATTAGCTGTACAATTTTTAGCCATGATGCAGCAGTATGATGAGCACTTCTGCAGAGCCACCTCTTCCACGAGTCACCTCTCTGTTTTTTAAATGAGTGGCATATGGTGAGAAAACCCTCTTGACCAGAAAATCATGACTTTCTTTTACTTTCTAGGAAAAAGGATTCCTGATAGGTATAAAGGAAAGTGACTGGATGGCGAATCAGAATATGCTGCAGAAAGGAATTTTCTCCTCAAGCTACATCAAATCTCCCACCTTAAAATAATCTCAGAAACTGATGTAGAAGCAGAAGGAAGAATTCAATAGACATCTCACAACAGCTCAATCTTGCCTAAATGCTGATTTTTCAAAGCTCCTTATTAATACTTTTCTTCCTGACCCATGTACCCTCTTGTCAGTGTGATTCTATGTAGTTTGCAGTATTTCTGGTGTCTGTACCTCTGGATGGTTTGGACATCAGTGACTAGCAGCCCTTGGGCCAAATTCATCATGTCTGTAGTGCCAAGTTACTTTGGGAGGCTGATATTGTCACCCACTGTGATTCTGTGGTGTAAGGTTTCCAGTTTGTTTGATATTATGCTCTTGTGGTCATAAAGAGCAATGTCCAATACAATCTTCCATGTTCTTGTATCCAGAGATAGCTATATCCCATTGCTTCTCTCCATTCTACCAAATGTCTTTTATGACTACTAGACCGGTGTTTTACCTTAGAATCAAGCACCCCAATTTTCCCACTGAAACAGTACAACATCAGACATTAGCATATAAACTGTATTCCCTCCAGTTGTCTCTTCTTTTCTGCTTAGGCCCTTAGACCTATTTGTTGACATGTTCTACAGTATCCTCACAACCTGTTTCCATGCCGTCTCCCTTTGGAAACACTGTCAATTTCATCCCTTGAGGATGATTCAGCTCAAACTGGAGACTTCCCTGCTCCTGTTAGCTTTTTTCCCAGGAACATGCTCTCTCCTCCTGCCCTTCCTTGACCAAAATGCTCAAGCTGATCTTGAGATGGAGAACAAAATCAGTGAGGTATCCAAAGAAGAAAATATTATTTTTGAAATGGTGTCTTGAACTACCCTCACACTGGCCAGATAAATGTCTATTCTGGTCATAACAAAGAAGTAACATTTCTAGATATCTTAAATGACGGCACTAAAATAGCTGATCAGAGAACTGATCAAAAAGATGACTCTGGAGTCAGACCTATAGTCCTAGTATAGTTGGCCCTCCCTATCCATGGATTCTGCAGAATCCATGGATTCAACCATCCACAGCTTAAAAACAGTCTTTAAAAAAAATCCAAAAAGCAAACCTTGATTTAGCCATTTGATATAAGCGACCTCATTTTACTACATCTTTGTATACAATGGCACTTGAGCATCCCCAGTGTTTGGTATCCAAGTGACGGTGGGATCCTGGAACCAAACCACAGTGGATACCAAGGTCCCACAGTATGATGAGATATGAGTACAGGTTAACCAGTTGGAAACATTGACCACAATGCTATCAGTTTTAATTTAGATATAAGTGGGAGAGTTTGGGGGAATGCCAACACAGTCCTATGTGAGGGAGTGTTTAAAAAGAAAGTTAACAGATTAAATCAGGAGGGTCAAAGATAAATTCATGGAAGGAGGTTGAGCCATCAGTGGTTACTCATTGGGTATATCACTTCCAGGATCACTTTCCCCAGCAACTGATATACACACACTCTCGTATAAATTTACAACAGCAGACAAGGCTCAATCACACTCATGTTAATAATAATAATAATAAAATTTATTTAATACCCCGCCTATTGGAAAACCAATCCAGGCGACTTACAAATTAAAATCAAATACAAACCCCACAACAATCCCTCCCCCCCCTTAAAACAGTATTAAATCACAACAGCTTAAAAAACAATATAACAATTAAAACTTTAAAATTATATGACACAATAGACACTCCACTATGGCCCGTAGCAGTGCTCCTGTCCATCCAAGATGGGGCCACGTAAGGAACAGTGCAGGTTAAGGCCGGGAAGAATTAATCTGGATGTTGTGCTGGTAGGTTTCCTTGAGGCAGCTGGCTGGCCACTATATGAAAGGAATATTGGATTAGATCAGTCATACCAGGGCTCTTCTGATATTCTGACATTCTTAGCCTTGTAAACTGGTGAGGAATCAGCACAATGTGAAGGATAACACCAGGAAAGGCTAACCAAATAGGAATTCTTTGTACAAGTCCTTCTTATCACTTGTAGGGTTGTAGATAGTGCAGGCTTAACATTTAACTAAATAGGCTACAATAACAAGAGTGGAGATTCTGAGTGCACGCATGAAATTTTTCCAGCCACTGTGGAAGACAAAAGTTTCTGTTCTTTACTTTCCTATATTTAGCGGCTGCACTTTGCTATGTGTGCATAGGGGGGAAATTGACATGTACCTCTGGTATGAAATATCATGCAGGTATTTTGCAAGTGTGTGTACCCATGGTGAAAAGCCATGGTTGGCCATAACTTCCTGGTGTGTGTCCTCTTGCACTTCTGATCAACAAAATATAGCTGCATGTGATTTTGGACACAATTCATGTTAAGTTCTTCATAGAAGATTTATCAATGTAGCACAAGCCGTCTTGTGATTTGTTTCAAAGTTTACTTTAGTCATTCCTTAGAATGTTATGCTGACCCAAATGAACTCCCAATAGCATTTGCTGATTTGTAATGCCTCCACCCGACTTTTTGTAAAGCCATTTTTTTAAATAAAGCAAGTCCTTCTAAACCAAATTGCCCTTCATTATTAATCTCTGAGCCGAGACAGGAGTATTGTGGGTCTTGTCTTATATGCCTGCCTTTCATCGGCAGCATTACAAAGAGTTAATGAGGTGTAAGCATTCTGATGACTGTGCCATTTATTATCAAGGTAGTGAAACTGGAAAGGTGAGGCGGGATTCAGGAAGGGAAACGCCTTAGCCTAGTCACCAGAAAGGTAGGCACTACAGGAGGAAACTGGAGCTGGAAGAGGTACCCAGACTAGCTGGTGCTGTGAGAGACGCTCAGCCAACAAGAGAGTGGAAGATTTATGTATTTTTTGTTCCAGTGTCACTTTAATCAGGTAAGGAGTGGGTAGGAAGGAACCACATTCTAAGTATTTGAATTAATGGAGGTTTATTTGGATTGTGTGTTGTTCCTGTAGCTAGGACAGAGCGTACATGTTTTTGAAAAACTTTATCATATAAATAGGATCAATGCTTCTCATCTCTCATTCTGGGCATTGAATACACTAGTGCAAATCACTCATTCACAACCAACTCTTGTAATATATACCCTGTGCTCAATTTTTGTCAATGGGGACTCTCCAGATGATGTGAGCTACACCTCCCATCAGCTACTTAAAGACCTCCAAATTGGAAGGACAGTATTTGCAGGGTGGGGGTGGGGGAGTTGGTAGAGGTTACTCATAGACCACAAGGTTGCGAGTTCAATACCAGCCAGGGCTCAGTCTAGACTCAGGCCTACATCCTTCTGAGGTCGCTAAAATGAGTACCCAACTGTTGGGGGGCAATGAGCTTACAGTTGTAAACCGCTTAGACATCCCATAGCGTGATATGAAGCGGTATATAAATGAAAAAAAAATGAAGCTGCTTTTGCTTTGTTCATATGTACTTTTGACACTTGGTGAGGTGAGCAGAAAGTTTTAAGAACAGGAAAGATGTAAAGAACACCAAGAGTTGAATTCCAAGGTACTTGTTTTGTTTTGGAAAACAGCAGGATGTAAGTGAAATAACAATGACCTCATTGTCACATCTTCCCCAGATGTGACACTTACAATTAATAGGACAGTTGGCCCTTGTCATCCCCTGAGGTTTGGTTCCACCCTGGATACCAAAATCCATGGATGCTCAAGTCCCATGAAATACAATGGCATAGTAAAATGGTGTCCCTTATATAAAATAGCAAAATCAAGGCTTGCTATTTGGAATTTTTACTTTTTAAAAAAACATTTTCAAGCCATGGATGCTTGAATCCTCTGGATAGAAAGGGCTGACTATAGTGGTAGAAGAACAGCAATTTATTTTTATGTTGGTCAGGCTCACTACAAGGTGAAACAGATGAAAGATTTTCCGATCCCAAGTAACTGAGATTGCTGGAGGGTTGGAATAAGCCTTTATATCTCAATCCTTCCCTCCCCCTGGGTCTCACACTGATCCTGACTGAGATGGCTGTCCTTATCAGTGCTGTAAGGACAGATTCTCCCCTCATGTTACTGAACTGATCATGCAAATGTGTGCATGCAAATATATACAATAGAAGCTTGTCAAACTCCCTCTTTTATTTATTTATTTATTTCCTTTCCTTTCCTAGAAAAGGCACTTTGGGAAGGGGGCAAATAGAAGGAAAGGTTCAGATGGGGGAAGAGATAAACTATTGATCCCTGCTGCATTTCACTTCAAAATCACCTCCCAAGCAGATTTCACTTGTGCTATCATCATAATTACTTTCATGCATGGGTAACCAGTAGTTCAATCCTTGAATTCAGTTGTAAAATGTGTACATTGCCTAGCTTTTGTGTTAAGGCTGATGAAAAGCAAAACCACCATCCTCCTGAAGAGAAGTTTAGTTGGAAGACGTGTATCTTTTAGCTGAGCATCCGCCTTGGGGTGGGATACAGGAAACCAGTGATGCTTGCTTTCTGTTACTATTGCATTGTCCTCTGGCTTCTTCTTACATCACAGACATCTTCCTAATTTTACTCCTGGCTGGAAAAACCAGCTAATCCTTCATTTCAAACCCATGTCAAAATGTGGTACATGTTGTCTATTATACACCCACAGCTCCAAACAAACTTGGAGCAACTGTTTTTCAGAACAACTTCAATCATATTAAGGCGAGGACTTCAATCATATTAAGGCGAGCAAATATAACCTTATGCATATCAATAAATTGTCAATATGCTGGACTGTAGTTAGGAATGCTGTTCACATTTTCATTAGATGTTGATTTCCATTTTGAGCCTGCTCACCATTTGGCTTTTTAATTCCAGCAATAATTGCAAGGCGTTCCTTCCTTCCTTAATTTCTCCAAGATCAATCTTTCTTTCAATACGTGTCCTGTACAGGTACACAACTGTGCACATAAAAACACACAAATTGAGAATTATATTGACAGCTGCTTTTGAGGAAGACCTTCCAATTTGGCCAAAGGTAGAGATGATGATGAAAATTAAAAGGGAAGGAAAAAAATTATCCCTGCTCAAAAAGGGACAACCTATACTCTACATGGTTTACCCTATATCCTCTTAAGTAGAATGAGATTTTGCAGTGAATAGATGATGTGGGGTTTATATGTGGAGCTCTGTAAGTTCAATATGACTCAAAAATTGACATCATCCCTGTATTAAGCTGCTAATGTCACAATGATTTCAAAGACAGAATGGGAGAGACATGAAGCTGAAAGTTGAACAATATATAGTGCTACTATCAGAAACAGAATTCAAAGATATAGCCATGTTAGAAGCTTATAGCATAAGCAATTAAACCAGCTTACCTAAGCCCGCTTAAAATTTAAAACATCAGCATCCTGATTTTATCACAAGGATGTAGCTGCTGAAATCACCACCTGGGTGCAGCCCGGGTCCATTGCCACTCCCAGGGGCCTTCCGGAGCCCATTTCCTTAAGCCGGAAAACTCCCAACTTCTAAAAAAGATGCACTGTGCGCCCCTGGGAACAGCAATGGACCCGGGCTGCACCCAGGTGGTGATTTCAGCAGCTACATCCTTGTGATAAAATCAGGATGCCACCTGTTTTAAATTTTAAGCTGGCTCAGGTAAACCAATTTAACTTGCTTATGCGATAGTCTCCTAAGTCTGTAGAATCAGTATATAGAGAGATCATGTAGCACCTTTGAGACTAAGGAGCTTATCGCATGGCTAAAAAATGTGACTTATCTTGTCTGGTTTGAATCCTCATCTGGGGTGCAGCCGGGTATTATCACTTGCATTTTGCCGCCGCAGCTCCCAACTGTGCAAATCGGCCAGCTGAGCACGGATTCTAGCTGAGTTTTAGGCGGGATGCAGTTGGGAGGCGGCATCAGCGGCAAAATGTGAGCGATAATCCCCAGCTGCATCCCAGAAGAGGATTCAAACCAGGCAAGGTAAGTTACATTTTTTTAGCCATGCAATAAGCTCCTAACTGAAAGAAATAAATTGGCAGCAAGCCTTTGCAGACTGCCAGAAATAGTGCAAGTTCAGTCCACTTTAACTGCACTGGCTCAGTGCTAGGGAATCATGGGAATTGTATTTTTTGAGACATTGAGACTTCTCTGTCAGAGAGCTCTGGTGCCACAATAAACTACAGTTCCCACGATTCCCTAGCACTGAGTCAGGACAATTAAAGTGGACTCAATTTGCACTATTTCTGGCAGTCTGCAAAGGCCCAGCATGAGCTTTCGTAGACTTGCGTCTACTTAAGTCCACCCAATGCATCTGAGGAAGTAGATTTTAGACTATGAAAGCTCATGCTGCCAACTTCTTTCTTTCAGTGAATCTCAAAGGTGCTACACAATCTCTCTACATACGATCAGAAATAGTAATGGGAGCCATTGTTGTCCCAAGAACCTCCCTAAGATCATTACTATAAAAAGGAGGTCTGCTCCCAAAAGACTAGAGTATGAGCAATTAGTCACTAGTCACTAAAACTAGTCACTAGTTTGTCACCACCAGTTTATGTTATCTGCCTATGTTTTGAGAACTTTTGGAGAGGCTCTTCTTTCTGTCCCAGCACCTTCACGGGTACATCTGGTGGAAAGACAGGAGAGGGCCTTCTTGGTGTCTGCCCCCAGACTCTGGAACTCCCTTCCCAGAGAGGCTAGACTGGCCTCCTCTTTGTTATCTTTCCACAAGCAGGTAAAATAAAATCTTTCTTTATTCCAGCAGGCCTTTGAGAATTTATTTATTTTTTTAAGAGGAAACAGGCTTTGCATAATGTTCTGAACTTTTATTTTTACTTGTTGCTTTGTTTTTGTTTCTAAAAAAATTTATTCAAAATAAAAGCCAAACATACAAACGTATAACAAACAAACATACACGTAAAGATAATTACGAACATCCAATATTTACCATCCAATCTTTACTTCAAATGTTGGCTTCCATTGTACCTGATTTCCTAAGATTTGATCTGCCTAATATTTTTGTCTTCTGATTTACTATCGTTGCTTTGTTCTAACTGGTTCCAAATTTTGTGGTGGTTTAACTGCTTGGAGCCAGCTTGGTGTAGTGGTTTGAGCATTGCACTATGACTCTAGAGACCAGGGTTTCCAACCCTGCTCAGCCATGTAAACCCCCTGGGTGACCTTGGACAAGTCACACACTCTCAGCCACAGAGAATGGCCATGGCAAACCCCCTCTGAAGAAACATGCCAAGAAAATCCCATGATAGGGTCGCTCGCCTTAACATCACCATAAGTCAGAAATAACTTGAAGGCACACAGCAACAAAAACAACAAACTTTTGTATGCTATTACTTCTTAACTACATATATTTGTTTTGACTGTTGTAAGCTTGAATCGAAAACTGGGAAAAAGACAAGACATAAATAAATATAATGATAATGATAATAATAATACAGTGGGCACTTCAGTTCTGGAAAGCACATTCCTCTGGGAATTTAGTAACTGATTATCAGCCTTTCTATACTCTGTAAAGTCAATGATCTGCATAGTACTAGTATTTGATTTTTTTACATTATATTTAATAATTATCCACATAATACAATCATTAATCAAAACACATACTAGCATCACATTACAATAACATAATTATACAAAAACAGATAAAACATACATATAACATGAAATAAATATAAATATGACTTCCTTGCTAACAGTTTTTGCTTTTGATACATTTTTTATGTCTAATCGCATTATTGAATATTAATTGTTCAGTCAGGGGTAGGCAACCTTTCCCCTTTAAGGGCTGAGGGACTTCAGCTCCCAGAAGCCTCAGCCACATTGGCCAATAGTCCCATGTTGGCCAATAGCTCCTGGGATTCTGGGAGCTGAAGTCCCTTGGCCCTTAAAGGGGAAAGGTTGCCTACTCCTGCTTTAGAGTATTTAGGCCAGGGGTAGGCAACCTTTCCCCTTTAAGGGCCAAGGGACTTCAGCTCCCAGAAGCCTCAGCCATGTTGGCCAATAGTCCCATGTTGGCCAATAGCTCCTGGGATTCTGGGAGCTGAAGTTCCTCGGCCCTTAAAGGGGAAAGGTTGCCTACCCCTCTAACCCAAGTATGTTTTACCTATACACATTTATAAAATAAACATTTATACATTTATGAATTTTTATAGCATTCTTTTTATCTGTTTATATCTATCTATCTATCTATCTATCCATCCATCCATCTTTTTACACATCTGCACACAAATATATGTATTTATTTCACCACGACTTGCATTTCCCCCCTTTAATATAACCAGCATATCTCCCCAAATTATTTCCAGATAGCTAATCATTATATTCCAGTGTTTTTCAAAGATTTTTCATTATTTATCCTTCAACCAATATGTCGATTTATCTTACTCAATCATCTCATGTATTTTCATTAAGGATCTCTTCATTTTCCCATAGCTTTGCATAGGTTATTCTTGCAGCAGTCAACAAATAAAATATGTCAACCATTTATTTTTTCTGTCTTATTCATCAATAATTCCTAACAGTAGAACCTCTTTTTTTAAATGAGATATCTGTCTTTAACTCCTCCGCTATAAATTTATACCAAATATTTTTAGCTTTTGGACACGTCCACCACATTTGATAAAAAGTTCCAGTATTTCAGAAGCGCTTTCTGTTTCTTTTATTCCTATCTAGCTGATTTCTCTCTTCTCTTTAATCTTAATTTCTCTCTTTTACAGTTCTCACAAAAAGCAGAAGTATCAGCATGGTGTAGTGATTTCAGTGTTAGTCTACAACTCTGGAAACCTGGGTTCAATTCCCTGCTCAGCCATGAAATGCACTAGGTGACCTTGAGCAAGTCACATACTCTCCGCCTCAGTGGAAGGCAATGGCAAACCTCCTTGGATCAAATCTTGCCAGAAAACCCCATGATAGGGTCACCTTAGGGTTGCCATAAGTCGGAAACAATTTGAAGGCATACAACAAAAAGAACAACCTTTTCAGAGATTAATTTGTTTCTCACTTCTGTTGAAGCTCTAAGACTAGAGGGTCTTCACACTGTGCTTCTAAAAGCATCTTCTTGGTACTGTGACACACATTCATGCAACTATGTGCTATGTTTATAAAAATATTGCTTTTTAATACACTTTTATTGTTGTGTGATAAAAGTACAAGTCGAGCTCTACCCTATGCCTTGAATAGCAATTTGCAACACCATACATTAAAAGTAAAAAATGAAAACAAAGCAAAACAAACATTAAAGGAAAAATAGAAATTCCAATGTCTTTGTGGCAGGCAATAAGAGCTAATTCTGTGTTTTAGCAGGCGGATCAGTCTTATGCTTAGAAAAATATTTTTAGAGAAAAGATGGAATAAGCTAAAACCTACAAAAAGCACTGCAAGACACTCAACAGGGCTTAAATTGGAACTAAAAAAATCATTAGGAAAATAAGGCTTTGCCAGACAGAAGAATAAAGTTGGTGCCAGCTGAACCTTTCTAAAGAAAGCATGCCAGAATCATAATGCTGTCATGTGCAAGAGAAATAAAATATGCTATGGTCATGTTACACATCGGTTTAAGGACAGCCCAGTTTAACCCTCATGTGTGAAAATACCCCCTATGTGTGTCTATGTGTAGATATATTCCTTAAAATATATTTTAATATATGAACAAGAACAAGAACATCTTTATTGACCAAGTCTTCCGACCATTTCAAATGAATATAGAAAAGATACATTTTAATATATTTTAATATATGAAGTGGAATATGTTTTGGGAGGTTTAAATCCAAAGAAATCTAGTTTTTAATGAATGGATGACTGTGCAGGAAGGCAAATTTACAATTGCATTTCATTTTAATTTGTTTCCACTGTCACCTGTGATTGGATGTGTTCTCTTCAATCTGATATAGGCTATTGGTTCTTCATCCAACTTTATTAGTATATTGCTCTATTAATTAAGGAGATGGCAAACCACAGAACAGCCTCTCCCACATCTCTTATTCTGAGGTTAGAAAATTACTGTCAAACTAATTTAAGTCTGTAGTCTAGATATGCCCATGTCTAGAGAGCCAAGGAACACCATTACTCCGTGACATTTCCTTTGCCTGTCAAGTAAGAAATTTGAAAACTTTTTTTTTTATTGGATGGATAAGCTGAGATCACTAATTAGATTTTATTTCAAATTTTTCTGTTGTAACTCCCCAAAAAACAACTGCCTGGATACATAACACAAAAATTTAAACCAATCGCTTTAAAATGACTACAAAAATAAAATTTAAAAAGGAGTAAGAATGTGCCAACTTTAAAATTATCATCAGTAATCAGCAAAAAGCAGATAAACATGCCGCCCGTCTGCTTCCCCCCCAAGATCATAAAAATTGCAGTTTGCTGAAAATTTAGGAACAAACAATTGTTTTACCTGATGTCTAAAACCTAATAAAATAGGACTAAACATGTGACTCTAGGGATTACAAGGGTTTGCATCACACCCATTTTATATTTAAAAGTCCCAGACAGGGAAAACTGTGGGGTATTAATTAAATACTTAAATGGTCAAGGGCACCCAAACTTAACTACAGTACAATTTCTAGGGTTACCTAAAATACCATTGAGATCTGTGTACGTAAATCATGTATCATTGAGATCTGCTGAACGTAAATCATGTATCAGCAGGCATTTTAATATGTCTTTTAAAAAAATAGTTCAGCTTTCAGATATCACAATAGCAAGCTGTTCTAATTGCTACATAATATTATCTTGTCCTTTTTCATTGTGATTATATATCTCTCTTTTTTAGTATATTTATTTACTGCCCAGAGAACATTGGATATTGAAAAGTCTTAGGGGGGAAGCAGACGGGCAGCCGTGGGCCGCCCCGGCAAGCTACGCCGCGGGGCCGAGGTATCCACACCTCGGCCCCGCGGCGCAGCTTCGCCGCCCCTGGAGGAAGCGCTAAAATAGCGCTTCTTCCACAAGTCGCCAAAGGTGCACCGCAAAAGGCTGGCGGCGCACCTTCGGCAACTCTTCTGCTGCACCGTGTGCGGACGCTGCGGCGGGAGGTCCTCCTCGGAGTGCCGGCCATGCGGAGGGGCCGGCGCTCCGAGGACGACCTGGGGAAGGGGTTGGGGCGCCCACCGTGCGGCTGCCCCTCCCCTTCCTTGCCCCCAAAACAGCCCTTTTGGCCGTCTGCTTCCCCCCTTAATGTGTAATAAATCAATATTCAAAATAATTTCTGATACCAAGCAAAACTGATAAAATTTGGATATATGGTATGCAGTTAAAAGTAGCTTGTAAAACATATTTTTAACTGTGAAGTCAAAGGCTTTTACAGCTGGCATCCATGGGTTTTGGGGGGTTTTTCAGGCTGTGAGCCCATGTTCTAGAAGAGTTTATTCCTGATGTTTTGCCTGCATCTGTGGCTGGCATCTTCAGAGAATGGTACCATGGAGGTGTATGGGGTATATATATACTGTGTGACCCTTGGTTGAGAGGAATGATTTACAGGTTAATCTGTGTGTTGTTCTGCTGTTGAATGGCAAGGCCTCAGGGTGGGAGGCTATGTAAGTGATCCATTGTCTGCTGGGAAAACCCCTGACCCTGGGTGAAGTTCATTTGCATGTACTGAGTCTTGATTTTGGTGTTTTTCAGGACTGGTAGCCAAACTTTGTTTATTTTCAGAGTTTCTTCTTCTTGTTGAAGTTGTCCAGGTGTTTGTGGATTTCAATGGCTTTCCTGTGCATTCTGACCTGATAGTTTTTGGCATAGTCCAGAATTTCAGTGTTTTCAAATAGAATTTTATGCCCAGGTTGGTTTATAACATGTTCTGTTACTGCTGATTTTTATGGCTGACACAGGGGGGAAGCAGACGAGAGGCTCTGGGACGCTGTGGGACGGTGCACTGCGGGACAGAGGCATCCTCACCGCGGCGCACCGTCGGCGTCCCTGAAAGGAGCGCTAAATCAGCGCTCCTTTTATACGTCGCCGAAAGTGCGCCCCAAAAGCGTGGGGCGCACTTTCGGCGACCCTTCCGCCGCAGCGTGTGCGGACGCTGCGGCGGGAGGTTGCCCTCGGAGCGCTGGCCGTGCGGAGGGCCGGCGGCTCCGAGGACAACCTCGGGAGGAGGAAGGGGCGCCGAGCGTGCGGCTGCCCCTCCTCTTCCCTGCCTTGGAGACAGCACAATTAGCCGTCTGCCGAGGCCCACAGTCTGCAGTGTCTCTCATGTTCCTTCATTCGTTTTTGAACACTGTATTTGGTGGTCTCTATGGGGAAATGCAGACAGGCGGCCCTGGGCCAGCCTGGGAAGTGGAAGATCGGGGCCGAGGCTGCCGGATGCGTCGGCCCCGATCCTCCCTTTTGCCGGCCCAGAAAAGAGCGGCAAAATGCCACTCCTTTCAGAGCCAGCAAAAGAGAGCCCTAAGAGCCAGTGCACAGCTCTTTAGCGCCCCATCCAGTGTCAGGAAGCCACCGGCGTGGGGTTGGGGTGCCCAGTGTGCGGCTGCCCCTCCCCATCCCTGCCTCCAGGCCGGCCCTTTGGGCCAGTCTGTAGAGGCCCTATGTAGACTTGGTTACAGCTTCACCAATTAAATTGTAGTCCAGTAGTTTCCTGATGTTTTATTTTGTATGAGAAATAAGTTACCATACTTTTTAACTAAAAATTAGACGCTCTTTTAACTGCTTTGTGTGAAGTTGGGTGCTAGTTTGGTATAATCTAAACATGGCACCTAGATTTGTAGTTTGCTGGTATCTGCTGGGATTTGGTTCCAGGATCCCCCATGGATACTTAAATCTGTAGATGCTCAAGTACCATTAAATGCAGTGGCATAATAAAATGGTACCCCTTATATAAAAATGGCAAAATCAAGGTTTGCTTTTTGGAATTTATATATTTTATAATATTTTGAACCCAAGGATCCTTGTATCCATGGATAAAAAAAAATCCATGCTCAAGGTGACCATATGTCATAACTGCAATGGAGGAGAAGGCACTGTAAAATGTAGAACATTGAAAAAATGCAGGACATTACAAAATAAAAGCTAAAAAGACTTATATAAAGATAAATTCATACTTCTTGGTCCTGCTCAAAATGGAAGATATTTTGGAATTCCTCCTGGACAGAAAATGTGAAATATAGGACAAGTCCAAGAAAAGGAGGACCTCTGGTCACCCCGTCCATGCATCCCATATATATGGGAGAGGATACATATATATTCTAACGAAGTACATGCTGTTGATTTTCAGCTGGTAACTGTAATCGATTGTCTTCTTAGGGTTGTCACTTTGGTAAGTCACTTTTAATTACTTAATTAATTGTCACTTTTATATGTTTTTAATTGTACAGTCAGCCCTCTGTAGCCACGGATTTTTTTATCCATAGATTCAAGCATCCACGGTTTGAAAATATTCTAAAAAATGTATAAAAACAAACCTTGATTTTGCTATTTTATATAAGAGACACCATTTCACTGTACCATTATATTTAATGAGACTTCAGCATCCACAGATTCTGGTATCCATGGTGGGATTCAGGAACCAAACCCCAGTGGATACCAAGATTCCATTGTACTGTGCTTTTAGAGTGTAAGTCACTTTGAGTCACAATTTTGGTGGGAAAGTGGGATACAAATAAAGATGATGATGAGGAGGAAAATGAGGATGATGATGAGGTCTTACTATGACTTTCTAACTTTGAGACTCACTTTGGTACTCAAGTCTATTTTGCACTGATCACGGAAAATATCCTGCCTCCTTCAAATAATTTCTCTGCTATTCCATCTCCAATCTTTCTTCCGTTGTGTGATGCTTTTGCACAGAGACCCCATAAGCACATGGTCATGATAGCTTAGACCTTGGATGGTGCTTGGGTTTCCTCCCTCAACTATTTGGGATTTTGAGGCTCCTCCAGAAGAAGAAAATATCAAGGTTAGGAGACTGAGAGGGGGTTTCCATCCATAGTCCCTAATGTTTTGCATGGTGTGCTTAACTTTCTCTTAAATCTATGAAACTTCATGGTGCCAACTTCTTTCAATTAGTCTCAAAGGTGGTACAAGATCTCTCTACATACTTCTTCCCCCCGAGTACCACATCAACTTGAACTCCTGTGTGTATGCAGGTTGGGTCTCCCTTATCTGAAATGCTCGAGACCAGAAGTGGTTTGGATTTTGGAATATTTGTGTACATCATGAGATATCTTGGAGATAGGACCCACCCAAGTAAAACACAAAATTAATTATGTTTCATATACACCTTATGCACACAGCCTGAAGGCAATTTTATACAATATTTTAAAATAATTTCCCTTATATTAAATTTTTGAGTCAGAGGAGTCAAAGGGACAGAATGAAATTGTAGGTAGAAAAGGTAAAGGAAGGATGAGGAAGACAAAGAAAAAGCAAATGTTTGAACTTAAGAAAGGCTGAAGGAAAAGAAAGGATATACTGTGAAACTTGTGCGGTCAAATGCATTAAGATGATGGAAATATTTAGTTAATATAAATAGCATATGGATAATATGATATCTAAAGATATTAGGAAATTTTAAGAATGAAAAGATCATAAGTGTAAACTTAATAACATTTGTATTTTTTTTAATATCTGGCCTATTGTATTTTGATGATAAAAAATATAAAAAGGAAAGATATTAGATGAAGAAAATGAAATAAATTCTTATATTTTTGTATGTTTATTTATTTTTATTGTTTTGTTTATGTTATCTTTTATGTTGTGTCATGTTTTATGTAATGTTTTATTTATACAATATTTATATGTTTCATGTTATAGTAAAAATACATATATATATATATATATATATATATATATTGGTGCATGAAACAAGTTTCTGCACACTGAACCATCAGAAAGCAAAGGTGTCACTATTTCAGCCACCCATGAAAAAAGTGTTGGTTTTTGGAATATTTTGGATTTCGGGATTCCAGATAAGGGAGTCTCAACCTGAACTGTGGTAGACATGTGCTCTATATGTTTCCTACTTCCCTGCCTGGTTCCCTTTTCCCTTCTGGCTCTGGGACCCTTTCTTTTCTGAAATTTCTGCTTTACTCCCTCTTGCTCATAGCTTGCTCTCTGTCAATTCTACACCTAGCTGCTCTTCTCCTTCATCTTTTGCTGCATCCAGAACAGAAACCTGTTCCCTCTCTTGTAGCTGATTCCCTTCATTCTGGGCACTGTTGTTGTTGTTGTTGTTGTTGTTGTTGTTGTTGTGTGTCTGCAAGTCATTTCCAGCTTAAAATGACCCTAAAGGTGACCAGATCTCATAACCACAAAAGAAGACGAGGCACTGCAAAATGTAGGACATTCAGGAAAAAACTTTGGACATTACAAAATAAAAACTAAAAACACTCACAAATATAAATTCATGCTTTTTAGCCATGCTCAAAATGGAGGACATTTTGAAATGTAAGGCACATCCTGGGAAAGGAGGACATCTGGGCACCCTGACCTAAGGTGAAGCTATCATGGAGGTTTCTGGGACTGTGGCTCACTCAAGGTCATCCCATGGGTTTCCGTGGCTGAGTGAGGAATTGAACTGTGATCTCTAGAGTCATAGTCCAATGCTCAAACCACTAAGCTATGCTGGCTCCTATTCTGGCCACAATTTGAGGAGAATTGCCATTGGGGATGTGGCAATTTGGAGAAGTTAAAGCATTCTCTCACCTTGTCAGTTCACCTGTGCCAATTCCCCCAATCCTAGAGGAATTATGTTTAAAAGGAACTGCTGGAATGGGGTATTTCTTGTGTGTTTGTGTAATATGTTCTTTGACCCTATCGTTGCCACATTTGCACTTACAGTGACTTTTCATTTTGTCTCACACCATTTCTCCAAAAACTGTAATGCTCTCATTATCTACTGCTCACCAGCGTGGCAGGTCCACTCCCTGCAATTTACTCACATGCCTCCATCTGCAGCTGCTCTGCCTTCAAAGTAACAACCATCATTTCCCTCTTGTTCGGATGTTCAGGGATAAATGCCAGTGGCATCACTAGGGAGTGATGGGGGTGCAGACTGCACCAGGTGACACCATAAGAGAGGTGACACCACTGCTTCCCAAACATCTGCCTTTGGGCAAAATGGACTATGGCATTTGACTGCGTTCCTGAAGAGACGGTGTTAGTGGGGCGAGGCTCAGTGGGAGGAGAAATGAGAGACCCTAGGGTGTTGTTTCTTAAAAGTTTACATTTTAAATTTATTTTTTTAAATTACATTTTAAATCATTATTTTAAAATTTTCTTTAAAAACATCACATCTTACCAAATTTCCACTTTAACCACATGAAACTATGTACACGCAAATACATTTAGGCTGTGCGTATGATGTTGTAATTTAAAAGTATAATTTTAATTTTGCTAGTTGTTTATGTCGCAACTATTACTATTGCTGTTGTTATGTGCCTTCAAGTTGTTTCCAACTTATGACGACCCCAAGGCAAATCTATCATGGGGTTTTCTTGGCAAGATTAGTTCAGAAGAGGTTTGCCATTGGCTTCCCCTGAGGCTGAGAACATGTAACTTGTCCCAGGTCACCCAGGGGGTTTCAGCTGGGATTCAAAACTTGGTCTCCAGAGTCATAGTCCAATGCACAAACCACTACGCCATGATGGCTCTCTATTACCATTACGATTACCTATATTACTATTACTCTTTGAAGGCAAGCAAAGGCTCTATTGCTATTACTATTACCATTACACTCAGTGGTATATGGGAATTATAATTTATAAATAACAGTATAAAAATCATTACTAAAGATTCTGCATGGTGTGATATCGGAGGAGGTCAAGGTGGGGGGGGGGGTGACACCATAAATTACCGCACCAGGTGATGGCAACCCTAGTGATGCCAATGCTAAGTGCAGTTCCTTCTGTAGTCAGAACATCACCCTAATACCAACAAGAGGGAGATATTAGCAGACCTGGGGGAAATCCAAGGTTTGCAAACATACATTATTATTATTTTTGGAAAGGGGGAAGTAAGGAAGAGTTCAGAACAGAACAGCGAGGATTGGATTGTTTTCAGTAGCCTCAGAATTTGGACTATGTAGAAGGAAAGGGGAAAATGCAGTGGGTTTGGTGGGTTTGGGAAGCAGAAATAAATCAATCAAACCCGGAACAGCCCGAACACAGCCCGAAAAACCCACAAAAAACTATGGATGCCAGCCACGAAAGCCTACGACTTCACACCGGAACAGATCTTGTCTTGTGTCATCCCCAAATGAACCTACAAGGGTCTTTCTTGATGATTTTAAAGCCCAGTCAGGTTTATATAGAATAAAACAGTTCTTCCAATTACTGTATATACTCATGTAGAAGTCTAGAATTTTTAGTCAAAAAATTGACCCCAAAAACCTGGGCCAACCTATCTGTGGATCAATGTAAGTACTGTACTTTAACTCTTATTTTTAAAAAGAACTATCCCCTGGCGAAAGCCAAGAGCATAATCTGGAAGCATTGCCTCCTCCTTCTCTCAAACATCCAGCTTTTAGTAGGAGCACAAACAGTTATACCTGCAGGAATTTTTAAAAGTTCTTTGGCATTGTTTTCCTTAGCTTCATCCTTCACATCCTTTGCTACATGCCCTTAAGTTTTACCCTTGACTTATCCTTGGGTCGCATCAAAATCCATAACTTTGGCCCCCAAACTTGCCCTTGACTTATACATGAGTTCGACCTATAGTGAAGTGTATACAGTACCTAGATCCAAGTTTACTAGGTTTATAGGTCATGATTAGCATTTTGGCAACCAGTGCAGCTGTAGTATCAAGGAATTTCTATTCTGCCTTTAACCAGCTCTGATCTGGGCACCGCTGATTTAAATGTTTAAAAACATTTTTACTAGTCTAAACTCCTTGTTGATTGTGCTTTTACCTGTTGTTTGTTTGTTTCCCTTGTTTAAAACTGCCCTGAAATCTTAGGTAAAACAGCAATATATACAGTTTTTTAAAAATGAATGTTTACTAAGAAGCAACGTATAGAGTTTTAAAATAATATAAATTAATCTTTACTGAGAATTAAGACCCACAGAGTTTCATGAGGATTGCATCTGAATTTGTGTGAGGATTTCAGCCTCTATTAATCATATGAATTATTGATTTTGACAAACTCGATACAAAAAGCAGTTAATAATTTTGAATGCTCAGATGTCAGCGGGGGGTTGAGGGAACTAATAGTTTTCTTTTAAAAGTGTTATTAGGAAAGATCTGATTTTTTAAAAAAATTTCCCCTATTCTGAAAGATTCTGAAGTTTTACACGGCAAACAAACCACGGAGAAAGAGGTGATGCCATGGCAGCTGTTCCAACACCACCAGCACTCATAGGTGAGCAGGGGATTATTTTTAAAAGAAACACCTTTTATTTAATTGATTGTTGAAGAAGATGGAAGTTTGGCTCAGATCAGACAGGATCTAGCGTCTTTAGGGGATTTAGGCTACTTCTTCATGTAGTGGCCAAGCCAAAGAGAGGCAAGGTGAGAAGGAGGAGGAGTTATGGCTAAGGATTTTTTCCAACCACTATCCTTCTTTTTCCTTCTCTGGCCACCCAGTCTGCCACCAGCAAATGTTAGACAGTATGTTATTGAGTAGCTGAGATCTCAGCACTTTAAAGGCATGCAAAGGTACTGTCCTTTCTTGTTTTGCTGGTAAGGAAACATGCATCTTTTGTAATATTAAAAATATTGCGTCTCGTGCTGTTCCTTCTCTTCACTAGTTAAGAGCTGAGCTGTTCTGTTGACATGGCATGTTCACAATCATTCTGACACCTCAAGGGCAACAGAACATGGGCAAGAAGTGTGTATGTTCTGTGAGGACAGATGGATCTGTTTACAGGAGGAAACCCTCACCAAAGGGCTTAGGAACAACATGAGTTGTGTGCTCTTGACAGAAAGCAGATAGGGAAGCAGGAATGCTGGGCAAGCTGGAAAGCTGATTTGAAAGAGAGCTGCAGGTGAGAGAGGAACAAAAAAGATCAAGGCCTAATCTGCACTGCAGAAATAATGCAGTTTGACACCACTTTAATAACTGAATGCTATGAAATTCTGGGATTTGTAGTTTCTGGTGGCTCTCTAACAGAAAAGGCTAAATATCACAAAACCACAAACTCCAGAATCCCACAGCATTGAGCTACAGCTGTTAAAGTGGTGTCAAAGTGCACTATGGACGTTTTCACATGGGGGTCCCTAAAGCCGGCTGGAGCCATTCCAGAACGGCTCGTGCCGCTGATTCCGGAATGGCTCCGGCAGCGGCAGGCTAATTCCTTTTGCCACCCGGAATTACCTTTCTGCCGCTGAAGCTGGAATTAGAGGCCTTTCTGCCAGAGTGAGGCCGGACTTAGGGCTCCGTGCGTTTGAACACACGGAGCGACGAGCCGGACGGACGCAGGGATGGCACCGGAAGTGGTGGGGTTTGCCGCCCCGCGTGTGTGAACAAGCTGGAAATGGAGCCGGAGTGGGGCCGGACGGAGGTAGGATTGAGTCCTCCTAAAGCCCATGTGAAAACGTCCTATTTCTGCAGTGCAGGTTAGACCTGGGAAACCAGTTTGGAGTAGGATATATATATTCATCTATACCCTGTCCACACTATCAGAACAATCCAGGGCAGATAATAACAATAATATATATTGTTCCCACAACATTGAGCTACAGCATTTAAAGTGGTGTCAAAGTGCACTATTTCTGCAGTGCAGATTAGACCTGGGAACAATATATATTATTGTTATCATCTGCCCTGGATTGTTCTGATAGTGTGGACAGGGCATAGATGAATGTTTGTTGCTCTTCGGCCAGATATTGCTGCACCAATGGACTTTTAATTAAGAAAAGAAAGGGAAGAATCTTAGGACCAGCGGATAAGATGGGTAGGTGCCCACATTCCAGGGAACTAACCTAAGACTGGAGAAAACAAGCCTTTGGCCAGAGTACTGAAATACCCCAGGCTGGCCCTAAGATTCTTTAGTGCATAATATTTCCCTTGATGTCAGATGTTCTTGTGAAGTGTTTGGCCCGAAAGGGATAGTGTCTGAATGCTGGCATGTTTTGGAAATCTTTAGAAATGAGTTGCTGGCAGAACATTTGCTCCTGCTGGCAACTCGGCTGTTGTTCATAATGAGATATTCACTGAGTGAGCCTGATTACCTAAGCCTTGAGAATGCTGTGGAACGCTACTGCTGGACCTGTTTCCGCCCTTTATAACCCAAGCCAAACGTTGTAGTCTTTAATTGAACAAATCTTCCATCAGCTTCAGTGGCCCTTTTGATTCTACCAATAGTTTGGCCTCAAGTGCCACTTTCTTCATCAACACTACTTGGCTGTAATTGCTTTAATGAAGGTGACATCCTCTCCTTGGGGATCGTTCTGTTTATTTGTTTATGTTGATGCAATTGATTCAGACTCTCCAAACTTGATTTTAAGAGGAGACGCATACTATTTTTCACAGGTGCAACATGCTGCAGAAAGCAAGGGCCATTCCTTGGAGAACTCTCTTTATATCAGTTTAATCCAACCCTTCCTCCAATCTGCTCAAAGTGGTCCCCCACCCCACCATAGCAGCTCTAAGGAGAAGGGGTAAAATTATCTACTCAAGACCCCTGTACACAGTTTGTATAGAGCAAGGGTAGGCAACCTTTCTCCTTTAAGGGCCGAGGGACTTCAGCTCCCAGAATTCCAGGAGCTATTGGCCAACATGGGACTATTGGCCAACATGGCTGGGGCTTCTGGGAGCTGAAGTCCCTCGGCCCTTAAAGAGGAAAGGTTGCCTACCCCTGGTATAGAGGCTAGCTATGGATTAAAAGGTAGATTTTCCAGGCCAAAGTCCAGTGCTCTATTTGTTTGTATATAGATTGTATCATTGTACATCCCTGGCTTCAGATGTTCCTGACTCTCCGCTCTGTCTTTTTCTCATCTATAAACAAGAGATGTCAACCAGCCCCTTCATGAAGAAGATGAACGTGCCAACTTCACAAGAGGATGTCAATGTAGCTGTCATAGGAGGTACCGATGGCAATTCTCTTGCTACAATGCAACTACAGGAAGCCCACAGTGCAGAATAGCCGATGCAGTCTTAACCTTCTTAATTAGAGCCCTTGGGAGATACTCCCAGGTCAGAGATGTGTAGACCTCTCTGCCAAGGGGGAAGAACTTCTAGTCCTCCAGATCTTGCAGGACTACAATTCTCACCAGCAGGGTATTCCACAGTTGGGGTACCAGCATATTATAGACAGTGTTCCCCAACACCTAAACATCAGCAGTGGAGGTGCCTTAGCTTGACAACCTGAAGAACAGTTAAGTACTGTGATGCAGAATTGTCAACACTACCAACCTCAGCATATCTTGTACAGTGCTATTATGGAAACCATATATGTGTGCACACATGTTCATGCTCACACACAAACCACCATCCCCATTTATTTATTCATTAGACATTTTTATCCTCTGTGTGTGTGTTTGTATGTCTGCCCTCAAGCCACCTGCTGACTTAGGGCAGCCTTATTAATTTCATAAGGTTTTCTTAGGCAAGGAATACCCCAAAATGGTCTGCCGGTTCCTTCCTCTGAAATATAGCCTACAGCAACTGGTATTCATTGGTGGTCTCCCATCCAAGTACTAACCAGAACTGACCCTGTTTAGTTTCCATATGCTATCCAGGAGAGCAAGTAGATCCACACCTGCTTACATGCAGAATTCCTGCAGCTATTAGGTTATTCTCTTGGCCATAACACTAACCACACTGAACATTAACTAGGGTGAGCCAAACTCTGGTTAAAAGGCCATTGATTTTGCATAAAGGGCTAGCTAATGTCACTGAAGACATAATACTACATCATGTTGATGTATTTTTAATTGTTGTAAGCCGCCCTGATTGGGTTCCCAAAGGGCGGGATAAAAATAAATTGTATTATTATTATTATTATTATTATTATTATAAAAGCAAGTGTGGGTGATTTGTGCAGCAGAGAGAAAGGAGAACGTGTACATGCAGGTTTTTCAGAAAGTTGTAAACGTGGCTAGGGAATTGGCACATTGCATCTTACCCAAGCCTGTGTATGCTGAAGTTTCATTTTTCCGTTTCCTTTCTAAAGCGGTTATCGCTGTGGTTTTCATCACTCTCCTTTCCGTCGTCGTGCTGATTGTCATTTACCTGTACAAGAACAAAGGCAGCTACCACACCTACGAGCGGCCAGAAGCAGATCCAGAGGGTTCTGTCCAGATGGAAGACCTCCCTTGTAAAGGTGAAAAGGAAGAATATTTTATATAGAAGATGCCAGGCTGCCAGCACATTTTGGACACTACAGTCTGAGTAAACAACAGCTTAAAGTGTGCTTGACACTTTTAATCAAGAAATTAAAGTGGTGTTATTTATTTCATTGTATATCACATCCTATCCTGAGCTTAACTGGGCAGTGGAATGGGAGTTACCGATTGTGATAGCCTCTATGGACTGTGGATGAGTTGGCCTCTGGAATATTCAAATATTAGATTAAAATGCAAATACCATATATGGTAGGGACTGGGAACATGTGGGCTTCCAGTATTGTTGTACTACAACTTCCATCATCTGTCATCATTTGGCTATGCTGACTAGGGTTGTTATAAATCATAGTCTAACATATGTGGAAGGCCACATACTCTCTATGTCCGATCTATGGTCTTCCCCTCCACCACCTGCCTATTTATTTGGGGGTAGAGTTGGTAAATAATCAGAATATTAACCACTTCCTCCCTGTTCCTACTGTGGGATAACTGTAATTGGGCTATGGAAATACAAGAGGGAAAGTCCATCTAAATGACAAGCTATTTCCAGCACCTGTAATAAAAACGTAAAACCTGTCTTTTTCCAGAACGTATGGGATATTAACAGGATTCTCTGAAGCTTTCCATTCGGCAGTATTAAACACTCACACATGCACATGAGGCCGAAATATACTTTTAGTGTCATTTGAACCTGCTAGTCAGTGTTCCATCTGTTGGATTCTATAATCTCTGGACTGGAATAAACACTGTTTCTTGTTTTAGTTGGTACCATCTTTTTTTATTAATAGTTTCTTTACTTTCCTTAATGGCCGTTTTCCACACTCTACTGCAACAAGTCTCTCAATTTGTGTGCTGCCAATCCTTGCCTCTGTAGCAAAAAAACCCACTGTACAATATTCAGGTAGCTTCCAACACCTCTCTAACTCCTGCTTCAAATGTTGAGGTAGGTTCCAAAACCTGTAGTGTATGAAGATAAAACTGAAATATCCCTTTGCTTTTGTTCCCACCTTCTGAAACATACATACAAACCTCTGTATGCTACATGATGGATTTTGCTTTCCTTTGTAGAAATCTGTATGTTGTCATAGCTTTAGGATGTGATGGAGACAAATGTGTTATACCTGTTGAAACAGCATCCCCCTTAACATCTTCTTTTCCCTGTGCTAATATGTAACTAACATCCCATGTCTTGGCTTCACAGGGAGCATTTCTCCATTCTGGCTCCATATAACTCACTGGTAAGAAAGTGCACAAAATCCTGAACTGGTTTATTACTTTCAGTTTTCTGCTTCTGCATTGTACGTTTTGAAGTTTTATTTGAAACTCAATTGTTGTAATCTTTTATTACAGGAAAGCATCAGTTGACATCACTTCATAGAGTGATTGTTGACATATTATTAAAAGGGAGAGGAGCATGCAACACAGGAAGGCCATTTTAAACAAAATGCCCATGCTTTACAGAGCAACTAGCAGAGACTTCATTGTGAACCTTAATTTTCCTAACATGTAAGCCAGGGGTAGGCAGCCTTTTTGAGCTGGGGGCCGGGTTGCTGTCCCTCAGACAATTGGGGGGCCAAAGCACCAAAAATAAAATAAAATAAATAAATAAATAAATAAATATAAATTTAAAAAATATGCATGCACACTCTCTCAGCCCCAGAAAAGCCATGGCAAACCCCCTGTGGAGATTTTGCCAAGAAAAACCCCAAGAACAAGTAATAACAACAATAATCAATATCATCATGGCGGGGGGCAGCGGCGGCGGCGGCAGGACCGGTCTGGGGCCGGTCCAAAGACCTCGGGGGGGCCTCATCCGGCCCCCGGGCCTTAGATTGCCTACCCCTGATGTAAGCGGAATGAAATCAGTATGCACTTCCAAGTAACATGTTCAGGACTAGAGGGAGCCAAGCAAGCTGGCCTATTGTATGTGTCATGAGGACACCCATAGGTGTTTGTTTTTTAATTATTGTTGTTGTTGTGTGCCTTCAAGTAATTTCTGACTCATGGCTACCCTAAGGTATCATGGGATTTTCTTGGCAAGATTTGTTCAGAGGTTTGCCATTGCCTTCTCCTGAGGCTGAGAGCGTGTGACTTGCCAAAGGTCACCCAGTGGGTTTACATGGGTGAGTTGGAATCTGAGTCCTGGTCTCCAGTCCAGTACACCACACCAGTCTCTAAAAATTAATGGCTGGCACAATTAATAGCTAGGAGGAGATTTTCATAGGGATTGCACTGTATGGGAAGGCTTAATACCTCACCCCATCTCAATTAGTATTATTCACCACTCCCCCTGCTATTGTTTTATACACTTAACAAAGAAACCGATATAAAGGCAAAATAAAAATTTAAACCTTGCAACATTATGACAGAGAGGAATTTAAGAGGCTGAATTCAACTTTGTCACTTTATTCAAATTTTCAAAATAGCCTTTATTCTACTTGTTTTAGTATAAAAAGTCCACAAGTTAAGTGCACCACAGTGTTTACAGAGAGACCTAGAATTCCAACCTTTCATTAACAGTCAGCTGTATGGTTGACCATGACACATACAAAACACAGAAAATTAAGATAAAATATATTCACCAGATCTGATAAATTTTTTTAATTCATAAAAACAAAAGCAACAACAACAAAAAGATTGAAGATCCCTGAAATATTCTTCTTAATCCTAATAAGACTTCATTGTACCCAAGTCACTTTGAAAGTTTCATTAAAAAAAAACAAAACCCAAAAGAACTCCATCAAATCCAGCAAACTTGCACACTAATTGACATCCCCCAGACATTCCTGTCTCTCTAGCCTGAATAACATTCCATACAGAGTTTTGTTATCAAGACACCGGGTTGCTCTACTCCCCCCTTTAAAAAAATGGTTTCATTTTAAGCTTTTTTTTTTAATTTTTTGAAACTTACAGGAAGCATTTAATGAAATGTTGTGTTTCTGGCACCAAAACATGGCTTCAGTTAGATTCTCAATGTGTAAAGGAGTCCAAGATCACTTTAAGAGTGTATAAAAAGAACATCCCGGGCCAATGCTCTAACTGCATACCTTCCAAGCAAAGGAACAGAGAGCAAAGGGTGAATAAAAGAGGCTGGTGGAAGGGGGTCTGAAATCAAGAATTGAGCCCCCAAAACCCCATTCCTCTAACATGCATCCATTGTGGATGCCTCCACCTCTGAAAAGAAATATGTGTTGACTACCTTTCTCCTCAGCACCACTGATTCTATGGAAGAGGAAAGAAGATGCATTCTCTTAGTCCTATCCATTGGTAATAGGTTTATCTGCAAGCTTTTTATATGTTTGATACTTGGAAGCCAGGCTTTTTTTCAACCTTCCATTTCTGCCCCCCGACCCCTTCCCATGCCCCACCCCCACCCCAAACACCTGGTTTTATATATATAGTTTATTAATAAAAGCGAAAGAGAGAGGAGAAATGCTGCAGTCTCTAGCACTCTCCAGTGGAATTAAAGGGAAACTCATGGGTCAGCTTAGCTCATGTTCATTTTGCAATTTAACCCCCAAAGATTTAAGAGAGGCACTCCTACCATTGCATGGTTTTGTATTTAAAGTTTGATCTTTTTTTAATTTTTAAAAGAAAAAGTGCCTGAAGGGTCAGGGCACCAGGAAGACACCCCGCATCATCATGTGTCTAAACTGTAACTCCAGGTTAATACGACTAAAGCGGTTACATTGTGAGAAGTGCTGACAGTATGTGATGTCGTTCCTTTACAACAATGTAGCCCCCACCCTTTCCTTCACCAGATGGTGTAACCACCATCTGAGCCCCCCATGAAGAAGTTCCCCTTCCGTTGCGTCACTAACACACTGGCACCCTGCATGACAGCCAGCTGGGCCGCATTCGGAGGACAGCCAGGAGGAGGGGGCTGGAAGACAAGAAAAACAAGGTGTTAGAGCTAGGCTGGACGGCAGCATCTTCAGAAGGCAAGACAAATGTCCAGCCCCAAATGTTGCCAAAACACAAGTTTAGCAAACATTGGGTGTAATAAACAAAGGGCATCCTGGCCACATCAGCTATGCAGACTGTGCATTGCAGGAGACCTGTCTTATGGCAAGTGTATTTTCTGGACAAGGAGACTGCTTAAATTACAAGTGGATCATGTATAACTGAACCTACAAAGCTGTCAAGACCACTTGTCCATCTCATCATCTTTTTGTTTATACTCTGTTCTTCCTTCACAGGCAGCTTACAAATTAAAAAGATTACAATACAGTTTCAAAACATACAAAAAAGTCAGTATTAAAATAAGACTTAAACTATGCAAAACTAAATCCATTTAAACACATACGCTTACAATGACAAAAGCAATTTAAAACATTTTAAGCAATATACCACCCTCTTTAAAAGCCTTTCCTCATCAAGCTTCAATTTCTAAAAGCCTGTCAGAATAAAAAGGTCTTTGCCAGTCCATGGAAGGACAGCAAGGATGAAGTACCAGAGCAGCCATCAAGATGGTCCTATATTGGGTACACACCAACCATACCTGTGAGGATGGTGGGGCTGAAAGAAGGCCTCTTCTGAGGATTTTAGGGTCCAGGCAAGCTCATACAGAGAGACAGTATACATCTACCCTTGAATGGCAGGGGCATAGGCACAGAAACTTTCCCAGGCCTTATATGCAAATTTAATTTCATTAGGAGTCACGAACTAAACTTGAGACCTGGGTCCAAAACAAACTGCAGAAATAATCCAGTTTGAGCCCGCTTTAACTGCCCTGGATCAATGCTAGGGAATTCTGTGAACTATAGTTTTCTGAGACATTTAGCCTTCTCTGTCAGAGAGCTCTGGTGCCACAATAAACTACAATTCCCAGGATTCCCCAGCACTGAACCAAGGCATTTAAAGTGGTCTCATATAAAATTAGTGCTGCACCACTGATCTTAGACCCCTCCCCTTGACTACCTTTATGTGCCATGATACCAGTATTGTGTTACAGAACTCATAGAAGACACTTCCTCTTTCTGTAGCCTTGCTCACTCAAATAAGAAACAAGTGGCAACAAACTGTGTATTGGTAGACCAAACAGCATTTTTTCTGTACACACATCAAAACAAAATGCAGCCTAGAAAGGTGAAGCAGAGGGACAGCAACATAGAATCGAAACATTCCCTAAATCCAACAAATCTCCTGGACCCCTTTGTTGGATCCCACCTGCCTGTCTCCCTAATAATGTTGCCAGGTTTGCTTTTGCAAACTTGAACTTTCCAGAAGATGAGGAATCCAATCCCTGAATGAATCAGGTAGCCCTGGAGAAAAGAGTTGTCTATCTGAAGAGATCCAAGCATATTTACAAAAACCCCAATACTAACTGGAACTAAAGGAAATTAGTTATTTTAACTTCCTGTGAACTCCTGCAAAGGCCCATAAAGATCAAGGCAAGGTAGGTGGGGTCTCCATCTAATCTCATAGCCAGTGTACCACAATTTACATTCACGGCAGCTTATGGCTGAAATAGAGTTAAATCTTTGCAGAATGATTCGTGATTACAGCCATTCAGTAGAGAAAAAAACTACTATATAACATGTGAGCACTGTAGATATGAGGCTGGACACTTCTTAGATAGGTTATACACAGGATGATTAGCAAATCCTTAATGCTTTTTGAACAACCTACTTTTCTACTAAAAAGTGGGGGGAGGGGGAAAGAGCCATACAGCAAGGACTACACTTTTACTTACAGGAATATTTGCTGGGGCACCAGGTGCAAATCTTGCTCCAGCATCAAAGCCACCCTCAACAAGAACGGTGGATCCAGGAGGATAGACTGGCCCCACAGGGTAAAAAGCCACTGGAACTGAAGAACCCATTGGGCCCATAGCTACAGATTGAGCCATTGGAAGGTACAATGAAGCACCAGGATAAGCTGCAGACATGGTTGGTACGGTGGCAGCCCCATGATGCACAAAGTTTGGGCGGTAGAGCTGAAGAGAGAGAGCACAGAAAAGATTACTTATTCCAAAACAGCATATTCATTCACCTTCCATCTCAAATAATCTAAGAATACAGGAGATGACTTGCTAAAACAGAACATCCATTCAACATGCAGCATGTTTTTCCAAGCAGCAGCCAGCCAAGTATTTCTGGGAAGATCACAAGCAGCAGATAAAAAGATGACAACCTTCCTTTGTTTCTAGCAGGGACTATGAGATGTAGAGAAAACAGGGTGCTACTAATTTCAGATTTTGGTCCAATGACCTTCCTAGCTCTTAGGGTTACACCAGAGACCTTAAAATATGCTTATAAGTGCCCTGCCAACCTTTCTCACACCTCTAGAATGAGGAAAGCCATTTCTGAATTTCAGCCAAATGTCTCTCTCTGCTCTTTGGAACAGAATTCCGGTGCTGAAACATAAGGAGCCATGGATTGATTTCTGCTTGATTGACACTGGAAATTAGTATTGTGCCCTGGTACACAGTTTCTGGGCTAAAAGAACCATAGTATAAAGCAGGGGTAGGCAACCTTTCCCCTTTAAGGGCCGAGGGACTTCAGCTCCCAGAATCCCAGGAGCTATTGGCCAACATGGGACTATTGGCCAACATGGCTGAGGCTTCTGGGAGCTGAAGTCCCTCGGCCCTTAAAGGGGAAAGGTTGCCTACCCCTGGTATAAAGGATTTCATCACCTAAACCTTTCTTCCCTCTCCTGTCTCCATCTCTTCCACTATCAAAATTCAGACTGTACAATCCTCAGGAACTGTAGTCCATAAAAGCTTATGCCAGGTAAAAGCTGTTAAACTGAGATTCCACTAAGTCCCACCAGAGCTGAATACCCCCACAGACATTGCTACACAAGACTGCCCAGTGGGCACCTTCAGCCAAAGGCTCACGCTTTCTAGAACAGTTTATTTCTTCAGTGCCTGGCACTCAACCAAGGCACTATGGGAAGCATGGCCTGGGGAATTCACCTGTAAGTTTTCAATCGGCAATTTCCCAAGCTATCCGTTCCATAGTGTTTTGGCTCTGCTGACTACCAGTGGCCAAGCCTTGAAGAAGCATCACCAGAAAAAGGCAGCCTCTGGCCACCGGAGGGACAGTAGGTCACCGCCTCTCCAATAGCACAGTGGCTTTCCAGGACCACCTATTGCCACTCTTCTGCTTCCACAGGAAGGTCTTGGATACATCCCTGAGTAAACAGCAGAACTGTTAAAAAGTTTGCAGAATGGTCCATCCCTTGAGCAACTTGATACTACAGGATCCTGGCCTTCATCTCTAAACCACAAACCTTTAGGCTGCTTAGCAATAAAATTAAAGCAGGTATAACATTTTGTCTAAAACCTGACATCATTACTAGTTTTATTCTGGCAGCTAGCAGCCAGGCCACAAAATGTTTCCCAAAGATTATTATGCTTGCCTTTTGATAAGCCTCCAAAGGAAGGGAGATACAAAGTGCTTGGCCAGCCCCTGAGATCTGTTTCTTTCTTTAAAATTTTCATTAAGTTCCTTTGCTGTCCATAGGACATGGATGGTAGGCTCAATCAGTGGGTGCGATGTTGTAGTGAAACAGCAGAAAAGAGACAACCTCTTTGGCAATCTGAGATAATGCTAGTAAAATTTTGATAAAAGGGCAACATCAATACTTTGAACTGAGAGAACGCAACAGGGACCAAAGCAGAGCTGAAAGAGGTATGATAAGCTCATTCTGTGCCATTATCAGAAGGTGGGCCACCATGTTTCATACAATTCAAAGCTAGTTAACTTTAAAACCTATGCCATCAAAACCAGTAAGAAAGATAGAAGATCTAGTGTTCATTATGACAATAGAATGTTGTTTACAAACATCATACCCAGATCAGCTATCACTATCTAGCAAAATGCTCTTAGGCCATATAAAGTTGCTGAGCTGGTCCTTTCAAAAGTAACCAACACTGATTACCACCCTTTATGGAATCAACAGATTTTTGCTGTAAACTCTGAGAACAAGATGTCTCCGCTGCTGTGCAAGAATCCAGATCATGATAAAGTATTAGATACACAAATATTCTGCATGTGGTTGGAGTCAAAAAATTTAAGAGAAGCCCAGAAAGATGTGTTCAAAATGTAACCAAGTGGGTTAGCAGATCATACTCTACTGGAACCAACATATTCTTAATACTATCATTATTAATCACCACTGTAACCCTTTGAAAGAGAGAAAGGACTTTTGACTAATCCAACAGGGGTTGTTATGTTATCCTTTTATAACAAAGATGGAATATCGATTACATACTTCTGAGTAAGCAGGAGGAGCTTCAGTGTAAGGCGGAGCCTGGGGAAGTGGTATGGTCTGCGGGAACACCGATGGATTACCAGGAGGTTGAACTGAGTAGGAGGGCTGTGTAGGATATTGACCTAAAAGAAGGAAGTTAATCAATGTTAGCAAAGTTACTGCAAAGGAACAGGAAGTGTGTCTGGTCTGGGAAATTCCCTCCCTTGGGTGTTTTATCTGAAAGAATAAGGAAAAGAAGGGATATTTAATCAGTAGAAGGTTCAAACCTCACAAACATCTGCTATTCTGCCCCTGCTGGAAACTACTAGAAACACAAAAGAAATAAAAGAGACTTGGTCAATGACATTCAAATCTGCTCTCCCACCAGGCTTAAGAACAAAGGTAGTCAATAATTACTTTTTAAAAACTGGAGAGTGCCATCTCGTGGGGAGAATAAATATACTTCATAAGCCAGAAAGAGGATTGTTTAATCATTATTCCTATGATCAGATACCAAATCAATTTTTTCATCCATTGACCTGATTTCACCACAAAGCAAGCAAAACAATCAAAATCTAAGAGCACAATCCAGTAAATGCCTGTGCAGAAGTAAGCCATAGTTAGTTCAGTGAGATTTAGACTTACTACCTGATGAACATATGCAGGATTGCAGCTTAAACTCTCTTTCCATTGCCTCAACTATAATAGGCTATGTTTAAATTAAGCCTCAAACACTAGTCTCCCATTGCCGAAACTTCTCCTCACTCAGAAGGTATCTATTGTAGTTCAAATGGCTTGTTTGAATGGAGTGTTCAAACAATCAGACTGATTTGGTGATTTAAAGGGGATGAATTCATCTTCTAATGTTTAGGGAGCTCCCTAGCTAGAGAAGATCAACTCAACCTTGAAATATATTTCCAAGGAAATACCTTGTATGAATTACAAAAACAAGGAATACATGCCACTGGCTGTTGTAGAGATCATCAATGACTTGAATGAAGTCACTTGAGGCATCTACATCTACTACCTTCCAAGGGGCTATTTAAAAGATATTTCTGCTGTGTAAGGACAGAATAAAAGAGGGTGACAATATATGCTGTCAGCTTAAGAGACTATCAACAGCCTAAGATATTCTGGTTGACTATCTATTGTGGGAAGGTCATCTTAGTATTTTAAACTGTAAACTATATTAAAAACAGGGATATAAATGAAACAAGACATTCTTGGAGATTTTTCAAAAATAGATGGCAGATATTTCTAAGACAGTAAGATTGTAAGATTAGGTATGGGATACTCCATTTAGGGCAGGACATGGCCTACAGGATCCATTGTCCCATATGTTCTAGTTCTTTGAATACGTGACTTTATAGTTAGGATATTATGTAGACCCACTGGACAGTGAACCATCTTAGATTGGGTTAGACCTGCTGCCAGATATGAGCCTATACAGAATTAACCAATAGGCTATGTTTAAATTAAGCCTCAAACACTAGTCTCCCATTGCCGAAACTTCTCCTCACTCAGAAGGTATCTATTGTAGTTCAAATGGCTTGTTTGAATGGAGTGTTCAAACAGACTGATTTGGTGATTTAAAGGGGATGAATTCATCTTCTAATGCTGCCAGATATTAGAAGATTGGCTCGCCATCGGGCAGTATATAAATAAAATTATTATTATTATCATTTATTATTATCATCATCATCCTCAATATACTGCTCTATAACCCTTCAATTTGCCTCTCACTGTCCAGTGATTCTATGGTTTATTCCTTTTCGGTTCAGAATCTGCCCTTTTGTGGCAAGGTACTTGCATGTTTGGTATAACACTTGCCAAACAAGGAGCAAAAAGCCACAAGTACTGGGTAAACCCTACCATAGAGTAAGAAATGTGATTAATGTCAGCTCACCCAACAGGTATGAGAGCTGAGAAATGTTCGTTCTTTTTTTTTTTTTTTTTTTGGTATTGCAGATCCCAGAATCCCTATCCTGCATGGCTAGTGCCAGTGCTAACTGGGAGATTATGGAAGCTGGAGTCCAAAAAAAAATTAAAAAAAATAGGACGTTCTCTGTACAAAGTATTCAGGTGCTGTAAGTCTCTGTATTTCTCATGTCCGCTATATATTGCTATCCTATGTTAATTCTGGTGATCAATGCACTCTGCCTTCTCCCTCAGGATCAAGAGACATTTTTCATCAATTACCTTTATAGCCTTCCTCAGATCACTGCTTTGTCTCACCTTACCATACTCCCAAGAAGGGAAAGGCAGAAGAAAGGGATATTTGTGCTAATCTTAAACGTGCCCCACAAGCCTCCTGCCTTCCTATGTCCCTTTCTCTTTTTTACACTAAAGAAGACTAGACTAGCTGTCTTTTTGAAAGCCAACCACTGGGGATGCATCTACACTGTAGAAATAATGAAGTTTGACACTACTTTAAGTGCTGTAGTTCCATCCTATGGAATCCTGGGATTTGTAGTTTTGCAAAGTCTCTAGCTTTCTCAGCCTAAGTGCTGCTGCCTCACAAAACTACAAATCCCATGATTCTGTAAGATGGAGCCCAGGTAGCTACAGTGGTGTCAAACTGCATTATCTCTACAATGCAGATGCATCCTGGGTCACTCCTGATTCTGCCAGGCCTTCATCCACTTTTCTGAGCGGAGAGAGATAAGAGTGGAAAACAGGGACTGTCTTCGCCTCATGCATCCAAACATGCTCTCCCTATAAACCTGTGCATGGAGGAAGACAAAATCCAGAGTACAAATCCTCTCACATTTTTAAATGCATATCCGCGGGTAACCAAGTTAATGCAACTAGGTAGCTGTGAGTACAGAACCAAAAAAGGGTTGTTGTTGTTAACCGCCTTTGAGTCGATCCCAACTCACGGTGACCCTGTGGATGAGACACCTCCATGACCCCCTGTCCTCCACTGCTCTGCTTAGGTCCTGCAGATTCAGGAGACCCTGTGGCCTCCCTGATTGAATCCATCCATCTGGCTTGCAGTCTTCCTCTCGGTCTACTACCTTATTCCACCTTTCATAGCATTATTGACTTGTCCTATGATTCATGCCTTCTCATGATGTGGTCAAAGTATGACAGCGTCAATTTGATCATCTTAGCTTCCAAGGCTGAGTTCTGACCTGATCTCAGACCCATTTGTTTGTCTTTTGGCTGTCTGCGGTATCCTCAGCACTTTTCTCCAGCACCACATTTCAAATGACTTCATTTTTTTTCTTAGCTGCTTTCTTAATTGTGCAGCTCTCGCATCCATACCTGGTAATGGCTTGAACAATTCTGACTTTAGTGCTCAGCTTTTTATCTTTACACTTTAGAATCTTATCTTGTTCTTTCATAGCTGCCCTTCACATTCTTAATCTTTTTCTGATTTCTTGATCTCAGTCAGTCTCCCTTCTATTCAATGTTTGATCCTAGGTATGGTAACTCTTTAACCATTTTGATTTCCTCATTTCCTCTTTCTGTCCGCTTTCTTCACTGTCCAGCTCTCACATCCATACATGATGATGGGGAATATGATGGATTGGACAATTCTAACTTTAGCATTCTGTGTTATGTCTGTACTTTTAAAAATATTGTTGTCCCTCCACGTTTGTGGCTTTGACTTTGCAGATTTGATTAATATGTTCTCTCTATAAATCTTTAGATCCTCCAGTGAGATTCTGCTGGAAGTGGACCACAGAGTCACACTTGAGGACCTAAACTAATCCTAAACTGGATTATTTCTGCAGTGTGTTTTGGACCTTAGTTACCCTGAATCTGGACTAAATGACACTGGGAGAGCAGAATGGGACCTGCTGTGGGTGCCTTTTTTAGGGCCAGAGGGGCCCTGGGTGACCAGACGTCCTCCTTTTTCAGGACATGTCCTACATTTCAACCTTCTGTCCAGGAGGAATTCCACAATGTCCTCCATTTTCAGCATGACTAAGAGGCATGAATTTATCTTTATATGGGTGTTTTTAGGGTTCATTTTGTCATGCCCTTCGTTTCAACCTACTGTCCAAAAGGAATTCCACAATGTCCTCCATTTTGAGCAGGGCTGGGAAGCATAAAATTCCCATTTCTACGAGTCTTTCTAGCTGTTATTCTAGCTGCCCCTGGGCCTCCTGCTCCTGCTCCTGCTCCGGGAAAAAGGAGGCCGGCGCCCCTTCCCCTGCCGCCCAAGGGACTCCCTCCTGGCCCAGCCAGCTGAGACCCAGCCTTCCTCTCCTCTGCCCTTTCGGAGGCGCCGCCCAGGGCTCCTCAGCGGCTCCCAGGCAAAAAGAGCCAAGGAGGGCCGCGGCGGCTCAAGGGTTAACTCCCCGGCCAAGGGGGGGTGGGGTGAGTTGCGTCATAGCAACCCAACGCCCGCCTTCCCGCAACCCCCTCGCCATGCCTCCCATTGGCCAGGCCACCCGCCAGTTACGGCCTAGGCCCGCAGTTAACGGGACTGCGGCGCCAGCCTTAAAGGGACAGCGTCCCCTGCGCGGAAGGTGAGGTGACTGGGTGGGGTTGCGCGGGCGGGAAGGGAAGGGAAGGACGAAACCCGCCTCTCTTGCCTTTGCTGTTCATGATGGCGACGTCAGAAAAACTATGGACGGCTACGGCTGGCTGTCCTAGCGTCGGCGGCGTCTCTTCTTCTTCTCCTTCTCGCTCAATCACTTCCTTGTTGTTGTCGCTGCAGCCTGAGGAGAGGGGTTACGTCGAGGCGTCTGACGTCACGACGCACCGATACCGCCGCCAGGGGTGGGAAGCGGAAGGGAAGCGGCAGTGTCAGAGGGCGGGGCCAAGGGCGGTGAGGCGGAGGGGGCGGGGCCGCAGAGGTCAGGTGGCGCCTCCATTTTGTCCCTCCTCCTGGAGCGCTGTGGCGCGTTGGACTCCGACTTTGAGGGTTCGATTCCGGGCTTTACCCTAAAGGTCACACTCTCTCAACCTCAGCAGAGTGACCAGCTGTCCTAATATTGAGGGGTAGCTGTGTTGGCCATTTAGCAAATTCAAACAAAAATCCACCAAACAGTGATACCTTTATTGGCCAACCAAAATGCACAATATACTGTTGCAAGCTTTCGAAGCTCCATGGGTTTCTTCTTCATCAGGCAAGATGTTGCAAACCAAACAGCAGAAAAACCATTGGAGATGTTAGTCAGATGCCTACATGTTGTTTCAGTCTTTAGTTAAGATGGTGTATGGTGGGGAGGATATCTTTTGCAGGCAGGCTCCTCCTCCTTCTGGCCCTGAGGCTATAGGGAGATTTGCAAAATCCAGGAAATTTAAAATCCATTTGCATCTCAAAAGGGACCCCTCTTTTGCAATCCAATAGGCCTCCATTCTAGTGAGGTCACAGGTCTCTTTGTGGCAGAGAACAATGGATTCCTCAAGAAGTCTCCATGTGTTTGCATCAGGAATATTTTGGTAGATGTAGAGGTAAAATATGCAAATTCAGTCCAAATTTAAGAAGAAAAAAATTGTTTCACCTATAGCCACAGGCCAGAAGGAGAAGGATCCTGCCTGCAAAAGATATCCTCCCCACCATATAGGCACCATGAAATGTAAGGCATTCAGGGGGAATGGAGTACATGACCCAATAAAAGCTAAAAACACATTAATTCATTTCATATGGTTTATTTACAAGTTTATGTCGGTCTGTTGTGTGACTTCAAGTCATTTCCGACTTATGGTAACCCTAAGGTGACGGAGGTTTGTCATGGCCTTCCCCTGAGGCTGAGAGAGTGTGACTTGCCTAAGGTCACCCAGTGAGTTTCATGCTAAGCAGGCAATCAAACCATGGTTTCCACAATCACAGTCCAATGCTCAAATGACTGAGCCATGCTCTCAGTCATAATACATATAAAATATATTACATATTATACTAACATATACAGATATATGTATATATATACACATATAATATGTATATGCAGGGGTAGGCAACCTAAGGCCCGGGGGCTGGATGCGGCCCCCCGAGGCTTTTGGACCAGCCCCAGGCCGGTCCTGCCGCCGCCCCCCGCCGCCCGCCA
Source organism: Phrynosoma blainvillii (assembly GCA_026167975.1). Classification (NCBI taxonomy): domain Eukaryota; kingdom Metazoa; phylum Chordata; class Lepidosauria; order Squamata; family Phrynosomatidae; genus Phrynosoma; species Phrynosoma blainvillii. The sequence goes on along the minus strand of JANUYF010000002.1, from coordinate 201,443,289 downwards.
TGATGATATTATTGTTATTACTTGTTCTTGGGGTTTTCTTGGCAAAATCTCCACATGGGGTTTTGCCATGGCTTCTCTGGGGCTGAGAGAGTGAACCACCAAAAGAACCACCAAAAAAGCTTGCATATTTTTTAAAATTTATTTATTTATTTGTTTGTTTATTTTTTGGTGCTTCGGCCCCCCAATTGTCTGAGGAACAGCAACCCGGCCCCTGGCTCAAAAAGGTTGCCTACCCCTGTGTATATGCATGTAATATAATATATATATTACATTACTATGCAACATTCAGGGAAGGGGAAAATTTGGGAGGGGGGCATCACAAAGCAATTTGGCATATATAGCATGTTGGGTGACTGCTGAAGAAAAAAAAATGCCATTTTTAAAAAAATAATAATGGATGGGTGTAGAAAAGAGTACTGTGTGAATGGCAGCATTCTCACATTTTGACATCTTGTTGAGCTGTCACTGAGGGTGCATCTACACTGTAGATGACTCCATCTTACAGAATCCTGGGATCTGTAGTTTTGTCAGGCACCCACAATCTTTGGCAGAGAAGGCTAAGGGCCCTGTAAAACTACAAATCCCAGGAGTCTGTAGGATGGAGCTACAGTACTCAAAGTGGTGCTAAACTGCATTATTTCTACAGTGCAGATGCATCCTGAGAGCATTGCAGGTCAACAGCATCCCATTCTCTTAGATTTCAGGACCAAAAATCCTGGTTATATATCACAGAAGCAAAATAGGTCTGGAACTCCTTTTGGATCAGATGACTGTGGAAACCGGCACGAGGGCATTACAGGTTAATGGATCCAGAATTACAGGAAAGCTAAGCAATGCAACAACCCAGAGCTAGGAAAAATTTACAGCATTTGCAGCCACCAGGGAGACTGCAAAATGCACACATTAGATGCAGCAGTTGCAACCATTCCTGCTTGGGTTCACATTTTGTGTGGCCTTGGCTGCATCCACACGGCAGAAATAATCCAGTTTGACACCAGGCTCCACTCTGGGGCCACAGCAAACTACGATCCCCAGAATTCCCTAGCATTCAGCCGTGGCAGTTAAAGCGGTGTCAAACCACATTATTTCTGCCATGTGGATGCAGCCCTTATCTGCAATACATACATGTGAAATGTGAGGAGTTTTTCCAGGTCTTGTGCTGCTATGCTACTGGGGCATTCATGTGCTGCCAGCTCTCAAGGGGCTCATTACCACTTGCTTTTAATCTGCTTTACAAGTCGCATAGACACTGGGTTGTGGAAGCGATTTGTACCGATGGGTAGTTCCCACTATGGAAGCAAATTATTACAAGAATTCCATGCATTCGTGTCTTTTTTGATATGCTTCTTGTTCACACTAGCTGGTGTTTTTTTTAAATGTCAATCATGACGCGCATCTGTGCGTCATCAGTGCCAACTTGGGCAGCATCCACAGGGCTCTGGAGCTCCCAAGCCTCCCAGGGAGCAGGACATTTGGGGGCTCCAGGAATGGGGGGGGGCAATGCCCAACAGCCCCGGCAGAGAGGAAGCTGGGGGAGGGACTGGCAGATCCCGTCGAGCAGCCTTTGGGGAGGGAGGGAGGGAGGGAGGGGGAGGGAGGGAGGTAGTGACCAGCAGTGCTTTAGGATTGCCATAAGTCTGAAACAACTTGAAGGCACACAACCCACCCACACACACACAAGGTGAACCCTATCATGGGGGACTGTTACTTAAGTAAGTGCAGAGGAGGGCTCCAGCATAAAAACCCACTGGATGGCCTTCAGAAAGTCACACTCTCTCAGCCTCAGAGGATGGCATAGGTAACCCCCCTCTGAACAAATCTGTCAAGAGACCCCCCATGTTTTCTTCACCATAAGGACTTGAAGGCACACAACAACAACAAAGAGGGAGAGCTAGCCCACCTGAACACAAGCCAGCTAGCTCTGCTGCAGGGGAGAGAGACCCGGTCCAGGTTCTTCCAAGAGGCTGAGAGAGCAACCTTTCCTCCTCCTCCACTGCCACCCCCATCATCCCCTGCTGCCCATCCTCCCTGGCTGTACATGAAGGCACCGGAGCGACTTGAAGGGAAGGAGGCGAGGGAAGAATGACTAGGCCAAGGCAGTCCCAGCCCTCTGGAAAGCCAGGGCCACTGGGGCCAGGCAGGGCTCCTGGGGGGTTTAGCTGGCAAAAGCCCAAGCCCAGGGCCAAAGGAGGAGGAAAGGCACCCTCCTCTCTCTCTCGTTCCCTGGGGAGACAGGGTGAGCAGCAGGCATCCTCCTTTTCCTGGACCTGTCCTCCTCTGGGGGACCCCAAAGGAGGACAAGGGCCAAGCAGCTGAGCAGCCCCAACTCCTCTGAGGCGGCCACTGGGCTTGGAGAGCTCAGCTTCTGGGCCTCGCCTGCTCCTCCGGGAGTCTCTCCGGTCCCTGGAGCCAGGAGGGTGGGGGGTGGATGGGGGAAAGTCCTTTCTTGGGTCATGTCCCCCCTTTTTCTTGAAAGTCCTCCATTTTGAGCATGACTAAGAAGCCTGCATTTACATTTCTATATGAGTACTTTTAGCATTTCCTTGGTGTCATGCCTTCCCTTCCCTTTCTTTTCTTTCCTTTTCTTCTGGAATGCCCTCCCCTTTGAGGAATGTCCTTGTCCTCCTTTGCCAGAGGAAGCCCCAAACTTCTGCCTTTAGCGCCCCCCTCCAATGTGATGCAAATCAGATCCTTCATTCACACTTGTTCAACAAGCTTCCAAATCGCTTTTTTTCAAAAGAACCACCAAAAAACAAATGTCTGAAAAGAGCGATTTTTTTTTTTTGCGTTTGCCTCGCTTCAAAACAACTCTGACTGATCGCAGTTGAGTCAGAAACCATTTTCAATGTGAACAAGGCACATATAAAGCGATCAGCAAATCGCTTTAAATCATAGTGGGAATGCGCCCAAGGAGTCCTCCTTCCCAGTCCCACTCTACTGCTACCAAGGCTTGTACAACAAGGTTTATGAATTGCAAGTCTGGCTTTCCCTATGCCATGATAGTTCCAAGTATGTGAATCCACTGTTTCTCTCCCCAGTCCCCTCCCACGCTTTTGGCCATACAGGTTGAATCTCCCTTGTCTGGAATTCCAGAAACCAAAATGTCACCCTAGCCTCTCTTTAAGGCACCAGTCTCAGGGACAAGCAGGCAAAGACTAGACATTTCTTGATCCAAGACAGACAGTTTATTGAAACTTATAGGGCAGTTCCATAACCATTATTCAGCCTATGGCAGGGGTTTGGTACTCTCTACCTACATGTTCTCCTTGCTTTCATAAAATGGTCGGCAGATTTTTTCCGTTCCAGAATGCTGACGGCCCTGCTTACTTACAAAAACATAGAATCAGAGAGTTGGAAGAGACCTCAGGGGTCATCCAATCCAACCCCATTCTGCCATGCAGGAATACACAATAAAAACACTCCTGACAGAAGAAAGTGAGGTCGAGGAAGTTGAGGGGATTGTTGATATTAATAATAAATAATAATAAAATTTATTTATATCCCGCCCTTTAGAAAACCAATCAGGGTGGCTCATAACCATAAAATCTTACATAATATCCCAAAGCCACCAATCCTTCCCCCCCCCCTTAAAACAGTATTAAATCCATAGAATTAAAACCACAGTTCAACAATTAAAACAATTAAAATACTTAAACAATTTTCCAAAAAGACAATATCAGGCCCACAGCAATGTTCCTCAACCATCCTTAAATGGGGCCACGCGAAGATCATTGGGGTGGGGGTACCCGAGGCCGGGATAGTTAATCTGGAAAGGCGTGCCGGAAGAGATCCGTCTTGACAGCTCTTTTAAAGCTGTCTAACGATGTTAACTGATGGATCTCATCCGGCAGGTCGTTCCAGAGTCTGGGGGCGACAACTGTGAAAGTCCTGTGGGAGGTCGCCACAAGCCTCGATTTTTGAGGCTGCAGCAAATTCCTCCCAGAGGACCGGAGGATTGTATGGGAGGAGGCGGTCCCTGAGATAGCTTGGACCCAAGCCATTTAGGGCTTTAAAGGTAATAACCAACACCTTGTACTGGGCCCGGAAGCTGATAGGCAGCCAGTGGAGGGACCTCAAAACCGGGGTAATGTGGTCCCTCCTAGATGTTCCCGAAACAAGCCTGGCTGCCATATTTTGTACCAGCTGTAATTTCCGAACCAAGCACAAGGGTAGCCCCATGTAGAGCGCATTACAGAAATCGAGGCGTGAGGTTACCAGCGCGTGCACAACAGTCTCGAGATCCCTTACTTCCAGAAAAGGGCGCAGCTGGCGTATCAGCCGAAGCTGATAACAGGCGCGCCTGTCGCATTCACCTGATTTGTCATCAGGAGCGACGAGTCAAGGAGCACCTCCAGACTGCGAACACAGTCACTGGAGGAGAGTGTGACCCCATCCAGGACTGGAGGTTGCAACCTAATTCTTGGTTTCAGGGCCGCTACCATGAGCACCTCCATCTTGTCCGGACTCAGCTTCAATCTGTTTTTCCTCATCCAGCCCATTACCGCCCGAAGACATTCATTGAGAGAGGAGATGCCATTGGAATTCAAGGCCGACGAACGAGACACGGAGAAATAGATTTGGGTGTCATCCGCGTACTGATAACACCCAGCACCATAACTCCGTATAATCTCACCCAGCGACTTCATATAGATGTTAAACAATGTTGGGGACAAAATAGCCCCCTGAGGGACCCCACAAGTGAGCTCCCTCTTACTGGAGCTACTGTCCCCGAGCAGCATCCTCTGGGATCTACCCGAGAGGAAGGACCGGAACCACTGAAGAGCAGTGCCCCCGATACCTAACCCTCTCAGGCAGTCCAAGAGGATGCTGTGGTCTATCGTATCAAAAGCCACTGAGAGGTCTAAAAGCACCAACAGGGTCACACTACTCCTGTCGATGCTCAGACGCAGATCATCGGTCAAGGCAACCATGGCAGTCTCAACCCCAAAGCCTTTCCTGAAGCTGGTTTGAAATGAGTCTAAATAATCGGTTTCATCCAAGACCACTCAGAGCTGAAGATCAACCGCCCTCTCAATAACCTTGCTCAAGAATGGCAATAGTGAAACTGGCCTGTAGTTGTTCATGTCCGGGGATCCAGGGAGGGTTTCTTTAGAAGCGGCCCAACAGCCGCCTCCTTCAAACAAGATGGAATATAGTCCTCCCTGAAAGATGCATTGATGATGTCCGTGAGGAACCTCCTCAATGCATCCCCCCCCCCCCAGACAGACAGCCATGATGGGCATGAGTCGAGAGGGCAGGTTGTTTTCCTCACTCTGCAAAGGAGCTTGTCCATGTCCTCGGTACTCACAGATTGGAGATGATCCAGAATAACTTCATTGACAGAGTCGCTGGACACCTCGCCTATAGAGTCTGTTACAACAGTGGCGTCTAAGTTGGCTCTTATCTGAGAGATTTTATCTGCAAAGAAGTTGTTAAACGCATCGCAGCACGCCGTTGTCGGGTTAAGTAAGGGATTTGTCGCAGGAAGCACCTGCGTCATCTCCCTCACCACCCTAAACAGCTCTGCTGGATGGGACTCTACAGATGTAATACGTGCAGAGGAGAAAACTCTCTTTGCTGCACGCATTGCCTCCCGATAGGAACGAAGAAAGTTCCTATGGCGAGTTCTGTCAGATAAGAGCCGAGTCTTCTGCTGGATAAGAAGAATTGTTTATATATGTTTAACTTGATTGTATTAATATTATAAGTTAATAAAGGTCAATTTAAAAAAAAATACTCCAGCCAGATGACCATCCAGCCTCTGTTTAAAAAACACCAAAGAAGGAGACTCCTTCATTCTCCGAGGCAGCATCTTCCATCATCGAACAGCTCTTACTCTCTAGAGGTTGTTCCTAATGTTGAGGTGGAATCTCTTTGTTGCTTTGTTGCCTAATGTTGCTGTTGTAAGATGTAATGTGTTTTTAAATTGTTTAAATGTGTTTTAATTTGTTATTGATTTAATACTGTTTTAAGGGGGGGTGGGAATGTTGTGATTTATTATGTATGATTTTATTCTTGTGATCCGCCCTGATTGGGTTTCCCAAAGGGCAGGATACAAATAAATTTTATTATTTTATTATTATTATTATTAGGATCTTCTTGTTGAAATACAGGTCCTTTCTGCTCTATGGGACATTGAAAGTCTGTCTATAAATCAGGGGCACTGGTCATTTTACTTATAAGAGTGCGCATGAGTGGCTGGGAAGTTGACACCTTTGATTTCTGATGGTTTCGTGCACACAAACTTTATTTCATGCACAAAATTATTTAAAAATATTGTATAAAATTACCTTCTGGCTATGTTTGTAAGGTGCCGTATTTTTCGCCATATAAGGCGCTCCGGCATATAAGGCGCACCCAATTTTAAAGGAAGAAAATCCAGGAAAAAAGGATTCCTCCCTTTAGCCGGAGGCCAGTTGTTCAATGGGCTGGTGCTAGGATCGGAGAACTTCTCCGATCCCAGCACCAGCCCATTAAACTGAGGTCGCGGGGGGAAGGAGGGCTCCTTCCCCCCGCGACCTCAGTCTTTGAATGGGCTGGTGCTGGGATCGAAGCGATCCCAGCGCCAGCCCATTGAAAGACTGAGGTTGCGGGGAGAAGGAGCCCTCCTTCCCCCCGCGGCCTCAGTCTTTGAATGGGCTGGTGCTGGGATCGAAGCAATCCCAGCACCAGCCCATTGAAAGACTGAGGCCGCCGGGAGAAGGAGGGCTCCTTCTCCCCGCGGCCTCAGTCTTTGAATCGGCTGGCGCTGGGATCGAAGCGATCCCAGCGCCAGCCCATTGAAAGACTGAGGCCGCGGGGAGAAGGAGCCCTCTTTCCCCCCGCGACCTCAGTCTTTGAATGGGCTGGTGCTGGGATCGAAGCGATCCCGGCGGCCTCAGTCTTTCAATGGGCTGGCGCTGGGATCGCTTCGATCCCAGCACCAGCCCATTCAAAGACTGAGGTCGCGGGGGAAAAGAGGGCTCCTTCTCCCGGCGGCCTCAGTCTTTCAATGGGCTGGTGCCGGGATCGCTTCGATCCCAGCACCAGCCAATTCAAAGACTGAGGCCGCGGGTAGAAGGAGCCCTCCTTCTCCCCACGGCCTCAGTCTTTCAATGGGCTGGTGCCAGGATCGCTTCGATCCCAGCACCAGCCCATTCAAAGACTGAGGTCGCGGGGGGAAGGAGGGCTCCTTCTCCCCGCGGCCTCGGCCCTTCGCCCTATAAGGCGCACTCACTTCCCCACGCACGTTTTGGGGAAGAAAAAGTGCGTGTTATAGGGCGAAAAATACGGTATGTACAAAGCATCAATGGATTTCAAGTTTAGACTTGGATCCCATCTCCAAGATATCTCATTATGTATATGAAAATATTCTAAAATCCCCCAAAATCTGAAATCCATAACATTTCTGGCCCCAAGCATTTCAGATAAGGGAGGCTCAACCTTTATAAGCACAAGCACATTCATTCACCTCCACACTGAGCCTTGACACCAGCTGGGAATAGATGGAGATGGAAATCTAGGCTTTAAAGACACCTTTCCAGGAAAAAAAAAATGAAACTTTGGCACCATTCATACTATGTTATAAACCAGTTTGCAAACTGGTTTAAAAGTGGGTAGTTCACACTGGCGCCAGGTTTTACACACCCAAATAGGGGTGGACCTAGGGCAAATCCCCCTCATTGCAGGTTTTCCGATATCGAGTTTTTCCCCGTGTCTTTGGGGGGAAAGTGGGTTTTGTCAGGGTCCTGCCAATGTGAATTTGCCCCTGTTCCTATTCGGGCCTTCCTGAAGGGAGGGCTTAATGGCCAAAGGGTGGGCAGAGGGGCAGAACATGCCTATCCTCTTTCAAAGGTCGAAGTGCATGGCAAGCACCATTTTTGTGCTCGCACCTAGTTGCCGTCTCTGATGATTCAAATTTCCTGCTATCGGGCCCTTTAAAGAACCGCTCAGCTGTTTCCCTCTTTCCTGCTTCCCCCCCTGATGATGACATAGCCCAGATGTTCAGATGTTGCCCAAGTCGGTGAACGAGGGTCTTTTGGGGTTTTTTGGGGGGGGTTGACAGAAAGTGCGAACCTTTGCGCTTCTGTGGCTTCAACACATGGTGATTTTATTCTCCAGTCGGAGGCTGGCAGGGGGGATCCCCCCAAGAAGAAGCTTTCATGGGGGTTTCATGGCAAGGGGTTCTCAAAAGGCTTGTCCTCCCCATCATCTGAGGCTGGCAGGGAGGGGTTCATCCAAAAAGTGTGATGTCAATGCACATCATTTGATTGACAGAACAAAAAAAATGATCAAATGCGATCGATAAGGAGGCTCTATTTTTAATTGGTCCTTTGGTCGGTATGAACTTGACAGGGTTAAATTGCACCTGAGAGATTTAATTGAGGTAAACGTAGTGTGAACTTCTATTTGGGTCAGATTCGGTATTGCATCAACAAATCTGCCCGGATCTACCCAGCACAAAAACCCAAGTGTGAATGGGGCCTGAGGGGGGTTGCAGACTGCCAGAAATAGTGCAAATTGAGTCCACTTTTAGGGTTAGGGTTAGGGAATCATGGGAACTGTATTTTATTGTGGCACCAGAGCTCTCTGACAGAGAAGGCTCAATGTCTCAGAAAAAAAAAAATTCCCATGATTCCCTAGCACTAACCCTAACCCTAAAAGTGGACTCAATTTGCACTATTTCGGGCAGTCTGCAACCCCCCTGAGTCTACCTTTGGGGCTGCTGGCCCTGAACTTTATTTCCCTGCATGGAAATGGAGAAACATTTCTAACCTCATCATTAGAAGTAGAGAGATCTTGTAGCACTTTTGAGACTGAAAAAAAGAAGTTGGCGGCATGAGCTTTCCTAGACTTCAGTCTACTTTCTCAGATGCATCTGGACTTAGGTCTACAAAAACTTATGCTGCCAACTTTCTTTAGTTAGTCTTAAAGGTGCTACAAGATCTCTCTACATACTGATTCTACAGACTAACACAGCTACATATCTTTGAATTAGGTTAGAAGTAAGTAGTGACGATGGTATGAAGAAATGTGATTGGGAAGAGGGGAAAAAAGAAAATGAGAGGAAGAGGAGAAGGAGAAGCAGATTAGTGATAGTTGTAAAGTATGGAATGAAGAAGGTAGGAGGAAGAATGAGTAGAGTTGGAAGGAAGGAAGAGGAAGTTTAGGTCAGATGAGTTGTGAGAGGAATAAATTTGAATTAAACATAAGGATAATCAAAAGTCATATAAAATAGGGTTAAAAGCTAATAGTGTTGAAAAGCAGACTTCAAGAGTTTTTTTCTCTTAACTTTAGGGGTGATAAGATTTACAAAATACAAAAGATTGATGCTGTTATTCTGACAGAAAATGGCCTAGAAAGAGTCTTTGAAAATTAATGATCCAAAAGAAAGGAAGAGGAGTCTAGAGCAGGGGCCGGCAACCTACGGCCCCCGGGCCGGTTCCAGCCCAGGCAGACCCCTGCCGCCGCCTGCCACCACCGCCGCGCGTTTTGGTCACGGCGTGGCTGCGCTCACCGCGACCGCCATTTTGGAAAACAAAATGGTGGCCACTGCATGTTTGCGCATGCGCAGGAGTACTGCGCATGCGCAAACGTGTGCGGCCGCCATTTTGGAGAACAAAATGGCGGCCATGACATGTGCGGAGGTGGCTGCGGCAGTGCGCACAGCGGCAGTAGCGGCGGCGGCAGCGTGCACGGGGGGGTCACGCACGGCGGCAGGGGTTGTGCGCGTGCATGTGAGCGTGTGCGCCACCATTCTCCCCCACGGCCCGCCGGAACTGACGACTTCGGGGGATCAGCCCCCGGCTCAAAAAGGTTGCCTACCTCTGGTCTAGAGGGTCAGTCTTAAGGTCAAAATGTATTTTGGGAAGCTATATCTTGCTAACTTTGTAAAAGTGTTCTTTGACTTCGGAGATATATATATATATATATATATATATATAAAACAACAATTGAACACTTATTAAGTGCTTTAAAGTTTACTAATACAAATATGTTAAGGCTAATGGGATAGATTTTATATTTTTCTGAACCTTAAAAAAAACCTTCAAGTAAGAATAGTTTATCTAGCCAGGACCAAGGCATGCCAGAATAGGTGCTTTGTTTTAAAACAGACAGTGAAATAAATTTTGTAATCATTTTTGATAAAATGAGTGCATCAAAGTACATAAATAACTTGTAGATAAAACTAATGGACAAAGTTGAGGTAGGAGTTGAGCTATGGAAGGATTTATTGTTACATTCCTCATTAATTGCAAGGACAGCATTTCTTTCTAAAGGTAATTGAGAGGTCACCAAATGGACACAAACTGATTCTGCATAATATGCTTATGCATTATTCTGAAACCTTCCATGAATAAATTATCCCTATTTTAAATGGTCATGAGATGTATGAAGAGATATGTTGTGGGTTGGGCTTTTACATACATGAAAAAGGTGGTCTTAAAATTGATCATATGCCTTAACTAGCCAATAATGTTACGGAGGTGTAAAAATACTGTCAGAGAAATGGAATGAAACCATGCTGTGTCAAGTGTGGGGTGTGCCCACTCGCCTAGGACACCCCTTATTGCAAGATTGTAAATAATAAATTGGAAATTACTGCTTCACTTGCTTTCTCATGATTAATTTGATTTGGTATTTAGAAAACTGTATCCCACAAGATGATAAGGAAATGGGTTGGAGAAAATATAAATATGAGAGAGCCGGAAAAATTAGGAGTTTGAATAGAAATGTATTAAGATGGTGGCAATGTAATTCAAGTGACCACCAATATCAGTAGATAATATAAATATGACATGGTGTGGATGGCATGCATGTATGTGGAATACATGCAAATGGTTTTTAAATATATTTTAATGTGTTTATATGTGTTTGGTTAGTTTTTATAAACCGTATGTGTGTTTAAATGTTCAATGAAAATTATGAAAAGGGAAAAAAGGAGATGGAGCGAAACACAACAGTTCCCCAGGACTTCAGCTGATGGCCTGATACCTGGCAGTCCTACTCACTGTCCATATTCTGTTGTGGAACTGAGCTGCATATCCTGCTTGGTATTGGAATAGCAGTACCAAGAGCCATGAAGCCATGGAGTACCAAGAGCATGGAGCTATCAAAGTGACTTTAGAGACCACAGTTTGAATCTTGGTTCGGCTGTGATAACCCAGCGGTGACCTTGGGCAAGGCACACTCTCTCAGCCTCAGAGGAAGGCAGTGGCAAAAACCCCTCTGAACAAACCGTGCCAAGAAAACACCATGCTAGGGTCATCATAAATCAGAAATGACTTGAAGGTACATAACGACAACAACAAACTGACATACTGGGGTAGAAGGACTTTTGATCCAACCCAAGAGGTTTCATATCTATCAATCACAATTCCAAGATTAAGTCCAGGTCAGTTTAATCCTCACTCTATAATTCTCTTCTCTATATATCTGCAGGTTGTCCATCTTGGATAGCTTTACTGACAGAATGATAATATGCGGACAAGACTTCGCATTATTCATCTTTTCTGGCTATTTTGTGCTTTTAATCCATGAACCCTGTTCTGGAAGCCTTAATAGATGTCAGGATGGAAATGCTGATTGATAAAAAATGTTTAAATAGCTGGATAAATGCTTTGGCCAAGAAAATAATTCATATATAGTAATGTTTTGATTCTACTCCTTCTGTTAGTTGCTTTTATTAAAAACCTGATGCTATTATCTTTTGTTTTGTTGGTGTAATGAAGGGAATGCATTTCATTTTGGGCTGTTTTTCTTCTAGAAAATTGTTTTCAGCCAGGTGTGCTATCTGGGCTCACTTTGATGCAATAATTACAATGAGTCAACAGCTATTTTGTATAGATGTTTGTAGTTTTACATATTGATGTATTTTATGTAACTAGGAGGAGGAACAAACACATTAGACTGAAAAGATGTAGTCTAAAATGCCAGATATGCGAAAGGAATCATACATTTAAGATATAGTATATAAAGGCTGCATCCACACTGCAAAAATAATCCAGTTTAACACTACATTAACTGCCATGGCTCAATGCTGTGGAATTCTGGGAATTGTAGTTTTATGAGCCATTTAGCCATCTTTGTCAGAGAGCTCTGGTGCCACAACAAACTACAATTCCCAGATTTCCATAGCATTCAGCCAAGGCAGTTAAAGTAGTGTCAAACTGGGTTATTTCTGCAATGTAATCATCTGCATATTTACTCAGAAGTAGTCCTACTGTGTTGTAGTGGGGATTATTTCCAAGTTTGCATAGGACTGCACACAGATTCACTGTCTCAAAGACTTACAAAAAATGATATTAAATAGGTGTGCCTATTGTTTACATCAGGGGTCCTCAAGCTATGGCCCACAGGCCACATGCGGCCTGTCGAGGACATTCATCCGGCCCGCCAGGTGTTTTTGTCGCCGCTGCCTGTCCTGCTTAGCAGCCAACTTGTCCTGGGCCCACAGTGCACCACACTCTCCGACTCCCCTCTTTCTCTCTGTCTCTCGACTCCTCCTCTCAATTTCGGGTGTGATCAGACGAGTCACGAGCTTGCCTGTGCAGAGCCTGTTGCTGCCTGAGGACTGAGGTAAGAACAAGTTCGGATTGATTGATTGATTGATTGATTGATTGAAGTTAGGAGGTCTATTTTTTTGTTGTGTGCTGTGTAAGCTCCGGTTCACACTGTTGCGACCTCTGAGCAGTGCGAGTTCAGACATATGCTTGTGTGGCTGAATTCACATTAGATTCAGAAGAAAAAAGGCAAACGTGCCTTCTTTTTTCCTGCAGTGGAATCTGATTGCATGGGTCTTCTCACCCATGCGATCAGATTCTTGTGCGAGTTCACAGATCGCAGTGCGGTTCGCACAAGGTAGTGTGAACTGGAAAGGTGGTGGAGGAACCAGCTCTGTAATCGTGCCAGTTCTCGCACCACACCAGTCTGAGCCTGAGGTAAAAGCGGAGTTCCACCAATATGGGCACTGGTGAGGCTGAAATGATATGGACTGGCAAGGCTGCATTGATAAACACTGATCAGACTGCACTGATGGGCAGTGCAGTCTGTATGTCTCTGTGTGGGCAATTTTATTGCTGGTATATTGTTTTTGTCGCACTATATATTGGTATTTTACCAATAGCAATTTGGAATCCCTAGGAAACAATGATATCAAGAAAGAGAAAAATTGACTTGGAGTGTAGGATATTCAAAGAACAGTGGAGTTATGATTACTTTTTCATGCAGTACAGGGAAAGAGCTGTGTGTTTGATATGCCAGAATATAGTGTCTGTGTTCAAAGAATACAATTTGCGTCGACACTATCAAACTCAACATAAAGTTAAATATGATTGTTTGGTTGGAGAAGTGAGAAAAAATAAAATATTAAAACTGAAAAATACATTGACAACTCAGCAAAATACTTTTGTGAAGCAGAAGCAGCTAAATATTTAATAATAAATAATAATTTTTATTTATAACCCGCCCCTCTGCAGAGCAATCGGGGCGGGGAACAACAAGGTTAAAACAGAGCATAATTAAAACATTCCCTTCCCCTTCCCGCAACCCCTCCCCCCCATCCCCTTAAAATAAGATTAAACCATGTATTAAATTAAAAATACAACATTAAAACAAATTAAAATAGATTAACAAATTCTAACCCAGGGAGTCAGATTGTGGGGCCCAACCGTGGGCCGACCGTTATTCCGGGAAGGCCTGCCGAAAGAGATCCGTCTTTACTGCTTTCTTGAAAGCAGTAAGAGTGGTAATAAGACGGATCTCATCCGGCAGGCCATTCCAAAGTCTGGGAGCGGTTGCGGAGAAGGTCCTCTGGGAGGTCTGGGACAGCCTAGTTTTTATTGGCTGTAGCAGATTCCTCCCAGAGGACCGCAGGGCACGGGAGGGATCATATGGGGAGAGGCGGTCCCGTAGATAAGATGGACCCAAGCCATGTAGGGCTTTAAAGGTCAAAACCAACACCTTGTACTGTGCCCGGAAACTAATTGGCAGCCAATGGAGGGATTTGAGTACAGGTGTTATATGCTCCCTCCTAGATGTCCCAGTAACCAGCCTGGCTGCCATGTTCTGTACCAATTGAAGTTTCCGGGTTAGGCACAAGGGTAGCCCCATGTAGAGTGCATTGCAGAAATCCAGACGTGAGGTTACCAGGGCATGTACCACAGTTTCCAGATCCCTTCTATCCAGATAAGGGCGCAGCTGGCGTATCAGCCGAAGCTGATAGCAGGCACTCCTGACCACCGCATTCACCTGACTAGTCATGTGAAGCGATGAGTCAAGGAGAACCCCCAGACTGCGAACACAGTCCTTAGAGGAGAGTGTGACTCCATCCAGGACTGGAGACTGTATTCCCAAATCTGGTTTCGGGCCTGTCACTGTGAGTACCTCCGTTTTGTCTGGATTCAACTTCAATCTGTTTTTCCTCATCCAACCCATTACCGCTCTAAGACAGTCATTGAGAGGAGAGACGCCATCTGAAGTCTGAGACGATGATCTGGTCATGGAGAGGTATATCTGGGTGTCATCAGTGTACTGAAGACACCGAGCTCCATGCCTCCGAATGATCTCACCAAGCGGCTTCATATAAATGTTAAATAACATCGGAGACAGGATGGCGCCCTGGGGGACGCCACAATTAAGCTCTATTTTGGATGAGCAACTGTCTCCGAGCCTCACCCTCTGAGATCTGCCCGAGAGAAAGGAACGGAACCACTGCAAGGCAGTGCCTCCAATTCCTAACTCCCTCAGGCGATCTAAGAGGATGGCATGATCTATAGTGTCAAAGGCCGCTGAGAGATCCAAGAGCACCAACAAGGTCACACTACCCCTGTCGATACTCAGGCGGAGGTCATCGGTCAGAGCAACCATGGCAGTCTCCACTCCATATCCTGTCCTGAAGCCGGTTTGAAATGGGTCGAGATAATCGGTTTCATCCAAGACTGCTTGGAGTTGGGAAGCGACAGCCCTCTCAATCACCTTGCTCAAAAAGGGGAGCAAGGAGACCGGTCTATAGTTGTTTCTATCCAGGGGATCCAGGGAAGGCTTTTTCAGGAGTGGCTTAACCGCCGCCTCCTTTAAACAAGATGGTACCTTGCCTTCCCTGAAGGACGCGTTGATTGTGTCCCGAAGGAACACCTTCAACGCGTCCCCCCCCCCCTGGACAACCAGCCAAGATGGACAAGGATCGAGGGGGCAAGTCGTCTTTCTCACGCTTCCAAGCAGCTTGTCCACGTCATCGGTACTCACAGATTGTAATTGATCCAGTAAAGTGCCATCAACGGAGTTCCTGGATGCCTCGTCTACGGGTTCTGCCAAAACAATGGCGTCCAAGTCGGCTCTTATCCGAGAGATTTTATCTGCAAAGTGAAAGTTAAAGGCCTCACAGCAGGCTATCGTTGGGTTAAGTAGGGGGTTTGGCGCAGGAGAAACCTTTGTCAATTCCCCCACCACCCTAAACAACGCTGCCGGGCGAGACTCTGCAGACGCAATGCGTGCAGAACAGAAAGATTTCCGCGCTGCACGCAAAGCCTCCCTGTAGGAATCAAGATGTTTCCTAAGGCGAGTTCTGTCGGATAGGAGACGAGATTTCCGCCATTCGCACTCTAGTCGTTGTCCAGCTCGCTTCATCCTCCTAAGCTCCTCGGAATACCAGGGCTTACGATTCAAAGCGGGCTGGAAAGGACGCTTGGGAGCGATTGTGTCAATAGCCCTGGTGAGACCGATGTTCCAAGTGTCCACCAGGGCTTCGACAGAATCACCGGCGTTACCAACCATTAGACCCTCTAAGGCTTTCTGGAAACCAATTGGTTCCATTAGCCTTTGAGGGCGGACCATTCTAATGGGTCCGCCACCCCCGGGAGGGTGAATAATAGCCTTAAGTTCTGCCTTGATCAGAAAGTGATCCGTCCATGATAGGGCAGAGATATTCTTAATCTCTGTCCACGGATGCTCCTGTTCCGTACTAAAGACCGCATCGAGTGTATGACCAGCACAATGCGTGGGCCCGTCAACCAGTTGGGATAGGCCCATGTTAATCATGGTCTCCATGAACTCCCGAGCCGCGCCAGTTAGATCTTGCAAACTGGTTTCGAGTGGGATGTTGAAGTCGCCCAGAACCAAGAGTCTGGGCGACTCCAGCAGCAACTCGGAAACCAGGGCAGTCAGCTCGGTCAGGGAGTCTGTTAAGCAACGGGGTGGTCGGTATACCAACAGAATCCCCAAACTATCCCTGGTTTTCAGGCTAAGGTACATACACTCGATGTGCGTCGTTTTCTGGATAGGCCTTCTGATCATGGATAAGGTGTTCCTATAAACCAAGGCTATACCACCCCCCCGCCCACTTTCCCTCACCTGCTCGATAACTGAGTACCCAGCTGGGAGAGCCTGCGCCCAAGTTGCGGAGCTGGCATCCCCCAGCCAGGTCTCAGTAAAGCATGCCAGGTCGGCTGCCTCATCCACCAGGAGGTCGTGGATGATGTGAGTTTTGTTTTTTACCGACCTGGCATTGCAAAGGAGCAGATTAAGGGTCAGTGGAATGGCTGGCACGTTCCCCGCATTTCATCACTGCGATCAAGTTTTCAAGTTGCCAAGCTAATAGCATGCACTGGCAGACCATTCTTGGAGGGAGAATTTGTTAAAGAATGCCTTCTTTCTGTTGCCAAAGAGATGTGTCCAGAGAAGGCCGATTTACTTAGTACAGTGAGTTTTTCAGGACCTACAATTACACAAAGGATTGAAGAAATGGGAGACAATTTGCATCTGCAAAAAAAACTTTCCTATTTTTCCTTGGCACTTGACAAAAGTAATGATAGTCGTGATTCTGCACAACTTCTAATTTTTATTTGTGGGACGAATGACTATTTTGAAGTCACAGAAGCGCTTGCTGCACTGCAAAGCATCAAAGGAACAACTGCAGGAGAGGATATCTATGAAAAGGTTTCCAAACTGTGAATGGTTTGGAGCTGGACTGGGCTAAACTAGCCAGTGTGACAACTGATGGTGTTCCTAGCATGGTGGGGTCTAAGAAAGGAGTAATTGCTCGCATTAACTAAGAGATGGACAAACATAACCATTCTCATTCAATAGCCATACACTGCCTCATCCACCAACAGGCGCTGTGTAGTAAATCACTGAAGTGGGACTCTGTTATGAAAACTGTGATATCTTGTGTTAACTTCATTAGAGCTAATGCATTAAACCACAGACAATTTCAGGAATTTCTGTCTGATCTAAATGTTGCCTATGAAGATGTTCTGTACCACACAGAAATCCATTGGATGAGTTGAGGGAGAGTTTTGAAACATTTCTATTACTTATTTCCACAGATTACAGCTTTTCTGCTTTCAAAAAACGAAGTACCAGAGCTCAATGATGCAGAATGGAAATGGCACCTTGCCTTTCTGGCAGATGTAACAGAGAGTTACTTAACAGTTTCAGTGTGCAACTTCAAGGAAAGGGGAAGCTAATCTGTGATAGGAAATCACATGTGAAAGCATTTAAAGTAAAATTAGGCCTCCTCATCAAACAAGTGAAGGAGGAAAATTTCTGCCATCTCCCCACAACTCAAAATCTGTTAGCGGAAAAAGCATTGGTTGCATTCCCAAACAAAACATGTGTGGATTCACTGAAAAAGTTACAAAAGGAGTTCCAATTTAAATTTAAAGAGCTTCATCTCCATGAACAGGACATACAGCTTTTCCGTAACCCATTTTCTATTGACATTGAAAATGTGGATACAATTTACCAAATGGAACTGGCTGAACTGCAGAATTGTGACTCTCTGAAAGACATATTCAAATCCAGTAGCCTTCCTAATTTCTATGCATCTCTCCCCTCTGAGACATATCTTAATCTCAGGAACCATGCACTCAAAATGACAACCATTTTTGGCAGCACTTTTGTCTGTAAACAGACTTTTTCTAGAATGAAACATCTGAAATCTCCAACTAGATCTAGACTAACTGATGCACACTTGCATCACTTGTTACGACTAGCAGTGACAAATATGGAACCAGACATTGACCATCTCATTAGCCAAAAGCAGGCCCATAGTTCCCATTGAAATACCAGTAAGTTTGTCGATTTAACTTTACTTTTCTTCATTTTAAATATTGTATTTGTTCCCGTTTTGTTTTGTTTTTACTTCAAAATAAGATATGTGCAGTGTGCATAGGAATTAGTTCATAGTTTTTTAAAAAACTATATTCCAGTCCTCCAATGGTCTGAGGGACAGTGGACTGGCCCCCTGTTTAAAAAGTTTGAGGACCCCTGGTTTACATCATATTTCTGTCAATCAACTTTGCATAATCTTGACCATGATTGACTTGTCTATATCGAGACCTCTTCCTGTAGTATAATGATGGATAACCCTGGGACAGCAGGATTGGAGTCAGATGAAACAGACATACCAAAGCCATATATCATCAAAACATTACGTCAAAATGTGGCTCATATTGTTGTCATTGTTATTTGCCATTAGGCAGGCATTAACCTATGGTGACCTGATGGATAAGAGACCTCTAAGAACCCTGGTCATCAATAGCCATCTTCAGGTCTTGCAAACTTAGTGCCTTGTCTTCTTTGATCGAATCAGTCCCCTTGTAATATGGTCTTCCTGTTTCCTAGAGCCTTCCACTTTCCCCAGCACTACTATCTTTTCCACTGAGCCCTGTCATCTCATGATGTGTCCAAAGTATAATAGCCTCAGTTTAGTCATGTTGGCTTCTAGAGGGAATTCAGGCTTTATTTGCTCTCAAACTCCCCCCCCCTCCTTTGTTTTTTGTTATCTATGGTATCTGTAGATCCTGCTTCTACCACCACACTTCAGATGAGTAGACTGCATGTCCATGAAAACTCAGAGTATGATGAATCTGCAGATGATATTATAATCATAGAATCATTTCTGTCAGCCTTTTTCACTGTCCAACTTTCACAACAATACATAGCAATCTGAAATACCATGGCATTGATTATTCTTTGGTCTTTAATTATAATAACTTTACACTTGAGGATCTTATCTATGTCCTTCATAGCTGCCCTTCAAAGTCCTGGATCCCCCCCCCCCCCCCCGATTTCTTGACCATAGCCTCCATTTTGATTTATTACTGGGACTAGATACAGAAAATCTATAACTATCTTAATTTCTTCATCATCAGCTTTTAAATTATGTAAATCATGTGTGGTGATGATTTTCGTTTTCTTTATATTTAACTGTAACCCTGCTTTTGCACTTTCTTCCTTAACGTTCAACAGCAGTAATTCCAGACCTTTGCTATTTTCCTCTAGTAATATAGAGGGTCTTTCTTCTAGTAATCTGCTAATATTGAGGGAAGTAACAGTACCACTCTATTCTGCATTGGTAAGACCTCACCTGAAATAATACTGTGTTCAGTTCTGGGCACCACAATTCATAAAGGATGTTGAGAAGCTGGAGCGTGTCCAAAGGAGGGCAACTAAAATGGTGAAGGGTCTGGAAATCATGCCCTCCAAGGAGAGACCTAGGGAGCTGGGTATGGTTAGGCTGGAGAAGAGAAGGTTAAGAGGTGATATAATAGCCCTATTTAAGTATCTGAAGGGGTTCATACTGAGGATGAAGCAAGCTCGTTTTCTGCTGCTCCAGAGAATAGGACATGGAGCATTGGTTTTCAAACTAGAGAAAAAGAGATTCCACCTCAACATTAGGAGGAACTTCCTGACAGTAAGAGCTGTTCAACAGTGAACACACTCTCGGAGTGTGGTGGAGTCTCCTTCTTTGGAGCTTTTGAAACAGAGGCTGGATGGCCATCTGTCAGGGATGCTCTGATTGAGAGTTCCTGCATGGCAGAATGGGATTGGACTGGATGGCCCTAGTGGTCTCTTCCAACTCAATGATTCTATAATTATAATGTCATCTGCAGATTTATTATACCCTGAGTTTTGATTGGCATGCAGTCTACTTTTTTCAGATGCACTGAATGTAGTCTAGGGATATCAAGTATATTATACAGGGTACATAGTCAGGATGGGATATAGGCAATAAGATGAGAGTGAATTTAAATATAGAATTTTTTAGCAGAGATTATTTTATTAACAAAAACATCCTGCTATCTGATAGTGTGAGAAGAATCTGTTATTAATTGATAGAGGTTCCTATTAAAGCCATTCTTTCTCTTTCCCATTTGAAGCAACTTCATGTTGTAAGTAATCACAACTCCAGATTTTGAAGGATTGTTTGTTGAAGCTAAAAAACCTCACAGAATTGGCCAAACACAAAAATGAAGTGATATGTGTAATAATATCAGTAGTGTGCTAAAAACAACAACATTATTCCTGATTCAAAGCTTCAAAGGAAATACAGTGGGCCTTCCACATTCGCTGGGGTTACGGGCACAGGACCCCCATGAAAGTGAAAGAAATATGCAAATAAAAAACCACTTCTTTTAAACCTGAGAAAACACCTCTCTAGGAGTCCCTAGTTCCTCCAGCACAACCCTATGGCCAACATCTGCCAGAAGTTGATCATAGAATGGCACTGGAGGACCTACAAATGTCTAGAGAAGTATTTTCTCTAGGAAGCTCTATGTCCTCCAGTGTGTTTCTATGGTCAACTTCTGGCAGAGTCTCACTGGAGGACCTGGAAATTCCTAGAGATAACATATTAATCAAATCCTCAAATAATCAAATCTGCAAGTCAAAGCCACAAATGCGGAAGGCCAAATGTAATGTGTTTTTGACCATGTATGCCACCTATGAAGCATCTGGTTAGGGTTATCAAATGTACCTTTTTTAATTTATGCCATTAAATTTATGGGCCTTAGTGCTGTATTTCATCCTCACAGCAACCCTTTGAGGTAGACCCTGCTGAGAGATTGATCTGCCCAGGGTCACCTACTATGTTTTATAGTGAGCAGGGTTGTTTTCCAGATCCAAAGCATGGCTCCACATTGGTCAGTAGAGTACAACCAGTGATCATCTGTCAGCCAAATATGGCCATGGGACAGAGCTTCGATATTAACATGATATTTCCATATACTGATTAAGGCCAACTGACCTCAGCCCATGCCCTTGGTTTTTGAAACGAAACCAGTCCCCTTCTCTGACAACATTAAGGAAATAGTCATTTAATTGTGGTTTCACTGAGATGAACAACAGTTCTTCTGGGACATAAAAATGAGTCAGGGAGCTGTCATTGGGCTCTCAAGCATTGCTTTTCTCAGCTGAGGAGCTGTACTTTGGAAAAGAACTGGAGTCCAAATTCATGCATAAGAGATCAATGGAAAGAACAGAGAGCTTGCAAATATATTTTAAGTTTAATGAAGCCTCGAGGCTGGTAAAGTTGCACCAGTCAAAGAGCTTTGCTCATTAGCTTCCAACTAATGCTTTGTTAGTTATTTTGGCATCAGCTTTAGGTTATGTTAGTTATTTTAAAGCCTACCCTCTTGGATGTTATCATAAGAGAAAGGGGGTGTGATGGCTGCTGCCCTTGGCTGCCTTCTTTTTTCTTAACTGCAGCCTGGTTTATACAGAAATTTCTCTCATGGTGGTTCTCTGCTTGCAAATTTGTCTTTCATGAGTCTTATCTCAGTTTTCCATGTTCCAGGAACTAGAATCAGATCTTCAATGCAGCCAATCCCACAGATTTCAGACCCTGAAACATTAATCCCCCCCCCCCATAAAAAAATGATGTTGGCTGCTACAGTGCTGGGTCTCTATCTTCCGGTAGGTGGCTGTACTGAGTTGTCCACTCTCTGGCACTGAAAGTTCAGTCTGCTCAAGCCTAACTTTCTTTTTAGGGCCCATAGGCTGTCATATCAGGTATCTAAAATAATGAAGTAAGGCAGAAACAGACATGGGGGAAGGAGCATCAAAAATATCTTTTCTTGGAAAATATATTATCCATTTTCATCATCAGATTAGGCTACGGCTAGGAAAATTTCTGTTGCTTAGGCAATGCTGGGTGGGAGATTTTAGCAATTGTAGCAAAAAAAAAAAAAAAAGAAAAAAAAAGGGAGGGGGAAAACTAGTGTGGTTTGAGTGTTGGACTACAACTCTGTAGATTTGGGTTCAATTCCCACTGTGTGACCTTAGGTAAGTCACACTCTCTCAGCCCCAGGGGAAGGCAATGGCAAACCTCCTCTGAACAAATCTTGTCAAGAAAAGCCCATGATAGGTTCACCTTAGAGTTTCCAAAAGTAGGCAACAACACATACAGAGTCCAAAAAAAGAGTAACTTTCTCATGTTCTGGTTATAGTACAGATTGAGTCCCCCCTATCTAAAATGATTGGGACCACAATTGTTTTGTAGGTTTTTATTTTTATTTTGGAATACCTTTATTTACATATACGTACATAATGAACCAGTGTGGTGTAGTGGTTGGAGTGTTGGACTATGATTCTGGAGAGCAATGTTCGAATCCCTAACTTTGGGCAAGTCATACTCTCTCAGCCTCAGAGGATGGCAACGGCAAACCCTCTCTGAAGAAACTTGCCAAGAAAACCCTGTGATAGGATCACCATATGTCAAAAATGTCTTGAAGGCCCATCACAACAACAAACATAATGAGATATCTTGGAGATGAAACCCAAGTCTAAACACAAAATTCATTTATGTTTCATTATACACCTTATACACATAGCCTGAAGGTAATTTTACATCATATAGCTAAGTAATTTTGTGCATGAAACAAAGTTTGTGCACATTGTACCATCGGAAAACAAAGGTGTTACTATCTTAGCCACCCATGAAAAAAGTTTTAAGTTTTGGACTATTTCAGATTTAGGAAGTCTGGATGAGGGAAACTCAACCTGTACTGCATTGCAAGTGGATTTCCCTTTTAATGCCTCTCAGAAACTTCCATTATTACAATATGCACCTGCTAGATTACTGACTGGAACCAACTTTAGGACCTGTATTCTACCAGTTCTTACACAACTACATTAGCTATTGATCCATTTCAGGAAAGAATACAAAGTGCTGGTGCCCTTGGTTGGGACATTCCTGCCCCAAACATCTTGTGTGAATCTGTGTGGGGTAATTTATGTTTCCTAAGGCTTCAGCCTTTTTAAGGAAACAAAAATATTTAAATATCAAAATATGAAAGCCAAGTCTGTTAAAGTCTGGCTTTAAATTAGCAGAGTAGCAGAAATGTGACTTTGCCTAACTACTTCCCTAATAACTGAGACTGACTCAGAAACAACAAACACATCGTTTGTAGTTGAAAAAATGGCTTTAATCTATATTTATATAAAAGGCTATATCCTAATCTAACTAGTGAATGGTTCAGGTAAAGAGAAATATTTATCTCACTATTGTTCCAAAACATGAGAGCAAAAAGATAGGAACAGCTCAGTTCAAAATCTTGGAGAAAGTCTGTTAACCCCAAAGAGGGAGTAACCTAAGTCACATGGTTAGTTTGAAAGAGAGAGAGAGGAGTTTGCAAGCAGGAAATCTATCTAAGGAGGGGGAAAGGGAATGCAAAGATTTTCTAACAATCTGGGATAGCATCCTTCAGGTCACTCTATTTTCTGAGGTCAAGTGGGCGAGGACTGGAAGGCAAGTGTTTTTGGTGACGGCATCACATGAATGGAATATCTTCCCGTAGGAAATTTCCTTAGTGCCAACTGTATGATGTTCTTCCAGCACCAGCACATGAAGACATTTTTACTCATCCAGGCGTCTCATGTGGCTAAATAATTATTTGATCTTTTACCTTGGTTTTATGCCAGATTTTCGTGCCACTATACTCCTTTGTGTTTATTTTCTGGTATAGTTTTATATTGATGGTTGTGTGAGGGGGGGTTGGCCATATGTTAGCCTGGTAGTTCTACTGAATGGTAGCCTAGGAATCTTTTTCATAAGATGAAATAAATAGCTCTTTAAAGAACTCCCAGTTTCTATATATTTATTCAACCCACACTGGGTGTTACTGCAGGCATGGCACAACCGTACAATTCCATAATTTCCCATTGTTGGCATTAGGAAAGGAGAGCATCTGCATTAGGGATGGAACAAATATGTGAAGATTCAAAGTTTGTGGGTGGCGGGGGGCTTCTTGAGTTTCAGGAAATCCTGACATGGCAAATCCTGGCAAAAGTCCTTTTTGCATTCCCCCAACTCAGGTCTTCAAATTGTGTGTGTGTGTGTGTGTGTGTGCCTTCAAATCTCCTGTCAACTTATGGTGACCCCATGAATTCCATAGGGTTTTCTTAGGTAAGGAATCCTCAGAGGTGGTTTTGCCAGTTCCTTCCTCTGAAATATAGCCTACAGCACCTGTTATTCATTGGCAGTCTCCAATGCAAGTACTAACCAGGGCTGACCCTACTTAGCTTCCACAATCAGACAGGATCTGGTACCTTTAGGGCAGCGGTTTCCAACCTGAGCTTCATGGAGCCCTTAGGACTCTGCAAGTCAAAAAGGTTGGGAACCCCTGCTTTAAGATATGCAGTACTGGAGGACCCACACCTCCATAGCAAGGCTCACCATTTTCGCACTTCTTTGGAGGTCCTGGAGAGTGATGTCATAATTGGGCACCAGTGATGTCACTAGGGTTGGCATCACCCGCTGCGGTAACTCATGGTGTCACTTCCCATTGACCTCCTCCCATCCCACATCATACAGAATCTTTAGGAATGTTTTTTGTACTACAATGTGACTCATAAATCGTGATGCCCATATGACATTGAATGTAATGGCAATAGGCAAGAAATAGGGAGGGGAGGCATGAAAATCTCAGGTAGAAGAAATTTTCCCTACTATGACAACATCTTTGAAAACGTCACTATTTTCAAATATGTTATTGCATCTTTGACAGAAAATTGAATAAATTATTTGTTCTCCTTGCAGGAACAAATGTTAGGGGAGGAAGATCACATCCCTAACGCATGACACAGTTACATTAGTTGATACTGATAACTGTCATTACTCTGTCTTAAGGATGCTGGGATATATAGTTTGGTGAGATATTTAGAATTCTGTGCTATACAATTCTAATGTGCTGAAAGGAACTGAACAGAATATCCTGGGAACTCTAGATCACTTCTCTAGACTGGAGAATTCTAAAAACCTTACTGAACTACAAAGCCCAGGACTCCAAAGATTGGAGCCATGTTTGTTAAAGTGGTATCAAACTGCTGTAACTTTAGTGTTGATATTCTTCTACACCCAGGTAAGTGCGAATAGGCTGTAGCCTAACAGAGTTGTACATTCTGCATAACTGTCTTCCTGTCTTCTCTGTAGGTACAAGGAAAATATAGCTGCTTTTCTCTAGAAAAATGTCATATGGGCATTACGATTTTGAACTTTTGCACATCCATAGCAAACTTTCTAGATCCCTTCTGTGGAAGGACCCCTCTGTTTCAGAGGTGTGTGTGTGTTGAGGGGGTGTTAGTGGGGCATGTGCTTGCTTTACCAGGGCATTGGCCAAATGTGTTGGGCTTTATAGTTTCCACTCATTGGCCAACATCCTACATTGAGTAGGGGGAGCATAATGCTCCGCTTGGGAGTTATATGTTCTCAGTGGCATCACTGGGGTTGGCATCACTCGGTGGGGTAACTCATGGTGTCATCTCCCCACTTGTTAACTTCCTCCCATACCACTCCATCCTTACTAATATACCAAAGTTACTCATAAATCATAATTCCCACATATCACTGAATGTAATGGCACTAGCAAAATTAAAATTATACCTTTAAATTATAAAGGTATATATGCAATTCCCTCCCATTCCTCCACTCTCCACCAGTAAGCATCATCATACTCACAGCCTAAATGTATTTGCATTTACATAGTTAAAGTGAAAATTTGGTAAGATGTGATTTTTAAAAGATTTCTTTAAAAAGTAAAATAAAAAACAAACACCCTGGGGCCTCTCCTTTCTCCTCCACTGAGCCTTGCCCCACTCCCAGCATCTCTTCCACTGAGCTCCAGAGTTTTAAAGGGATGCAGGTAAATGCCACATTCCATTTCTGCCCAAAGGCAGATGTTTGGGGAGCAGTGGTGTCACCCCTGTTTAGGGGGTCTCTGGTATGGCCTGAAAACACCCCCCAACTCCTACTGATGCCCCTGTATGTTCTCCCCCTGCTTTCAATCTCTGACAGATAAGGAGATGAGCGAGAAAACAATTCAGACAATAAAGAAGCAGCTCATCTCTGTTGGGTGGGGAGAAATTAGGGTGTATGGAGAGAGCTTTTTTTTTCCATCTCTTGGGAGCCTAGAGCACCTGAATCTGCATTGCCTGAATTTCAATTCCCTCCCATTCCTCCACTCTCCACCAGTAAGCAGCAGCAGCAGCCCTTCATGAGGCTTGACATCTTCTGGCAGGGAATTTTTGGATGAAGCACAAAGGTGATTCCCAAACTTTGGTCCTACAGATGTTTTGGACCATCTCCCAGAATCCTGGCTGTTGGAGAAACTGGTTGGAGCTTCTTCTTTTTATACTTTATTTCCAATAAACACAAATCACATCCATACATCCCTGTCCTTGACATAAAATACAACACATCATATAATTAATAACATACAAATAAACAGCACTATCTATTTCTTCTTACATACATCTGATTTTGCAGTGCTCGCTTCGGCAGCACATATACTAAAATTGGAACGATATGATTTTGCAATCTGTTTTCTTTTTCTTTTGTGTGGTTACATTCCTTCTTTATGCTCATGCTACTATACCCTTTAAATTTTCTTTATTTCTTTACTTGCTATTTCCTTTAATTTTTCATCTACTTTCATTTAATCATTCTCTTTTAGGATAAATTCTTTTACTTTTCTTTATCGTCACTACCTTATTCCTCATTAATTTCTTTCTCCATTTTTTTCTTTCCAGTATTTTACTACTAAATTCCAATCATCTTCTACCATTATACTATTTTTTTATTTTCTTCTTCTTGAAATTCTATCTACATCTCTCATATCCACTAATTTTCTTAACTAATCATCCCTTGTTGGGATTTGACAGGACTTCCATTTCTGTGCACAGAATCAAACTGGTTGGAGCTTCTGGGCACTGAAGTCCAAAACACCTGGGCCCCATTCACACTACAAAAATAAGCCGGTGTGAAATCAGGTTATTTTCATGGTGTTTACACTTGCCCCCACTGCACTTGGTGCAGTGTGTGTATGTGCTGAAAAACCCTCTTAACCCCACTTAACCTGGTATATTTGATACCAGGTTTTTCCCTGTGTCTTTTTTTTTAAAGAGCTACAACGATCCGTATCTTTGGTACTGTGAGTATGCTACCGAATCGATTCGGATCACAGTGCATCATTCCCAGAAATGGAGGTGTTTCCATTTTAAATTGCTTTGATGGCAAGTGTGAATGGCAACAAGGTTAAAATGCCATGGAGAGATTTGGGAATGGAAAACGTAGTGGAACACCGGTCCAGTATTGAATCACTGCAGAGATCCAGATCTCAGTGGGACAAAAAGTAAGTGTGAATGCCCTAATGGAGGACCAAAGATTGGGAACCACTGGTCTAGAGAATAATACCCTGGCCTACCCCTTCTCCAAAAAAGAGATATCTGGAAACATAAGCCACACTTACGTGTGCATATGTGACTTAGATGCCACCCATAAAGTCATAGGAACAATACTCAAATCATAACATTAATGGGGTTTTTTTGTCTTTGAGAGAATTCAAAGATATAACCATAGTAATTTAGATGCAATTTTTAATTAGGTCTTTGCACTGAATCTAGTGATTCCATATGGTCTTCAAAAATAGATTCTATCTCATTTCTATAGAATGTTAAATGATGATGGTATGGCCAGGAGTTATATCTTTGAGAGAGCAATTTCTCTGTAAGATGGGCAAGAAACCTTTTCCACACACATCAGTGATCTTTGGCTGTCAGGTTTGTATTAGATTTTCACTCACACACACACACACACACACACACATTAAAAGTGTGTATAAGAGTATAGGATGCACTTATGTGTATTGTATAAATGAAAGCAGCATGTATTGCTCTCTTTATTAGTGGTTATTCTATTTGGAATAACAGACACTAGCATAATCTTCATTAAGTTGTTTAAAGATTGGTATTAGCATATTGTTGCTCTTGGTAACGTGTGATTGCTATTTCATGCAGCCGTCTAAGTTTTATTACTGAAAATGAAGAGTGTTGCTGGGTTTTGTAAACAATATCACAAAAGGATTTCCTTGAAAATGCCTAAACAAGGTTGTTGAAAGTTAATTTCCTCTCAAAGTACTTTTGATGTCTCTATGGCAGGGGTAGGCAACCTAAGGCCCGGGGGCCGGATGCGGCCCCCCGAGGCCTTTGGACCGGCCCCAGGCTGGTCCTGCCACCGCTGCCGCCCGCCGCCTCCCCCCACCATGATGATATTGATTATTGTTGTTATTACTTGTTCTTGGGGTTTTCTTGGCAAAATCTCCACAGGGGTTTTGCCATGGCTTTTCTGGGGCTAGAGAGTGTGCATGCATATTTTTAATTTTTTTAATTTAAAAAAAATATTTTTATTTATTTATTTATTTTTGGTGCTTTGGCCCCCCAATTGTCTGAGGGACAGCAACCCGGCCCCCGGCTCAAAAAGGTTGCCTACCCCTGCTCTATGGCTTGAGTTCTATGTACACTTGCTCGGATCTGCATTCAGCAAAGCTTACTTTTCTGTAAATATGGCTTTGGTCAGACTACATACATGTGGCACACGAAAGATGGATTAGATTCATGGGTGTTTGTTGTTGTTGCTAACTTCCCTTGAGTCGACTACAATTCATGGTGACCTTGTGGAGAAGACCAATCCAAGACCCCCTGTCTTCCGCTGCTTTGCTTAAATCTTGTAGATTCATGCCTGTGACCTCCCTTGTTTTGTCTAGTCATCTTCTCTTTCTACTACCATCAACCTTTCCTAGCATTATTGTTTTTTCTAGTGAGTCATGCCTTCTTATATTGTGACCAAAATATGACAACTTCTATTTGATTGCCTTGGCTTTTAGAGGTATTTCAGGCTTGATCTATTCAAGCACCCATTTGTTTATCTTTTTGGCCATCCATGGTATCCTCAGCACTTATTGTTGACTGTTCTTTTATTGTTTTAAAATGTTTGATGTTTAATACTATTTTAAGGGGTGGGTGTTGTTGTTTTTTCTGGGATTGTACATTGTGGTATTTTATTGTTGTAAGCCACACCGATTGCTTCGGGTGGGATAGAAATAATTTGTATTATTATTATTATTATTATTCTCCAGCACCACATCTCAAATGAGTTGATTTTCTTTTTATCCACTGACTGGCTCTTACATCCATACATACTGATGGGGAATACCATGACTTGGACGACTTTAGTTTTTAATTGTCATATATAACTGGAGAAATGATACTACTTAAGGGCTAAAGCAGATGTAATAGGAGCAGACATGGCTGTGTTAGCCTGGATCAGTATGCAAGGGGATCTTGTCGCACCGTTGAGACTGTAAGGAAGAAGTTGGTAGCATAAGCTTTCTGTAGACTTACATCTCTGCTTCATCATCTGATGACGTCAACTGAAGTCTATGTAACAGAAGCAGGCAAATATGCACCTGCTTATTTATTTATTCACTGTCCTGCCCTGTTCATATATTAATGGTGTCTGACTAATGATGGTGAAAAGTTTGGGGAGATAAAGGCTCTGGCAGAGTGAAGCTGAATTGAATCTCAGCAGTTTGTACCATGGGAGATGAGGGTGTTTGTCCTCTGATACATCAAAGGTGCTAAATACCGTAAATAAATTGGTGGTGGTGGTGATGCTGATGATATGCGCTTAATGCTGCTTCTTGGTTTTCCCACAAGAACTATACAAATAAACTGCTGTGTTTTGATGGATTTACATTATTCATGTTGTGGGGTTGCTGTTTTATTGTTTTTAAAAAGTTGTTATGTAATGAATGTTTGTCTCTGTAATATGCACTTGTTTTAAAATAAAAAAATTGTTTTTACATATCAGACTTCTCTATTTAATTGCCAGACACAGCACCATAGAGACTTTTGATTCTCTCTTAATGGGATATCTGGATGGATGATGATGGTGTTTATATCTCACCTTTTTCCCAGCCTGGGACAAGGCAGCTTGCAAAAATTAAAAGAGATGCAGCTTTTTAAAAAAAATAAAAAAGTTGTTGTGTGCCTTCCAGCTTATGACACCTCTAAGGTGCACCTGTCATGGGGTTTTCTTATCACATTTGTTCAGAGAAAGTTTGTTTCCCTCCGAGACTGAGGGTATATGATTTGCCCAAGATCACTTAGTTGGTTTCCATGAACAAGTAGGGGTTCAAATCCTGGTTTCTTAGAGTCTTAGGGCGTTTTCACACGGCAGGCTCTAAAGCCGCCTGGAAGCCGCCTGGAAGCAAAGAAGAGTCATTCCAGCGGTGAAAACAGCAGCCGCCGGAATGGCTCCTGATTGCTTCCGGCAGCAGCCCCTGTAATTCCTTTTTAGAAAAGGAATTACAAACACCGGGGCTAAAGCCGGCCAGCGCCGGGGATGGCGCTGGATGGGGCGGAACGGGGGCGGGGCTTGCTGCGACGTCGTGTGAACACGCGCAGCAAGACCCCGGAGGGACGCCGGCTAGCGCCAGGGATGGTGCTGGATGGGGCGTGGCTTCCTGTGACGTCGTGTGAAAAATTTGACAGTGAAGCCGGAGTGGGGCCGGAGGGAGGCCGGCTAGCGTCCTCCTAAAGCCCCGTGTGAAAACGTCCTCTGTCCAACACATAAACTACTATACCACACTAGCTTTCTGTGAAAAGTTACATCATACAAAAGCTAAAAGTATTAATAAACTATTAATAAAGTAAATAACAATTTAAGCAAACTATTTTCCAGTTTGTTCTAATCAGGCCTGACTCCTGTTGGTAGTCCCAGCTAGAACAGAGCTATTTAAACAACTTTTTTAAAAAGAATATTTTCTATTTATTAAATAATTTAAATTTAAAAATCAAACACATAAACATAAACACACAATAACTGATACAGACATTTAGATATACACCAGTTATCCATCCAACAATTAGGACAACATCCATTTCCCCTCTTCCCCATCACCGCCTTAAAAACAACAGTCTTCCTGCCTATTCTCTAATTGGTTTTCTAAATTATAATATTGTTGTATGGTGAGTCAACACTTATGTAAATCCTACTGAATCAATGGGTCTACTCCAGTATATCATCAATAGGTTTCATGCCATATCTAACACAATCCTATCCCTACTCTTGTGACTTGAACATACTGAACACAACAGGATCTATTTTTGAGCAAACAATTTCTCTGAGTACAGTTGCGCATCTGTTCTCGCAGACTTGAAGTCTGTGGTTTTGTATATTCACGGAGGGGTGACCTCCATTGAAATCAATGGGGCTCCTGCCCATGGGAGTAGCAAGTCTGTTTTTGCAGGGGGTCTGGAACGGATGGAAGTTTGTTGCTAACTGCCCTCGAGTTGGCCCTAAATCATGGTGACCGTGTACGTGAGGCATCTCCAAGACCCCCTGTCCTCCTCTACTCTGCTTAGTTCCTGTAAATTCATACCCATGACCTCCTTAATAGAGTCCATCCATCTAGCATGCGGCCTTCCTCTCTTTCTACTTTCCTCCACTTTTCCTAGCATTGTTGTTTTTTCCAAAGTTGTGCCTTCTCATGATGGGCCTAAAATACAATACCCCCAGTTTTGTCATCTTGCCTTCCAGGTAGAGCTCATATTTGGTCTGTTCTAGAACCCATTTGTTTGTCTTTCTGGCTGTTCATGGAATCCTCAATGTTCTTCTCCAGTACTTCATCTCGAATGAGTTCATTTTCTTCCTGTACCTATTTCAGGAAGTGCTGTTTATGGACAATGAGTTTGGACTTTGATCAGACAAATCTTAAGCCTTCTGATCAATAGCCTCCAGGCACTTGCTATTTATGTTAACTTCATCAGGGTAATGATGAATATGCGTGTGAACTTATTATGCAGGAATGGCATGGCATTTAAATAATTCATGAACTTAAAATAGCCTTCAGCTTCAAAATGGGGAGAAAGGGGTCTGGAGTTAAGCCAGGTTGACAGCAGGGTGATGCTACAGTATAAAAAGCAGCACGGCAAAAGGTTGGCCACTTGAAGATAGTAACATTTAGAAGGTAAGCGCCAGATTGCCAGTGATATCTGTTGCAAGGACCTGCTGGACTAACAAAAATGTTTGGTTACAACCAAACAGAGGTCTGTCTGGGAAATGCAATGGACAGGGCTGGCGGCAGTACATAGAATCCTCTGGAGCAGGGGTAGGCAACCTTTTTCGGTCCTGGGCCGGTCCCCCGAAGTCCTTGTCTCTGCTGGGCCGAGGGGGGGGAATGGCGGTGCGCCCGCAGCCGCTGCCGTGCACAGATAAGAAAATGCGCCGCCGCGGCGGTCCGCCTGGGCCGGTAAGTCCAACAACCTGGGCCGGAACCGGCCCGGGGGCCGTAGGTTGCCAGCCCCTGCTCTGGAGCATCTGCTGTGGCTCGGCACCAGAGCACAGTCCATCAGTGGTGATATGTAGCCCTCCTACCCACCTTGTCCTTGGCTCTAGGTTTGTTTGGTGCCAGTAGCAATGCCTAAGAAGCTGCCCACTATTTTAAATTTCCTACAGTGGCTTCAAGGGGCTACTTGTTGCTTTGGGCACCAACAAAAATAGTAGCTTTCCACATCCAACTACTGCTGACCACATGGACTCCTACATGGTCTAGATATGTTCTGATCACTCAAGTAACAGAGACAAGAACCCACGTGATTTTGGCTTTTTAGATAAATTTGAGTTTTATACTAAAAAATAAAATACCCCCCCCCCTTCTTGTTCCATCATAGCACGAATAGTCCCTGTTTTCTGATACTCTTGCCTGAACAATATTTGTTTTTTTCAATATGCCCAACTGAAATTAAATTCAATATGCCCAATTAAATGTATGGGTTGCTAGAGCTGTAACTGTCAAGGTTTAGCTCCCTGCAAAATCTCTTCATTTAATTTGAAATGGGAGTGGAAGTTTCTTCTCTTTCACACCGTTGCTATGCTTTGTTTACATACATTTTATGGGCCATCCATATGATAACAGTGTCATCAAATGGTTTTGCTTTTACGCATTCTCCATGGTTCTTCTATTTTTTTCTCAGATTCTGGGACATCTTTTGTTTTTAAAGAACAGCACAGCACCATAGTCTCTGCAGATAGGGACTTTTTATCTGGGATTTTGCATACAGTATATTTAAAATTGTTAAAATATTTCAACAGTAACCACTCTAGTTCAAAATTAGCTTTGGTTCCAGGAACTAATATGCATGTGCCTGTATGTACTGATAAAAGTGTTCGGAGCATTTGAAAATGGGCATCATGATATTATGGATGGAAAAATTATGTCTGTAAGGAATGACACCTGTCAAAGAAAGACATGGTAGAAATGTATACTAAAGGGTGGTTTTGACTATGAGGAGTATAATTTCAGCTGTGGAAGACAAAAAGAGACGGTGTATAAACTGGAATACAGATTTGTCAGCAAAGAAATAATGAGAACTGTGAAAAATTTCTACAGAAAGTGTTAGACAGCAATCAGATTGTGTGTGTGTGTGTGTGAGAGAGAGAGAGAGAAGCTTAATTTCCTTAAGCTATTAATTTGAGTGTAATTCTTCCTCCTTTCTCTGCCCAAAGCCATTTACTAAAGAAGAAAAATCTAGCAGTGTTTCAGAAAGAATGCTGCTGATATTTGAGATGAGTTTAAATTAATGTGCTCCATTTTACTGGATGTATTCCTGTATATTAATAGTATGCCAATGTATGTAAATGAGCCTGAAATTCAACAAGATGGAAGTATTTAAATATTCATAATCACCATGCAGCATATGCAAATGAAGTTCTCAGCCGAATTGCAGTATGATGTTTCAAAACCAGCTGCACCAGAGCAGTTTATCATAATGGATTCAGTTGTTAATGAAAATGTTGACAGTGT
This sequence comes from Phrynosoma blainvillii, assembly GCA_026167975.1. Lineage (NCBI taxonomy): Eukaryota > Metazoa > Chordata > Lepidosauria > Squamata > Phrynosomatidae > Phrynosoma > Phrynosoma blainvillii. The sequence continues at coordinate 201,409,387 of JANUYF010000002.1, read as the reverse complement.
TACTCAGGTATATGTTAGCGTGTGGATGTACGTTGTTCATATTTGCTTCTTGGAGCCTGATTGAGACAAGGATTCTCCTCCGAGCAGGCATTTAAGCATAGGCTTAGATGGAAGAAAAGCTCTTATTTATATACTTAGAAGATTTACATATCCGGGGACTATAGGTTCAAATCTCAAGCTGTTTTTTATTTCACCCAGTGGTCTTGTTATCTTCATTAATTTACCTGGACAACAGCATGCGTCTACTTGTTTTCCAAAAGTGAAGCAAGCTGACTGGATTGGGAAAGTCAGAGGTGACACTGATGGGTATTTTTTGACATTCAAAACTGCATGATGATTTGTAGAGAATGATATAGGGAATATATATATATATATATAGAGAGAGAGAGAGAGAGAGAGAGAGAGTGAAACTGCTATTTAACCAATTATTTGACAAGACATGGTCCTCAGCTCAGCTCAGCACACCAACTTAGATCTTAGGCTGCTGCCACACTGCAGCATTAATGCAGTTTGACACAGCTTTAAGTATCATGGCTCCATTTTATGTAAACCCAGGATTTACAGTTTGTTGTGGCACCACAGCTCTCTGACAGGGGATAAATATCTCACAAAACTACAAATCCCAGAATAGCATGGAGCCATGGTAAAGTGGTGTTAAACTGCATTGATTCTGCAGTGTTGCCTTAGCTGCATCCCCTGGTAGGTAGGATTGGGAAAGATTTAACTGGATATTCTGGAAAACAGTTAGCCTAGTCAGTACTGATATTGGTGTAAGGAAATTTCCTAGGCTCTCGACCCTGGCTTTATGAAAATCCCTTACGAATTTAGTTTGTTCTCTGTCCTTTTGGAAATCCTTTGTGTATATGTAACCCCAGTGAGCCACTGTGGCACAGTGGTTTGAGTGTTGGACTACAACTCTGGAGGACAGCGCTCAAATCCCAGCTTGGCCATGTAAACTCACGGGGTGACCTTCAGCAAATTGCACTCTCTCAGCCTCAAAGTATAGCAATTGAAAACCCCTTCTGAAGAAACTTGCCAAGAAAACCCCATGATAGCCATAGGGTTGCTGTAAGTTGGAAATAACTTTTTAACTGTAAGCCGCCTTAACAGCCTCGGCTAAAGGTGGGGTATAAACAAAGTATTATTATTATTATAACTTGATGGCACAGAATAACAATAAAACTCCTGTGGGTATTGGTTTGGCTCAGTGGCTAGACAGAAATCCTAAGGAAAAGGCTGTACTTGGAGAGGGTGAGTTGAGAAGAGCTGCAGTTGTCAGGGCTGAGGAGTAGGCCATTCTCACCTTGAATAAGGTAGTTTTATTTTCAGTTGTGGCCTAAATACCCCAAAGGCACCAGATCCTGTCTGAGTGTGGAAACTAAGCAGGGTCAACACTGGTTAGTACTTGGATGGGGGACCGCTAATGAATACCCAGTCATGTAGGCTATATTCCAGAGGAAGGAACTCACAAAACCACCTCTGATATTTCGCCTATGAAAGCGCTAGGAAATTCATGGCATTGGTATAAGCAGACTTGAAGGCATACACACACATTTTCAGTTGTGTATTTAAGGGGGAATAAATGGGTAAAATCTTTGCATGGTTTCTATATTTTGCATGGTCTGTTTATATTCCTGTTTTAATTATCTTGCCATTTAATACTGTTTTAAGGGGGTGGGATGGGGTATGAATTTTGTTGTTTGGGGTTTTAACTGATGTAAGCCGCTTAGATTGTCTTCATTTAAGCGGGGTATAAATAAATTTTATTATTATTATTATATTCCATTTGCTTCTATTTTGCTTTTTATTTATTTATTTAGGGCTTTAAGATTGCACCAAATACTGCACAGCACAGGCAGAAGAGTCCTGCAATCAAGTCCAGCATTAACAAGTCATTGGACACATGGAACTTTTGGGACAGTGCATTTGTCAAATGTAATAAATGATTTGTATGGCTGTTAAATATATATACAGTAGGCCCTCCACATTTGCTGGGGCTGGGGATGCAGGAACCCCATTAAATTGGAAAAACTGCAAATAAAAATTTTATTATTATTATTATTAAACCTGAGAAAAACCTCCAGAACAACTCTATGGTCAACCTCTGCCAGAAGTCAACTTGTTTGAAATGTTGAATCATGCTGGAGGAACTACAAATGCCTAGAGAAGTGTTTTCTCTAGGAACCTCTAGGTCCTCCAGTGTGACTTTATTCTCAACCTCCAGTCATGAACCCCTGGTCATGCTGGGGGCCTTAGAGATTCCTAGAAAGCACATATTAATCAAATCTTTGAACAATCAAATCCACAAAAGTCAAAGCCGTAAATGTGGAGGGTTGACTGTATATAGAGAGAAAGAGAGAGAGAGATTTAAAGCACAATTGTGTTTTCAATATCCTGTTATAGTTGGCCTTCCTCTTCTCCTACTTCCACTTTATCAAGTATTATAATCTTTTATGATGAGCCATGTTGTCTCATGATGTCCAAAGGATGTGTTTGGTCATGTGGTGTCCGGGAGAGAGTTCAAGCTTGATTTGCTCATTCGGCTTTTTGGCAAACACTCCTCCAGCACCACAAGTTGATTTCCCTCTTGTAAGCTTTCTTTGCTATCCAACTTTCACAACCATATATAGATATCATAACTAGTATGGCATGGACAATCCTAACTTTGGTATTCAGCGATACATCTTTACACTTGAGAGGACGTTATCCAGTTCCTTCATAGAGTTGGAAGAGACCACAATCAAAGCATCCCTGAGATGGCCACCTAGCCTGTTTAAAAACCTCGAAAGGAGACTCCACCATATAGAATTCAAAGACATAGCCGTGTTAGTCTGTAGAATCAGTATGTAAAGAGATCTTGTAGTGCCTTTGAGACTAAGGGCCTTTGCAGACTGCCAGAAATAGTGCAAATTGAGTCCACTTTTAGGGTTAGGGTTAGTGCTAGGGAATCATGGGAATTGTTTTTTTCTGAGATATTGAGCCTTCTCTGTCAGAGCTCTGGTGCCACAATAAAATACAGTTCCCATGATTCCCTAACCCTAAAAGTGGACTCAATTTGCACTATTTCTGGCAGTCTGCAAAGGCCCTAACTGAAAGAAAGAAGTTGGCAGCATGAGCTTTCCTACACTTAAGCCTACTTCCTCTGATGCATTCCTAAATGCATCAGAGGAAGTAGATTTACGGTAAATCTACTAAAACTCTTGCTGCCTACTTCTTTCTTTCAGTGAGTCTCAAAGGTGCTACAAGATCTCTCTGTTATTATTATTTTTCAGTTAAAAATATGTAATGCTACCCAAAGTATAAAAAATACAATTAAGAATAGCAGTACAAAGTATTATCTAATGTGATCTCTTACGTCTCTCTACAGAAGAAGAAGGAAGAGGAGGAAGAAGGAGAAGAAGAAGAGGAGGAAGAAGAAGAAGAAGAAGAAGGAGAAGAAGAAGGAGAAGAAGAGGAGGAAAGAGGAGGAGGAGGAAGAAAAAGAAGGAGAATAAGAAGAGGAAGAAGGAGGAGGAGGAAGAAAAAGAAGAAGAGGAAGAGGAGGAGGAGGAAGTAGAAGAAGAAGAAGAAGAAGAGGAGGAGGAGGAGGAGGAAGGAGGAGGAGGAAGAAAGAGAAGGAGGAGGAAGAAGAAGGCGAAGAGAAGAGGAGGAGGAGGAAGAAGAAAAAGGAGAAGAAGAAGAGGAAGAAGGAGGAGGAAGAAAAAGGAGAAGAGGAAGAGGAGGAGGAGGAGAAAGAAAGAGAAGGAGGAGGAAGAAGAGGAGGAGGAGGAGGAAGAAGAAGGCAGAAGAGGAGGAAAGAGGAGGAGGAAGAAAAAGAAGAAGAGGAGGAGGAGGAGGAAGAAGAAGGAGGAAAAGGAGGAAGAAGAGGAGGAGGAGGAGGAGGAGGAAGAAGAAGGCGAAGAGAAGAGGAGGACGAGGAGGAGGAGGAGGAGATGGCCCACTTTCCTCGTGGGTCGTGGCTGAGGGGAAGTGGTGGTGATCGTGGAGACCCACTGAAGAGAGGCGGGGCCTCCCCCTATCTCCCTCCTCCTCCTCCCTCGCGCGCCCCCTAGCGCTTTTCCGGTGGCGCTGCGGTCTGCGGCAAAGGCCTCTGCATAAATTATGTTCATGACGCAGGCGCCCAGGCCCCCGAGCCAGCCTCCTCCTCCTCCTCCTCCTCCCTCCCTGGGCCCTGACTGGGACCCCCAACGGGGGCGCTGACCCGGGTTCGAGTCCTGCGGGGCAGGGGCTGCAGGAGGAGGGCTCAGGCCCCGAGGGGAGGAGGAGGAGGAGCCCCGGCGCCATGGCCCCCCTTTGGGTGCGCCGCTCCGGTGGCTGTGAGATGCATGTTTAATTATTCCCAAGGAAAAGGGGAAAAAAGGAAAGGAAAGGAAAGGAAAGGGGGAGAGAAGTAGGCTTTTTAAAGGGCCCGCCTCGGAGGCTGGGGAAGGGTCTCTCCTTCCCGGCGCAGAGCTCACGGTGAGTGGGGGCTCCGGCGGAGGGAGGGAGGGAGGGAGGGGGGCCGGTGCAGAGCGGTGAATATGCAATGGCCTTAATTAGCATAATTTATATATTTATGATAAAGAGAGCGAGGGGGAAAAGGGGGCGCCTGGGAAGCGGGGAGTGGAAGGAGAGATTTGGCGATACGTGTCCTTTAGGGGCCAGCGTGGGATTGAAAGGGATGGGAGACCGAGGTGGGGAAGGAGGGGGTGGGGGAACAGACGGGGTGCTGGAGGACAAGGGGGGAAGGCGGGGGGGGGAGAAATTTGGTGGGGTTGGTATTGTTAAAAAGAGGGATTGGGATTGCAAAAGAAGAGGGGGTTAGTATTGCAAAACAAGGGGATTGGGGTTGCAAAGAGAGGGATTGGGATTGCAAAAAGACGGGGTTAGTATTGCAAAAGGAAGGACTGGTATTGCAAAAAAGAGGGGGTTAGTATTGCAAAACAAGCAGGATTGGGATTGCAAAAAAGGAGGTTGATGCTGCAAAAAAAGGGGAGAGGATTGGTATTGCAAAAAAGGGGGGTTAGTATTGCAGAAATGGGGGTTGGTATTGCAAAAAAAAAAGGGGGGGGATTGATACTGCCAAATGAGAGAGAGGGGGAAAGGGGTCTGGTGTGGTTCTTGGGGGTGTGGAAGGAGACGAGATGCTTAAGATGCTGGAAGTTGTCTCCTGTGGAAGGAAGGAGGGGGGCACGCAGGTTGGGAAGTGGGGTACAGGTGGGGCTGGAGCAAAGGCAGGCCTGAGGCACCCCATTCCTGAGGAAGAGGGGAAGGATAACGAGGGGGAAAGGCGGGAACCGAGGAGGGCCGGGAGGGAAAGAAAGCCGTCCCCAAGTGGGTCAGGAAGGGAGGTGGAGATGGCGCCTGAGGGCGGGAAAGGGAGCCTGAGGGAGAGCCGGCAGGGAGGGCTTCATCCTGGGAGCAGAAAGGAGACAGAGACTTGAAGGCACACCACCCACCCCCACGTACACACACACATATATATTCCCCCTCTTCAAATATGTGTGTGTGTGTGTTGTTGCATGTCTTAACGTCGTTTCCGACTTATGGAGATCCTTGGGCAAACCTATCATGGGCCTTGGCAAGATTTGTTCAGAGGAGGTTTGCAGTTGTCTTCCACTGAGGCTGGGAGAGTGTCACTTATCCAAGGTCATCTAGTGGGTTTCATGGCTGAGCTGGGAACCAAACCCTGGTCTCCAGAGTTATAGTCCAACAGTCAAACCACTATGCCACAATATGTGTGTGTGTGTATTTGAAGGGGGGACAGAATACATACATACTCTATCATTGTGTGTGTGTGTATTCCACCCTTCTCTTCTGCCACAAATTGTTAATTAGATAATTCCCTACTCTCAGGTTTACAATCTATGCCAGGGGTTCAGCCTAAATTGCTGTTCTTATGGAGACCTTATCATGGAGTTTTCTTGGCAAATTTCTTCAGAGGGTGCTTGTCATTGCCTTCCTCTGAGGCTGAGAGAGAGTGACCTGGCCAAGGTCCCTCAGTAGGTTTCCACAGATGAATGGGGATTCGAGCCCTGATCTTGAAAGCCACAGTCCAGCACTCAAACCACTACACCATGTTATTGTGCTGTCAAGTCTTTCCTGACTTATGGCAACCCTAAGGCAAACCTCTCATGGGGTTTTCTTCGCAAGCTTCTTCAGAGGGGGTGTTGCTGTACCTTCCTTCCCCTGAGGCTGAGAGAGTGTGACTTGCCCAAGGTCATCCAGTGGGTTTCCATGGCTGAATGGAGATTTAAACCCTAGTCTCCAGAGGCACAGTGCAGTACTCAAACCACTACACCGGCCCTAAATATGTAATAAGTAATTTGAAGAGAGGCATTCTTGACTGGGAAGCCTGTGCCACGTTTCAAAGGCTTTGTTGTGCCCTGAAATGGAGACAATAACTACGGTAGCTGCCCTTTCCTCAGGTGCCTCAAGTGAAACCTTACCTGTGGAGTTAATATGGCCAGATAGGCATATGGGGTTTTTATGGGGAATTGGTCATCAGGACTTCAAAACCCCCAAATGTCAGCTCTGTGACTTTTTTAGCCAGTGAAGAGCAGTTTCCTTCCTGTTTAGGGCCAAGCTAGACAGGGGAGTGAAACACACAGGCAAAGTAAAATAACATCTAGCCACTTTTGTGGCAGGGATGTTTAGAGTAGACAACGCAGGAGGCAAAAACTGTTGGAAAGCGAAATGAAGCTGTGCTTCAGGGCTAAAAACTGGAGCAAAAAGAAGCTGGGATATTCTGACTCAAGGCAGAAAATGTGCATCTTTGCACCAGCATATAAACAGCCTAGCATGAGTGCAGGATTGTGGCAAAGCAAAAGCCTGTAATGCAGTGGATGGAATTACAACATACACAAACCAGACAGTCCAATGGGGGCATGGGGAGATGGGGGGTGAAGAGGGTATGTATGGGGGTCCTCCATGATTGTGCTTTGCCACTGGGCTCACCGATGCATTGTACAGGTGGTGCATCACATGTGCGACTGGCCGATCATATGTGTGGGTGTCTAATGCAGTGGTTCCCAAACTTTGGTCTCCCAGGTGTTTTGGACTTCAGCTCCCAGAAACCCCAATCAGCTTGGCCACCTGACAAGAACTCTGGGAGCTGAAGTCCAAAACATCAGGAGGACCAAAGTTTGGGAATCGCTGGTCTAATGGAATGGGATCTGAGTGGAAGAGGGAAGTAATTGGAGGTTGCAGGTGGTGCGTTTGTGCAATGATGTGCATACATGGTGGGCAGGCACAGTAAAATAATAATAATTGCAGAGCCCATGGGTGTTTGGGCTGCCTTTGGTGAAGGCTGTGTGGAAATGGGGTTTCTGCCTTATTTCAGATAATGTGGGATGGAGCTGCTTTTTCCTACCTGTCTGCTCTGGCCTATGGTGCAGGAGATCTACCATCAAGTCTCTCTCAAATGTTTTCTTAGGGGGCATCTATACTGTAGAAATAATGCAGTTTGGCGGCACTTTAAGTGTTATAGTTTGGGAGAGAGCCTTCTCCATTTCTGCTCCTAGCCTGTGGAACTCCTTTCTATGGGAGTTTTGGTTGGCCCCCTCCTGAAACTCCCATAGAAGGGGGTTCCACAGGCTAGGAGCAGAAATGGAGAAGGCTCTCATTCTGCCAGCAAGTGAAGATGTTATTTTATTAAGGCAGACCCTTGAGTTTTGATTATAGAATAGTAGAGTATGTGTGTTTGTGTGTGTGTGTGTGTGTGTGTGAGAGAGAGAGAACTGTTGTTCTGTGCTGTATTTTTAATCATAGTGAAAATTATGCTTTAACTGTTTTAATCATCATGCAAAGGGATCTCACAGCACATTTGAGACTAATACGCTGAAAGAAGTTGCAACATAAGTTTTTGCAGATTTGGTCTACTTCCTCAGATGCTGATACTAATATTCCACGGCTGTGGTCCAAAGCACACTGCGAAACCATCCAGTTTGAGACTTTTAAAACATGTTTTTAAAATTAATACTTTTTAAAACATTATGATTTAAATTTTTTTTAGCTTTCATAAACTAATGTTTTAGCTTAATTGTTTTTAATTATTGTAAGCCACCTTGAGTCCCATCTCGGGAGAAAGTGATATAAATTCAATAAATAAATAATACATTTCTGACACTTGTCTGCTAAATCTCTCTAGACAGTTCTAAGCTAACCAGAGCACAAGGCAGCTGCTTTCTCCATGTAAAATGCATAAAGGCTGGCTGTGTATGATTCAGACATAGAGATATGGGCAAGACCATTGCTTTATATGGCTAGGAAGTGGTAGACTTTTTAAAGGTTAGACTGTACAGCCACTTGTGTGGTTTTTGGGGAGGGAGGAATGGAATTTTTGTAGCCTTTTAATTGCACCGTTCAGAGCAGCTTACCCTAAATGTATTTGCCAGAGTAATAAAAAACCATTAACTAAGTTGTCTGAAGTGGGCATAGGGTTAAGAAATCACAAGAGAAGTTCACTGCTGAAATGAATTCTGCATGGGGCTACCCAATCCATATTTTCTTAGGTCGTGTTTTCTGTGTGAATTGAGCTATAAAGGGGTTATTTGTGTTTGGAAATAGCCAGAATTACTTCTGGCACTCACTTATCTTTGGAGACTTGCCATTAGGCTGGTGATGGATGATGGTTGCTTCTTGCTCCACATGCCTCCCCCCCACTTATGGTGCTGATGGTGTATGTAGTATATGGACTAGGGGTAGGCAACCTTTCCCCTTTAAGGGCCGAGGGACTTCAGCTCCCAGAATCCCAGGAGCTATTGGCCAACATGGGACTATTGGCCAACATGGCTGAGGCTTCTGGGAGCTGAAGTCCCTCGGCCCTTAAAGGGGAAAGGTTGCCTACCCCTGGATCAGACTAGGATTAGGGAGATCTGAGTTCTAGTCTTCTGAACTGTGAATTTCAGTGAGTAATTTTGGACTGTTACTCTTTCTTAACCTAATCTACCTCACAGGATCTGAGGATAAAGTTGGAGGGTGGGAAACAGTGCTTGAATATATAGTCAAGAGGTCCTGAAAGAAAGGCAGGCTATAAAAGAAATCAATCAACCAATGTCCAGTTTCAATATTGCTGAGTTCTTCCATGAATATCTTGAAAAGCTGTTCCCCCCTCCCTGTGGCACCTGCCTAGTTCTACTTTCCTTTCCCTTTCCACTGTTAGCAGAAGAAACAGAAAAGCAACTGTACAATATATGATTAACAGAGGAAAAGGAGGATTTGGGAAGGAGGGAGAGAGCAGAAAGAGTTGCAGGAGGGGTATTGGTGCAGATTAATTTTGCTTCTTTAGCCCCTACATTGCTACTTCCTCTGGGTGCTCTGACAGTCCTTGGCTGATAGTGGGGTGCTGAGTCTCTTTTGGGCAGATAAACTTAGAACTCAGAAAAGTTACTTATAAAAAGTAATCAGCTACAGTTAAACCCCCCCCCCCAGTAGCTAGTTCTCATTAAAGTAACAGTTTTTAAAAGTAAGTCATTATTGCTTAAATTCATTTGGAAAAAATACTTTTAGTTACTTTTTAGAAATCTTTCTAAAGATCCAACATGAGCCAGCTCTGAAACCAGGTGCTATTCCTCCTCCTCCATTTGGTGGGGCTCCCAACTGTGGAAACAATTAAAATGTATGGTCACACAGCAAAAGCAATAGTGTTATCACATACTACATTACAATCACAATGAAATGGATTTACATCTTTACCCCCACTACTGCTCCTGTTTCCTCCCGAAAGCTAGAAGTGAAATGTAGCTTTCCCATCACCCATATATGCCTGGTTGAACACTTGTTTTAGGAACACATTAATAGTTGAATCAAGTGACTGGAATTGATGACAGGTTACTTCATATTAATAACTTCATGTCCCTGCAACTCAAAACATCTTTAAGCAAATGCTATGCTATCTGTCCTTATGCTTTGTAAAACAAAATTCAGAGAAGCTGCCAACAAAAGCCTTTGTTAGCTCACCCATTCAGGCATAGACTTTCTAGGAATGAGAACGAGTCATCTAGAATAAGATTAGAAGCTGGGAAGTAGCCAGATATGATCCAAAGATTGCAATGGCACAGCTCAGCATGTTTCCCCATCTGTTTTGATTATTTTTACAGCTAGACATAACATGGTTGTACATGGAGCTTTTGTTGTTGATGTTATTCAGGCACATTTTGGATACCAAGGATGAAATACAGTTATCTCAGCAGTGCGTGTTTATATGATAAATGCACCTTTTGTACCTTTTAAAATAACCTCCACACCTACTTTGAAATACCTGCCAATATTTTAAAAGGCAAGAGACAGATTTGGGGTATGGCAAATGGAGAGTTCCAGAAATTGACAGCTGTGCTCTTTAATTTCAGTCTGTCTGACTAAATAAAACTTAAAACCACCACCTAGTTATCTGGAACTACTGAAATTAATAAAAGTGTTTGCTTTATTGTACATACAGTGGGCTCTTCTTATCCACAGGGGTTCGCAGTGTGTGCTCATGCAGCCCTTGATCTCAATGGGGCTTGCCATCCACAGATGCTCAAATCCACAGGTGCATGCCCAAAGTTGGGGCGGGCACACTGTAATTTGTTGGAAATGTCCATACAGCAATACGTGTTGTATCTCATAGAGGTGGAGCTGGTTTTTGGGAGGCCCCTGAGCAACATGTGCCCCAGTGGGTCATTGTGTCATAAGAAGAGCTCATGGAAAGCTCCTCCAGTCTGATATAAGAATTATGTCTTGTCTCTTTGCCAGCATGAACATGGGAGGCCTTTTTAAAGTGTTGCTGCTCATCTTTTGGATAAGTTGCTTAAACTCAGGGCATTGAGCAAAGATGGCCTCTTATTCCTCTTTGGGTATGAAAAGGCAATCTGGCTGGCTCTCTACCAGACATGTTGGTGTGGTGAGGGGAGCTTTATAAACCAGCTTTGTCTTCAAACAGTTTGACAGTCTCTCTTTTCAAGACTGGTAATGCCCAGTATAGCTACAATGCATTTTGGTCTTGAGAAACATTGAAGTCCTGAAGTCACAGAACTTGGAAAATGATTTATTTTGTAACTTGCTCTGACATCCATCCACCCCTGCTCATTTGTTACTGTTAACTTTGCTATGTACCTCATTACTTTTTCATTCCTTTTCACTGCAGTGAGGGGAGAGTCTTAAGATTGATAAGAGAAGGGCATAAAACCTAAAGAAGTCTGCTTGAATCTCCTCTAAAATACCATTAAATAACTAGAAAGTAGTATTTATTATACACCACCACCACCACCACACTGTTCCTAGTTGTTATGATACTTAAAAGCGGCTTGGTTATGCTCTCAAGACAGAAAGCCTCATTACATGTTAACTTAGTGACATTTAACTCTGAATCATTAACTTCCGAGCTCAGTGAAGTTATTTAGCAATTGGGCAGCATGATCTAACATAAGTGAAATATCTGCCTCTTTTCATGCAAAGAAGAGGAAATGGTTTGAGTGCAAAACAGGCAAGTAGTATAGGGCCTTTGCAGACTGCTAGAAATAATGCACATTGAGTCCACTTTAACTGCCCTGGCTCAGTGCTAGGGAATCGTGGGAATTGTATTTTTTTTCTGAGACATTGAGCCTTCTCTGTCAGAGAGCTCTGGTGCCACAATAAACTACAGTTCCCATCATCCCCTAGCACTGAATCAGGGCAGTTAAAGTGGACTCAATTTGCACTATTTCTGGCAGTCTGCAAAAGCCCATAGTCTCTTTGTGGCTGACACCCAAAATGATGCATACCAGGAAACTGTTGTAAGGGTGAAGTCTTGTCACATTTGAGATAATGTGGTGCTGGAGAAGAGTGCTAAGAAAAGCAAAGCAAAGCAGCTTCATTTATATACCGCTTCATACCACGCTATGGGGTGTCTAAGCAGTTTACAACTGTGAGCTGATTGCCCCCCAACAGTTGGGTACTCATTTTAGCGACCTCGGAAGGATGCAGGCCTGAGTCGAGCCTCAGCCCTGGCTGGTATTGAACTCACAACCTTGTGGTTTATGAGTGAGTGGCCACCAGGGCTGGACAGAATACCATGGACAGCCAAAAAGACAAACAAATATATTCTAGAAAAGATCAAGCCTCAACTTTCCCTGGAAGCCAAGATGACTAAATTGAGAATGTCGTACTTTGGCCACATCAGGAGAAGGCACGTCTCATTAAAAAAGAAATAGTGCAATAATGCTAGGAAAGGTAGAAAACAGTTGCAGGAGAGGAAAATTGCACACCAAATGGTTGGACTCAATCTGGGAGGCCATAGGCCTCAACCTGCAGGACCTGAGCAAAGAAGTTGAGACTAGGGAAACATGGAGATGTTTCATAGGTTTGCCATGAGTCAAAGCCAACTCAAAGGCAGCTAACAACAAACTTGTCACATATCCTGCTCTGATTTATTGCTGTTCAAGGGACTTCACTGTTGCTCTAGCTGGTTATCCCTAGATCCCTCCTTTGGTCAGACCCAAGTTTTGAGATAAAGGTTGAATTCTCATGTAATATTTATGAGATTAAAGCCTCTAACTTGCTTGGATCCTCACACTAAGTTGCTGTTTTGTAATTTTTGACCTGGTTTTCCTTATTAATCAGAAAAGACAAGAAAAGAAGAACAAACAACATTTTTTGTTTTGTACTGTATTGTAACAGGCCAAGAAAAATCTCATGCATCTTATATTTGGAAGAAGAAACTTCTCTTTTCACAAGTTACATCAGAAGCAAAATGATATGAAGTAGTTCCTCTATCAAACTGCTTTCAACTATCTTGACAACAGTCATCTGTCTCCAGCTTGGAGGAGCATTTCTGCATTGGTATAGATCCTGGCTTAGAGTCTGCTTAAAGGCCAGGTCTTATGGGATTTAAACTAGAGATCTGGGACACTAGTTAAATCCTGACAGTTCTCTGATGATAAGCAAAGGCATCTCCACAGGCACTGTGCTTCTTACCTGTGGCATGTTCAAGATAACATTCCCTCTAGAATGGTATCTGAGACAATTCTATTTTTGACTCATTGGCACTTGTAATTAAACTTGGTAATTATATTCACTGTGAGGCTCTGCGTGGTGCAAATCGCCCTCTCCTTTTTCTTTTTGTCTTTTGCGCATTTCATTTCTTTGTCACCATCTGCTGTGGAATGGCTGTTTTTCTTGCAGTGTGCACTTAACATTGCCATCTGGGTAATATTATTTGTCCCATTAATTGCAAGAATGTGTAAAGTAGCAAAACGAAAATGCTACTACAAGCCGGCAGAATGTCTGCTAAATGAGATCCAGCCCACTCGTGAGCTGCAGAACATGCACAGAGCTTGACATTATGAAATGTCTATTTTAATAGCCTCTCTTGCTAATTGGTCTGTGCTCCAAATCAAAAAATAGCTCTCTGCTTGACTCTGTCCCATGGGGAGGGTCTGAAATGATCTGAGTCTTTTTGCAAACGATAAATATCTTAAGCGTGTATGTTCTCGTACTGTGGCTGTCTTCAAGCTTCCATGATGACTTTCATACTCATGAATTTCTGATTCTAAAAATAGATCTTTGATTGGCTTTGTTACTACAGTGCTGTGTAGAGATAACGCTCCCTATGTGTGATGGGTTTGTTTTTATTTCTCTCTTCTTTTCCTCTACCCCCCCCCCCACCCCCCGGCATGTGCACACTACAGGCTTAAACCGATCTAATAGTCATCTCAGGGATGGTCCCATTTGTTTTGGGGCAGATGGGTATTGCCCACCCAGCATCCAACTTTACTCCTCAATACAGTGGGCCCTTGGCATCCCCTGGGGTTTGGTTCCAGGACCCTGATGGATACCAAAATCCATGGACACTCCCCATTTAATACAGTGGCACAGTAAGATGATGCCCTTAGTATAAAACGAAAAAATTGAGGTTTGTTTTTTGGAATTTATATATTTTAAAAATACTTTCGAACCATGGATGCTTGAATCCGTGGATAAGAAATCTGTGGATATGGAGGACTGACTAACAGTGGAGTAGAAAGTGTAGTTAGACTTTGCAAAAAAGGAAATTAGGTAGCAAACTAGATTATTTTGGCTCCATCTCCAGTGGCCCCTCAGTTTCACCTTCAGTTCCCTCATGCTTTGCTCCACAAGTCCTACTGAGTATGATCCGCCCCTAAGACATTCCCTTTCTGTATGCAGCTGCAGGAGCCATAGTTCTTTGCAGAACTGTGGATCACTAACAGATCTCCCAGCACTCTCACTAGACTACACTTCCTAGTGTCTTGTCCTGGACAGCTGACACCCTATGAGACAAGCACAGCAAACTTCAGTAAGTGAAGATGAGGTACAGTATATGGCAGAGCTGCCAGGTGAGCAGTAAAGCAAAGTGGGAGATGGGAGTTAGATGGATTTAAGGTTTTGTAGGGCTTGGACAGCTTCCACGGAATGAATTTGTTCCAACAACAGTGATAACAGAGATCAGCCTTATGTAGTGATGTAGCCATCCAAGACTTGACTCAAACAACATCACTTCAAGAATCCGGATTTCTTTAAAGTTCATATTCTGTCTGGGTTCAGAATCTAGCACTTCATATAGCTATTGACATCGGAAACAAGGACTGGAACAGGTGGCAAGGTAGAACTTCAGAAGCCTCATTAGTTATTGCACTTCCTCCTGCCACTATGCACTTGGGATGAAGGTGGGAGATGGTGAATTTGTCACCACTGGAAGGGGGATGTACATGTTTTTGCAGTGCAAACACTGAAGTGATGCATCTGTGCAGAGGTGTGTGGCTGCTTGAGTAGGCGGATTTATCCTTTACCTAGTTTCTGAGATTTCTGAAAGTGGAGGCTTCTGTAAGTCTTTCCATAGGTATACTCTCTGCAACAGTAGCATCACAATCACAAAACAGTAAGACGGGGGTGAGAATCATGCAGTCCCTCAGAAATTGTTGGATTGCAACTCCCAACATTTCTTACCATTGGCTATTCTGCCTATGCGTGATGGGGCTTGCATCCCAGCACCATCTGGAATATCATATTGTTCCCAACTCTGCTATATTTTATAGTATTTGATACTGTTATAATTTTGTTTGCATGGTCATGGAGTAGAATAGATGATGATGATGATGATGATGATGATGATGATGGAATATATAATATTTTGTAATGTGTGAAGTAGCCCAACCTGATATACTCATACTTTGTTAACATAGTACGTGCATCTGTATTTTAGAACATAATGGAAGAGTTTAATAAAAATATGATTGTATTGTTCTTAGTTAAAGGGTGATTTGGATTTTTTTTATAAAGTATCTGTTGTTAGATACATATTTCACTGTGCTAATTCTCTCCTGCCCTTTCCCTTCATCTCAGAGCTATTCAGAAAATATCAACCCATGCTGATACTCCAAAAGAAGACTGTAGCAAGGTATTTCTTTAAAAACAGAAGAGGGAACTTGCTCGCTGACCCCATTCAACATAGTTTGATATCTTTCATCTAAGAAATAGAAACTAAGCCAAAAAGTAGAAGAGATGTAACATGCACATTTTAATAGCTTCCCTCAACTGTCTGGACTCTGGAGGTTGAACTAACTGAGGGCCTTTACAGACTGTCAGAAATAATGCAGCTTGAGGCCACTTTAACTGTCCTGGTTCAGTGCTAAGGAATCATGGGAACTGTAGTTTATTGTGGCACCAGAGCTCTCTGACAGAGAAGGCTCAATGTCCCAGAAAAAAATACAATTCCCATGATTCCCTAGCACTGAGCCAGGGCAGTTAAAGTGCCCTCAAGCTGCATTATTTCTGGCAGTCTGTAAAGGCCCTGAGTCTTGAGCAGTGCTGCAGGTTTATAAATTGAAATTGTAGATAAAGCTGTCTTTCTAGATCCCATTTCTTGCCAATACAGGCAAGGCCGTAAACATGTTTCTGCATCATGCCACTTCAAACTGCTAGGGTGGAATTCATATAACAAAATGTTCCTCTGTATTAAAAATATTAGTTGCTTGCATGTAGAAAACTTGAAGAATGCCAGCCAAATAAGTACAGAGTGTAGAAAACTTTGATATGATAAAATTGCTAAGAGCATCAGAATGAACCAGGACCATCTAATTTTGAGCTTCCAGAAGAGGAGTGGTCAGTGAAAAGGGGGAAGAAAGACTAGTCATTGGACACAACATGTGACCAGACTTCATTCTGAATTCAGGCTGTGGGGAAATTGGGGAAAACAACTCATTAAAGAGATTTCAGTTTGGAGGTCAGAAGAAATGCAGACCTGTCTTCTGCCCTTGTGAACTTAAAGTGTCTTCAGGTGGTGTCAATTTAACAAGTACAGTGGTTGCAACTTGTGGTCTTCTGTGTAGCTGCATAAATAATGCTTTTCTGCATGCATCAAGTAGATTTGAATGTCATCCAGGCAAGCTGGCTAAGCGAATCACAGAGACTCACCTTATAAAAAATGCATAAGATACTTATAAAGACAATTACCTTTCCCCAAGGCAGTAAAGGGACAGTACATGACCCAATAAGCTAATGAAAAGCTTGGAAAGGAGTCCTGTCCAATACTTTCAGCAAGTCTATCAGAGGCATCCTTCCTTTCCATGCACATACACTCCAAATTATGTGGGCCAAAACACAAAACAATAATAGTCTAAAAATAAAGCTGGGAAAATTACTTTTTTGGGCTACAGTTCCCAGAATCTCCATGAGAATTTGGCCAATAGAACGTGAAAATGAACACCAACAGGGAACTTCTAAGATGGAATGTGACTGATAGCAAGTAAAAGCTTGCTGAATTACTGCTTTATTGATCCCAGGTGCAGAAACTTCTGTAAAGTGTGAAAACACAGTAAAACATTTTGTGCATCATACAGCTTGCTTTGACCTTTACTGTGGTACCAAGATGGGTTCATGGGTTCACATTCCCTTTTCTGGGTGAATCCCATCATTCTTGTTGCTCAAAGGACAGCATCACCCTCACAGTAAGATGGAAGGTGATATTTTATTGGCTTGTAATCCTTTATTGTTGTTCCCTGGATTTTCCAAGGACACTTGGAATAGCATAAACTCCAGGTCCTTATTGCAATTCTTTTACAGTGAACCTCTGAGATGATTTTACCCCCTAGCAACTCCAGTCCTATAGTATTAATATCAAATCTCTGGCAAGCCATTTGTTGGACAAATCTTTGAAAAAACTTGCTTTTAAAATGATCAATCCTAGACTTGCTAAAACTTGAGACCCCTAAAAGGTGTTGGAGGTGGTGGTTTGCGCTATTTCTGACCCTGCATTAGTTCCTGTTTTGAGAATTTTGTAGGTTCAGCAGCAGCCATGCTACTTGGAGGATCACTGAAGCATTATTGCTGATGCTCTATTCTAGTGAGAGGACAGACAATATGTGCCTGGAATTGGTGATAATGGGTTTCTACTACCGCAGTAGCTATTGGAAGAAAAATTCTGCTAAGCATGGAATCTTCAATTTTTTTTTTAATGTGCCATCACAGACCACTTCATTTTTTCAGAAGATGGATGAATGAAAAGGGGGATCACATTTCCTTGATTTGATTTTAATTAAGTAGTAGAGAAGAGGTTATCAATGAAATTAAAGCAGCTGGAACTTTGCAGTAAAGTATAACAGAATTCATGATTTTATAAAAGGTCAGATGTGAAGATATGTGTTCCTGGCCACTGCTGAAACATGGACATCCAAGCTCAGATTTGAGAACACCCAGATCGCGAGTCTGAGATTTCAGGGAGAGTGTAACTGATCTGCTTTTTGATTGACCAGGAGCACCTCTGTCTTGTCTGGATTTAGTTTAAGTTTGTCATCCAGTCCATTACTGGCGACAGACATGGGTTCAGTACAGAGACAGCTTCCTCAGAATCAGATGGAGAGGAGAGATAAGAGTTGGGTGTCATCAGCATATTGGTGACATTGCACCCTAATAGTTCAGATGACCTCTCTAGCAGTTTCATATAGATGTTAAACAGTTTGGGGGACAACACAACCCTGTGAGACTCCACCGGCCTGGTCATTGAACAGGAGTCCCCCAGCACCCCCTTCTGAGGGGTGCTGTGGTATTTGCTGTTGTCATCTGCCCCCAACCTCTCCATTATAGACTTCTCAAGAATAAATCCTGTCAGCCTAATCCTAATATCTTTTTTGATCAAGTTACTGGTTTATTGGATTGTGGGGATTATATAGAAACAAGTTATCTTAATTTCAGAAAAGCAATTGACAGGATTCCCTGTGATATTTAAGTTAGCAAAATAAAATACCATCAGATTGATTCAGAACTGGCTCAAAAACCATATTCAGAGAATGTTCATCAGTAGTTCCTCATCTAACTGAGGAGATTTCAAGGGATTTGTGTGCTGTTCTGGAATACTTTGTCATTTTTGACAGTGAACTACGTAGACCTCCCCCCCCCCCATCCATCTAATTCATTGACAAAAATGACAGAGCATTCTGTCATTAAATAATTTAATTTAGTAATAAGTTTATTAAGTTGGGGGGCACTAAACAGGAAGGGATAGCTAGAACTTCAGAAGATAGACATAACATTAAAAATGACCTTAGCAGAATAGAAAACTGGACTGACACAATCAAATTCTGAATATCAGTAAAGTCATCATCATCAAAAGCACAAATATAGCATTGGGGACACTTGGCTCAAGAGCAGGATACGTGAAAAGTATTACAGGCTTGTTGTGTATCACCAAGTTAGCATGAATTGGCACTGTGATGGCAGCTGCAAAAATGAAAAGTAATACTACTATTTTATTATATATTCCTAGTAAGACTTAGCTCAAGTACTATTTCCAGTTCAATATGTGCTGTCTTTTACAAAGAATGTAGACGGACTGGAACAAATTCACAGGACGACAGTAAAGATGGTTGGGCATGAAAGAGGAGTCCTGTGAGGACAGCAGAAAGGAACCGCATGGTCTGATCAGTCTAGAGAAGAGAAAATTGAGGGAGGACATTATGGCACCCTGAACATACCTGAAGGGCTGTCTCATAGCTTAGGGCAAAGGCTTCTGCTCTGTTCTAGAAGGCAGGACTGGATCTAATGGGTTTACATTTTAAAGCTGAACACAAGGAGAATCATCTGGAATATAATTCTCTTCCTCAGTTGATGTCTGTAGGCAAGGATGGACAGCTATCTACTTCAGAAGCCCATGCATCAAGCAAGGGGTGTGCGATCTAAGGAGGTATTTTCCAGCCATACGATTCTATGAGCTTTCTTTATAGGTCAAAACATGGCTTCTTAGCCCAGTGACCCATCCTCTCCTTACATGCCTGAGCTGAGGTGCCGGTAGAAGGCTCTTTAGCTCCTTGCTCTTCCAGCTTGAACAGGAATAGAAGCTGTCAGAATTCCAGCCCTCCTCTCTTTCAACCCAGCTACTTATGCTGCCTATGGATAAACCAAACTGGCACAGCTTAGTTGAAATCAGCAGATGAAATGAGGCTAATGAAGGGGAAGGAAGGGCTAAAGAGCCTTTTGTTGATGTCCCAAGAGAGAGATGAGGTGCAGAATAAGGAAAGGGTTCTGCTGAAGTTGTTACTGCACACTGGGGGAGAGAGTACTGAAGAATGCTTTAGATCTTGGCTTCATGATGGAGTGATTTTGCAAGTAAAGTAAGTATTGGTAGTACTGTAAACCATGGTCACTTCCAAATATGGCCCCTCTTTAAAAACTGAGAAGAGCCAGCTCATAAAATTGGCTTTTAAGCAGATTTTAAAAAAAACAAACATATAAAACAGCCAGCCTTTGCAGTGCTATGTTTTGTTTTTTTAAATCCAGAGAAATGACGGATCACTGTTGAATGGTGTTATAATATGGTTGTCCTATTGCTGTTTAGGTAATTCATTCCACATGGGAAGACTAATTCATCTCATAGACTTTAGACCTCTTCCTCAGGTACTTCTTCCAGGAACAGGATGGGACCACCATCACGTCCATGCTGGAAGCAGTGTGGCAGCCATGGTTCTCTTTTTGAACTCCAGACTTCAGTAATGATGCTGGAAGTCAGTTATTCCAGAGGAACAAAAACCTGTTCAGATGCCCTAATAAAGGGACTGAAATGTGAATAGTATGATAGGATAGAGCAGAAGGCAATGGGGCTCTAGGCACAATGACATGGGTAGTTTAATGAAGGTTTTTCTGGCTCTTGATATAGTATGGGTAGCCTATGGATAAACTAGATTGCTGTCAAACCTCTCAGTTGGAACCAATGAATGCTCTCATCTCTCTCTTGCAGCATGTGACCCACCAGAAGTTGCCACCCCATCTTCCATCAACCAGTCATGGACACTAAAACTGTGCCCCCACAAGAAGCCTCCCTGACAGTTAATGAGCAGGTATGTGCCACTTCTATCACCCCAATATCCCAGAGATGGTAGGGAGTGGGGCTACAGATGTCACAGTGACGCCTTGGGCAGGGTTTCCTAAAAGTGGCCAGCACCAGGGACTTTGTATGTGGCCACCAAGATGTCAATTTGCTGTCTTATGGGCCAAACTACAGCTTTCTGCAGGAGAACCATTATATTCCCTTCCTCTTCTTACTCTAGATATGTATGTATGTATGTATGTATGTATGAATACATACACATTGCTGCTCCTGCTACTATTATGTGCCCTTGAGTTGACTCTGACTTATGGTGACTGTATTACAGTTTTCTTGACGTGATTTATTCCAAGGAGGTTTGCCATTGCCTTCCTCTAAGGTTGAGAGTGGGTGCTGTTTGTATTGAGGACTTGGGTCCATTCATGCTCTCTCATTCTTTGCTGTTTCTCCTCAGGTGATTGTAATGTCAGGTCATGAAACGATTAGAGTGCTGGAGGTGGATGTGGATGCTCCACTCCCAGCAGAAAATGAAGAAAAAACTGTGAAACTGACAGCAATGGCTGGAGGAAAGGATCATGGGAGTTGTCCTCCAGAACCCAGTGGAACCAGACAGGAAGAAGCTGAAAAAAACACAGAGAAAGCATGTGGAGAATCAGGGGGTAGGTAGCACTTTCTTATTGCTCCATTTGTTTTGTTCTTCCTGCTCATGTTCTTGATTCGAAAACTACACTGGGAAGTAAGAACTGTAAATAACACACCACTTATAATGTACTAAGTGACAATTTGAGAGGAAATAGATATAAATATATCAGAAATACGTCACCTTGGGTAACCCTATGCTTCTTGGGTAACTCTATGCTGAAAAAGTGTACAGTGGGCCCTCGGTATCCACTGGGGTTAGCTTCCAGGACCCCTTCTGGATACCAAAATCCATGGATGCTCAAGTCTCATTAAACAGAATGATACAATATAATGGTGTTCGTTATATAAAATGGCAAAATCAAGGTTTGCTTTTTGGAATTTATATATATTTTTGAGTATTTTCAAGCGGTGGATGATTGAATCCGTGG
Organism: Phrynosoma blainvillii; assembly: GCA_026167975.1. Classification (NCBI taxonomy): domain Eukaryota; kingdom Metazoa; phylum Chordata; class Lepidosauria; order Squamata; family Phrynosomatidae; genus Phrynosoma; species Phrynosoma blainvillii. The sequence continues at coordinate 201,388,048 of JANUYF010000002.1, read as the reverse complement.
ATAAAGAATCCGTGAATATGGAGGTCTGACTATATTCTGTGATCAGCAAATGTCTAGCTTCTCTTGGAATGCTAAAAGGATTAATACAGGTCAGCCAGCATGGTGTAGTGCAGGGGTCGGCAAGTTCCCCTTATCTGGGGCTGGTCCGAGGATCCCCTGGTCTTCCGTGGGGGGGGGGGGGGAAATGGCGGAGTACTGCTCCGGAGTACCGCACATGCACGAGTGAGTCGCGGCTGTAGCGGCTGCCATTTTGTTTTCCAAAATTGCGGCCGCGGCTCGTTCGCACATGCACAGGAGTACTGCACATGCGCAAACAAGTTGCGACTGCCATTTTGAAAAACAAAATGGCCGCGGTGGGAGTCAGCAGCGGCAGGGGCTGGTCCAAAGGCCTCGGGGGGGCGGCCTGCAGGCCGTAGGTTGCCGACCCCTGGTGTAGTGGTTTGAGCGCTGCTGGACTAGGATCCTGGAGACCAGGGTTCGAGTCCCCACTTGGCTATTGGGTGATCTTGGTGATACTCTCTTGGCCTCACAGGACTGCAAAGGCAAGCCCCTCTGAACAGTTTGTGCCAAGAAAACTTGGTGATAGATGCCCCTTAGGGATTCCATAGATTGGAAATAACTTGAAGGCACACAGCAACAAACAATAAGGATCCTGCAGTCCCCAGTCCAGATCTGGGCCCCAATGCCTAGAACTTGAGCCGTGGAGGTCTCAACAACACTCAGTGTGGGCTGCCTCACATTTGTCTTTCTTTCTCTTGGTCATTGTATCTTTCTCATTCCCACTAGAGTGACAGTGGATGCTTCCAGATGGCTGGCTGCTGTGGTACCAGTCATGAGACATAGTGAAGATCTATCTTTTTGGCTTTAATAGATTTTTATGTGATAAGGTGGTGGTGGGGAAGAGGGACAGACTTCTTGTTACAACTTTAATAGATTTTTATGTGATAAGGTGGTGGTGGGGAAGAGGGACAGACTTCTTGTTACAGATCTTCATTTGTGGGAATAGTGGGGAAAGATGGCAAGATTGCAAGTGGCTGCAAAACTGTCAATGCCAGAACTCCAGTTCATAGGCAACTGACCTGACCAAGGTAGTGTTTGACAAAGCTAGGACAAACTGGGACACATACAGGTGGGCATGTGCAGAGAGTTAAGAGAGGTAATCCAAGGCAAGTGGCCAAGAACTAGTCAAATGACTCAACTGGAGAACAGTAGTGTGCTATGCGTGTTACATAGAAGGAAGTGGATGGTGATTGTTTCTGCTTGATCATTGAACTTCCTGACTAGGTAGATTCTGTGTAAAACCAAGGTGGGCACCTGGCCCTCCTAGATGTGGTTAGACTGCAATTCCCAGCATTCATTTTCATTGGCTATGCAGACTAGAGTTGAGGGGAGTTGCAGTTGCCCACTCTAACCTAGAGCAACTAACTGGCCAGGAATGACCACTGAGGCCTTTTTCAACATAGAATAGGCAAGCTAAAGCAGCATATCCAAGTGGCATTCCTGCAACTGCATTCATTGTACAGGCCTACTAAAAATTATTAAAAAGAGTCCCCCTTCAAGTTCTGTGTCATATGTCCCTATGGACAAAATATAACATATTTGCAAAGACCATTGACAGTTCAAAGTTTACAAATGAAGAGCTGTAACAAGAAATCTGTCTGATTGTTTACCTGGATTTTACAGAATCTAGGAAAGGAGTTGTGCAGCTAAGCAGATGTTGTTGGACTGCAGGTAGCCAGCATACCTAATAGTGAGGTGTTGCAGTTCAGCAACATCTGGAGGGCAATGAATTTCCCACTCCTGTTCTGTGCAATTCAGGAGAGTAAACTAGGCAAATTTTCAACTGGAGAAGATGCTTGTAAAATTTCCTCAAAATATCCAGAACATTTGTCCTTCTCAGAAAAGGGGATGAGTGGATGAGGTGTTTCATTCTTCCTTACAACCATTTTGTTACCTGAAATTGCTCTCCTGTGGCTCCTCCTTCCAGGAAGGAAGTGGTTGTCAGGTTGTGCCTCTTGAGTTATTCATCCAGTCTTCACCCAATGGGACTAATTTAGTATGACATTCTATGGCTCAAATCTGTATAGGAAAACAAAGTGGCTTGTTTTTTCCTTCTCAAGGTGAAGCAAAAACATTGCCTGAAGTAGCATCTGCTCCCATCCCTGGAGTGCTCCCCTTCAGCCAAGTGACAAGCCAGCAAACACCAACTCTAACTCCTGTCACAGTGCAAGCCACACCACAGGTAACTATCCTACAGTTCTGTTTCGGGCATATGGAAGGTAGTCTAATGGCCAGTGAACAGAGGAAACAGTGCATTCAATTTCTGCAGGGTGTGTGTAAGCATGCAGCAGTTTCCTTGGAGCAGTCGGATGTGGGTGCCATGTTTATGTTGAAGCAGAATTGCTAGAAGGCTCCTACTTTATATGATCCTTGGTGTTCTAGAACAAACCTACCCAAAACTACCTGGAATTGTCCTGGAGGGTCATCATCAAGTGCTTTTGGAAACTGCCTGTTCTGAAATCTAAAATACTGTTCCAGGTTGTGGAGCTCCAGTGCTCTAGACTGTGTTCCCCTTTACAACTAACTATTTGGCCAGACTTTGTAGAAATCAAATGCACTCTTCCAGTGTTTCTTAGTGGGTATTTGTTTTTTGCTAGCATAGTGGGACTGCTGTGGGATACATGCTATGCAGATGTGCCACACCTTGTCAAGATACAGTTTATGTTGTGGGTCCTGCTGTCTGTGATACACAGCAAAGCACTCATCATGCAATAACTTGCTAAGGAGATAAGAAGCTTCAACCCAGTCTATAAAACCTGGTTTCCCTTGATTTGTTTTAAGAACAGATGATTCCCACACCTTTGCAATGAGCAAGATGCTGTCCCGTCTCCAGTCCTAGGAAAATGGAAGGCGATCTCAGGGCCTTTCCGCACAATCAATAGATGAGTAACTGAATATTGGTTTTTGATCTGGATGCACACAGTCCAAAGTTGTTGGGTTTTGGTTTTGTTTTGTTTTGTTTTGTTAGGTACGTGTTTTCCAGCATTTCACCAGCATTATTTTGTACCTAGAGGGGAAAAAGTGTAGTTTCTTCTCACAGCTCTGTACTCAAACCCTGCTGTGGAAAACATACAGGAGCACTTAAAGAGAGTCGAGCAGTAGAAGTGTTAGAAGGTGATACTTGGTGATCATCTTTTGAGGCTGCTACCATACTGTAGAAATAAAACAGTTTGATACCACTTTATCATGGCTCCATCCTATGGAATCCTGGGATTTGTAGGCACCAGAGCTATCTGACAGAGAAGGCTAAATATCTCACAAAAGTACATCCCACAGCTTAAAAACAAGAGGACTGCTGCACCAGTCCCTTTTAAAAAAAGAAAAAAGAAAGAAAAAAAATCAAATGTACCATTGAAATTTATTCCTCTCCTTTGCAAAATGACCATATGCATTTAATAATTTACGATAGAGGATTGACATCCCTACAGATACTGTTAGACTGCAACTCCCATCAGTCCCATCCAGCATATGCAACATTAGGAATTCAGGAGTTTGTATTCAACATCTGGAGTAACACATGTCCCCCATTCCTTCTATTAGGTGTCCCCCCCCACACCTGTTACAGAGGGAAAGTAAATGTTTTTAAGTTACTTTCCAAGAAAAGGAAATTTTAAAGGAAAAAACCTTGAACATTTGAAACATGTTATGCTGCTTTCTTTCTTTTTTTAAAAAAGGGTAAAACTGGTTTTCCACAGCATCTTTTCATCTTTCCTTGTACCATATCTTCCATCTCATATACACAGGACAATAGTTAAACTAAAATATCTCATCAAACTAAGATGAGATATCCTATTTTTTGCTTTGCATTTTGATGCAAGGTTTCTCACGTGGGATAATAAAATGCAACTAAACCATCATTCATTTGATTCTGCGGAAAGGCCTTTAATTAGGCTATGTCAGCATGAGAGAGATACCACTCCAATGCTGTCATTTTTCCCCTTACTCTGGAGACTTAGAGTGTCTAGGGATTAGTGTTCCCACAGGATCCCATAGACTGGTATCCACAAAAGAATTGAAACTAAGGCACTGGTAAGGAGATCTTTTGACATAATGGCTTGACATTAGGAGAGTTATCTCCATGTATTTTTAAGGAAAGTTAAGGTCTCCTTCCCTGTTCCTCTCCTTCTCAGAACACTCTGCCAGGCAGTTTGCATCTGCAAAGAAAAGCAAAATATTTTTACTTGTCAAATACAGTAAGTGCATTAGACTGCCAGCATATACTTGATGAATAGATGGCCTATTAAGGGTGGCTTCAGTCTATCACCTGTAATGGAGCAGGCAAATTTACTACAGACCTCTGTGGGGAACAAATCCAGCATTGCTTGCAGTGCATATTTCAAATACCTTGTACCACATTGGAGGGAGAAGAATTACTCTTTATAGTAGGACTCTTTCCTTCTCAATCACACCCACAGAGGGAGCAGTAATCAGCAACTCCACCAAGGTACAACTTGCACCAACTTCTTCCAGAATATTGTCCCAGAAGAAAAAAATCTGGTGCAGACACACACTTTGGCTGCATCTACACTGCAGAATAAATGCTGTTTAACATCATTTTAACTGCCATGCCTCAGTGTTATGGAATTCTGGGATTTGTAGTTTTTTGAGGTATTTGGCCACCTCTGTCAGAGAGCTCTGCTGCCACAAAAACTACACATTCCAGGATTCCATAGGAAGGAGCTATGGCAGTTAAAGCCAAATTGCATTAATTCTGCAGTGTGGCAGCAGCATTACACAACTAAGGTTCGCTGTTGTTTGCTAACAGGGCACCATTGTGCTTAGGGGGCAAAACTCTAGGTAGCCTAGAGTGAGTTGTCAGGGCTGTAAAAGATGATTCCATCTCACATTTAATGTTGACTTTGCAAGCAGCCCCCACTTGGGTGTTACAGAGCTGGATCTGCCCAGCTGCTGGCATGGGGTGCAAAGCCACACAAGGACACAGCTCAGGCGGGCGCCTCCCGGCTGGGCTGAGCCTCCTGTGGGCTTGCTGACGTGACTGCTGCGCTGATGCTGTCTGCAGTGGCGTTGATCTTTTTTTTCCCTTTTCTTTTTTAAATCTTGTTTACTTTTGCAGGTCTTGACTCAGGAAAACTTAGCAACAGTTGTGACAGGCGTAATGGTTCCAGCAGGGGCAGTTACTCAACCTCTTCTTATCCCCATCAGTATTGCAGGTCAAGTGGCAAGTCAGCAGGGGCTGGCTGTGTGGACATTTCCTGCAGCAACGGTGGCTGCCCTACCAGGATTGACGGCTGCCTCTCCTACTGGGGGAATTTTCAAATCACCTATAGCCAATTTGCAAGGTAACCACTGCCTCCTAGAGGATCTCTCATTGGGCAAGGCCACACTAGGAAGGTCTTGAGGCATTCTGTGCCCTTTCATAATTTTGGGGTATTGGCTCAATAGTCTGCCTTGAAGAAGGGAGGCTAATTTAAAGGAGTCACTGGTGATGTTTTTAGCTTCATGAGTAAGAGGGGCAGAAGGTATTGGTTTGTACTCATGACCATTGCTTTAGAAGGGGATTAGACAAACTCGTGGAGGATACTGCATACTACAGTCAGCCCTTTGTATCTATGGATTATGCATCCACAGCTTGATAATATCACCTCTTCCCCAAAAGATACTTCAAAAAGCAAAGCTTGATTTTGCGATTTTATGTAAGGGATACCATTTTATCCGAGGCAATATGGCACTCAGTACCAGCTGCTGGAGAACCTGAGGGAGAGATGGCTGTTGCTTATGGGCTTCCCAGAATCACCCCATTGACCACAGAGAGGCCTCTTATGTTCTTATTGCTCCAGTCCACTGACTTGTGTATAATGTGAGTGAGCTTTCTCATTAATTTTAAAGGAAGGATCATATCCACAGGTGCAAAAGGGATACATTCCCATATCTGCTACTTTCATTGAAAGGAAGCAGAGGTGGGTGTGAGGAGTCCATGTGTATAGGAAAACTTCATCAGAGCCTTCATACCCACTGCAAATTTGGTTTCACTTCATCAGCATGTGCAGTAGCTTATATTTCAGGGCCTATGGTCAGTTTCTTGGCTTAAGATTGCACATTTTTTCAGTTTCACTGGGTTGTTCAGGAGATGATGCTCTTGTCAGTAATCTCTGCAAATTACTTTTGAGAAGAGGCTATTAAGACAGCAGCACCAAATCAAGAAAATGTAGCCAAGATAGGATTTCTTCTTCCATTACAATTTGTTACAAGGGGCCTGTAAAGTAAAGACTCCAGGTGGCTGTAGCTGTTATTTATTGTGACAGCTAGTACAGCAGTCAGAGAGACCATCTTGTGGCCCTGTCTTGGGGCTTCTGCTTGCATTTTGTTTATTTCAAGACAGTGTAGTAGCAACACATGGGTCTATATGTAAAGCATCTGTTCTATACTTTACCCTTAAATATGTCCCCCCCCAGACCATAGGAGAAAGTAACTTCTGCAAGGCAGGAGGCTATGATGGCACTCTCAAACCCATGAAGATCTTGAAAAAGGGAAGCACATATGTAGTTTTGAAATGAAATTGTGCTTCTAGAATCATTGTCGTAGTTGTGTGCCTTCATGTCATTTCTTAATATACGGTGAACCTAGGGCGACCCTATCACAGGGTTTTCTGGGGCTGAGAGTGTGGGTTTCCATGGCCAAGCAGGGAACTGAATGCTGATCTCCACAGTTCAGCACTCAACTCTCAAACTCAGGGGTAGGCAACCTTTTTGAGCCAGGGGCCGGGTTGCTGTCCCTCAGACAATTGGGGGGCCGAAGCACCAAAAATAAATAAATTAATTAATTAAAATTAAAATTAAAAAATTAAAAAATATGCATGCACACTCTCTCAGCCCCAGAAAAGCCATGGTAAAACCCCTGTGGACATTTTGCCAAGAAAACCCCAAGAACAAGTAATAACAACAATAATCAATATCATCATGGAAGGCAACAGCAGTGGTGGGGAGCAGCGGCGGCGGCAGGACCGACCTGGGGCTGGTCCAAAGGCCTCGGGGGGTGCATCCAGTCCCCGGGCCTTAGGTTGCCTACCCCTGCTCAAACTACTATGCCATGCTGGCCAGGAGTTACATTGTTTTAAAGCAAAACTACAGGGCATTGCAGCAAAATCAGAAGGGACAGATGGGTGTGGGTGGGTGGGTGAGCAGGTGGCTGGAAAAAGTGGGGCAGACAGCCACACATGTGGCCCACATGTCATCCCTGCCTTAGATGTGCACACATAACTTTTCCAACTATTTACTCTTGGTTCCAAATAGGAAACTATGTGATGGGATAAGGAGAACAGATTGGGAGAAAGAAAAGCATAGTATTAACATGGCAATAATGTAGTGATTCTTCTTTCTTTGTCTCACTCCCACAGCTGCTGCAGTGCTGAACACAGCAATACAAGCCCCTTTGCAGCCAGCTCAACCTGTCCAAGCACAGCAAACAGTCCAACCAAGGCCAGCAATCCAAACACAGACTGTGTTCCAGCCACAAGCTCCGCCAGCCATTTTGCCACAGCCTACTGCAGTGTCCACACCACCTGTTGTCAAACCATTGGAAACTCAAACGCAAATAACGGTTCAGCCAGCAGGATTTGCTTTTAATCCTGGAATAGTAAGGAGCTGAAAAATACCACTAAAGAGGACTTGTTAGCTAGCTCAGAAATCAGGGGACTGGGTGCATTGGTGGCAGTGGAACAAACATAGTTCTGTTTAGGGCTGCTGAGCTATGTATAGTTTAGTGGTAAGGTGGTGAGTGCATCTTCTGATCTTTCCAAAGAAGTTCTGCAATTTGTTTCTATTATAAATATGAGCAGCAGCTCCTGGGATATTTGGTTACCTGTTGAATAGATATCAACAGTGAAGAGTATCCATTCACCTGATAACATTTACCTTGATTATGGCATCTCTGGTGTAAATCCTCTGTTCACAGCCCACATGCACTGTTCACACAGTCAGGTTTTGTGACTGTAATCATATGTTATTGGCTCCTTTTTACACCCAGAAGGCTGCTTTTCTATTGGAAAAAAGGCACAGTGGAAATGAGAAGTAACAGATTATAGCTGGCCACACTTTTAAAAGGTCATTTCATGCTGCCAGGGTGGCCCTTCATTTTAATCAACAGCTGTACAGTCCTTTAGAGCAGTGGTTTTCAATTTTTGGCCATCCAGATGTTTTGCACTTCAGCTCCCAGAACTTCTGACCATTGCTGGCAGGGGCTTTTGGGAGTTGTAATCCAATCCACCTGGAGGGCACTAGCTTGAGACTCATTGCTGTAGACCAGGGTTGGTGGGGGACATGTGGCCCTAGTGACATTTTGAACTGCATTTCCCATTAGCCCTAAGTTGTAATCCAATCCACCTGGAGGGCACTAGCTTGAGACTCATTGCTGTAGACAAGGGTTGGTGGGGGACATGTGGCCCTAGTGACATTTTGAACTGCATTTCCCATTAGCCCTAAAAAGCAAAGCCAAGGAAAGTTGTAGTCCAGCAGGGCTAGTTGTAGTCCAGCAGGGCTACAAAGCCAAGGAAAGTTGTAGTCCAGCAGGGCTACATGTTCCGTGATCAGAGCAGAAATAACTGAGCAGTAGATCAGACTCTTGGTGTGTTTCATGTAATTTCTTCAGGGTCTTGAATCTGGCTGGAAAGTCACTAGTTGGTCATCCTTGTTTTTGAGTGTGTGGAACAATTTATTATGTATTATTATGTATTATTATTATCATACTGCAGAAAGCAAGGGAAACAGCTGAGACAGAGAAATCAATCTCAAGGGGTGACAGAGGACAGAGAGTAACAAAGATTTTGATCTTTGTCTTTTGTTTTCTCCTGCAGATCAGCGCAGCTTCTCTTGGGGCACAAACACAGTTTCTGAGTTCTCTGGCTGCTACGCCAGTGATTGCAAACACGATTCCCAGCATACAGGGGATTACTGGACAGATTCTGACCAATGCGCAGGGACAAGTAAGTGTTACAGGACTCAAGAAACACACTCAAAATAGCAACAGGACCAGCACTTTCCTACTGGAAAAGAATACATGAATGTTTACCAGCCTTTAAAAAAAAGGATGGCCTCATCAAGTATTTCATTTACAGTGGGCCCTTGGTATCTGCAGGGGTTTGGTTCCAAGACTCCCCATGGATAAGAAAATCTGTGGATGCTCAAGTCCTGTTAAGTACGGTGGCCTAGAAAAGTTGTGTCCCTTATATAAAATGGCAAAATCAAGATTTGCTTTTTGGAATTTATATTGTTTTGGAATATTTTCAAGCTGTAGACAGTTGAATCTGTGGATAAAATAATCTGTGGCTGCGGAGAGTCAACTGTAATTTTAGTAATCTTGGCCAGAGTCCTTTAGAGCAGTTACAGATATGTAACTTACATTTATGAATTCGTAACTGCTATGAATTCATAACCCCTACGTAGCCTCTGGGGCTACATAGGGACCTTTAAAGTCCCCCAAACTCCACTTACTGGTAAGCAGCCACTGAGTTTGATGGGGGTCCATTCCCTTGTTGATTGAGAAGTAACTGCCTGACATTCCCACTACTCCCTTGTGTGAGTGGTCTCTGGTGCTGCTTGTTACACTGGAGATCGTTCACAGAAAGGGGTGGGAGTGTCAGGCAGCCACTTCTCAGTCATCAGGAGAATGGACTGTCATTGATCCCAGTGGCTGCTTACTGGTAAGTGTGATCTGAGGTAGGGTCTGGCCACAGTCCACCATGTAACCTGTAGTTACGATGCTACATAGTTCGCAGTGGTTATATGGGATTCTGCTGACTGTTCTTTGAGTTAGAATCAAGGTAGTTCATGAAAGGGGTGGGGTGGGGGATGGAATTTAAAAACATAATTTAGAAAAAGATGGTACAAATAATCCCAAATTAGGAAATTTGGGGCTCTTTTATTCAGGTCATTTTTAATTATCCCATTGAAACCAGCCAAGCTCAAAAGTACTGGATTTTAGTTGGAAAATATTCAATATCAGACATTAAAAACAGGGATATGCCCTTGAGCCTGGGCATGATGGTAATTTAGGCAATGCCAACAACATTGTGGAAACCCAGACCATTTAGACTCCAGGCAATTGTGTGGCCTAGGGAAAAGAAATACCAAATAAATAGCAGCAAAATATGCTAGAGACTATGTACTTTCTTAGCTTCTTTCTTTCTGTTTGCACTATCAAGATCACTAAATGGCTGTTCCTTCTTGCTATGGAGAATGTTAGTATGTTTCTTCCAAGATAACAATCTCAGAAGGGTCTAACATATCCACCCTCTTCAGTAGCACCAGCCATACCAAGAACATCACTTCATGGGTGGATATTTGGAATACAATAACACTCTGTCTGCCCTGATAAGAGTGAGAGTAGTTGCAGGACTGGAGCTGGCCAGACTCTTTCTCCCTTACAGCGGGTCATGTTGCTCTGTTCTTCAGGATGGATCATTATGAAAGTCTCACCATATTCTATAGCCTCCCCCTCTCTTTGCTCCTCCTTGCACTCTCACTATAGTTTCACTCAGTCTGCCCTCCCTCGCCCCGTTATGGTGGAAAGAAGGGAGATTTATGAAGACTCTGTGCTCCAAACCTTTGTACTTTCCCTTGTTTTCTCTTCCAGGTTATTGGCACACTCCCCTGGGTGGTGAATCCAGCAGGCATTGCCGCAGCAAATCCAGCCCCTGCCACATTGCCAGCACAAAATCTACAGTTACAGGCAGTGACACCCCAGCTGCTTTTGAATGCCCAAGGCCAGGTCATAGCCACCTTGGCTAGCAGCACCATCCAGGCAGCAGCAGCAGCTCTGAGAACACCCAGCACCCCAGAATCTCCAGCAAAGACTGAGGTGAGCTTCTTCAACCAGCCAAGGGCTGCTGAGTCTGAAGGGAAATCATCCAAGGACTCCGCAGCAAAGCACCCAAGTGGGGTACCTGCATATAGAGAAGAGGTTGGAGCCTAAAAGCCACTCACAGAAAGAAGGTGCTGGAAAGAAATTTCTTGTTCTCTTGTTGCCCCGTGCCTCCTCAAAAGCCTTTCCCAGGATCTTCCTAGACAGAGCTTGGATAGTTACTTTTCAGAAGAATGAGTATAAGGATATGCTGAAGGCACCTGCAAATGAGCAGTGGTATCTCAGACCCAGAAAACCCTTTGACGAGTTTACCTTTGGGTCACCATGTTGGAAACAACTTGAAGGCACACAATGACAAAGAGTGATGCTCTGCAGGCACTGTCTCACCACCACATCTATTAATCTCTCCTATTAATTTTTCTATCCTTCTATTGATTTTTCATAAAAGTAACATTCCCAAGCGATGTTTCTGAAGGAGGTGAGCTTTAGGGTAGTGGGCTTGCAGAGGACAATGGGAAAGGACTCTGCTCAATTTGGAACTTTAGTTTAATGTTGTTTTATAATCCTATATATTTGGTTATATGTATTGGTCAATTTGTTTTATATTATATTGTATTTTTGTATTCTATCTAGATAATTTGTATTATAACTGTTTTATATAGTTTTATTATTTTTTTCCTTCCCTCTGTATGTATGTGTATGCATACACTTTAGATTGTACACCTGAAAGAACCCACTGTTTTCGTTTGTTGTACCTCCAAAGTGCCATGTAAATTGGTGGCACTGTGTAAATTGATGGAGGATGGTGATGATGCTTGTGAAAGGGTGGACTTTCTCTAGCAGTCCTCTGTGTCAGGGCCCACTTCACTCAGGAGGGTTCCAGACCCCGAGTAAACCATCCTTGGAAGCAGGAAACAAGGGTGTGGGAATAGAAGTCCCCTTCTGCCAACTTTTTCCAGCAGAAGATCTAGTCCATCTGCCTTATTCCAACAGACTTGTTATCCATGTTACATAGTAATGTTCAAAATGGGAAACCCCAAGGAAATGTTGGGCTGAGCAAACTGTTAAACAACCCACGGTGTTTTAGAATGTCTCATCTGAACGTCATTCTCTCTTTTGCTGCATTGGCAGGTCCAGCCAATTCAACCTGCCCTGCCTTTAACACAACCAGCTGTGGTCATTGCCAGTCCTCCTCCTGCAGCCAAACTAGCTTCTGCTCCTATCCCCATTACCTGCTCAGAGACCCCTACTGTCAGCCAGCTGGTTTCCAGTAAGCATCTCTGGTCATTTTTGTTTTCGTGATAGGTAAAGGGTGGATTTCAGTGGGCTGGTAATGGGAAATGCTTCATAGTCATTATATTTTGGATAGTTATGGTGCAAGGTGGCGTTTCCACTAGCAACTGGTGAAAGGCTGTGCTCTGCTCCTCCCCAATGGTAGCAGCTACAATTTTTAGCATGCATGGCTGCAGGAGGCACAGGTGCATTGAGAGGAATAGGGAATCTGTGGTACTCCACACTCTAGTTCACTGGACTCTAGTTTCCAGCCAGTATATCAAATGGCTGTGCGGTCAATAGGAGTCATAGCCCAATAGCCTATAGAAAGCCATAGGTTCTTCACCCCTGGGTGTGGAGGCAGATTTTACTGAGTCTGGGTTTTTTTTATGTAGTTTTTATGTAGTTATAAAGCCTCGAATAGGAAACAAACTGCATTGTCTAGCTTCTTATCCTTTACTTACTCTCCCACATTAGAAGCTCAGCCTCCCAACAATGGAAATGATGAAGATGGAATAAACTTGGAGGAAATTAGAGAGTTTGCCAAGAACTTTAAGATTCGACGCCTATCTTTGGGTCTGACGCAAACACAAGTGGGACAGGCATTGACTGCAACTGAAGGACCTGCATACAGCCAGTCTGCTATATGCAGGTAAGCTACATGCTGGGGTGTTTTAAGAACTCCTTCATCTCTTACTATTTAGACTTATGTAGAGTCAGGGACATGGAATTTTGTATTGCGTATTTTAAATGAATGTTGTGTTTGTCTCTTCTAGCTGTTTTGAACCAACCAAAATGAAACTGCTGTTAGACTTGCTGTAGATGAAATAAAGTGCTCAGATTTCCAGCTTATTTCAATAAGAATAATACTTATAACTGAATGAAACAAATAAAAGTTGGCTCAGTTCTAGTCACTAAAATAAAGCTGTCCCACTGAACCTCTGTGCAAATTGTTCCACTGTCTCTATGCAAATCCTTCATTCAATTTGGAAAATCTTGTGGATTTAGTAAAAAAACAAATACCAAAGTGGATCCTTCAAATCTGTAATCTTCTCACCCTGGTTTTTATGTAGTGCATTAAAATAGTGGGATGGTAATTAAATTTAATTCAGTTTATTGACAGAAGTAACATTTACAGGACATTTCCTAAATTGGGGTTTCCAAATAAGGTTGATCTTCAGTCCCTAGAAGCTCCATCTAGCATTGTTAGCAGTCAGGGATTCTGGAAGTTGTAGTTTAACAACATCCGGGGATCCAAGGTTGGAAACTATTGGTATAGAGCAGGGGTAGGCAACCTTTCCCCTTTAAGGGCCGAGGGACATCACCTCCCAGAATGCCAGAAGCTATTGGCCAACATGGGACTATTGGCCAACATGGCTGAGGCTTCTGGGAGCTGATGTCCCTCAGCCCTTAAAGGGGAAAGGTTGCCTACCCCTGGTATAGAGCATTCCCATTTTAAACTCTGGTATAAGCTAAAGTTTCTCATAGCTGAGGGGTGAGAGTCAGGACCTGGGACCTTTTTACGCCACACAGTTATAGCACTATGACTCCACTTTAACTGGCATGGTTGCATCCTGTGGAACTCTGGGAATAGGAATTGAGGGAGGGAATTTTTGAATCTTCAGCCAGGGACCTCCTCTGGGGCCTCTGACCAAACTGCCAGTCCCAGGATTCCATAGGAGGCAGTCATGACACTTAAAGTGGAATCATAGTGCTGCAATTGTGTAGTATGAAAGGAGCCCTTGGAAATTATTTTTGGACTGCAGTTCCCACAGCCTTCTGCCATGCTGCCTGGAGGATTGTGGGAGTTGTAGTCCCCCCAAATATCTGTTCCAGGCTCTGGTGATAGCATTTGTTTATGTGATCTGGGCGTAATGAGGTGTGAACCACATGATTCTCTGATTCTCCCAATGGCTCCTCCTTACTTTGCAGGTTTGAAAAGTTGGACATTACTCCCAAGAGCGCCCAGAAGCTGAAGCCTGTGTTAGAGAAGTGGTTGAGCGAAGCTGAGCTGCGGAACCAGGAGGGCCAGCAAAACTTGATGGAATTTGTGGGAGGCGAGCCCTCCAAGAAGCGTAAACGCCGCACGTCTTTCACGCCACAGGCCATTGAGGCCCTCAATGCCTATTTTGAGAAAAATGCCCTGCCCACTGGCCAGGAGATCACAGAGATTGCCAAGGAGCTCAATTATGACCGCGAGGTAGTCCGAGTCTGGTTTTGCAATCGGCGACAAACACTCAAAAACACCAGCAAACTCAATATCTTTCAAATCCCTTGAAGGTCCAGGGGTTGAACTGAAGAACCTTCCATAACCTTACGTTGCTGCTGTGAGCACTTTGTGGCTAACTTCCCCTTGCACTTGCTGATCCTTTTTCAATGATGACTGGCATGGAGGATGCGAGGCAGGAAGGAGTGCCTCTTGTTTTGATTCCTCCCAGCCTTTTTGCCTCACATGGTCCAGTTGTGTACATGTCAGCTGTGTCCTTTCTTCTCCCTGAGTGTTGTGCTGGAGCTGTGAGAGTTTAGGAATACATACGCCTTTAGTTTCTTTCTGTGTAAGACAAAACCATCATCAGGTTTATGTCTTAAAAAAAAAAAGACTTCCTGTGTTTTTATATGAAAAGGTAGCATTGGGACTAACACCTGATTTGCATTCACCAGAAATTCCTGTTTCCCTACAAGAAGAAATGTGTAAAATCCTGTTTCATTTCAAACTTTTTTCATAGACACTTTTATCTCTTCATTCATAGTAACAGGTCCAGCTAACACTATCTAAGCAGATTAGTGGCATAATTTATATCTCTTTCTTGTGAAGATTATTATTATTATTATTATTATTATTATTATTATTATTATTATTATTCAGAGCACTATTAAACTAAAAGGATTTTTATTCACTGAAAAAGTAATTTCTGCTACTACCTTTGGGTCTACAATTTTTCTGGGATCCTTGGGTTGGGTTCCCTTGTCTTTAAGTGTGTGGGTGGGATTAAAGACAAGGGTTCATTGCATAGATATTCCCAAGGCATGCTGGGTAGTAGCAGGAGGGTCTTCTGATTTTGTATACCTTGGGAGCCTCACATTAGCATAGTTGGTGGTGGAAACACTGAGCAGCATTATTGTAAGAGCTTGTTTTGAGCAGGTTGAGTACAGGTTGAGTATCCCTTATCCAGAATGCTTGGGACCAAAAGTATATTGGATTTTGAAATATTTGTGTATATATATATATATATATAATGAGAGACCTTGGAGATGGGACCCAAGACTAAACTCAAAATTAATTTGTTTCATATAAACTTCACATGCATAGCCTGAAGGTAATTTTGTACACAATATTTTTAACACTTTTCTGCATGAAACATGTACACTGAACCATCAGGAAGCAAAGGTGTCACTATCTCATCCACCCATGTGGACAATTTTGGATTTTGGAGAATTTCAGAATTCCAGAGAAGGAATCCCAACTTGTATCTGGCCGAATTGCAAGAAAAGGCAGCCCTTCATAGTTGCAGGGTTTCTCAGACTGGAGAATTGCAATGATAATGCAGTAAAGGGGGGGTATCCCTATTGCCAACTACAATCCCTCCCGATTTGCAGGGATCCATTCCGGACCCACCCCTCCACAAGTCAGATAAAAACCACATATCCAAGCACCATTGGCTATAATGGCTGCATGCACCATTTTATCCCTCCTGGCTTCCCATCTGCAGAAATTCAAGACACTGACCTACAGCGCCAGAGCTCTCTGCCAGAGCACTCTTTAAGTAGATCACTAGACTACAACTTGTAGATTCCACAAGATAGGCCATAG
Source organism: Phrynosoma blainvillii (assembly GCA_026167975.1). Lineage (NCBI taxonomy): Eukaryota > Metazoa > Chordata > Lepidosauria > Squamata > Phrynosomatidae > Phrynosoma > Phrynosoma blainvillii. Next base: position 201,372,090 of record JANUYF010000002.1, on the reverse strand, counting down.
CATTAAAGGGCTATAATTGTATAGTGCAGATCCATTATTTTTAAAGTTTAATCCTCTAGATTAGTGGTTTTCAAACTGGAGAGTGCTCAGGGAGGGTGCAAAATTTGGAAGCCTTGATCCCAAACTTTTTCTGTCCCGGAGGAAAAGAGAAAGGCAATGTGGGTGCTTGGAGCCTCTGCCTGAGGGAAGAGGAGGACAGAATGAGGACAGCTATTTTGTTATAAAATGTTAAAATATGAATATACATGAATCTGTGAACAAAAATATGCACACTGAACAATATGTAGAGAGACCTTGTAGCACCTTTGAGACCAGCTGAAAGAGGTTGGCAGCATGAGTTTTCATAGACTTCAGTCTACTTCCTCAGATGATTTAGTGGAGTAGACTGCACCTAAGTAAAAGCATCTGAGGAAGTAGACAAGTCTATGAAAGCTCATGCTATCAATTTCTTTCAGTTGGTCTTAAAGATGCTACGAAATCTCTCTGCATAACTGATTCTACAGACTAACACGGTTGTGTCTTTGAATTCTACCACTGAACAACAAGATATTTTTATTCATATACTGTGTCAAGTGGGGGAAAGGGTGTGATGTCCACACATAGATGCAAGGGTGGAGTCAGAAGGGTAAAAAGTTAGAGCCACTGATCTAGATATTTGGGAGTTTTAACTCCCCAAATTCCTGAGCATTGGCTGTACCAGTTGGAACTTCTGCAAATTGATGCCCAGAACATCAGAAGGACCAGAGTTTGAGAACTGGTGTATATAAACCCTAGCTTCCACTAACAATCTCTAGGTAGTCTAAAGTAGATCAGCATTTCTGACTCCCTGTTGTTTAATAACAACAAATGACTGATTTCCTCACCCTTCCCCCAGGTATACTTCTGAAATGAAGAAAGCCTGGGATAAGCTAGACTTGTGTGTGGAAAGATGATAATCTCAATTCAAGTCCAGTATGCAAAGCAAACTGCTGAACTTGACTTTTTAAGTGTATCTCTTAGTAACACAAGAGCCAGTGGTGTAGTGGTTTCAGCATTGTTTGGAGACCAGGGTTCGAATCCGACCTCAGTCATGACAAGTCACACTAACTCAGCCTCAGAACATGGCAATGGCAAACCCCCTCTGAAGAAACTTGCCAAGAAAATCCCATGATAGGGTCTCCATAAGTTGGAAGCAAGTTGAAGGCACACAGCAACAACAAACCTAGTAACCTACCCACTTAGGCTGCATTCACACTGCAGAAATTCAGGTTGACACCACTTTAACTAGCTCAGTCCTATGGAATCATGGGATTTGTAGTTTCTTGTGGCACCAGAGCTCTGACTGAGAAAGCTACAAAGCTACCATTCCCTGAATTCCTTGGCTTTGAGCCATGGCAATGAAAGTGGTGTCAACCTGCATTACTTCTGCAGTGTGGATGCAGCCTCTGTGGATCTCAGACTTCTAGAGAAAGACAAAGTAGATCTTGAACAGCTGAAGTGTGCCTGTTCCAGTTCTAGGTTCCACTTATTCTGATGCATGATCATTGTTGAAGATTTTGTTGGAGGAGTTGCTGTCAAGGGCTCCAGAGACAGCTGCAGCCCCAATGACAGCATAAAGCATGTGGGATATAAATAAAGGTTCGTTTGATGAACCAGGTGGACTGCAAAATGCAATGTGTGCAGTTTTGTTTCCTGGTTTTGAAGGGTTATGTTCTGAAAGCAGGGTAAAAGGCAGTCCAAAGTCAAAGGCAACTCTGTTGCCTGAGGAGTCTGCCTAATGGTACAGCCAGCCCTGAGACAGAACAGCTTACTTTGGGTGGTTTTCAGAAGTAGACAAACCAGTGGAGGAGAGATTATTAACAATTACAGTTAAGTAGAACCTCCATTTTTGGAGGCAGTGTACCTTTGAATATCAGGCAAACAAACAGAAGATTAACAGCTGCCACTTTTGTGTACTGCTTTTACATTTCCCAGAGGCATTCTTTTATCTGCTATTGGAAACAAATGCTGGCTCCTTGATCTGATGCAGTTAAGTAGTGTTTATGTGATGTGTATTGCTTTCCTGCTGTATAACTATGGGCCTTTACAGACTGCCAGAAATAGTGCAAATTGAGGCCACTTTAACTGTCCTGGCTCAGTGCTAAGGAATAATGGGAACTGTAGTTTATTGTGGCATCAGAGCTCTCTGGCAGAGAAGGCTCAATGTCCCAGAAAAAAAAAATACAATTTCCATGATTCCCTAGCACTGAGCCAGGGCAGTTAAAGTGCCCTCAAGCTGCATTATTTCTGGCAGTCTGTAAAGGCCCTGAGTCTTGAGCAGTGCTGCAGGTTTATAAATTGAAATTGTAGATAAAGCTGTCTTTCTAGATCCCATTTCTTGCCAATACAGGCAAGGCCGTAAACATGTTTCTGCAGCATGCCACTTCAAACTGCTAGCGTGGAATTCATATAACAAAATGTTCCTATTTCTGGCAGTCTGTAAAGGCCCTATGTTTGTTTATTTATTGCATTTATATCCTGCCTTTCTCCCTAAATGGGATCCAATAATTACAATAATTTTGAAAAGGTCCTAAAATGTTAATTTACAAAGGTTAAAAAAGAATTAAACATCTGTATTATTAAAAATCATGACTAAAAACACTTAAAGCATATTTAAAACACAGTTGCAATATATCCTTCCCTCCCTACAGAGGCTTGCATTCGTAGGACATAGAATCTAGGGAGAAGACTGTACAGGAAATGTGTTACGTGGAGATGCAACGGAAACCTTTCCATCTTCAAAACATTTTTGCAAAGCACAATTGCATTCTCAGAACAGAGGAAAAACTGAAAGACATAATTGTCACATTCTTACTACTCTTCTTTAATTTGTGTTCAGCTTGTACTGACAAAGTGGTTCAATTAACTGGGCCATGATTACTACGAAGCCTTCATTGTTCATCTTTCTGCTTTCATCATTCACAGGGCAGCATGGGTCCAAGGCAACAACATCCAGAAGGTGGCAGCACTTTGCAGATGATCATGGACCAACTCCAGACGGCTAGCTAAGGCTCCATCTACACTGCAGAAATAATGCAGTGTGACACCACTTTCACTGCCATGGCTCAATGCTATGGAATTCTAGGATCTGTAGTTTTGTGATATATTTAGCCTCTGATGCAACAACTACAAATCCCATAATTTTATAGGCTAGAGCTGTGATGGTGAACCTATGGCACGCGTGCCAAAGATAGCATGCAAAGCCATTTTCCCCAGCACACGGAGGGTGGGGAGGAAGAGAAAGAGGCACGTGCCTATTCCTCCTTCCCAGCCGTCCCAGGCCTTCAGCTGCTTCTCTGAAGGCAGCTGAAGGCCAGGAATAGCGCGGGGGAAGAGGAGAAGGAGGTGTGCACCTGTTTCTCCTCCTTCCAAATCCTTCCTGGCCTTCAGCTGCCTTTCTGGAGGCAGGGACGCCATGGGATTGAGGAGGAGGAGCACCCCTGTTCCTCTTTTCCCCTTGCCCCCTCCCCCAGGCCTTCAGCTGTCCCTGGAGAGGCATTTGAAGGCCTGGGAGGGTGGAGGGAAGAGGTCCTGCCCTAGAAGTCAAGCCCCCAGAGGGCAGAAGTCCTGGCCTTGGCACCGGTTAACACCTGGTGCCGGAAGGCCTTTTAGTTTGGGCACTCGGCCCCTAAAAGGTTCGCGATCACTGGGCTAGAGCCATGGCAGTTAAAGTGGTGTTAGACTCCATTTATTCTGTAGTGCAGATGCAGCCTCCGTTAACAAGACTGTGAGAGTTGCAATCCAAAATATCTAGAGGGCAAAAGATTGCTCACCTGTGAAAAGGGGCTTCTGCACTCTCTTAAGTCTTGATAACCTTATTGATGATAATGATGGGGTTTGCTCCTGTCGCTAGTCCCAGCTTCTGCCAACCTAGCAGTTCGAGAGCATGCAAATGCAAGTAGATAGATAGGTACCACTTCTCAGTGGGAAGGTAAACAGCATTCTGTGCATTCATGCCTGCCACATGATCACAGAGTAGTCTCTGACAATGCGAGCTCTTCGGCTTAGTAACGGAGATGAGCACCACCCTCTATGGTTGGACACCACTTGACAACCTTGTCAACAGGGAATACCTTTAGCTTTTTAACCTTATTGGTAGATCATGGACCATTTTCTAATCAAGCTTAGAAAAACTACATTTTTGGACTGCAGCTCCCAGAATCCCTCATCCAACAGGGGCATGAGAGTTAGTTACAAATCAAGAACCTCAGCTCTGCCATTAGCTCACCAAGTAAATGTAAGAAAATCAAGTTTGCCCAGAAGAAATATCAGAATTAGGCTGTTTTTGGCAATTATACCAGTTGGGAGATATGCCTTATGATAAAAACTCAAAACTGGAGAATTAAATCCACCTTATGAAAAATGGTTGGAAAGACTTTGAGGCAGAGAACTGGGGACATATTCTGTAGGAGTATGCTAGCCTCAAATGCAGCAAGGCTAACTCAACATATAGTTTAAAATAAGTGAAGTAGTTCATATTACCATCGAAAGAACCCATCCCTTAAGACTACTGGAAAAAATCCAATTGTTTGTCTCAGCTATTGCAGACCTATTGAAATAAATGTCTTAAATCCCATCAGGTCTATTGTAGTTGGGTCTCAGACAGGTGGAGTTAGCCCATTAATCCAGATTTTAAGATTATGTAATAACAGCACAATTACTTAAATAGTAGTTCTACTATTATTGTGCCTTGATTATTTAAAAAAGTATTGTTGTCTTGCAATACACTTCAACTCATAGGCATATGTGCCATCAGCATTTCACAAATCATCCATGCAGAAGATACTAAATGGCCTGGAAGGTTAATTTTCCCCCTGTTCCTTCCCTTCCAGTCAAAACAGCTCATCCTTCCTTGTTACTATATCTCCCCCCCCCTCCGCCAAATCTTCAGTTGGCACCAATTAAAAATTCCAGGAAGGAAAATTCTATGGGACTCTCATACTCCCTCTACAGAGTATGTTCCCAGTTCTCTGCCTTGGAATTCTTACTCCAGTACCACAATCCCAGTCTTGGCGAAAAGGCCCTAATTTTTTCATTTAAAAACAGCAGAGAAATTAACTAACTAGTCCATGATGGTTTATCACTGACTTTTAACCAACAGACACACAGAGAAACGATTAAAAGGCAATGTGTAGCTTTTCCTTCTTTTCCTCCTCAATCAATTTTAAGTTTGTAGTGTGAAACAATGGGAGGGTTACAACTGGAACACAGGATCATCTGGATGCTCCATAAAGGAAAGAGAGAAAAAACAAACAAATAAGTGCAGAATGTGGACTTGGTGCACACAGATCTTGCCGGGTGGTGTACAATTGTGAATGGGTCAGAGATAAAATTTTCATATTGACCCACAGTCATTATTTTTTAATCCAGGACATTCATACTTCAACTGAAACGTAGACTGAAGTCTACAAAAGCTTATGCTGTCAATTTCTTTCTTTCAGTTAGTCTCAAAGGTGCTACAAGATCTCTCTACATAAATTTTAGGTTAACATAACATACAATTGTTATGTCCCCATTGAACACACTATTATTTATATCTCAGTGCCTAGGATTTTGCTATTCATCAGCTGATGAGAGTGACTAGAGGTCCTCCTTTTCCAGGGCATAGCCTACATTTCAACCCTCAGTCCAGGAAGAACTTCAAAATGTCTTCCATTTTTAGCATGACTAAGAAGCATGAATTGACATTTACATGAGTGTTCTTAGCTTTTATTTTGTAATGTCCCACATTTTCTTGAATGTCCTACATTTTGCAGTGCCTTGTCCTCCTGTGCAGTTATTATATCTGGTCACCCTGAGCAGCATCCACTGGTGACTGCAACATGGCCAAATGAATTATCATAGAAAACCACCAACATAACTTTCCTGTCACATCAGATACATTGCACAATCCTTTCTTTTTATGCCATGAGTTCACATGGTCAAATGCTGGCCAGAATCATAAACCATCACTGGATGTATGTCAATTTGTAAATAAGTTCTCCTTGCCTGGTCCTGTAGTGAGTCTTGGAAATTTCCATGGAAGTTACTCCAGGGTCAACATGACCTTGGGCACAAATCCAAAATAAAGGGGGGATCCTTTGCAGTAAGCATCCATTGCTTTCTTTATACTCCACCTTTCTTCCAGACTGGGACTCAAGGCAGCCTACAAAAGGCAGAAAATTACAAAAAAGCACATACAGGTAAAAAAAAAGGTCCAGTCGTAAATGGTGTACATATATGATTTAAGCAAAGGGATTGTATGGCACCTTTGAGACTAAATGTTAGTCTCAAGGGTACAAGATCCTTTTGCATACCCATATAACAGACTAACTAAGCTGCTGCCATACTGTACAATCAATGCAGTTTGACACCGCTTTAACTGCCATGGCTCGATGCTATGGAATGCTGGGGTTTGTAGGCACCAGAGCCCTTTGACAGAGAAGGCTAAATCCTCACAAACTACAAATCCCAGAATTCCATAGCATCGAGTCATGGCAGTTGAAACTGAGTCAAACCACCTTAACTCTGCAATGTAGGTTCAGGCAAATGCCTCTGAATTCTCCCTCTACTGTTGTTATTGTTTGCCTTCAAGTCCTTTCCAACTTATGGCGACCCTAGAGCAAAGCTACCACTCTGTTTTCTTGGCAGGTTTCTTCAAAGGGGGTTGGCCATTGCCTCCCTCTGAAGCTGAGAAAGTGTGACTTGCCCAAGGTCACCCAGTGGATTAACATGGCCAAGCACATATTTGAACCCTGGTCTCCATCGTCATAGTCCAATGCTCAAACCGCTACAAACAGGGCTAGTTGTTGTTGTTTGTTGTTGTGTGCCTTCCAGTCTTTTCCGACTTATGGCAACTGAAATGTAATGGGCAAAACAGAATCGGAGACCCTCGGAATATCCAGGAAAGCAGAGTTTATTTTACAGCGACGGACTCTCAGACAGGTTAGCCCTGCAACTTGAGAGCCCTTCCCTCAGCTAATCAACATCCTTATATACCATCTTACACAGCTAGTTTATAATTACATTAATATATGCATAATTCAAAATTTTCATTGGTTACAAGATATAGTTTCAATCTCCATCTTTGTTGATTAACATATTAAACTTCTACTTGCTATGCGTGAACTACTTTGGCATTACTCATCGACACCTGGACTAACTAATTGGTTTCTATGTCCTTAGCTTCCTAACTTTGGGCCTTTACAGACTGCCAGAAATAATCCAGCTAGAGACCAATTTAACTGCCCTGACTCAGTGCTAGGGAATCAAACTGTAGTTTATTGTGGCACCAAAGCTCTCTGACAGAGAAGGCTCAATGTCTCAGAAAAAAAATACAATTCCCATGATTCCCTAGCATTGAGCCAGGACAGTTAAAGTGGTCTCAAGTTGGATTATTTCTGTTCAGGCCCTTTGCTTCCAGTCCAAACCATCAATCTTACTAATTGACATCAACAAACATTCCTTTTTCTATCTCTTTGGCTCTGAAACAGTCAGTTTTCCTGTCTTCATGGTCAATTTGACCCAAAAACAAGACTCCTTGCTATCTTTTTCCAGTGAAGCCAAAAACTAAAAGCCTCTTACAATTGCTTAACAAGTGCACAGTTTTAAACAGAGAATATGAGTCCCCAAGGATCATTCAATCCAGCCCCGCATTAGCCATGAGCTTTATAATTTCTTTTACGTTATTTCATCCCCCCCAGGGGTAGGCAACCTTTCCCCTTTAAGGGCCGAGGGACTTCAGCTCCCAGAATCCCAGACTATTGGCCAACATGGCTGAGGCTTTCTTCAAAGGGGGTTTGCCATTGCCATCCTCTGAGGCTGAGAGTATGTGACTTGCCCAGGATCACTGTCATGCTTACTTGGGAGTGAGGGCCACTAACTCCTGCCTTACTCTCTCCAATAAGCGTAGACAGACGGAGGGCAAGGTTTGATTCCCACCGGCTTCACCGGCTCTTCTTCCACCCTCAGGAGCATGAGGGAGAGCCAGAGAGGCCTAGCGCTTTGAGTGTTGGATTCTGACTCTGGAGACCAGGGTTCAAATCCCCTCTTGGCCATGGAAAGCCACTGGCCAGGGTGACCAGCCATCCTCCTCCTCCTTTTCCAGGGCATGCCCTACATTTAAGCCTTGTGTCTAGGAGGATTTGCAAAATGTCCTCCATTTTGAGCATGACTGAGAACCATGAGTCTACATTGCCATGAGTGTTTTTAGCTTTTACTTAGTCCTACATTTTTTCCCCTCGAGCGTGCTACATTTGAATTGTGTGTGCCTTGGCCTCCTTTGAGGTTATGACATCTGGCCACTCTGCCAGTTGGTGACCTTGGGCAACAGTCACACTCTCTCAGCCTCCTCAGGGGAGGGCAATGGCAAATCCTTTCTGAACCAATCTGGCCCAAAAAAAAACCATTAGGGCCGCCATAAGTCAGAAACGACTTGAAGCCACACAACTGAGGACTCAACGGTCCCAGCGCGAGACAGCCACCAGCGCGCTACTCCCTCCCTCCCTCCTTCCAGCTACTCACCCTGTGCCCTGAAACCCCGCCCCCTTTCCTCCTTTATCCCCGCCCCCAGGCTCTGTCTCACCCTATGGAGCCGCCGACGTTTCTTCCTTCCCGCTTCGCGGTTGGCTGGGCGGAAGAGGGGGAGCAGGAAAGGTGCGTCCTGATTGGACAACTGGGGAGCAGGGGGCGGGGCTTTCCGCGCTTCCCCAGCCGGGCTGCTACTGCTGCATGTCGCGAAGTTCTCTCCCTCCATATTGAGGAGGAGGAGGAGGCTGGGCGGCAAAGGGGGTTGCGGGCGTGTGAGAGAGGCTGCGTCTTTCGTCAGAGCAGGTGGGCCTGGCTCTCACTCTGGCTCCCCGGCCTGCAGTGGGTTTGGCCGGTGGGCGCCGCTGAGGTGAACCAGACCCACCTCAGGCTTCTCAGTGAGGCGGCTGAGGGCCTGAGCTGCCCTTCTTGGCCAGAGGGAGGCGTGTCTGGGTCCTGGAAGGGGTGCTCCCTAGAGGGACCCTGGTGTTGGGGCTGCCTCTCCTGAGGGAAGGAGGGGGCCCGCCTTGGAGGACCACTCGGGGCACCAGAGGAGAGGAGGAGGAGGAGGAGGAAGAAGGGGAAGAGGAAGAGGGAGACTCATTGGAGGGTGTGTTTGTTTGTGTGAGTGAGTGAGTGAGTGAGGGGTTGGAGGGGAGGAAGGAAAAGGAGACACGTGTGGGTGTGGGTGTGAGGGGGTGGAAGAGGAGACTCTTTGGTTGGTAGGTGTGTGTGTGTTTGGGTGTGAGGGAGACACTAGAGGAGGAGGAGGCTCTTTGGTTGGTAGGTGTGTGTGTGTGTGTGAGAAAGAGGGTATTAGTGCAGGAGGGAGACTCATTGGGGGGTGTGAGGGGGAGAGAGTTTCTGTGTTGTGTGTGTGTGTGAGGGGCTAGAGAAGGAGATTCATTGGTAGGTGTGTATGTGTGTGTAAGAGAGAGGGAGATAGTGGAGGAGGGAGATTAGTTGGGTGTGTGTGTGAGATTGAAAGAGAGAAGTGGTAGTGGAGAAAGGAGACCCATTGAGGTGTGTGTCTATGAGGGCTGGTGTGTGTGTGTGAGGGGGTGGTAGTGAAAGGGGGAGACTCATTGGGGGGTGTAAGGGGGTGGAATAGGGAGAGTCACTGGTGTGGGTTGTGTGAGGGGGGAGAGGGGGAGACTCATTGGTTGCGAGGTGTGTGAGAGAGGGAGAGGGTGGTAGTGAAAGAGGGAGACTCTCTGGTGTGTGTGAGGGTGATAGTGGAGGAGGGAGATTAATTGGGTGTGTTTGTGTGTATAAGGGGTGGTAGTGGAGGAGGGAGACCCATTGAGGGGTGTGTGTTTGAGGGGTGGTGGTGGAGGAGAAGACTGTTTGTGTGTGTGAGAGAGAGAGAGGGGGGTGTTGGAGTGGAGGAGGAGACTCATTGGGGTTTGTGAGGGGGACCTACTAGTCCCCTGCGGGGTAAGATTAGGGCAAGCGGCATCCCTGAGGAGGGTGATTTCAGGTGGAAGCACGTGCCCCACCTCATACACTGTCTGGAAGCAGTGTTTTGGGAGGAAAGAAAGTTACTTGGGGTGCCAGCAAGAAGCAGGTGTGAGCAACAAAGGGTTATCCGGGGTTGCAGGGTTTCTTTACAGAGGCACTGTTTTCAAGGGGTGAGTGGTGGGGTTGCCCCTTTTGAAGCTGGGGAGGGGCAGGCCCCCTCTACCTGCACCCTGTTGTCCCAAATGGGGCTGTTCTGGAAAAGCCGTGCCATCTGAAGACCAGCAAAACCAGTGGGCATTGAATGTTTTGGAAGAGTTGTCTGTCTGCCCCTGACCTGGTGAGCTCCTGACGTGCAAAGATGGCTTGGGCACTGAAGCTACCCCTGGCGGATGAAGTCATAGAGTCCGGCCTGGTACAGGATTTTGATGCTAGCCTCTCTGGCATTGGCCAAGAGCTAGGAGCCGGTGCTTACAGCATGAGGTAAGTAAAGAAATCCAGTCTGCCCTAATTGTTTGTACAGGAATGACTGGTGGATGGACTTCCTTGCATGGCTAAATTGCTGAGCCCTGGAAGATTTAATATAGGATCATAGAGTTGGAAGAGACCTCAAGAGCCATCCAGTTCAACCCCCTTCTGCCATGCAGGAATACACAACTAAAGCACCCCTGACAGATGGCCATCTAGCCTCTGTTTAGAAACCTCCAAAGGAGGAGACTCCATCACTCTCCGAGGGAGTGTGTTCCACTATTGAACAGTTCTTACTGTCAGGAAGTTTTTCCTAATGTTGAGAATCATAGAGTTGGAAGAGACCACAAGTGCCATCCAGTCCAACCCCATTCTGCCATGCAGGAAATCACAAAGCATCTCCAACAGATGGCCATCAGCCTCTGTTTAGACCTCCAAGGAGGGAGACTCCCCCACACTCCGAGGGAATGTGTTCCACTGTCAAACAGGTGGGATCTGTTTTCCTATAGTTCGAATCCATTGCTCCGGGTCCTGTTCTCTGGAGCAGCAGAAAACATACTTGCTCCATCTTCAGAATATGAGACTGGCTTGTGCCACTTTCATCTGGGTATCAGCTGCCTTGAGTATATTTGTGTCAAATGGTTGTGGTTGCTCCCTCATCCCACCCACTGTTTTGACTCTACTGGATTAAGACAAGCATTTGATACAGTTATAAACCACTTCTGAGTAGGGGCTACTTCCTGTTTACACCATCTGTTCCCCTTTCGTGTGGCTGCATTTTTGTGCTCCTCTAAAGTGGGAGGCAAGACAGTGCATTGGTCTGTCATTAAAATCCACCCATCCTTCCCAGGGACTGTAATCTGGTGGAAATTGTTGTTCCATGCAACTGAACTGCAGCAGCATAGGGTGCAAAATATATTTAATTGTCTGATGAATAAAATGAATAGAGAGCCTGAATAAACTCTGTAAACTCGATTAATTACTGAGATGGTGCTGATACACTAAACAAATAATTCAAGCTTTGTGTTGAATCCAGACTTACTTTTTGTATAGAACTGTTATTTTGTGCAGTTTTGCTCAGGATTGTGTGACATAACAGCAACAGGTCTCTTTGCTGCCAAGAGCTTGTATTGTTGGAGATGTGAAAGCAGAATATACTGGTCCCAAAAATAGAGGTTCATACCAGTATGGACCATTAAAAGACTCTTATATCAACTTTAACTGTATAACTTTTTTGTAGCAACTGGTTAAATTTCTGATGCTTATGTAGAATCATAGAGTTGAAAGTGGCCTTATGGGCCATTGAGTCCAACCACCTGTTCAGTGTGGGATTGCCAGCTAGAGTAACCCCAGCAGGTAGCTGTCCAGTCTATTTCTGAAGATGTCCAGAGAAGGAGACCCCACCACGCCTCTCTGCAATTGGTTCCTTTGCCAAACAACTTTCACTGTCAGTGTTCATTTGGTTTTGTGGCCTAAATACAGAATTTTGCATTTGTCTCTTTGAATTTAATTTTATTAATTTCAGCCAGGTTTTCTAGTTTACCAAGCTCCTTTTGAATACTATTCCTATCTTCCAATGTGTTAGCTACCCCTCCCAGTTTTGTACCGTCTGCATTTGATAAGGATTCCCTCCACCCTGTCATCTAAATCATTGATAAAAATATTGAAGAGCATCGACTCCAGCATAGAACCTTGCGACACTCCACTTAAGACCTCCATCCAATTTGACAGACAGCCACTAATGAGAACTCTTTCAACATGATTTTCCAACCAATTATGGATTCATCCCATGGTATTTCCATCTATTCCATATTTAGTCAGTTTCCTAAGGAGGACCTTACCAGAGGCTTTGCTGAAATCCAGATAAATGATATCCACATCATTCCCACTATCTACTAAGCTAATAACCTGATTAAAAAAAGATCTAAGGTTTCTTTGGCAGAATTTATTTTTATGGAAACACCATCATCAGGTGGATCCATAATTGGTTGGAAAACTGCATAAAGAGTTGTCATCAGTGGCTGCGCTTCAAACTGGAAGGAGGTCTCAAGTGGAGTATTGTAGGATTCTGTTCTGCGGCCAGTGCTTTTAATACATAAAAAATCTAATACTGTATATACTCAAGTTGACTTCAGGTATAAATCAAAGTCAGGTTTTGGGGCCAAAATTAATGACCTGTGGATACATCGAGGGAAAAACTTGGAGGCTCCTTCAATGTGTGTGTATGTGTGCATACGGCAAGAGAAAATCTCATTGATGTTTTTTGCTTCATTGTTTAAGCTTTTGTTTCAGCCAGACTTCCAGGCTTAAACAAATAGCAGTATCAGTCAATCACCCAGACTCTTTCTGCTTGGCTTAAGAGAGAAAGAAACTGCATGGGGAAATCTGAAAGAGCTGCTATCACATTACCATAGTGACCCGTAAATAAGTCTGCCTGGGATTTTTTTGGGTCAATTTTGGGGCATAATTTTTTAGACTCATAGATGAGTATATACGGTATATGTTTATTCTCTCTGTATTTGCTAAACTTACAGTATCTCCCTGCTTGCTTTTGCAACATTTTTTGTTTACTTGCAGTAGGGCACACTTACAGAAATGACCAACTTAAGTGGACAGGTTGCATTTAAGGAAGAAGGGAACAGACACCACGCTCTTTGAGTTGACCCCCTGTTACTGCTTGGCTGTGCATGGAGTGCAAGTCCTGGGTTTTCTCCTTCTTTAATGAGAAGTTGCACCTTGTGCCTACCAGCATGCAGGGTGGTACAATAAAAATGAAACAACCTAACAGAAACAAGAAACAGAGGAGCAAAAAACAAAACACAAACTACAGAGTAAAATTAAGAGCAAGATTGAAATGAAGAGCAACATAAAATGTTACAGAGAATTAAAAGCACGATGGAACAGAATTATCTTGGGCTTTCTAAAGCAAAAAAATGAATGAGTCAAACTTCAAGACAAAGTGTTCCAGAATTGGGGTGCTGTTCCTGAAATATCTTAAATACTGACAAACCTAACTTTTTTAAGGGTTGGAGCATATAACGGGTTGCCAGATCTTAGGGCCTGACCCTGAGTCTCCAGTTTCGATGAGTCATCTCCAAGTGGGACATAAAGGTACAGATCCTCTCGTTTTGGTGGGCTCCGTTATGGCCAAGAGGAAAGGACTATGTGCAGATAATCCACTTCATCTGGTACACTTTCCAAGGCTTCATTCATTTGTAGCTGCAACATGCAAATACTCTTCAGGAGATCTTTATACAGTTGGCCCTCCATTTTCATGGGGATCCGTTCTGGGACACACACCCCCACGAAAACAGAGACTCACCAATATTCAAGCCCTATAGGCTTGAATTGGGTGCGCCCCATTGATCTTAACAGAGATCGCCCCTCCGTGAATATTCAAAACCGCATGTCTCAAGTCCACAAGAACAGAGGGGCGACTGTATTTACTTAGTTAACTTCCTCCTTCCCTTTCAGTTGTTGTACCAAGGCCTGATGTCTGCTCTCCATCCACCTCTCTAGAAGCAAGTAGGCTTTGTTAAATGAATCTTCTTTATCCCATTTCCTTAAGCAGATGAGAATAATAATAATAATAATAATAATAATAATTATTATTATTATTTATACCCCGCCTCTCTGCAGAGCAATTGGGGTGGCTTACAGCATTAAAATTCCATACAAATAGATTACAGTACAATATAAACAAGCCAAAATCCCGAAACCCACCCAGCCCTTAAAAAAGTATTAAACAGAATATACATTAATTGCCAAAGCGACAATAACAACAATAGCAAACAATAGCAGTGACTGAAGCAAAGGATGGAGAGGAGAAGATGGATTAACTCCTGAGGCCGGAAATCTAGTCAGGAAAGTCCTGCCGGAAGAGATCCATCTTGACAGCTTTTTTAAAGCTGCTTAAGGTCGTAATCTGACGGGTCTCATCCAGCAGGCCATTCCATAGGAGTGCTTACCGAGAAGGCCCTCTGGGAGGTTGTCGACAGCCTTGTTTTTATTGGCTGCAGCAAATTCCTTCCAGAGGATCTGAGTGCGCAGGGTGGATTGTATGGGAAGAGGCAGTCCTGAAGATGTTGAACCCAAGCCATTTAGGGCTTTAAAGGTAATAACACCTTATACTGGGCCCGGAAACTAATAAGCAGCCAGTGAAGCAACTTTAGTACAGGTGTTACATGGTCTCCCCATGATGTATCTGAGACCAATCTGGCTGCCATATTCTGAACTAATTGAAGTTTCCGGACCAAGCACGAGGGTAGCCCCATGTAGAGGCATTACAGAAATCAAGATGAGAGATTACCAGCGAGTGCATCACAGTTTCAAGATCCCTTAGTTCCAGGAAAGGGCGCAGCTGGCGTATTAGCCGAAGTATTCCCTACATTTCACATTGATGTGGGAACTGTCCCTTTAGCTCAGTGCTTCTCCATTATTTTCTGTCACGCCCCCCCAGGAAAGAAGAAAACATTTTGCGCCCCCCGTGCAATCACATGGGCGAGTTTGGCCAATCAGGATAGAGCTACTGGGGCTGCGCTGGGACAATCTCCCTCTCTCCAGCCGTAACAGGGCCCCCTTTAAGGAGCCTCGCGCCCCCCCTGGGGCGCGCGCCCCCCTATTTGAGAACTGCTGCTTTAGCTCAAGTTTCTGTCTTGATTTCCAAACAGGCAAATATATTTTCTCTCTCTGTCTGTGTGTATTTGAATGACAAGCTGTGAGCAGCTGTGGCTGGCACTTAATGCATAATGGTTAATGACATCACCAGACTCAGCAACCCTATATATAATGGGGCTTCTGATCTGTTTAAGAAGAATAAATCCCAGGAACCTTTTTCTTAGAAAGTATGTAGAAATTCACTGCCATGTTTAATAGTTATTGATTTATAAGACAGGAGAGGCAATCAGGGAGAATATTGGATGCCCTCATCATTGTTGAATACTGGCGATTTATCCTGTCTTTGAATGGTAGTTTGAATACTAGGATCCATTATTATACTATGAGAAATAAACGAGCAATAAAATCTCCATTGAGCTCAAAGGACTCACCTACAATAAGGATTACTTACTGAATCTCTGCATTGGTAATTGTTAGATCCTTGGCAGCCTTCTAGGCAGTTTCACTCACCTGGGTGTTCATGCTTGTGTCCGCATTGTGTGTGGTGGAATTAATCAGTTGGTGTAGATACAGAATATCTCCCCTCAAAGAGGATGTGCCCATTATAGTAAGTAGTATCAAGGTCCAGAGATGGCAGTGGTTCTGGATGTGGTTGCGAAAGCCCACTCTGGAACAAACTTGTGAATGTGTGGTGAGCACATTTGAAATATTGGGGAAGTCTGGAGGCAAAGGCATAATATGACAGTGACAGCACTAAGTGTGGGTCCTCTTTTCCCTATTTTTCTTCTGAAATAATAATGTTTCAGATGTTTCTAGACGAATTTATCTAAGTGATTGTGCAGCCTCTGTCCACCATGTAATATCTGTGAAGCCACCCCAAAGACTCTATTGATTCAGAATCTCTGTAAGAGTTTGGCTTTTAATATTTGTGTATATGCTGACCTTTGGACTAATAGTTACAAATAAGATCTTTTATCAGCTACAGAACTAACTAAACACTACAATATAGGTAGGTGCACTTCTAATGAAGCCCTCTTTTTCCTCCACCCACCCTCTTCTTCAGCCTATTTATGTTTACAGTGTTATTTTGAGAGCCAGCATGGCATAGTGGTTTGAGTGTTGGACTATGACTCTGGAGACCAGGGTTTGATTCCCAGTTCAGCCATGAATGACTTTGGGCAAGTCACATGCTCTCACTCTCAGGGGAAGGCAATGGCAAACTTTCTTTGAACAATTCTTGCCAAGAAAACCCCATGATAGATTTGACTTAAGGTTGCCAGAAGTCAGAAATGACCTGACAACAACAACATGGTAGATTTCAGCTTTAAAACAGCAGGTTCCATCTTGACCGTTTCCCAACCTTTGCAGTTTGGAAGATTCTGTGCTTTAACTGTCTGACATTCCCTTGTTCTTTTGAAACTGTAACACTAACCATAGTGCAGAAATGAGTCCCAAGGAAGCTTGAAGTCACATTCTGCCACTTTGCCTTGGTGCAATGATCCTAGACTTTTTGTTCTGTTTAGTTGCAAAGCATTCCATACTATGATCTGTGCTTATTACAAGCTCTGGGTCACAAACCAGAATTAGATTTTCCCCCCAGCAAGTGCAAACCATAGTTTGACTACTTGGTTGAACTGGTAAATTGTGGCCAAGACTGGAAGGTATGAGCCAGGAGAAGGAGACAGCAGCAGCTGTGGTGAAGCATGTGTCTTCTAATGGTCCATTCTCATAACATCTTTAGCATTATGGATAAGTGGTCTCATGGAGTAATGCCTTGATTCATTAGGGTTGTTGCTGGCAAGTGTATTACCAAATTAGTGGGGTGGTGATTCTGAATTAGCAACATAAAATGTAAAGGTTCTCTTTTGATTTGGTTTCAACAGAATTAAATGATGGTTTGGGTTCCCCCAGTTTGGGTGCAAAGTTTCAGTTTGAGGTTTAAGCATGGGTTTGATTTGTCTTCCTGGTGACAGTCCAAATTTCATAGATTAATGGATGTGTCAGTAGGCCTGCTTCATACTGTGGTGTTGGATCATATGGCTTTTAGATCCTTTCTGACTGATTTTCAGCAACAAGAACACATTTAGTCAGACATAACTGCAGGAATTAGAAATGATCTGAAAAGGAAATAACAGCCCTATGAAGACTATTTTCTAGAGAGAGAGACCTCATGGGAGATAAATACATATGACATTTCTTCTGTGTTTAATTTTTAATGGGGCACTGGTGGGATGTTAACTTTTTGGATACATCTGCTGAAAGCATGAAGAGAAGTTCTGTGCTAGTACATTTGTCATAGGTAGTAATATTAAAGAGGAACATTCTGTAGCTTTGCCTGGCCTGCCTTTTGCATTTTCCTCCCTCCCTGTTATGGTTAGTCATAGTTGTCTGCGTCTTCCGACTATTATCCCAGTTCCTTTTCACGTGTTTTAGTATGGCCGAGATAGGTGGCATAAAGGTTTTTTAAGGCAAGAACCATCAAAGGGATAAGAACTTTTGCCAGGCCTACATATATGCTGGCTAGCAGCTCAGGATCCCTGTTGATGTTGCTTGCTCCTCCAAATCATTCCACTGTTCCTGATCCATTTGAGTGGTACACATCGTTTGCTTATTGATTTATATTATTTATATCTTACTCCCAACTTGAGACTCAAGGTACCCTACAATTAGCCTAAAACAAGATACAGTTAAAAACATGATGAAAACCTCCAAAGAAGGAGACTACACTATTCTAAGGTAGTGTGTTCCACTGTCGAACAGCTCTTACTGTCAGGAAGTTCTTTCTAATGTTTAGGTGCAGTCTCTTTTCCTGTAGCTTGAATCCATTGTTCTGGGTCCTGGTCGGTGGAGCAGTAGAAAACAAGGTTGCTCCTTCTTCAATATGACCTTTTAAATATTTAAACATGGCTATCATGTCACTGCTTAACCCTCTTTTCTCCAGGCTAAGCATACTCAGTTCCCTAAGCTGCTGCTCATAGGGCATGGTTTTCAGACTGTTTGGTTGCCCTTCTCTAGGCATGTTCCAGCTTGTCAATATCCTTCTTGAATTGTGCCCAGAACTGGACACAGTATTCCAGGTAAGGTCTGACCAAGGCATAATAGAGTGGTATTATTATTTCCCTTGACCTAGACACTATACTTTTGATGTAGCCAAGAATCGAATTGGCCTTTTAAGCAGCTATATTGCATTCTTGATTCATGTTCAGCTTGTGGTCTACTAAGGCAGTTATCATCCATCCTATGTTTCATTTTGTTCTGCCTAAGTGTGGTATCTTATATTTCTCCCTGCTGGAATTCATTTTATTAGTTTTGGCCCAGCTCTCCAATCTGTTAGTGTCATTTTGAATTCTGATCCTGTCTTCTGGAGCTACCTCTCTTACTCTGTGTCATCCGCAAATTTGATAAGCATGCCCTCTATTCCATCATCCAAGTCATTTATAAAATGTTGAATAGCGCAGGGCCTATGACAGAACCCTGTGACCCTTGCTAATCACTTCTCTCCTGGATGAAGAGGAGCCATTGCTGAGCAACCTTTGGGTTCTGTCAGTCAACTAATTATAAATCCACTTAACAATTGTACTGTCTAGCCCACATTTTACTAGCTTATTTGAAAGAATATAATGGAGACTCTTGTCAAAGACCTTACTGATATCAAGGTATGCTACATCCAGAGCATTCCCTTCATCTACCAACCTTGTAACTGTCCCCAAAAAAACCCCATTAAGATTAGTTTGGCATGACTTGTTTTTGAGAAACCTTTGTTGACTTTTAGTTATGGCATTCCTTTCTAAGTGCTTATAGATTGTCTGTTTAATGACCTGTTCTAGAATCTTTCCTGGTACTGATGTCTGGCTGACAGGACAGTAATAGTTTGGGTCTTCTTTTTTCCCTTTTTGAAGATGGGACAACATTTGCTCTCCTCCAGTCTGCTACAACTTTTCCTCTTATCTAGGAGTTCTCAAAAGATTATTCCCAGTGGTTCTGTGAGTACCTCTGCTAGTTCTTTCAATACTCTTGGATGTAGTTGATCTGTCCCTGGGGATTTGAATTTATTTAGACTGGTCAGGTATTCTTGTACTATCTCCTTTACCTAATCTGTCCTGGATTTCTCCTATTGCATCATCTGCTCTCTTTTCACCAGACTGAGCACTGTTTTCCTTTTGGAAGAAAACTGAGGCAAAATGGTATTGAGTAGTTCTACCTTTTCTCTGTTCTCTATTCAAATTTCGACATCTTGTCCTCACAGTGGCCCTACATTTCCTTGTGGACATAACTAAAAAAACCCTTTCTACTTTTTAAATTTCTCTAGCAAGCCTGAGCACATTCTGTGCTTTAGTTTTCCTGACTTTCTCTGTACACATGCAGGCTATTCGTGGTGCCCAAACTTTGTCCTCCAGATCAGCTTCCAGAATTCCTGACTGTTATCTAAGCTGGCTAAGGCTACTGGGAACTGAAGTCCAAAACACCTACAGGACCAGAATTTGTGAATTGCTGCCTTTTGGTTACCCCCTCCCCCCCTTTTTTTCCCCATTTCTTGTATATGCCCCTTTAAAATCTTATCTCAGTTGAAAGTTCTTTAGACATTCATCTTGGTTTCTTTAGATCCCTCCCATTTTTCTTTCTTAATTGGAACTGTTCTAAATCATGCCTTCAGTTTCAGTAGGGATTAGTCAGTAGAGAGACTTGAAAGTATAACCTCTGCCAGCTGGAGGTGAGGGGTGGGCAGACATTAGGCTTTGTAACATTTACTTGTTTAAATATTAGATTCCCCCTCACCCCATCTACCAAGAGCCAAATATTGTCATATTGGTTTATTGAGGCAGACAAACAGACACTTAAAATGGAAGTATATCTCTGAGCACATGCTTAGGCCTGGAGTTTGTTTTCATTACCAGAACTGCAAAAGGAACTTTAGATGTTGCCATTATAGGTCTCTTACAGGTCAGAGATTTGTCAGTAGAGCCCAATGTATCTTCTGGCCTATAATTGCTGTAGATCAGGGTAAGAGCCTTTGTGCCGTTCAGATGTTTTGAACTTCAGTTCCCAGAAACTGCAGCCAACATGGACAGTATTGGGGGACTGTGGGGATTAACAGTCCAAAATATTTAGAAGGCCAAAAATTCTCCACCCCACTCTAGAGTCGAAATCACACCTGACCACAATGTGTCTGGTATCAGTCCCTCCAGTACCCTCTTCTTTTCATTCAGTTCAATGGTCTGCTCTTGATTATGAGATTTCACATTTTTGTCAACCATATTTCATCAGCAAATTGATTAATGGTGATAAAGGAGGCTGTATACAATCAAATTATTTCAACAACTTTGCACTTACACACTGTGGGAATTTACTGGTGATCTTTCACTTACTGTAGCAAATATGTTTTGAGCTATTAATGTTAAATGTGTATGTGCACACACGCATATGGGAGTGGCTGAGGATATTGTGTGTGCCATTTAAAAGCCTGCCATGCCTCATATACTACTTGCCTTCTCTTGACATTAGTAGCATGGAAGCATTTCTGATTTGAGAAATCTCCTTGTGCAAATGAGAGTCTTTCTGTCCCTCTGGGAATTTATCTATGCCAGGGGTAGGCAACCTAAGGCCCAGGGGCCAGATGCGGCCCTCCAAGGCCTTTGGACCACCTGCCACCGCCACCTGCCGCCCACCACCGTCTCCTGCCACCGCCACCGCTCGCCATGATGAGATTGATTATTGTTGTTATTACTTGGTCTTGGGGTTTTCTTGGCAAAATCTCCACAGGGGTTTTGCCATGGTTTTTCTGGGGCTGAGAGAGTGTGCATGCATATTGTTTTTAATTTTTTAATTTTTTTTTAAATTATTTATTTATTTATTTATTTATTGGTGCTTCGGCCCCCCAATTGTCTGAGGGACAGCAATCCGGCCCCCGGCTCAAAAAGGTTGCCTACTCCTGATCTATGCAATGGGAAGGCAGGAGAACTGGGCTGCAAGGTGTTCCCCTGATGGAAGAAAAAGGTAGAAGTGTAGTTCTAAAAATCAACAGCATCTGGGGTACTCAGTTTGGGAAGCACTGGTCCAGATGATTTGAGACCTGAAAAGGGTGAGAAATGCTGTAAAACAGAGGTGAACAGCTGTGCAGGGGACAGGGGCCATAGACGTTTTTCCTCCCTGTTCTTTTGCAGTGACCACACCAGCACATTTTGGCATGCTCAAAGTGACAAAACATCACTTTTGGCCAACATTTTGACCAATTCTCTTCTTTTCCTTCCTTCCTTCCTTCCTTATGTTTTTCTTTTTTTGGGGGGGGGCTTTGAAGAGTTGGGGAAGCAAACCACTACATTATTAGGTGGTTCTGGAAGATATTGGCTATTCTGGGGGCCAGTCACCCCAAAACTGTACTGAATTCGTTTTTAAAATTGGGGCATATTGGGAGGTGGGGGGGGGGTTCTGGAGGGTCCAAGGGCTCCACTTAAGAGTCCTATGGGTCATGTACAATCTGTGGGTGCACTTGGCCAACCCCAGTCCTAGAACACATACAGGTATCTATTTACCAAAATAAATAAAATATCCTTGTAATCTAGGACTCATTCAGTCAGCTGGATGTTTTTCAGTGCATGAACAAACCATGAAGGAACAACAATTCCCTTAAGTTTGCTGCCACTTCCACCCAGAAACTCATATATTAGTTTGGTACTACTTGGATCTTTATTCTATTGTGACTGGCTAAACAAACCAAGAACAGTTTGTTCAGCATTGAATTTGAATCAGGGATGGCTTTTTGCTCTCTTTTTCAAACCATGAATCATAAATTGAGAACAAACTTGGTTTGTGATCTAGGCTTGTAAAGGAAGTGACAGGCCAGGATCGCTCATGCACTTAGCAAACTCCTCTTGGTTTGTTTAGCCTATTGTGTTAATGGGAGTAGACAAGTGGGAGTGAGGTAGTTATCTAGTTCTTGGTTAGATTCTTGGCTATTGGTTCTTTGTGAATGTAGCAATCACTGTCTTTGAGCCAGAATGTTCTACTTCAGGTATTTAGATTTATGTCATTGCTGAACCATCATCTGTAAAAGAAGCAACATGACGCAAATGAAAAGTTGTTTTGGAGTTCAAGGAGAGGCACAATGTACATTCTGACCATTGATGAAGCTGGTATCTGGCTCAGAATTCAGCACACTGTCAATCTGTGCTTACCTTTAATAAAAGCACTGCATTTCTAAGCCTTACGGTTGCCAGTATAAGATGGATAGTTTATGAGCCATGCCTGCTGGACTCTTACAAGCCAGCAGAAGGACTTGTAGGTTTTGGGGTAAGATCTTTATGCTTGTTTTCTTCCATGGCTAGGAGAAATGGAATGGATTGTTAAAATAGGAATGCATTTTCAAAACGTTCATAAGGTCAGAGTTTGGAAGGGTTCTTCCAAGTGGACACAGTCTGAGATGCTTATTTCAGCAGTTATGTATCACCCATTTTTCAGTTCTTTGTCTATTGAGGACAAATATAAATCATTTTTATATAAATTTTTACAGTAGTGGTCCTACTGTAGTCAGTTTTGCTGATTTTTGTCTTGAGATTGGTTGACACTTATCATGTCATCCTGCAAGACTCCCTCAGGGGCGATGCTTTGAAGATATGTTTTGTGCTCTGTCATATTCCCCTTCTGTCATAAGAGTCTCTCTCTCTCTCTTTTTTTTTACAAGCTTAAGATTGTAAAAATCTGTTGTGGTGATGATTTGCTCTGAGGTGAAATCTTTCCTTGTATGAGCTCTCTAATTGTTCATCAGAATTCAGATAAGAGAGAATCTGGGACAGTACAGTTCCTTTGTTTTTTTTAAGAGCTGTGAAGCTTTCAATAACATGCTGAACTCCTCTTAGTCCTCTTTAACTTTTGGATTCAGAGACTAATGAAATAATAGTCCTAGCTGCATGAATTGCAGCAAAAATATACCGTATCTAAAAGAAGATAAACACATCAGAAGAAAACTATTTAATGGCACAGTAAATATTGGTATATGATCCATTTAGAAATATCCATGTTTACATTCAACTATTGAAATTGAAAATTTAGGATCTGTCTCTGTAAAACTAGAGCATCTTCCTCTTATTCTTTATGATGGTGTTTAAAAATATACCCTCATGAGCACGCCCTTCAAAAACCCAAAAGCTAGAACCTGTCTTCCCCATTGACTGCAGATCCTTAGCTGTATTTTCTATGTGCAGAATCACCATAAAAATTCAGAATAGCATGATGGGGCTATCCATATTTACTTTATTCTGACCACTGATTATATCTCCTAATCTAACTAGTTATAGTGATAAGTAGCACAGAGGTGTGGGATCATTCCTGTGACCTAAATGAAGATTGAAGATAATTTTGGAAGGGCCCATGACTTCTGCTAATTCGGGTCATTCAGAATTTCCACTGATGATACTAATTTTGGGTAATGTTTTGTGAGCTGCTTAGTTTGGCTTCCTCTATCATAATCTTCTCTACAAATGGTTAACATTTTTATTGCATAATGGGTGACATGTGAAGCTGTCCTTCTTCTGGGAATTTTATAGCACTGAACCAGCGTAGTACTGGAAACCTCAAATATGTTTCCCAACTGAGGTGCTTTGTTACAATCCTTTTGTTAAACACAGAATTGTCCATGCTGCAATTCTGGGAATGCAACTAACACTGGGTGACAGTTTTGTATAAGGACTTAATTTAGAAAATTAAATATGTGTTAAAATATTCTGTCAGGTGGATTTGCAAGCCTCCAATATCAGATCTTTACCACATCCAGTTCTGATCCATGGCTAATAGGTAGGCTAATCTGGGGTAGAGAACATCTTAACCAGATGCTCAATTTGAGTGGTTACATAAGCCTCAGACAAGACTGCTTGTGGTTTGCTTTTCAAACCATTGTTGATATTTTGGTCCTTCCTTCATCGAGAGAATGTTCTTGGGGCACAGAAGAGTTAGACTGTAAGAAAAAGGAAAGTCCACTGCTTTAATTAGGAAGACTTGTTGTTAACAGCTTTTGAGTCAACTTTGACTCATGGTGACTGTGTGAATGAGACACCTCCAAACCACCCTGTCCTCAACTGCTCTGTTCAGGTCCTTCAGAACTTGTTTGGAACAGGTTCAGGGCTATAGCATCCTTGACTGAGTCTGTCCATCTGATATGCAGTCTTCCTCTCTTTCTGCTGCCCCTCCATCTTTCCTAGTATTGTTGTCTTTTCTAGTGAGTCATCTCTTCTCAAAATATGGCTGAAGTACAACAGCCTCAGTTTAGTCATCTTGACTTTCAGTGAGAGTTCAGGCTTGATCTGTTCAAGGGTCCATTTGCTTATCTTTTTCACTGCCCATGGTATCTTCAACACTCTTCTCCAGCACCACATTTCAAATGAATTGATTTTCTTTCTATCAGTTTTATCCAGTTTTCACACCCGTACATGTTGATGGGGAATACAGTGGCTTAGAAAATCCTGACTTTAGCATTCAGCTTTCTATCTTTGCATTTCAGGGTCTTCTCTAGTTCTTTCATAGCTGCCTTTCCCATTCAAGCATCCATGGATTGAAAATATTAAAAAAATATTTAAATTCCAAAAAGCAAACTTTAATTTTGTCATTTTATATAAGGGTCATCATTTTACTATCCACTGTATATAATGGGACTTAAGCATCCACAGATTTTGGTATCCATAGTGGGTCCTAGAACCAAACTTCAGCAAATAACAAAGGCCCACTGTATATTGATAGTTTCCAATCTGTGGGCCACTGTTTTGTTTTCCATTTGTGTTAGCAGATTTTAGTTACTACTAAAGTTGATTCTATCTGTTGCTTTGTAGCAGTTCTATTGGGATGTCATCTGTTCCTGATGATTTTTTCTCTCAATTTCTTTGAGTGTAACTTTCATTTAACTTTCCAAAATTTGGGGTTCATATTCATATGAATATGTGTCATTCATCCTTTCATTGCTTACATAGTATTTTCATTTGATTTTGTCATGTAATATGTTTCTTGTCTGATTGTAGAGCATCCCCACCCTCTGTTTCAATTTCTCTTTAAATTCACTGATCTTGTAGAAGAGGTATTTCATTCATTTTTGTTATCAGCTTCTGTTTCTCCTCATTGATTATTATAGTAACTCTTTTTATCCTTTATCTTCTTCATTAATCATTGAAGAGTTGCATCCATGCTTCTGTTTCTGTTTCTCTCTCTCTTTTGCTTCTCGTCTTTCCTTCACTGCTTGAACAGTTCATCTGTCATCCAGTATTTCTTTTCTTTCTTTTTGTTCACAGATAACATCTTTCTGCATTCTTTCTTGATTATGTCCCTGGCTTCTAACTATAGTTTTTCTAGTTTCTAATCAGCTATGCTTAATAGTACAAATCTATTTCTCACTTTATCTGTAAACTCTATTGGAATGTTCTTCAGATTGTATTCTAGCATGATGATTGATTTTGTGTTCTTCAGCTTTATTTTTGATATAAGTAGCTCATTGTCTGTGCTGCAGTCAGCACCTGGTCTCATTTTTGCCAGCAGAATAGAGCTCCTCCATCTTGTTTCCAGTTATCGGCCATCTGATGACATCAATGTGTACACTTTTCCTCTCTAGTTGTATGAAGAAGATATTCATGATATCTTCATTGCAAATACCTTCTTCATACAACTGGAGATGAAATTGTACACATGGACATCACTAGATGGCCAGTACAAGAATGATACTACATAATTGTGGAGACTGTGGTATAAAGTATAAATCCTTGTGGAGACTTACTCTAGGATAAAGTATAAATTCTCTAGTATGAAGTATAAATCAGTGTCATAAAGCACTTTGCTAGATTGTGTAATTTGAAGAATTATCTGTCCATAGTGGGTCTGATGGGCCCACTGGATTTCATATGCCATCTGCTGCATTTTTAGGTAGTTGCAAGGGTTGCCATAAGTTGGAAACAACTTGAAGGCACATAACAACAACAAACAAGGGCAGGCAACTACTGTACATAGTTCACAGTTTCATTTCCTCCCTCCCAAGCAGGAGATGGTGTTTTCTACATGCAAGCTCTGGGTAATATCAGTAAGTGGCAGAACAGGGAGCCTACTGTGCCAAGTATATGGCCTTGGTCATCCTCATTCCTTAAGCTCAGAACATACTATTCCACTGTCAACATCTTTGGGCATGAGCTGGAATAGCTTCACATGGGGCTAACATAACTCTTGTATTCAAGACTTTCACAGATTGTTGGCTTGAGGTTTTATGAGCTTGATCCCCTCCCTGCCACTTTGACTCACTTCTGTTCCACTAATTTTTAAAGAATTCTGCAAATGGTATTTGGGTGGGGTATGTGGGTGAGGTGGGGTGGCAGATTACTCACTGTTTATTTGGACTGTCTAAAGCAGTGCTTCCCATCCTTTTCTATGCCCCACACCACTAGGAAAAGTAATAGCATATTTGGAGATGTTGTTGTTGGGCAAATCATACTTTCTGAGCCTCACTCAGAGCAAAGCGATGGCAAGCCCCTTCTGAACAAATCTTGCCAAGAAAGTCCTGTGATAGGGTTGTGTTAGGATCACTATAAGTTGAAATGACCACCACCACCACAACAACAAATAGTGAAATCTAGAATTAAGGCCAAGGTTAAAATTATGGTATTTTTCATCCATATTTTTGAAAACTATTTATATATTCACAGACACAACTTCAAGCACATGTCTGGAAGTATCAAGTCAACTAATGTGAGAAAATAGTAAGGCTAAAATGTTGAAACAGCCATGTCCTGTAACTTTATAAACTTGAAAGAAGAGGTGAGCCTTACTACTCTATATAAACTTGCCTGGGTACATAATTAGACCTACTTCTGAGTAGATACAGAATTGCATGGTCACTTATAGGATAGCATGAATAGGATTGTATGGTCAGTTTCCTAGAGGACAGTTGATCGAGCTAATTATGGACAGGGAAACAGTTTTGATGATATTGGTTCTGCCATTTGGAAAACCTTGTTGCTGCTTCTTATGAAGAAGAAAATGGAGCTGTGAAGATGTTTGGATTAACTTTATTCCTGTGAGGTTTTGTTACCTTTGTTGCCATATCATTTCTATGACGTTTGGGTTTTGTTTGTCCCAGAAAAAAATGTGTTGAATTTTATTTTATTTCTTTGCATTTATATTCTGTCCATCATAATATTCATGATTTATTTACTTAGCTACATCCAGAACAATGTCTGATCTTCACTGAGAAAGAAAACCAATTAACCCTGTCAGAAACCTCTCACAGGTTTTGTGACTGGTGAATAAAGTGTTTAGCATGAGTTTTTCTAGTCTAGTAGACAAGCAAATTGTTGGAAAGCTAACTGTCCTTTCAAAACCAAAGGCAAAAATACAGGAGTCATATCTGAATTCCTATGTTCAGGAATAGCTTCTCTTTGTTTCTTTTAAATTGTAGTTAAGAGATCTGGCCTGAATTGAGGCACTGTAGTCCTTTCTCTTTCAAGCATTAATTACCTTCCCATACACACACTGCCTTTACCTATGGCCCAATGTTGTATCTGAGCTTCACAATTGTTATTGCTAACCAGGCTTCTTTTATTCCTAATTCAGGTACAAAACTAGTATTTGAAGCTAGCCAAAAATCTAGATTAATACTAAGCTTAAAGGATATGGTTCATTCATTAGCGTGGAGGAGTTATTAGAGGAGCTGACAGTTCTGTCCCTATTGATATACAATTAATATAATCAGTGCTGTGTGGATTTAGTGTAGGTATGACACCTTTAATTTGTGCTTGACAATGAATCCAAGATGTATATCAAAAACACTGATGTTCCTCTTCTTAACTTGAATGTTCTCAGAAATCTGTAGGGGGCAGAAATGGCTGTTCTATTGTTCAGGTTCATGTCATCCAATATAAATTCAGCTTCATCCAGGAGTAATTACTATGCTATTTGCTACATCTCCTTTATTACTGGGATGCTATCAGACTGTGTGTATGTTGGATTTATCACTTCATTCTTTAACCAAGTCAGTATTCTTTTTCAAAACAGCATTCCTTCTAGGTATGCAAGAGTGGATATCTCCCTGCATTACAAGAGGTGGGGTTGTGGATGGCAGCCAGGGTTCACCAAGTTCACTTATGGGTGATATACATTCTTGGCCATGTTCAGTTATGAGATGACAGAAATTCTAGAAAAGAAATGTATGCCTCCTATTGTGAGTAATGTGGGATGAAGTCTTCTGGTCCAGATATGATCTGTAAGCAATTGGTTTAAGACTGCTGGTTGGTGGCTTCCCTTGTGGGGCTCTATGCCAGCAGTTTTCAAACTTTTTCTTCCCCTTTTACATCTACATGCACATGTCAGGGGCCCCCACTCAACATATTAGAGTGGGCCCTCGGTATCCATGGGTTTGAAATCCATGGATTTGAGCAACCTCAGATTGAAATAAGAAACATTTCTTTAAAAAAAACCTGATGGCCAGACTGGGTAGCAGTCCCAGGGCAATAGCAGAGGCAGGCAAGCTGATCCCTCCCTTCCCCATGGAAGTCAATCCCACCATGAAGCCAGAGTCAAAACCTAAACCTCTTCTTCACTCTCTTTCCACCTTCACACCACAAAGCTGCCGCCAGATTTAAAACCCCTGCCCCACTCCACATCCACATCCACACAAGGACGCCTCTACCAGAATTTAAAATCCTTTCCTGCTGATACACCCACTCCTCCTGCTTCCCCTTTGTGAAGTGGTTTGGTGGCAAAAGGGTTTAAAATCTGGCAGAGGCTTTGTGATGGGCAGGTGGGAAACAGAGTCAGGAAAGCCTTTAAATTCTTGCAGAGCCTTCATGAGGGGAAGATGGGAAACAGTGCAGGAAGAATTCATGCCTGGTGCCCAGACCTCATTGCCCAGGTAATTGTAAATGTTATGACTCATATGCTGACATGGGCTCTCTGTTCCTTGCTGTGTTTTAACTCCATAAGCATATATTACCTCCATGAATGAGAAATTGCTCAGTAACAGCAATTGATGGGGGTTATTGTGCCTTTACAGATGTGAATATTAAATATCCTTGTCTGTGTGACTTCTGAGTTCAAATGTTTCATCTCCCTCCTTCCCTCTGTTTACGTTTATGCACAGACACATCATAGAATTTATGTCTTTAATATGAGTGAAAGAGGGTGCTCTTTTCTTGAACCTTTGGGGAATATGTTGCTAGTCCTCTGTATCCTAAACCATGTTCCAGTTTTCTTTGGCCAAATAAACTAGAGTGTATTGCTAGGAATCCCAGCTACTGTTCAGATTTACAAGTGGTGTGGTGCCAGTCTGGAAAATGTGACAGCTTCCCTCCCCCTCCCAAATATTGCTAAAGATTAGGACGGGATGGGAATACCGGTATTTCCAAGCGTACATTTATCACAAAGATGTGAGTGGCTATAGCAACAATGTTTTTTAAAATCTAATGTATGGTAAATTAATTTGTAGTAATCTTCACTAATCTCCTTAATGGAAGAAACTATTCTGAATCCCCTCTTTGTGGCAGCCTCAGCATTGCAGCATCAGTGTTTAGATAATAGAATCTGTTGCGTGTTTCGTGGGGGTTGGGGTTAAAATGTCCCTCTTTTGGTTGGAAAGTCTTTATGGTCACTGCTCATATGTCACTCATATGCCATTAGCACATAAATGCAATGGTAGCAAACATGCTCCATGGTTCAGAAGCAAAATGGTGTAGTTTATTAATGGCAGTGATTAATTAGATAAATCCTGGCAAAGCCCTTTGGATTTTTCTATCTTTTAAAAATAAAATTGTTAAAGAGTTATTGCACAGTAGCAGAACAAGTGCCTTATTCAGCACTGAAGATTGCAGTCGCCCTTCCATTCTTGCAGACTTCATGTCCGCGGTTTTACATATTCACGGAGGGGTGACCTCCGTTTAAATCAATGGGGCATGCCCCATTCAAACCTGTGGGGCTTGAATATTCACTCATCTCTGTTTTTAATAATAATAATAATAATAATAATAATAATAATAATAATATATCTCGCCCCTCTGCAAAGCAATCGGGGCGGCGTACAGCATTAAAATTAACATACAAATAAAATACAATACAATATAAAAACAGCCCAACAATCCTGAAGCCCACCCACCCCTTAAAAAAATATTAAACAGAGATATACGTTAAAACATGTTTAAAATAATCTCTTCAAGACAAACAGTAACAAACACTCGCCGCGACTGCAGCAGAAAGTGGGGAAGAGAAGATAGGTAAACTCCTGAGTCCGGGAAATCTAGTCGGGAAAGGCCTGCTGGAAGAGATCTGTTTTAACAGCTTTTTTAAAGCTGCTTAAAGTCTTAATCTGACGGATCTCATCCGGCAGGCCGTTCCATAATCTGGGACCGGTTGCCAAGAAGGCCCTCTGGGAGTTTGCAGACAGCCTCATTCCTATCGGCTGCAGCAGGTTCCTCCCAGAGGACCTTAGTGCACGGGGTGGATTATATGGGAGGAGGTGGTTGGACCCAAGCCATTTAGTGCTTTAAAAGTAGTAACCAACACCTTATACTCGGCCCGGAAACTAATAGGCAGCCAGTGAAGGGATTTTAATATAGATGTAATATGGTCTCTCCTTGATGTACCCGAAACCAGTCTGGCTGCCATGTTCTGTACTAGTCGAAGTTTCTGGACTAAGCATGAGGGTAGCCCCATGTAGAGCACATTACAGAAATCAAGGCAAGAGGTTACCAGCATGTGCACCACCGTCGCAAGGTCCCTTACTTCAAGGAAAGGGCGCAGCTGGCGTATCAGCCAGAGCTGATAACAGGCACTCCTGACCATCGCATTTACCTGATTAGTCATCTGGAGTGATGAATCCAGGAGCACCTGGATAGGGAGGGGTCTGGAACGGATCCCCACAAAAATGGAGGGGCAACTGTAAAATATATATAAAATGGGACTATAACTAATCTTGCAAAGGTTTCTTATTTTATGCCAAGAACATTAGTTGGTATTGGCAAACATATTGCACTTCACCTGTAGTACTGTATATACAAAAAATAAAATAAAAAATGCAAACATCAATCTGCTTTTTTATCTGTATTACTCTCTACTATATTTCTAAATGTCTACAGCCACAAGAGCTAGAATTCCACCATATTTAAACAGGGCCTGCAGGGCCTTATCAGTATTTCAGGGCCCAACTTTTGCAGATACAGATTCTCCGCATTTAGTCACACGAGTTCAGTTGTAATGGCCCTTCTTTTCTTTCTCTCCCCCCTCCCAGGACTTTGAATTTGTTGTGAATTCTCTGTTGAAGATCGGTAGCCAAGAGTTACAGTTCCTAGGGGGCAGAAGGAAAATGACTGTATTACAGTCTATATTAGAAAAGCCTAAAGCATCTTCTACCACTCTCTTTCCTCCATGTTATTGGACTGCAGTTCCTAACACACCTAACATTAGGCCTGATGGGAGTTTTAGGCCCTAGAGGACCACTCACCCCCCTAGCTAGTTCTTCCCAGAGTTGATTTTTGTACACACCCTGTCCTAGTTCAAAAGAGTTCACTGTTTTTACAAAGCTTTACACTAATATATTCCAAGACATATCCCTGCCCTGAGCGCTTATTTTGGAACAAAGCTGATCCGTCAGTCTCTCTGTTGGCTCCCTCTTTGTCAAACATATCAATACTGGCTCTAAATTTGAAGGGGATCAGTTTCATGGAGTTTCTAGCAAAGACCAAATTCAGGCCATGCGTGTGCAGTGTAAGCTCCCCAGCCAGCTTTCATAATTGGGTGTCACGAGGTACTGTAAGTTCTCTATTGGAGATTTGAAGGCCCGACTCACATTTCTTTCCCCTACCATTGAGAAGGAATTATCTAGAATAAGAACATGGATGGATATGGTCACTTCAGAGTTTAAATAGCATGCAAATTGAATAAATGGTTTAGGTGTGGTTCATCTAGCTGAAGGGACCTTTCTGAGGAGGGTGTTTGATCTGAAGTACAGCATGTTCATAGGAGGCAAATCCTGTAGGAGGGGAAATCGATTTTTCCCTGATGATCTTCCCCCTGTTGTATATCTCCATGTTAATCTCTGGGGTGGGTTGGGTTGGAACCATTAGTTTAACTTCCATTGAGTAAAGGTGTGCCCTAGAACCTGTGTAAGAGATGTGATGATTC
This sequence comes from Phrynosoma blainvillii, assembly GCA_026167975.1. Lineage (NCBI taxonomy): Eukaryota > Metazoa > Chordata > Lepidosauria > Squamata > Phrynosomatidae > Phrynosoma > Phrynosoma blainvillii. The sequence continues at coordinate 201,339,897 of JANUYF010000002.1, read as the reverse complement.
AAAGCTTGCTTCCCTTTGAAGCTTTGGGATTCTCTGCGAATCTCTGCCTTCACATCATGCTCCTCTTTTCCAAAAGACTATTCTGGACAAGGGAAGAGAGTCAGCCTTAACTAATAATATGATAATGCTGTATATTAGCAGCTATATGAGGGCAGGAGTATTGTTTCTCAAGCTTCTAAAGATCCTTATAAATGGATAGGGTTTATAAAAGCAGTATACTGCTGACCTAAGTTGCCAAGATGTAAACTGGTTTACCTGTCTAGACCAACAAAACTATTGTTCAGTAATTTTTATGCTTGCCTTCAAATCTAAACTGCTATTATGATGAATATTAGGAAGAAGAGCCATTCCTTTTAACATTTACTATATATGCTCCCTACAAGTCAACCTCATGCATAAGTTGAGGGCATGTTTTAGAGCCAAAATTATGAATTTTGATATGGCCCATGGATAAGTTGAGGGTAAAACTTAGGGGCATGTAACAAAGGGTGTAAAGGATGAAGCAAAGGAAAATTGTGCCAAAGAACTTACAAAATTCTTGGAGGCATAACTGTTTGTGCCCACCTTAAAGGTTGGATGCATGGGGAGGGAACTACAGTAAATGATGGCTGTGGAATGTGTAAGGAGGTGACCAGGCACAGGTTGGACTAAGAAAATACACATGTGTCAAAAAGAGTGAAAAGGCAGAGAGAAAATGGTGACTATGTTATAACCATTTCTGAGTTGTGTGCTGTCAGTTGTTATTCTTAACTATGTTTGGTTTTTAGATTAATTACTGCTTATATGCAGTTGTTTTAAATGTAATTGATTTAATAATGTTTTACGGGAGGGGAGGAGGGATTGTTGTTGCTTTAACTTGCTTGTAATTTACAAATTTTTATTGTTCACCGCCTAGATTGGTTTTCCACTAGGGCGGTATATAAATAAAATATATTATTATTAGTAGTAGTAGTAGTATTATAGCCTTTAAGTGTAATGTGATAACAAGCCATTTTTAATCCAGAAAAGCTGACAAACATACACACATTCTTATTCATATCCTTCAAAGCCCAATTCCTCTTGGCGCTCCTTTGAGGGAAGCATCAAAGAGCTGCTGCCACCACCATTTTCCTACCCAGGCATTCAAAAAGGTCTGAAGCAGCACCATGGCAGAGAAAGTACAAGTGGGCCTGAAACAGACTAAGTTCTCACCTTTTCTCACTCTACTCAGAGAAGGGAATGGTTCCTTTTTTGAGAAGAGTTAAAGTACAGTACTTACATTGACCTGTGGATAAGTCGACCCAGTGTGTTTTTTTTTAATTAAAATTTCTAGACTCATACATGAGTACATATACTATATGTTACCATGCTGTTTAACATTTATGCATATGAGGACTCTGGGAGAGATTATTAGGAGTTTTGGGGTTGGGTACCATTAGTATGTTGATGACACTACACTCTACTTCTCCTTGTTATTAGAGTTGGCTGGGGCTGTGGAGATGCTGGATGCTGTAATGGGCTGGAGGAAGGTGAATAAACTGAAGCGGGATCTTGATAAGATGGAGGCTGTGTAGATTGGTGATTTTTGAGTCCAGGAATTGGGCAGGTTGCCTATTCTGGATGGGCTTATGCTCCTGCTGAAGGAGCAGGTATGTAGTCTGGGAGTACTCTTAGATCCATCCTTGTCACTGGAGGCCCAGATAGACTCGGTGGCTCTGAGTGCTTGGGACCAGCTTTGACTGGTCTGCCAGATATAGCCTTTCCTGGACAGGGTTAACTTAACCACAGTATTCCATGCACTGGTAACTTTCCAATTAGACTACTGCAATGTACTCTGCAAGGGGCTGCCCTTGAAGATGACTCAAAAAGTGTAGCTAGCACAAAATGCAGCAGCTAGACTGCTCACTGGAATTCCATTCATACCTGTTTATTGTGATTTAGCAAACAGCCATTATACACAATTATAGAAAAGGAAAACAAATTATCATACAATACCTGTTCTGAAAGAACTGCACTGGCTGCCAATGTGTTTTCATTCTGAATTCAGATTGCTGACAATGTTAAATCCCTAAATGGCTTGGAACCTTGACACTTGAGGGAGCACCTCCCTCTATATATATGCCGACCCCAAGAATTGAGATCTGTTGGAGGGGTGCTCCTTGGTGTCTGGGAGAGAAATACATTGTGGGAGTAAGGGAAATACATTGTGGGAGGATGTGGGAGAGGGACTTTTGTGTGGTAGCACTCCAGTTGTGGAATTGTTTCCTCTGAAGGCCCAACTGGCACCAACATTACAATTATTTTAGCACCAAGCAAAATCTGTCCTTTTATTAAAGCCTACAACAGCACATGTTTTATCCAGATTGCACATATTTTATAGTTATCTAATTCAAGATTGCTTTAACCAGTTTTAAGCTTTCTATTTTTAAACTGGAAAGCTATTTAATATTTTACTCTTTTGTAATTATTTATTGTTCTAAATTGATTTTATTATAAGCTGCCCTGAGATCTTCTCACAAAAGCTGGGACATAAATATTTTAGTAAACAGACAAAGTCCATGTGGCTTGGTCAAATGCATCCTGTAAGGATTGCAGATGGGAAATTGTTCTATCTAGATTGGGGACTGGACATGGGGTGTATATCATTGCCCTCTATTCTTGCCTTTTGTTCAGGAATATATGGAAATACATCCTTGTTCTAATACCCTGAAGTACTGTATGGATTTGGTAGCTTGTTAAATATAGATAACACGCTGAAGCTAACTATAAAAAATTAAAATTAAAGTAAGACTAATTAAAACCATTGTTCTGCTTACACGTTTGTCTTGTAGTGATGTCCTTGCCCTGCCCATCTTTAAGCAAGAAGAATCAAACTTGCCTCCTGACAATGAGAACAAAATCCTGCCTTTCCAATATGTGCTGTGTGCTGCCACTTCCCCTGCTGTGAAACTCCATGATGAAACACTCACCTATCTCAATCAAGGTGAGCTGCATTTCTGTGGCCTGAATGCTGGGTGGGGAGAGGGTATTGTATAGCTGTGGATGCATATCACTGTGGAATATCTAAATGTGGATTAGTGACTGGGAGTCATAAATTGCAGGTGGGGATTGAGAAGATGAGCCAAAGCCCAGATTATTTGTTAAATTAAAATAATTTATGTGCTGCCATACAGTGAACACTTGCTAGTACATTCTTGTTTTAATACCCTGAAAGAACTGAAATTGACTAGACCAGATCCTAAGTGGCTCCTGGTTTAATCAGTTTAACATTTTAAAAAGTGCAGTTTTAAAAGACTCTATAGATGAATATGTGAACACCCACTCATTCTCTTATGCCCAAATGCCCCTTTTTGCCCTCACCTCTGAAAGTGCTCCAGGCATTAGGAAGAGTGTGTAACACTTACCAAGCAAATTATCAACCGATTCCATGTGCTTTCAGGCATTACATTACACTTTGAATTGATGAATACTGGTTTCATTTATCATCAATATCATCATTATTATCACTATTTGGTGATATTTTCTTCATCAGGCCAGTCTTATGAGATCAGAATGCTGGACAACAGGAAAATGGGAGAATTGCCTGAGCTAAATGGAAAGCTTGTCAAGGTGAGTGTGCATAGTCATCTGTCCTCTCCCATCCTAGTGGATGCTATAGTTTAAACCAGGGGTAGGCAACCTTTCCCCTTTAAGGGCCGAGGGACTTCAGCTCCCAGAAGCCTCAGCCATGTTGGCCAATAGTCCCATATTGGCCAATAGCTCCTGGGATTCTGAGAGCTGAAGTCCCTCGGCCCTTAAAGGGGAAAGGTTGCCTACCCCTGGTTTAATCAGATTTCCACAAACATGCTTGTTTTCACAAACTAGTAAGAGCCATACAACTGGTGCCATTGACCCCTCTAATTCTAAGATGGGGTAGCTGTTACAATAGCAATAGCAATAGCAAGTACATTTCTATACCACTTATCAGTGCAAACACTCCCTAAGTGGTTTACAAAGTGTAAGCTAATTCCCCCCATCAAGTTGAGTACTCATTTTAGCAACCTTAGAAGGATGCAAGTCTGAGTCGAGCCTGAGCCCCTGGCTGGTATTGAACTCACAACCTTGTGGTTTGTGAGTGAGTGGCTGCAGTATAGGCATTTAACCACTGCGCCACTAGGGCTGTTGTATTGGGATGATAACTCATTGAGGGAAAGCCAGAGAAAGAAGGATGCCAACAAATTAGTTAAGTCACTAGTGACTAAGAGGTCAGTGCTGCTGAAGGATGGATTGCTGCTGACATATTTGATCTGCAGGGCTTGATCTGCAGTGTAATGGCAAACAAATGTAATGGTTGGCTAATAAATGCATCTGAAGCACATAGATCTATCTATCTACTCAGTTGGATAAAATATGCCTGACTAAAGATCTGGGTTTTCTGAGTTGCCAGGTGAGGGGAAAAGCAGCTTAGATTAGAACAAATTAATAATTATTATTATTATTATTATTATTATTATTATTATTATTATTTATATCCCACCCCTCTGCAGAGCAATCGGGGCAGCTTACAGCATTGACAATTTCCATAAAATACAATCACAATCAGACCCCACAGAACCCCGAAACCCACCCACCCTTAAAAAGGTATTAAACAATATCATAATTTAAAATGTACTTAAAATAGAATTCACTAAAAAAACAATAACCCTGGCTGTAGCAGAGAGTAGAAGAGAAGGATGGACTAACTCTTAAGGCCAGGAAATCTAGTCAGGAAAGGCCTGCTGGAAGAGATCCGTCATAACAGCTTTCTTAAAGCTGCTCAAAGTTGTAATATGACAGATCTCGTCCAGCAGGCCATTCCATAATCTGGGAGCGGTTGCTGAAAAGGCCCTCTGGGAGGTTGCAGACAGCCTTGTTTTTATATGCTGCAGCAAATTCCTTTCAGAGGACTGGACTGCGCGGGGTGGGTTATGTGGGAGGAGGTGGTCCCGAAGATATGATGGACCCAAGCCATTTAGGGCTTTAAAGGTGATAACCAACACCTTGTACTGAGCCCAGAAACTGACAGGCAGCCAGTGGAGTGACTTTAAGACAGGTGTTATATGGTCTCTCCTTGATGTTCCCGAGACCAACTTGGCTGCCATGTTCTGTACTAGTTGAAGTTTCCGGACTAAGCACGAGGGTAACCCCACGTAGAGCACATTACAGAAATCAAGACAAGAGGTTGCCAGCACGTGCACCACAGTTTCAAGGTCCCTTACTTCCAGGAAAGGGCACAGCTGGCGTATCAGCCGAAGCTGATAACAGGCAGTCCTGACCGTCGCATTTACCTGAGTAGCCATCTGGAGCAACAGGTCCAGGAAAAACTCCAGACTGCGAACACAGTCCTTGGCGGAGAGTGTGACCCCGTCCAGGACTGGAGGTTGTATCCCAATGCCTAATTTTGGGACCACTACTACAAGTATCTCCGTTTTATCTGGATTCAGTCTCAATCTGTTTTTCTTCATCCAGTCCATTACTGCCTTAAGACAGTCATTGAAGGGAGAGATGCCATCTGAAGTCAAAGCTGAGGACCGAGACATGGAGAAATATATCTGGCATACTGATAATATCACGCCCCATGTCTCCGGATGATCTCTCCCAGCAGCTATATATTGAATAGCATTGGGGACAGGATGGTGCCTTGTGGGACGCCACAATTAAGCTCTTTCCTTGTAGAGCAACCGTCCCCAAGCAACACCCTCTGGAATCTGCCCGAAAGGAAGGAACGGAACCACTGCAATGCAGTACCTCCAATTCCCAACCTTCTCAGGCGATCCAAGAGGATATTATGATTTATTATGTCAAAAGCTGCTGAGAGGTCTAAGAGCACCAGCAGGGTCACACTACCCCTGTCAATGCTTAGACGAAGGTCATCAGCCAAGGCAATCATGGCAGTCGCAACTCCAAATCCTGTCCTAAAGCCAGTTTGAAATGGGTCTAGATAAATCGGTTTCCTCCAAGACAGCTTGGAGTTGAAGAGCAACCGCCCTCTCGATCACTTTGCTTAGAAAAGGTAGTAAGGAGGCTGGCCTATAGCTGTTCATATTCTGGGGGTCCAGGGACGTTTTTTTCAGAAGTGGCCAGCAAACGAGATGGAACATAACCTTCCCTGAGGGATGCATTGATGATGTCCCTAAGGAACGTCCTCAATGCAACCCCCCCCCCGGACAGCCAGCCATGACAGGCAAGGATCAAGAGGGCAGGTCGTCTTCCTCACTCTACCAAGGAGTTTGTCCACGTCATCGGTACTCACAGGTTGAAATTGAGCCAGTGTAATTTCATTAACGTAGTTGCTGAACACCTCATCAATTGATTCTGTTCCAACACTGGCATCTAAGTCAGCTCTTATCTGAGAGATTTTATCTGCAAAGAAGCTGTTAAACATGTCACAGCAGGCCATTGTCGGGTTGAGTAGTGGGTTCTGCACTGGTGTAACCTGCGTCAGCTCCCCTATCACCCTAAACAGTTCCACTGGATGGGAATCTGCAGATGCAATGCATGCAGAGAAGAAAGATCTCTGCACTGCACGTATTGCCTTTCAATAGGAACAAAGGAAGTTCCTATGACGAGTCTTATCAGATAAGAGTTGAGTTCTCCGCCAGATGCGCTCCAGTTGTTATCCAACCCGCTTCATCTTCCTAAGCTCTTCCGTATACCAAGGCTTCCAATTTGAAGCAGGGTGGAAAAGACGCTTGGGAGCGATTGTGTTGATAGCCTTGGCAAGATCAGTATTCCAGGTATTTACCAAAGCTTCGACAGAATCGCCAGCATCTCAGTTAAGCTTTTGGACCAAAGGCAAACCAAGTAGGAAGCAAGGTAGGTTAGAAGGGCATGGCTTACTATCATTTCTATAGCCGAAGGGATAGTCAGAGTGGCAGTAAAATATTGGTTGACCACCAGTTGACTTTTGGTGAACCATTTTTTTACAGGGAGTTCTCTTTGTCTCAGAAGTAAGTGCAGTACTAATTTGTACTATGAGTTTACTTTTTCATTCTGCTTAATTGCGAAGTCAGAAAGATCATAATATTTAGAGAGGGAAAAGGGGAAACACAGTAATGCCGTCCCCTCACCACCTTTTTAAACTTGAGGGTGGGGAAAGATAAACTGAACCTGGAAGCCATGTCCAGAAAGAGGCTACTTGCTCTTATCTCCCTACTGCAATAGCTTCCTGCTTTGGATTGAGAATATTCCATCCAAAGACACAATAAAATGAACATGGCAGTATTCTGGACAAGGATCAGATGGAGTGGACTATATTGGAACACTTCCTCTAAGTCGGGTAGGCAACCTTTCCCCTTTAAGGGCCGAAGGACTTCAGCTCCCAGAATCCCAGGAGCTATTGGCCAACATGGGACTATTGGCCAACATGGCTGAGGCTTCTGGGAGCTGAAGTCCCTCGGCCCTTAAAGGGGAAAGGTTGCCTACCACTGCTGAGGCAAAGATTGTTCACCTTGAAATGGCATAATTAGCCATCTCTTGCCAAGTTTAATAATACAAAGACTTTGTCTTGTAGCAACAGTTCTGCAGTGTTTGCCAAAAGCACTGTGCAGGATTTGTGGTGGTGGTAATTTGACAACATTATTTGCTGTAGTCTACCTGTTTTCAGTCAAGGTGATTTTAAGCAACTGGCCTGTGTGAACAAAACAGTAACCACAGGTGGTAAAAAGTATTACACACCAGTCTCTATACAGTGGTTCTCTCACCGCCTTCACAAGGAAAATATGTCTGCCTGCATTGTGTGTCTTCTTTCCCCCAGGAAAAAAAGATTCCTCTGTTAGGGATGTTTAGTCTAGAAATGCCAGCTAATTTCCCCAGCTTCTTTCTCCCACTTTGCTTTCCCCACCCCACCCCCACCCCGAGACTGATGAGACTGCTTTTTTTCCTTGTACACTTCAAAAGTATGTTTTGGACTCAGATGGAGAATGGGGCTTCAATATGGTAGCTTCTCTTTAGATTCAAGAGTGTTTAGAAAACATAGATGTCTGGTTAATAAGGAAAGCTCCAGATAAATGCATTGTCTTATTAGAAGCCATTTTTTGTTTTGTTTTGGGAGTTGATGGTTAGCACTGTACAAGTTACATCCAAAATTTGTGCTTACATGATTTCCACTCATCTTAAGGATGACTCACATCATCTTTTCATGATTACAAGACTGAGTGGCAGCTTGGCTCTTTGGTTGGAAATTGCTGCTCATATGCCACAAGTAGAACTATCAGATTGGTCCAAGAATTTTCAGTGGAATCTATTAACAAATTTTAACCTGGCAGATATAATGTACTATAGCTGGATCAAGTGATGTATAAACATGTATGAAGTAGCTCTTAAACTTGGAGCTTCTCTGCATTTCTCTGGCATTTTGGTTTCACGTGCATGGTAATTAGTGTTAGACTCATGTCCCTCTGACCATGAGTAGAATTTGAATGTGACTTGCCTGTACCATACGAAAATAAGTATAGTGCCTTCACATGATCCCTCAGTGTCAAGTAAGGGTGCCCCTCTGGAACCAAAAATTCCACACCCAACCCCACAGTGAAACTAAGCTCATCTAAATGAACTGAGTCTCAGAATATGTACTGTAACTAATCAGAAAATCTTACTGTACCTAGAGTATATTTAGAGTGGTGTTCCATGATCGGCGGCTTCAGTATACAGAACATCAGCAGCTGGAAGGCTGGAGGTGGAACAGGCCAGGGGACAGGATACTGGATATTGGTGAGTGATGTATACAAATCTGAGATTGTTTGATTTGGTAACCTTTTGTAAAGTGCCTCGTGGGAGGGTGCTGGGGACTACCACTACAAGAGGCATGGACCTAAAGCCTGTTGCTGGCCCCAGTTGGAGTTGGTGCATTGAATTCATTGTTCAGTGGTAAGTCAGCACTGGCATAAGTCCTGCAGATATTGTAGTTCTAGGTGACGCAAGTAATTGGATTTAGGTCATGAAATTTTTAACTTAATAAAATGCTCTTGGGATGCTTTCAGTCTCTTGCCCTATTTGCGAGGCTGGAAAGCAGTTGTTCTCTACAAATCATATGTCATGTGCTCTCTCCCCCCTCTCCCATATGCTCTCTCCCATTTACATATCTCATGTAAATTTATCTTCGTTCACTTGCATGGACTATGTTGCTGCATGCTCTATAAACACATTCTGCAGCACACCAGCACTCTGTTTTGGATTCATTGTCACTTGGAATCCATAGTGAGTTAGCATTTTTGCTCCCTCTGTACTTTGAATCACTTGAGAGCTGTTGGTTCTACAAGGGTAAGAAATTGGTGTGTTCATTGTTTTAAATTGCCCTTTGTGTGTGTGCATTCCTGTGTACAATGCAATCTTGGCTGCAATCCCATATTACTTTACCTAAGGCTAAGTCTCATTGAATTCAGCAGTGCTTACATCTGAGCAGACATGATCAGGATTGCACTTTGAGTATTAAAAAAAACTTTGCCACCCTCCTGTGTAAGGTTTTTTAGTGTGATGAAGTTCTTGCCAATCTTGCCCTCTTTTGCACTAGTTTTTTAAATCATTACATATAATTATATTGTTTAAGAGGTCCTTTTTTCAATTGACAGAATGGAAAGAAAAACATCCTTATTACACATATTACTATATCTTTTTTTTATTTTACTACTAATTTTTCATTGATGCAAGTTATGATGGATTTTTATAAGCTATACAAATATGGAATTGGACATGCCAAGTCTCAGCTTGTATTTGAAAAAACAATCTGTTCTTATACCTATTGGCTTGAATTATGTTGGCACAGCTTGATAAAATCTGAATGCTGGAGGTGGGGAATTGTTAGGATAAAATATAAGTAACAACAAAGAGAGCCAGTGTGTTGTAGTAGTTTGAGAGTTGGACTACGACTCTGGAGGCCAGGGTTTGAATCCCTACTTAGCCATGGAAACTCACTAGGTGACCTTGGACAAGTCACAATCTCACCTGCCGAGGAAGGCAAAGACAAATCCCCTCTAAACAAATTTTGCCAAGAAAACCCCTTGACAAGTTTGCTTTAGGGTCGCCATAAGTCTGAAATGACTTGAAGGCATACAACAACAACAGCAACAATGGCAAACATGGAATAATGTATAACAATATACTAATACTGTCAAGACTTATCTACTATGCTTGAAGGAAGTGATATTATGGTTTTATTCTAAAGTGTTCTTTCTCCTGCATTTTGAATGAATATATGTATACACATGTGTGTAGCTGGAGGTTGTAAATCCATGGTAATGCTTTAAGTGTTTGGGACATGGAGTTTTAATCATCTGTATTCATTTTTCCCCATAGCAAAGTTATTAAATGATTAATTTATAGAGGTCAGAGAACTATACTTTTAGGTACATATTTGTAGGTATTTTCATGCAAAGAAGAAACAGTCTTGTCAAATTAATATGGAAGCAGATTATGCAAGGTCAGACAATCAAACTAGACAAGATGTCATTCCTGCAATTAGCAATTCCATAAACGGCTCTCAAAATAAAATCAGAGGTGTGGAGAATGGGTTGACATTTTGGGGCAAAACACCGCCAGATTGGGGTCACAGCCCCAATCTGCCTTTTTATCAGCCCAAAAAGAAGCGGCAAATTGCCATTCCTTTTAGAGCCGGCAAAAAGACAGCTTTTCCTGCCCCTCAGTGGCTTTACGGCTCTCCTGCGGCATGTGGCATGTGAACACTGCACCTCCAGAATGCCCAGAAACTGCCCCATGTTTGAGCAGCCAGGTGTCTTCCAGGTGTCTTGGGGGCATGCAGTGTCTAAGTGCCACGCCCCCAAGCTGCCGGGAAGCCAGCGTTAAGAGATGGTCTGTTTCGCCCCTCTTCTCTCACAGCAGTTCTGATAAACTATGGTCGCTAAGAGTTGAAGCTTGCTGTGCCTACATTTACTTTTGATAAACCATTCATGCTATTGCTAATTGTTTCATTAGTGTTGCATCTGGTACCTTAATTACTTCATTTATGTCCTGCATTCTTGTTGTGGAGACTTGCAAGGCATGGGGCTGGTTTCAAGACCATATTTACAGGAGGTTCCCTTTCTAGGCCTCAAGCAGACCCAAACCTGTTTACCTTCAGCAAGTGAGCTTTCAACCTGTATCGTAAATATTCTGCTCCTCTGGACTTAATTGCTGCATCAGTCCCCTAGCAGACTTAACCACACATTTCCTACCTTGTGCTGCTTTTGTCTTCTGCAGATATTCCAATGTCAGTGGGGATAATAGATCCCAGGGCAAACCCAACACAGCTGAACACTGTAGAGTTTCTTTGGGATCCTTCAAAGAGGACTTCTGTATTTATACAGGTAAAACAAGAATATATGCTTCTCCATTTTCTCCTCTATGCTAGGTCCTGTAGTAGAGGTGTGAAATGTTTTCCAGCTTGGCAGCCAAATCTTAGTTTTGCAAAAATCTTGGGAAACACATTGTTGCACTGGGTCAAGCTAAGGGATGCAGTTCGGATTTTTGTGCATGCATTATATCAGCAACTGGTAGCAAACACAGAACAGTAAGCTTGACCAATTGTCATCTTAAAGCAGTGGAGTTTGGAGTCTGAGAGATGTTAGCTAAGAACAATGTTATTGAGGAAGTGTGATCTCTTCCCTGCATTCTCCTACTGTGCCTTAATAGACACACTTGAAATCCCACCACATAATATTCCAACTCTGCAGAACAGAGTACTGAAGGACCACTCATTTATTTTTAATTTGGATATTTCTTTAAAATTTGCTTAATTCTCTGTGTAGCCTTCCTCTTCCCCTTTTCTTTGACCTGGTGGTCTTCCAGATGACAAATTGCTAAATCTGCATATATTTTTCCCATTTAAAATGCCTGACCTGTTCAGCTATGATGCCAAAAAGTCAATGTTTGGACACCTGAGATTCTTGAAGCTCCAGTGAATGCTAATGAGAGTCAACTAGGCTTTCTGGGAGGCTCACTGTAATGAATGCTGAGAACCCTTGAACTAAGAGAGTAATTCCCCTTGATAGAACTAACTGGTGGTTCTGACTGCCAAAACTAATAAAAGATGCTGCCATTCATTTTGGCACAATGATGACATTGAAGATTGTTTGTGATGATGGTAAGGAAGGATTCTACTGATCTTAACTTGAAATAAATTCAGCCTGTGTATGGTGAGATGGGACAAAGTGCAGAGTACCTCAAAAAGGCAGAGGTATCCCTTTGAGGTTGAAGACGTGGCTAGAACCAGACTACACATGTGAAACTTAGTCTTGTAGATTACTGACTGATCCCTTGCCTGTCCTGAGGGTTCAAGGAATTATTACTACCTTCCCCAGTCTTATAGCTAATTCACCTTTAGTGGGATGGTGCAAAAGTTGAGAATTGTTGTAGGTCACTTCCTTTTTTTTAAAAAAAATAATTTTTAATAAACTTTATTATTAAAAAAAACAAAGATAAAACAATCATATATCAAACATACAACAACATCTAACAAACAAAACAAAAAAAGAAACACACACACACACACATATATATATATATATATATATATACCCTTCATCTTTATCTATACAATCCTTATTTCCAACATCTTCAATATCCTTTTAAACTACATCCTACCATAAAACTCATTAGATTGTTAACCATCTCAATCATTTACCTAGTTAGAAAGATGATAAGAAGAACAGGAAGAAGAAAAGAAGGAGAATGAAAGTAGAGAAAGTGAATGAAAGGCAAATAAGAAGAAAAGGAAAGAACTAGAAAGGAGGATTAGATATAGGAAGGGGGAGAAACTAGGTTGTAAGTCACTTCCAAACTCTGTTAGGTGAACTGGAAAACTGAATTTCACACTAAATGATTTATGCTCTATATTGAACTACACAGCCTTGTGTATGTGTGTGTGTGTGTGTACATCCATACACATATGCATGCGCATATGTGCTATTGTCTGTCTGGCTTTCAGTCTTTATAACACTTTCTAAAATCTTACATACAACTAAGCAAAGTGATGTCCCAGTTGGTTTTCCCTGGATCCTAAGATGACATTTTCAGTTCCAGGCGCTTGACACACATGAAACATTTCCTGAACTCCTCTGTTATCCCTTCTTGCTGCTCCTTCTGCTCTGTTTTCTTTTCAGGATAAAAACTCTAGTTTGGTTCCGGTTGCAGCTGCAGTTAGAGTTCAGCTTTGTGCTGATAGTGGCAGTAAGCCTAGTTTTTGCCAAAAAGGATAGTGTGGAGAATGTGAGTGTTCAAGGGGTGGGGGAAGGAGAAAGAGGACAGTATTCATGAACTTGAGGTATGCTCCCAGTACCTTTAATGGGTCAGGAAAACATTACATCTTTATCAATCCTCAAGTCAGAAACATGCTGGATATGCTTTGCAGCATATACTTCTCATTGAGAGATTTTATCTGTATGCAGGTAAAGCAAAGCAAAAGCAAAGCAGCTTCATTTATATACCGCTTCATACCACGCTATGGGGTGTCTAAGCGGTTTACAACTGTGAGCTGATTGCCCCCCAACAAGCTGGGTACTCATTTTAGCGACCTCGGAAGGATGCAGGCCTGAGTCGAGCCTCAGCCCTGGCTGGTATTGAACTCGCAACCTTGTGGTTTATGAGTGAGTGGCTGCAGTACAGGCATTTAACCACTGCACCACCAGGGCTGATACTACTACATCTTCCTCTTTAGATTTCAAGTACATTGAAATATAATAGATTTAGAAAATTATACCATTGTGTCATTTTTCTAGATGTGATACTAATACGATGAGAGAAAAACTACTGTCTTATGCCAACAGCAGGGTATAATCCTTTCGTGTTTATGATCTCTGTTTGCTGCAGCAAATAGTCCTAAGCCCATCTGATATCTGTTCCTAAAGTTTATTTAGGAAAAAATGGCTACTCTGTTACACGCCTTCATTTTATGACCAACAGGCCTTTCCCTTGCTTTTTGGCTGACTCTTTACAGGTACACTGCATTAGTACAGAGTTCACTATGAGGAAACATGGAGGAGAGAAGGGTGTGCCATTCAGAGTTCAGATTGACACATTTAAAGAGAATGAGAATGGAGAATACACAGAGCACCTGCATTCTGCCAGCTGCCAGATCAAAGTCTTCAAGGTATATCTATGCTTAAGCAGACATGATGCATTTAAGATAGTATGACAAATCAACTGTTTCCTTAAACGTTTCAATAACCGTGATGTCTCAGAATCTTAATGTTGAAAATATAGTAGCACTTAAGCTCATTGCATATGAAAATAACCCTGTCTTGCCTTTTCTGTTCTATCTACCCTTGAGGATAATACTAAGATTTAGCTGTTAGTGATAAACATTGGCTATACGTTGTATTTACTGTAATCATGGCAAAAAAAGCATGTTGGGGAACTAGAGTGCACTGTCATGCCTAAAATGACATTTACATATGCAGTAGTCAACAATTCTGACTTAGTATTGCAAAATTGGCCAGCGCACAGGTGTAATCAAGATAAAGCTTGCATACAATGTGGAATTATTTCTTGCAAGAGAACGTGACATTTTTACATTTATGAAAAGTTGTAAGATGGGCAGATGTGATGGCTTGAGTCTAATTCAGAACATAATATCTGGGGGCCATGATGGATATGACAGTAGTGGATATGATGTGTAGATATTATATGTTCTCTAAATATAGATTTGAATGAATCATACACACATTGCAGTTGAGGGGGTGGGTGGGTTGAGTTTTAGAGCAAACTTTATGGGAATGTGAACCCCAGTCCCCATCACTTAGCACTTTGCAGCTTCTGATTCCCTACCCACCATCAAGACATCTCCCCTATGTAAGCTCAGTTCCGATGTTGGCACTCATCTGGGAAGAATATGAACTGAAGATAGCCTGTCCCTTGACACATTCAAACCTGACTTCTTTGTGTGTCTGGGCAGACCAGGGTTTAAACGAATGGTCTGGCTGTAGTACATCATTCTAGTTCATCCTCGTGTCTTCTTGAACAGTATCAATGCCCCTTTGGATATTGAGAATCCAGGCTTATGTGCATACCCCCTGTCCAAGGTGAGCAGTTTTGCTTATGAGTATTGGGACAGATTCCAAAGCACTTGCCTAGATAAAAATCTAAAGGGTTTCAGCATGAGACTGCGACGGGTAAGAGGGGCAGTGGAACAGGTTTTTCATGTTTGAATTAATTTACAGAATGACCTTTGAAAACCCCTATAAGGAAGGTAGGTGCCACTCCCAGTTCACTTATCCCCTTAGGGGTTTCTGACCAGTCTGATGCCCTAACAAGGATCCTTGGAAATGTTTCCCTTCCTCCCTTTAATGTAAAGAAAGAATGCGGAATACATTCTTCTCCCTCCCTTGGTACCCTCCTGTTACCTGTGTCTGAGCCAGTGCCAAGGAGTTAAAAAAAAAAGACATCCTAAACTCTACCAAAAAAGAAAAAGGGGGAAAAAAGCAAAACCACCAGCCTCCAACAAAATTAATTCTGCATTAAATCTCAACAATATTAATAACTTGAAGACATGTCTAATGACCTAATGAAGCCCTCCAGAGGCTTTGTAAAAGAGAGTGGCCTTGACTAGTCTCTGAGAGTGGCCCATAGGGAGACAGCCTGATAGGCTGCTTTAGACAAGAGGTTGTACAGTATGGGTAACCACATGAAAAAGGAAACTTCTCAATCTGGAGTCCTAGAATCCTTGCAGAAGGAAGTGCCTGTGCATGTACATTTGTGTCCTACCCTAATATTATTATCTCACTGGCCACTACTTGAAAGGCGATATAAAGAAATGAGTGCCTTGAATGAGCCTGGAACATCATTTTTCTGTCTTTATTTCCTCTTGTCCTTTAAATATAGCAGTTGGAAGCAAGCTTGAGACTGATCCATAACCTCAGGGTTTTTACAGCTCCCTCCTTATTCTTGCCAGTTTTCATAGTATTCTTATTCTGCCCTTATCAGCTGAAGCAAACTTCTGTGGAGTGTTTGACTTCCTGTACTCCATGCATTAATTTAACTGAAGTGTATGGTTTCCAGCCCAAAGGAGCTGATAGGAAACAAAAAACAGACAGAGAGAAGATGGAGAAGCGAACTCCTCATGAGAAGGAAAAGTATCAGCCTTCATATGAGACTACAATTCTTACAGAGGTAAGACATGCAGTGTGTTATCATAGTATCCAGGATGTTTTATTTGAACAAAATACTTTTTAAAAGAGATCGAGGGGGGAGGGGATCATGATTGTAAGTAATGTGCTGGCTAATGTTTCCCTAGCAACCAGGATTATAACATTTTTATCAAGATGCTGCTCCTCTAAAAATATTAAAAATTTGAATTAGAAATGCCTGGCCACTGTGAAGGGCACCTCTGTTGTTTACAGCAAGTATTGTTCAGCAAGTAGAATCTTGAGACTTGAACCTAGGGCCAAATGATAAGAGTATCATTTTTGTATATTGTAATAGCTACCATTGCTTATTCTATACACCCAACCCTTGTATAACCATAGTACTGTGCACATGTTAAACTCTCCCTCAAAAATCCGCTTGGTCATGCAGGTTTGCTTGTGCTCAGTGTCCCATTTCAACAGCGTTTCTGGCATCTGTGCATGCAGCATTTGCCTTCCATTGCAAAAGTCTGTCAGGCCATGACTCCCTGATGTGAAAATGTCACACTCCTAAATGCCAACAGTTCAAAACCTGAGAAATGGGTTGGAGACCCACATGGATAAGCTTTTAATCAGGCCTGATTCACTATCCAGTTAGAATCCATATGCCATTCATCCAGCTGCAATGAAATTGAAAAGGATGGGAAAAATTCATCCTTTCATCATTCTTCAACTATCCCATATGACATGTGACTCCAGCACCAAAGGTTGATGCTTCCAAATGTCATAGCTTTGGGTGTACCATCTTGATAAAAACAAAAGAACCATTCAGTTGATAAAAACAAAAGAACCATTCTCCCCAAGTTGAGAGTGATTGAAGGGGAGCAGAGGGCTTTGATGTTAGACTAATTTTCAGAAACAACCTTGTTTCCTGTATGTAGCATGCAAGAAATTACAGCGTTGGTCAGTGCTTACATGGATTTTGTGGCTCAGCCTAGAAAAAGGAAGAATGCAGTGCTTTAAAGAAATATGTGTAGCTTTGGTCAGAAAAAAATAGGTGTGTTCTTTTCTGTTTATCATGAAATAGAGCAGTAAAAATGGAATGAAAGCATACTGAGATCTAAGTTGATTTGATAGCTAGGAGCACGGAAGAGGAATGGAGCTCTAATCTCCTAGACAGAAAGATCCATTCTCCTTCACTATTGGAATATGTACTTCACTCTCATTCTAGCTCTAAACCATTTCCCTCCAGCCATCTCCTACATGCTTTCAAATGATTCTCCACAAACATGGAGATTGGTGATCACTGAAACACCGAATATGCACTTTACATAGGAAATTCATAGAATATGTTTCACTCAGGATCCTTGAGCTTCAGACGCACTGTGGTGTGTATCCCAGTATTTCACAATGAATTTTTTCCTTCCAGTGTTCTCCATGGCCTGAGATCACTTATGTCAATAACGTACCATCCCCTGGCTTTAGCAGTTCGCACAGCAGTTTCTCTATCAGTGAAGGGTAAGTTTAGTGGGAGTTTCCCCCCCTCACTTTTGTCCAGTTTCCTCTCCATGTTTTTGTCTGTGTATTTGCATCTGTAGTCTCCTGGCATGCCAGGTTGTAGAACAAATTGCTGACATTTTCTTGCACAGTTGGCCCTCAGTATCCATGGATTCTGCATCCACAGATTCAGCCATCCATGGCTTGAAAATATTCAAAAAATAAATAAATACCAAAAAGCATGCCTTGCCATTTTGTTTGAGGGACACCATTTTACTATGCCATATATATAATGGGACATGAGCATTCATGGATTTCGGTAACCATGGGGGAGGGGGTCCTGGAACCAGACCCCAGCAGAAACCAAGGTCCTACTGCACCTTTTAAGGGAGCTAGATCTTATCTCCTACAAAGGTGTGGACAGAGAGAAGAAGAAATATCCCCCCATCCCGGATGTGCTCTCTCTGTGGAAGAATGAGCAGAACTTAATTATCCCCTGTTGCCCATTCCTCCCCCACCCTTCAGCACAAAGCTACATTCTTTTTTGTCCAGTGACCACAAGATTGGAATTAATAACTTATAAGCCCCCCCCCCAACTCTGAAATTCAAAAATCAACAAGCTGTGATAAAGGATTAGAGCATTATTGTCCTTAACCATTGTTAATGCTAATTCTACTTCTCTCTTAGTAGCGGGTCAGGAGGTAAGGTGTGTAATGACATAAACTTTTATTGCTGTTAAGGCCTGTGGGAGAACTGGTGTTCAAGGAAAGAGCTGAAGTGAGACTAGAGGGATGAGCCTGTGCAGAGTCTGTACAAGCCCTATGACAAAATATGCAAGAGAATTCCTTTAAATTGCCTGACAAGCACAGAGCAGATTTTCACCACTTTCTTCTTCCTCTTTCTGATACTAGAAATGGGTCTCCAAATCACCAGCCTGAACCTCCTGCTCCAATTACAGATGTAAGTCTTATTTCATATTGTATGTTTCATTCCCTTCCTCACCCATCCTTACTGTTGGATTGTCCCTGAACTAGCATCAAAGTGAACTTCTCACTGATGGGATTCAGAAGGTCATGTGTGTTGATTCTTGTAACGTTATTAGGATTAACCATAATGTCACACAATCATGAGCAAGTCTTTAAGTTCTTCAGAGCTCTTCATCAAGCTAGATAGTAATTAGAGTGTGGGGAGAGAGAACATTTTAAACAAAACAGGAACCATAAAGCCTACATTGGTTAAGTATTTTAAGATGAAGCGTAGGGAGAGGTTCCAGACCACTTTCATTAGACTCCTAAGCTTCATTGTTACACTTGGGAGGATGCAGTGGGGATCCACACAGGGGTTGTTTTCCCATTTTTGAAAATACAACACCCAGCATTTATCTGGACCTGTATGTGGTCATCATTTCTCTTGTAAGGTAGCAACCCAATTTCTTTCTTATATAGAACCTCCTACCAACCTCCACACCTCAGGAAGCTCAGCAGTGGCTGCACCGGAATCGCTTCTCAACTTTCTCACGGCTTTTCACAAACTTCTCAGGTAGTAGCAAAAACCTCATCCTGCTCTGCACTATCAAAAGGAAGGTCTCAGCAGCTTGATTCCTCAACTTCTTTGTCACCTCCTCTGGCAATGTCTTTCTGCCATCACCACCCTCTACTCCCTGAGCTTCCCAGAAAGCTTTTCAGGCTCAACCATCTGAGTGTTGCAAAGCTCTATGCCCAGTGGATCATCCCATCATAATGGCTTAGGAACAGCTTTCTGCAATGAATCTGCTCCTCTTGTTGCATCTCAGATTTGCCACAATCTGTATAGAAGGACTTGAAAAGCAGTGCTTAAATTATGGAGGAAAGGTAAAGAGCCCTTAATGAAGCCCACAATTTCTACCCCCTTAATTCTCACCTGTATAGCCAAAACATTCTTCTTCTTCCCCCTGCCCCCCGTACCCTCCTAAACACAGGTAAGGGGTCAGAATCTCTTACCTTCTTGATCACAGTGATATGAGTGCTGTATAAACAGTAATAGGGAACCTTCCTGGGCTGTCTGTCTCCTTTTTTGCAGGGTTGGCACCTGGTGCCTCCAAATGTGAAATTCAGATATGTTGATCATTTTCACTAAACTCCAGGGGTAGGAACATGAGGCCTTTCATACATCGTTGGTCTACAGCTCCCATCATTCATGACCACTGGCCATGCTAACGGGGGGCTATTGGGAACTGGAGTACCACCAGAGTTTCAGAGCCAGAGGTTCCTTTCCTCTTCATGAGACAATATTTATGTAGAATTATTTTATATGTGAAACATGACAATTGTCCTGTTGAAATAGATCTTTGTTCTTACACCTATTTCTCTTACTTTAAAAATTCTAGGGGCAGATTTACTGAAATTGACCAGAGAAGATGTCATACAGATCTGTGGCCCTGCAGATGGCATCAGACTCTTCAATGCATTGAAGGGGCGGTGTGTATTATTCAGACTAGCTTTAAATGGTGGATGGGGTTTTATGTGCCAGGTAGTAAATGAAAGTAAGATTCCTGCTTCCCTAGTGTTATTCTGTTTCATATTTATTTTTGGTACTTGAGAAATTGCTGACATATCTAAGGCTTTAGTGAGACAGAGGAGAACCTTTTCCATAATAACATATCCTGTAATAAGATATGTATTAAGGGAGGACACTGATGCTTGTGTTCTAGAAATCTAAATCTTGTGCTTCAGAGCATTGAATAAGGCTATATATTGGAAGCATGTTTTCTTGCATTCTAGAGATTGGTTTAGTATGGACAGATGAGAAGACCCTTTCAGTTTCTTCATTAAAGAGAGTTTCCTTCATAGTTTATGTAACCATTCTTTGTGAAACTTAACCTGTAACAGTCTGCTTTTGATCCCACTGGAACTTTTGAGTTTCATCAAGAAGCAACTTAAGCAATCTGAAATTTCTTGAATTGTTTCCTAGTCCCCAATGAAAAAAAAGAGTGAATACTGACCGGTACCAGATGAACAAGAGTCAGGTTTCTAACAAGGGTCAGTAAGAGTCCGTGCTAATGCAAAACCATACCAGTGAGTTAATGTACCAATTCTGATGGCTGAGATAGTGCTCTGAAGGTGGGGATAAGTGCTGTGGGTCCGCCTGACCCTTGCTAGAAGCTGGATTTATGCCATACAGACAAGACTCAAAGAAGAAAATGGGGGTGGGGGCAGTGCTTCTACCCATGCCCTTCCCCTGCCATTAACTAATTAAATATTTGTGACTGCCTTTTGCCATAATCTACAGAGATGAGGATGTTAAGGGAAAGCACAGAAAGCAAAGGGAGGGATGGAAAATTACAAGGAATAGAAAAGGGGCAGTAAGGGTATGATGGAGCAAGAGGGAGTAAAGCTCGGTGGTTGGAGAAAGGTTAAGAAGTGCTCTGGGGAGAGTGGGTCACCCCAAAAATGGAAAGATGGACCCAGCTTGTTTAAAGGTTCATAGAGATCTTCAGTAGCAAGCCAGTCTAGGATTGTTACTTGATAACGGTGGCCATGAAAATCCTTCCCATCCCTTTGCAAATACATCACCATTTTCTTTAAATCTAAAATCGAGAACTTCAGATAGCCAATCAGTCCTTTTTTTTTCTGTCTTTCTGTTTCATGGTGCTAACATGAAACAGTTGCATAAATGAGAATTGGGAGGATTTGCAGGGAAAAACTCTAAAAGTAAACTGAAAGTCTGGAAAACACTGAGATGCCAGTAGCTGATATGTGTCATTCAGAAAAACATGTAAAGATGGCAAAATAAAGTGATTTCAACTGAGAAGGAGCACTTGGTCCTTCAGAGTGCTTTTATAGAAGGGTTAGAGAATGAGTGGCCCACCAGATGCTCTTGCACATCAGCTCCCATCAATCCAGCCACTTAATTGAGGAACATCTGAAGGGCCACAGAATTCCCACCATAGTTTTACAAGCACTTACATAGATGGATGACTTTCCTGTGTTTTGGGAAGGGTCCAAAGCTCAGTTGGAAGATAGCATGCTTTGCATGGGCAAGGCTTACTCCATAGTACAGTGAGACCTCGGTATTTAAGAATCCATGGACGGCAAGCCCCTGTTGTCTCCAATGGCGGTGCATGCACGTGGCTGCACCACCATTTGGGACAGCCCCCCATTGTCCCCATTCGTGGTGCAGTTATGTGCACACACAGCCATTGGGGACACTGGGACTTCAGCATCTGTGGATTTTGGTATCCGTGGGGGGGGAGGTTCTGGAATGGATCCCCCGCTGATACTGAGATCCCACTGTATTTATAGTTAATGTCTCTTGGGTTGCAGAACAGAGGAAGAAGCCTGCTGGTGACTTCGAGAAGCTGCTACCAATTGAAATAAATTACACTGGGTTAGATGAGCTAAAAATTTATGAACAAAACAGCTTTGCCCATTCATGTATCTCAGTCTCCATGCTCCAGGTGTAAAATGGAAGTTTATAACCCACTCAGGCGTGCAAACAAAAGCTTGTTGAGCATATTTGTGAACAATTTGAAGTAGGTGCTAACTTCACAGGGTTAGAATTAACAGTGTTGATTCCATCATCTGGTGAAATCTCAGGGCACATTATTCCCAGTAATGTATTATTTTAGAATGCAGGTTGAAGATTACAAGCATTAAAAAAACCAAAAAAAACCTAAAGCTTATGAATGCTTTTTCTTGTTTGTAGCATCATAAAAGATGCAAAATAAAACATTACACTCTCTACATTCAGCCAACTTGGTAATACTACATAAAATGCACTGAGAAAGACCCATTTTAATAACAGTACCTAAAGCACAATTTAAAGCACTCTCAAGAGCCATTTTCACATTTCTATTAACCCAAAGAAATGCATGACTACAGTAACCATAGAAAAGCATCATTGAAGCACCTTTGGTGTTCAAGGCATTCTCTGTTAGCTTCCCTTATGCTCCATTTTCTCTACTGCATAACCACATCTCTGTGAACCCTTCTATCTATTAATTCTTTTCTCTTCCCACTCCTGTTCACTACTGTGGATTAGCACCCACAACCCTGGTGGCGCAGTGGTTAAATGCCTGTACTGCAGCCACTCACTCATAGACTACAAGGTTGCAAGTTCAATACTAGTCAGGGCTCAGGCTAGACTCAGGTCTGCATCCTTCCGAGGTCGCTAAAATGAGTACCCACTGTTGGGGGGCAATGAGCTTACAGTTGTAAACCGCTTAGACATCCCATAGCGCAATATGAAGCGGTATATAAATGAAGCTGCTTTGCTTTGCTTTTATCCCCCCTTTTTGTTTTGACCTCTTCATTCTATCTTTTCTTATTTTTTTCCTTCTATCTAACAGGGCACAACCTGCACGACTATATCATTCTCAGTACTGCCATTCAGCACTCCCATTCTTCTTTTATCAGCCACCCTTCCACATCACCTCTCTCATCCTCTTCACAGAGTTCAGCTGCATCAGCACACATAGTGTGAAGTGCAGGTGCTCTTTGCATGTGTGACTTATTAGCTGAAATAGATGTGGAGAAAATGGTGCACCTCTGATTCTGTATAGATGAGGAATAATGCAACGATAGTGATGAAAGCATTCCTTTACACACATACACACATCCATATACCCATTTTCCCACCCTTTAATGGGTTTTTGATGGTCCTTTGGCCCACTGCTTATGTTTTTTGTAGCTGTGCTGGAGCCACTACACTGTGTTGCACTGCACTTCCTGCACTGCTGGAGTAAAGCTAGGAGCCCTGGCCCATGAAAGAAGGATCTTTGCATCCTTCCTGTGCTGCTGGAATAAAGGTAGGAGCCCTAGCCCGTGTAGGAAGGATCTTTGCATTGGAAACAGAACAGTTGTGGCACAGAATGTGCTAGGCTTTTCCTGCTCAGAACTTCTCACATAACCACAACCAACAGTATTGCAGAGATATTCTTGCAAAGAGGTGAGAAAGGCTGATAAATAATTTTTTAAAAGATTTTGAATTTCTTTAGGGAAGGGAAGCAGGCTGATAAGACTTCAAGTGTTATATTTTGTGTGCCTGATGATAAGAGTGAGCCAAAATGTTTAGCTGACATGCTGGATGACAGTTAAAATCATTCATGATTTAGAAATGTAAATTAATGTTTTGATGAGTTTGTTTACTCAGTACCTCTAAAGTGCTGAATATATAGTGAACTACTAAATAGGTTTGCTATCTATTTGATTTAAAATTTTCCTTTACACCAGTTCTGTGTTCCAAGGTGGGGGAGGGGGACAATAAAATTGAATGGAAAACATCTGGTTATTTATGTCTAGCCTTGTGATTGGGAGTATTCAAATGCATAGTCCTTCCTACAGCTCTTTAAAGACAAACTGTCCTAGGAAGGATTTTGTCATGTTCTTCTCTGAAAGTACAAATTGGCCAAGCTCAGTTGTGAAGCATATTCCTTGCTAACTTTGGAATCCTAACATCTTCCTTCCTTCACAGGATGGTACGACCAAGGCTGACCATCTATGTTTGCCAAGAGTCACAGCAGTTGAGAGACCAGCAGAAGCATGAAGATGGGGATGCAGCAAATAGTACTTTCTTTGGTAAGAGCTTCAGGAAAGTAGTCTTTTCTCTTTCCCTCTCAATCCTCCACCATTGCTCGCGTCCTAATGGAACACCAGTCTCTTCTAATGGGACAACCTCTTCAAGGTAGCATAATGCACTGGGTGCTTCATCATCCAGTTAGCTTAATGCAGGTATGGGGAACTTTACAGCCCATGGGTCAAAATCAGTTTAAGAGCACATATTTATCTATTTCAATTTGTTTTATTTATATACCACACATTTGCGGGGCTGGGGGCACATGACCCCTGTTAAAATGGGAAAATTACAACTATCTCTAGCCACCCCTTTTCCTAACAATATTTATCACACACTCAAAAGTACAATCTGCAGATTCATCCCACTATGGATTCAGATGTACAATACACAAGACATTTGAATCCACAGTGAGAAGCACATCAGCCACCCAGTTCTGTCACCCAGTTCTGTATTTGAAGAGGCAGTGTTCCTTTGCAAGGCAGAAGCAAGTGGTTGGTGGGGCTTGCCACCACTTCTGCAGCTTCCTTACACCATTTTAAATAGGGACTTACAAGCCTTGCCTCATGTTCACAGTCTGTCTGTCTCATGAGGCTTGCAGACAGACTGCAAATACTAGATGAGGCTTATAAGTCCCATTAAAAATGGTGCAGGGGAGCAGCTGTAGAGGCGGCAGCAAATCTGTGAATAATCACATCCATGAAAGTTAAATCTGTGAATGTGCAGGCCAACTGTATAGTACAAAAGTTAAAAAAACAAATAAGCAAGCAGATTAAAAACACTAACTTTAAAACAGTTTTAGAAGCATTTAAAACATAATACTAAACATAAAAGAACAGCATACCACTTTAAAAGACCTTTCTGTAACAGCCAGTTAACAGCTGAAAGCCTGTGTAAATAAATAAAAAGGTATTTATGCCTACTGACAGAAAAAGAACAGAGAATGAGCCAACCGAGCCCCTCATGAGAGGAATGTCCATAGCCTGGAAGCAGTCAGTGAGAAAGCTGTCTCCTATGTCCTTGCCAAATGAAGCTCTTGTTGGAGGAAACAACATATTTTAAATGAGAGCTCTTCCTACTAGTAATTTAAGTTAGGCATGGAGGCATTTTAACTTTCTAGAAGAGAAAAAATGCAAGTGAGAGTCAAGACAGGATTCAGCCTCAGAAGACTGAGTTCCCTACCTCTACCCTGCTGCAAAAAATGTGAAATGGTATTTCTGTTCTAAGAAATGCTGTAATGGCTCCAGATACATAGAGATCCAACTGTTTAGTTGATTCCAATAGATTTCAGTAAATAAAACCATTTTAAAGGTAACACTAACTGGTTTGACAGCTAATTCTTTAAAAAAAATCCCTTCAGTGAAAGTACTTGTAAATCCACAGGATACAGACATCATCCTAAGTGAGACATTCTACCTTCTCTTTCTCTTGCAAGAAAAATGTCTCTTATAAGATGGTGCTCACTGTGGAAAAATCCATGCATAATCTAAATACTTTTTTCTCTAGCTCTAGTTTTAAAATTCATGTATAAATTAATTCAGGCTTAAATGCTGATTAAAACTCATAGAAATACAATTACAAAATATCTTTTTGAGTGACAGCCCTTGATTAAGTAGTGTTCACTTGCCAGTTTTTAAAGTTTGTGGAAAGAGATTGCAGAATCTACCAGTAGTTATATGATGTATTCAAGGAAGCATTTAGTGGCTGTAGAAGCTGTGCATTTGTTTTTGATCTTATTGAGCAGTGCTACAAAGCTTCAGAGTCTCAGGTGAATGAGGTTGTTTAGAACTATCAATAAAAGGAGTGTCACGTTCCTCAGAGACCTAGTGTGGTGTAGTGGTTTGAGTGTTGGACTGGAATTCCAGGAGACAAGGTTCAAATATCCACTCAGCCATGGAAACCCACTGTGTGACTTTGGGCAAATCATATCTTCTCTTAACCTTAGAGTTGTCAGAAGTCAGAAATGACTTGAAGGCACACAACGACAACAACAAATAACATTCTTCTAAATATAATAGTTCAAAATGAAGTGCTATTAAGTGTTGCATCTTCAGCTCCAGGTTCGTCTCCAGGATTTACTGAGTTGCTTGTTGTATTTTTTGTGTGTGTGTGTGTGCTCTTCTTTTACTCACTCCCCCCAGCCATATCTCTTATGGTCACTAGAGATGTGCTCTTTGTTAACTATTCTTTTTTCTGCAGTATACCATGCCATCTACTTAGAGGAGTTGACTGCTGTGGAGTTAACAGAAAAAATCGCCCAACTCTTCAGTATTTCTGCTCAACAGATAAGTCAGATCTACAAACAAGGGCCTACAGGGATACATGTACTTATAAGTGATGAGGTAAGATTGCCCTGATGGTCTGCAGAAAGGATGGAAATAAATTTGTGAGATTAAAAATTTTGTCTCTTAAAACTAAAAAGAAATGTACATCAACATCATCTGACACTGTGCTTGGTCTATATCCATTAAAATCAATGGAACTTTGGTTAGATTAGCTTTCTTTAACTTGGTGCTCTCCAGGTGTTTCGGATTACAGCTCTCATTGGCACCAGACAGAATAGTCATCAGTCAAGAATTCTGGGTGTTGTAATCTAATGCTGTAAAGGACACTAGGATGGAGAAGGCTTTGTTAGACTAACTCAGGGGTAGGCAAGCTTTCCCCTTTAAGGGCCGAGGGACTTCAGCTCCCAGAAGCCTCAGCCATGTTGGCCAATAGTCCCATGTTGGCCAATAGCTCCTTGGATTCTGGGAGCTGAAGTCCCTTGGCCCTTAAAGGGGAAAGCTTGCCTACCCCTGGACTAACTGAACACTCCCCTCCTTGATTTCAGTAGGTCTGCTCTTAAGTATGACAAAGTCTGGATGCAGCTCATTATTTCCAAATGATAACTTATTCAGAAGGGTTTGCCACGAACACAAAATCTACGATGTTAAAACATGTGTTCAGAATGTTGAAGGTGCCTCCTTATAGGAATCTTGTTTTTTTCATGGAAGCTTTTTGGAGTTCCTCAAGAAGAATGTCTTTAATAGTGGGCAAGCATCCCTGAAAGATGGCTTGCCCTTCTTTCCCCCTAAAAGTGCTGAGTATCTTCTGCCTTGTAAAGTCAGTTCACCAGTTCAAGTGTGGACCAGTCCTGTGTCCTGTGTAAGCAGAATATGTGTCCCTAGACTGTTTGGGTAGACCAGGCTGACCAAGATCTCCTTTAGATGCACACATTCTGAAGTTCATCTATAAGAAGTAAATACAAAATTAGGACTCAGGGGAACAGAAAAAAATAACCCCTCCTGCCCTCTTTATGCCAGTGGGCATCACCCTTGGATCTTCCACATGTTCTGGGCTACAGCTCTCAGAATCTCTCATCATTGACTGTGAAGGAGGTGCTAGGAGGACCTAGGAGTCACACAAACATGTCCACACTGAGGCTCTCTGAGGCCAATTAACCCAATCTAAGAAAGTGGAGAATTGGGTTGAGTGACAGGATTCCCTAGCGCTAGAACTGTGGGGTCAATTTGGGAGAAGGGATCTGCCACATATATTTAGTGGTACAGTCTCTCTGAACCATGTCTGCTTACCACTTTCACACTGACCATTCTGACTGGGACTTCTAGGAGCTGAATTCAAAACACATAAAAGACCAGGATGCTTGAAAACCTCTACTTTAAACTGCAAATGGGGTATTTGTATATACCTCTACAGATCTATCTCCTGTAACCTTATGTAGTTTTTTTAAGCTAGATTCTAAATCAGGGGTAGGCAACCTTTTTGAGCCGGGGGCCGGGTTGCTGTCCCTCAGACAATTGGGGGGCCGAAGCACCAAAAATAAATAAACAAATAAATAAAATTAAAAATATATATGCATGCACACTCTCTCAGCCCCAGAAAAGCCATGGCAAAACCCCTGTGGAGATTTTGCCAAGAAAACCCCAAGAACAAATAATAACAACAATAATCAATATCATCATGGTGGATGGCAGCGGTGGTGGCAGGACCAGCATCCTGCCGCCAGCGGCAGCATCCAACCCCCGGGCCTTAGGTTGCCTACCCCTGTTCTAAATAGTCCCTGGAGGACTTAAAAGCATACACAGGCTGAAACACATTGAGGTGTTTTTTTAAACAGTAAAAGAAGAATCTTTTAAGCATCTTGAGAATTATCTCCAGTTTCTCCTGTGGATTTTATTGTCTGCCCCTGCCCCCCTCCAGTTTTTGCTTCCTTCACCTTTTTTCCTAAACCATGACTGAATTTACCCACCTCAGTCAGTTCAACAGTTGTATGTTGGCCTACTGAAATGCGGTGCTACAGCAACATACTTGAACCAGGGGTGGAGTGCTGGACTTGAAATCCTTCCTGGAGCCCTGAACACTCTGAACATAGGCACATTGAACACCCAGGAACCAGGAATCAATAACTGTGATCATTCCCCAAATCTGGATTATCTCTGAGGGTGGTGGAGTCTCTGTCAGGGGTGCTTTTTAAATGGAGCTTGGATGAACATCTGAGAGGAGTGCCTTTGTTGTGGATTCCTGCAGTGGCAGAGGGTTGGTCTAGTTGATTTGTAGGGTAAAGTCCAGCTCCTCAGTTATGTACTTCTAGCACCAAGTATATTAGCAATTTGTACCCAGGTCAGCTTTGTAGGGAATTCTAAGAGAATTTGCAAGAGTGGGAGCTAGAGTCCTTGGGTAGACTCCATAAATAGATACAAATGGAATGGAGTGAAACATGGTGGCTGTTGCCTTGGAAGTTTGGAGCCAGTCCTATAGAAAGTTTTTAAAAGCCCCTTTTCTGTCCTTTGTCATTGTGGCTGATCATTTCAATAGTAGCAGCTAAAAGAAATGTTGCAAGGATATGAGGTCTTTGTAGGTGGCTCAAGGCAAATGTTTTACTATGAAAGTAAGGAGGATGTTATATCTTCTTATATCTAAAAACATTGCAATTCTCCTTTGCGAATGGACAGTGCCAGATCTCTACAGCTTCTGCTTTTTATTCCTGTTTTTAGATGATACAGAACTTTCAAGATGAATCATGTTTTGTCTTGGACACAATGAAAGGTACCCATTTACTCAATACACAGTACTGTATATTTTTCAGTCTCCATATCTGCTTTTCCTTTTCCTCTGGAAAATATAGATCTTGCCCCCCACCCACTGCAGTGTATCAAAACCAGCACAACAGTGTAACATATACAATGTTTAGTCTTCTATCTGTTTCATTGGGGTGTGGGTGAAATACAGCAGAGATATACCTTTTTTATATAGCCAGAGCCTGATGGTGCTGTGCTTTCTTTGCAGCTGAAACCAATGATAGTTACCACATCATCTTAAAATAGATGGAGACTTGAACTTGACAGATCTTCTCTCAGTTTCGTTGCCTGTTTTGGCATTTGGACACCAACAGAGACCACAAAAGCAAATGAAACTCATCTTGCAACCACAGCATGTTGCCTCCTGTTAGGTGAAAATCCTCTACTATACCACTGCTGGCATGCAGTAGACATCAGTCATAAAACACGCTGCTGCTGTTGCTTCTTGTTCAGATTTCAGTGATGCTAGTTACGCACAGTGGCCTGTTGAAATTGCCATCCTGACCAGGAAAGGAACTTTGCAATTATGCATAATGATAAGGAGTGGCCAGGGGGTGAGGGAAGATGATAAAGAGGCCGCCAAAAAGCAACTGGAACACTTTGATAGATGGCAACTTACATTGTGGTGATGGCTCTCTGGACAGTCCTGGAACTGAGTATCCATTCTGGGAAGCCACTTGATGGCTTGTCTCAGTTTTTCAAGCTTTTTTTGATGTGTACCTGGCTATGATAGAGCCATGGGGAGTTCCAGGTTTGGGTTTTTGTTTTATTTTGTTTTTAAATCAATATGAAGTAGAGACTTTGTTCCTACTTTGACTTTTTCATACCTTGTTTTAGGTGACAGTGTATGTGCGTGTGCATGTATGAGTGCTCTGTGGCTGTCTTTGTTTGCCAGTGTGCTAGGAAGAATTTGTGGGATGACTGCATTGTGACTGAAGAGGCTTCAACTGTTAAAAAAGAAGTGATGAAGTGGATGTCCTGAGTGACCCTCTGCTAGAGAACTGTTTTCTAAGATGGAGGAGGGGGAGGAATATGTTAAAAATTTCTGTGGGTGGTTTAATTTGGGAAATGTAGAATTGATGTAGATTTTGAAATGAAATCCTGCTGGAAGCCATAGTAGTGTTGTTCAAGAAAGGGCTCATATAGTAGTAGCATACAATGCTTACAGAAAAGCTATGAAAGCTGCATGGTGATAAAGAGACCACATATTTGTTTCCAGGACACCAACCATTCTCCAGGGTAAAGGCTTCTGAATCAGATGCCAACATTGCATTTCCTGAGCCCTGGAAAGAAAGATCGGAGAACACTAGCAGCTTCAGTGGTGATTCCCTAAAATCATAGATGGACAATATGCCTAAGGAGTGATGGCAACTCCAGCCTTGTCTTTCTAATACTCCCTAGAAAAATGACAAATCTCTACAAGCTGCAATTTCATGTGTCACAGTGATACTGTGTAAAGCATTGTCAAATCACAATAGTTACTGCTGTAGCTACAGGGCTGGACACTGATGTAAGATGTGCTTATTGTATGCCAGAAAGTTGGGAGAAGTAACCAACTAATTTTCTTAAATGAAACCTAGTTAAATGTGTTTCCAGATGCACCAGAGAAGTTTTACCATTTTTACATGATGCTTTTTACAAAAAGGTGAATAACTTTTATTTAAATAATACTGGATTTAGTGTGTTGCCTCAAAGAAGGCAGGAAATTGGGTCAGATTAAGTTGAAGTGAAATTAAGTTAAAAAGAAGAAGAAACCTTGATTGATAGTTGTGTTCTGCTGCTTTCAAACAGAAGCTAAAAATGTTAGTTTCCATCATTATATATACAAATATAATTAAGGCCAGCTTCATTTTCAGACAGACTTTAGAGAAATAAATTATATTTGGGGCTGGCAACTTGTAACTGTAGCATAGCCCACCTCCCAGGGTAGTAGCCAGCCAGACACTGGATTTTGTTTGCTTCAAGGAATATCAGTAAAGCAGTTTGTATGCTCAAGCAAAATGATGGTATCAGATTAGTGATAACCCAGAGAAAGTCTGGAAGCCACATTTTATCCAGGTGATGGATGGTGTGTACTTGTGTACGAACAGTGGGATCTGTGCTAACAATTGACTGACTGAGATCCCCACCCCACCGAGCCATAAAACTGAGCAAGCTCTTTCCTGTAATAATCAAAGATGGTGCATGCCAAATCACAGTTTGTGTTACTACTGATATTTTTGTGGTGTAGGTTCAGACACTGAGCCTATACCACATGATCTTGTTCAATTAAAACATGGCTAATCAAACCATGTGCCCATGCACTTGTTCTTTTCCCCTTTCCTTTCCTCCCTTCTTGCTGCACACAGCTTTAAAATAAAGTAACCTTGTTCTTTAGAGCAATTTCCAGTGAATTAAAGTGTTCCCTCCAAGCCAAAATAAGAAACTACAATCAGGCTTGAGATGCTGACTTCTGAGATGGCCATTGTTGTCCTCTCTAGCTGGTTCGTCCACAGTATGTAATTCTTAGTGCACAAGTGACAGCATAATTTTTACACTTCTCTCCCCTTCTACCAACCCTGTGCTTCAGAACCATTTTGAGTTTGTGTGTGATGCTTGTTGGACACAATGAGGGTAGCTCACAAAGGCTGCCATTCTCCCTGCACTGTAATGGTTTGTCATGTATATTTTTTGTTTTGTTTTTCCTAAACCATAGAATGAAACTATGAGCTCTAAAACATGACCGTGAGTCTTTTGTTGTGTGGACTCTTGTAAAATTGAACATGAGACTTGTTGACCATTACAAAACATGCTGCAGTGCTTAGTGGTGCCATGGAAGATGTGAATTGGGATTTCGTTGGGGGGTCTTTTTTATGGGAGAAGAAGCTGCCACAAAAAAGTGAAACTATGCTTACAGAGATGCCATATTTTGGATCATTGATCTTTTCTATGTGTATTTACACTGTGTGTCTTAGGAGTGAAAACTACAATTTGATCCTTTTCACTCATGTGTAACGAGACAGGAGTACATGTGTCATGCTTTCATAAACTTTGCTTCATTCTTGTTTTCATATTGAGATGTATAATATTTTCATCTACTACGTATGTCTACATTTACATCATTATAAATGCATGGAGTTGCTCAACAGACTACTTGAAGGCACATACACATCCATCATATTTTGAGATGGAGTTATTCAATGTAAGAGGAGGATGTACCAAAACAAGAATTTCTGGGTTCAGTTGGTCTACCAACACCAATAATTTGCTCTTTGTATTTGTTTTTTTATTGCATAAAATAAGTGGGCTTCCATCTTTGTTAGTTAGCTACTACTCTGCCTGAGCTGCTTTAGTAAATAAATGATTCTTTTGATTTTCCTAGTAATTTAACAAATTTTAATGGAGGATAAATTATTTTCAATGTTGATAAAAGGTTTGCTGATACAGCAGAAGGTTACCTGGAGCTTGCATTAACTGATATATGAAATATTGGCATGGTAAGTACAAAGCAGTTGCTAAATCAAAAATTCCTCCAGAATGGGTTTTCCAAAATGAATTAACTAAGCCAGTGGAAAAAGAAAAGCTGCAAACTTGCTGTTTCTTTATCGTGAATGTTGGGTGGACTCAGATCTTTTGTACAATCTGACAGACCTAGCTGGCAAACACTTCTACATGAAACACTGGTGCATATTTTGTTATGATCTACTTCATGGTTATAGTTGAAGCTAAGGGGGCCTCCCCACCCCCAGGAATATTCAGGAGGCACCTCTTTGAATTTTTTAGTTTCATTCAAAAAGTCAACAATATTTTCTTCTTATAAAGATACAAAAGAAACCATGAGGAAAGTGCTCTGCTCAATAAATAAGCCTTCTTTCAAATAGTTTTTTTTGTGGGTTTTTTCAGGCTGTGTGGCCATGTTCTAGAAGAGTTTCTTTCTGATGTTTCACCAGCATCTGTGGCTAGCATCTTCAGAGAAAAAAATTCTTTCAAATGTTTGGGTCACTGAGTGAATAAACTAGGGTGGGTGGCAACAAGAACATGGTACTCCTATGTTTTAATAAAATGATTTTGTAGATTAAACAAAAATCCATAGTGGTTACATATATTTCTGGGATTCTTTGGCTTGTTCATTTGGCTTTCACCCCAGTGTACCTATAAGCTTTGTCACCACTGTCATTGGCTGCAAGCCTAATGGGGCTATCCAGAATTAGAAAGAGCGCTTCCCACCCACTTTACCCTTTGTGAAAATTGAACAGGAACAGATGTTTTGCCTGCAGTGTTAGGGACATAACAGAGATGTGGCTTTCCTCACTGGAACAAGTGTATGTATGTGGCAAGGTGAGAGATAGGAATGCAATGGCAGTGGAACCTGCTGGAGCAGGGGAAATAGATCAAACCGAGTGATGTTAGGGAAAGAAGTAAAGGTAATGCAACTATATGAACATTATTGTTAGGCCTAATACAGAACACTAGAATTGCATGCTATAAATTTGAATTCTGTTAAGTATGCAGTTATAATTAATTAACTTTTGCATGTGTTTAGATGCTTATTTTGTTGCAGAGTTTGGATTTCAGCTGTGCCAAAACTTGGAAAAGCTACTTCACCTGGTATGTTGATGAATCCTAGAATGGTGGAGAGGAAGTTTGTTATTGTCGATGTTAATACGATTTCTTCACTACGAAGTCATGCACTGATCTAACTCTGAGTACTTAATAGACACCTCAACATTTTGTTGGTATGTTTACTTCGTGATGAAACTTTCTACTGTTGTTGATCCTTATTAGTATTAATTGACTACCTACAGTGATCTGTTAAGATGTGAAACTTGCATGCTTTCTTCCTAAGCTGCCAGCAAACTATTTCAGACCCACTGTGGTTGGTAGGTGATAAAAGGGAGGGAGGGGACATTCTAAATTAAGAGAGAAGCAATGGCAGGAGTAATGACTAGCAAGAGGAAAGATCATGCGTGGATAGTTGCAGGAAGTTCACGGGGCTGTAATTTGTGCTGTATGACTAAGTAGGAAGGTTCATTGATAGAAGGAAGCTGAAGATGATGCCAGCGATGAGCAGGTGGATGGGTGAATGTGCTGACACTGTATCCCTAGGAGCGCCAGGAGAGTTGCTATTTGAATGGAAAGACTAGGAGTTTTGCCTCACCATGTTCAGTCTGAAGCTGAAGCAGCAAACTAGCCAAAAAATAACTGGGATAAATGTAGAAGATTAAGGGTTACATTCCTCAAGATGTTGTATTATGCAGTGGTTGATGGTACAGTTGACAACAGTGTATGTTGGTTATAGCTGTAGCCTGTTCAATTAAATTGCAATTAAGTTGTTAAAGATGTTCCTACCTCATAATATACTCTTACTGTGGTCAGTGGTGTATAGCACTTTCCTTAGAATTTGTGGGCTTCAGTCAAAAGAAAAATGGGTCACACCAATAAAAATCAAGAAAGCTAGTTAACCAATAGGAGCCAGTGTGGTGTAGTGGTTTCAGCACTGGACTGCAACTCTGGAAACCAGGGTTTGAATCCTCACTTGGCCATGGAAACCTACTGGGTGAGCTTGGGCAAATCAAATTTTCTCAGCTTCAGAGGAAGACAAAGCCATACCCCCTCTGGACAAATCTTACCAAGAAAACCCCATAATAGGTTTGCCTTAGGGTCATCATAAATTGGGAACAACTTGAAAGCCCACAACAAGAGAGTAAATCTATGCAGCAGTGCCAGTGGATGACTAATTCAATGGTTTAAACATTAACTGCATGGATTGGACTGAATGGTGTCAGTGCCTCTTCAAATTGGTCTTTAACTTGTGGCTAAAGATTCTCAATGTTACTGTCAAGCTGATTATCTTAACTACTCTGTGGTTTAAATTGGCTTAGGCATCATGGTTCTAGCTACTTTCATGTTTGTAAAATTAAGGTGAACCTTGTTGATGATTCTTGTCTAGACACTCCCCCCCATTTCTTAATTTATATTGGCAATAATTTGTAGTGACTTGTATATGATTGAGGAACATCTTTTCACTTCATCTTAGGTTTGCTTTTTTCACTTCACCTTAGGTTTGCTTATTTAACAACTGGCTTAAATGCTGGAGTCTGTTTGGCATTTTGCTGCAGTAGATGTATACAGCAGGACTGGGGAACATGTGAGCCTTCACAACGTAGGATTGTAACTCCCATGAGCTTAGCCCAACATAGCCAATAGTTAAGAGATGATGGAGGGTGCAGTCACAACATATAGGGGGATGTATTTCACTACATCAATATATTTCATTGGTGTTTTTGAATATAGGTTTTAACTCTTCTAGTTGTCCAGGTTAGCTGTTTTTCTGTTACCTTCCTTCCTTCCTAGATAGGTAA
This sequence comes from Phrynosoma blainvillii, assembly GCA_026167975.1. Lineage (NCBI taxonomy): Eukaryota > Metazoa > Chordata > Lepidosauria > Squamata > Phrynosomatidae > Phrynosoma > Phrynosoma blainvillii. The sequence goes on along the minus strand of JANUYF010000002.1, from coordinate 201,304,383 downwards.
TGGTTTGTAGCATACAAAATTAGAAAGGAATCAAGTGCTGTCCCACAGGCTAGCTTCAGCACAGTGGTTTTAGCAAATTTTAATTAAGGCATTCTGGAGGAAAATCTGCACATGGTTTCATGTGTAAAAAGAGAAACATTTCAAGTAGCAAGATTTTTCTGGCTCAGGAATCTAATGGCCCTCCCTAAATTACAAATCCCCGAATTCCATAGGCTGTTACCATGGGATTTAAAGTGGAATCATGGAACTGTAACTAGTGTGAAAAGGCCCATGGTGATCTTTCATCCACAAACTGATCATGCCTTCTAAGCTCCAGAAACAGAATTGCATTTAGCCTGAAGGGCCTATGTAATTCTAATGCATATTGTTCTAATCTATTCAGTAATAAGTACAGTGGGCCCTTATTATCCACTGGGGTTTGGTTCCAGGATCCCCTGTGGATAACAAAACCTATGGATGCTCAGGTTCTTGAATCCGTGAATAAAAAATCTGTGAATAAGGAGAGCTGTCTGTACTTTAGGAGGTCCATAAATACTTGGGGATGAGTCAGTATAGGATTGTAGTGTTAATGTCACTGTACCTGGAACAGCTTAAGCAGGCAGACTAATGCCTGGAGATGTGAGCATAAATTGTTTGGCTTTCCCAAGTCTTAAATAATAATGTTTAAGTGTGTGTGCGTGTGTGGTCCTTTCTTCGAAAGCCAGCCTGGTTTTCAATACATAAAATATATTCAATTTCCACAGCTACTGCACACGGCTGTTTCTCTGCTCAAGCTCTGCTCCATGTAAAACATGCAAAATTAAATTAGTAAATTGTTCAGTCTTGCCTTTACTGAAGTGTTCAACCAGGCATCATCTTTAATATAAAATACAGGGCAGGGCTCCTGTAATTTTAATCATAATATAGAAGAGGGAATTTCGGCAGCTGTTGTTTGTACAGGAATCCATTCCTGTATTTTCATCTGACAGCTCTAACATAATCAGATAATGAGATTTCAGTGGCACTGTGCTGGCATATTTGTATGTGTGTGTATATATATATATGCCTGTGCATGTGTGAGAGAGAGAAAGTTCTGTGAACCATAATTTTACCTCTCCACTTTCTCTTCTGTCCTTATTTGGTGTGGGATAGCAATTCCACCTGCATTAATGGAAAATGAAATCAAATGAACCAAGTTTATTATAGATGAAGGCTGCAATCCTAGTCCGGCTTTAGTAGTAATTCTTAAACACACTTGAGCATGCATTACCATGATCTTAAGACTGTTAGATCTTGAAATTCAGATTTCACATTCTTGTGGCAACCTCAATCTCCAGCGCTACTGTTTGGCTGTATCTGCACTGTATACCTGCCATGGCTCAGTGCTATGGAATTTGGGATTTACAGTTTTGTGAAATATTTAGCCTTCTTGAAGAACTTTTGTGCTGCAACAAGCTACAAATCACAGGACTCTGTAGCATTGCGCCATGGCAGTTAAAATGCATTAATTCTACATTAATTCTGCTGTGCATGCAGCCTTTGTTTCAAAAACTTTAACATGGTTTCAAGGGCCCTGTTAGGCTGAGTGAGGATAGAAAAGTGCCCTAAATTTATCACAACCTCCTATAAAAATCCCCTGGTGAAATTTGTTCTGTAATGTAGTAAGGAGAACTCTGTTGTTGTTAACTACCCTTGAGTTTACCCTGACTCATGGAGATCCTGTGAATGAGACATTTCCAAGATCCTTTATCATCCACTGCTCTGCTTAGGTCTTGCAGATTCAGGGCCTTGATCTCCTTCATTGAGTCTGTACATTTGGTATGCAGTCTGACTCTCCTACTATCTTCTACCTTTCCTAGCATTATTGTCTTTTCCAATAATTCATGCCTTCTCACGATGTGGCCAAAGTACAGCAGCCTCAGTTCGAGCATTTTTAGCTTCCAGGGAGAGTTCAGGCTTGGATCTGTTCAAGGACTCATTTGTCTTTTTGGCCATCCACAGTATCCTCAGCACTCTTCTCCAGTGCCACATTTCAATTATTATTATTATTATTATTATTATTATTATTATTATTATTTACATTTATAATGCCCCTTTCACCAGTTGAATTTCTTCTTATCCACTTTCTTCACTGTCCAGCTCTCGCATCCGCATCCGTACATGGTGATGGGGCATATGATGGTTTGGACTATCCTAACTTTAGTGCTCAGTTGTATATCTTTACTCTTTGGGATCTTTTCTAGTTCTTTCACAGCTGCCCTTCCCATTCCTAGTCAACCTGTTATCTGTTGACTGCAGTCTCTCTTCTGATCAATGTTTGATCCAAGGTACGAGAAATCTTTGACAGTTTTGATTTCCCCATTGTCTAGGTTGAATTTGTGTAGGTCCTCCATGGTCTGTCTTTTTCTTCTTTATGTTCAGCATTAAGCCTGCCTTTGCACTTTCTTCCTTGACCTTCCTTAGTTAGTAGTTGTTCCAAGTGACGTTTTCCTCTAGTAATATGCTGTCATCCGCATTATCTCAGATTGTTGAGAACTCTGCCACCATCAAGAAACACCAATGTGAGATAGTTATGTACCTTACTCTGTTTCCAGCAATAGACAAAGCTGGCCGTACTGTAATGCCGCCTGAGTATTAAAATGTAGTGGGCCCTTGGTATCCGCTGGGGTTAGGTTCAAGGACCTCCTGTCGATACCAAAATCCATGGATGCTTAGGTCCCAATAAATACAACAGCATAGTAAAATGGTGCCCCTTATACAAAATGGCAAAATCAAGGTTGGCTTTTTGGAATTTACGGTATATATTTTCAAAAATATTTTCAAGCCGTGGATAGTTGAATCTGTGGATAAAAAAAAAATCCATGGATTTGGAGGGGCAAGTATAAATTGTTGAATTACACTCCTTTCGCTCAAAGCCATATGCTTGTTTAAATATTTTGTTCAGTGCTATGCTTTAGGGAGCGAGGGGGCAGTGTGGCATAGTGGTTTGAGCATTGGACTAGGACATTGGGAGACCAGGGTTCGAATCCCGGTTGGGCCATGGAAACCTACTGCGTGACCTTGGGCAGGTCACACTCTCTCAGCCTCAGAGGAAGGCAAAGGCGTCTGAAGAAACATGCCAAGAAACCCCCATGTTGGAGCCTCTGTGAGTTGGAATTGACATGAAGGCACACAACAACAAATGCTTTAGGGGTGCAAAGGACAGCAAGGGGACCCCGGTTATACTCCCAGCTAAAAGTGACCAGGCGTCGTCTTTTTCCAGGGCATGTCCTACATTTCTGCCTTCTGTCCAGGAGGAATTCCAAAATGTCCTCCCTTTTGAGCATGACTAAGAAGCGTGAATTTATATTTAAGTGAGTGTTTCCAGCTTTTATTTGGTCACGTCCTCCGTTTTTCTTGAAGGTCCTCCATTTTACGATGCCTTGCCCTTCTATGCCTGACCTGTGATAACCGCTAGATGGCGCAGTGTAGGAAACGGCGTCCTCCCTCCATCCCACTTCCCACCGCTCTTCGTCTTCTTAGGACTCTTTTTCCCGGCGCGCATAGCGCTAGGAAGGCGAGTTCCTCAGCTTCGGCCGCCTTCACTACGGCGCAAGCGCAGTCCTGCGGGGCGGCGCTGGACTTCACTTCCCGTCCTGCTCCGTCCGCTGAGGAGGAGGAGGGGCGAGGAACGTCGGGGCTTGTCACGTGGTACGCGGTATAAAAGGGGAGCGTAGGCGCCGGCAGCCCTATTGTTATCGGCCGAGCGTAGCCGGGGCATGAGGAGTCCTGCCTAGACGGGGACGCCGCCCGCCAGAGCCGCCGCCTCCCTTCCTCTCCTCTCCTCTCTTCTTCTCAGGCACGGAGCTGCCCCCGGAACACTGTCCCCTCCGCTGGGGGATTTTCGGGCCTCGCCCTGCAGCCCCGGCCAGGAAGGGAGGAGGAGGAGGAGGAGGGACCGGCCGACCAACCCACCCACCCACCGGCGGCACGGAGGCAGGAAGAGCAGGACAGGAGGAGACGCTGCCTGGTGAGTGCTAGCAGGCCTCGAGGGAGGGAGGGAGGGAGGGAGGGAGTGTCTTCCGTGGGGCGGGGCGGGGCTTTTCTGGGGGGAGGGAAGAAGGGGGGAACTGGCCCTTTAAAATGGTCATAGGGATAACAGGGTCCTCCTCCTCCTTTCTTTCCTCACTTTTTTCCTTTCTCTCTTCCTCCTTTCTTTTCTTTTTCCATTCCTTCCTTCTTTCCTTCTTTTCTTTCCTCCTCCCTCCCTCTCTCCCTCTTTCCTTTTTTCCTCCTCCCTCCCTTCCTCTCTCCTTCCTTCCTTCCTTTTCCTTTTTTCCTCCTTCCTCCCTCCCTCTCTTCTTCCTTCCTTCCTTCCTCTCTCCTTCCTTCCTTCCTTCCTTCCTTCCTTCCTTCCTTCCTCCCTCCCTTTTTTCCTCCTCCCTCCCTCCCTCCCTCCCTCTCTTCTTCCTTCCTTCCTTCTTTCCTTTCTTTCTTCCTTCCTCCTTTCCTTCTTTCCTCCCTCATTCGTTCTCTCCTCTCTCTCTCTCCTTTTCTTTCTTTTTCTTTCCTTGCTTTCTTCTTCCCTCCCTCCCTTCTTTCCTTCCTTCCTTTCTTTCTTCAGTGATGGTTCCTTGGGAGCATCTCCTCTTCTCCCTCCCTTACTAATGCAATTCTAGAGCAGGGATTATTCATTTATTTATTTATGTAAAAAGATGGGGATGGGAAATCTGTTTCCACAAACATCCACCCCTTACTGAGGCAAATGCTATTTTACCCATTAATCCTGTTTCAAGGCCTGTTGCAAGGGAGTCTTTATTAATAGGTATGTGAGGAGCTTGCCTTAAATTGGGCTGTGTTTCTTTGCTTAATTGAAATAGGTCTTGCTGGTGAGTGTGGTGTCTCTCCCCCCCCCCCCCCAAATAATGCAGCATCTCATTGTCCTCCTTTTCTCTCCCCCATCTGCTCTCACTTTTTATTTCTCATGTTTGAATCTAAAGGGCCTGGATCAGGATAAACAGATCAAGCCTGAAATCTCCCTGGAAGCCAAGATGATCAAATTGAGGCTGTGGTACTTTGGCCATGTAATGAGAAGGCACAGATCACTAGAAAAGATGATAATGCAAGTAAAGGTAGATGGTAGGAGAAAGAAAGGAAGACCAAAGGCCAGATGGATGCACTCAATCAGGGAGGTCATAGGCATGAGTTTGCAGGATCTAAGCAGAGCAGTTGCGATGTCTCATCGACAGGGTCAACATGAGTTGGCCTCGTCTCAGGAACAGTTAACAACAACAAAGAGCCTGCCCTTGTGAGACAAATGTGTTTGTGTGTGTTTCTCTGGGATAAATTAATTTTGTAGTTGTTGTGTGTTTTCAGGTAGATTCCAAGTTATGGTGACTCATGGAGTTTTCTTGGCAAGATCTGTTCAGAGGGTTTTTTGCTAGTGCTTCCCTATGAGATTGAGAGAGTGTGGCTTGCCAGTGGGTTTCCAAGGTCGAGTTGGGATTTGAACCCTGGTCTCGAGTCATAGTCCAGTGCTCAAACCACTGCAACACACTGGCTCTGTAAAATTCATTTTACTCATGGTTAAAAATTGCCCAAAAGGTAGGTTAATGTTGACCTCAGTAGCACTTTCTCCCTGTAGTGTATTGATTTAACTCTGGCAATACTTGAGATTTGTAGCTACTTAGAAATGAAGTCAGTACTTATCTTTGGATATAGCAGTTACAGTGTTATGTATGCCTAAGCTGCCTTGTTTGAGAGGGAAGATACATATTTTTAAATGATGCTTTTCTTTGTTTAGGCTGTTTTAAAGATGGATTAGAGGTATTATGTTGTGTGGGATAAAGGTTCATGTGAGATACTGCATCACTGGTGTTAAAATATACACCAAATATACTGAGATATGTATGGCTATGCAAATTTTTTTTTGGTCTGTTCTTGGTGCTATTTTATAAAGCAGCTTCATAGTTATATAGCCAAAGATGTATTTACCATTCTTCATTCTCCAGTCTGTAGCTGAGAAATCTAATTACACAATGAGCAAATTAGATGAGACATTGTGGTGTCATGATATGGTATTTGCAGGACAGCCTTTCTAGACTGATGGAGTTAATAGTATCTCACTAAAAGTGATGTTTTGACAGACACATCAGATAGTAACACGTTATTTTGAAGGGTGGATTGCAAGTTATTCCTTAGGGCAAAGGCAGGTTCAAATGCTTTTACAGAACTGGTATTAGCATATTTGGGGTTGCAACTGGTCTTTGAATGTCAAGTTCAGAGGCTGTCCAATGACAATTTCTTATGTCCTTTTCCCTACCTGGTGGGCTTTCTAGTGAATCTTGTATTTTGGTGTTTCTTTTTTGGAAGGTTCAAGAATGTCTCTGTTCTTAAATTCTCATCTGTCCGTGATCAGAGTATGGGATCAGATGGGACATATCCTCATGATTATTTATAGCAAGTATGAAGGTCATGAGAGCTGGCTTTGTCTTATTGAGCTGTTGGCACTTTCTGAGTTGAGATGTTTCTTCCTCTCCATCATTGTAGGTGCATCAAAGGTCTCCTGCTCCTTTTCACAGGGATCTTACGAAGAATAATTCCTTCTGCAAATGTAGATGAGGCCTGAAATCTTTCTTTTAAAATTGAGCTGAATAGCTGCATTAGTCTAGCAAACGTACTGAAATAGAGTGCTTCATAAAATGAATGAAGTGGTCTGGGAAGGTGGATGGAAAGAAAGTTAGTGAAGATACAAAATACGACCCTGTCATTAGAAAGTTTGTCATATGGCTGCAGTGCCTGAATACATTCAGGGGCACACAAACACTGATTGACCTCAGTAGGTAGCCATCCTTTCTAGCTGGTCCAAATGCCTCTTCTCCCTCTGGCTTGTGCAGAAGGCTTTGGAGAAGGAAGGAATTATATACCAGCCATTTATCCTATGTTGCGTGTGAAGATGCTCAGAAGCAGTGGGAGTCTTTCCAAGCGTTCTGAAGTATTTGAAGCCTAGTGCAAGATGTCTTTGTAGCCATCTCCTCATGCTTTCCCCATTTTCCAAAGGATTTGCTGAAGTTGCTGACTTCACAATGTTCTTCAGAAGCTGGAAAATACTCTGCTGCTTCTAACCATCCTCCAAATTCCAGTCCAGAGTGAGAAAATAAGTCCTCTAGAAATACGATGGGGAGGAGAAGCAGTTCCCTCCTAGTGCTGTTCTTTGGAGGCATTTGGAAGTAGCTAAATAGTCTGTTGCTCAACTCAACATGAATTGATGGAAGATGTGAGGAAGAGGTCATATCTTTCCTGCATAACATAGACTGGGAGAATAATGTCTCACCACTGCTGTGAGTATCTGGGAGGGATCGTATGTCCTGTATGTACACAAAAGGGTTGTCAGGAGATTCCTGGTCACCAGTGAAAACCAACTTGCTAAACCCTGTTGGGAACAGCTAGAATGCTGTCTCAGTCCTCTTCAAGCCCCTGCCTCCAGATCCTCATTTTCAAGCCTTGAAAGGTTCAGACCCGTTTATTGCCAATTTTGAATTTGTTAAATATTAATGGTGCTCGTTATTTGATTATAGTGATAGTCTATGAGTGTAGTGTAATTTTTTCCACTTCTGATGTGTCCCCATTCTGTTGCCTTTTTCACTAATATCAACTGAGAAAGGGTGGTGATGCATACACAGAGCATTAATAAGAAATTCAGATCAGTGTTTTGTTTTCAGACAGTTGCTCTTAGGCCCACTACAATTGCCCCGATATAGGTGGGATACTTTGGAGTTTGACCTGAGGGATGTCCTCTTGGGATCAGGACCACTGATATCACAGGGCCATATTGTACAATGGTGTTCCACTGCTGGTGGAAGTGGGAGGGATTAGGCACTGCCTCACTGTGCACACCCCTGTCCACTCCCAAAATTGGCTCTGGGAGAACTGGGAATCCTGTTCAGCTGTTTTCAGGCACTGAAGAAGGTTGTAGCAGGGAGGAGAGGTGCACCCTCCCATAACCTCCAGCAGAAACATCGTGTTGAGGCCATAATAATGATTTCTCTAGAATGATAACTTTCAGAGTCCTTGATGTAAGAAGACTCTGTATTACAGTCCACATGTAAGGGGACACAAACATAAATATGGCTTTAGTTGTGCTGGAATATTTCTGTAATCATTTAGGAAGATGTATTTCACACTTTCTGAAATTAAATGCCATGCAGTATAGCATATCTGTACTTAAGCGGATTCAGACCTAGTTTTTCCCCTTGTTATCAACTGCAGAAACCATTTTACATGGATGAGAAGTAATCTGTTCCATACTTATATTACAGCAGACTCTTTTACTACCATTGGTGGAAAATGAAAGATCTGAATTACCTGTCATCCTTTGTAAATTTTTAGGAAAATGGAAACTTGCAGATAGAGGATGCTAGTTCAAGCAGTACAAAAAGGACTGAAGAAATATACACGCTATAAATTACTCAGACCCCTGAATTAGTGAAGAAATTAGACCTACATGCATCCATTTTTGACACAGCAAATAAATTATATACATACCCTGCCTATATTCCTAGTAGTTCAAAGTGTTGTATATTATCTTCATCGTATCCCCCCAAACAACCTTGTGGGATAGGTTTGGTTGAGAAATTGGAACTGGCTCAGTGTCACCCCAGTGAGCTTTGCAGCTGAATGAGGATTTGAACTCTGTTTTCCCAAACCCAGATCCAACTGGCTTTCTAATCAGAACGTGTGTATACTAATAAAAGGACACCTGAAGTGCTGATTTTCCTATGATCTGATTTGTGGACTCTGCAAACATTTTTACTCGATGTAAAACTTATTTAGGGCCTGTACAGCCAGCCAGAAATAATCCAGCTTGAGACCACTTTAACTGCCCTGGCTCAGTGCTAGGGAATCATGGGAACTGTAGTTTATTGTGGCACAAGAGTGCTCTGACAGAGAAGGCTCAATATCAGAAAAAAACAGTTCCCATGATTCCCTAGCACTGATCCAAGGCTGTTAAAGTGGTCTTAAACTGGATTATTTTTGGCAGTCTGTTCAGGCCCTTACATTCTGGGGCATGATGATACAGTACTCTGATGATAATTGAAGTTTTTAACTTGTAAGTGTCTTTTGTTTTGTAAGTGTCTTTTGTCCTGTAGTTTGAATTACTTAAGTAAAACACATTGATTTTAGACAATCATATATGCTGGCTTTAATAAACTGAGATGAAAGAGCCTTGTTGCCACTTTGCTCCTTTCTCCATGACATGGCCTCAGGAGATACAGAAGACTCCAATTAATCAGTTTTCCCTATGGACCAAGATGAGAAACCCTGGTTACCAGCTTTGGAGCAAGCTAAAGGTGCTGTAAGAAGGAACTACAAAACCGCCTCTGAGTATTCCTTGCCTAAGAAAAGCCTATGAATTCATGGGACTGACAGGCAACCTCAAGGCACATAACATTTTGAAGTTATTGTTTCAAAGTTGGTAAACAGTGGATTAAGTGAGAAATCATGGTTGCATTCAGGTGACCTATAACAAAAAGAATCAATCGTCTGAATTCACAGCTTGCACATAATTACAATAGTCAAAAGAGAGCCAGTGTGATGTAGTGTTTTGAGTATTGGACTAGGACACTGAAGACCAGGGTTCAAATCCCCACTCAGCAATGGAAACCCATACTGGATGACCTTGGGAAAGTCACACTCCCCCAGCCTCAGAGAAGGGCAAGGACAAACTGCCTCTGGAAAAATTCTGCCAAGAAAACCCCATAAGTTCACCTTAAGGTTGCCATAAGTCAGAAATGACTTGAAGGCACACAGCTACAACAGTTGTCAAAATGCAAATACAAGGAGACCTGCTTATAGTTAGTTGACATACTGGCTCATCTTTTTAGTTTTAATTCTGAAGAAATTGCACACACGTGTAGAATACCTTATTGCTTCATTCTTCCTGCTGAAAATTTGACAGCATTCTTCCTGGAAAATGCTGAGAAGCCAGTTCCCAATCCTGGAATTGTTATAAATTTTGAGTTCTTCCTTTGGTAAAAAGATTAGTACTGAAAGAAGGTGTGGGATGTGCTCCACTGGGTCAGGAGAAATAGTGAATAGGTGGGCAGCCCTGTGCTCACAACTGCCAGATGAACATACATACTCATGTGCAAAGAGGGAGCTGTTAATTCTTACTTCAGAAGTATTTGTGGCAAATTAGATTTAGGATTATAACATATCTGGCATGTAGAGTCACAAAATCTTTAATGCTGTTTTTATCATTTATGTATTTGTTTGGTTGCATTTTGGTAAGCCTGATGCAAACTTATCTCTGAAATTTCACCTTGAAGCTTGCATTTTGAGGTAATGATATCTAAGATAGTAAAACTGCCTTAACTAATACTTGTGCTCAAGTAAGGGGGGGGACTGTGTAAATCACTCATGAGTTACAGTTCATAGTTTATGGTTGTTTATGATGGCCAATTGTTCAGGTACACTTTCTCTTTCAAATTGTTTTTGCTCTTGGCAGCAAAGTCATTTTACACTCCACAAAAAGTGTGTGAGGTGTACTCATCCTCCTTCATTCTCTTTGTATGGAAAACATAATATCTCCCCCCCCCCCCAAAAAAAAAAATCTTTTTCAGGCTTTCTGTCTAATCTATAGAGCTAACATTGTGTGTGAAAAGATGTCACAAATCTGTCCATCAAAAACAGTTGCTTTATGTTTGTTATTTGGGGCATCATTGTTACTTTCAGTACATTGATTTGCACTGGGCATTAGCAATGCTGTTGACCCGGTAATAGTTTGGAATAGTAACATGGCAGCGTTTGTTGCTTTGGGACATTCCTTGTTCTTTGGTTTTTTTGCAGGAAGAGAATGGTAAGTGTGGAGTACTTGCAGAGTCTTTGTGTTTTACCGTGTCTTCCGATGACATCACCAAATACTAGTGCAGTTTGCTTCTCTGCAGTGATGGTGCCATGTCATTCTGGGAAGCATTTCAGCTGCATATATAGGGTAACTTTATGAAATCAGATCCTTTGGAATTCTTGATGAGAAGATTATGTTGCAAGAGGGTATGAAATCATGAGGGTAGGAGGGGCTCACTCTTGAATAGTTCGGTTCCCCCCTTGGAACACTATTGACTCTTTCATAGCTGTTGAAAAACATTTTTTTAAAATGTGTCTGTGTATACACACACACATATAAATACTCTGCCATATTTCAAGGCTTAGGTCAGCTTTCAGTTGTAAACACTTCCACTTTATTCAGAAAAGGATCTTCCTTTGCATCATGCTGTGGAGTCTCAAAATAGCCAGAGTGTTTTGTAGTGCTGCAGATGAAGTTTATGCTGTCTCTTTGGGTGGGGTCATGCTGTCTTTGCCCTGTGCCCTCATCCTGCTGATGCTCTCATCTTTACAGAATAAGATCCAAAGACTGTTAGTAAGTTTGGCTCCCCTAATCCAGCAGGAAGATCAGCATATGTTGCAGCTTGCTCCTTATGTAGCCTGCTCCTTGGGTAACCCCCCCCCCTCCATTTATTTATTTAAAGCATTTATGCCCTCATTGTTTAGCTAAAAAGTCTGCCAAAGTGACTTACAAAGTTATGTAGTAAAGCATCTGAGGAAGTAGACTGAAGTCTAGGAAAGCTCATTAGTCTCAAAGGTGCTACAAGATCTCTCTACATAAAGATATATAGTGTGACAGTCCCATCCTCAGGTTTCCATTACTGCTGGCCCAACATATCCACAGAGTCCATCATCCGTGACTTGAAAATATTCCTATTGTATAACAATTCCAAAAAGCATACCTTGATTTTGCCATTTTATACGAGGGACACATTTGACTTAACAGAACTTGAGCATCCACAGATTTTGGTATCCATGGGAATTAAGAGGATCCTGGAACCAAACCCTAGCAGATACCAAGGGCCCACTGTATAAATTTAAGGTATAACACAACAAGTTAAGAGATCAAATATTTCTGGAATGGTGTCAATTGAGGGGGAGCCAGAGGTGGTTGGTCTCCCAACAGAGGTGGTGGGTAACCCTGCTTATTCTTCTGAGTCTGTCAAACAGATTTAAAATCTTACTATTATTTTGTTCGCTGGTTTCTCGTGTGTCCTAACTTTAAGACATGTTCCTCATGTCAGGTTTGTATGTGAATTCCTTCAATGCTTCAACCCCAGTAGACATGACACCTTTGAGTAGGACCTCTTTTAACCACAATAGTTTGAACTGACTTAAAGGTAAAAGGCAGTAGTAACCTTCTGGGAGCAACTGGTGGCCTGATCTTGAGGGTCAGCAGCATTTTCTAGTTGACAAGTGACATAATTTTATTTGGAGATGCTCTGATAATTATTTAGCTCTTCCACATCTCCCGTAAAATTGCTTTTCTTGTGAAGGAGTAGTAGTGAAGAGTCTTGCAGCTAGTTCCAGATGTGAAGGTTTTTAATACAGTATTTAGGATGTTATAAGGGATGTGAGAGCTGGACAGTAAAGGAAGCAGACAGAAGGAAAATCAACTAACTTGAAATGTACTGGAGAAGAGTACTTAGAATACCATGGACAGCCAAAAAGACAAACAGATGGGTCTTGGAACAGTTCAAGCCAGAGATCTCCTTAAAAACCAAGATGACTCAATTGAGGCTGACGTACTTTGGTCATATAATGAGAAGGGATCAATCACTGGAAAAGACAATGATGCTAGAAAAGGTAGAGGGGAGAAGGAGGAGAGAAAGACTACATGCTAGATGGATGGACTTAATGGGAGGGGGCACTGAGTAGAGAAGTGGAGAATAGGTGTTTTTTTTTTTGGTTCCTCAGCCATCCTCGGAGTCGCCATGAATCAAAGTTGACTTGAGGGCAGATACAACCACCTCCTCTTAGCTTAGTGTAGTACAGCTGTAATGGCTAAGGGAAGGAGAACATACTTGGAACAATGCCTATAGTGGCTGTAGTGCTAGCATTGCACTGGTCACTTCTCAGCCTAGGTGCTCATAGCAAATTCCCCTGATTTCATAGTGCTGGGGTACATAGTCTCCCCCCCCCAACACACACACACCTTTACATTAAAGTTGAGGGTGCATTTTACCCTCCTACAGCTTAAAAAAACCCAGCATGGTATAGTGGTTTGAGTGTTAGATTATAATTCTGGAGAACTAAGGTTCATATCGCTGCCTGGCCTTGGAAATGGAAACTCATTGAGTTGGGCAAGTCACACTCTCTCACTCTCAGAGAAAGACAAAAGCAAATCTTCTCTGAACAAAGCTCCTTAGTAGTTTGAAAAAAATGACCTGCCCTCTCGACCCTTGCCCAACTTGGCTGGCAGTCCAGGGGGATAATACTATCAAGTTGATGCTGAAAAATGTAATTAATGCATCTCTCAGGGAGGGGACCTTGCCTTCTTGTCTTAAGGAGGCAGTGGTTAGACCACTCTTAAAAAAGTTCTCCCTTGATCCCCTGGATAGAAATAATTATAGACCTGTTTTGCTCTCGCTATTTTTGAGCAAGGTGATTGAGAGGGTGGTCGCTAATCAACTACAAGTTGTCTTGGAGGAAACCAATTTTCTGGATCCATTTCAAACTGGATTCAGAACAGGATATGGAGTTGAGACTACCATGGTCGCCTTAGTTGATGATCTCCGTCTGGGCATTGACAGGGGAAGTGTGACCCTGTTGGTGCTCTTGGACCTCTCAGCGGCCTTTGATACCATAGACTATGGTATCCTTCTGAAATGCCTGAGAGAGTTGGGTGTTGGTAGCACTGCATTGCAGTGGTTCTGGTCCTACCTCTTGGGTAGGTTCCGGATGGTGTCGCTAGGGACAGTTGTTCGGCCAAGAGGGAGTTCAAATCGGGTGTCCCTCAAGGTGCAATTCTGTCCCCAATGATATTCAACATTTATATGAAGCCACTGGGCAAGATCATCTGGAGGCATGGGGCGGGGTGTTATCAGGATGACATCCAAATATATTTCTCTGTGTCTCGGATTGATGCAGTGACTAAGGATGGCATCTCTCCTCTGAATGCCTGTCTTGGGGCGGTAATGGACTGGATGAGGGGAAACTGACTTAAGCTGAATCCAGGTAAGACAGGTACTTGTCACAGGAAACCCGAACTCGGGAATGGAGTTATATCAGCCAATTCTGGATGGGGTCACACTTCCCTTAGAGGACTCTGTGTGCAGCTTGGGGGTGCTCCTTGACTCATTACTTCACTTGACAGCTCAGGTGGATGCGATAGTCGGAGCTCCTGTTATTAGCTTTGGCTGATACGCCAGCTGTGCCCCTTCCTGGAGCCGGAAGATCTTGAAACAGTAACCTCTTGACTGGATTTTTGTAATGCGCTCTACAAGGCGCTACCCTTGTGCCAAGTTCGGAAACTCCAGCTTGTACTAAATATGGCAGCCAGTTTGATTACAGGTACTTCTCATATTATTATTATTATTATTATTATTATCATCATCATCATCATCCCGCCCCTCTGCGTAACGCAATCAGGGCGGCTTACAACATTAAAAATACACCACATATCCCACAATCCCACCCACCCCTTAAAATACCATTAAACAATGAACAATTTAATACACATTTAAATAAACAAATATAATGACCATATAACACCGGTCCTGAAGTCCCTTCACTGGCTGCCAATTAGTTTCCGGGCAAGGTACAAGGTGTTGGTTATTACCTTTAAAGCACTACATGGCTTGGGACCAGAATACTTAAGGGATCGCCTCCTTCAGTACTGTCTGTCCCACACACTAAGGTCCTCGGGGAAGAACCTCCTACAGCTGAGAAAATCTAGGCTAACTTCAGTTAGCCAGAGGGCCTTCTCCACTGCTGCTCCAAAGCTGTGGAATGACCTGCCGGAGATCCATCATCTCTCTACTCCTACAGCCTTTAAAAAGACTCTTAAGATGGATCTCTTCCAGCAGGCCTTCTCAACTCAACTCCTCTCCCCGCACAAGGTGATCTGCGTCACTCTGTCCACTAAATATCTCCCTTTTCTTTTAAACCTTTTGTAGCTTGTTCTTAATTTGTGATTGTTTAATTGTAATTTTAGTATTGGGAAGGGACTAATTTTGAATGTTGTATTTTATGTATTTTTATTGCTGTAACCTGCCCAGATTCCTTGTGATTGGGCGGGCTATAAATAAATAATTTATTATTATTATTAAGCTTACCAAGAAAGCCGTGATTGGATCACCTTAGGGTTTCTATAAGTCAGAAATTACTCGAAGGCACACAACAACTACAGCGAAAAATGCCAGCCACTAAAATGTAGAAGCATAAGACTTGATTGCTCTTAGTAGAGTCCATATCTCATTTGCTATGGAAGATGACAAGCAGATATAAAGAAGGCTACAACAGACAGCTTCTTTTTAGTCGTGAATAACTTTGCTTTCCACACCCAATAGAGATGTGTCAGAATTGCCCCCCTGCAGCACAGGGGGATTGGAAAGAAAGGATGGAGTGAGTCACACAAAGACACTGACTCCTTTTTATGATAAGCTCTTTATTTGGGGTCATGTTATCAAAGATTATTCTTCCTTGCAGGACAAATGTTTTGTTGTAAAATTGTTTCCCTTTTTCTACCTCCTGTGTGTGTGTGTTTTAACTAAAGCAACATTCCTCTAATACATTGTACTTGGATGTTTTACCCTCGGGACCCTCCTTTACATCTACATGACGATGTCACACCCCCTCCCACTTGACATGGTATATGAATAAAAATAGGTTGTTTATTTAGTGTGTATTTTTATTTGTACATTTATGTATATTCATATTTTAACATTTTTTAAGGAAGTAACATTCAAGTTAGAACAGTTTTATTTAAATAAATTCAATATTCAGCACGATGCAGTGTAAATTTTACACATAAAATGGGATCAGAGCCTCCAAACCTTGTACCCACACCTTTGAGTAACTTTTGCATACACATGCCTCCGGGTTCCTCCCAACCATTTGAGAACCACTGTGTTACACTTTTTCTTGTCGCCTGTCACTCTCCTGTAGTAATGCACAGTGAGATAGTAGGCAGCACAATTATTTCAATGTCTCCTAAGGCCAGCGTTTGTAGGAATTGCTTTTCCAAAGAAATTAGGGTCATGACAGGAAGTTTTCATTTTTCTATAGCTGTTATTGGCTGGCTGCAAACCTTAAAGACAGTGCAGCATTTAAATTTACATTGGTAGTGTGCTTGGTCAGTTTTGTTCACAAACATATTATTCTAGAAGGAGCTTCCCTTTCAAACTGAGCAATGGCATTGCAAACAATTGGGTTAGTAACATGCCCGTCACATAAATTTATCCTGCGAGTTGCCTGCTTTATATCCTTAGCTTAGACAGGATTTTGGACTAGGAGTTATATTAGAATGGAGATCATCTTATCTTCCTTGAAAAAATGTTTTTTTAAATCAGTCTCAGAGTTGGCAGTATGATAGGATCGCAGTAATATAAGTCTTGACACATCTAGTTCTAGAGCATGAAAACCTGCCTAGAGCAAAAAGATTTTAAAAAAAGAACAACGGGTGTGACTGTGTGTAATCATAATAAACTCCACTGAACATTTGGTGGAGATGTAATTGTCCAATCTCTTGCATTTTTGTGGTATAGGCATCTCTTCATATGTTTAGAAACTTGTGCTCCCACTGCCACCTTCAAATTTCACTCTGATTTTGGAGCTAACTGAAAGTGCTTGTACATCTGGGCCAGTGTGTTTACTAACAACAGTTGAGATGTAGTTAAGAAAGAATAAAAAATATTTTTGCAGGGCCAAGGCAGAGGAGTAAGATCCTGTTGAGGAGTGCTCCTGATCTCCAGTTGTAGGGAGGCAATGGGGGAAAATTCTGAAAATCATACTCTGAACTGGGACTAGTTCGGCTAGCTGCAGGAAGATGTAGCAAGCTTTGAATATGGTGTAATTACATGAGTTTGGTGTGGACTTTCAGGAATAGCTTGCCTTCTTATTTACTACTTTGTAGATGAACATCTAGTGTCAAAGTAGTTTTGGAAAATGTTGTTTTATTTTTTTATTTTTTGAAGGTGAGTTGTGAGGAATTTCCAGATGTTCTAATCTGAATGCTGGAAATAGGACTGATAAGAAAATAAAGGAAGCAGCAGGTGTTGTCCAGATTACAAACTGGAATGAGTTTCCTTTAAGGATGAATCTTTTAAGACAGTCTTGCAGCCAACTGCTGAGGGGATGATTGTCTGGTATGAGTCCTCTCCCCCCTACCTATATATCTGAAGAGTTTGTGCTAAAAAAGATATGCCCAGGTTCCCCAGTAACTTTTAAGCTAGAACGGAGGTAGAGGACTAAAAGTCCAGCTCAGCATTGTAGCAGCCATACTTGAGCATCTCACTGAGCTTTTTCATCACACACTAGTAATTTTTAAGGCCAAGCTAACAGAGTGACATAGATAACTTTGAGTGCTTTCCGAGTGGGACACCTCTCTTACTGCCCCGCCGTTGCTGCAGGGTGGCAAATTATAAGACTGTGTGAAATTAGTGAAATTTCTTTTTACTGGACACTTTCCCATTCTGTTACTAAACAAGCAGTTCATGAAACTGCCAAGCAGACATGCTCTTATATGGAATATAAGGGATAGGTGTGTCTTGCCTAAGATAGAGTAGGAGTAGTGGTAGAGGAATTGTAGCTGATGACAGAAAGAATAGAAGCTGAGAATCTGTTCTGTGGACGAAAGAATAAGGCGGCTTGGCAGACAGAATGTGGAACAAGGGAACTGTTCAGGGGGAGAAACACTAACAGATAGGTTTTGTGGAGTGCAGTGTTCAAAAGGGAATAAGAGGTGAGAAGAGATCCTTAAATGTAATTACAGAGAGTTGTTGGCTTGTAAAATGCCTGAGCCAGGCTCAAGCAATAGCAACAAGAGGCCCTGAAGCAACAAGAATCTGTCTCCTTCTTTCTGACATCAATCTAGTGAGTGGGAAGGAGGAAGGGGCAGAATAGTAAAGTGTCTCAATACAAAAATTAACTACTGTATTCCATTGTTTCTGACTTTTCTGCAATGCAGGCATGAGGTTTCCAATGTACCAGTGTTCCTGGGGATGTTTTGCATAGCTGCAAGTCTTCTAAATGAACACAAATTCATCTCTAAAGTAATCCAGGGTTAATATGCTCTGCTTTTGGTTGCCTTACCATGGTGATAGTGTTTTATAACATTTCTCTGTGTGGGGAAGGCTATGTTTCACTTGCTTGTCAAGCAAATGAAGTGCCTTTGCTACAGGTGTAAACGCAGGTCACTGCTTGGCTCCCCAACAAACTATGTTTGGACAGGTTGTAGTCCTTTCCTGAGGGAGGTCAGCAAAGGAAGGGCTGCAAGTAGGAGTGCTCCCCTCTCTCCAAGCTTCTGTCTTCTTTGAGCTGTATTTAGTTAGTGGTTGAAACATACTCTTTGATTGCTTCTGCAGCATGCTGGGCTACTCCCACAAGGATTTCTATGCTAATACTATGACTGCTTTCCCATTGGGAAATCTTTTCCTTGTCTGCCGTTGATGTGTATATGTGTCTGCATGCACACACTTGAGTGGGCCTTGAAGATCCTGGAAATGCAGCTATTCAATATACCTTCACAAAAAGTAATTTTGTGAGGAAAAAGGAAAGATGGAAAAATATTCTAAAGTTTTTTGTATGTGTTTTGAATATTGCATATCACTTCAAAAACTTGCTGATAATGTGATTAACTTACACCTACATAAATTTGGGATTTGAAAAGGAGTTTCATGGTGTTTGTGGTATGGTCCTGTGTTTTCAAGTTCCCCTTTGTAGTTAGCTTTGGTTCACATGTGTGAGGAGTGTTCTGCAGCCTTAGATATTCCAGCTCTTTTTGTAAAGGTTGGTCTGTGAATATTTTGCTGAGTGAAGAGACAGTTCATATTGCTTTGAAGCCAGATGGCCTCTTAGGGCCTTTGTAGACTGCCAGAAATAGTGCAAATTGAGTCCACTTTAAGGGTTAGGGTTAGTGCTAGGGAATCATGGAAATTGTTTTTTTTTTCCTGAGACATTGAGTCTTCTCTGTCAGAGAGCTCTGGTGCCACAATAAAATACAGTTCCCATGATTCCCTAGCACTAACCCTAACCCTAAAAGTGGGCTCAATTTGCATTATTTCTAGCAGTCTGCAAAGGCCCTTAAAGCCTTTCTCCATTCTGACTTTCAGGGCCTCACTTGGTACACCTGAAGACTTGCATATGAAGTTGTTAGATGACTCAGTTGAAAAGCCTTGTATTTTAAGTTGATCCAAGCTTAAAGAACTTCAGCCTTTTGGTTTTGTGATGGCACTTTACTTGATTTGAACTACCGTATTTTTTGGCATATAAGACGCATTTTTCTTCCCCAAAACGAGGGTGGGGAAGTTGCTGCGCCTAATAAAGCGAATATACAAGCTGAGGGCAAACTGCCGAGGCCTAGGCTAAAAGTAGGCCTCATTTCAACCTCAGCCTTGGTGCTGCAGTGGGCTCCTCCCATCCCAGGAAGAGCCCATTGGAGCAGCCAGGACGGGGGTGGAAAGAGTCCTCTTCTCCTGGCTAGTTGAATGTGCTCCTCCTCTTTCCACCCCCGTCCTGGGTGCTTCAATGGACTCTTCCTGGGGTCAGAGGACATCCTCCCATCCCAGGAAGAGCCCATTGGAGCAGCCAGGACGGGGGTGGAAAGAGTCCTCTTCTCCTGGCTAGTTGAATGTGCTCCTCCTCTTTCCACCCCCGTCCTGGGTGCTTCAATGGACTCTTCCTGGGGTCAGAGGACATCCTCCCATCCCAGGAAGAGTCCATTGGAGCACCCAGGACAGGGGTGGAAAGAGTCCCCCCCTTGAAGAAATCTGCCAGGAAAACCCTCATGGTAGGATCAAAATGAGCCAGAAATTACTCCAAGGCACTGGATTATTACCCTGGCCAAGTTACACTGTCTCAGCCTCAGAGTGTGGAAATTGCAAACTCCCTCCTCTGAAGAAATCTGCCAAGAAAACCCTCATGGTAGGGTCAAAATGAGCCAGAAATTACTCCAAGGCACTGGATTATTACCCTGGCCAAGTTACACTGTCTCAGCCTCAGAGGGTGGAAATTGCAAACTCCCTCCTCTGAAGAAATCTGCCAAGAAAACCCTCATGGTAGGGTCAAAATGAGCCAGAAATTACTCCAAGGCACTGGATTAGTACCCTGGCCAAGTTACACTGTCTCAGCCTCAGAGGGTGGAAATTGCAAACTCCCTCCTCTGAAGAAATCTGCCAAGAAAACCCTCATGGTAGTGTCAAAATGAGCCAGAAATTACTCCAAGGCACTGGATTACTCTGGCCAAATCACACTCTCTCAGCCTCAGAGGATGGAAATGGCAAACCTCCCCCCCCTTGAAGAAATCTGCCAAGAAAACCCTCATGGTAGGGTCAAAATAAGCCATAAATTACTCCATAAGCCAGTGGCCTAAAAACTCCAAAGGTACCAGTCCATCTGATCTTGGAAGCTAAGCAGGGTCAGCCCTGGATAGTCCTTGGATGAGAGACCGCCAAAGAATCCCAGGTGCTGCAGGCTGATTTCAGAGGAAGGAACTGGCAAAACCACTTCTCGAGTCTTCCTTGCCTAAGAAATCCCTAAGAAATTCATGGAGTCACCATAAGGCGACAGGAGACTTGCAAGAAAGTTGGGCAGGGAATTTGTGCAATACCTGGCCCTGCTGCTGGCTTAAACTTACATTTACAACTTAAAATTGTTCTTAAACTGCTGTTAACTTTATACAGTTGATATAAAATATTTTACTACAGTATTTGGTTAAGAATCTTTTTTTTCTAGATTTTCCTCCTAGAAAATTATATGACGGAGCGTCTTATATGCCGAAAAATATGGTAGTCCTTGGGAGTAGGAATGATGATGAACATAATTTGGTTCTAGTTGAACAATACATACTTTTGTGTGGATTTAAATTTATAAAATTTGTGTAGAAATAAGATGGAACAAAACTGTGATTGAAAAATAGAACGTGAAACAGAGTTTGGTCTGTCCCTTCTTAGAATTAAGGATTGTTATGTTCTGGCCACAATGTTGTTACACTGACTGCTCTGCATGGACAGTCTAACCAGGGGTAGGCAGCCTTTTTGAGCCAGGGGCCGGGTTGCTGTCCCTCAGACAATTGGGAGCCTGAAGCACAATAAATAAATAAATAAATAAATAAAATAAAATAAAAATAATTTTTTAAAAGAAAAATTAAAAAATTAAAAAAATATGCATGCACACTCTCAGCCCCAGAAAAGCCATGGCAAAACCCCTGTGGAGATTTTGCCAAGAAAACCCCAAGAACAAGTAATAACAACAATAATCAATATCATCATGATGGGGTACGACGGCAGCAGGACCGGCCTGGGGGCGGTCCAAAGGCCTTTGGGGGGCCGCATCCGGCCCCCGGGCCTTAGGTTGCCTACCCCTTGTCTAAACGGATTGTTAAAAGAGGGCAAAAAAGAAGAGGTATCAATGTTGAGGCTGCATTTATCACTGATAAGGTGAATTCAGCCATAATGCAGTGAACAGAACAGAATGAAAAGGGCATGAATATAGTTTGAAGAGGGAAAGTCACCACCTTTGGTGAGCATGCTAAAGATGCAAGAAGAGTACAGTGCTGCCCACCTGCTAGTGAGGAGACCGCATAGGTAAGGCCATTTCCTGGAACAAAGGGAAAGATTTCATGTGCCCAGGGGTGAGCTGTTTCAAAGAGGCAGAATGTGCACTTAAGCATGGCTATAGTGATACCTGCTGGTACACTTTATATGCAGTTCTTGCCATTAGGAAACCATTGAGAGTTATCTCAGCCTATATTCTGGCAGCTTTCCACCTGCATCACTAATAAGTTGACATAAGGATTTCTGAGGTGGGTTGTGGTGGTGTGTGTGATGAGTCATACTGTACTGCCTTAAATACATACTGGAACAAAATCAAGGATTTGGGTTTTTATTAAAATAGGAGTGGGAAGCAGCATGGTGTGGAGACCAGGGTTTGAATCCTTGCTTGGCCATGAAAGCCCACTGGGTGACCTTGGGGAAGTCACACACCCAAGTAAACCTCCTCCGAACAAATCTTGCCAAGAAAACCATATGGTAGACTTGCCTTAGGGTTGCAGTAAGTCAGGAATGAAGGCATACAACAACAAATCTATATCTTTAGGGGCCTACCATCCTGTCCACTGTTTGCATAACTTTGAAACTGAGTTAAGGTATCATTTTTCAAGTTAGCCCTATCACTTTGAAGGGAGAGTTGGGTTTCTCCATGCCGTAATTCACTTCTGAGGAATCCTAACTACTGCAGATCTACAGTGTGACTGCAGGTTCAATTTCCACACATCCCTTCCCAAACACTTGATTCATAAGCAGGGCTGAGACTTGGCTTTGTCATGCTGTGTCCTTAATATGCTCGAAACATTTGAGAAATGCAGCACACTTCTCCTGGGATGATCTCTGCCCAGCTTCAAGAAAATTGAGATTCTTTGTGTTGCACTATATTTCTGAGTCTCTTTTAGTGTTTCAGATGTGGATTGCAGTAAATTAGCCCCCAGCCTTCTTCTGAAGCTGGGGAAAGACAAAGGATTGTTGCAAAATCTTGATAAATACACTTTGGTGATGAATTGCCAGGGTCAAATATGTGGATTCCATTTCTCTATGTTCTGCTTCTCTAACAAGTCTGTAATTTTTTTTTAAAAAAAATTTTTTTTGAGTTGGCCTAAATGTAGAGAGCCGGCATGGTGTGGTTTGAGCATTGGACTCTGGAGACTAGGGTTTGGATCCCTACTCAGCCATGGAAACCCACTGGATGGTCTTGGGCAAGTTATACTCTCTCAGCCTCAGAGGAAGCCGGGAATCTAAAGCTGAAGCAGTCCTGACAGATGACCAACTAACTTCCCTTTAAAGACCACTCAATACAGGAAAGATCACCCCTGTTCCATTGTTGAATAGTTGTTAGCATCAGAAGGTTGTTCCTAATGTTTCAGAATCTCCTTAGCATTTGAATTCATCGGTCCTACTCTTAGAGCAGTGGGAAAGTAGCTTATGTCTTCCATGTGACAGTACTTCAGATAATTGAAGATCCTTATATTTTCTCTTTTCTAGACTAGATATAGCCAGTTCCTTCAGCTGTTTCATACATGGCTTGTTTTCCAGACCTTTTACCATCTTGGTGGCCCATCTCTGGACATGTTCCAGCTTGTTCACATTCTTCTTAAATTGTAGTGTCCAGAAGTGGACATAGTACTCCATGGAGGAGACCTGACCAAAGCAGAATAGAAGGGTATTTGTATGGTACTTCTGTTTCCCACATCTAGACAATACTGTTAATGCAGCCTACATTTGCTTTGGCTTTCTTGAACATCAACTGTTGTCTCATGTTTATGTATTAAGAACTCCAAATAATTTTGACATATACAGCTGTCAAGCCAAGTTGATAGATGAATGGCAGAGGGGGAAGCAATGGCTTTTGTTTTTCATGGCTTCACTTTGGGATTCCAGTAGGCAAGAGTTTTGTGGAGGACTATTTCAGGGTTATTTTCTTTAGCCTTTTAAAGGTGCAGATTCCTATTGTCTTTCCTTCTTGTATTGTCTAAATGAAGTGAGGCTCTAACACTGGTATTCAACTTGATTTTGATATACTTTCCATGGACTTGCTCCAGCTCATTATTAAGGGCAGGCTTTCCTTCATGCTTGATTGCTTTTGTTCATCTGAGCTCACACTAATCTGTCTTAGATTTTAACACTAAAATAGAAAGACCCTATGTCAATGTGGGGCAGGGCTTTGCTGAGAGACAAAAGGTTTATTTAATTTTACTTATAGCTGTTGCCCTGGCCTGTGTTTCCTACAAATATTGCAAGTTCTGCATGCTGTTTTAGCTATTCCACAGATCTTCCACTCAGTTGCTTTCTCATTTCTCTCTATGTGAGAGAAATAGGCACAGGCAGCTGTGATGAGTCCTTAACCTTCACTCAGCTATAGCTGCCCTCCAAGCAATAGGATAACTTAAAAATCTGAGCACCCTTCCAGCATTCTAATTCTACCATGTTGAAAGAATAGAGTGCAAGTAGGCAATCTTTTCTTGTTTACTGAAAACAAGTACAGAAAATCTTGATCCTTCTCTGATGCTGGGGTCCTATCTTATAGAATGAGCACATAAACCTTGCTGCAGTATCCCTCTCCTCTGGCCAAGCTGGCTGCAGGTTTGAAGGAGCTGTAGCTCAAAGAAGTAACATTCCCAAGCTCCGTTTTCCCCCAAAGCATAAAATGTTAAGGAGTAGCTTGGTCACTGGAACTACTACTGCACACTGGTTAGGTTTTCATCCTGGATTTAATCTTTACCCATGAAAGACCATAACATATTTGTTTTGCTTGTGAAGTGGAGTGTGGTTGCATAAGGCCTATTCATATAGTATTGGGGCAAAGCAGGATGGAGGGAGTACTATAAAACCTACTGAGCCATAAGTCCTGTGTAAATGATCACAATTCACTTACTGCAATAACAGGAGCACAAGGCTGCCTGCAGTCAACTGTGAACACATCACCCTGTGAAACTCCAGTCTTGTTAAGTCTAGAGTGAATAAATTAAAGTGGTCTCCCTTTCCTTGGTGAATGGTGAAAAAATAGGGACTAATTTTCTCCCCCATTTACTGAAAATTTTAATTTCAGATAAAGAGCAATCAGCTGAGGTTGTCTTTTGAAGCTGCCTTCCCTCTTTGACCTTTACTTCTTCAATTCCACACTGCCTTCACCTCTAACCAAATTAACTTCCCTGTAGGTTTCTACTCCACCCAGTTCTTCATTCTTCTTGCCTCCTTTGTGCATGGCTTCTTAGTGTTTTTAACCAAGTGACTCCCGCAATTGGCTTCTGTCCATCAGTTCATTAGCACTTCCCAGACACTACAGGGTTGCCCTCCAGATGTTTGGAATTCCTTGTCATAATGAGTAGCAGCTGATGTTCCTCCTAGTTCCTCAAAACATTTTCTCACTTGTGCATAAAACCTTGCAAGATATCATGTTTCTGCTATCTAGGTGGTTTAGGGGATAGATCATGGAGGAAAGACTCTGGAAATCTATAATATTCAGTAGCTTTTGGGTTGGGGTTTGGGATTTTTTTGTTTGGTTTTTTTTTTTTTTTTGTAAAGAAAGTTCTAATTATGATGTTAGTGAGGAGCTAAATCCCTTCATTGGGCACATGTGTGTTTCATAATGTACAATGGCAAAGAGTAAGTTCCTTTTGTTTAAACATCCAGTCAGGAAACAGTGGACAGGATGCTTCTTGACCTTTTAATCTCAAAAATCTTGGTGGAAGAACTTCTCTTTGTAAGATATGTTTCAGTGTTGTTAATTCTTCCTTTGTTGTTATTGTTGTTAACTGCCTTCGAATGGATCTTGACTCATGGCGACCATAGGAATGAGACATCTCCAAGATCCCCTGTCCTCCACTGCTCTGCTTAATTCCTGCAATCCCTTAGTACCCAAAGTGACCTCCTTAAAAGAGTCCTAGCATCTGGCCTTCCTCTCTTCCTACTTCTCTCCACTTTTCCCAGCATTATTGTCTTTTCTAATGAGTCTTCTCTTCTCATGATGTGCCCAAAGTACGAGAGCCTCAGTTTGGTCATCTTGGCTTGCAGAGAGGTTTCCGGATTGATCTGTTCTTGGACCCACTTGTTTGTCCTTTTGGCTGTCCATGGGATCCTCAGTACCACATTATCTCAAATGCATTGATTTTCTTCCTATCATTTTTCTTAACTGTCCAGCTCTCGCATCCATACATGGTAACAGGGAATACAATGGCTTGTATGATTCTAACTTTTGTGTTGGATTGTATATCTTTGCATTTTAGGATCTTTTCTAGTTCTTTCATAGCCAACCTCCCCATGCTTAGTCTTCTTCTGATTTCCTGACTGCAGCCCCATTTCTATCAATGTTTGATCCCAGGTATGAGAATTATTTTACTATTTCTATTTCTTCATTGTCTAGCTGAAGGTCCTTGGTGGTCATTATTTTTGTTTTCTTTATATTCAACATTATGTCTGCCTTTGCACTTTCTTCCTTGATCTTCCTTAGCAGGTGTTCCAGGCCTGTGAGGTTTTCTGCTAGTACTATGGTGTCATCTGCATATCTTAGATTGTTGATATTCTTTCCTCCTATTTTCACTCCTCCTTCTTCTGTGTCCAAGCCTGCTTTTCTTGTAATATGTTCAGCATACAAATTGAACAGATAGGGTGAAAGGATGCAACCTTGTCTGACCCCTTTGCCAATTGGGAACCATTCTGTTTCTCCATGTTCTGTTCTGACAGTAGCCTCTTGTCCTGAGTATTGATTCCTCATCAGGACTTTCAGATGTGTTGGCATCTCATGTCTTTAAGGGCAGTCCATAGCCTTTCATGGCCTATGCAGTCAAAGGCTTTGCTATGGGAGCATACTGTAATATTACTGAGAGTAATTAACCCAAAAGCTTATAAGTGTTTTGAGTCCCTATGTTGAAAGAAAGGCGGGATATAAGATAATAATAATAATAATAATAATAATAATAATAATAATAATAATATAGTGTGCTTGCTCTGTGTGGTTTCCAAAACATAATTGTAGCAAGGATTCAAACTGTAATAATAAACCACCTAAAATGCTGTTGAGGACAACTGGATAGGCATGGTATATTTATATGGCTTAGGTCCATCTTATCTTAAGGACTGCCTCTTCCCATATGATCCCCCCCCGCGCGCGCCTTGCGGTCCTCTGGGAGGAATCTGCTACAGCCAATAAAGACCAGGCTGTCTCAGACCTCCCAGAGGGCCTTTTCTGCCACTGCCCCAAAACGATGGAATGGCCTGCCGGATGAGATCCGTCTGACTACCACACGTGCTGCTTTTAAGAAAGCGGTAAAGACGGATCTCTTCCGACAGGCCTTCCCAGAATAACATCTGCAGCAACGAGATGAGTTAATTTTTAAATTTTTTTTTCTCCGAGCTGGCACAATTGATCCTTTGGTTTTATTATATTATAGTATTTTAATTTAATGCATTGCCTTGTTTTAACCTTTTTCGATTTAATTCTGTTTTAAGGGGTGGGAGGGAGATTGTGGGTGCTGGGTATGTTTTAACTTGTTATATTTTAAATGCTGTAACCCGCCACGATTGCAATGCAGAGAGGTGGGCTATAAATAAAACTTATTATTATTACTTATTATTATTATTATATAGTCCCAGACCCTCATTTTGCAACTCTGACTCTCAAGGTATTAGATTATTGTAGCAGTTCCATGGTGTGGATGTATTCGAACATGTTTCAGATACATCCACATCATGGACTCCACCTTTATTTGAGTGTTGAGCAACAGAAAGCACAAAGATGTGCAGAGATGTGGTTCTGATTTTAAGAAAGAGATAGTGTGGACAACAAAACCGGAATGCATGAGTGAGATTATTTGCATAGTCGTGCTAAAAAACAACAACATCTGAATTACTCAGTGTCTGTCCTTTGAGTGTGGAAGCCACAGGGCCTGTTTCCTCTGACCTTTGGGGAGTGATGCTCTGCAATGCCTGCTTTTAAATCCTCGGCCTAAGAGGGCCCTTGCGTTCCCCCCCCCCCCCCATGCTCATTTTTGTTTGGAGCCGCACAGAACGAACCTTTTCCTCCCCAGGAAGTTCAGCCAGGCTTCTCTTTGCTGTCTGCCACAGCTGGCTGGCATGTTTCTTTCAAACCCATTTGTTCGGCTTTGTTGCTAAGGGGACGGTTGCTAGGACGTTGAAGGGAGCAGAGGAGTGAAAGGAAGAAGCTGAGTGTAGGGATGGAGGGGTGGCTGGGGGAGCGGAGGTGGGCCCACATCAGCCACGGCAAACTACAATTCCCAGAATTCCATAGCATGGAGCCATGGCGGTTAAAGTGGTGTCAAACCGGATTATTTGTGCAATGCAGATGCAGCCCTAGTGGGTTTTGTGGAATAGATTAGTTCAGAGGCTTCCTTGTTCTTCTGATCTATGAAAGCTGGCAAAAAAATTGGGGGGTGGGGGGTGGGCAGCACTTTCTCTAAAATCAGGTGTGACTTTTCTAAGGACAAGCCTTCTCTTTTGGACAAGGCCTTTATGCTTTTCTGACTTCAAAGCTCCTTTGTAATACTGTAGTTTCTCTCTCTGAAAGTTGAGAACCTCTCTGTGATACTGGTTGCATCACTTTGTTGTTGTTGGTGGTGGTGCCTTCAAGTCGTTTCTGACTTACGGCGATCCCATCACAGGGTTTACTTGGCATGTTTCTCTGAAAGAGGTTTGCTATTGCCATCCTCTGAGGCTGAGAGAACGTGACTTGCACAAGGTAACCCAGTGGGTTTAGATGGCTGTGCTGGGGTTTGAACCTTGGTCTCCAGAGTTATAGTCCAACACTCAAACCACTATGCCATGCTGGCTCACAGCATTTCTTTAGAAAGTCAGAAAAGTACTCTGAACATTGCTGCTTTCCTGTTCCCCTCCAACATAACGCTTGCCTTAGCACATCCTTTGAGGATGGCAGCCTGCTCCTCCTGATGCTGTTCCCTTTGGCAAGGCTTGTCTTTCTCTTCAGCCTCCCACACTTACTTTTTCAGGGAGGAAAGGTAGTCTTTAAAAAGTTGCTTCTTTCTTGGAAATGCAGGAGCCGCTGTTTCCAGCCATGAGGCACAACAGCAGCAAAGCAAAGAAAACAACAGCCCGTGCACATACTAATCTTCTGTCTCCCGGTGGCAAAGCAAAGTCCATTGTTCTGTAACGAATGTCTTGCTGCATGAAAGTGGAGATCGGAAAAGAAACTGGCAGCTCAGTTCAGGATTTCCCCTCCCTTCTTTTCGTTCAAATGTCTCTTCTGCATTCTTTTTTCAAAGTGCTGTAAAAGCTTTAGGCATCTGGGCCTCAGTAATGACCTGCTATGGGGGAGGGATTCCATCAAAATTTTATCTCATGTTTAATTGTGATAGCTAACATTATTATTTTTTATAGTTAGTTTTGCTATCCATCCCGAGCCTTTCAAGTTGATGAAGGCTAACTATTTCAGTAGAGGGTGGAGGAATGTAAAGGGGGGGAAATCTCAAATAATTGATAACACTTCTGTCATTTCTGTAAATAGCAGCCTTGGGTCCCACGCTTGCAGAAAGGTGGGATATGATTGTTTTTTTTAAGGGTAGATAGAGGTAGGTGGTTAGTAGGTTCAGGAATCAGTGTGAACATTCAAAGCAAAATATCTTCCCAACACAGAGCTGTGTTTCCTGGGGTGGCTGTAGCATCAATGGCTTTTTCCAGTTGCCCTTTTGGTCTTGAATGTAGTTAAACCTCCCCTTTTTCCTTTTCATTTCTTTTCCTCTCCTGCCACCCAAACTGAAAGATGTTTGGGGTGGTTGTTAGATGGTTCTTTCTTTCTTTCTTTCTTTCTTTCTTTCTTTCTTTCTTTCTTTCTTTTTTGTCCTGGATTGCAGTGCCTAATTTCTAGCATAGAGGTTTCTAAAAGAAGGTAGGACCAAGTAATTGTAATGAACTTGTGGACTGTTATTTTTTCTTGTCCTTTCAACAGTCCCTCTACCAAGAGGTAATCGGATGCTAGCTAACCTAGTCCAGGAGGACTCACATCAGTTCCAGCTATTCTTTGCCATCCAGGTAAAAGCTGACTGCTGTAGATGATATACTGGGGGTGGGGGAGCCTCCTTCATCCCCTGCCTCTTTTCTGTAACATGACCCAAATGCCATCCACATTCAAAGGCTTCCTGATCCCTAGCCTAATGGGCCTCATTGTCTCGTTTCTGGCTGCCAGCTTCCTCATTCTGAGAGGTGTTGCATGACCTACCTTTCTGTATCAAGCTGCGCTGTCTGGCAAAAACAGCTGCAGAGAAATAAGTGGAAGGAAAGGTTCTGTATTTTAAGAAATAGCTCCTGTTACTAAATAAATTGAGACTTGCGACACACACAGGTTGCCCCTCCTCACCTTCAGTTGTAATGTTTGCATCTGTTTATGCTATGGACCAGTGACAAGGGATTTAAGCCAGAAGACCTTATGAGGCCTGCTTATCTGGTTGCAGAGCAAGTCCCCAAAGGGATAGATAGAGGCCAAGCTTCATTGAAAGATGCAGATTTGGCATCTTATAGGAGTGTTTGTTACATCCACTTCTCATTAATCAAATGGCTTCTCCAGCAAACCATTCAGGACACAAAAAGAGTGGGGATTCTAAGCTCTAATGTCTGTCTAAAAAGAGGCCATAGAATATACACATCAATTTTTCTTCTGTCTGTTTTAATACAAAAACAGATTAACTTTCAGAAGCTATTCAGTAAATGTGTGTCTGTAACCCATGACATCTTTAATGAAACCTTTTTAAAAAGAAAAGGAAGAATTGGAAAATCACCTAAAAATCTTAAGAGTAGTATGCCCCTCTTTAGTTATGCATTCTGTAATTGTACTGGAAAATGTTATATTGGCCAAGAGCTTCGCATCCAGTAAGAAATGTCAGTACTTCTGTAAATTGTGTCCATTGCACATGTCTGTCTTTCTGACTAAGGCTGGATGAGTTGTGTGGCTCAGAAATGGCACGACTCCTTGGTGTTCTCTGTGCTGTTTGAGTGCTTTTATTAGAATTCTGTGAATCACCAGTTCTGGTCATAATGTGAATTTCTAGTCTTTTAATTTGTAGGGATTAAATAGGATTCTGAACTGTAGTTTGTCAAGGCTTTAATTGAGGGGTTTTAGTACCTTAGAAGAGTAGTGACAGCTTGGGTTGATGTGTGTTGGGGCAGGGGACAACAGACTTTCAAAAGACTTGGACAGTCTCGGTCACCAAAGAGTCTTAGGCAAATATCTCAGTGGTGGATCAGTAAGTGGATGAAGAACAGAAAGAGAGACTAGGAATACTGGGACAAGTCGCACAATGGAGAGTTGTTAAACAGTAGGATCCTCCAAGCTAGCTATGTTAGGATTAGTGTTTTTAAAACTTAATCATAAATGATTTGGATTAGGTGGCCAGATTTGTTGACAGCACCAAATCATTAAGGGTAATGAAAACAAAATGGACAGCAAAGAGTTCCAGAACAATCTCCCCAAAACAGTGTTCTCTTTAAATGGACGTTTGAGTGGCAAATGAAGCATATTGGAGCAGCAAATCCCAGATTTGCCCATGTACAGATTGTGTCTGTGATAGCACTGGCTTCCTCACCAAAAAGAATCTTGGGTTATAATAGCTCAAAGAAAACACTGCCTTGCATATGGGTTTGCTGTGAAAAAGGTAAATTTTGTGTGGCGATTCAGTAGGAAAGGAACTGAAAATAAAAATGCCAAAATCATTATAGACAGTTGTGATGTAACTACACCTGGGGTGCTTTGTTGTCCTAATAGTTATATCTTCAAAGAGTATTCTAGGGCTGGAAAGGTGCGGAAAAAGAGATTAGAGAAATAATGGAGAATATGACTGCTAGTGTCCACTACTCCAGATGGTTGCATTTCATGCTGCCTCCAGTATTAGAGGCAGCAGGTCTCTGAGTTCCACAACACCAATGGAAGGATGCTATTGTGCTTGTGTTTTGTGCTGTGGTCTTCTTTAGGCATCACTTTGGCTCCTTTAGGGAGAGACTCTTGTGTTAGATAGGTCTTTGGCCTGATCCAGCATGGGTCTTCTTATATGTGGGGAACGTAATAGCAGAGATCCCATTATAACAGCTATACCTTTGCCTCATGACTGATTCAATTGTCAAATCTGCCAAAAATAGTGCTGCAATAGGCAGGGGTTCTTAGTGATCGGATTCACACCCATGTAGGGATCATACACAGCATTTTGGAGAGCCTCCTGGAATGTTTAAGCTCAAAGAAAAAAGTACGCCTCCTTTTCAGCGTTCAATACATCATACGAAAGGATGGGTGGGGAAATACCTACCTCTTCTCCCCAAAGTGTCCAATTCCTCCTGCTGTAGTACTTGTTTGCACTATGTGCCAACCCTTTCCTTTTCCTTCTGGGAAAGGAAATAATAAATTACCGCTGGCTACAGAGAAAGGGGTGGCAAAACAGATGCTGGGATCTCAAACATGGGAAGCACTTATACTGTGTATCTCAACCTGGACCATCAATAATTATTTATTTATACATTTGTTTAGTGTTTATAAGCCACAGTGGATCCTAGTTGGTGTATATCAGGGACCGGCAACCTTTTGGAGACCTGGGCCAGTCTCCCGTAGCCCAGGTCTCGGCTGGGCCAAGGGAGGGGGGAATGGCAGCGCGCGCGCACGCACGCACCCTCCACCGATGCGCGCAAACCCCGCACATGCCGCTGCTGTGCATGGTGTGGCGGCGGCGGCGGCGGCGGCATGTATGGGGGGTCGCGCGCGTTGGTGGAGGGTGCGCGCGGGGACGCTTCCCTTGGCAGCGACGGGCCTCCTGGAAGCCCGTCGCGACCAAGGGTCCCCCCGGGAGGCTTCCCTCGGTGGCGATGGGCCTCCTGGAAGCCCATCGCCACCGAGGGTGCGCGCGGGGAGGTTTCCCTCGGTGGCGACGGGCCTCTTGGAAGCCCATCGCCACCGAGGGTCCCCGGACTTACCGGCCCAGGCGGACCCCTGCCGCCGCCGCTCCTCCGCAGCCACCGCCGTTTGCTTTTGTCGGCGCACGAAAGCGCGCGCCGCGGCCAGCATTTTGTTCACCAAAATGCCCGCCGCAACGCGTTTGCGCATGCGCAGGATTTGCACATGCACAAACGCGTCACGGCCGCCATTTTGGTGAACAAAATGTCGGCCGTGGCACGTGCGGTTGCACACCGACAAAAACAGGCGGCGTAAGCGCCGCGGCGGCGGCAGGGGTCCGCCTGGGCCGGTAAGTCCGGCGTCCTGGGCTGGAACCGGCCCGGGGGCCATAGGTTGCCAACCCCTGGTGTATATAATGCTGTCAAAAGACAAATGGAAAATAGTAAAAATCAAATATAATACAAAGAAAATGGGCATTCTATTTTGTTTGACTTTTGAAGAGGAAATTTTTCACAGAACCTTACAGTTGGAAGGCACTTTCTCTGGCCACTTATTAAATGAAGCGTAGCTTTAGGACAGTTGCTCAATCATAGTTTTCAATACTGAAAGTGCATGTCCTCTGTTGCCATAGGCAGAGCTGCCATAATGTTTTAGCCCTTGCTGAAGTTCTTGTTCTTATTTTGGTCACCCATCACTTCTCTGCTGAAGAAATGCAGAGATACATCTCCCAAGCCCTCAGCCCTTTGGTTTTTGCATACATGACAGCAGCATTCTCTAGTGTAGTTCTGGCAGCCGACCTCTCTCCTGTGACTTGCCTCCTGTTATGAGATTATGGAGAATCTCAGCTATCTTGTTACTCTACTCCTTTTAGCATACTGTGGGAATAAGAATAATAGATGGACGCAGGGTTTACTCTTCCTTCATCTTATTTGGGAGTCAAGGTTAGCTGAACTAGGTCACCAAGTCTATTGTGTCCACTTCAGTCCTACAGGGCGAGTCGCAGTATTTCTTGCAGAAGGCTTAATCTCTAGTCTCTCTCTATTGGAGATTAGGATCTCACTGCCATGAGGGTAGGATTATCCTTCTCTTGCCTAATGCTGGGTTTCTGATGCACCTTCCTCTGAAACATCTGTTGCTGGCCATAATTTCAGACAGATACCAAACAATACCAAAGTGGATCTAACTCAAGGTCATACACATGTAGATATTCAGTGATTGTGGTTTTAAAAGATACTTGCATGCACATTTATATTGTGTAATAGCTAAGCAGTCTTCCTCTGTAATAGTTGACACAAACAAGTTTTCCCTTGGTGCTTTGTGTAGTAAAATGTTGCAGTTTTCCTGCTGTTTTATGCTGTGCTAAAGCAGAATCTGGTTTGTTCAAGATTCCTGACTGTCTGCTCCAGGAATGTTTATGCATGCTTGTCTCTCTTCTCGACTGGTGTCTGCTTAGTGCACAAAAGGCAAGCGCAGATTTAACCACTTGGGAGTCAGCTGAATGCATACCACACATGTCTGGCTTGTAACCATGGTCAGGAATAGGAAAGCAACTGATACCTTCAGAACCCACTCAGTTGTTTCAGTCGAGCACAAAATACAGAGCATTTCATCTGGAGCATGTGTCTGTGTCAAAAATGAAGCCAGCAACTGAAATAAAGTTCAGTGCTCTGCAGTATATTACCTTTTCAACTGTTTCAAGTCAACAGATTGTATGAGCATAATTTAAGCTTTCCAAACTTTATCTTCTTTCCATGCTAAGAAAGTCAAAAGCCTTTTTTTCCCTTTTAGGCCAGACATACAGAGGTGAAATGAGTATGTCAAAGCTTTGGAGCTGTTTAGTTCCATTGGGTGCCCTATAAACCACATGAGAGCATTGTTTGGTATGTGGAGAAGACCTGGGAGCTGTGTATATGCATTTACTGTGCCTTAGTGTCTCTTATATCTTGTGAGTTAACACATAGTACTTATTGGTGTCCCACCTATGTACAAAAGTATGTACTGTTGGGTGCCAAAAATGCACTAGTAGAAGGGAATTCAGCTTTTGCTTTTCACTGGCATGCTGTTGGCATTTACTGTCATTACTATTGATGCCTGGTGATGTTCATATTAATATACAGACTAAGCTAATTCATGAACAGGGAAAGATAGCAACCTTGAGAAGCGCTTAGCGTACCAAAGCTTCCAGTATAGCAGTTTGATTGGTGTCATGGAGTTGAATGACTGAACAAGTAGCAGGCTGGTTTGCTCACAACATGATCCTTACCAGTCTGCTGTTGGGGGGGGGGGGGGGGGGAGGATGTGAAAGTTATGCAGGTTGAAGCTTGAGAAAGATGGATGCTGCTACCCAGCATATTTATAGCCTAGCTGGTGAGTAGTGGAATGCATTGGGTGGGTGGAACACATGAAGCAACACTGACAGCAGAATGGAGAGAACAGAGAATATTTGGAGATTAATATGGTATAGGATGGCTCTTAGTGATTTAGTTCAGAATGAGGAAATTAATGGGAAACTGCATGGGAGGAGAGCCTGAAAAATACTTGGTGTCAGAGCAAGTTCACTTCATTTCCTGAAGCCTGTTTGTTTTCAGTTGCTTGGCATGGATGAGTTCCTGATGATTCCTTCCTCGCTTTATCGTCTGTTTCCAGGTACTGGTCACCCCAACAGTTGGCCTGAGATTGGAGATCTTCCGTTGACACTAGTCTTCTTTCTGCTCTTTGGCTCTCCATGCGAGCCAGAGACAAATGGATGCAATCGCAAGTGCTAGCCTCAAAAGAAAGTTTGATGATGTGGACGTGGGTTCGCCCATCTCCAACTCTGATGATGAGATCTCCAACAGCGACAGTGCAGACAGCTGTGACAGTGTCAATCCACCAAGCTCTACAGGCTTCATACGTAAGTTGTGTGGGTTACAGGGCTTGCCATTCTTCAGAATACGTGACACACTTTATCCAGAGTCTTAAGTTTGCCACTGTTTCACAAAAACCTATTGGTCTTACCACAGAAGTTAGCTATGGAAGTGGTACTTCATCATTTGTACTTCAGTGTTTAATCAGACATAATAGTTTACCATGAGAACTTAATAAGTATTCTAAAGTGTACCAGCGCTGGTGGGTTTGGAGATCTGAGTAACTGCTTCTCATGTCAATCAGGAGCAGCTTTTCAAAAGCAGTGTTCTTCATGTTGTGCTTGTGACACAGCTGCTTTCTTCTAGCACTTTCAACTCCAGTCATATTATTCACATAACCAAATAAAAACTGAAGCCTTCAGCTACACTAGTTGGATCTCAGTGTTGGTGCTTCTGAGAACACTTAGAAATGTCTAAAGGGTTTGTCTTTCACAGTTTGATGCTGAGAGGATATGTATCTAGGGTGCGGGCTTCTTTTCCCATATATGCCTTACACAATTATTGCTATGTATTATATGGCATTTCCTATGAAGTTGTATTCCCTGCAGCATGCTGACTGGCATTTTTCCTCATTTGCTCACTATTAAGTATTGTGAAGAACTGATAAGTCATCCCATAATTTCATATAACCCAGCACAAGTCACATGTGGTTATCTGTCAAACAGGATGATAGTTAGCTCTGTGTGGAATTAATTGCTTATTGGTGTAAAATAATATCCTTACATCTGCTGCTTGAATTATTTTCTCAGATTCACTGGGGGGGTGTTTCATACTGTGTTTTTGTGGGCAGGCACATGCTGGGGTTGGAAGGAGGTTGGATTGTAAGAGAAGATGCAGGAGGTATCTGTAAGGGCAAGAACTGCACACTGGTCGCTATAGGACATGAAATGGGAGTGTAACTGAATAAAGAAATCCTGTTGTAGCTTGTCTTGTTATGTGTTCAAAGGTGCTGTGAATAAAAGCAACCATTTATATAAAATGACAGAACTCTTTCATATTAGTTGTATGAAATATGCTGCTACTTATAAAACTCAATTCATTGTGGCAATATATTGAGCAACTCAGGAGTGGTTAGGGCAAGATCTTGGTAACTAGAGCCTAGAAAGACAGCTTACCCACCACTGCTGATATTTCTCTGAAATAGACAGGCACAGAAAGTTGAATGTGTGACAAACTGGAGTCTTGATTCCTCCAAATCTATGGCCACCCTCACAAACTCTCCACATGTCTTTTACATTGCTTGAGAATGAAATAGCAGGTAAAGCAATGCAGAATGCTTTGAAGAGCACCATAATGGAGGGAATAGTCTATGGCTCAAGCCATAATTGTGGCTTTGTAGACCTTTGAGTACCCTAGGAATGGGGATGGGGGAAATATATGGGTGAAAGTAAATGTAGCTCCATTTTCTTTTCAGCTCTTTCACTCAGTATCTGTTTTCTGCTTTTTGCACCTCAGCAACCTCCATCTTGAAAAGGCAGAAACAGTTGCGCAGGAAGAATGTGCGCTTTGATCAAGTGACGGTGTACTATTTTGCAAGGCGTCAGGGATTTACCAGCGTGCCCAGCCAAGGAGGCAGCTCCTTAGGCATGGCCCAGCGCCACAACTCTGTCCGCAGGTACACCCTTGGTGAGTTTGCCCAGGAACAAGAAGTCAATCACCGTGAGATCCTTCGAGAGCACTTGAAAGAGGAGAAGCTGCACGCCAAGAAAATGAAGGTATGGTTTGGCAAAGAGTAGGGCCAAGCAACCTCTATCAAGAGGATTCCAGGGTTTTTTTGGCTAGCGCTTTATGTATTCTTTGGCACATGCATGGCTAGAGCAGTATAGTCACATTTTGTGTGTCTGTTCTTGTCTAGCCTGTAATCTTAGTGAAAGCAGTTAGTCACCTTTCCCAAGACCTACCTGTGGAAGGTGGAGCAGGAGACCTTGGTGTTAGTGTTATGTGCCTTCAAATCACCTTTGAGTTACAGTGGTCTTGTCATAGGGTTTTCTGTATTCTTTGTTCAGAGGAGGTTTGCCATTGCCTTCCTCCAGGGCTGAAAGAGCATGACTTGCCCAGAGTATGCCAGTTTCCATGGGTGAGTGCTGCTGATCCTATATCTTTTTTTCTTATAGGCAGAATTCTTAATGTTCTTTTATACCTATCCTAAAGTAACGAGATGTGATGTACCAAATCTATGTTTCTAGTTCCCTCCACTTATAACCTATGTTTGTAGTCCAAACAAAATTCCACCTTTCCCCCTCCTTCCTTCCTGGATTTTATTGGAATGTATCAGGAGCACAATTAGACATAGCTGCTAATGCAATTATGAAACCACGTAACCATCAGGATTTTTTTTCCTGGTGTGGAAAGAACCTGTGTTTACAAGGGCTTTCCTACTGGAGTTTGATGCAGAGTCACTTCACTTTGCTAGTAGAAGCAGAAGGATTCCCCACATTCCTGCGGTGGAGGCATCTTAGCATTAAAGAACAAAGGGATCTGGTAATGATTCTCACTAATTTTCCTCCAGTGTCCTGGCACCAAATTTGGCTCAGGCTGTTTTCTGTCAGGCCAATTCATGAGAAGGTTCAGGAGTTTGCGGTGGAAGCCTCTGGGTCAGCCTCCCTGCTAGAAGCAAGCTTCTTGTCCCAGCCTTCTTCGTTTATCTTGCCTCCGCTGTCTGGTCTGTGGGTCCCATGGGTTGCCCAGCAACTGGGTTTCCCTTAGCCGACTGGATGCTTCTGTCTAAAAACCTAGCATTTGCAATCAGTCTCTTGCTGCCATGACAACCAGCTTAGCAAAAGAGACAAATACCCATTCTGTAGACTTGCAACTGATTCCTTCACCATGGCCTACTTCTCATGGTAGATGAGAAGGCAAATCTGAGGCTACTCCAGGGTGTAGGTGGGGAGTTCACATGATTAATTGCTTTGCCATTAAAAAAGCACACCACTAATCCTTATGTAGAAAATTGGTACATTGGAGAGAAAGTGGCTAGTCTAGAATTCTTTACCTTCATATGCTAGTTTTCTGTGGGCCAGCACTTATTTGAGTGGACCACCACAGAATAAAAGCTGCCATTTATTTGAAGGGCACCCGAGGATGCATCTGTTCTGAGGATGTAGTTATTTAACAATATGTGTTTCACAGATGGCAGAACGAAGGATAGAAATGAGTGGGCTGTATTTTGAAGGTTTCGGTAGGAGTGGACACTTAGTTGTTTCCATCTTGACCATTGTTGGACTGAAACTCACATCATCCTTCACCTTTGGCATGTTGTCCAGGGTTGATGGACACTGCATCAACATCTAGAGGGTTACAAGTTGCCCATCCCTTGTTAAAAGTATGGAAGGGACTTAAGCATGAATTTCTAGTTGCCAGAGAACCGGAGTCATAGCCTAGTTTCTTGCAATTTTTTAACAGTAAGTATATCTGTCTGGCATACTCCCACATCCTCACTTTTCTCCTAGTCCCTAAACATCCTTAATTATCTAACCCAAATGTTCATGTGTTCATTTGTGCTTGGGGAACTAGACCTGCAAATGTCCTCTAAATTGTGAAATTTTGAAGCAAAATAATTTGTGTTCTGTATAAACAATAAATTTCAGAATGGAGGATACAGTGTGATGTGCACTAGCATTTCTGCTTTGCCTTCCATGTCTTTGTGATCAGGATCTGTTTGCCCATGGGGAAATGGGTGTTCTTTCCACAAGGCCAGTCGAGTGAGCTATATCATCCATTTTGTTTGTCGTTGGCATCCCATTTGCTCCAGAAACCTGCCAAGTGGTGTGTATTTAGTCTCATGGCAACATAATGGCTTGCCTAAAGGCATCTAGTAATCCAAGTATTTAGGAGGGTATTTAGGATCCAAGTATTTAGATGCTGCTATTGCTATTTTGTGTTTTACCAAATTCAAACCCCCTCAGACGTAACCATTGCAGCATGCTGGTTCTTGCACACGCAAGAAAATGGAGAGTGGAATTATCATGTGAGTAGTGCTGCTATGACCTCAGTCACTCATGCAGTGAGGCTCTGTTGCATCATGTCTCTGAGGAACTGTTCGCTCTGTAATCCTGGGGCTGGACTGATGAAATAGCTCCCATTTGCTTTGTTTGTGCTCTCAGCTCTCTGTGCCATTGACATTACTGTTGGCTGTGAGAATGTGCACCAGTCTGAGGGGATGAGGAAGGCTGGGCTAATGGAGAAAAAAAAAAGAGAGCAAAAATCTGCTCAGCTCTGTAGAGCCAAAATAGGTGAGCAGATGCTCAGTGTGGAACTTCACAACTGAACTGATGTTTTTAGCAATATCAGTTAGGCTGCTTGTGCATTGTCCTCCTGGGTCGCACCCCCCCCCCCCCCGATGTCATTCTAAACCAGTGGTTCCCAACCTTTTCTATGCCACACCTTTAGGAAATGTTTGAGTAATGTTTGTACCCGCAACAAAAGTAATAGCACATTACTTTTTGAACCACAAATTGAACTACATTCAATACTGCAAGTGGACAGATTGAATTTAAAAAAGATAAGCTTTTAACTCAGTGCATAAAATGCAAATCCAGATTGAACAATTAGATTCTAATTTATTCAGAAACAAATGGAGTGATGACGTGTCACTCAGAGTCACAAGCCATTCTTTGTCACACCCCCTGAAATTCCATCTCATGCCCCCTGGAGGTGTGGACATCTCAGGTTGGGAACCCCTGCTTTAAACCCATCCCTGAGTATACCAGGATGTTTTCTCTAGAGCAGTGCTACTCAAAGTGGTGGTTCCTAGACTAGGTAGTGGTCTATCGTGCGTTTTCAGGAAATAAGAGAACATGTATAGGCAATAGATTCAAATATGGTGCCTGTCCCTTGCACATTGGGGGGGGGGGATCAGATAACCTGAGAAATACTGCTTTAGAGTACCTTTGCTGCTTCAAAAATGTGCAGGTTTTGAATGGATTTTGTGAACACGTTTATAAGACAAAAAGGGCATGGATAATTCCCCTCTCTTTTCTGATAAAATTACCCTCCAACCCTTCAGTTTATTTGACATGCTATAACTTTAATGTTTGTTCTGGGAAATATGAGGGCCATAAACATTTTGCTCTGGGAAATATGAAGACTGTAAACATTTTTCTTCAAAAGCGAGCATCAATATTCCTGAAGATTCTGAAAAACTCTTGTTATATTTTTGTGTCCTGCTGAAATGGCAGCTGTGGAAGTTTTTTTTCTCTTTGTTTTATTGCCTCCAAAGCTGAAACACCTGTATGTGTACTGCTGCTCATTATTTTAGAACGCATCCATATCTTATTTAAATGACAGATTATAAGCTTCTCTAGAAAGGGACTTGTCTTTGCTTACAGTGCATTGTAAAGTTCAGCATACAGTGAAGGTGCAATAAAAAAACCAAGGGTAGGAGGCATGCAGCCACCAAGATTTTTTTTCCTCCGGCCTCCCTCATCCTCATCCCACACCCCAAAATTGAGGGCTAAAAATAGGGAGCATTGTGCTTCAAAGGGGGTACATTTCTCTTCAAAATTAAAGTGCCCCACACCTTGTTTTAGTGGAGGAGAAAGCTATATAAATCAGGGGTACTAATTATGCAACTAAGGCTGTTTTGCAGTCCATCATCCCAATATTGGGTTGAATTGAGGAGTATCACATATCCAGGGGCATGATACCCCTTCACTTCCAGTTTTGCCAAGAACTGTGCAGGCCAGAGAGGCTCCATAAGGTTGAAAACTGAGTCTAGATCTTCCAGAGTTAACCACCATTGATAATAACTCTAGATTGGGGTAGGCAACCTAAGGCCCAGGGAGCCGGATGCGGCCCCCCCAAGGCCTTTGGACCGGCCCCAGGCCGGTCCTGCCGCCCCCCGCCGCCGCCCCCTGCCATGATGATATTGATTATTGTTGTTATTACTTGTTCTTGGGGTTTTCTTGGCAAAATCTCCACAGGGGGTTTGTCATGGTTTTTCTGGGGCTGAGAGAGTGTGCATGCATATTTTTTATATTTATTTATTTATTTATTTATTTATTTATTTATTTATTTATGGTGCTTCGGCCCTCCCCAATTGTCTGAGGGACAGCAACCCGGCCTCCAGCTCAAAAAGGTTGCCTACCCCTGCACTAGATAATAACTCTTCTTCCTTATTCTTTGGGGAAAACATATAACACACCAGTCTGGTCTAGAGAGGAGAGTTAGCGGCTGCATGTGTGGAGCTGGCAAGCATCTAGGAACCACCAGTGTGATTCACCTTGCCCAACATTGTCTCCATAGACTGGGAAATGACTCTCAGGGTTTCAGATCCCAGAGATAGAGAGCTTAGTAACCT
Organism: Phrynosoma blainvillii; assembly: GCA_026167975.1. Classification (NCBI taxonomy): domain Eukaryota; kingdom Metazoa; phylum Chordata; class Lepidosauria; order Squamata; family Phrynosomatidae; genus Phrynosoma; species Phrynosoma blainvillii. The sequence continues at coordinate 201,262,788 of JANUYF010000002.1, read as the reverse complement.
TTTGCATGCAAAGCATATGCTTGACCACTAAGCTTTATCCCACAGGACCTATCCATAGTCCTGTGTATTGTACAGATAGACCTGTACAATTAGGAAGCTAGGAGTCGCTAGTTTTTTGACAAGGGTGCATCTGCTGGCAAACCCTATTTTATTGTTATGTTGTGTATGAAACAGACCCTGAAGACAGACAGATTATTTTCTAAAGTGTCACTTGAGCTGCCTCTTTGACCTGTGTGAGAAGAGGGCTGTCAGCAACCCAAGAATATCCTCTATGTCTTGTAAAGGCTGGGATCCGTCTTATCGCATTAACTATTATGGCCTGTTCTTTAAGCTGCCCTTTCCCCACAAAAAATTAGTCCACATCTACTTTGCACTAACCCAAATAATACAAACAAGATGCAGTTATCGTCCATAATTCTAGTTTGCATTTTCAAAGCATCCAGAATATAATGTTTTAAGAAACAATGGGGGTAAAATAAGAGGAAAGTCAGAGAGCAGAAATAGATGAGTGATTAGGCTGAAGGAGAGTTGCTGTAGCAAAGGTAACAGGCTTATCAGGAATCTGAAGTTCCATCCCTTAACTATTGGAATGTCAGCCAAAGTTTTGCCAGATACATTAGACCCCCCCCCCCCCCCCGTATAAGTGGGGGTTCAGTTCCAGCCACCCCCTGCCACGTGTCCAAAAAACACGGACAAATGAACCACATGTTCAATGGCAGTCATATGAATATACACGCTTCCGCATGTGCATGTTCATATCACTGCCACTGAATAATATGGGCCGTTGTGATGTGTAGGCAGTCAAATTAGCAGATCTGAAGCTCGGTGATATGGAAGGGCCACTGTACTATAACTGCTAGGTTATGTATGTATATAGTTATTTCAGGGTAAGCCTAAGATTCTCAAAATTTGTGCTGGGTACTAGATCTTGTCCTCATGCAATGTATGCATGAATGTGAGGAATAAAGGTACTGCTGGGTAATCCCCCAAGTTCTTCCTGTGCCTGTGTAGAAGGTGGGAGGACATTCAATGTTCTTGAGGGATACCTAGTTTTACTGCAACTTGCTACACAAGGAAACCACTTTTCTTTTTCCTTTTTTTCTTTCTTTTGCAAATTGCATGCTACAAGATTATACTTTTGCAAACATATTTGTGTGTTTTCTCTCTCTTTTCTCCCCCCCCCCCCCCCAAAGCTGACAAAGAATGGCACCGTGGAGTCCGAGGAAGCAGATGGCTTGACCCTTGAAGATGTCTCAGATGATGACATTGATGTAGAGAACGTGGAGGTGGATGACTACTTCTTCTTGCAGCCGCTGCCTACCAAGCGGCGCCGTGCCCTCCTTCGGGCCTCTGGCGTTCATCGCATCGATGCAGAGGAGAAACAAGAGCTCCGCGCCATCCGCCTCTCCCGGGAAGAATGTGGCTGTGACTGCCGGCTTTACTGTGATCCCGAGGTCTGTGCCTGTAGCCAGGCTGGAATTAAATGCCAGGTCAGTGGGGAACCCGCTAGGCTTTGGCCTGAACTATACCAGGTTGTCTATGACTTGTTATTATTATTATTATATTTATTATACCCCAAAATTGGGACGCAAGGCGGCTTACGATATTAAAGAACAGTACATTTAAAACACACAAAAATGTATATTAAAACAGAATTAAATTACTACACTATTAAAACAAATTGCATGTTAAAATATCAAATGCAGTTTTAAAATATAAAAAATGTTTTAAAATCCTTCTGTCTGTCCCTTTTGGTATTGAAGAGTGGGGGGTTCTGCTGCTGGCTTTGGCCTGTGTTTTAATCTCGAGGAACTCAGGCTACCTTGTGGCTGTCATCTGCTGAGATTCCTGACCACCTAACTTAATAAATTGAAAGTGCTTTGATTTGGCATAAGGTGTCCGTTTGGCCATAGTTCATAGCCACACAGACAGAAGTACAAAGACCCTGCTGTTTCCCAAAAGGAAAGGTAGTAGTGGGATCTGCTTGGGGACAGTTTGGGGGGTGGAGGGGGGACTGGCAGGAGGGTGAAACGACTCATTTATGATAATGAGAGCAGGAAGAGGATCTTTGACCATGGAGGAATTTTCATTACAGTGGTTTCCCCCGGAAAGCCTTGGCACTTGTGGTTTCCGTTTCAATCATTTGCGAGGCCAAGGCCACGGCTCCCTCCCTGCCCCCTCTCTCTGTTACTGGCATCATCCCCTTGGCACTGGGGACTTTAATTGGCGCCTGGATCGCCGCGGCTTGTAATTGGCCCCGGCAGCCATCAGGACTTGCTTTTCCAGCAGCACTTGGGGCCCAGTGTGCGCACCCCCTGCCCACTCTGCCACAGCCAGTTGACGTATTGCGCACCCATTGGCTGGCAGGGTTGGGGCATGCATACACTGGGTCTCAAGCACTGCTGGGAAAGCGAATCCTGATGGCTGCTGAGGCCGATTGCAAGCCCTAGCAGCCCAGGCCATGGGGCGAGGAGATGCTGATGAGGGAGGGAAGGGAAGGAGGGAATTTAACAAATAGTCAAGTCCCATTGTCCCCAGTGACACCACTGGGGACAATGAGACTTGAATATTTGTGAAATTTTGGATTTGCGGGGTGGTGGTGGAACTTATCCCCCATGAGTCCGGAGGGACCACTGTATTGTGGCAGAAGGACTGTCCCTCACAGGACATGTAACGTCCTAGTAATGCAGGGAGGAATCTGCTGTCCTGGTGCTTCCCTCTGCTGGCCACCATCTGTAATGAACAAATAATAATTTTAAAAATCTGAACCAGTGTAACATGAACACTGTAATATCTGTGCAGTTTTAAGTGCATTTGCATGTGGGATTTTGATATGCAATATTCTGCTGTTGCTACTCATGATGAAGGGTCAGAGAACTGTTCGGGATCCAACAGCAGTCCTGGCCACTGAACATTTTTACTTGACTTTCTCTTCCTGAAGTCACCCAACTGAACTCTGCATCCAGTTTCAGAAACCTTATCATTGGCTATACTCATACACACTTTCTTCAGCTGCATAAGGGCTAGAAATTTGCTTTTTAATGTTTATATTGTCATTTTAATAAGATCAGAAATTCTTAGGATGCCAAATTTATTGTTGTTATTCAGTACCAGATTCCTTGCTTGCACTGTCTAAACTGTTCTTGCCCATAACCCTTCTGATGCTATCCGAGTGGCTGTATGGCACATCTTCATTGACTCTTAATTTTCCCCCCCAGAAAGCATTCTTTCTCTCCCCGCCCCTCTTTTGCATTATAAATGTGCAGCTCTGGTAGAGGATCCTAGATCTCTTTCCCATTGGAGAAGTCTTCTTTTGCCTTCCCCACCTGGTGCTAGAAGTACAGTATTTGATTTTTTGCAAAATATAACATGCCAGATGGCACATCTTTAAAAAATAACATACAGAATTAGGAAGATAAGCCAGGTCACACATGTGGGGAATGAAAGAAAGAGTGATGAGGTAATTTGAGGAAACTCCAGAGGGATTAGTGGGGGCTATGGGCTGGTTGTGGGCCAAGTAGCCTGTTGCTTATAAATAGCAGCTTACATGAATTTGGCATCTTCCTTCTGACACAATGGTATGATTCTTTTTGCTTTTTTTGCCCGGACTAAGCCTTCATCTTCCACTGACTTCCCCAGTGTTTTTGCCTCAGCACCGATTCACTGTCCCTTGCTTCCTCCACCCAGGTGGACCGAATGTCCTTCCCATGTGGCTGTTCCAGAGATGGCTGTGGGAACATGGCAGGGCGAATTGAATTCAATCCCATCCGGGTGCGGACTCACTATCTACACACCATTATGAAACTAGAGCTGGAGAACAAACGGCAGGTGAGCCGGGCCCAAACTCTAGAGGAAGAGAGTCCTCATAGCTCCAGCAGTGACTGGCTGGGAACCCAATCCCCAGAGACACAGGATTTCCAGGAGTTCATGGCAGAGAATGAGACTGCAGTCATGCACCTTCAGACAGCGGAAGAGTTGGAGCGGCTGAAGGCTGAGGAAGACTCTAGCAGTGGCTCCAGCATGGAGAGCCTTGGTGTGTGTATTTTGGAAGAGCCCCTGGCGGTCCCTGAGGGAATGTGCCCCAGCCTGGCTACGCCTATCCTCATCCAAGCCCAGTTGCCTCCAGGTTCTTCTGTGCTGTGCTTTACAGACAGCTCTGATCAGACAAGCTCATCTGAGGGCGACCAGCCCTATTTGAACAATGGGCCCGTTGTGTATTATCAGGTCGACCAAAGGTCGGTGTTGGGGGTGAAGGGAGAGAGCAGTGCTGAAGAGTCAGAGATGCCCTCCCGTTACACAGAGGAGAAGGACCTGAATGTGTATTCTGTCCCCATGACCTCACTGGTGCCTTGTGGCAGAGCTGCAGCTTCCGGCAGGGCAGAAACAGGGAAACCTGTTCCTCTACCTCTGGAGCCTCTTTCATCTGACAGCAGCCCCTCTGAAGTTCCTCCACCAAGCCTGACGTTCCATACAAACATGTCACAGGACAGTTTGCGGCCCCAGAGCATTGGGCAACCTCCAGAGAGAGCCTGTGAGCTTAATTCGTCTCCTGAGGAATCGTCTGTGGGACCCCCTGCTCTGACCGTTTGACACATCCCAACCCATCATAGCTTTTACATCTTGATGGTGTCTATTTATTGATGGCAATTTTGTCTAAAGGCCATAGCCACTGGGAATTATTTAATATGGGGCAGATGGGAGGGTGGGGAGAGAAAGGAGGGACCACTGTATTACAGGCTCAGTACAAAATAAACTGAAACAAGCGCTTATGGCTGTCCCAAGGTAAGAGAGTCCCTTCCTCTGCAGATTGGAAGGCCTCTGGATACAGAAACAGCTGAACCATAGACAACTGGACTGCCTGAGCAAAGGCACCTTACCTGCATCCTGGAAGGACCAAATGTGAATGTGGCTCATGGAAGCAATAGAGCAAAGTTGCTTCAGCACTTGATGGGTGGGTTGGGGAGCAGAAAACATTATTACTGCTAGATGACATCGTGTGCAGTGGAATTTCTCTGTCTCTGTCTCCCTGTCCAATTGCTCATCCCTGGCAAAGCTGCTGTCATTTGTATCATTCTGTCACCTTCAGTGCTGCGTCTTTTCAATAACTCTGACTTTGCTTGAATTGCTCTGACCAGTTAACACACCTTAGGCTCTATTTATGTGACCTTTGCTACCCTTCTTTCTCTGAAAGATCTATACATATATATTTTTAATATTCAGTATGAACTAACTTTGATCACAACTGGTTACATCTACAGTTTGGCATGCAGCTGTCGTATAGAACCATTTTCACCCTGACGTCTCCTGCCTCTTACCAGTAGCTTCATCCAAACAGGCTGACACTCCATCTTGTGTTGTCCTTAATGGGAATTAGTGAGATAATCAGTTTAAATGTGTTTGTTTTGTTTTTTTAAAAAAATGTGCTGAATGTTTACTGGGGCATCTTGTGTCCCATGACCCTAAACTTGACACATCAGTGTCATTTTGTGAGCTGGGTCTTGCCTCTGTGATTCTCTAGAGAATTGGAAGTTTTTAGTAGACCAGGAGGTAGACAAAGTACTTATTCATCTGCCCTGTGATTTTATGACTTGTATTCTTCTCATTAACTGTTTCAAGATATTCTTTTCTGGTTACGCAAGTTATTTGGAGATGATTCCAAATGCTAGCACTCTGGATGAATTTGAAAGGCAAGAGTATATGCAATGAAGCTGCAGCCTGTCAGGTTGCAAGCATAAAGGGGCCAGCAAATGTGCAATAGGATGGTAGTGGAAGGGACTTCTGTGTTGTATGCATCTGCTGTGATCTCCATCCCAAAGAGGTGTGCAATGAATTGTTCCAATTAGTCCAGGAATGAAAAGTAAGAGTCTGGGATGTCCTTTGTCTTATGGACGTTCTCCATCCCCCATTATAACAAAGGCACTTTTTCTTCTTGGACATCCTCTTTTCTTTTGTAAGTCTTAGATTAATATTGCCTTCCCCTCATTACACAGTCTAACTTTGCTCGAGTTGGACAATCACAGTGAGTTCTCTGCGATGGATCTTTAAGTAGACCAGGTCCGAGTAAGACACTGGCCTGACTTTTCCTTATTTAGATTCTTCTCTCTCTCTCTCCCCCCCCCCCCCAAAAAAAATCTTCTCCAGACCTACATAACTTGCACAAACCGGCTATTTTTCCTGTCAGTCCTTCCCTGTGTAGTAAAAGGCTGCTGCACTTAATCACTCCTGGTGAGAAGCATTTTTCCATCATCACTTACCTCTAGGTGGGAGTTAACACATGCATAATCATATGTGTTGTGTGTTTCTCTGCAAAATGAAGCTTCTTCCTGAATGGGAAGTTGATTATATGAACTTAATTTTCTAGGAAGGTTAGGGAATCTTGTACCCTTGAGCTGAATCATTCCTCCTTAGGTCCCATTCTGACCCTCTAGAATGGCCATACACCTCCATGAACCATCACTTGGTTTCTGAGCTTTCCCATTCTAAAAGTCTGAAATGTGTCTCCCGAGGTTCAGGTTACTGGCAATAACAGCTTTAAGCTAAATTATGTTGGTACTTTTTGTTCCGTGCTTTTGCCTCATCACACTGCAATCCCCCCTCCTCCAAGAATTTCTAGGAGCTGGTTCTTGAGAGTCTGGCAGCCTCAAATGCTAATTGCAGGGAAAGGAGATTGACAAGAATTATCTTTATTATCATAAAGATATTTGGAAAGAAGGAGAACAAAGTTGTGCTGTCAACAGCTAACTCTACTCTGCATCCATCTCTATAATAAGAGATGTAGAAAACCTACACTTCTGAAATGGCCCTTAGTCCCTAGAGACGTAAAGTGAGCTACAGGAACTGTCTTGGAAATGGTGGCTAGAGAAAAGCCTTCAGATTGATCTTTTGCTACCCATGGAAGACTCAGTGCTGATGGGATGTCTAAATAGATTGTATTTAATTATACAAAGGCTTCAATTGCTTAAATTTCCTCCCTTGATTTTCATTTTATTCCCACCAAATTCTTAAAAGAGTGTATGACACATCCAAGTCTCCTGTGTTTTTCTTCACTGATAAGTACTTTGCTTTCTCACCACCACCTCCAGCTACTGCAGTGAATGGTTTAGAAACGTGTGCTAGTATGTGCAAAAAGCAGGCATCGTCTTTGTGTGGTGACTTTAAAACTAGGGAGAGGACCTCAAGTCCCTGAGGACTGCCTTAAAATGTCTATCATACTGCCTTGCAGAAGCAAAGGGCCATGATACAGATGCCAGAGTATGCTGTGACTACCACCTTGCTGCTGGTAGTTCTGTTGCTAAGGTTTGGATTTTTATTTTATGTGTCGCTTCCCTTAGGCTAGTCTTGGGTTAAAGAATTGCTGACGTTAGAATCCTTCCCAATTTTACAATATTGTTTACACAGTACAATGGTGCTATAAAACACTGGTTTTATTCTCAAAGGCAAGCATTTCAGATGTGACCCTCTCAGGAGTGTGCATGTCAAATGTGCTTGAGTTCAGAAGCAACAGAAGTGGGAATTTGCTGCCTTTTGATTTATATTGGAAATGGTAGATCCATAGGTTAAAAAGACAAAGCTGCTCTCTTAGGAAATTTTAAGAGCACTGTGGGCATTATTATATACATCCAGTCTCCACAGCTGCCTGCCTCTCCTGCACAGTTGACAACTAAAGGGTCTCTGCTATTTGTCAGCAGTTTCCTATTCTTGTTGAGATATGTTGCAGAATTAAAAGCGCCTGCCTTTTTCCTGGAATGTTTCTGTGGTTCCAGCTGCCATGGAGACCTGAGGTAAAGAAGTGGCTGAGGCCTAGTCTCCCACCTGCTTCATTTTTGCTGCCTTTAATTCCATGCACTGTGGATGAGGTTTTTTTCTTTTGGGTTGGGGGGGTATTGGCTGTGATCAGCTCTGAGAGAGATTGAAATGAGTCTACTCTTTCAGATTCTGACAGCTTCAGAACCTCCTGTTGAGTGCTTAACTGCTGCTCTTCTCCTTGGCCATGTCCAGGTGTCTTCATACTTAAATATAAGAATTCCTTTCTGAAACTGGAAGGAGTTCTCATGACTAACATTCCAAGAGGCAAAGGATGACAAGAATGGGATGTTAAAAGCCCAATGGTAACATCTGTATTCTCACCCAGCGGACAACAGGCAGGACTCCAGTAGCATCTGAACTGCTATCTGCTATGCTGGCCCTATGCCACAATAATCTCCATGAGCCAGCAAGGCCTAACTGCTGAGCTTTCATGCTGTGACCTTGGAAAATTAAAGCAGTGCTTTATCTTTGATGAAAAGAGTAGGTAAAAGGGTTGTGCAGATACGATAGACTTATACAAAAATTCTCTCAACCAGTACGAAAGACAAAACCTGGAAGTGTGAGTGAAATTACCAAATCTGGTCTCTAAATCCTGTTTTAGGAAACAGAGATTTCACTTTGCAACCTTTTGTTTAAAGAATGTTCTCTAATGTAATGAAGTACGTTTTCCTCCTCATACCTAGTCTTTTAAACAATTTGTTACAGATATGTGGTACCAATATTAGCATAATGAAACATGAATTCTCTTCACCTCACCCCCTCCATCTTGGTGCTACTGAACTGTTTACATGGAAGCAGTCCTTTTACTGCCTGTTTGAAAGATAGTCCTTATTAATCTGGTCTGATACACTCGGTACAAGCCCTGCCCTCTATGTCAGTAACTTGTGACTCTGATAACTTTATAACTTACTCTCTGCTCTCCTGCATTACATGGTTGGTATACAGGTGGCATTTTCAATGTGAATCCAAAGCTTGTCAGGTCCTCTACATTTTGTTTTGCCTTTTATGTTCTTTTCATTGTGATAATGCTGTATTTAAAGAGGATATTTAAGTGTAAAAATAAATGCTTCAACTTGCACCAAGTAGCTTCTGGACTCTGCTAGGTGTGGTGTGGTTTGGTGCAGCACTATTCTATCCATTTGTGACCCAGTGTACATGTAGCCTTTCTCATTTCTTAATCCTAGTAAGAGATGAGAGCATGGTACTAGTTCATATGCTTAATCATACTATATCAGTCAGGTCTAGTAAGCACAATTTCAAAGTTGGACAGAAATTTCATTATAGCCAATGAACATACAATGCTACTGCATGACTGAAGTGGACCATGAAGAGGTGAGGAATTCGTTTGTTTCCAATCTGAGCATGATCACAGATCTAGAAACTTCCATCCCATGGTCAGTAACTAATTGCTTTCTAAGATCATTGTTTGCAAACTAGAGAGCTAACTTTCCACATTATATCAAGTAGAGAGTTTTGAGAGCCAACATGATGCAGTAGTTTGAATGTTGGATTACAATCTAGGGTTAAAATCCCCTAGTTGGCCATTGAACCTCCCTAAGTGACTTTGGTCAAGCCACACCCTTTTGGCCTCAGAGGATGGTCAAGGAAAATCTTATGATAGGGTTGTCATACATCAGAAACAAAGGCACACAACAAGAATCAGTTCTATTTTAACAGTAAAACACAAGGGGAAAGTTGTTCACAGTGGCTATTGCTTACTTTCTTGTATAATTTATGACCGTTTCTGCAGAATAATAAAATATGAGAGTAGACCACTTTCCTTCACTGCAATAGGCAGAACTGTTAAGCCCTTGTCACAAGAAACACGGTGTCATTAGGCTACACTGTGATTGGGGGTGGGGATGAGATGGGACAATTCCAGCCACTTCCGTGATCTGAACAGGGCAGCTATTATTCTTGAGTTCCTCAAATCTGAAGTATTCAGGTGCTATGTTGGAATTCCATACCAAAGATCAAGCACAACTTCTTGAAGAGCCCTAGAAAAGTGTTAAGCTTGCCTTTATTATAAACCATCTTTCCTGGAACAATTAAATATTAGCTATAATACAGTTGGGATAGCATTCACTTCATATAATTTGCATTTGTATTCCATCACTAGTTTACACGATTTACACTCCAGGAAGAGTTCCAGTTCCAGTGCACAAGACTTGCCTGCTTCTTCCCACCTGCCATCAAGTGAGAGACTCCTCAGACCTGCCTTGTATCATCATGATTGTCACTTAAGTATTGTCAAAGTATTTTGAGGCAGAATGGAATGATGCTGCTACTCCCTGCAGCCCAAGGGAACAATGCTGAAAGAGCTGCAATTCAACACCCTCTGTAGGGCAGCATAATTCCAACCCAAGCACAGAGATGGAAGTGTGTTAGGTGTCATTGTCAAATCATTCTGTATAACTACTGCAAAAATCCTGCCTATGTTTTATGTTCTGCACCACCTTTGCCAAATACATTTTATAAATGCCCACTGAAAATTACTGGCACATTTTTACAGACAATCATGTTTCAAACAATACTTGGATTAGAAAGGCCCAGTTCTGAAACAGTAGTTCACTCCTCCTCTTACTCCTGCAGGGAAAGGTCACTGAGCTGTCAATCCAGGTTTGTAAAAGGAACATTATTTCATTAAGTTTAAATGGGGGAGGAAACGATACAAGCACTAAAACAGCAGGAAACCCTTAGTACCCAGAGTACAGCTTCAGAAGATTTCTTCCAAGCTGCTCAACACCACCAGTAAAAATAACTACTGGTGGTATTAGTGGACCTATTTTGCTGAGCTAGTCTTACACTTTGCTGTTATTCTGTCTAGCACCATCCTGGCAGCACTAGTCTCCAGTGCAGTGGAAAGAATATGGCCTGCAGTGCAGTGCTTCCCTTATCTCTTCCTCAAGGTTAAGAGGTGTTGGAGAAACCTCACCTGCTGGAGTCTTGCTACTCTTTTAGTGTACGCAAAAATCAGTGCCCCCTTCTTGTAAAGCCAGGGGGTCATCACTGCAGCATGTCTTTAGAAGTAGTCCATAAGCAGCTCCCCCCAGTCAGCCCTTCAACGATGGTGTGAAGTTGGTGGAAAGTAAGACCATGCCATGGGCCAAGAGTGAAGCTTCAGAGTCTGAAAAGATAAAAGAGTACTGTATTTGCATAAGGCATATCCTTGCAAAAGGCTTTTCAGCAGTATGAGAGCAACTGTGTGGCCCCCACCATTGTGTAGGATGGCAGAATACTGTACTAAGTGCTGATACTCAAAATTTCCTTATTACTGTCTTAGCTGTTTCATTCCATAAGCACTTTTACAACTGCAGTTGTTTTTTATCCAACCTAACCCAGTCTCTTCTCCAAATATTACACCTCTGCAAATCTCTACAAGTAGCTTCATAGCCTTTTCCACATTAGTTCTACCTGGTTATATTTCTCTCTTGTCCTGGAACAGCTACTTCTCCAGCAATTCTAGCCTAAAAATCTGTTGCACCCTAAAACTCCCTTAAACATGGTAGCTTAGAAATGGAATGCTTCATACTGAGAATTCTGCTTTAGGATTTTAGTTTGACTTCCTATGATTTTATCTGCACAAGTACCTACTTAAGAAATGTTTTCATAGGGAAGGCTTTCAAAAGTTTTATAATGTTTCCATTGACACAGGTAAGCTGTATTTTCAGATGACAGAATGAGGTAGCATACAAGACAGTCCATTTTGTGCCCCTATCTTTGTATGACCTGAGAAACAGGCTCTTGTATGTATTCAGAGTGAATACAGAAAGACAGGACAACTACATGTTAACTAACACCAGCAAAAATCAAGAGGAGGAAATGAAAAGATCTAGCTTCTACCAGGCTAGAGGGGTAATATGGTGTGTGGAGAGTAGATGTAAAAGAAATTCTTCCAAGTCTAGCCGGTGTTACCTTTCAGTGAGCAGGACAGTGCTAGCCACTGGTCCAACCACAGCCTGCATGCTGATGGGCTAAGGTGAACAGAATTCAAACCACGAATATAACAAGCCTGCAAAAGGAAAGATAGAAATTTGCATGTCTTGACAGAAAACACTGATAATTATACAAATGAACATGTTCTGGGATCCTTTCACATGACACAATTATATATAACGCCTTTTATTCCATTTTAACTGCCACGGCAATATCCTGTGGAACCATGGGATTGATAGCTGAGGGCAGAGCCATTTAGCATCGTCAGCCAGGAAGCTCCTCTGGCCAAACTACAAACCCCAGGATTCCACAGAAGGCAGCTATGGCAGTAAAGTGAAATCAAAATGCTGTAACTGTGTAATGTGAATGGGCATCTGATTTCACACAGGATGTTGTATATGACAAGACATGGTATTAAAAACTTTTAAATGGGGCTGAATAGAATGTTTAGGAGATAAGGAATGGGTTCAAGTATTCTGCATCTGAATGTGGTGAACACTGAAAGCTTTCTGAAATTCAGGAAGAGCTGGCTTACTGCATTATTAGGCCTTTCTGTACATTGCTTGTTTTTAAAGTGAGGAAAAACAAATATAACAATGGTAACTGATATCCTGTATTGGTTATAAGATTGGTTAATAATATCTTTAGCAACTGTTTAGTAACCACTGACCATCATTTCTAGTATTATTGGTGTTATCTGAATGAAAAAGTTAAACTTGCAAACACAGTATCTATGAGAACCATTTAATATAGTTATTACTGTTTTTCTCAAATCTTCCACTGAGCAATTCCAAATAGGATTGCCCTGAAACTAGGAGGAAAGAGGCCGAACCAGTTCCCAGCCAACTAGAGGCTTCATGTTTTCTTGAATTTACTGTATTGTGCAAGTTTCAGCACACCATTTGTACTTCTTCATCTGTCAGCTCTCTGATTCCCAGTTTCAGCATTGCTCGGTCCAGGTGGTGAAGCTCCAATACATGGCTCCGCAAACGATATCGTAGAAAGAAGGATGGCAAGCGAGGAGTCAGAAAGAGAACACGACTTAGAACTTTCTGAGGAAGAAGGGAAAAACATGGAATTAACAGTGCATGGGGCAGCTAGGGAAGCCATCAAGAGCTGCTCTGCTTTGCAAATCAGAATATGGAATAAAGGCAGCTATGAAGCCCCATAAGGGATGCAGTGGTTCAAGTGGTTAAGATGCTGACTGTTGATTGCAAGATCAGCAGATTGGCAGTTCAAGGCCCAGGTGCTGTGTGATGGGGTGAGCTCCCACCACTATTCCCAGCTTCTATCAACCTAGCAGTTCGAAAGCATGCAAATGCAAATAGATATATAGGTATCACTTTGGTGGGAAGGTAAACAGCGTTCTGTGCAATCATGCTGGCCACATGATCACAGAGTAGTGTCTGACAATGCTGGCTCTTAGGCTTCGTAATGAAGATGAGCACCACCCCCTACAGTTCGACACGACTTGACAACCTTGTCAATGGGGAATATCTTTACCGTTACTTTTTCTATGTACCCCCATCTCTGGTGGGCTGCAGAATCAAATATATACCATATATACCCATGTACAAGTTGCCCTCATGGATAAGTCAAGAGAAGGTTTTGTAGCCAAAATTGTGAATTTTAATGACCCGTGTATAAGTCGATCAAAGAAGAAAGTGCAAAGGCAGGCTTAATGTTGAACATAAAACAAAAATACTAACCACTGAGGACCTTCAATGAAGAAATAGAAATAGTCAAAGAATTCCCATACCTGGGATCAAACATTGATAGAAATGGAGACTGCAGTCAGGAAATCAGAAGAAGACTAAGAATGAGGAGAGTGGCTATGAAAGAACTAGAAAAGATTCTAAAATGCAAAGATATACAACTCAATACAAAAGTTAGAATCATACCAGCCATCGTATTCCCTATTACCATGTATGGATGTGAGAGCTGGACAGTCAAGAAAGATGATAAGAAGAAAATCAATTCATTTGAGATGTGGTGCTGGAGAAGAGTGCTGAGGATCCCATGGACAACCAAAAGGACAAACATGGTTCCTAGAGCAGATCAAGCCAGAAACCTCCCTAGAAGCCAAGATGACCAAACAGGCTGTCGTACTTTGGACACATCATGAGAAAGGAGGACTCTTTGGAAAAACAAAATAATGCTGGGAAAGGTGGAGGTAAGTAGGTAGAGAGGAAGGCCCCATGCTAGATGGATGGACTCTATTAAGGAACGGACGGGTATTAAGAGGTTGCAGGAATTAAGCAGAGCAGTGGAGAGGACAGAGGGTCTTGGAGATGTCTCATCCATGGGGTCGCCATGAGTCAAGAGTGACTCAAGGACAGTTAACAATTTGAGGGCAAAACTTAAAACACTCTACTCAGACTCGCTCCCTTCCCTTCTCTCTTTGCAATCTTATCGTCCAGCAGCACTTTGCTAAAGAAACCCCAACCCTGTGCAAACAGGCATATGCACACACACACACACATGATTTCTTTTGGAGAGTAGGATGTCTAGAGGAGCTTCTTTTAGGACATTTTTAAGCAGTGTTACCACATTGTCTTGTATATAAGTTGATCCTGCATTTTGGAGTCAATTTTCAGGCGTAAATTTTTCAACTTATAGATATAAATACAAGGCAGCAGAGATGGAGAGGGACAGTAAATGCAATAGGATCCCAATATAAAGGCTAAGATGCTACTGGTCTTAGTACCTTAAGATTTACAAATGGGAGGAAACTTTTGTCCTTTGGTTTTCTAAGCCTCTCAGTCAAGGCACAGTGGTAAGGCATGAAACAGCAGTTGGTGGGAAATTATTCATAAATAGTCAGCAAGTCTGACAACAGAATCCCATTTAAGTCCTTGTATGGAACCTACCACCTGTTGAATCCTGAGCCGCTGAATGCCAAAGGGGTGCCCCACAAATAAGGTCCTCACAGCTTTAAGTTCTTTTATATCTGGCTGGCATCCTTCCTGCACCTTGGGGATTAAGATATAAGTTATTAGAAAAGCACCATACAGGTTTCTAAAAGTAAAGGTGGATATGAACAACTTCTGTGCACTGAGGAGCATGCACAATTGTGAAAAAAACCCAGTTCTGCTAACTTATGTCTGTACATATTTTCATCCCAAAAGAGGAACAGGAGTCCCTCTTTGTTATTGGCACCTCTTCACCTATCATGGGTGAAGCTGTTTCACCATGTGATAGTATCACTGTATCAGAGAAAAGTGAAAGAACCCTTGCCTGCAACAAGCTGACTAAACCCAAACTTCATTTGCTTCCTCCCTTCCCAGAAACTCCCACAAAACATCATGAAGGCTCAACTTGAATTACCCCTCTCAGCCCTGTTTCTATAGTGTGCATTTAAAACTCTATGCTGTATCATTTCAAACTGAAGCACTGTGAATGCATTGACCAAAAGGCAGCATCTGCGAAATCAAGAAATAAGGACAGGTCTGTTACTCTAAACTGAAGTCGACTGTACATGTTGTGTGTCTTCAAGTAGTTTCTGACTTACAGCAATGCTAAGGCAAATCTATCAGAGGGCAAGGTTTGTTCAGAGGGGATGTGCCATTGCCTCCCTCTAAGGGTGAGTGTGTGACTTGCCCAAGATCACCTAGTGGGTTTCCATTGCAAAGTGGGGATTAGAATCCTGGTCTCCAGAGTTGTAGTCCCACACTCAAACCACTATACCACGCTGGTTCTCATCGTATAAAATTGAGGTATTGCATAAGAGCAGTTTTTAAACATCTGGACATCTTATTAAGATTGCAATATCAGAGGTGACGTGATCCTCTGTTAGAAAAGTGACACAGGAATTAGAATAAAAACTGGATAATGATGGAGTATCTCACAATACATCAAATATCTTATTTCTAAATGTAAAAACCTACATTGCTATCTCTTTCCTTGTTGGGGTTCTTTGGGAATTAGATACCTTTTTGCAGAGATCTAGCATCTGTTTGCGAAGCTGTGGATCAACTAGGGAGTGAGACAGATGCTTTATACCATCAAGCACTTCAGGATATGCCTCCTTCCTCATATTGTGATATGTGTCCAGAAACTCAGCTTGTTGTTTAGGAGTCCAGAAGTGTCGTATCAAGAGTTGTCTTGGAAACAGATACCTTGGGAAGAAGAGAATGTCGAGAAGGACGATACATTTCCAAACAGACACAGCAACACAAAACAGATTGGGTGTGGATATTATAAACTGAGTGATGGGGTGGTTTAGTGGTTAAGATGCCAATTCTGATGATCGGAAGATCATAAGGTTGGCAGTTCAAGGCCCAAGTTCTGCATGATGGGGTGAGCTTCTGTCACTAGTCCCAGCTTCTGCCAACCTAGCGGTTCGAAAGCATGCAAATGCAAGTAGATAAATAGGTACCACTTCAGTGGGAAGGTAATAGTGTTTGGTGCAGTCATGCTGGCCACATGACCACCAGAGTAGTCCTAGGACAATGCTGGCTCTTTGACTTAGTAAAGGAGATGAGCACCACTCCCTACAGTCGGCTACGACTAGACATTCATGTAAAGGGACTACCTTTACCTGAAGTGCCTGGGCCTAAGGCATCCCTTTTTGCCCCAAGGGACAGAATTTTGCAGTTTCTATCAGTTGTGCAAGATCTCCTATCTGCTAGCCAAGGGAGGTAGAGTAACCACCTATGTATAAAGATTGAAACATCAACTCTTCACTGTTAGAAATACTGTTGAGCCTTTGTCTTGCAAATTTAGCCAGATCTTGCCCACATCTTTTCACTTCATTTTAATAGAAAAATTAAAGACAAAAGTTAAAAGCTAAAGTTCTGAGGATACCGAATAAAGCATATTTCCCCACACAAATCTACTTAGCAGTTAAAACAACCAAGGACTTGTCCACATTCTCCTGCCTTCAAGAGCAGCCAGATGGCTACTAGAATGTTTTGGTGACAACACTGCAATACCCTCCCCAGGGGATAGTTCTGGTGCCATCCTTGTCATATAGGTGTTAGGCCAAATTAGTCCTATTCAGCTGGGGGTTTTCTTTGATGTTGGTAGATCTTATCATTTTTACTGGTACTTTAATTTTTATTTCCACAGTATATTTTATTATATTTTTAATGTTTGTAAGCCAACTTGAACCTTTTTATAGTTGAAAGATGAGCTAAATAGATTCTGTTCTTTCACAGATTCACAGTGGACTAAACTCGATGTTCTTTTTAAATTAAAAAGTTAATTTTGGCCAAGGCTAAAGAATAATATGATTCAATCATACTGGACTGATAACAGGTAAAGCAATATTCTGTTAGATACACACCACTTGTGGGTCTTTTAGGTTTTTTAAATTGAGACAGTTCTTCTAGAATTCTTTTAGAAAACTTAATTGTAGCTAGTTAAAGTTAGCACTGTATGCAAAAGGGAAAATTAGAAGCCGCCAACATTACAACCAGGCCATATAAGAACCAAAATAATACTATATAATATTAAAACAGCAACTTATTGCAAGCACCTTTTGTGAAGATCATGGCAGGATAGGAGCCTGTTGAAATTATTTTAATCTCAACCAAGTTATAGCTTCCTCAAAGCTGTGTATTTACCAAAAAAGCCATGCACATTATAATCAAATAAGCTGCATCACACTTTAAGGGATGCTATTTGAAGCAAATGAATAAAATCAAACTTGAACGGAAATCAAACTAAAATCTAACTTTTAGCTAAACAGCTAAAAAACATTTAATTTACAAAATCCTTTCCAGAAGGAGAATTCATCTATAGAATTTGGGAATCAACTGCTCTCCTGGCTGCAATTTGATGTGCACTCTTGGTTTCTTACAATGAAATCTTCAAGCAACACAGGATTTTATAAAGTGAACTTTGGACTGTTATAGTATAATAATTCTGTCGCATGTTGAATTCTGTATCAAAAATATTGGTAAACACATATGGTTTACTAGGGCTAAGGAGGAAACACTACATGGAAGTGAAGTTATTTCTTACCTGTTTTTAACTTCCAGTGAAAAAGAACAAATTTAGAACAGGTGGGTGAGATGCTGCTGAAAAGGTATATAAAGCATGAGCATCCCTTTAAGCAATTTTCTCAATCCCTCAAAATTGTTCAGGGTGTTTTTTTAAAAAAAAATCTAGGGATTTTAAAGAGGGATTATCATCCAGAAATTCTACAGAAATTATCACTAGGAAATTATTTATAGACTAGACATCAAAAGATGATAAAACAATACAAAATTATAGCTAGTTTAACACAAAAAATTGAGAAAATTCAGACTTGAATATTTTCTAATTAGGAGATACAAATGTTCTTGAGCAATCTTTGTAGTTGCTTGGCACAGCTGTACTGTAACAGTCTTTCCATCAGAGCACCTGAGAGAATTGGGAGTGGGAGGCACTGTACTTCAGTGGTTCCGTTCCTTTCTCTCGGGCAAGTTCCAGAGGATGGTACTCGGGGACAGTTGCTCATCAAAAATAGAGCTAAAATTGGGCGTTCCTCAGGGAGCCATTCTGTCCCCAATGTTATTCAATATTTATATGAAGCTGCTGGGAGAGATTGTCAGGAGATATGGAGCAGGATGCTACCAATATGCTGATGACACTCAAATATTGTGCTCCATGTCTCGGTCAACTGCTATGACAGCAGATGGCGGTTCTCCCCTCAATCAATGCCTTGAAGCGGTAATGGAATGGATGAGGAAAAACCGACTCAAATTGAATCCAAACAAAACGGAGGTACTTAAAGTAAGGGCCCCCAAACCAGAGATTGGGTTGCGACTGCCGGTCTTGGATGGGGTCACACTCTCCACCAAGGACTGTGTCCGCAGTCTGGGGGTGCTCCTAGACCTGTTGCTTCACATGAGAGATCAGGTGAATGCGACGGTCAGGAGTGCCTGTTATCAGCTTCGGCTGATACACCAGCTGCGCCCTTTCCTGGAAGTAAAGGACCTAGAAACTGTAGTACATGCTCTGGTAGCCTCATGACTCGACTTCTGCAATGCACTCTACATGGGGCTACCCTTATACCTAACTCAGAAACTGCAATTAATACAAAATATGGCAGCCAGGCTGATCACTGGAACATCACAAAGTGATCATATTACTCCGGTTTTAAAATCTCTGCAGTGGCTGCCAGTTAGTTTCCGGGCACAGGTGTTGGTATTAACCTTTAAAGTCCTACATGGCCTGGACCCATCTTACCTAAGGAGTTGCCTATCTCCATATAATCCGCCCCGTGCCCTCAGGTCCTCTGGGGGGAAGTTGCTTCAACCAATAAGAACTAGGTTGGCAGCAACCTCCCAGAGGACTTTCTCTGTCACGGCTCCTAGACTGTGGAATGCCTTGCTGGAGGAGATCCGTCAGATAACCAACTTAGATGGCTTTAAAAAAGCCATCAAGATGGATCTCTTCCGGAAGGCGTTCCCAGAATGATATTTCCCATAATCTCTCCCCCACCATTAGATCACTCCTTTATAATCAGAGTGACCAGTTTAATCGTATTGAATTTGTAATTTTGTTTTAAGTTAAATTTTAATGTTATGAATTTAATATATTTTGAATGTTCTTTGTATCGCATGGGATTGTGCTTTTAGATTGTAAGCCGCCTTTATAGTCTCGGCTAAAGGCAGGATATAAATAAAATATTATTATCATTATCATTATCATCATCATCATCATCAGACAGCCAGAAATAGTATGAGTTAAGTGACCAGGGAGAGATTAAAAACAAAACTGCTGATTGACATTACAAAGGTTACTAGTCAAGCATTTATCCTTTCACAGTAAAGCTGAAGGATCCTTCATCTGAATAGACAATGAGATACACTTACATAAGCAAAAAAACCAGATAGTTGGCAAAAGGTGGAAGAGACAGAATCCCAACAGGAATGGCCTTGATCAGGTCTCTGCGAAACTACAAAAAAGATGCTTAGTTAGTAAACCTGTAACACTATATACAAACCTGCACTGTACAACTGTAGACCCAAAACTAGTTCTGAGGTGAATGGGATTAAAGACTCTTCTCCTGGAAACCATTTTCTAAAAACGTAACACACACATCCTCAAACACTCTTTTTAGTATTATAAGATTATAAAAAAATAACTCAATACAGCTGCTGCTGATGTTTTGACCAAAGATCTTTCCAAACAGCTTCTATCTAATTTTCCAAGTCCAGTAAGAGAATACATTTGGGAATCCTCCCTAGGACATATGGTTGTTACCATAAAAAGTAAATAGAACTCCTTTGGCTATCCTTCACCCTAAAAGTAAACTCACACTCTTAATTCTGATTTCTACAGACTGAACAGAATGAAACTTATATCCATCTCTGTTACTTTGGTCTGTGAAAGAACTGCAGAGGCAACATAGCTATATAGACTATTATGCTGCACCACACTGACACTGTCATGCAACAGTGTATGGTCTTTAGATAGAGCCTTTTAATTAGATTTTTTGTGTCCATCTGCAATACATACTGGCTATAAATGAACAACAATTTTACATATTTGTGACCTAGATCTATTATGCTCACATCTATCCCAAACTCATCCACGAGTAGAACTGCAAACTGATAACCTTTGTGCAAATGCTATGGAGTCGAAAGCTACAACAAACATTCTGTGGGCCAGAACTTTCCATTTCACCTTCACTGCTACAAAACTACAAATCCTTCCCAATTGTGATGCCAGGGTTGTCATCTATCCTACTTACTCAGACCATCAACATGGCAATATTAACAAATTAAAATACATGGATGGTTATACTTCTAAAGACTTTGGTCTCATTAGTAGTACCTGTCTGATCTCCTCTTTATTAAACTACCTGTATTAGTGATAGAGCTAGCATCATGCATTGGTTTCAGTACTGGATTACAACTCTGGAGAACAGAATTTCAGTCTTCACTTGGCCATGAAACCCACTGGGTGACCTTGAGCAAGTCACGCTCTCTCAGACTCAGAGCAATAATAATAATAATAATAAATAAAATTTTATTTATACCCCGCCTTTAGCCGAAGCTATCCAGGCGGCTTACATTAAATATACACACCCGCAATATATAACAATCATATAACCCCCTCTTAAAATTATAATTAAATCAAGCAGTTTAAAATCGAATATTTTAAACAATAATCAATAACATGCACCACTAATTGGACAAAAGCACTGAAACACCCCCAGATTATAACTGGAACAAATTATCCCCTCAAGAGTCACATGTAGAAAAGGGGAGAGGGCACTTAATGGGGGAGGGTCAAGTCTAGTTAACTCTCTTCCGGGTAAGCCTGCCGGAAGAGATCCATCTTGATAGCTTTCTTAAAGCCTTCTAAGCTAGGTATCTGATGGATCTCTTCCGGCAAGGCATTCCAGAGTCTGGGAGCAGTAGCAGAAAAGTCCTCTGGGAGGTTGCCATCAATCTAGTTCTTGTTGATTGAAGAAGCTGCCTCCCAAAGGACCTGAGGGAACGGGGCAGATTATATGGGAAGAGGCGGTCCTTTAGGTAAGTTGGGCCCATGCCATGTAGGGCTTTAAAGGTCATTACCAACACCTTATACTGTGCTCGGAAACCAAGAGGCAGCCAGTGAAGAGTTTTTAAAATCGGAGTAATATGATCACTCCTAGATCTTCCAGTGATCAACCCGGCTGCCATGTTCTGTACCAGTTGTAGTTTCCAAGTTAGGTATAAGGGTAGCCCCATGTAGAGTGCATTACAGAAGTCGAGTCATGAGTTTATCAGTGCGGTCTCTACGTCCCTTGTTTCCAGGAATGGGCGCAGCTGGCGTATCAGCCGAAGCTGATAACAGGCACTCCTGACTGTCGCATTCACCTGATCTGTCATGTGAAGCGACGAGTCCAGGAGCACCCCCAGACTGCGGACACAGTCCTTGGTGGAGAGCGTGACCCCATCCAAGACTGGTGGTCGCAGCCCAATTTCTGGTTTAGGGGCCCCTACTGTAAGTACTTCCGTTTTGTCTGGATTCAGCTTGAGTCGGTTTTTCCTCATCCAGTCCATTATCGCTCCAAGGCATTGACTGAGGGGAGAACCACCATCTGCCATCATGGTAGACAACCAAGACATGGAACAGAATATTTGAGCGTCATCCACATATTGATAACATCCTGCTCCATGTCTCCTGATAATCTCTCCCAGCGGCTTCATGTAGATATTAAACAACATCAGTGACAGTATGGTGCCTTGAGGAATGCCATATTTCAACTCTGTTTTAGACGAGCAACTGTCCCCAAGTGCCAACCTCTGGAATCTGCCTGAGAGAAAAGAGTGGAACCACTGAAGAACAGTGCCTCCCACTCCCAACTCTCTCAGGCATTCCAAAAAGATTCCATGATCTATTGTATCGAAAGCCGCTGAGAGATCCAAGAGCACCAACTGGGTCACGCTACCCCTGTCAATGCTCAGGCGGAGGTCATCCACTAGAGTGACCATGGCCATCTCCACACCATATCCAGGCCTGAAGCCGGTTTGAAATGGATCTAGAAAATCGGTTTCATCCAAGATCGCTTGGAGTTGAAAGGCGACAGCTCGCTCTATCACCTTGCTCAAAAATGGTAAATGCAAGACTGGTCTATAATTTTTCAAATCCAGGGGGTCCAGGGAAGGTTTCTTCAGGAGTGGTCTAACGACCGCTTCCTTTAAACTAGATGGAACACTTCCCTCCCTAAGGGATGCATTGATGACCTTCTTGAGGAAGGCCATCACGGCATCTCCCCCCTGGATGACCAGCCACGATGTGCAGGGATCGAGGGAGCACGTCGTCTTCCTTACTTTTCCAAGGATCTTGTCCACGTCATTGGTACTCACCAACTCAAACTGATCCAGTTTAATCTCACAAACGGGTTCCCTGGACACCTCATCAGTCCTCATCAGAGCAAGGCCATGGCAAACCATATTTGAATAAATCTTGCCAAGAAAATCCATGATAGGTTCGCCTTAGGGCCACAGTAAGTCAGGAACATCTTGAAGGCATGCAAAAAGCACTTAAGCACTTGAGAGATATTAGCAAAATTGGAAAGCTACTGAAGTTGCACATATTTTGCTGGTTGCAAGAGAGCACAATGAACTTATTGGCTCATTTTGATTCAGAATTTGCAAGATGTCCTGAGCCATTTTTTCTTGACGTTCCAGTCTGGTGAGCCACACCATCACATTTTGATACATCCAAAGTGCCATGACATCACTTCCATCTGACATTTTGGCTGATTTTCAGCCTACTTGTGTATGTGTGTGTTTATGGATTTGGGCAGTTTAAGGAGCTTTGGGGGATTATGGGAAGCAAGCCACTGCACTGAGAGTCTTTGGCTGGTTTTTAGGGGGAAAAATGCCCCCAAATTGCCCCCAATTTTAAAATAAAACTTATGGCTGGTTTTTAGGCAAAAAAAATGCCCCAAAATTGCCCCCAATTTTAAAATAAAACTTATGGGAGGTCTGCGTGCTTTGAGGGGCTTCTTAGGGGCTCCAAGTCCTCTGTGGGCAGCACTTTGCCAAACGGTGATGTCAGAGACGATGGCTATCATATTTAGCATTCACTTCTCATGTCAGGCAACTGCCCAGGTGTGGGATGTATCACTTGCCTGAAATCAGTTTTGTTAATACCTACCACAAAATGCTGTCAAATGTTAAATCCTTGAAAGAGACATAAGAAACAAAGAATAGAGAGTAAAACATACCTGCCTTAGTCTTTCCATCTCTCTGTATGGAAGCTGATGAAACTGGATATTTTTATGGGACATGTTTGCCTTTATCCTCCTTATTTCTTTTACTTCCAAGAAGAATATCCGAAACCCTACACAAAAATATGCAAGCTTTTTTCTCTTGGTACTGGAATACTATGTTCACATCACACTCCTTGCCAAGTCTATCATCTTGCTTTTTATCTGAAAATATTGCTGCTGCTGCTGTTTTCAGACATTGTTCCCATCCTTTGCCTTCTCCAGGGCCCACTTTGGGATGTCCTGCATCTTCTTGATTTTATCCTCTTTTTAAAACCCTGGCAAAATAATAACTCTCCCTTTGCTGCATTAATAAGGTCAAGGCATTGTGTGGAAAATTAAACTCCTTAGCACTTCCAGGGTTCTTCACAGAGTAGGCTGTACCAGGGCTGTTGCAAGGACATCATTCTCAGGTTTTTTTGGAAGCAACGATGGCATAAATGGAATCATCTCCAAATTGCTCAAGCAGTTTTACCAGCATTCTTGCTCTGCCTCTTACAATTAATTTTCTGGTACAGCACCACTTCATTCTTCCAAGTGCAAAATTCACTTCTTTCTTCCACAAACATTCTTTCATTCTCTTCTGCCTTTCCTTTGTAAAGCTATAGCTAAGCTACATAACAGCCTTGACTTAGAATCTTAAACCTCACACTCTCCTCCTCTCACCCATCTAAAATTACACTGCTCTAACATAATGGGAAACCTAGCTTTCCAGCTGCAGTGAGCCTCAAGGTCACCAGCTCCTTTCTCCCTCTTCTGTATTCTTGAGGCAGATAGAGGAAACTTTCACTCCCAGTTTTAAACAAGCCACCTTTCCCTAAATTTTGAATGCAAGAAACTGTATTTTATTGAAGCTGTGGTTCACGAAAACAAGTTAATATCAAACCAGAGTTTCATATCCTGGCTTAACATCTGTCTACTAGATTTGGAAATACGGTGCCTAATTTGAAATTGTGAACACAAAAGAGGTGCAGAGGGGAAGGCTCTCCCACAACCTTGTTCTTGAAAAATGGAATCATGGTTCTCCATTATGTCTGCATATGGTATGTACACCAGTTACATTATACAACATCAGTTATTCTTTCAAGAACATATTTTCTTAATCTCATTTGAAGGCTGAGCTTTAGCTGCTTCTCCCCTTTTGTTAGAGCAGCCACAAACTAAGCAAAGAGACCGAGTTCATACATAAGTTTAGATTTTTAAAAAAAAGAAGATATTGTATTGACTCCATATGTGTAACAATGCTTTGCTCTTACAGTGCATCTTTACTGCTGAAGTCATGAAACACGGGCAGACATTTCACAATCTACCCTTATTTCTTTAAGTGAAAACCCACCTTTTAGGAAAGTTGAGTACAGCTGATAGAAACGTGGGAATGTTCTTTCCAAATATCTTTCATATTTGTTATTCATGTATTTGACTTTAGACACCAAGGCAGAGAAGAAATTTTTGGAATTTGCAGAGAAATGGCATGCTGGCGGCCTGCAACAAAGAGAAGCGCATGTGGTCTGAGCACTGTTGTTACAGAAGTCTTTTTATGCTGCTTATAGGTCACAAAAAGAAAGACACAGTGACAATAGCTAGTAACAGACCTGTTGGAATCAGATGCATCTGACACATGTCAAAATGTACTAACACTGCAAGAATCTAGACTATTGTGTCCAAATTTCAGAAAGATGGATGATATTTTAAAAGGGATCAAAGGTAACTATAGGTGGGATATGCACACAATTGTGTCTGTTTTTAATTGCTATCATAGCATACTCATGCTAACACATAGCTGCCAGATTTGTTTTTAAGTCTGTGCTTAATGCACAACAAACCCTTCTGAAATGGATGCTGTTCTTGCTTAACAGCATGACATCACTGATTTAAAACTGCTACTGTAAAAATAACAGTGAAACTTTGTTTTCTACAGAAAGACACATATGCATTGGGCAAGCTTTTTTTATAGCCTTTTGACTTTGAGCATAACATTGTGAAAGGATTTTGCATTTGTTTGAATTATAAAATATATTACAATTTTGCAAAATCACAAAATGGAAACTTCTCAAGAGTAGTACTGGTAGTAGCGCAATTCTAGGAACTGGTTAAGTTTTATCAGGTACAGCTGTCATATGATTAATCTGTTTGGTTATCACCTGTACTATGATTAGTCTGCATATTACCAAAACATTAATATAACTGACTATCTGAAGTGTTGACTTTCAGCTATCAGTTTTATAACTAACACTTTATAACAGCTTAAGAGCCATGTGGGGTCAGACTAGACCAAAGACCTATCCTGTTTCCACAGGGGGTGACTAGATGCTTATGGAAAGCTCTGAAGCAGTAGATAAATGAAACTGCGCCCTCCTGTTGGTATTCCCTAACAAATGACACTGTGACACATACTGACCAAAACAGGTAATGCAGGTATATGGTCATCTTAGTTAGCCACTGGTAACCTTTTCCTTCATGGATTTTTCCAGTATCCTTCTAATGTTGTTCAAATTGGTTGCCTTTATTACATTTTGTAGTTGCAAATTTCACAATAGCTATGTGCTGTGTGGAAGAAATATTTCCCTTTATTTCTGTTGAAATCATCAATAGATGACCCCAAGAGTCTTGTATTATAAACTGAAAACCCTTTCCCTACATACTTTCTCCTCACCATCATGTCTTCTACAACTGATTCCCCCCACCCCAATGTTAAGGAGCCATAAAGATTGTAATCTTTCCTCTAGGCCAGGGGTAGGCATCTTTTCCCCTTTAAGGGCTGAGGGACTTCAGCTCCCAGAATCCCAGGAGCTATTGGCCAACATGGCTGAGGCTTCTGGGAGCTGAAGTCCCTCAGTCCTTAAAGGGGAAAGGTTGCCTACCCCTGCTCTAGGCACTTTATTTTTTTAACTTCCCTTTTCTATACCTTTTCCAGCTCTGTTACATCCTCTTTGAAGTGTGATGACTACCAATTACACACACTGTTAGAAATGTATTCTCACCCTATTGAGACAGGTCTTTTTTAAAATTAGAAAACGAAGTTAGAGTGAGCAGAAAAGTAAGGTACTTATTATTATTTATTTATTTCATTTAATTGCTCTCATTCTCTATTTCAGCAGTAAATGAAAACTAAAACAGCAGTATTGAAAACAACAAAAAGAGTGCCTGCCATTTAGCTTCAACTTAACCCATAAAAACTGCCTGCTAAAGCTTTACTTAACTACCCTGCAGTTTAAGCTTAATGTTAACATCCCATCACTGAAATGTAAACAGAAGGCCATCCTGCACAGAGGTCAACATAATAATGGCTAATAAATACTTTAGTTAAAATAGATTCAATTTGACCAGATTTAGGGTGTATCCATACTACAGAAATGAAGCAATTTGACACCACTTTAACTGCCATGACTATATCCTACAGAATGCTGGGATCTGTAGTTGAGTGAGGTAACAGAGCACTCTGGCAGACCAGGCTGAATACCTCAGCAAACTGCAAAGATGAAGCCATGACAGTTAAAGTGGTGTCAAACTACATTATTTCTGCAGTGTAGATACATCCTTAGTCACAAGGGAGGCACTCAGATGTTTTACCATTGATACCTGTGGGTAGGTAATCTAAGAAATCAAGAAAATTTCCTACCCGTCAAGCCCAGCTATAAACCCCAATGATAAATGGTTTTATCAAAATACAGCACCTAGCATTGCCATATTTTCTTACATGGACTATGGATCCTTTAACAGTTTCTTTAACCCATCTTTAATGGAAGATCAAGAAAATCTCTCCTGCTGCATCTTTAGGGCTCCTTAGCTCAAGATACATAAGCTGTGCTATAAAGAAATGTTAGCTCTAGTTAAAGTTTGGTGTTTGAGAATTGGACTATAACTCTGGAGAATAGGGTTCAAATTCTGGCTCAGCCATGGAGACCCACTGGGTTGACCCCAGGTGTGTCATACTCTCTCCGCCTCAGAGGATGGCAATGGCAAAAACCCTCTGAAGAAATCTGTCAAGAAAACCCCATTATAGGGTTGCCATCAGTTGAAGCAACTTGAAGGCATACAACTACAACAACAAAAGCTCTCAGCAACCCACCTTTCACCAATCCTGAATCTAGAAAAAGATTACACTATTAAACAATCTCAAAAATCAGAGCATATTTTACCTCATTTGAGTATGAACTCCCTCAAGCCAATTTCCAGCTACATTTTCCTTACCTGTTTTACAGACAGATGAACTGCACCAATGCAGACCAGAATTGGAGAACACCATTTTGATAAGTCTGTGGTTATTAAATTTAGAACATTTCTCGACTGCCGCAAACAGCAAAAGCCTCCCCAAGGCAACACTCATGATACGAACTCATATAGCAGCCTATCCAGCAGTAACAAATCAAAAACTAAAATCAGTGAGCACCAGCAATAAAAAACAGTCGAGACTGGAGTCAAATCTGAATAACAATTGCAGCTAAAAAATAATAACAAATCTATAAATATGTTCTACAAAGGATCAGCAACTCCTCCTGGTAAGGAGAGAGCAGATTCAGGTAAGACCGTTCTTGTGGGGAAAATTTTCTACTTAACAGACTCTCCTGGTACAAAGGGATCTTGCAGCACCTTTGAGATGCAGACTGCCAGAAATAGTGCACATTAAATTGAGGCACTGCCCTGGCTCAGTGCTAGGGAATCATGGGAACTGTAGTTTATTGTGGCACCAGAGCTCTCTGACAGAGAAGGCTCAATGTCCTAGAAAAAAAATACAATTCTCATGACTCCCTAGCACTGAGCCAGGGCAGTGCCTCAATTTAATGTGCACTATTTCTGGCAGTCTGCAAAGGCCCTAACTGAGCAAAAGATGTTGTGGCATAAGCTTTCACAAACTTGATCTATTTCCTTTGATTCCTCCCCACAAACAAAGGGTGTATTTGAGAGTGGTATCCCTTAAGCCAGGAGTACAAAAGAATACCACCTTGACACCTAGGGATTGTTGGTATGCTGAAATCCAGCTGCGTGGATGGTTTAAACAACAACAAGAGATGGTGCTGGAATTCTTGCATGTGTACCTCAAATCATGTATTTCCTGCTTCCTTGCATTCAAATTAAACTAGAAACTAGTGGAATAAGGAGAAGGCTCTGCTTAGAATTGTGATACATTGTCGTTGTTGTTGTGTACCTTCAAAGCATTTCCGACTTATGGCAACCCACATACTCAGTGTTCTTTTTAAATATACTGGGAACACCTTTGCTTTACATATGTGTGTATGTGTCTTCGTGTTACGTGTCCATTTATGGTGAGCCCATGAATTTCATTTTTGTAATCAAGGAAGACTCAAGAGTCGGTTTTGCCAGTTCCTTCCTCTGAAATATAGCCTACAGCACCTGGTGTTCACTGGTAGTCTCCCATCCAAGTACTCACCAAGGCTGACCCTTCTTAGCCTCCAAGATCAGAGGGGACCTGGTGCCTTTATAGCATTTTGGCCCAGGTATGGTTTACATAGGTCCAAAACACACTGCAGAAATAATCCAGTTTGAGTCCGCTTTAACTGCCCTGGCCCAATGCTAGGGAATTCTGGGAAGTGTAGTTTTGTGAAACATTGAGCCTTCCCTGCCAGAGAACTCTGGTGCCACAATAAACTACTCTTCCCAGGATCCCTTAGCACTGAGCCAGGGCAGTTAAAAGCAGTCTCAAACTGGATTATTTCCTCAGTGCAGATGCAACCTTTTAAATGCCATAACTCAATGCTGTGGAATCATGGGACAGAAGCAACCAGGCATTGGGGGGCGGCGGTCTGAGGGTGCATCTACACTGTAGAAATAATGCAGGTTGGTTGGCACCACTTTTACTTGCTGTAGAAATCCTGGGATTTGTAGTTTGACAAGGTCTTGAACATTCTCTGCCCCAAAGCGCTGGTGCCTCACAAAACTTAAAATCCCAGGGTTCTGTAGTCTGGAGCCATGGGGGTTTAAAGTGGTGTGAAACTGCGTTTTTTCCACAGTGTAGATGCACCCTCAAGGCTCCCAAAGGGGAGCCCCTGAGGAAGCCTCCTCCCTTCCCTTCCCTTCGCCTCTCTTACCTGAGGGCTGGCCAAGGGGGAGGCTCCGGGGGCCGTAAAGCCCGATAGAGGGACG
This sequence comes from Phrynosoma blainvillii, assembly GCA_026167975.1. Lineage (NCBI taxonomy): Eukaryota > Metazoa > Chordata > Lepidosauria > Squamata > Phrynosomatidae > Phrynosoma > Phrynosoma blainvillii. Next base: position 201,233,243 of record JANUYF010000002.1, on the reverse strand, counting down.
CGGCCGGGACAGCGCCCAGGCCAAGGCCGAAGCGCAAGCCACGCCGTCCGCGAAGAAGGAGCAGCGCCGAGGCTGAAGCCGCCATGACACCGGCAAATGACCGTCCCTGAGGGGAAGGAGGCTTCGGGTGGAAAGAAGGCCCAAAACAGAGCAAACTGGAGTAGGCCCCGCCCCTCCCCGTTACCAGGCAATCGCCGAGGCTGATCACGTGACCACGTCGGGCGGAAGAAGCTGCGCTGGAGGAAAATACCGCCTAGAATACCCTCTTATAGTGCTGCTATTCATTCCACTTTTGCTGCTCTGGCTGCCTCCTGTTGCATTCTGGGATTTGCAGTTTAAGGAGGGGGCATTTAGAATTCTCAGCCTGAGAGCTCTTAGGCCTCACTGAACTACAAACCCCAAAGTGCAACAGGAGGCAGACAGGGCAGTCAAAGATTAATAGCATTGTACAAGTGTATAAAAGCCCGTGTGGTATACTGGCTTTTGAGTGTTGGACTATGAGTTTGGAGACCAGAGTTCGATTTCTAGCTCAACCATGAGACTCACTGGGTGCCCTTGGGCAAGTCACACTTTCTCAGCCTCATAGGATGGCAATGGCAAACCTCCTCTGACCAAACCTTGTAAAAAAAAAAAACACCACAAACCATGATAGTTCGCCTGAGGGTCACCATGAGTCAGAAATGACTTGAAGGCAAGCAACACAAACACAACACAGAAGAGTGTAGTACAATATTCTCCAATGAGAAGGCAATGGGCGCCTTCTTCTTTTCTTCCTGGATGAGGGCTTCCTCAGAGTTGCTCCCTGACTTGTGTCTTGCAAGTAGAGGAGCCAGAAGTGGGGAAAGTTGGCTCCAGGGAGATCATGGACACATTTCCGGGGGAATATATAAAGATATATCTAAGGATACCATGAAAGGACAATAACATCCAAAGCCAACAAAACAGGGCTATCTTTATGGGGCCAACCAAAATGCACAAAATACATCTTGGGACTGCAATGGGGTATGTTTTACCTACCAGCACCTGAAATATTCCTACGGCAAAAGCATGGAGACTTTTTGAGAGAGTCGGTGAACTCTGCCTACTAAAAGGGATTTGTGGCCTCACAAAGGAGGGAGACGTTTTGGATCGCATAGGAAGTCCCTGTTTGTTTTGCTAATGGGTTTCAAATTCTTTGGATTTAAAATTCTTTGTCTTCCACTGCCATGTGGCCAAAAAGACAAATGGATCCTTGAACAGCTCAGACTTGAACTCTCCCTGGAAGCCAAGATGATTAATTTGAGGCTGTTGTACTTTGGACACATCACAAGAAGGCACGACTCGGTAGAAAAGACAATAATGTTAGAAAAGGTGGAGGGAAGCAGGAAGAGAGGAAGGCTGCATGCTAGATGGATGGATTCAGTCAGGGAGGGCACAGGCCTGGGCCTGCATAGCCTAAACAGAGCAATGGAGGACGAGGGGTCTTGGAGATCTCTCACAGGGCTCCCATGAATTAGGGTCAACTCGAAGGCAGTTAACAACATCAACCACATGGCCTATATAAGTCCAACCTAGATCCACATACGTTCAAACTAGACAATGAGGAAATCAAAACAGTTAAAGGTTTGCTGTACTTTGGATCAAACATTGATCAGAACAGAGACTGCAGTCAAGAAATAAGAAGACAATTAGGAATGGAAAGGGCAACTATGAAAGAACTGGACAAGATACTGTAGAGCAAAGACATACAACTGAGCACTAAAGTTAGAATCATACAAGCCATTGTTTTCCCTATTACCATGTATAGATGCAAGAACTGGACAGTTAAGAAAGTGGATAGGAAGAAAATCAACGCATTTGAGATAATGTGGTGCTGGAGAAGAGTGCTGAGGGTCCCATGGACACCCAAAAGGACAAACAAATGGGTCCTGAAGCTGAAAATCTCCCTGGAAGCCAAGATGATAAAACTGGGGCTGTCGTACTTTGGCCACATCATGAGAAGGCATGACTCACTAGAAAAAACAATAATGCTGGGAAAGGTGGAGGGAAGTAAAAAGAGAGGAAGGCTACATGCCAGATGGATGGGCTCAATCAAGGAGGTCACAGGCCCGAATCTACAGGACTTAAGCAGAGCAGTGGAGGTTGCGGGGGTGGGTGGTCTTCGAGATGCCTCACCCGTAGGGTTGCCATGAGTTGGGGATGACCTGAGGGCAGTTAACAACAATAACAAAAACATGCCCAAAGGGAGGAGAAATAATCCAGTTTGAGACCATTTTAGCTGCCCTGGCTCAATGCTAAAGAATTCTGGGAACTATAGTTTTGTGACACATTTAGCCTTCTCTGTCAGAGAGCTCTGGTGCCACAATAAATTAATAATAATAATAATAATAATAATAATAATAATAATAATAATTTTTATTTATATCCCGCCCCTCTGCCAAGCAATCGGGGCGGCATACAACATTTCAAAACATGAGAACAAATAAATCAATTCAAATCCCATCCCTCCTTCCCACACCCACCCATCCCCCAAAACAAATCAAACTAAACAGATTGAATAACAATAGTTAAACAGTTAAACAATAAACAATAAGCAATTGAAAATTACAATTCCCAGGATTCCCTAGCACTGAGCCAGGGCAGTTAAAGTGGTCCCAAACTGGATTATTTCTGCAGTGTGTTTTGGGCCCCAGTTTCTTAGTCCAAGACTCAAAGCAATGGTCTTTTAGCCTAACCTAAATCACAAGGCTTGCTTTGAGAATGACATAATCCCCCCAAATTCTTCCCTAAATTTCTTAGAGGACAGGAATAATACAAATATGGTTCAGAGTGCAATCCTACACATGTCAGCTCAAAAGTAAGCCTTATTAGTTTCAACTGAGCTTACTCCCAGGTAAATGGGCATACGATTGCAGATAATAGTGAAAATAATCTCTGTTTACACCTCAGGTGTGCATTTCCCTTTACGCAAATAACACCGTGTCTTTTCTTTTGACCTTTATTCTGGTCCTCTATCCATCAGATGCCTAGAGCCTGTCACGTCCACATAACAGTCTAGCACTATCCCCAGCTGATCTTATACGATAAGATATTATAAGAATTGCTGAACTAGGGAAACCCTGAAGGACCTTTGTTGTCTGTGGTAGTCATCTGAATATTGCTTAGTTATTGCTGGTTGTGTTATTAATCTGCCCTTAGTTTTCCCCTGCTGAATCTGTCTTTGTGCACAGACAACTTACACTGTAGATCTTGTCCCTTTCTACTTAGAAGTAAGTCACATTTAAATCAATGGGGCTTCCTTCCAGGTGAGCATAGGGTAGCAACCTTTAACATATGTAATGCTGGTTCTTGGCTCTGTTTTGGTTTTTGAATGTCTTTTTATTAAACATTTTACAGAAATTGGGAAAAGAAAGAGAAGAAGAAAAAGGGGAGGGAAGGAGGGAGGGAAGGAAGGAAGGAGATAAAATAAAAGAAAAAAATCTACACTGCAGAAATAAAGTAATTTCACACCACTTTAACTGTCATGGAACTATTCTCTGGAATCCTAGAGTTTGTAGTTTGCTGAGGTATTCAACCTAGCCTGTCAAAGAGCTCTGTTGCCTCATCAAACTACAAATCCCAGGATTCTGTAGGACAGAACTGCTTTATTTCTACAGTGTGACTAAAGAAGCAACTTCCAATCCTCTTTTTGGTGATTATACATGTACATAATTTTTTCATTTCCCCTTAACAGACAAGAACCCTTCTTTTAATACCTTGCTCATTCTCATTCAATAGCTTAGTTTTACTGATGTAATAGTTTAGTTCTGATGGCTGATGTCTCTTTTCTTACGAAATCCTACCTTTACATCCCCCTTACCACTAACTCACTCAAATGTACTGTACCAAGCCCTGAACCAGTTCTCTTCTCCCAGGAATTCAGTTTTGTTGTAGCACTCTAATAAGGACTTTATCACATGGGGGAAATCCTGTGCAGAAACGGGATTTTAAATAGAGAAAGAAAGAAAAAACGCAAAAGCAGGTAGATTTTCAGATGATGTTGCTGTTAAAGTGTGCTTAACTTGAATGGAAAGTAGTCAAAAACCGCTTCTTTTTACTTTCGGAAAATCCCAAAAGTAAAAAGAAGTGGCTTTTGACTATTTCCATTTGGGTTAAGCACACTTTAACAGTGATGTGTGTGAAAATCTACCTGTTTTTGCAGGTTTCCCCCAACTTTTAAATCCCGTTTCTGCACAGGATTTCCCCCATGTGATAAGGTTCTAATAGAATGGCTCCACACAGTAGAAATAATCTGGTTTGACACCACTTTAACGGCCATGGCTCAGTGCTATGGAATTGTGGCAATAATAGTTTGTTGTGGCTTCGGAGCTTTGCTCACACCAAATACCATTCCCAGAATTCCATAACACTGAACCATGGCTGTTAAAGTGGTGCCAAACCGGATTATTTCTGCAGTGTGGATGCAGCCTAAGAATGTAAGAAGAGCCCTATTGAGTCCCTGGAATCCAGCATCGTTTTAGCAACGGTGGCTGTCCAAAGACTTCTGGGTTGATCCCAACCAGAGCACAAAGGCTATAGGTCTTCCCTGTTGTTTGTCCCAGTTTCCGTTATGACAAATAGCTGTTCATAGATTTGTCCTTCCTGAACTTATCTAAACTTCTAAAACCATGATGGTTTCATGGTTTGTCATCTAATTCTATAAATTAAGGCTGGTATCCTATTAGTGATGGATACCTCTATATGTCCATTTTTTAGTCATTCTGGAAGTTTATGTTCTCTTCCAACCTTTGCAGTAACCAAAGCTCCTTCCCATGGCCATTGCATGGCTGGTGGAGGGTTGGCGTGGCGGGTGGTAAAGTGTCTAGCTATTATGTTCCTGTAGCAGATGTAGAATGACTGCATCATCTGCTGAGACCTTCGGAGGACCTCAGCAGAGTATGAGGTTTTCTATAATCCTCCCATGGACACTGATTATGAGGACTTCCCTAATCCCACCTCTGCCATCAAATATGAGGACTTCCTTCTGTCCCACTGTGGTACACTCCAACTATGGGGACCTCTTAGATGCCTTTATGGTTTCTGTGCAAGACTTTAATCCTCCTATATCCCCACTGGGCACCAACACCTTTGGGAACAAAGCCTGACACTTCTTCAACCCCCCTCCCATCCTTTGCCCACCATGGAATGACCTGGGGAGTGGGGCTGCAGCAGTTAAACTATAAATCCAGGGAGCACTGCGTGAAGATGTGTAGTATAGTTCCACATATGGAACCATTATACTATGCTGTGCCCTACCTGATCTCAGCCTATGTATTTGTTCATTGAAAAATACTTGCTTCTTCTTTTTAAATTAATCTCATGCCAACCAATTTTCATTCTGAGACTGGATGTTTTAGTGTTAAGAGGCTAGAGGAGTTGGGGTACTTTCCCCCAACTGGGTGTCCTCCAGAGTTTCAGGTCTACAACTTCCAACTCCATGATCTAGCCCAGCCTGATGGGAATTGTAGTTTAAATCACATGAAAGTTATCACTTTGGGAATAACTGCACTAGCACAGGGTGGATTTTTATATTTTCCTGCATTTGATGGGGAACAACACACAACTGCATCAGCAGCAAACAAATATGCCTTTGGTGTCCAAATGAAGGATGTTTGGGGACTGCCAAAGTTCATCCCTATACCATAATCAAGTTAGATGCTGGATGCAAAGAGGTTAAGGAAACCTATTTAGTTCAGGAAATCCATATGTACCAAGGCTCAAGTGTGCCTGTGGGCTGAGTCATAAATACCCCAGGTTCCAGGCAAGTTTAATGCAAGTAGAAGGTTCAGTTCCCAGTCACTGAGATTTCAGCAGAAGCAAGGAACAGGTCCTGCCTTGGCCTCTGGTGATCTATTTAAGAGAATCAATTCCCCATCTCTTGTATAAGTGAGTGGTTGCTATTGCTTTTATTATGGGGAAGAAGTGGAACTCGGGATGTGTAGCAAGGGTGAAAGAAACCTTTGCTCAGTAGGTGTTCTAGACTTCAAGTCCCAGAAGCCACAGCCAGCATGACCAATGGTAAGAGATTATCAGAAAAGAAACCAAACGTCTAGAGAGCCAAAAGTTTCCTGCCTGCGTTGCAGACAAAACAAAGCCTGATCTGTAGTCCTGAAAAAGCATGAGCTGATCCTCAACTGCCCAGAATTGCAAAGAGCAAGGGTGTCACAAGGTGGTGCAGGAGGTGAGGACCACACTGGATGACACCTAAGAGGGGGGACTTAATCTGGTACACTGATGGGAAGAGACTGCGGACGTTATCACACAGGGTCTAAAGCAGCCCCATGCCTGCACCATCGCTGCATCATTCTGGATCCTTTGCCCCTGTGATCAGACGACGTCACAGCAAACCCCGCCCATCCCTGCATCATCCCTGCGCCATCGCTGCATCATTCCAGCTCTTTGTAATTCCTCTTTCAAAGAGGAATTACGGCTGCGCAACCAGAATCATTCCGGTATGGTTCTGGATTGATTCCATGCTGCTTTTCTTGCTGCTTTGAGACCCCTGGTGTGATAACATCCTGCCTTCCAGGTCTGACAGAGCTGCTTGGTGAGCAGGAGAGGGATGGGGTATTAAAAAATGATCTGCACTGGGTGTGAAATATACTAGGTCCACCACTGGCAAAGAGGATGCAGTATACCCTGCTCCATATACTTACAAATACAAGACTATCTCCCTTCCTCCCTCCCCACCACACATTTGGGCATTTTAAAACACCCATAGAACACTTGCTACCATGTGCCAAGCAGCTACAACTTAGGGTACCTGGTCAATTGGGGGTTGTTTGTAGATGGCCATACACCCATATTTGTTTTCTCACAGATCATCTGCTCAATGAGGTGTGTCATGATTCATGAAACCTTATGTATTCAGCACTTTCCTATCAGAAGCAAAACCCAGAAATCAAGAGACTGACTGTTGGAAATCTTCAAGTCAGCTGGGTGACAAATGAAGTCTTCATGGGGCATTCAAATCAGCAATGATTGTGATATACTTTGTATTATATTGATCTGCCTAATGGGAGTTATCTGGACTGCATGTACCCAGCAATGGAAAATGTTAAATGGTGCCAAGTTCTGATCCTAATGGGTGAGGAGAGGGAAAACCCACCCCCAAACAAACCAGTCGAGTCCAGTGCAGAGGTCATGCTATCATATGTACAAATACATAATTGGAATGCTGCCTCAAGTTTCATGAAATGGTTTTTTAAAACTCTTGTCCTCATATCAATAACATCTGGCCAGAAACAATCCTGCTGTGTCCAAGACTATCAACTGCACCAGTGAATCAGATCTGGGAACAAAGGTCTTTGTGCCCAATCAATTCCCCATTATTGTTAAGCCAGTTACATATTTATATTCGGGGAATTCTAAAATAGTGTGTATGTCTTTAAAAAAACACAAGCAAAGGTAAATTGGTTTCTCAGATACTTAAAACCACCCTGCCCATTACCATCCTGAGAAAGGGCAAGTCCAAAGAGTCCTTATCAATCAGAGACACTTGTGTTTGTATATATATAGTGCAAGAAGTGTAGGGTTTTTCATGCTGGGTGGTGGGAGCTGTGGAGCAAGGAGTGAACACTTTCTGCATAATGCCTATAAAACAGCCTCCCAAGCAGATTTGTGAACTGGGTAAGTGCTTTATTTATTTATTTAGCTGCAAATGGTAACCAGAGGCCCAAAATGAGACGAGGTTTTCTGTTCTGACAAGCAGACAGTCTTTTGGAGGAGTGGGCTTCACTTATACTATTCTGCTTGGCTCAAGAGCTTTGGTCATCTGGAGTTCTTTGCATTGTTGGTACATTTCTGCAGTCTCTGGTGAACCGAAATGGAACAAATCAGCTTGTTGACCATTTGGGTTTGCAATGTTACTCCCTACAGAGGAGAAGATACATACAAATATAGAAGAGAAGATTTTAAAGCTGTCATTTTCCCTTTTGTATCATAAGCTGAAATCCCTTGTGTTCAGCTGTTAAAGGTGTTAGAGCCCTGTGTTCCTTTGCATCTATTGATGCTTATTTACCAGTTCTCCTAGAGCAAGCAGATGGAGTGCCCTGTCTTTTTACTATTTGCAGAAAAAAAGGAATTTCAGTAGGTGTAACTGGGCATGCAAACTACATTTGCTGACATTTTTTTCTACACAACTGTGAGAAGAACCTTGTTACTACATTGAGTCCCTGTAGTGGCAGAATGGTGGGATATAAATGAATAAAAGAATAATAATAATCTCCCATCTGACTACCCTCAGTCTTCCTGGCCTTAGTACAATTGACCCTCTGTATCCACAGATTCTTTATCCATGGATTCAAACATAGCTTGAAAATATTTTTTAAATATATATTCCAGAAAGCAAACCTTGATTTTGCCATTTTATATAAGGGACAGCATTTTACTTTGCCACTGTATTTAATGGGACTTGGGCATCTATGGATTTTGGTATCTGTGGGGGTTCTGGAACCAAATCCCAGCAGATACCAAGAGCCCACTGTATCTTGTCTCCTTAGATTGCTGGCTCCTTGATTAATAACAGCCAACGAACATCTCTCTGTATTCCCTGCCTCTGTGAATTTACTGACTCCTGGACATGGCCATCAGGCATGTAATTCAACCACCTTTCTAAGGCTAAGCTGATCTCGGTTTGGTCAGTGACTGGATTGGGATCACCTGGGAATCCTCACCTATGTTGTCTTGAGTCCTTCAGAAGAAAGATGGAATGAAATGAAATAAAATGAAATCAACCCATGTGTAAAAGTTAAAATTATCCTCACAGAAGAGAGGGGAAAAGTGGTGTTATTTTTAAATTAGAATTTTAAAATATACATTTGTCCAGATTATAAATTTAAAGTGTAAAAATGTGTTTTGAAAGTTTTAATTTTCCCTCCAACTGTAAACACTTTCTTCACGATGAGTAAGTATTCTAACAATTATCAGATTATTAATGGTTGAAGCATGTGTTAAATTTGTAAGTGTATTGAGGTTAGTCATAACAGTCTGACCAAAAAAAGAGCACTCTTTGTGCACTCTGTGCCCTCACACAAATGGGTTTGTGTCTGTGCCAAAACTCTGTTGAAATGTTCTACAGCTGAGTAGCTTGGTAAGAACACACTGCCTTCTCCTGCCTACTAGGCATGTCCCTTCAGTTCCTTTCCAACTGTCCCTTCCTTCCTTCCTTCCTTCCTTCCTTCCTTCCTTCCTTCCTCAAATTTTGATTCACCTTCTTTTCTTGTTAACATTTTTGTCTAGCACTAGAAAAAAAAACTATCTTACCTCAAAAATGAATCTCTTCTCCTTTTCTTTCCCCTCCCTCATCCCTTGTCTTGCTATCACTTCTATGGCCTCAACCTTTCTTTTCAAGCTATATTCTACCTGTGAGCAGAAGGTTTATCTTTCCGATCTTCATTCTGAGTGTCTATTCTGTCTGGGGAAGGACATACTGTTGAACATGACCAATGGTAAGAAAGTATCAGAAAAGAAACCGAACATCTAGAGCAGGGGTCCCCGGACTTTTTGATCCGGGGGCCAGCGAACAGGCCCCCAGATCTTCCGGGGGGTTGGAGTCATGCGTGCATGCGCATGACTCCGGGTGCCATTTTGGAAGACAAAATGGCATGCGTGCATGACGCCGGGTGCCATTTTGGAAGACAAAATGGCGCCCGGAGTGGTGTGCATGCACGTAGCATCGCACACACATGTACACGACTCCGGGCGCCATTTTGGAAGCCAAAATGGCGCCTGAGTAGTGCGCATGCGTGCGTGATGCTGGGCTCCATTTTGGAACCCAAAATGGTATCCGGGGTGGGCGCATGAGTGTGGCGTCATGTGCGCATTAGCATGACGCCATTTTGGAAGCCAAAATGGCATCCGGCAGTGGGCGCGAGTGGTGGCGGCGCTAACGGCGGTGGTGGTGGTGGGCTGCTAGGAAAGCCTCGGCGGGCCGGGTGTGGCCCGCGGGCCGTAGTTTGGGGACCCCTGATCTAGATAGCCCAAAGTTCCCTGTCCATGTTGCAGATAGAACAAAGCCTACTCTTTAGTCCTGAAAGAGTGTGAGCTGATCCTCACTACCCAGAATGGCAAAGAGCAGGGGTGTCATAAGGGGGTGCGGGGGATGAGGACCACACTGGATGACATCTAAGTTGGGGGGGTGTCTTGTCCAGTATGGTGGGAAGAGACTGCCTTCCTGGTCTGGCGGAGTTGCTTGGTCAACAGGAGAGGGAGGGGATATTAAAAAATTATCCGCACTGGGTATGAAATATACTAGGTACACTACTGCTAAAAAAGATTCACTTCTCAAGCTCTCAAAAATCAGACCCAATGTCTGAAGATCCATTGTTGGGAGAAGTTTCTACAAGTTGCCAACCAAGAAGCAAATCCTTTTTTCCATTCTGGCCTCAAAGCCTAAGAAGCCTAAGTCAACTCCGGTACCAATAATGTCTTTGGTATCTGCAACTTCGGCAACGATGATGGAATCTGCATTGGTGTCGAGCACTACTCCACCTGAGGTTTCACACAACTGCTTGTACTGGCTCCAGTTCAGAGCAGCAGGAGTAGTAAGAAACACTCAAAATCTAGTCAGAAGAGACCAGCCTCTCTGGAGAGCCAATCTAAGACCCGAGAGGATTTGGACATGCCAGGGGTGAAGGAGGAGAAGAAGAAATCCAAATCCTTCAGAAAGCAAGCAGTACCTCAGTGCCCTCAGCATTGACAGCTCTTATTTCTCAGGTAGCTGTGCTGTCTCCTCTGGATCCTCCCACTCTGCCAGCAGGTCCTGTGATATGATAATCCTTTCCTTATGTTTCACCATTACAAAGTGGTACTACTACCAAATATTTCTTTCTTACTAAAGGTTGTATCTCAATTCCATTTTAGGATATTTTCTTGCCCACATATTATCTTCAACCGCAGACACCTCTTGATGTGAGCTGAGCACTGGCATTCTGTAGCCAACACACAACCGCATTCCATCTCTCCAGTAGACTTTTCATTTGTTATGGCTGTGCTGGGAAGGAACAAGTTGTCTCCTTGCAGAGATTTGCCAAACGGATTGTTCAGACTATTTGGCTAGCTTATGAGATAGCCAAGCGACTGGTTCCCGAATGCTTATAAGCATATTCTACTACAATGGTTTCTTCAGCAGCTCTTCTACAGGGCATTTCTTTACCTGACCTCTGCAAAGCTGCTAAGTGGTCACAGCTGTCCACGTTTATCCAACGTTGTCATCCAGACTGCATGTTTAGTGCAGTTGCTAGTGTTGGACGTGTTGTGTTGTCTTCTGTTTTCCAGTGACTTGACCCACCAACCTCTGGTAAGCTACACAGTCACCCATTTGTGTGAGGCACAGAGACCACAAAGAAGAAGAAGAGGTTGCTTACTTATAACTGTGGTTCTTTGAGTAGTCACCTGTGCCTTCATACAAGCCCACCCTACTTCCCTACCCTCAGGTCTTTTGTGAGTTACAGTGGACTTTGAAAATGAGTAGCTTGGTGGGCTAGGACATGTGTGGTAAGCGGAGGGGATGGAGTGTTCCTGCTAAACTACTCAGCTTTAGAACATCTCAAATGGGATTTCTATACAGTCACAAGCCCATTTGAATGAGGCCACAGATGACCACTTGAAGAACCACAGTTACAGGTAATCAACCTGTTCTTATCAAATTACCCCTGTGCTGGAGACCTTCCTGTTAAATGTTGAATAACTTCCATTCTGGGGTGTAGGTACAAGCAAATACACACAGTATCCAGAGATTCTGCATCCATGAATTCAATTATCCACAGCTTGAAAGCATATTTTTAAAAAATCCAAAAAGCAAACCTTGATTTTGGCCATTTTATATAAGGTACACCATTTTTCTATGCCCTTGTATATAATGAGACTTGAGCATCCATGGATTTTGGTATCTGTGGGGGTCCTGGAATCAAACCCCAGGAGATATCAGGGCCCAATGCATACAGCCACTTCACATAGAAAAAAATTAACTTAGAAAGCATGTTAATAACATCAAAAGGAGTACTAACAGAAAACTCAGTTCTTCTTATGTGGTAACCAGAACAGCACGCTCAAGAGGTGTCTCACACTGACTCAAGAAAGCACCAAAGGTTTGCAGAAAGGAAGAAGACATATCAAGATGGGAACCTCAATGAGGACTGAGCATGCTCTGTGGCATGAAAATGGATTGATGGTAAACTGGAGATGTGAGGAGGAGAGAGAAGGAATAAAATGGAGCTTCTGGAAGAGGAGCTGGCTGTCTCTCTAAAGAGCAGTCCAGTCCACACAACAACATTTTGTTGTCTTGATTCCCATTCAAGGGGGTACTGCTAAGCTTTCAGGCTTTGTACTCCTGGACTCCCGCTAGTGCAGTTCCAGGATTTCAGATGCTGTGTGTTTGTTGTTGTTAACTGCCCTTGAGTTGACCGTGTGGATGAGACATCTCCAAGTCCCCTGCCCTCAACCACTCTGCTCAGATATTTCAGGCTGAAACCTGTGTTCTGATCAAGTTTAATCATTTGGCATGTGGTATTCCTCTCTTTCTGCTGCCTTACACCTTTCCTAGCATTATAGCCTTTTCTAATGATTAGTTTTTCCTCACGATGTGGCCAAAGTACAACAGCCTCATTTTAGTCATCTTGGGGGCTCTGCAGATAGCACAAAGCGCCGTCTTGGAGCCAGAGAAGGGGAAGGGCAGCCAGATGCCAGACGTCCCAACCCCTTCCTGAGGATGTCATCAGAGTGCCCGCCGTTGCACACGGTGAGCACTCTGATGATGTCCTTCCAGCACAGCATTTTTACACGCTGCGCCAGAAGAGGTGCAAAAGAGCCACGTGGCAGCTCTTGGGGTGCCCTTTCTGTGGCTTGGGAAAGGAGTGCTATTTTGGCGCTCCTTTCCCAGTCGCCAAAAGGGTGGATTGGGACTGAGGCATGGGGCAGCCTCGGCCCCAATCCTCCACTTCTCAGGGCGGCCCACGGCCACCCGTCTGCATCCCCGCCCCCCTTGGTTTCCTGGGAGATTTCAGGCTTGATCTGTTCTACAACCCGTTTGCTTGTCCTCTTAGCTGTCCACAGATATCATAGCTGTTTAAATATTAGAAGAGGTGGCATATTGAGGAGGGAGCAAGTTTGTTTTCTTCTGCCGCAGAGAATATGACATGGAGCAATGGATGCAAGCTACAGGAAAAGAGATTCCACCTCAACATTAGGAATAATGTCCTGACAGTAAGAGCTGTTCCACAGTGGAACACACTCCCTCAAAGGATGGTGAAGTCTCCTTTTTTGGAAGTCTTTAAACAGAGGCTGGATGGCCATCTGTTGGGGGTGTTTTGATTGTGTATTCCTGCATGGCAGAATGGGGTTGGACTGAGTGGGTTCTCTTCCGACTACAACTCTAATTAGCCTTTAGTCTAGGAAAGCTCATGCTGCCAACATCTTCTTTTCAGTGAGTCTCAAAGGTGCCACAAGATCTCTCCACATGCCGCTTCTACAGACTAACACAGCTATATCTTTAAACAGTGGGGCTCCCAAACTTTGGTCCTCTAGATATTTTGAACTTCAGCTCCTGAAATCCTGGACTCTTGGCCAAGCTGGCTGGAACTTCTGGGACCTGAGGTCCAAAACACCTGGAGGACCAAAGTTTGTGACCTTTAAGGTAAAGGTCACTGTCACTATCTTTGGGCCTGAACAGACTGCCAGAAATAATCCCGCTTGAGACCACTTTAACTGTCCTGGCTCAATGCTAGAGAATCATGGGAGTTGTATTTTTTTCTGAGACATTGAGCCTTCTCTGTTAGAGAACTCTAGTGCCACAGTAAACTACACTTCCCATGATTCCCTAGCACTGAGCCAGGGCAGTTAAAGTGGTCTCAAGATGGATTATTTCTGCCCGTCTGTAAAGGCCCTTTGCGACCTTACTTAATCAATACTCCAAGCCTTTCCTAGCCGTGTCATTTTGGTGGAGCGACGCCAGGGGGCGCGCCGCCAGCGGCGGAGTGTGCCCCTCTTCCCCCCAAAACCATAGAGAGCCAGCAAAGGGGGCGGGGTGAGGCGTGACGTCAGGCATGAGCTGAGCCATGGAGCGGCAGGGGCGCCGCTGGCAGCAAAGGTGAGGCAAGGAAGGTCTTTATGTTTGGTGTGTGTCTGTGTGGGAACATACTACAAAGCCAGGCAGTGGGGGTGGGGGGTGGGGTGGGCGGCAGGAATAATTTAATTGAGGTGGGGAGAAAGAGCGGGTTTTCATTGGGGCAGGTTGTCGCTTAGTAGTGTACACGTGTCTCTGATTGAACGTGTGAATGTGGTTGATAGCTTCCTGACGCGTGTACAGGGATCCCTATGGTGGGAGTGGAAGGGTCCAGGGTCTGCCATGGGGAGGAGAGGCTGAGGTTTAATGGGCATTAAAGGCGGCAGTGCTCCCTAGTTTGCTAAGACTGCATCCACACTGCAGAAATAATCCAGGTTTGAGACCGCTTGAACTGCCCTGGCTCAGTGCTAAGGAATCCTGGGAATTGTAGCTTATTGTGGTACCAGCACCAGAGCTCTCCTTGACAGAGAAGGCTAAATGCCTCACAAAACTATATTTCCCAGAATTCCCTAGCAATGAGCCAGGGCAGTTAAAGCAGTCTCAGACTGAATTAATTCTGCACTGTGTTTTGGCCCTAAGACTGCATTCACACTACACAAATGCTCCCGTTTGAGACCGCTTTAACTGCCATGGCTCAGTGCTATGGAGTTCTGGGAAATGTAGTTTTGTGAGACATTTAGCCTTCCCTGTTAGTGCCCCACCAGACTACAATTCCCAGGATTCCATAGCATTGAGCCATGGCAGTGCAAGGCTCCAGAAATAATATGGTTTGACACCACTTTAACTGCCAGTTTCTTGTGGCAGCAGAGCTCTCTGACAGAGAAGGCCAAATAGCTCACAGAACTACACATCCCAGAATGCCATAGCATTGAGCCATGGCAGTCAGAGTGGTGTCCAACCCGATTATTTCTGTGTGCAGAATAGAATAGAGCCCTTATTACGGTCATAGACTAGCACTGGGCTTTAGGGAGGAACATTTAGCACTGCAGAAATAATCCAGCGGGACACCATTTTAACTGCCATGGTCCATTGCTATGGAATTCTGGGAATTGTAGTTTTGTGAGATATTTAGCCTTCTCTCTCAGAGAGCTCTAGTGCCTCACCAAACTACAAATGCCAGAACTCCATAGCATTGAGCCATGGCAGCTAAAGTGGTGCCAGACAGGATTATTTCTGCAGTGCGGATGCATCCCAGATTAGACCTTAAAAGATGTACAAGGGTTTGAGAAAGCGGCTGTTTCTGCTACTGTCCAGCTGTTAACTGCCCAGCTGTGTAATCTCTGGGCTCCTGAAAAGTGTATTTAAGAGGGGAAGGATAGTGGGGAACCACTTTGCCTGGAGTTTACCTGGCCCTTTTCGCTGGAGCTTTTCAAGTGTCTGGAAGGAAGACTGCTGCTATGATTGTATTTTTCCAGAGCCAACCTAAAACGGTAAGTAATCCCAGGTGAGATCAGTCGGGGGAGGAATCCTTCCCGAAACCAAACAGACTTGCAAGGCAGGATGATAGGAGGGAATGATCCTGTTCAGGGTTTTAGAAGATCATAATTCCGTTTTTACCCTTTCGCTCCTTTCCTGCCAGTGGATCCATTCCATAGTCTTATGTCCAAAACACACTGCAGAAATAATCCATTTTGAGATAGCTTTAACTGCCCTGGCTCAATGCCGGGGAATTCTGGGAACTGTAGTGTTGTGAGACATTTAGCCTTCTCTGTCAGACAGCCCTGGTGCCACGATAAGCTACAATTCCCAGAATCCTCTGTCTAGCACTGAGCCAGGGCAGTTAAAGCGATCTCAAACTGGATTATTTCTGCAGTGTGTTTTGGCCCTTCGTGAGCCTTTTCTGTCTGTGTAAGTCAAAACGCTTTCAAGGTAGTCCGTCCCAGATTTTATACCAGTCTAGAAAGAAAGGGGGCACTCTGGGAAAAGCTAACAGGGCTCTGGTGACTGTTTACATGTGACTTAAAGACGACCCAAGGCCAATTCATTTGCAGTGTGACTTATTTCCAGGTAAGTGTATTTAAGTTTGAAACCTAAATCTTCCCAATGGTTTACTCTATTAACCATTAAGCCCGCTGACTTATTTTTAGGACCCCAGGTATGCAGAACAAATAACATCTTGCCCTATAAACTAAAATCTCCATGGACAAAGGTGGTATATTTATAGATAGTGGGCACTAGAAACAAGCAGGCAAGGGCTCATCTTTATTCTGTGCCTGTGAGCTTGGCAGAGGCATGTTGCAAGACCAGAGGTGACCAAAACCTGGCCCTCCAGATGTTGTAATGTAGGATCTCATCCTTGGCTCTGCTGGCAGGGGCTGATGGGGGTTGCAGTCCAACAACATCTGTAGGGCCGCATTTTGCCAGCTCCTTATTAGCCCTATGCCTCTGGGAAGCTCAGAAACAGAGGATTGCTGCTGCATTTCAACTAGTGGCAGGCTGCTGCCACACTGCAGAATTAACACAGTTTGACACTGCTTTAACTGTCATGGCTTTATCCTGTGGAATCCTGGGATTTGTAGTTTGTTGTGGCACCAGAGCTCTCTGACAGGAAAGGCTATGTTGCCTGTTTTAATATGTTGTACCCCGCCCCGGTTGCCTAGTAGAGGGGCGGGCTAGAAATAAATTTATTATTATTATTATTATTATTATAAATAGCTGTTGTTGTTGTTGTATGTCTTCAAGTCGTTTCTGACTTATGATGACCCTAAGGTGAACCTGTCATAGGGATTTCCTGGCAAGATTTGTTCAGAAGAGTTTTGCCATTGCCTTCCTCTGAGGCTGTGAGTATGTGACTTGACCAAGGTAACCCAGTGGGTTTCATGGCTGATCTGGGAATTGAACCCTGGCCTCCAGAGTTGTAATCCAACACTCAAATCACTATGCCCCACTGACTCCAGGATTCCATAGCATTGAGCCATGGCAGTTAAAGTGGTGTCAAACTGCATTAATTCCACAGTGCAGATGCAGCTGTAGACATAGTGCTCATCTCAAGGGCTTTTCGAGGCCAAACAATAATCATGGCTTCCAGGAAAGTTGTGTGGTCTTGACCTTGACCAGAAAGTCAGCATCAGCATTGCACAGCAATTGTCACAATCTCCAGGCAGGCAAGGTGGTTTCCTAATTTCCAAGAAATTTGCCAGGTGAGGGTAACTTTAGCAGGTCCAGGGAGGCTGTTCTCTGCTCTGAGGCACTCCAAGGCTATACAGATAATAACTAGAAGTCAGCTTTTAGTTTGGGGGAAAAAAATGGGTGTTTTATGTTAGGGTCATGGTGACCTATTGAAAAGGTGAGTCACTTGTCCTGGCGCCTTCCGGGAAAGGCGCCTTCCGGGAAAGGCAGTTCACCCTTTTTTGGCAGAAAAGTGGTGGTTCAGGAGGAAGGTCTGGAGTGGTCAAGGGTTGCAAAATTGCCTTGGAAGGCCATATTTTAACCATTTATGGACTAGATGCAGATATGCTTTAATGCAAGAGCCCAGGTAGCCTTATTGTTCTTTGTGGGGGGTTGTAGACTGCCAGAAATAGTGCAAATTGAGTCCACTTTTAGGGTTAGGGTTAGTGCTAGGGAATCATGGGAACTGTATTTTTTTCTGAGACATTGAGCCTTCTCTGTCAGAGAGCTCTGGTGCCACAATAAAATACAGTTCCCGTGATTCCCTAGCATTAACCCTAACCCTAAAAGTGGACTCAATTTGCACTATTTCTCGCAGTCTGCAACCCCCCTTAGTCTACTAGGCACAGTGATTTTTAGAAGTGTACATGGGGAGTAGAGATTTCACATCAGTTTTCAAACACCTACCATACTGTTCAAGATGCATGATTAACAGTGTAGTCTACACTCCAAAGTCAGCCACATTGATGTGTACATATAGTCAGTCCATTGAACATGTGCGTCTTGTCTTCAGGTCACCTGTTGAATTTCAGAGGGTTTTCTTAGTCAGGGAATACTTGGAGGTGGTTTTGCCAGTTGCTTCCTCTGAAACAGCCATTGAATGGAGTGGGATTTAATTCCAAGGGACCCTGCGGGGGAACAGACTGTAATTTGTAAAAAAAAGTTGCATGTTTATTTAAAAACAGCCATAAATGTATAAATAGCTACATTATTGATGCTGGTCAAATGGTCACCTTAAAAAAATGATTTATCTTTACCCAATAGTAACTATGTAGAAATACCAAATAGGTCAGAAATAAATCATCCTGAGGAATAATCACATGTGCTCTGAGTCTTAGGGAAGTTTGTTGGGTGTGAAAAGAGGATAATATTCCTCCCTGTTGCCGATTTCTCATTCTTCTTTCTAAACTGAGTTTTAGCTGGTGGAGAGACAGAGCTTTGACACGGAATAAGATCAGTTTAATTACATTCAGCAATCAAAGAATCTGAATACATAAAATAATCAGTACTGGGTAACGCTTAATCCAGGATTTCTCAGCTAGGGTTCCTGGAACTTTAGGGTCCTGTGAGAAGTCGCTAGGGGTTCAGCAAGAGATTGTTGTAATTGGTGTGTTTGGAAGTAGTTGTAGACATAATAGTTTTTATGCCAGGATTCCCTGATTACTGAAAATTATTTTAATTTTTATTTATTTAATAAAAATTGTTGCTTGTTGTTTGCCTTCAAGTCATTTCCAACCTAAGGCAACCCTAAGGCGAACCTATCATGGGGCTTTCTTGGCAAGATTTGTTCAGAAGAGTTTTGCCATGGACTTCTCTTGAGGCTGAGAGCATGTGACTTGTACAAGGGCCTTTGCAGACTGCCAGAAATAGTGCAAATTGAGTCCACTTTAAGGGTTAGGGTTAGTGCTAGGGAATCATGGGAATTGTTTTTTTTTTTTCCTGAGACATTGAGCATTCTCTGTCAGAGAGCTCTGGTGCCACAATAAAATACAGTTCCCATGATTCCCTAACCCTAACCCTAACCCTTAAAGTGGACTCAATCTGCACTATTTCTGGTCTGCAGAGGCCCCAAGTTCATCTTGTAAGTTTCATGACTAAGCGAAGAATTGAACCCTAGTCTCCAGAGTCATAGGGCCTTTACAGACTGCCAGAAATAATGCAGCTTTAGGCCACTTTAACTGTCCTGGCTCAGTGCAAGGGAATCATGGGAATTGTATTTTTTTTGGGGGGGGGGACATTGAGCCTTCTCTGTCAGAGAGCTCTGATGCCACAATAAACTACAGTTCCCATGATTCCCTAGCACTGAGCCAGGACATTTAAAGTGGCCTCAAGCTGCATTATTTCTGGCAGTCTGTAAAGGCCCATAGTCCAACAGTCAAACCACTATGTCATGCTGGCTTGGCTTTCTTAATGAAAATTATTTCATGAAAATTATTTCAAGGGTTCTTCCAGAGTAAAAAAGCTAGGATTGGGAAGGGCAGCTATGAAAGAACTGAATAAAATCCTAAAAAGCAATGATATAACTCTGAACATTAAAGTGTGCATCGTCAAAGCCATCGTTTCCCCCATCACCATCTATGGATGTGAGATCTGGACAGTGAAGAAGGTGGGTAGGAAGAAAATCAATTCATTTGAGATGTTGTTCTGGAGAAGAGTGCTGAGGACTCCATGGACAGCCAAAAAGACAAACAAATGGGTCCTAGAGCAGATCAAGTCTAAACTCTCCCTGGAAGCTAGGACAACAAAACTGAGGCTGTCGTACTTTGGCCGCATCTTAGAAAATACACTAATGCTGGGAAAGGTAGAAGGCAACAGAAAGAGAGGGAGAGTGGAGAGTACATGCAGATGGATGGACTCAATCAGAGAGGCCATAGGAATTCAGTAGATAAGTGAAGGACAGGAGGTCTTGGGGAAGTCTGGTCCACAGGGTTGCCATGAGTCCATGTCGACTTGAGGGCAATTAACAACAACAACAACAACAACAAAACTGTGTGTGGTGTTTGGTATTCTAAAAAGCGTTAGCCAATGTTGCTGAAGTTTTACATGTTTAGATTGCTCATTATATGTTTATACTGATCTTGATCTACATACAAATATTTACCGTATTTTTCGCCCTATAACACGCACTTTTTCTTCCCCTAAATGTGCGTGGGGAAGTGAGTGCGCCCTATAGGGCGAAGGGCCGAGGCCGCGGGGAGAAGGAGGGCTCCTTCCCCCCGCGACCTCAGTCTTTGAATCGGCTGGTGCCGGGATCGAAGCGATCCCAGCGCCAGCCCATTGAAAGACTGAGGCCGCGGGGAGAAGGAGCCCTCTTTCCCCCCGCGGCCTCAGTCTTTCAATGGGCTGGTGCCGGGATCGCTTCTTGGCCGCCAATTGACTGCAGTGGAAGTAATAGGAAGCAAATAGCAGCTTCCATCCTCCCCCAGACAACAGTGTAAGTACGCTAATGGAAGCATGCACTCCTTTTCTCTCTCTTTCTCTCACAACCATTTTTTCTCTCTCTTCTCTTTCCATGCTCTCTCTTCTTTCTCTTTTCTCTCAGTCTCCCTCTCCCGCCTCTCCATGTCCTTGTTATCTCTCTCTTTCTCCCCACCCCCCACACACTCCCAGCATCAGGCCTGAACTGATAATTTTTGGTGGACATTTCAGTGGTGATCAGGCTGAGGGCCATAAATTGTGTGACCCTGCTTTATAAGCTGTTTTTGCTTCATTTTAAGCAGTATCCAGCATTACTAAGGATTCAGTAAAAAGAATTATCTTTTTCATTCCAAAGGCATCTGGTTCCCTTGAAGCTCTCTTGTGAGTTAAATTCACCAATCATATTCTGTGTCAGTGTCACATCTATTTTCCTGTATAGATTCTCCCTTTCTACCAACTTAGCTTCTTGAGTTAGGCCATATTTTAATACCAGTTTAGCACAACGTAAACTTCAGCAGTTAAATAAACAAAATAAAGAACAATAGTTGGTCCTCGAAACACTCTTTTAAGTATGTGTAAATAACAAGTTTTTCAGCTTGAGAAACCAAAGTGGGCCCCAGACAAATTGACTTTTTAAAAAAGTGTTGGGAGTTGCAGAGATGAAATAATTTCAAGGGGGTGGCCATTCACTAAAATGAAACACTGAAGTCATCTTCTACTGAAAGCCTTTGTTTTTTTATAATTAATTTTTATTAGTTTAAAAATATAAATAAAATATAGCTTATATATAAACCTTCAGTCTTCTTAATCCAATACATATTTACATTTTTATACACTTCTCCATAGTTCTTCAAAAGTAAGTACACATTCTTATTTCTTATAAATTCTATCTTTCTATATCTCTTAACCTGTTAATTTATACTCTTACATAGTCAAAATAAGCCATAACTTTATACAGTTATTTTTCCATATCCTTCTAGATTAGTTTTAACTTCATGCCTTTGCCAGTTTATTCCCATCTTAGTTTTGAAAATTCTTCTATTGGAGCCCATTCTTCATTAGTCGATTCTGGATCTTTATTATTTTCTGGATCTTTATTATTAAGTATTCTTGTTAATCTATCCATCTCTTTCATTTCAACCACTTTTAAAAGCCAATCATCAATTGTTGGAGTCCCTTCTTCCACTTTAGAGCAATCTATATCCTTGCAGCTGATATCATATAAAGGAGAATCCTCTAATATTTCCTTTCTATGTTTGGGTCTATTTTATTTGTCATATTTAATAAATATAACTCTGGATGTAACTCAAACTTGACTTTTAATATATTTTCAATTGTAATATGTATCTTTTTCCAATAGGTTTTCATTTTTGGACATCTCCACCAAACATGGTACCAAGATCATCCGTTCTGTTTGCCCTTCCAGCATTCATTAGACTTTTTATTATAAATTTTTGCAATTCTAGCTGGAGTAAGGTACCATCGTTGTTCTATTTTCCATAAGTTTTCTTTTAGGTCTTGTGAGCGTGTAAATTTTTCTGTTCTTTTCCTTGTTCTTTCCCAATGTTCTAATTTTATCATTCTTCCAATTTCCGTTGCCCACTTAATCATGTTATTAGATATTTTTTCGGCTTCCTGTTTCTGTTGCATTAATATCTTGTAAAGTTTACTTATTCTTTTTTTCTCGTGTTCCTAATAGTACTTTATCTAAGTCTGTGAATTCCTCTTTGAATTCTTGTAATTTGTTGTCTATTTTGAATCTTTCATTTAGTTGTGTAAACAACAACCAATGCATTTTTGGATCTAGTTGTCCAAGTTCCGCCATCGATTTAATTTCATATTGTTTTTTATTTTTCTTTAGGATTTCTTTGTAACTTAGCCATGTTTTGACTGCCGTCCACCTTCCATAAAAGGCTTCATAGGGAGATATCCTCAAGGGAATTTTCCTATATGTTTCTCTTTTAGTTTCTTTCCATGCTTTCAACAAAGCTCTTCTTATCACATGATGTCGAAATTCCTTGTGGATTTGATCTTTTTCATACCACAGATAGCTGTGCCATCCAAATCTATTATTGAAGCCTTCTAAGTTTAAGATTTTAGTTTTCTCTAAGGTCACCCATTCAGATCTACTTTGGTCTCTGTAGATCAGAACTAGTATTTTGAATTGTGAAGGTAAGGTTTCTGATTGTTAGTGCTCTGTGAACATGTTAAACCAAAACATATGTACAAGCTCCTACAAAAGTGGAAGAAACTTTTCAGCCCAAAGGCCAGATTCCAGTTTAGGAAATGTCTTGAGGGGGCACATTCCAGCAGTCAGTAGGGCCTAAAGATGTAAAATTATAAAGTCAGGGGAAACAAAGCTGTGGAATCATTATGCCAAACCATTTACTCTGTTTTTTTACTGGCTGGCTCTTCCATGGAATCACAGCATTTGTTTTCATCTAGGTCCTGTGTCATACACTGACCCATAAAATGTTTTCCATTGTAAATTATGGTGGAATGCTCAAATACAACTGACTTTATGGGACTCTTCTTTGACACTGTGAATTTATATTTATTAAAAATTGTAAATCAAAATTACAAATAGTTTTTCCTGAAAAATGAAAAAAGTATAAAATTATATATTTACCAGATATTGTCATAATATTAAAAGTTTTTATGTTGAAGTCAGAGTCAAATTCAGTACACTGCTATTGATTTGAACGGAAATAGCTTCTGACTCTACAATTGTAGTGCCACAGCCTGGGAAGGGGGAACCCATTTTTCTGGGTTTTTCAGGGAGAAAAATTGACTTGTTCAGAAAAAAATGGAATATTAGCATCCTTAGCTGACTAGGGGCCTTTGCAAACTGCTAGAAATAGTGCAAATTGAGTCCACTTTAAGTGCCCTGGGAATCATGGGAATTGTATTTTTTTCTGAGACATTGAGCCTTCTCTGTCAGAGAGTTCTTCTGCCACAATAAACTACAGTTCCCATGATTCCCTAGCACTGAGCCAGGGCAGTTAAAGTGGACTCAATTTGCACTATTTCTGGCAGTCTGCAAAGGCCCTAAGACTGGTAGGATTGCCCTAGTACAGGGGTAGGCAACCTTTTTGAGCCGGGGGCCGGGTTGCTATCCCTCAGACAATTGGGGGGCCGAAGCACCAAAAATAAATAAAAAATTAAAGATTAATTTTTAAAAATAAAAAAATATGCATGCACACTCTCTCAGCCCCAGAAAAGCCATGGCAAACCCCCTGTGGAGATTTTGTCAATAAAACCCCAAGGACAAGTAATAACAACAATAATCAATATCATCATGGCGGCGGCGGCAGGACCAGCTTGGGGCCGGTCCAAAGACCTCGAGGGGCCACATCCGGCCCCCAGGCCTTAGGTTGCCTACCCCTGCCCTAGTATATGTACTTCGACACCCCACCCCCAAAACCTTAAGGTTTTAATAACAATTCAGTATTTCTTCACATGTGAATTCCTTGGCCTGATGTGAACCAGCAGTGCCCTTTTCTCTTTGTCTTAGCCACAGAAGCTGAATCAAAAGTGGAGCATCTTTCAGGATGGCCAAGAAGTGCTACTTCCCTTTTGAATACAACAACATGCGTGGAGGAGGATTTTGTATAACAAAATGACCCCAAGTAGAAAAAGATAAATAGCTCTGCTTTTATCCTTATTTCCTCAGTCATTTTCCTTAGAAAGTTTGATCTATATTGCAGCTTTTATAATAGTGTGGAAATATAAGGTTCCTTTTTTCCTTCTGTTAATACAGAATAAATAGTAATATTAACAAGTCTGATAGAGTCTTGTTCTTGTTTGATGTTTCAGTTTTCTCTGCCTGGCCCGTATCTGTTTGTTGCTTTCCTTGTATTTCTGTCTGCTCTGTTTCCTTTCTTAGCTTGCATACTGTCTGAAATATTACTGAAATGTTGTGAATATCAAAAATGGTACTCTGGAAATTATTTCATATGTCAACATTTATATTCTCTGCACATATCAAGATGTGCCAAGGGGGCAGGAAGGTGTGACAAAAGTAATATTTGGGTAGGCAGAACAATAGTTTGAGCCAGCTCTGTTCAAGCAGTTTCTTCTCAGAAATAGTTTCCAGTAATTTCCGGCTTGCAATTTGAAATGGCTTTTTTAACCTTCAGTCTCTCCCTTTAGAAAGTAACAGTTATTCTCTCTTTATAAAGACCAAAAGATATTACTGTCTATAAGATCTAGATAAAATAGTAACACCTTTTGGTCTTTATAAATTAGACAAAACCTCAGAGGTACAAATTCCTTCTGTTTTGCTTATAGGTAAGAAACTAAGAAATTAGTTAAGGCGAAGTGTCCCCCATTTTTCTATTTTATGTATGAGTTACCTATGATATTAGAGCGCCAAATATATTCATTAATTAATTGGAGAAGGAAAGAGTGCGTTAGGCTATAAAAAGCTCATCATAATTGTTTGTGATTTCAATATTACCTTCTGTCACAACAGTAGGACCGTGTATTATGCGAGTTTGTAGAACATGGGTTCACTTACATGCATTGGAAAAAAATATGTTCTGCCTAGACCAGGGGTAGGCAACCTTTTTGAGCCGGGGGCCGGGTTGCTGTCCCTCAGACATTTGGGGGGCCGAAGCACCAAAAATAAATAAATAAATAAATAAATAAATAAATAAAAATATATATTTTTAAAAAAATTAAAAAAATAAGCAAGCACACTCTCTCAGCCCCAGAAAAGCCATGGCAAAACTCCTGTGGAGATTTTGCCAAGAAAACCCCAAGAACAAGTAATAACAACACTAATCAATATCATCATGGCGGGGGGCGGTGGCAGCAGCAAGACCAGCCTGGGGCCGGTCCAAAGGCCTCGGGGGGCCGCATCCGGCCCCCGGGCCTTAGGTTGCCTACCCCTGGCCTAGACATTTTCTAGATCCTCCAACATGATTCTATAGTAAGCTTCCTCTAGAAGTTGACCATAGAGTCATGCTGGAGAACCTAGAAAATACCTAGAGAAGTGTTCTCTCTAGGAATCTCTAGGTCAGTGGTGGTGAACCTATGGCACACATGCCTTTTCTGGCATATAGAGCTCTCTCTGTGGGCACACGTGCCATCGATTACTTCTGTAGGAATACAGTAGGAGCACGTGCCTGCTCCTCCTCTTCCCTCGCCCTCCTGTGTCTTCAAGTGCTAGCCTGAGGCTGAGAGAGTGTGCCTTGGGTTTCCTCCTGGACGTCCTGTCCCCTGGAAGACCTGCCCCCAGAAGGCAGAAGGTCTGCCCCCAGAACTCCCACGCCACGCCACCCTCCAGAAGTCACACACACACCACACTCCTGGCACCAGGTGACACCCAGTGCAGAAACGCCACTGAGTTTGGGCACTCGGTCTCTAAAAGATTCGACATCACTGCTCTAGGTGCTCCAGCATGACTCTTAGGTCAACAACCAGAAGTAGCATATCATAGAATTGTGCTGGAGGACCTAAAACATGGCTAGAGAGACCACTTGGTCAGTTCTTTAAGAAAAATAGGGTTCCATATTTTATGAAAATCATATTAGGCGAAGGATCCCAAAATGGATCCCTTGCATAATATGCAGGTTGCCTGTAATAGATCTGATATTGTACATGGCGTTTTCCCTGATAATTTGATTAAGAAAATATGATGTCTTTAGCCCTCCTCCTTAACATTGTTGTTTTCTGTTGATGTTGACACTGAGTTTGGCTAATGTTAAGTTTAATGAAGTTAGTAGAGTGTATAAGGGGGGTTGCAGACTGCCAGAAATAGTGCAAATTGAGTCCACTTTTAGGGTTAGGGTTAATGCTAGGGAATCATGGGAATTGGTTTTTTTCTGAGACATTGAGCCTTCTCTGTCAGAGAGCTCTGGTGCCACAATAAACTACAGTTCCCATGATTCCCTAACCCTAACCCTAAAAGTGGACTCAATTTGCACTATTTCTGGCAGTCTGCAACCCCCCTAAGTTGCATGACTTTTAACGTGTATAAAATATAACTACAGTCTTAGCAGTACATCACTTACCTATGTTGTCTCAGTTTGTATGTGTTGATCCTTTTTAGAATGGCCTCTGTATAAAGTTGCAATATGTGCTTCAGTGTTTTACCTAAAGAAGGAGATAGTTCCACTGAATAAATCCTATTGAACTCAATAGAGCATGCTTCTGATGATGGTGGCAAGGACTACATTGTTGGTGTCTTACATGTATTATTGGGCTTGCCCTCCCAGTATTAATCCTGTCTGAAAGGTTGTAGATAGCAGTGAGAGTTCCTGACTTGAAGGATGCCACACACACACAGTATCTGTAAGAGAGATACAGCTTGACATGTCATTGGAGACTAGATCCAGTCTGTAACCCAATAGTTAAACAAAAAAATACTGTCATAGTGTGACAAAAGTGTTTTCTCACTTCAGGTAATTTATGACTCCGAAATCATCTTTGGAATACAATCCAAACAAAAAGAAACTGTCTTCACTCACATAAAACAAGCTTTAAAGCTAGTCATACCGTTTAGATGACTTTCTTATTGTTTACGCATTGTCTGCTCCTCTATAAATATATACTTGTTAGCTTTCAATGGTGACGAGTCCTTGGGAATTAGGTTATACCAGTGCTGCAAGCAGAAAGTCTTTGGTTCAGTCTCCTTGCATCTCCACTTAAAAGCATTCTGGACAGTAGGGCTGTGAAAGACTTCCATGGAGAGCCATTGTCTATCAGTTAACAGTACCAGGTTAAATGCATCTGAGGAAGTAGACTGAAGTCTACGAAAGCTGATGCTGCCAATTTATTTCTTTCAGTTAGTCTCAAAGGTGCTACAAGATCTCTCTAAGTACCAGGTTAGGTAGACTCAGAGTTTGAGTCAAAATAAGATAGCTTCATAAACTGATACAATTTCTGAGATGGTGCCCAAGAGCAACCTCTTGGGCACGGCACTTCACCCAGCTTGCTGACACAACCAAAAAATAGAAATAACACATTTAAAGGGCAGTAAACTTTAGGCAGCTTTGCTTCCCATAACTTGCCTCTCCTTTAATTGTACCCTGCTTTATAGAGCAATGTTTAAGAGTAGAAGATACTATTGTGCCAGCAAGATGTGCAAGTTGGCACGTCCAAGAGGGTGCTGTTAGTGCCCATGTTTACTAGGACATTGAACAATGTGTGCAAACAACAACCTCTAGGATATGTATCCACATTTTCCCCATATTGTGGCAAAAACACCAATGTCTTGCACCCATTGATGGAATGTCACTTGGCAGTGGCTACTTTGAAAGGAGATACAGGTATGGTGGTGGGAGAGCCTAGTGAAATTGTATGCTGGGAGTTATGAGAAACGGGATTAGAAATAAAGCTGCCAGTGTTGAAATAAAGCTGCCAACTGCCATATAAACTTGCACTGTGGCTACATCTAGGATACTGTGCACAGTTCTGTTTGCATAATAATGTAGAGTAGGAAAAGGTTCAGAAAGGGGTAATCAGGATGATCAGAGAGGTTGGAGCAACTCCCTAATTTTAAAAAAAGAGGCTACAGTGTTTACTTCTCTTTTTGTGAAGCAGGGGAGGCAAATAAATTAGAACATGATGAATATGAGTTTTTTAAAATTGTATTCAAGATGCCACACCAATGGCACTTCCTTTCCATAGTGGTGGGATTGCATGCTCCCGTGAGTCAAGGGGCTATGCTGACAGCAGCAATGCTGCTGGTAGGGTCTCCCATGTCAGACCATCTTTTGATGAGGAGCCAAACTAAATGGGCCAAACAGCTACTGATCAACAACACCAGTGAGGGAGTGGCACTGGCACAGGATCTGTCTGGTACAACAGAAATGGCATCATAGTTAATGCTTGTTAGTATTGCAAAGAAGCAGGCATGATAAACTCCCCTTGAATCTCTTTTATATAAAAGCCCTATGATGAGATACTCCAAAATGAAACAAGATAGTGCCAGACAATAAAACTCCCAGGTTGGTTGACATTCAGTAAGCTACTGGGGCACAGCAGAGAAAAGCTATGAGTAGTGCTGTGACTAATGAAGCAACTGGACTCAAGCTGAAAGGATGTCCAGCTGCTGATGTGCTCAGAGGTGAAAGGAAAGTCTGAAGCGGCACAACACATAGGAACATGGACTGTAAAAAACATGAATCAGGAGAAGCTAGACATTGTAAAACAAGAAGTAGAACATTTAAACATAGCAATACTTGGAGAGAGTGAGCTAAAGTGGACAGGAATGGGGCATTTTGAGTCAGATAATTATACAGTGTTTTACTCAGAAAATGAAAATCTACAAAGGGATCAATAGGGAGAACAGATGTAATAAAAACAGTCAAAGATATCATGCAAGTCTGACCAAATCATACCAATAGGACTTCAGGGGAAACCCATTTATATAACCATAATCCAAGTTTATGCTCCAACTACAGAGGCAGAAGAAGAAAGTGCAAGATTCTCTGCAGGAGTCCAGGAGGATTTGATAACTCACCAAGACAGGAATTCATAGGCAATTGGAATGCAAAAGCAGGAAAAAAATGCAGAATGAAAGATTGCAGGAAAATTTGTCCTAGAATCAAGAGTTGAAGGAGGAGCCTCAACTAATTTAATTTTGTGAGGCCAACAGTTTGCAAACACATTGTTCAAGCAACCAAAGAGGCGACTGCATACATGGACATCACCTGATGGCCAGTGTGGAAATCATAGACTTACAAGAAGATGGAAAAGTTCCGTTCTCTCTGCAAAAACAAGATCGGGGCAGATTGTGGCACAGACCATGAATAGCTATCAAAAATTAGAGTAAAGCTAAAGAAGAAAACTAACCCAACCACTGTGCAAAAATACAACCTGAAGAACATCCGCATAGCATTTAAAGGTAATGTAAAAGATAGATTTGCACTATTGAGCCTTATTGACTGAGAGATAGAAGGACTCTGGACTGGAGCCAGGGACATTGTCAGGGAAAAATGCAAAAAGACACTATCTGTAGCCAAAAAGAAAGAGTGATCAATGAATGAGGCTAAAGATAAAAATTTTCAAGTAGTTAAGAACAGAAGAGAAGCAAAAGTAAAAGGTGACAGAAACAGAGTCAAAAGATATGAAGTTGTTCAATGACTTGTGCACAGGGAAAAGGAGTACTACTAGAATAAGTAATGCAGAAAAATAGAAGACTGCAACAAAAAAGTAAGAACAAGAAACCTGGATGGCCCTTGTGGTCTCTTCCAATTCTATGATTCTTCAACAAAATCTGAGTCAAGAAATCAGAAGAAAGTTAGGGCTTGGAAGGGCAGCTATGAAGGAATGAAATAAGATATGTCAAGATATATAATTGAATAATAAAATTAGGATTGTACCTGCTATCATATTTTTCATTTCCCATTTCTATATATGGTTTCTAGATAGTGAAAAAAGAAAATCAACTCATTTGAAATGTG
Source organism: Phrynosoma blainvillii (assembly GCA_026167975.1). Classification (NCBI taxonomy): domain Eukaryota; kingdom Metazoa; phylum Chordata; class Lepidosauria; order Squamata; family Phrynosomatidae; genus Phrynosoma; species Phrynosoma blainvillii. The sequence continues at coordinate 201,203,444 of JANUYF010000002.1, read as the reverse complement.
TTGCTGGAGAATTGCTCTATGAATACAGTTGACTGGTAAAAGACAAATAAATGGGTCCTAGAGCAAATCAAGTTTGAACTCTCCCTAGAAGCTTAAACTGAGACTGTCATACTTTGGATGTATTGCAAGAAGACATGACTAATTAGAAAAGGCAATAATGCCTGGTAAGTTAGAAGACAGCAGGAAAAGAGGAAGACTGCATTACATATGTATGGATACAATCAAGGAAACCACAGTCCTGAGTCTGCAAGATCTGAGCAGTCTGTTGATGACAGAGTGACTTGGAGGACTCTCCTTCATCTGCTCACCATAAGTCAAATTGAACTGGACAGCAGTTAACAACAATAATGCATGGTGAAGACAAAGTAGAATAGAAACTCTTTGTCTCTCTTCCCGTTAGATTAAAATGTGTGCTTGTGCAATGAGGCTGAGTCACAGTAGGTTCAGGATACACAGAAAGAAGCAATTATGGAACAACAGGTTGAAATCACATGTACTTGGAGTTATGCTGTTGTTAAATGTCAGATGTTGTACAAGGAGATATTGAATACTTTCCTGTGCAAGAGTCATTTTGGCAGTCACCCCTCCATTTTTGTGGACTTGAGGTCCGTGGTCTTGATCATTTACAGAGGGGTGAGCTCCATTAAATTAAATGGTGTGTGTGCCCATTCAGTCCAATGAGGCTTGATTATATGCGAGTTTCCGTTTTAAAAGGGGGGGGGGTTCCAGAACGGATCCCCACGAAAATGAAGGGGCTACTGTAATTGTTCCAAGTTTATGATTTCTGCTAGTAGCATGGTGTCATCTGCATATCTTAGATTGTTGATGTTCTTGCCTCTATCTTCATGCCTTCTTTTTTCTGAATCTAAACCTGCTCTTTGCATGATACTTTCTGTGTACAAGTGGAACAAAAAAGGTGATAGAATATATCCTTGCCTGACCCATTTGCCAATTGGGAACCATTCTGTTTCTCCAGATTCTGTTCTAACAGTAGCCTTTTGTCCTAAGTACAGATTTCTCAACAGGACTGTCAAATGTAATGGCATTCCCATTTCTTTAAGAGATTTCTATAGCTTTTCATGATTATGCAGTCAAAGGCTTTGCTATAATCTAGAAAGCAGATACTGATTTTCTTCTGGAATTCCTGGGTGTGCTTCATTATCTATCAAATGTTTGCTCTGTGGTCTTTCTTTCCTGAGCTCTGCTTGCACCTCTGCTTTCTCTCTCCATATATAATGGACTTCATGCTGCAGAAATTTGAGCATAATTTTGCTTGTGTGGAAAATTAATGCTATGATCCTATAGTTGCTGCAGTCTTTTGTGTCTCCTTTTTTGTTGATGGGGATATATATTGATCATTTCCAATGTGTTGGGCATTGTTTCATTTTCCATATTTGTGGCATATTTTAGTTAACATTAGAGTTGATTTTGTCTGTGTGGATTGTAACAGTTCGATTAAAATGTTGTCTGTTCCTGGTGATTGATTCTTCCCAGTTCTTTTGTGTGCAGCTTCCACCTCTCTTTCCAGAATGTGGGGTTCAGCTTCATATGGCTCTTCTTTCCATGTGTCATTCATTTTTATCTCTTTTATATAGCTCTTCTGTATATTGCAACCAACATCTTTTTATTTCTTCTTGATTGTGTAGTATGTTCCTCTTATTGTAGAGCATCCCCGCCCTTGGTTTGAATTTTGCATTGTGTTCACAGATTTTTTGTGGAAGAAGTCTCTTGTTCTTCCTTTTTTGTTGTTATCTTCTATTTCTTCGCATTGATTATTATAATAACTCTCTTTATCCTTGCACACAAGTCATTGAACAGTTTGTTCATGGTTCTGGATTTGTTCCTATCTACTTTTCTTTTGCTTCTCGTCTTTCCTTTACTGTTTGAAGTGTTTTGTCTGTTATCCGTTGTTTCTTCTCTTTCTTTTTGGTCACTGATAGTGTTTTCTTTTATTCTTCATTGACTAGTCTTCTGACCATAGTTCTTCTGGTTCCCTGTCAATTATGCTTAATAACACAAATCTATTTCGTACATTGTCTATAAATTCTGTTGAGATGTTGTTCAGATCATATTTTGGCATTATGATTGTTTTTGTGTTCTTCAGCTCTACTCTGTTTTTTTGATATAAGTTTATGGTCTGTACCACAGTCAGCACCTGGTCTAGTTTTGACTGCAAGAATAGATCTTCTCTATCTTCTATTTCCAATTATGTAGTCTAGTTGATTTTTGTTTTGACCATCTGGTTATGTCCATGTGTATAGTCTTCTCTCTGCAATACAGTCAGCCCTCCTTATCCATGGATTCTTTATTCACAGATTGAAAATATTAAAAAAAATATAAATTCCAAATAACAAACCTTGATTTTACCATTTTATATAAGGGAAACCGTTTTACTATGTCATTGTATTTAATGGGACTTGAGCATCCACAGATTTTGTTATCCATGGGGGTGGGGGGTCCTGGAACCAAACCCCAGCAGATGACAAGGGACCACTGTAGTTATTTGTCAACATAGATAAAAGTATCTCCAAATTCAGGGGTTGTATGCTTCTGAATGGCAAGGTGGTGATGGCAGAGAAAGAACTTTTCCATTACTTCCTGGGCTTCTAGGAAACATACAGGCTTTGCTCAAGGTCCTTTTGCACTATGTACCGTAGTTATAAGCTATGGTTCTACTTTAACTACCATAGCAATCTCTAGAATCCTGGGATTTGCAGTGTAGTGAGGGACAGTGAAGGCAAAATGAGATTATATTTTAACAGCATGCTTTCACCAGAATGAGACAGTTCTTGTGGAATGATCCCCTTGCCACTTGTAAAGCCAAGTATGGCAGAGTCTCCTTGTTTGGTAGATGCTTTTGGAGGTTTTTAGAGAGACTGAATGGCCATCAGCCAGGAGTACTTTTATTGTGTCTTCCTGCATAGGGGGTTGGACTGGATGGTTCTTGTGGTCTCTTCTGATTCTGTGATTTTGAAGAGACATACATTAAATTGGAGAATACAGCTTTTATTTTTAAAAGAAAAAATGGTAATCCAACTATGTTCTGCTTGCAGCATCCTTGCTAATCCATGGTTAGTTTGCTCTCACCATAATATATATTTTTACTTGTATAAAGGAAAAGCACTATTGGGAATGATCTAAATTTGACTCTTGCCATCCACCTCTGTTTTCAGCACTGATATAATGAAAAAGTAAGAAATTGCACAAATATTCAAAATGAAATTCACCTTGACTAGAGCCAACATGGTGTAGTGGTTTGAGTGTTGAACTATGACTCTGGAGACCAGGGTTCAATTCCCAGCTCAGCCATGAAACCCACTGGGTGACTTTGGGCAAGTCACATGCTCTCAGCCTCAGGGGAAGTCAATGACAAACCTTCCCAGAACAAATCTTACCAAGAAAACCAATGAGCCTTAGGGTTGCCATAAGTTGGAAACTGCTTGAAGGCATACAACAGTCACAATTACTCTTTTGACTTTTGTAGGGCTGGACCCCAAAGTAGTTCCCTTGCCTCTCCTCCTCACATGGTTGCTATTCCCTGCTTCTAACAAAACAAAAATGCCATGGATCAGACCATGTTTTTGCATTTTTTGCATGTATAATCACTGAGTTTTGGTTTGCCTAGAACAGAATTTGAATCCTCTGGAAAATGGATGTGTCACAGAATGGGTCTGATTAGCTCACACTCTCCATGTTGGAGAATGCTTTTGCAAAACGAGTAAAAGCCCTTCTGTCACATTAACATAATTGGGCAATATAACTTAAAAGGAGGGGATTTGAGTTTCCCATAAACTCTCCTTATCTAGAGCACGCACACTTGCCTAGACCCACAGGGTGAATAGTAGACTTTTACCAAAGAAAGAGCTGGCACAACATAGTAACCTCCACCGGAGTCTTGAGATGTGCAGAGTTCAATGTTTATTGGGAAGGAAGAGTTCCTTCAGTCTCAGGAAAGATTAAGGGGTTATTCACACTGTGAAAATAATCTGGGATGAATTTGGGGCATATCTCCATTGTTCATATGCATCCGATTCAGTGTTGGGGGGCTGCCAAAAAAATCTGGGATAATCAGTATTGGGGGCTTTCCTGAGTTTTTAAAAAAGGTCCTCATTGTCGGTAGTGTGAATAACCAATGCGAATTGACCTGAATAGACCCGGGATAAAATGCTACATACTGAGAAAGGGGGTCCGAATACATTCACATTGTTGACTCTATCTTTCTTTGAATGCTTGCACATGTGAGCAACCAAACTCTCAGAATACAGATTGATGCAGTTCCATAGTGTGGATAACAAGCCTGAAATGCATGAGTGAGATGATTTGCATCATTGCGCTAAAAAACCTGATGTCTGAATGACCCCTAAGTGGGGAGGAAGCCATTTTAGGAACATCTTAAAGGAACTAAAAAGTCTTTAGCACTTAAAGCTGGAGATACGAAGCAACAAGGAAAAATGGAAGATTCTAGGATTTCCCCCTCCCCTAGATATCTTTTAACTTCTTCAATTAAAAACTCAAATTCTGAGGAATGTCACAAGATACTTTCTCTCTTAGTGCGTTGTTTTTTGGTAGTTGGTTTGGTTTTTTTTTTTTTTTTTTTTTTTTGAGATAAGGGTTTACTGATTAAAAGTGTGTAGTATAAATAACGTAATGTAAATTTATAGCATCGAGGAAGGACTATTCCTGTATGGATACTGTATACATACAAAACATTAAAAATAGCTTCAGTTTTGATGCAAGATTTAATTCTCTAGCTGACTGATTTAATACCGTAGTTCAGGTGCAAAACAACAATAATTCTGTCAGTTGTTGACTGTAAGATTTGTGATTTACATTTTCAGTGTTTATTTTTCTCTGCATTTGAGAGAGTAAAACATGAGATATGTATCCTTAGGGTGCTGCAGATTGTTGTATGTGCACTTGTTCTCTTCCTTCTCTCTCTTCCCACCCTCCCTCCCAGACTGTGTTCAAAGTTTTGCATTTACACAGGCATTTATATTTTTGAGGCTTCAGTCCTGTGTGTGCTTACATGAGAGAAACTGCCACTAAACCACGGGAGTTTTTTTGAAGAAATGTGCTTAGGATTGTCCTGTAAATTTCATAACTATACCAAATGGTGGCTTTACGCATTGTTACAAATTACACATTTTATGGTGTTCAGCTGTATAGTAAGTTTTAGTTTGACAGGAAAGTAACTATTGCATTTTTAAAAAAAACAGCCCTGAATTTTCTCTGCCCATGGCTTCAGAATTTGTAGAAATTTTAAATATCTCTATAAAGCAGAGACAGCAGCTGGATAACTGCTGTCACAGGAACCTGCGCTTATATACTTGTCACTCCCTGTTCGCGGACTTGGAGTCCATGGCCTCGCTCCTTCACGGATGGCAAGCGGGGAGGGAGAAAATGTTGTGTGTGCCTGAGGCGCTCACACAGGAGCACGCACCCATTTTAACCAATGGGCTTTGAATATTTGCAGTTTTTCCTATTCGTGGTGTGTGTGTGTCCAGAATGGATCCCCCGCGAATCGGGAGGGACGACTGTATTTCTGATACAATATTAGTGAAGTATTCGTGCAGATTGGAGTGAGCAAGATGTGAGTGCTACAAACTCAGAAACTTGCTTGATAACCCTTGCTTCAAACTTGTTTGATAATCCTTAGCTCTCCATCCTTATTCAGGTGTGCAGTAAATATATGTATACCATATGGGAGGAGAGGAGCACGCTAGCCCCATCCCCATCCGCCTTTATATTCTTCATGTGAAAGTGATGTGTCTGAAGAGGAGAGCCTGCTGTATATCAATGGATGTTTTGAATGCAAGACAGAATGCAGAAAAATGATTCATATATAGATCCTTCTCACTTTTGCTTGAGGAAAGCAAAAATGGAAAGAACCAGAGTTAATGCATTCCCTGCCTTGCATGTAGAGTAAACATTACCAGATGCCTGAAGAAGGTACTAAGGGATGAAGCAGTTGAGACAAGCCACAAAATATGAAATAGGGCAGAAGTGAGGAATTACCTGCTTTGTGGGCATCTTGATGTACTCTGCCATGTTGATTTTGGTTTTCTGCTTGCACTATTGTATGGATTGGGTGGTGAGGAAGGCTTGTGGGGTGACAGGTCCATCCATGTGATGTGGACTTTAAATTCTCTAATGAGGATTTTGTAGACTAGGGATGTTGCTTTTCATGGCATGTTTCTTATGCTATGCTCCTGGTGGGTGATGGCTTCTTTAGTGCTTTAGGTCAACATACCTTGCATAATCCAACATCCCTTCTCTTTCAGACTTGTATCAAACATCTCCCTATGCACCAACAACCTCCATCTCCATGAATGCAGTTTAACCAGAGACATGTACACAGATTCCATGTTTAACCTATCCCTGTTTCTTTCTTTCTCCAGGCCTGATTTCCTAAGGAGATGGATAAGAGTTCTGAAAATGTACAAACAATTCCTGCCTGTGGCAGCTTCTTGTGTAATCTTGGTCTAATTGTGGATTTAATTTCTTTGTTCTTTTTGCAGTTAATGTGACTCCTTCTAAAGATCCTAATTCAGGAGAGAAAGCTTCCACCATGACACCTGGAAAAGAGCAGGAAGCATTATATGGTAAATCTATTTCACTTGTGTGTTTTTAAGCAACATGGCAACTTTTCTGACACAAAATAGCAATAACCAACTATTCTTTTTTACTTCAATATCTGCTTATTTTTCTCTTTATTTACCAGTGCTATGATAACTTGCTGAGTCTGGCATCTGTTTTGGCCATTCCACTGCTCTTTCTGACTCACTAGTCTGACCTGCTATAGACTGTAACTGTGTTGTTTGTATTCACTAGTATTAAAGTCTACATGTTTTTACTGTTAAGGCTAAAATTCTTAGAAAAGACCATTTTGATTAATAAAAGTAATCTTGTAGCACCTGTGAGACTAAGTGAAAGAAAGTTGTCAGCATGACCTTTCATAACTTCAGTTTACTTCTTCAGATGCATTTGGTGGAGTGGAAAGCCGGGACAGATCACTCCACCAAATGTATTTGAGAAAATAGGCTAAAGTCTACAAAAGCTCATGCTGCCAACTTCTTTCTTTCATTAAGGGGGGATGCAGACCAGGGCGTTTGGAGCGCCCTGGTCCGGAGCGCTGCGGGGCTATGGCAGCCACACCGCGGCGCTCCTGGAGCGACCCTGAAAGGAGCGCCAAATTGGCGCTCCTTTCATAAGTCAGAAAAAGTGCGCCCTAAAAGCGGCGGGCGCACTTTCTCTGACTTATCCTCTGCAGCGCGTCCGGTCGCTGCGGAGGGAGGTCGCTCTGAACGTGCCGGCCATCCGGTGGCCCGGAAGCGCTCAGGGCGACCTCAGGAAGAGGAAGGAGCGCCGCGCGTGCGGTGGCTCCTCCTCTTCCGGGCCTCCAAGACGACTGTTTTAGTCGTCTGCTTAGGCCCTAAGTCTCAATAGTGCTACAAGTTCTCTTTACATATTGATTTTACAGACTTATACAGCTATATCTTTGATGAATAAAAGTAGGAGTCAACACCTTTGTCTTTCTCTCCTCATGGAGTTGGCCAACCTGGATGAATTACTCCCGATTCAGCTCTTGACTATCATTACAAGAGAGGTCTTTCAGTATTGGCCCCATCTTTTGTGATTTATCCTGATATAGGCTGCATCTGCACTGCAGAAATAATGCAGTTTGATACCACTTTAACTACCATGACTCCATCCAATGGAATACTGGGAATGGTAGTTTGTTTGGGCACCAGCGCTCTCTAACAGAGAAGGCCAAATGTCTCACAGAACTACAATTCCTAGAATTTCATAGCATTGAACCATGGCAGTTAAAGTGATATCAAACTGCATTATTTATGCAGAGAGGATGCAGCCATAGATAAGAAGGGAGAGTGGTTAAGCAGATGCATTGCATATAGAACAAGGAACAAGAACAACCTGTAGCCTTCTAAATGTTGCTGTTTTTCATCTCCCATCAGCCCTAGCAAGCATAGTCAAAGTTGACAGGAGCTGCAATCCAGCAGCATATGCAAGGCAACAACTCACTTCCAACCCTGAGCTAAATGTTTTTAGCTTAAGTTCATGGCATCTCTTTTATTGGACATAAATCTCACTGTGTTCAAGTGGACTTGCTCCAAGGAAAATGGGCAAAGGATTGCAGTTTTAGAGCCTCTTTGGGCTAACCAGATAATCGAAAGCAATGGTTTTAGGAGCTTTCTTGTTTTTGTACTGTAATATTTAAGACCATGTTGATTTTCTGCTTCCTTTGTCTCTTTTTGGACTAAATACAATGTTTGGCTAAGTTCTGATTAGAGTAGACTTGTTGAAATGAGTGAGAGTTCTGTCAATAAGTCTTAATTTGGTTATGACGAACACTGGAAGAACTGGGTTAGAAATGAAGGTCAAGCCCTGCAACTAAACCTCATTAGCTTGAGTCTGTTCTAAGGCAACTAACTGTAGAATTTGAAGAGTTTTTCTAGAAGTTTTTTATCTGTCACATTGTAAACCGCCCAGCAATGTTCCACATGATAATTTTATGACCTCCCAAGCTCACATTATCACCACCTTCCAGCCATTGTAATGAACATTTTCAGTTTGTTTTGAATTGCTATAAATGGCCTAAACTGCTGGAAACCATAAACTACTTTATGTTCTCTGTACTTTCTCAGAATTTCTCTCAGAATTTCATTTGTTTAATCTTCCCTAACACAAGATGGAAATTTAAGATAATTTTACGTTATGCAAGTATAGATCTTCTTTGACTTAATAGCAGTTTTGGCTCTAACAGACCCACATTAGTTATGATTATGTTTAAATAATCTCTTCCACAGCTGTTTCAGCCCCCCCACCTGTCTGAAAGAGAAATCATTTTACCAAACACCTTTCACAAGATGAAGACTGTAACTGTAATTGTTGCTGGCTTGGTTTTTTTTTTTTTTTTTTGCCTTGTTCCATAGTAGAATTAAACCTAATATCTTTTGGACTAATCCAGATAGACCAGCTTCATAGGAAAGTACCCATTTATCCATCTTGTTCAGTATTGTCTGCAGTGGGGTGGATAACATCCCCTGCTCTGGAGGTTGCACATGCCTTGCACCAGGCCTGGGAGAGCTGAATTCTCCCCTTGCCCCCATTCTCCCCCCACGATTGCACTGGGACTCCTAAGGAAGAAGAAACACCAACACTCTGCCCACCTCTGGTCTGAACTGATTAGCAGTGGTTCTCCAGGGTTTCACACTAGCCTTTTCCCTCCTGGGAATGAACATGGAATTTTAAAAAGTGTGTACTCTGCCTCTGAGCTACAACTCCTTTCCGCATTGGGATCTTGTAGCACCTTTGAAGCTGGTAGCCCGAACTTTCATAGACTTGAGCCTACTACCGCAAATGCAGTCAGGAAGAAAGATGCTGCCTAAAACCAAGGTGAGTAGATGACCATATGAACAGTGACCTACCTTCCAACAACCATGAAACTGAACTTATCACCTCATCTCCATAACCACAAGTTTTGCATTTCTATTGCCATCCTCACACTCAGCCTGCTTATATAGGTCTGTCCATGCGTCTGAGGAAGTAGACTGAAATCAATGAAAGCTCATACTACCAGCTTCTCTCTTTTAGTTGGTCTCAAAGGTGTTACAAGATCCTTTTGCACACTTTTTCTCCAGACTATAGGCCTTTACAGACTGCCAGAAATAATGCAACTTGAGTCCACTTTAACTGCCCTGGCTCAGTGCTAGGGAATCATGGGAACTGTAGTTTCTTGTGGCACCCGAGCTCTCTTACAGAGAAGGCTCAATGTCTCAGAAAAAACTGAAAATGTTAGGATATGTCAGGGGAGGGATCTCTTTTTTGCCCCCATTCCACCCCCAGACAGTCTTCTTCCTTGCTTACAGAAAGGGAGGTTTGCAGTCTCTATGGTCCCTGAGATCCTGCCCTAGGGACCAAAGGATTGAACCATAACGTTGCAGTCATGTATACAAACTGGCTTCTAAGTAAGCTCTGTTGAGCTGAATTGGCCTTACTTCTGAGTAAAAATGCAGTCAGGATTACACTGCTAAAAGCAGAATTTGCCCCCAAGACCATATTTTTCTGTATTCTTAAAATAATGATGATAGTGATAAATGGTGACTAATATCAATTATTTTTGTTCTAAATTAATGGATTAAAATGACTCCACAACACCCTCAGCACCAAAAATAGTGCAAGAGTGGCCTTTGGTATCTGTCTGGTGGTTGGGAAATTTGCATTGGGTTGCAGTGCACAGGGAGCAAGATGTAGGAAAGACCCTGCACCATGACTTCAGGTGTATAGATCAGTGCACCTCACACTATCTGACATCGGGCGACCAACAGTTGTTCCCCTCACATGCCAGGGACTGGTACCGTATTTGTGCCCGTTGGCTACAGGTTTTTTTTTCTGCTGTCAAGGACTGACAGCAGATGGTTTATGGACTTCCACTGTGAGTATCACTGCTCTAGATCGAGCTTATCATTGAGAGAGATGATACTGCAAAACTCGAGAAAACTCAAGCAACATCTCGAGATCTGGAACAGTTGACAATAATAAACTGGGAGGAAATCTGCTAACCAGATTCTCTAATACTGTTCTGTCTAAAGCAAGAGCAACTTCAGTGGGTACAGTGACCAGTTCCTCTTGCCCAGAGACTTGCTATGGCTGTATTTCCCCATCAAAAGTAGAAGTCAGCTTCCAGAGGGCTGTTGGGGTAGTTTTTTTTAAATCCCTTTTCAAAAGATTAATTTGAATGGGATGTCAATGGGGAGTACATTCCTTGTGTTAAAATTGAACTACACATCCTGTACGCTTCTGGGAGCATGATTCTCATTTTTGGGAGGGAGGAAAGAAATGCAGTGTAGGTGTGTGGTGAGGACCACTAAAATGGTCAGAGCAGCATGTGGCCCACAGATCATCCATTGCCTACTCTTTATCTAAAGTAAAGCATTTGTTGGCTAATATGATGGTTGATGATGATGAAAGAATTGGAATATTTGCAGTGGCTGCACAAAGCCAAAAAACATTGCAGCTAGTGCAATAATTTTTAATGACAATATTATTTATTATATATTATTTATTTAAGTTTTATCCCACCTTGCTTCCAGTATGGAGCTCATATAGTTTACTGCATGAATACATGTGGCCTGACTTGAGTTGACCTTTTCAAAGTATCATTGAAGTGGTATGGTAGTTGTTCACCTGCTGGAAGTGGGTTTCACTTATCTGTTTTGAATTTTGAAGTGATGGTGTTGAGTTCTTCTAGATTACATGTGTACATCGTATGACCAAATACAGGTATACCTCAGTTAATAAAGTAAATGTGTTTCTGGACATTAATTCTTTAAGTGAAAATTTGTGACCAGAGGCAGAAACAACACTGAAATAATAGGGACAGGTTCCTTCTCTACCAAAAGAGCATTACAATATGTTTCAGCAAACTTTATTCAAAACTAACTGTATGCATGTATGAAATTAAGCAGCCAGGTCAGGTAAGCCTTGCCTGGGTAAACAAAAACATTTCAAGCTTCTAGAGATCACTTGAAGGCTTTTTCCAAAACACATCAACAGATGACTTTTTCTTTTTTTAATGATTTCCATTTTGGTGTGCAGAAGATCTGTGCTGGGGGTAGCTGGTTAGGCAGGCTTGTTTGCTCTCCTCTTTTCTTTGTTTTGTTATTAATTTATGCTCAGCAAGCAATTTTGGAGTCAGCTGCTGCTTGACTTGCCTATTGTAGGCATGCATGCATAGCTAGAGTAGAATCCCATTCCTTCCTAGCTCAAGCTTTATTGCATTCTTTACTGCAGCCATAGTGCTGCAATCTGACACCAAAAGTCTATTCTTTCCTAGCCCTCCTTTATCTAAATCACTGCAATAAAAAAAATCTTCCAGGTAGACAAAGAATGAGGAGGAGTAGAAGCCTGGGCACACATAAAAAGTCTTTGTAGAATGGGCACCTCACTATTAAGAGACTGTGTTAACTGAGGAATGCTTGTATGTGGTTAAACCATAGGCCATGTAGATTAAATCTTAAACCATCTGAGGTTATTTGCTTTCTTTTCCTACCAAAAACTCAATCTTGCCTATTGAATTTACCATGTTATTAACTCTCTCGTGTGTTCTGTATGAAATTTTATAATGCTCTATAGTGTTTGATCTAAACTAGTATTTGTTCTCCTTCACATGCATAGAATCCACTGGTGGAATGAGTCACAGACATAAGGAGGCCTGACTAATAGTCTTCTCTATCTCCTAGTGTTTTCAGTAACATCACATGTTGTTTTTTCCCATCAATTATTCATGTTACAGGAGATATACTAATTATGCTAGTTGTAGAAATGTGTTTTTTTTAAATTCTGAGCAATTTTAACTGTGGCTTGTCGTCTTCATTTCTGGCCCATTTCTCTCCTGCCTTTTTTGTCAGCTCTTTTTTTTTATTTTCAGAGTAGAGAAAAAAGCCAGGGACAAGCCATGGTTTTGCATTCAAACAGAACAGATAGCTGTGGTTTAAATAAAACAGACTTTATAACCTGATGACAAATTATGATTTCTAATTGTGCCTGGCTTTCAGTCCTTTTTTTTATTTGCAGAGGTGCTGACACAGCAACAAGGCAGAATTCAGCAAATCAAAAAAACTTACCTGTTTATTATATCTGAAACTAGCTACTCTAAATTTAATAGAAACATCTAACATTCAGTTGATCCATCAACTACCTTAATTACTCTCTGGTATGCTAGTGTCTTATCCTTTTTTTCTTTTCTTTAGTATTGAGATTTTTATTAATGGCCTTGATTTTATAATAACTGGCACACAGTTCGCACTGTACCCCTGAGCAATTAATCCCATGAGCAATGAATCACCCTCACCTTTCTTTTCTTCTTGCTGCAGTTCATGGTTAGGTTGGCTCCTTCCCTGGTATGTAGTGTTTCTTGCTGCTGTTCTCCTGTTTGCTTCCCTGCACCACCATTAGCCTCAGGAAGATAGTGCCGTAACTTCGTTGCAGGCCCTATCAGCTGGGTATGCCGTCAGTGAGCAAGTAAAGGGAAGTGGGCGGAGTGGCGGAGTGGCTCTGGTTCACAAAAGCAACCTTACCTTGATCAGGATACCTGTCCGGAACACAGTCCACTTCGAGTGTATGTACCTGAGTCTGAGGACCAAGGATAGTTTGGGGATTCTGCTAGTATACTGACCACCCCGTAGTCTATCAGACTCCCTAAACGAGCTGACACAGCTGGTCTCAGAGTTGTTCCTGGAGTCGCCCAGGCTTTTAGTTCTGGGCGACTTCAACATCCCTCTTGAGACCAGTTTGATAAATCTAACAGGTGCAGCTCGGGAGTTCATGGAATCCATGACAAACATGGGCCTATCCCAATTGGTTGTTGGGCCCACTCATTGTGAGGGTCATACACTCAATGCGGTCTTCAGTATAGAACAGGAATATCCGTGGGTGGAGGTTATAAAAACCACCGCTTTGTCATGGTCGGATCATTTCCTGGTCAAGGCTGAGCTAAGATCCTCTGTCCATCCCACCGGGGGTGTTGGACCTATTAGAATGGTCCGCCCTCAAAGGCTAATGGAACCACTTGGATTCCAGAAAGCCTTAGAGGGTCTAATGGTTGGTATCGCCGGTGATCCTGTCGAAGCTTTGGTTAATACCTGGAACTCTGATCTCACCAAGCTATCGACACGATTGCTCCCAAGCGTCCTTTCCAACCCGCTTTATATTGTAAGCTGTGGTATACAGAAGAGCTTAGGAGAATGAAGCGGGTTGGACAATGACTAGAGCGCACCTGGCGGAAAACTCAACTCTTATCTGACAGGACTCGTCATAGGAACTTTCTTTGGTCTTATCGAGAGGCAATACGTGCAGCACAGAGATCTTTCTGTTCTGCACGTATTGTGTCTGCAGAGTCTCATCCAGCAGAGCTGTTTAGGGTGGTAAGGGAACTGACGCAGGTTCCACCTGCGCAGAACCCGTTGCTTAACCCTACAGCAGCCTGCTGTGACGCATTTAACAACTTCTTTGCGGATAAAATCTCTCAGATAAGAGCCGACTTGGACGCCAGTATAATAACAGAATCAATAGATGAGGTGTCCAGCAGCTCCGTTGATGTAATTTTACTGGATCATTTTCAGTCTGTGAGTACTGAGGACATGGACAAACTACTTGGTAGATCAGGGGTAGGCAACCTTTCCCCTTTAAGGGCCGAGGGACTTCAGCTCCCAGAATCCCAGGAGCTATTGGCCAACATGGGACTATTGGCCAACATGGCTGAGGCTTCTGGGAGCTGAAGTCCCTCGGCCCTTAAAGGGGAAAGGTTGCCTACCCCTGTGGTAGATTGAGGAAGACAATCTGTCCTCTCGATCCTTGCCCTTCATGGCTGGCCGTCTGGGGGGGATGCCTTGATGATGTTCCTTCAAAACATCATCAGTGCATCCCAAAGGGAAGGATGTGTTCCATCTTGTTTAAAGGAAGCAGCAGTTAGGCCGCTTCTGAAAAAAACCTTCCCTGGACCCCCTGGAGATGAACAACTACAGGCCAATCTCTTTATTGCCATTCTTGAGCAAGGTTATCGAGAGGGCGGTTGCTCTTCAACTCCAAGCTGTTTTGGATGAAACTGATTATCTAGACCTATTTCAAACTGGCTTGAGGACAGGATTTGGAGTTGAGACTGCCATGGTTGCCTTGACTGACGACCTGTGTCTTAGTATTGATAGGGGAAGTGTGACCCTGTTGGTGTTCTTAGACCTCTCAGCAGCTTTTGATACGATTGATCATAGCATCCTCTTGGACCAACTGAGCGGGTTAGGAATTGGAGGCACTGTGCTCCAGTGGTTCCGTTCCTTCCTCTCAGGCAGGTCCCAGAGGGTGCTGCTCGGGGACAGTCGTTCAGCAAAAAAGGACCTCACGTGTGGCGTCCCTCAGGTGCCATCCTGTCCCTGATGCTCTTTAAGCCTCTGGGTGAGATCATTCGGAGTTATGGGGCTGGGTGTTATCAGTACCCAGATCTATTTATCCATGTCTCAGTCGTCGGCCTTGAATTCCAATGCCGTCTCTCCTCTCAGTGACTTTCTTAAGGCAGTAATGGGCTGGATGAGGAAAAACACATTGAGATTAAATCCAGACAAAACGGAGGTGCTCACAGTAGCGGCCCCAAAACTGGGAATTGGGTTGCAACTGCCAGTCCTGGACGGGGTCACACTCTCCATGAAGGACTGTGTTAGTAGTCTGGGGGTGCTCTTGGATTCGTCGCTCCTGATGACTAATCAGGTAAATGCGACGGTTAGAAGTGCCTGTTATCAGCTTTGGCTGATACGCCAGCTGCACCCTTTCCTAGAAGTAAGGGATCTTGAGACTGTGGTGCACACGCTGGTAACGTCCCATCTGGATCACTGTAATGCACTCTACATGGGGCTATCCTCGTGCTTGGTCCGGAAACTGCAATTAGTACAAAACATGGCAGCCAGAGTGGTCTTGGGAACCTCAAGGAGAGACCACATGACACCTGTACTAAAGTCTCTCCACTGGCTGCCTATTAGTTTCTTGGCCCAGTATAAGGTGTTGGTTATGACCTTTAAAGCCCTAAATGGCTTGGGTCCAACCTATCTTCGGGACCGTCTTCTCCCATATAATCCTCCCCGTGCTCTCCTCTGGGAGGAATCTGCTACAGCCATTAAAATCTATGCTGTCTGCAACCTCCCAGAGGGCATTTTCGGTAATCACCCCCAGATTGTGGAACGCCCTGCCGGATGAGATCCGTCAAATTAAGACCTTAAGCAGCTTTAAAAAAGCCGTTAAGACGGATCTCTTCCCGCAGGCCTTTCCTGATTGATCCTGGCCTCAGGAATTTCCCCATTCTGCCTCCTCCCTCCTTGGATGTAGCCGCTTCCCTACTTGTGTAATTCATATTTGTCTTGTAGTTTTGTTAAGTCAGAATTTTATTCATATTGTTCTAATTATGATGTTTTAAGATATTTTCAGTTTAATATTTTTTAAGGGGTGGGTGGGATTTGGGTTGTGTTTTATACATATTGTATGGAATTTTAACTGTTGTTAGCCGCCCTGATCGTTGACAGAGGGGTGGGTATAAATTATGATGATGATGATGATGATGATGATGATGTAGGACACAATTGCTTAGCTGGACCAGTTGCAGATCCGTGCCCAGTCTGCTCTTCTAGGGTGCAACCTCACTATTACAGCCGTCTTCATTTTCATTGGCAGTTTCTTCCTGTTGGTTCTGTAGGATCGATTCTCCCTCTGTTCTACTCAGGAAGCCCTCATGTTCTCTGATGAATTGAAGACTCTCAACATGTAGCTACTGTGCATTGGCCTTCTCTTCCAAGTCTAGTCTGCACTTGCTGCAAATGTAGTCAGTGAGGTTTTCTGGCAAGAAGACAAATATGGTACATACATTGCAGCAAACAATAAGAGATCCTTCTTCCTCTGTCCCTTCGGTGGTTTATCCACCCTTTCAGTCAGTAATACCTTGTTACTGATACAGCCATGCATACTGCATGGTGTGCACTGTTTGCCCTCAGCACTGAGCTCCAAAGACTGAGGAAGCAATTTGGTAGAGCTGATGGCTGAACGCTTTGCCTTCAAGCAAGTCAGTGTCTAGTTTTACTCATGGAAATAATAGTTTGACAGAAGATTCCATAATCTCCTTCTTAGTTGAGAGACAGAAGGTAAAAAAATACTAGAAGAGCATGCTGGGCTCACCACCCCCTTAGAACATGTGCTCAGGTCAAAGATAAACAAAAGCCCTCACATAAACCTTCAAACAGACATAATGAAAGAGTCAAGAGTGTTTAGAGTGGCTGCCTTTTTCCAAACATTCAGTGGGCTGTTTTTCCTTACTATAGTATTGTCCTGGAAAATACTGCACAGACTGTTTTTTTTTTTGGGGGGGGGTGGTAGCTGTATAAGAGGAAGATATTCAGAGTCCTCCCAACATGAAAAAGTAGTCCTGAACATTGAGTAGAGTCAAAATTGTGTTCTGTATCTTAAGCATTGTCATCTCTTTTTGGTGAGCCCAGTATGTTCTTCTAATATTTTTTCCCTTCTGCCTCTCAACTAAGTAAGGGATTATGGAATCTTTTGTAATATAATTATTTCCATGAGTGAAGCCATGAGTCTTGAAGTGGGTGAAATGCTTTCACAAAGGTATAGTAACAAAGGAAGATAGAAACAGAGCAATTGATGGGGCAGCTCAAAGATGGCTGTTATGGCTTCAAAGGCAAAAACAGAAGAGATTCAAAATGATTTGTGGGATCTTTTATGGGCGCAACAATGTCCACGATTTGCCATACTTGCTAACACAAAAGAATCAACAAAATTTATTATCTGAGCAGTTTTGGATACTCCCTGTGAAGTCAGAAATCTACTGTTACTGCTTTTGTGTTAGATTCACAGAAGTAAGACTGTAGAAATCCCATTCTCTTTGTCTCACCTTGGGCATACATCTGGATGAAATTTCCAGTTCGTCAATATTATGTAAGATTGCTGTTGCTTCTTGACGCTAGCCTCTACTAAGCAATCCTACTTGGCTGGTTGTGAACTCAGTTGGTTTTTGTTGAGCAAAATGCTTTCCTTACTGACCTACATTTGCTCTGCAGCCTACACACCTTCCAAAAGAGGCCATTCCAGATTCTTGTTGTCTGCCAAAGCAGTGTATTATCCTTTATTTGTCAGGTAGCCAACTTTTCTGAGCATAACTTCTGAGAAGCTGCTGCCAACTGGTTGTTCCTGTGTGTTACATACTGTTCCCTAGACTTTCCCATCTTTGTTTAACTATCTGGGCAAGGTGAGTTTGGCTCTTCAGGAGGTAGAATTCTTCTTCCATTGGTGATAATATTCATTACACAATGCAGCTGTACCTTTAAATCCATCATGTAAACAGATTGGTGGAGTGGCGGCTCCTCTCATTTAGGAGGTGGGGAAAATGGAGGTGTGGGAGGAGAAACCCAAGTGCGTTCTTGCAATAGAAAACTTTGTGTACGTGTTCCAGTTTTGAACTATAAATTGGTGGCTTCTACACATTTGAGGAAGCAGATGTATGTGAAGTTCTGCTTCCTTTGCCTCTGGAAGCAGAAGCAGTATGCCACATAAAGAATACAAGCTTGAGTACAAAAGTGAGTACAGTCAGAATGCTGGGATCTGTTGTGCAGGTTGGGAAAAATAGAACAGAGTTTGGGGGTTTGCCTCTTGTAACTTTTGCCCCTTGTAACTTATTCCTTGGGCAAGAAGAAACTGTTTTTAAGAAAAACCTTTGTGAATTCCTTCTGTGTAATGACATCTACACAGACGCTGTTGATGCTAAGATAAGGATCAGGAATATGGGATCCTCTGGATATTACTGGGTTGCAACTTTCATCACCCATCTGCCATGAATTGAGTAGGGCTGATAGACGTTATAGTCCAGAGTGCCACTGGTTGCCCTCCACTACTCAAGTGGGTGGGAGGGTGCATTTAGGCAGCTCTTCTCCCTGCACTTCCCACAGATGAAAACAAGTTCTGATCTGTACCAGAAGTCACTGTATTCTCCAACTTCAGCTTGAAAGCGACTAGGTTAACTTTCAGGGCTTGATAAGGATTGTGCGTTTACACATGAGTGTAGTTCTACTGGGCTGGACCAAAGGTCCATCTTAAGCAGGCATCTTTTTTCCAGCAGGGATCAGATGGATGCCTTTGAGAATCTCACAAGAAGAGTACAAAGGCCATTCCATAGCAATTACTTACGGGGTTCATGAACACTTTATAGAAAATTATGTGTAGTGGTTGGGTTTGGTCAGAAGCTCTGTGCTTCTCACTAAACAAACATCATAAGAGAGCTTCAGATGAAGGACATGTTTCACTTCTGAAGCAAAAAAAAAAGAGAGCTGTAAATAACTGATTTTTGGTATGCAGATTTGTAACGAAAAATCTTAAGTATCTGAAAAAAAGGTGCTCCCCACAAGCAAAGAGCAAAGAAACAGAAGGAAAAGTGAGTGGGTAATAGGCAATTGACAAAGTAAGAGAGGTACTACATTAAATCATAGAGAAGCGAGGGGCGATATCATGGGACACACATTCAAATTGCAGAGCCTGGCTTATAGGGGCAAGGCTAGAATTGACTATGACATTACAGCTAGCCAGTGGAACATGCTGGGTAAGGATTTTTCTAAAGAGTAGTTTGGTTTGTTTGTTAGCAAGTAGGAGTACTGAAAGTGACCCAGAGGAAGAAAGTCCTTTCCCTGGTCATTGCATGAAGATAACTTTGCATAAACTTTGCACCTCACTGGATCCCTGCTGCAGACTTGTGAACTCCCACAGGTCTGCACTGAAGCAACCTTAAATGTTGGAATCATGATTTCAGGTGGCAACATCCTTGTGGAATGAAGAGCTGTCAAATTTGGTGTGTGTATGTGGGGTGGGGGGAATCATCAGTCTTAAAAATCATTATTTGCATCTGTTATGCACAGGGGCCCAGCTAACATTATAAATGTTTGTCTTCTGCCTTTCCCCCTTACTGTGCTGGAGAATTGTTGAACAATATAAAAAAGCATTCTGCTTTTCTCTCACTTTTGAAAATTGTTTTGCCCTCTGCCTCACTGCTGTTTGGCCATCAACATGCAACAGAAGAGTTCATGACTGAATTTAGAGAGAGGTTTTTTAAAAATCTGTTTTCAAAATTTAAGATTTGCTTTTGGAATAGCTTTCAGCTGTGTCTTGTGAAAGCGTTTAAAACTTTGAACCCATCTTGAAGGAACTGGAGAGAAAGCATCTTTATAAATGAGAAGGAAGACTGTTGCTGGAACCCAAATTTGTTGTATATATGAGATCCCATAATGCATATACACACTTGAAAGACATGCAGAAAGTGGATGGTCCTGAGCATTTTTAAACCTGGCTCTTTGTGGTGTGATAGGATGTTGCCACTTGTGAGTAACTTCCTTCCATAATCTTGATAACCTAAGTATAGTACTATATACATTCCTATATATATTCAAAAATAAATCCCATTGAGTTTGTTGTGGCTTACTCCCAGGTAAGCGAATTAATTAAGGCTTTTAAATAAATGTTTTCCTAGGACCCTAAGATAATGAAGGCAGTGTGATGATGATGAATCATGCAAATGCTGGTGTTACATGCAAAGCACTCCATCTTCTTGATTTCATCTGTTTCCACAACAGTTCTGTATAAAATTATGTTTTGATGCCATTACACTGGGGACACAGGGGCTGAGGGCTCCTGTTGAGACAGAATCCCGGGTCTTAGAGGTCAGTGTATTCTCCTGCATCTGCTTTAGTAGACTCAGAATCAATACTATACCATAGTACAGAGTTTAAACATTTTTTGAATGATTGTCATACAATAGAGTTTTAACACTTTCAGTTTGCATTTTGGAGTGGGTCAGCAACATGGTATACTTGGCCTGTGCACTGCCTCATTTTTCCTGCTCTTTATCAAAGTTTATGTTGTCGTTGATTTACAGAAGATTCCTCTGGAGATGGCATTAGCACCATTTATAGTAACACAGCCCAACTTTCAGACTCCACAGATGAATTTACTACCTATTTTGATCAGAAAGTACCTATACCTGAAGATGAAAAGGTAAGCCATATTGCCTCTTCTTCTTTGGGATGGGGTGGGTTGAAATCTGGACAACAATTTACCAGGTGTTGAGGTCACAACTTATGGAGGAGGCTGGATTGTTCACTTTTGCCTTGCAATCAGCTTCTGTTAGTAAGGGGTGCCATTCTGCATAAGTTATGATTGCATCATTCAGTGATATGGGCATATTTCAAAATTAACTCCTCCTTGGAGGCTGCTCATTGCTATTCTGCCCAAGTCATTGGTCGGAGCATACTGAGTTAGTATGATTAATGAATCTCAGAAACTCAGAGAGTCACTTCTTCAGCCTTCCCCAACTTGGTTCCAGATGTTGACTGTAGCTTCCATCTTCCCTGCTTATTTACCATTCTGGCTGAGATTGGTGGGAGTGAGTCCTGAACATCCAGAGGGGCCAAGGCTGAGGTAGGCTGCTCTAAAAATCAACTGCTTCAGCCATTAAGAACAAAGGTTGCCACCAGTGTTTATCTCTAAGAGAAGCATGCTTTGGCTGTCAGAATTTTGGAAGCACTGGTCAGATGGTTTCCACTTCTTGTTGCACTTGAGAATCCCAACAGCCCCAACCAGCATGACCAGTGGTTAGGCACTCTGGAAGTTATAGTCCAGTGATATTTAGGGAACCAGATTGGCAGCCACTGCGCTGCACTTATTAAAGTGGCTCTTAGTACATTTTCCTCCAATCTTTCCACCATTTGCATGGTGGTTTGTTTACTTCAAAATTACATTTATTTCAAAATTCTTTGCACCCACCACCCCACAAATATGGAGTATATATTTGACTGATGTGATTTGAAAGCCAACCCCATGAAAGGTGGCTTTTATTTATTTATTTCAAGGATTTTGGTTTCTTTCTGTTACTTGCCAGGGGAAGAAAGCAGTCAACAGTAATTTTCTTTCCTAAGGTCAGTGTAATGGTTGAATGAAGGGACACAATAGTGCTCTGTGCAGATAAACAGCAACTGTCTTTAATTTCTGAAATAACCAGAGAGCTTGCTGCTCATTCTGCAGAGCAGTAGCATAGGCAAAACTAGCAAGCTGCTCAAGGATCTGTCCCTTCAGCTGATGACCACAAAGACCTTCTGTAACCAAAAGGTTGCACATTGGAAATCAAAACAAGAGTCTATGATTAAGAGAGACATTATTTAAGGCTGGCCGTTCTTTTATGAACAAAACATTCCCACTTTTTGCTTTTGACTTTAAATGAGCAAAGGTTTGAAAGAAGAATCTATTGAAGAATTCTTTGTAGGTAAAAGGTTGATGTGTGCATTCCTTCCTTCTATTGTCTCTGCTCTTATATTGGGACAGCATAAGCACAATACATATACTTGGTGTGATTGCATTATCAACTACAGCTCAAATTTGTGTTTTTTCATTTAGGAAGAGTGTGCTCACTTGAAATATTTCTCACATGAAATAGTGAGACTGAGTTACATTGCCAGCAGGAAGTTGTTCAGCTGAGCTATTCTGACATCACTCTGTCACTTTTGTTATATACAGGACACCCTGCAGGCTATACATTTTTTTAAAAAATTGCTTGTCCTAACAAGATTGATTCTCCTGGAATTAATAATAAAGAAGCAACAGTATAGCGATTTTATTTGTTGCTTAATCCTTCATATTTTTTGTCTTACTGCAAAACTCCTTCTTTTTTGTGAAAAAGAGAGATTTAATATTTTCCCTTCATTCTCTTCATTTTTATAGCACCCATGGTTCAGTTTTCGAAAACTCTGGGCCTTCACTGGACCAGGTTTTCTTATGAGTATTGCCTACCTGGATCCAGGCAACATTGAATCGGATCTGCAGTCTGGTTCTATTGCAGGGTTTAAGGTAAGTGGCTATGAAATATTTCCTTCATAGCATTCAAAGCTCTCCAAAGGACTCCAGAGCTAAAAGATCATATATCTCAGCCTCAGATCGATACTCTTCAAATAAGCTGAACTACAACTATCATCTCCAGCCACTTAATATCTATGTATATCTCAATGTATGGGGAGAATGGGATTAGTACAGTTGGTCCTCTGTACCTACAGATTCTGTGGATTCAAACATCCACAGCTTGAACATATTATAAAAAAGTATAAATTCCAAATAGCAAACCTTGATTTTGTCATTTTATATAAGGGACACCATTTTAATATGCCATTGTATTTAATGGGACTTGAGCATCCACGGATTTTCGTATTCACAAGGGATCCTGGAACCAAACCCCAGTGTGTAACAAGGGACCACTGTTGTCAGCACATCTGTAGAAAAGATATAATCAAATTCCAGGCACTAAAGTAATATTATTAATAAGCAATTATTCACTGTCAGATGTTTACCTAAATCTGTATTTTAAATCTATATTTTTAAAATTCCTGACATTGTAGATTGCCACCTTATTTAATGGATTTATGTATGCTTGAATGTTAAGAGTTTTCCTGACAGATCCTTATTGCCATTGGTCATGCCTGAGTCATGCTGAAACATAGGTTAATTTTCAGAAAACCAAGCTGACCTGACAGGCATGAATGTGGCCCCCTTATCATACATCAGAAGTGGATGTGGCCATCCCAGTAATGTTGAACTGCTATTCCCATGAGCCTTAGTCAGCCTTGCCAATGGTGGGGAATGCTGGCCATGATAGCGCAACAAACTTCTGGAGGGCCACACAATTTCCCTCCTCCACATTTCATAGACTAAAAATGTGTTGTAATTGACTCCCAACCCGTCCTTTAAATCTATTTGCTTTGTTTATTTCACAGCCAGAGCAAAAATCTGATTTTTTAAAAAAAGATAAAGCTTAATTGACAAGTCCATGTAGATCAAACAGCTTTTCTGGATTAATCTTCAGTCTTTAAACATTTGTTTTAAACGTTAAAGAGGCAGAATATTCCACTACTTAAGAAGAAAACAAACAGTACTAAATCCTGGTGTAGAGGGCACACATCTCCAGCTGGCTCACTTTACTTCCTGCTCCTTAGTTTGCCGAATTATTGAAATAAGGGGTTTTACTTGGTGCGTTAAAGTAGCAGAGGGAGTATGTATACGTTCTCTTTTTTTCATGCAGAATCTAGTTTTATATTATATCCATCTGGAGACATAGCTATGCTGGAAGCTTCAGCCAGTTCAGCAGCCATACTCAGTGAAACTAGTTGTGTGTGTCTATATGTGTTATGTGTTGTGTAAGTGAAGTCTCAAGTCTGCTATTCCCAGAATTATTGGAGATTGATGTTTGTATGGCACAGGGGTAGGCAACCTTTCCCCTTTAAGGGTTGAGGGACTTCAGCTCCCAGAAGCCTCAGCCATGTTGGCCAATAGTCCCATGTTGGCCAATAACTCCTGGGATTCTGGGAGCTGAAGTCCTTCGGCCCTTAAAGGGGAAAGGTTGCCTACCCCTGGTATAGCACATACACATCTGGAATATGGTGCTACAGCAATGAACATGCCAGGAACCAAAACTAGGTGCATTGAAAAGCTGTGTTCTTCCCGCTGTATATGTGAGAGAGGCTTTTAACCTGAGGGTTGAATGAATTCCAGAAGAAATGCAAGCTCAGTTTAGTAGGTAAAATATCCAGGTTGGTTGGCTGGTTGCCAAGAGTTTTCATAGTGTATCTGGTTTTTACCTTTTGTGTCTTTCAGCTGCTCTGGGTTCTCTTACTGGCCACTGTCATTGGTCTGCTTCTGCAACGTCTGGCAGCTAGGTTAGGAGTGGTAACAGGACTTCATTTGGCGGAAGTATGCAACCGACAATATCCCAAGGTGAGTGTCAAAGCTGTGCAACTGTACTGTCAAAAACTGTCTTGCATGTGAAGCACTTGTTGGCAAAGGAGCACATCTTGTTGTGAGATCATGTCTGCTGGTGATCTTTAACATCCCTAGCAGAGTCAGCTTACAGGTAGTCTTAGTAAATGAGGAATGAGCAGAAGCAGGGTTGAAACCAGCCACAACAGCTGGACCCAGGAAATGAGATAAGTCCGGAGAGACTCATGAAAGGGCCAAGCAATTCTCAGAGTCTCAAAACTGAGCCACAATCTGTAGCCAAAGCAGTCTGTGAGTATATGGGAACATGTAGAGCAGCAGCAGCAGATCTAGAATGGCAAGTAAGATAGGAGCAAGGCTGAGGGGTTGTGCCACAGAACTGCATGCAATTGGAGGAGATGTTCATCATGAAGTCCATCATGCTCAAATCTTTCTGGCTGTTGTAGTCCTTCATAGTCACATAGTGAAATCACAGGCTTTAGAGGCAGGACATATGTTTGATATATCTGAGTGTGCACATCATATATCTTTTTAAAATATTGTCATCATATAGAGGAGCAAGATCAGCCCTAGTGAGTACTTGAATGGGAGATCATCAATGAATGCCAGGTGCTGTAGGCTATATTTCAAAGGGACTGTTAAGACCTGAGTATTCCTTGTCTAAGAAAACTCTATGAAAATCATAGCATCACCACCAGTTGACAGGCAACTTGAGGGCATAGACAGACACATGGAGCATGTAATGCTTATGGAGGATCTCCTGTACCACCCTTACGTTTAAGCTAGGAGCTGCCCTTAAAAACAAGGGCTCAGTAAATGGATGTCATTTCAGCATGTGCAGAGAACACTTCTCTCACCATGGAGTAATCACATGCGCCTGGAATGATTAGGGGCTGCAGTTTCCAGGCAGGCTAGTGAGTTATTTTGTTTTTCCCTGTCTCTTATAAAAATGCTTATGCAGTGCCAAACGTTACCTCCAAGGTTGTTTTAATTACTGATTTTTCAGAGAAACCAGACTGCTAAAGCAGTGTTTGGTTTAAACAAGTACACACAATACTTGGGTCACAATGAAATTCTTCTTAGGCTTGTTTTGGCAGGACACATTTGCCTGAAGATCTGGTACTGCTTTATGTATTCCTCCTTCAGCGGTGTTAACTAATCCCCTTTTTCTCTTGTCCCCTCCTCCAGTTATACTTGATGGCCTGCCTTTGGGTGGCCATGGGAGGGAGGAATGTATTCCTTTCTGGTATATGCAGCTCATGATCATAATACATATGTGTCCTTGCTGCCAATTTTTCCTTGAGGAACGTGCAAAGCTCTCCAAATAACTAATTTTTCTTGAAGTAAAGAAGGAAGGAGGTGAGCAGTAAGATTTAATAGGGCGGAAGTGATGTGGGAATTGCTCCAAAATGTCTCCTTCCTCCTCCATTGAAGGTTGTGTCACAAACCCCAGAGCTGCATGGGAGGAGCCAGTTTCTGGGATAACCGATACTGTTGGCACAAAGCACAGCCACAAATGTGGCCACCTCCCATGTGAGCTGGAGTTGCTGATGTTTTTCTCTTTGTAATGGCACCAGAAGATAGTTCAAGGAAGGGGGACTGAGCTCATTTTGAAAAGTTAAAATGTCAAAGGAAGTGTATCCTTTGTTCTTGGCTTCCCAGTAAGAGGAAGATTCTGCCAGAATGTTTGACCTAAAAGCACATGGCTTCTCGCACTGACCTTGTTCTTGTTTCATTGTGCTCTGTTAGCTAGAGGCTGATCTCCTTGCTGTGTGCCTGTTTGTGACTTTACTGAATTTCAGACAGTATAATCCACATAGGTCAGTGATGGCAAACGTTTTAGGGGCCAAATGCCCAAACTTAAAGGCCTTCCAGTACTGGGTGTTAACCTGGTGCACGCCTGATCCTCCTCCTTCTCCTAGGCTGTCCTCGGCCTGGAGAGGCAGCTGAAGGCTGGGAAGGGTCAGGAAGGAGGAGGAACAGGCGCATATTTCTTCCTCCTCCTCCCGGCCCTCCCCATGCCAGGGAAAATGGCTTTGTGTGCCATCTCTGGCACATGTGCCATAGGTTCACCATCATGGACATAGGTGATTGCTGATTAGCAGATGCTGGATCCTCCCTTCGCCAGGAGTATTTCATTTTTAATTTTAGACTCCAGTAATACTTTTTATTGCACCTGTGGTAACAGGAGTAGGGGACAAATTAAAGTTATGTTAATGTAGTTCTTGCTTAGTCAGAGGGATAGGGGAACATCCACTGGAATGGTCTGAACCCTTTTACTAGCTGCCAGTCAAGATCCTCAGCTCAGTATAGGTGGACGAAGGACTGTCTTCCCTTTGTTCCGTATTCTCCTCTCTCGACTATTAGCTTCTAAAGCAGTGGTTGGGAATGGCAGATGTTTTGCTGTTTGAACAGGTAATATGTTGAGGGCCACAGTAGCGGTAATGGGTAGGGCCAAAGCCAGTGGTGGGTAGAGCAGGTGCCAAGGGTGCCATCCTTTCTTTTCTCTGCCCCCACACCTCTCTCCCCATCTAGAGAGTTTCCTAGGAAGGAAGAGCCCACTTGTGCTCTAGCTAGGGAAGTACAAGTTGCAAGGTTAGATTCCCATCTTTGAACATATTAAACCAAATTGTCCAATCTCCCATTTTTTTTGCCTAGGTCCCTCGGATTATCTTATGGCTGATGGTGGAGCTGGCTATCATTGGGTCAGACATGCAAGAAGTCATTGGCTCAGCAATTGCCATTAACCTTTTGAGTGCTGGCATGTAAGTTAGCCCCAAACCCCTTGTCCTTTTTGCTATAGTACTCTCTCAACACCTTGATTATATTGATTGCCTTTTATCTCTCTGTATCTTTCCTTGTCCTGTGACATTTGACCTTTTTAAATGTGGCATCCAGAAACATACAGTGTCTTCCAGTGAACACTTATTGATGCATTGGAATCAGGGGTGGCTCAGTGGTTAGGGCAATATGGAAGGTCCCTGGTTCAGCCCACCCCCCCACCCCACCCCCGGATCTCCATGCAGGGCTAGAAAAATCTCCTGCCTGAAACCCTGGAGACCCACTGCCATTCCTGTGTAAATGAGGGATGATGGAATCATACTAACTTGTAGCACTACAGTTTTCATTAACCCAGGCTGACAGTTCCAGTGGTGAGGGATTATGGATGTTGGAGTCCATTGACATTAAAGGCTGCATGTTCTCCATACCTGCTGTAGAAAATACTGAGCTAAATGGATCCATGGTCACTTTTGGTATCAGGAAGCTTCTTGTCCTGGTGATAATTGCCAGATTTGTTTCAGGTTCTTTTTGAATAATTCTTATCAGTCACTTTCCATTTCAGTGTTAAAGATTATTAAATGAGATTTTATTGTTTGTAAAAGCAATGGTTACTTCCCATAGTCACACACCTTGGTGTGAGGTAGCATAGATCACAGTAGTTTCAGCCTGGCTTTCTTTTTAATCCTTTATTTCCTTGAAAGGTCAGGGTCTTCTAAAAATGATTGGAGGATTCAGACTTCAGGTAGAAATATCCAGCTGTATCAGGCTGACTGCTATGAAGTTACCATTTTCTTCTACCTTTGCTATTGGCAGTGTGCATAATGTTGCGCTCCATTAGCTTTCAACAAATTGCCCAGCTGAGGTTTCCTTCTTAAGGTTGCTTTTGTCTCTCTCAGTTGTTTCTGTACAATTAGGCTTCCCAGAATCTTGCCTTTAAATAAGGAAGTTGTTGATCTGTCTTTTCAAACACTAGCTTGAGGTAAACCTGCATTTTTAGAAGTCACCTAAATGTAAGGGATGCTGGGCCAAATTTGGTTTAAAGAGAGGTACTTAGAGCACCCTGAAACCTACACACCTGTTTTGCCTTCTTGCAGAGTACCTCTGTGGGGTGGAGTTCTCATAACAATTGCTGATACCTTTGTGTTTCTCTTCCTGGACAAGTATGGTAAGCTGCTTATTTTTGTTGGTTTGTTTATAGATGAGGCATACATTTATTTCATGTAATTTTATTTTTAATTCTGCTCTTTCTAAAAGGGATGCTGTCATGCAAGGTTCAGTCTTGCTCACTATACCATCCATTTTGCTGATTTTTTAAATTACTTTCAGGTTTATTTATGGTAAGGTGCTTATTGGAGCAACATTTCCTCCAGCTTAAGTCATCTAGTTTTTTGGTTTTGTTTTTAAACCAGTGGGGCAAGGGTTCTTTCATAAGTGGCATCAAAAGGAGGCCTGGTGACCTATGCACTGGTTGACTAATTTTGATGCACTTTAAATAGGGCTTGCAAAATCCTGAATGCAGGAAACTCCATTAAAATATATCTTGTATATCAAAGACACTGTAAGGAATGTGGTTGGTTTGCATAGTTCTCTGAACTGTGGGTGAAGTCTCCCTACGCATTTTGCAAACCTTGTGACTATTAGTAGCAGAAAATTTTACATGGGAAACAGCCATTGATTCAAACAATCCAATTGACTTGTGGCTTTTTCTTCTTATAGCAATCAACCACCTAGTATTTTTCAAAGACATAATTGTGTTAGTCTGGAAAGTCAGTATGTGAATGGATCTTGTAGCACCTTTGAGACTAATTGAAAGAAAGAAGCTAGGAGCAGGAGCTTTTCATAGACTTGAGCCTACTTCCTCAGACACATGCATCTGGTCTACAAAACCTCATACAAGTTTCTTTCTTTCAGCTACAAGATCCCTTTGCATCTAGTATTTTCGTTATCTGTTACTTTTTCTCTCATCACACACTCCATCCCTTGGCCATAGAGACCTCATTGGCATGAACATTGATTTCATTTAGGCACCTGGTAAAACATACATCTATTAAAACTTTTGGGCCTCATTGATTAATCCCAAAATGCTCATGTGCATTATTTTAATCTGTTAAACCTCTTTTAACATTGTAATGAGAAGACTCTGAACCTGGGGAATTACTAAAGTCCAAGTCTTCTATGGGATCTTTTATCCTATGTTTACGGAGGTGGCTAGAGAAGAGACTGATATAGAAACAAAGCTTTATTCAAGGATTCAAACATACAAAGACACCCTAACATATGCACACACACAAGAACTGAGGAGTAAAGTAGTTAGCTTGGATAGGAACACAAGGCTTTCTAATGGTGATAATTACCTGCAAAGATGTTGCTCCAACGATGAATAGACTCAACTGAAAAGAACAGTAGGTAGAGCCGGAGACTCTAGCTAGAGATCATGGATGGTACAGGACCATCATGAAATCTATCCAGACCCCCATTTTCCCTGAGATTTTGGGGAGTATTTAAACCCTGGAAGTAAAGAGTTGCTATTGAACGTCAAAAGATTCTGGTTGCTATGCTTTGAAGTGGACAATTTCTAGAAGAGGGGAGATGGGATGTAGGTTTTTTATTTTTCCTCACCTTAAGGACACATCCTGACTGGCTCATAAATCTTTTCAGGTGTGAATGTCCTGCATTGCAGCTCCTAAGCCTGGCCTTTTGATCTGCAAATGGCTTGTAAATGCAGATTCACCTTAGTGCCTACGTGATGTGCTCGCCTCGAGCCCATCGCGATGGAGGCCCTTTCCAGCCTAGGGCTTCTGATAGCGATCCAAAGGGATCGTGATATCAAAACCCAATCAAAACCACTTATCGTAACAACTTGTTCATCTTAGTTAATATATTTTTAGTCTATTTACATTATTTTTACCATTTTAAAATGGTTTTAACTTGTTTATACTTATTTTACTTGTATGCTACCCTGAGATATTTTTTTTAATATGGAGAGTGGGATAGAAATGTTTCAGTCAATCAGTAAAATAAAAACTGTGGCCCTCTGGCTGTTGTTAAATTCCAACTTCCAATCAGTCCTAATTTGTAAGGGAAAATTACAGCCTGTGCAGGTGATGAATGAAGGGAGTGGTAGTTTATCAACATCTGGAGGGTCAGAGGTTCCTCACCCTCTGTCATAGAGAACCAGCTTTTGTGCATGGGACTCTGGCAGCCTTTTCCAACTAAACGTGTTGGACTACAAATCCCATGACCCACCCAGTTGAACTACTGCCTGGGGATGGTAGGTACTGGACTCCAGCTTCTAGAGGGCACCAGTTTGGGGAAGACTACATTATTGAATGATGGGCTTGATATCCCATATGATATGAGGACTCTTGATGATGGAAATAAGCCCTCTTGATTATATCCTGAGTAAATGACCATAAGTTGATTTCTCTGTTGCCTTTTGTGTAGTAAGTGTGCATCAATTGCTTGGTATTATGCTTCTGTTTGAAAGGGTCCCTTCAACACACACAGCATCCCCCCCCCCCCCCAGTTTACAGCTGCGAATAGGCTGCTGTTCTTTCTCCCACTTCACTAGTGATAAGTAACACAGCTCTTCCTCCTTGTTCTATCCCCCCAACACGCTTTGTTGTTGTTGTGTTCCTTCAAGTCATTTCCAATTTATGACAGTGCTAAGGTAACCCCATCACAGAATTTTCTGGGGCTGAGAGTGTGTGACTCGCCCAAGGTCACCCAGTGGATTTCCATGGCCGAGTGAGGAATTGAACCCTGATCTTCAGAGTTGTAGTCTAGCACTCAAACCATTATACCACACTAGCTTTACACACACACACACACACACTAGTTGCCTGTAATTTAATTTGACAGCTCTTCTCAACTACTTGGATTTTGTAAGACTTCAATTTTTTTTTCTATGCTAAAACCAGAGTTTTTCCCTCCAGTTACAGTAGAGAAGGAGCACCTTTTGAAATTGATGTGTGTTATAAGTAAAACATCAGCATGGCTCCCCCATTCACCAGTAGTAAACCAATTTTCTGAAGCATCTTGCTTGAGAAAAGTTCCTGAAGTCTGTGTGCTTCCCCTCTTTCCAACATTGAACTGTGTGTTTCTTTGGGAGGTGAGGAGACAGACAGCAATGAATCATTGTTTTTCCTCCTGACAGAATGAGGGTGTGGGTGGCCTCCCCTAATTCACAGGTAAGGAACATCACAGGCTTGATGGAAAGCTGCCACTCCCTTCAGGAGGGATGATGGAAGTTGGAGTATTGCAGATTCTGAAGTGCATTGCCCTATCCTGTTGGAACAGGGGACGCAGCTTTCCCAGCCACTGGGTCAGGACTTGGAGCTTATTTTGGCTGCTATTGTAGTTACTCTGTAAGAGAACAACTGGACTGGTCTTGGCAGGCATACAATTGAGGACAATGTCTGTTGTGATTATGTGAAAAACTGAGAAATTGACTAGACTCATATGGATTGTTAACACCAGAATGTTGGGTTCCCAAAGCAGCTAATGGTGCCTGTGTGTCTTTTTCAGGCTTGAGGAAACTGGAAGCATTTTTTGGTTTCCTGATTACTATTATGGCCATCACGTTTGGGTATGAGGTAATGCTGCTTTTTAAATATCTGAGACTTTGAATGTAAGAGGTGATTGCTGCTTCTTGCACTTTGTGGGACGGGCAGGGAAAGAGTGGGTTGCAAGCAGAGTGGACCCCCAAAACCATTTTTCAGGGCCCCTAGCAAAAGAATTTTTCATGGTCTGATCCCTTAAAATCCTAGGGCAGGTAGCTAGTGTTGGCATTCCACTGGCAGAACAATGGGATCTAGCAGAAACGGGAAGGTGCCATTCTTCTTGTCCCTCTGGTCCCTCAAAACTGGTCTGGGAATCCCTCTGGAACTGGTTTTTGGGTGATAGACAGGGCTGCAGGAGGGAAAAGAAGTGCCACTGCAGACCCCCAGAAGAACATTGGTTTTTAGCCCCCAATATTTTTATTCTGCTATCTGGGTTTAAATGTCTTCAACCCTGTGGCGGATAACAATTGTTTGAAAGTTATCATTTCTTTGTGAAAACAGTGTATCCCCCCCGCCCGCCCCCCCATGGCTTCTTTGTGGCACAATTCTCTCTTTCTTTTCTTTATGCCTACGAAAGCTGTTTGGTAGTTAGCATGGGGAAGGCATATGTAACACTTCCTTTTGAATTGCTCTGTGTGTGAAGATATGATATTCCATGAGTGTTAAAAGAGAATAGTCTCTGAAGTAGTAAATAGTACTGTTTAAATAGTTTTTATTGATGTTTATTAGGACCTGTTAGGAGAGGGGTTTTTTTTAATGGAAAGACAGACTAAAAGTGTAATATGTTTTTTTTAAAAAATACAAGAAGTCTGTGAGGCAGATTTGGCTGAGTTGTTGCCTATTCTGAATTGACTCATGGAACTTGGTGGCTAATTTCCCTAGTCCAGATCCAACGCTTCCCAGCCATTATATCGCTCTAGTTCTCTGTTTCAACCTCACTTGATGACAGTAGACTGAGACAAGAGCTTCAATGCATAAAAAAGAGACAGGAGGCTTACACCAGGCTAAAATTGGACTGGGGACTACTTTTGTGCTGAGGCCAGTCATTATTGCAGGGGGGGGGGCTAATCCTCATTCTGTTTGTGTTCTGTAGTATGTTACGGTACGACCAGACCAGGGCCAGCTGCTAAAAGGGATGTTTTTGCCATATTGCGAGGGCTGCGGGGCCCCTCAGCTAGAGCAAGCTGTCGGAATCGTTGGTGCCGTCATCATGCCACATAACATGTACTTGCATTCTGCTTTGGTCAAGGTAAGATTTGGTGGGTTTTCACATAGGAGGGAGGCATTTTCCCAACTTCTTTTTTTTTTTTAATCATACACTTGTTCTCTGAAGTGGTTGGTTATTTGTTCTTTGACAAAATTGATGTTGGCACCATAGTTGCTTCAGTTTTGCATATGCACACACAGAGAAAATCTAGTTAAAATGGTCACCTGGCAGTCACATTGGCATAGCAATTTTGGTTATTCTGCTAAAATACTAGTAGTGGAGTGGTGGAAGGGAGTTATCATGGCAACACTGTCCTCTCCCACAACATCCCCATTCAGTGATCATACTGTGCCTTCTGGTGATGTCCATATAAATCAGGCTTTCATTTGGGAACAGCATCTGACCCACAGGAGCAGCAGAACGTAAAGGCCAAGCACCCTGCCAGGAACACTTACTGCTCCTCTCATACCACAGACCTGCTCAATGGCTAAGGTGGGAGCAACTGATTCCTATGGTGTGAGCTCATCCCTAGTTGATTCTGTTTTCTGGTACTGAGAAAGTGTCACAGCATGTTAACAAGCTTTTAAAGTATAAACTTTCTGATTTACTTTGGTTTGGTTTTGGTAGAGTATTTAATGGCTCTGGTTTGAAATAAGTACAGCCTTTTTAAAAAGGTTTCTTGTTCAGTAGGGGATTTTTCTCTCCTCAGTATTTACATTCACATATAAAATACCATACTGGATCAGCCACGTTAGACATCCCAAGATATTAGTATTCTGTCCTCAGATGCTATAGCACAATAGATGTTTGTAAGGTCACAAAAGCCTCTCTAATACTTTCATCTTTCATAAGATGGATAGATGGTACAGGTTTGTAGCTATGAGTGTCACCCTATGGTTGAACCCCAACAATCTGGGGCATATCTGTTTAAATTTGCTTCCCCCCTGCCTCCGCAGGCTGTGTGAATCTATTGTCTTTTGTCCAGTCTCGACAGGTGAATCGTGCCAACAAGAAGGAGGTCACTGAGGCCAACAAATACTTCTTCATAGAATCCTGTATTGCTCTTTTCGTCTCCTTTCTCATCAATGTTTTTGTTGTCTCAGTATTTGCTGAAGCTTTCTTTGGAAAATCGAATGACATTGTGGTAAGTGTTCTCTCAATCTCTCCCATCCCTCCCTGGCACACTTTCTTCTGTAAATCTTAAGTGCTTACTAGAAAACAACAAATACTATTAAACTAAGTACATGAACTTGTAATGTTTTGTGGGGAGAGGGAGAGCTGTAGACCTTCAGATAATGTTGGATTTCAGCTCCCATCAGCCCCAGTCAGCATGCCCAGGAGTTGAGGGAATTGGGACCCAGCAACTTTTGGAGAGCCACATATTCCCCATTCCCATTCAGGTGGGATCCAAAACTTCATTCTGAAAATAAAATAAATTAAGACCTGGTATAATGGAGTAGTTTAGTAATATAAAGAGATACATTATTAACTCCTTTACTCATCCCTAGAGACTGATTTGGTTTCTTCTCAACAAATGGTTGCAAAGGTTCTGATTATGTTCCAGAACTGATCTTGGGGCTGCTGCTGTACAAGTCTCTCAAGTAATCCCACCATTCCCACCAAATGTGGGGATCTCAACTTACATCCTGCTGATGCCTACACCCAAATGTGAGGGTTCCACCATTTATCCCACCATTATGTACAGTAAGTGTGTGGCTTTCCACTCAGACAATCACAACAACAATCAACAGTGAGATCAGGCAGTCCTACCACTGTGGCCAAATGTGGTGATCTTTACACTTAACCCACTGAATCTGAAGCCTTCCAGTGTTCACTGTAAGCATTTAGTGTGAGGGATTTCCCTGATCCCCAGCTCTGCTGCAGGTAAGGACTTTTCTGTCCCCCTTGTGTGACATCAACTACAGGTTCGGTTTAAATGCCCTAAAGGTTCATATGAGGATTTATACTGCTTTTATCCTCATATTGAGGAGGGAGCAGGCTTATTTTCTGCTGCCCCAGACAACAGGACCCGGAGCAATGGATGCAAGGTGCAGGACAAGAGATTCCACCTCAACATTAGAAGGCACTTCCTGACAGTAAGGGCCATTCGACAGTGGAATACTCTCCCTCGGAGAATGGTGGAGTCTCCTTCTTTGGAGGTTTTTAAACAGAGGCTGGATGATCATTTGTTGGGTATGCTTTGATTGAGAGTTCCTACATGGCAGGGAGGTTGGACTAGATGGCCCTTGTGGTCTCTTCCAACTCTGTGATTCTATGAGGATACCACCATTCCACCTTCAGTGCTACCATCATAGACTCATTGTCTGAAACCCAATTTAGAATGATAGCAATTTGGGAGGCCAAAAATATATAAAAACAAAACTTTATTTGCAGAACAGCTGATTATTTATATATAACATTTGAAACACCACACTCTCACCTCTCAGGCTAAATGAGACCTTTGCCAGTCACTCAACAGACTCCTTTTTCTCACTCC
Organism: Phrynosoma blainvillii; assembly: GCA_026167975.1. Taxonomy (NCBI): domain Eukaryota; kingdom Metazoa; phylum Chordata; class Lepidosauria; order Squamata; family Phrynosomatidae; genus Phrynosoma; species Phrynosoma blainvillii. The sequence goes on along the minus strand of JANUYF010000002.1, from coordinate 201,168,034 downwards.
AACCCTAGTCTATATCAGACCCAAAGCCCTCTCAGAGACATTTTCCTTGAACCCCAGGCAAAACTCTGCCCCAGTATGACTTAAAACCCTAACTGCCATTCCCCAGTGGTCCCATGCAAATCTCCTCAAAAATTTCAGCAATCGGCAGCCATTTCAGCACTCTGTTCTCTGCCCCCTCCCAACAGCAACTTACCCCATACTCACAAAAAGCACAACATTTTGATACACAAATGCTTGACATCACAGCCTACCTAAGCCTTACTACTACTTACTACTCCTACTCCTATCAGGGTCAACACAACCTTATTACTGCTAGTTTTGTAACTAGCTTCATCCTGCATGTAGGTCCCTCTTCTGGACTTTCTCCCCAGCGAAAAGCAAAAACACTATATCATTCTTCTGGATGTAACCAATAACCCTCCAGGAGTAGTAGCAGGGCTCTATGGTAAACTTTTCCTTAGCTGGAAAGGACAGTGCAGATTCTGTGGTGTTTCTTTGTATAATATGGCCCTTTTGAGAATGACAGAGTCAGGAGGAGAAGATTGTGGATGGGGTGGGAAATGGGGATGGGAAGTGCTGTGCAACTTCTCATCTGTGAGAAGTGATGTTCATCACTCGTGTACCTCATCTGGAGAAAGCTTCTCTCCTTGGATTTGGGATTTGGCCCTGCAAGCCCTTCCTGAAATAGGGCACGTGAAGGCTGGGAGGCTTCCATCCAGTGTGCAGGTTCTGGTTCTACAGAGTTCCCATGTTTAGGCCCTGGCAGTTCATATCAAAAAGATTGCACATACTAAGGCTGTGAAAGACCCCTGTCTGAAATCTTGGCAAGTCCTGTCTGTCAGATTTTGTGTGTAGTAGTAGTGGTGGTAGTAGTGATGATGATGATAATTTTTAGGTTTTTGTGGGGGTTTTTTGGCTACGTGGCCGTGTTCTGGAAGAATTTATTCCTGATGTTTCAACTGCATCCTTGGCTGGCATCTTTCTCTGAAAATGCCAGCCACAGATATAGGCGAAACATCAGGAATACATTCTTACAGAACACAGGCACATAGCCACAAAAAACTATGGATTTTAACCATGAAAGCCTTCAACTTCATAATGATGATAATGATGATGATAATAAATTTTATTTTTTACCCGCCTTTCCCCAAGGTTCAAGGTAGAGTACAACATAGATTAAAACACATAAAACCATTTTAACACATTCAGTTAGAACACATCAACATATGTGTGTGCACATCAATGCCAATATATAATTAAATATTCTTGTGAACTTAAATTACTACACTGTCAGAGGGGTTGCCTATTGCTTCTCTGCATGACTCACTTCCCACTCAGGAAACATATCAGGAACAGGGACTTTCACAGTAATGGAAAGGGGTAGGGAGCTCTTTTTTCTTCTACTTTTACAAACTGCAGTGGGAAATTGGTAGCCCGCCAGGCATTGATGGTCTGCAGCTCTTGTCATCCTTGACTGGGGCTCATGGGATTTGGTGTCCCCAAACACCTGAAGGGTCATAGGTTCCTCATTTCTGTTCTAGAAGTTCACCTTTGGGGTATAAGGATAAAGACTGCCTCTCAGTTGTCATTCAGAGAATGTCAGAATGTGAGGAAAACATTAGGCTAGGTCAGGGGTAGGCAACCTTTTTGAGCCGGGGGCCGGGTTGCTGTCCCTCAGACAATTGGGGGGCCAAAGCACCAAAAATAAATAAATTAATTAATTAAAAATTAAAAAAATAAAATTTAAAAAAATATGCATGCACACTCTCTCAGCTCCAGAAAAGCTATGGCAAAACCCCTGTGGAGATTTTGCCAAGAAAACCCCAAGAACAAGTAATAACAACAATAATCAATATCATCATGGCGGGCGGTGGTGGCGGTGGCAGGACCAGCCTGGGGCCGGTCCAAAGGCCTCGGGGGGCCGCATTCGGCCCCCCGGGCCTTAGGTTGCCTACCCCTGGGCTAGGTCAACAGCCTGACTTTTTATAAGCCAGCTTCATAGGTCTGAGACATTGTTTTACCAGGAATATAAAAGCTTTCATAAGGGTGGGGAATCATGAATTGTTTTCCTTTGGAACTCCTTCCTCTTTTCTTTCTCATTTTGTAGTTTTTAACAGCTGGCTGTAGGTAGCTGTGCTGTCTTTATCCCCATTTGCATGACCTGTATCCCCCCTTTCCCTACCCCTTTCACATAAGAAACCATGAAACACAGTGAGGGAGCAGCTCTTTATTCTAAGCTGTGCCTGGGATTGCATCCACTGAATGCTAGAATAGCACCCAGTATTGTTACACCACTGTGTGTGACCAGTGCTGTAGCATACTAGTGCCTCATTAATACTGTTCCTACTGTTTATTTCAAGGCTGTTCCTGTCATTTTCATGATGAGTTTTTGCACTTGTGTTACAATAGATCATTTTGTAAACCAAAATTGGACTGTTTACTTGGGTTATTCTTTCCTAAATGCATTTTTTTGTGCACACATGTATGTATGCACCCATGTGCATTGCAGGTGGCTGCTTCTACTCATAGTCAAATCTGCCTTGTGAAAATGTTGTCCCTAAAATGTGTCTAAATTTGTGTTTTCAGCACAATTTCTGTGCAAATAAAAGTGATCCTCAAGCGGGACTGTTTCCAGAAAACAACCAGACCTTGGACGTGGATATCTACAAAGGGGTGAGTAGGTCTTTGAAAGGCCCTGTGTGTTTCCCTTGGGGGGGAGATATAAAAGGAGGCACTTGCTTTGCCTAGAACTTGTTTGCCCTTTTGTTTTGTTTTTTGTTTTTTTGGGGGGTGAGAGAAAGAATGATAGAGGACAAAACAAAAGTGGTAGAACAAAAGAATGTGCCATGGATTTACAGCAAGGGTGGGAGTCATGCAACAGCCCCCACCCCCGGTGGAGTAATGCTGAGCTTCTGCAGCATTTAGATTCTTTAAAGCTTATGGGAAAATATTGTCTTGTTTATTGGGATCCATATTAATTTTTTGAAGAACAATGAAAAATACAACTCAACAAGAAAGCTGATGAAAGGCTTAATTTTAAATTCTTATAATCTGAGGGAATCTCTGAAAAATGTTGCCATGTAAAACTGTAGCATTTTATATTTTTTGAGGGAAACCAATTCATGTTAACTATTTTGTGGAAAAAGTAATCTACTGACTGTGTTGCAGGGGAGCAGAGCTGTAGTACAAACTGGCAAGTCCATACAACACTTGGCAGATTGCTCTCAGACAGATAAATGAATGGTGCCTCTGTTTTCATCAAGTACCTACTTCACATCATGAAAATATTATGATGTGAAAAATGTCACCATATATAAATCTGCCAATGTCTCTTTTTGTGGTTGATCTCAGAAGACTGAAAAGATTTTACCTTGAAAAAAAACCCAAAAACTGGAATGAGGTTTTATCAGACATTAAGTTAACAGTCCATAGATCAGTAATGTTAAAAAAACAAAAACAAAACTTTGTTACTAAAGGTGACTCCAGGTGTGCTGACACTTGTCATTTCCCTCTGAATTTAGCTAGCAAGGGCTGGAGAATGAAAAGTATGTCCAGGATGCTGTAAAGGGTTGTGTGTTTGTGTGCACATGTTTCGGCCTTCCATGCATAGGAGAAAGCAGACCCATTGTCTTGCAGAAGATGAATAGCAGCCTACTTTGCATAGTTATAAAGTGAAACTATTTGCACTGTGTCCATGGCTTTTCAGGTTTTGAATAAATTGGACACTCTAGATCAGTCAGTAATTTTTTAAAAAACAGTAGCATATATCTGATTTGCGCCTCTCATGTCCCTCTCATGGTCAGTTTTTATCTTTTTATAACCTTGCTGTTAATTCTTCTGTGTTTTAGGGTGTTGTCCTGGGTTGTTACTTTGGCCCTGCTGCTATGTACATCTGGGCAATCGGGATTCTTGCTGCGGGCCAGAGTTCGACAATGACTGGAACTTATTCTGGACAGTTTGTCATGGAGGTATTTTTCTCTCTCTTCAGACTTGTTGGCTTACATTTGTTTTCCTGGCTCTTCCCCACCTTCCTCAATGTGTTCATACAACCACTTTGAAAAAGAGAAGGAATAAATGCAAGTTCATGGTCTAAATGGCCCATGGTCTTCAGACCTAGCATATGGAATAAAATGGCATGAGCATTACCTTACCAGAGAAATTTATATCCCACCTTTCCTCCAGTGGACATGATTCCTTCTCCATACCATTTCTCCTAATAATGGCCCTGTGAGATAGGTAGGCTGTTTTACTAAGTCCAGTGGGAGAACCACCACCTGGATCTCATCAGAGCAGCTTCTTTTGCTTCCCAGAGTGTGAGAGCATGAATTCTTTAAACGCATTAATCTATTCAGATTTCTTCCATGGGTTTCTTTTTATTTGTTTTTGTAAAGTGACAATAAAAGAACACTGTGTAATAATACTATTATAAAGTTAAAATACATACACATAAAGAGAACAATGATGAAAGGAGACAAAACTGAAATGCTGTATGTCTATAGAAAAATTCCTCAGCACAAGGATGAAGCCTAGTCATCTGAGAACATGTTTTTTACCAGATAGATCTCTGGCAGACGAGGAAGATATTTTAGGACAATAAAGGAAACAAAAGGTCACCATGTTACATAAAACCTCTTATTTAATGCTACTTTATTTTCCCCTCATTGTTCCAGTTTGGCACCATGTAATTTAAAGTAGTCATCAGACTCCTGAAGGACTACTAGCTGCCATTACCCACAGAGGAAGGTACTCTAGTGTTACCTTCTTCTGTAGCTGCAGTTGCCCTGATCACATTACCAAATCTTAGACACAGTAGACGGAACTCTGGAGTTAGAATAATTAATTAGAGTAAGACAGGCACAGATAGATTCCAAGACACGGAGAAACACTTGTTTATTTATTTTCATTGGGGCACATCATAAACCCTCTTATATTCTTTAATACCAGTGGAAAATAATTAAACGAATAATCAAACTGCAGTATTTGGGTTTTGGAATACATCTTCAGTGAAGCCTTAATTATTAGAAAAGCAAAGGTCCAAAACACTGTAGAAATAATCCAGCGTGAGACCACTTTAACTGCCCCAGCTCAATACTAGGGAATTCTGGGAAGTGTAGTTTTGTGAGACATTTGGTCTCCTTGGTCAGAGAGCTCTGGTGCCACAATAAACTACAATTCCCAGGATGCCCTAGCACTGTGCCAGGGCAGTTAAAGTGGTCCCAAACTGGATTATTTCTGCAGTGTGGTTTGGACCATGGTGTCTAATCCTCATGCAGAAAAGTTCAAAAAGTAGATAGCAATGCATGCATATAGTGACATCTCTGTTGGATAGCCATTACGTAGAAGGCAGAACTTAATCCTTACAGTTTACTGCTTGCCTTCCTGCTGCACACTTACTGCCTGATAATAGTCTATGAATCTTACTCTGGTGATAGTGGTTTTGTTTTGGTTTTCATCCTTCTAATATTTTGCAATTTAGCCAGGTTTCCTAATCCAGCACGAGTAGTATTACATAAAGTGACATATACTTTCAGCAGTAGATTCTGTTTGTGTCCAGTAATTTAGTTATATGAAACGACAGCTGCAAAATGTATTCTGCTTCTGGCAGAACCCAGTTATTCTGATTGTGGTAGGTAGTCAAATGTCTTTCCTCCCCTCCTCTCTCATGGGATCACATCTTGGTCCTGCTCCTATTCACAGTAGTGTAGCAATAAGTGCTTCAATTCAGCTCAGCCTCTCTTGTTTTGATTCATTTACCAGATCCTTAGGCTCAGGTTTGCTGCAGGATTCATATTTTCCTGCTCTGGGAAGAAGAATGTACCTGTCATATGTAGCCTTATCTCTCCCTACAATTTTTTCCACCACTGTTCATTTGCTGCATCCTCTGCTGGCTCCTCCATTTTAATCCCTCCCATGCTTTTGTTTCAGGGTTTCCTCAATCTGAAATGGTCACGTTTTGCTCGAGTGGTTCTGACCCGCTCCATTGCCATCACCCCAACCCTTCTAGTTGCCATTTTCCAAGATGTGGAACACCTGACTGGCATGAATGATTTTCTCAATGTTCTTATGAGTTTACAGGTAAAGGCCTCATCCAGTCCTAAAGAGCAGTTATAGCAATATATTAATGCCACCAATAAAATTAGTCCTAAGATAGGTGTAGTGATCTAGAATCCAGGTTTGAGAATTGTTAACTTAAAATTATGTTTGTTAGACAGTGACCAGAAATCTGGTGGCATGAAGGCAGGGGGCCCCCCTCCCCACCAAGAGGGCTCTTACTTCAATCTCTTTCAAAGTTGCAGGGGCCACTCTTTTCCACAAGGAGGAGTTTACCATTCCCCATGCATCTGAGGAAGTAGGCTCAAGGCTATGAAAGCTCATGATACCAGCTTATTTCAGTTAGTCTCAAAGGTGCTACAAGGTCCCTTTGCATACTCATGGTCCAGACTAATATGGCTATGTCTTTGAATTCTACCATTCCCACTGTCTATAATATCTGACTGCACTTACTTCCAAGGATGAACAAGGGATCCCAAGACCCATTTTAACCCTCTAACCCAGGGGCGAGGAAGTTAGGACTCCTAGACTGTGTTTTTACAGACCCTGAAGTTGCCCACTAGACCTCCAAAGCCCTCTGAACTCTCATTGAAGTTTTGTTTTTAATTTGACCAAAATGTCAGGTGAAAATTGCCCCAAACCCCTCCCAAATTTGTGCAAACACACAATGCCTCAAGCTGCATCAAAATTCCTCCTACCCTCCATTTCCCCTCCTTTTCCCCCTCAAAATGGCAGCAGGACTAACACAACATCAATTTCAGTTACCATCTGAAAGAGAAACAGAGGGGAAACAAGGTATTTTGACATGCTTAGGGGAAGGAGGTGGCGTAGGGAGCTGGGGTCATGATGTGGAAAATTGGGCCATGGTCTCTATCAAGTTGCATCCCCTTCTCTAAACATACTACACTGTCATGAATATGAATTACTTTTATGCAACAGTCTCACAAATAGGTTGTAGCTATGAGCAGTTGTCTCTTCCTTTTTCTGACTTAAAATGGAAACATAGTGAGGTGGGGAGAGAATAAAAGAGGTTGCTCTCAGGTTTCAGCCATCCCAGATTGGTTGTCTTCTTTTCACATAAGCAACAAAAGGAAGAATACATTATTGAGCACAATTTCCTTTAATTCTTTACAGCTTCCTTTTGCATTAATCCCAGTCCTTACATTCACCAGTCTGCGTCCTGTGATGAATGACTTTGCCAATGGCCTGTAAGTATGAAGAACACCATATATCTCCCTCCTCTGAGTGATCAAATAGTTTGGAATCTATAAGAAATCCCACCTCTTGGGATGTACTTCATAAGGGTCTGGAATCTTGTCATCACTTTGCCAAGTTCAGCTCCTTACCATCTGGTTGCCTTTCCCATTTTACCACAATATTTATAATCTTGTGGCATACTTAAGGTGTATTTTGTTTCTATGGCAGAAAGTTTTTGTGAGAGAAAGAGTAATATATGAATGTAAGCATGATCATATGTATTATGTGGTTGTAGACTATCAAAACACAGGATATCCACCATATAAAAATTAGTACAGAAAATAAATATTGTAAAAGAGACAAAGAAGTAACAATTTAGCATTTAGATAAGATTTTAAAGCATAATTAACAAAGTATAATTTAAAAGGAAAAAATGTGTCTAAATTATAATTTCATAAATCTTAGCAGCAGCAGATAAACTTTGCAACAATTTATTAGCCTCCAGGAATACATAAATCAAGTACCAATCAGATGATTTTCCATGAAATTTATTTAAGAGTGGTGTGATATGTCTTAATCACATTATAAAAATTACAGAAGTAAAATGTACTAAATAGAGGCTCTACTGACATCTCTGCATGAACAGTTATGACTTTTGAAAGGAATTGTCTAGAAGTAGCCGTCCAGCACATTAGAAGTGATAATGCTGAATCAAGCTTTGGTCACAGTTATGCACTATTTAGGGATAGTCAGGTTTTCAAGATAGTTTGTTCCCCTAAAAGCACACTATTTATGTGTACATATACACACAAAACATTCTTTTCCCAAAAGGAAAGAAACATGAAACCCTCACAAGTAGGACATGTAGCCATTTGCAGCTGTTCTCCCAAAGCCAGGCCCTAACCATATCATCTCTTCAATGTGTGACACATCTGCATGGAAAAATTATGCATACAAATGTCACTGGCATTTTGGTTAACCTATCATGCACATCTGTTGCCACCACATGTAGAATTCACCTTTTATCATCTTGTCAAGAACTGAATCCTGCACAGTAATTTTGCACATTCTCCTGTCCAGGCTTGGAACTGGCAGGATTTGGTGGTAGCAGAAATAAACCTAGGAACAGATATGTGATCCAGTAGAATCAAAACTGTACACAGAAGGCCATTTCTTTAATTACTCCTCTTTAATTAATGTGAGAGGAAGAAATGGAATTGCATTTTAATGCACTACTCTCTTTCACTTGCTACTGCCGAGATAGAAAGCTTCAGGCCCTGGGGCCAGATCTAGTCCTCTTGTGCTCCAAGTGTCCCCCTCTGAGCTTCCCCAGTTGGTCATGTTCCTTTCCCCATGAAGCTGTCCTCACTTGGTGGTTTCCCAGCTTTTGTATGTTCCCCCACCCCTATTTTAAGACACAGAAATTCCTATCCAAAGGCTACATTGCTGGCACTAAAAGCTTTAAGCTAAAATACACTGGCATGTTTGTATTTTGCACTGCCCACTAACAGAATGTGGCCCTCAAGAAGTTTTCCAGAATGGAATTTGGTCTTTGAGCTGAAATAAGTTCCCCAACCTTGAGTCAGGGGCTCTGCAGACAGTGCAAAGTGCCGTCTTGGAGCCAGGGAAGGGGAGGGGCAGCTGGCTGCCCCAACCCCTTGCTGAGAACATCATCAGAGCGCCTGCTGTTGCACATGGCGAGTGCTCCAATGACGTCCTCCCGGCCCAACCTCTGCATGGGCTGAGCCGAAGAGACGCGTGACAGCTCTTTCGGCACCCCTTCTGCCCGCTCTGGAAGGAGCACTATTTTAGCACTCCTCCTAGGGCCGGCAGAAGGGTGGATTGGGGCCAAGGCGTGGGGCAGCCTCAGCCCCAATCCTGCGCTTCTCAGGGCGGCTCATGGCCACCCGTCTGCAAGGGCTCTTAGTGAGTTGAATCCAGAGAAATGGGGATGGAACTTGGTTCACCTAGCCTTTTCCAGGGTTTTGCTCACTGCACAAACCACTCGTAAGGGTTAAAGGCCAGTGGAAAGGCACAGGTGGGGGAATTGCCAGAATTAAGGAAGGCTGTTTTGCATGGGCAGAAGTCCCTGTTTACATTCAGATCCCAGCGTAGCTGCTTAACTTTGCTTCCCTATGTTTGGTATATAGAAAGAAATTAATTTTGCCTTTCTTGCACTGCACATGAAAGCACACTCTTGCTTCTTTTTTCACAAACTTGACATCAGTTTCTGACCACAGATACTGCAAAGTTCTGTCCTATTGCAGAGTTCCAGGTTTACTGGGTGGTATTTATAAAAGTTCTGAACTGACTTCCTTTTTGTGAGCCTTTGAATGAGCACTGTTCCTTTGCCCTGCATCCTGTTCTTAGTCCCAGCTAAAGTTAGACCACTGAATCAGTGGGATTTGACTTATCAACTTGTGTGTTGATTTATCATTGATTGATTCAATGGATTTACCCTAGTCAGGACTAACAATAGGATTCCAGCTATTGTATTTCTCAGCTATTTTCTTAGGTAGTAATTCCCAACCCATCACTTCCCATTGTAATGCTGCTTTCTTAATTTGATTTCTAGAGGCTGGAAGATCGCTGGAGGAATTCTCATTCTTATAATCTGCACCATTAACATATACTTTGTGGTGGTCTATGTTACTGCCCTGGGACAAATGGTATTGTATGTGTGTGCTTCCATTCTCAGCCTTGTCTACCTTGCCTTCGTGGCATACTTGGTAAGTGAACAGAGGGGTTGGCATGCTTTCTTTTCTTTCAAGCAAGGCTGGCAAAACTGTGGCCCTCCAGGTGATGTTAGGCTGCAGTACTCATAATTTCCAACCAGTTGCCATATTGGTTGGGCCTGAAGAGAGTTGTTGAGATCTAGCAACATTTGGAGGGCCATAGGTTTCCCACATCTTCTTTAAACATTTCCATCTTACTAGGCAGTATGTCTTATCTCTTCTTTGAGCATACGTATTTTAGGCAAAAGGCTGTTACTAGGATCTGTTGCCTCAAAAGCATGATAAACTGGGGGCAGACACTTTCCCACTGTTATCCTAATTGCAATATTTGATCCTTTTATTCCACTTCACTTCCATTTGTACCTGTTTGTGTGAGTGTCTCATTTTCCATTTTAAATTCTGCCATCTGGAGAAAATGGAAGTCAAATGCACAAGAGAAAATGTGTTCAGCAGGCCTCATGATAGTATTCTGACATTTACAGAACAGTGCTTGTGTTTCTAGAAACATCTGTCCTTCAGAGCAGAGGACAGAAATTTTGCTTTATCTTTCTCAAAAATCCCAGTCCCCAGGAGCAATGGGCAAACTGATCCCATCCTCCTTGGCTCTGCAAATTACATATCCAGTCTTTTAAGCATGGATGAAAAGTTTTCTTATGAGACTTAGAAGTAATAAATTAAAAGATACAGTCAGAGGAGGTGGTCTGAAGGCTTTTAAACTGTTTATTTCAGTAGTAAAAGTCTCTCTGATATGCTAGAAAGCATGATTCCTGGCATGTGCTGAATCTGCATGATTCAGGCAGAGTTGACCCTGAGAACAATGCTACCTTCTCACATGACATCATTACAGAAGGTGTGCCCTCTCAAAATAAATAAATAGGAAGGTAGGGCCATTTTCACATGAGGAAGAAAATGGTGAACCCTCATACCGTTGTGCATTGTTCTTGAATATATTACCAAGTAAATTTGTCAGGATTCTGAAGGCACCTAAACTACAAAAGACCACTAATTCTCTGGTGCAGCATTGGGGAACTCCAATCAGGTAGGAGGCTGGTTCCACCACTCTGTGGGTCAGATAGCATTGGTTGGGGTTGGTGATCCCCCAACCTCATCTCCTCCCCAGCTAAAACATGGAGTGGAGTTTTTCCACCAGTGGGTCAACTAAAGACCTAGCTAGACTCAAGTATTCCCCTTTCCCCACAGAAGAACAGGAAGGAGGTGTGAAATACTGCCAGACAGTACTTGCAGGCAACATCTGGCAGTGCCATCCCTGCCCAGGTTTTCCCCCTCATTCCTCTTCCATCCTCATGGAAAAGGGGGAAAGGAGTGAGGTGAGGAAGGTAATCCCTGTTATCTCATTACTAATCAGGATAAGGTGAGGCTCAGTTGGCGAGGGGAGGAAGACTTTCATGCCATGGACAGAGATTTCCTTCCCTGGCAAAGACCTGCCTTCTTGTTTCATTACCCATGATATCTGGGAGTTTTAAGTCAAACCACCTGACATACATACATTCTTATAGCACAACTAAACTGAACTAAATTTGTATACTTCTGGCATGACTGCTGGTCCATAGAGTGGTTGCAAGTTTGAATAAATACATGGAATGTGTTCATATATATCAATTTTTAGGATTGCAGCATTGAGCTGTGAATAAAGTTCTTTGTGCTGAATCAGGCAACACATCTTGAAAAAAATCACTTTAATAGTGTATTTGTTAAAACTACAGGAAGCACTTGCCATTTTAGAAGATGTATTGCCTTGTGTTTAATAGAAAAGAGCAAATGCCTGTTCTTTAATATGGTGCCTGCTGTGACTTGTATTTCACAGAAAAACAAAGAGTGCTGTTTTGTCAGAATTGTCTGCTAATGCTATTAGGCATGTTTAATTGGATCAGAGCTTCTACACAGAACTAGGAGGGTTACTTTTCAAAATTAATTGGTTCCAATTGTTTGTTGCAATGTTGACAAGATTAATTTGTTGTTGTTTGTACTTGTTGCAACATTAGTTAGTAATTTATTATTTGCTTATTAGGCTTTTTTGGCGCGGAATCTTAAGAATGGAATAAAAATCTGAAAAAAATCAACTAAAAATGGCCTTTAAAAGCAAATTTAAAAACGAAATAGAAGACGTTACTTCTTCCACACATGTGTCCTCCTGATTGGTAATCAGATAGCAGGAGTTACCTTCCCATTTAATGCATTACTTTTGAAATGTAACTTTCTGCTCTTACTTTGTGCTGCCCCTCCATTACAGGTAATTATGTTACTTGTAACTCATTATTTCCAAGATTTGTTCCTACAGTTACTTAGCTGAAATTTCTGGGCAGAGCAATCCTATGAGGGCAAGAGAAGTGAAGAACCACCAAATCAGAAGCTCTTGTTGGGCTTCTGTTGGTAGGAGACCAGATTGAGCAAGGTGGCTGCAGGAAGAATAAGTATGCCACCTGAGTTACTTCCTCCTGTTCAAATGAGGAGAGCTTTGCATCCAATAGATCTAACCATTTTTTGCTCCCCTTTTTGCCTTCTCCAAGATGGGAGCCCCAAACTAGAAAAAGCCTGTGGTCCTTGGGACACCCAGGGAACACAGGACTGTGGTTACAACCCAGGGTGCCATTTCCTGTTCCACTGAAAGGCCTCAGTGCATTCTCAGGGCTGCCATTTGGGGCAATTAGAAGTGACTCCATGCCATTCCCAATCATTGGGGCATTTGAAAAAGGGGTGGGTTTCTCTCTCCCCCCCCCCCCCCCCCAATTTCTGGTCTGTGGTACAATTCTTATAATCTGACTAACCACCTTGAATCCCATTTTGGGAGAAAGACAAAATAGAAATCCCTTAAGTAAAATAAAAATAAAATGATCCCAGGGTTTTGGTTTAAAAGTATATATATTTTTAGCTAAAAATTTAAAGCGTGCTGGGGATTTTGCAGAAGGGTGCCAAGGCCAACACCTCCGCCCGGGCTACATATAGCCCAAAGGCCACATAATTCCCTCCCCTTCTTTAATCAGATAAATGGATTGTTTCTCAGCACCTGCTTTGTAGTAGTTTTTCTAAGACATTTCCCCCCAGATATTCTATCTCTCTACTTATTTATTTATTTATTTATTTATACATACATACATACCTACCGTATTTTGAAACCCAGCTATTGCTGCTTCTTCCCACAGTGAATCAAAATGGGAGGGATTAATAGGAGGAACAGTGGTGCTTCCCCACCCTTACCCTGCTCTTTGGTGTAAAACTCTTTGAGCCCCTTTGGAATGATGCTCTTTTCATTTATTGTAGCTGTTAAAAATAATCTGTATGTAGTGGTTAACCTTCCCTACAACAAAACTGTTCCTTTTTCATTTTTATTTATTCTTCCTTTTGTCCCCCCAGACGTGGCAGTGCTTAATTGCTCTCGGGATCTCCAGCCTGGCCTGTGGGCACACGGTAAGAGTCACAAGAGCCTTGCTTACTGAAGAGCAGCCTTCTTCACCAATGAATTAAATACTGGGTCTGTCTGTATGCAACAGGTAGCCATCAGGGCCAGTGTGTTTCTATGGTTTACTCTGTGAACATATCCAAATGTATGTGCAGTTTTGCACAAAGTTTAAGATTGTGATAATGATGTAAAACTAATTCTAGATGTACGTAATGAGAAATATTTTGGTGGTTCTTCTCCTTGTTGTTCCCCTATAATCGCACTCAGGAGAAATGCCAGTGTTTATGTTGTAGCATCTGACTGACAGTGTGAGCTCTACTTGTAAGCTAACAACACTAAAATGCTTTGGACTGACAGTGTGAGCTCTGCTCGTAAGCTAATAACACTAAAATGCTTTGGAATTTAAATTTAAAAAGCAAGAATTATGGGACTTATCCCGTCCATAGTGATGTTCTTTAAAGATTTTTTAAAAATTATTAACAGCATTAAATGAAGTATCATAATTTGTAGTTCAGTAGAGTGGGACCAAATGAGCTGTACTGATTTCTATGGTTGGAATGAGATCATTTTTGCCTGGGATGTATGCTCAGAGCTTGAGAAAGTTATTTATTTTGGAATAAATTTCCTAGCACTCCTTAGCCAGTATGATCCAGTGGCCAGGCTGGCAAAGGATCCCAAAAAAGTAACATTTCCAAGCTCTAAGTAAACCCTCCAAAATGTGATGGCTGTAGAAGACAATCTCCCTGGACATAGTAAAATTCCACAGGGGCTAGCTGGAATTCTGTTTGCTTCTCAGTGCCAGGGAACAGTTTGTCCACAGCGGAGCATTCAGATCACCAACTCAGAATGGTACAATCTAGGTAATGCTTTACCACTTGGTTCAGCTTCATATAAAAACACCATCCTATCATATAAATTGGAAACTTCTGTCCATATCTCCTGTTAATGATTCAAGGAGTGTGTAAATTAGTGCCACTGAGGCTGCATTCTGATCACCACCAACTGTTTTACTAAGGAGACATTTGTAGTGGTGTCAAGCCAAGTAAGTTCTCCCTTAAACACACATGCAAAGCAAGAATCAGGTAGAGTGCCATGGAGTGTCTGCACATTTTGACTAAAGAGAGAGGAACAGTGGTCATCCCCACTATTTTTGTTTGATAGAAGGTTTGATTAAGGAAGACAGAAGTGTAAGTAACAGGAATGTTTCTGATGGTGTTCTTCTGAGTAGCTGGCCTCACAGAAGTCCCAAACAGCTATCTCAGTTTTCTTTAGTGCATGTTTATCAATATGTGGTTGAGAGGGAGTATCTAACTGTGAAAGTGTTTCTCTTCTGTATCTCCAGCTGATTTTGCTGGATTACATTTAATTGGCTTTTCTTGAACAAAAGCATGTGGGGCTAAAAAATTAACATCAGCCCCATATGTAAATGGAATGCTTGTTTTGCCGTTTGGTGTGCAATTCTGGGGGACAGCAAGGAGAAAGTATTTTATATTCATTGTTTACAAGTTTTAACTTTTGTGATTCATCCTTGTGTAATGCAGTAGTGTCCATATTTCTCACAATTCCTTGTAGCAGGAATGTCAGAGTTACAATCGGGTTTTCTGGGTCACATAGCAAGTGTGAAAATTTGAATCCTCTTCTCCACTCAACAATCTCCCAATAGCATCATGAAATACATGTACATACAAACAGATATTTTAAAATACATGCTTGGTAATGTGGCATGTGTTGTAATTGACTCCTTTTGTCTTTCTGGTTTGTCTATATTTCTCTTTATTCTCTTCCTGTAACAGTTTTTACCCTCATGTTGCAAGACCATCCATCTTTTCATTACAAAATTCACAGAGAGCCAGGTGTTGAGGGAAGACTGGTGATAGCATTAAGAATTTTTAAAACTTGCATCATTGAGCTTTGGGTGGGATAGGTAGTGATTAAGTGATTTCTTAAATTCAAAGTACAGGGATGTGTTTTTTTTTTAATATCCATGGATATTCATTGAAAAAAATTGTTATTAACTTCAAAAGGCTGTAGTACAGTCTGAAAAGGTCCAAAGCAAGTACCTGAGTCTGATTACAGGTTGTGTATGTTCCCTAAAATTGAGATGAAGTAGCAAACTATTAACATGTGGCCCACAGTGATTCAGAGAGAGGCTCATCATCCAGCTTCCCTTTTTTATATTAAAAAGTGGGATTTGGCCCCTAGATGGTCTCTTTGAAAATATTAAGAACCCCAAATAACCTTTATGTTCTTTAAAGAAAAAAGAAAAAAAATTGAGGAAAAACCCTTGCAATTTGCCTCAAGCAACACTTGCTTTAACATTATGTCACTGATCTGAAATGTAACCTTGATCTCATAAAACTAGCATGTATGCTTGTTTTGTTGAGTTGGAAATTTCACTACTAACTTGTTCAAATTTGTGTCATTAACTTTGTTTCAATGACAGACATTTAAAAATTGAAGATGTAGTCCCCCAATGAAATTGATAGTTGAAGGATTCAGATTTTGACCAATATCAAATTTTACTAATTTTCCTTTTCCACATATATTCTGTGACACTAATTGCCCTCTTTGGTTGATGACAGGCCTGTGATTGATTGGGTCTCAAACAGAAATAAATCCCATATATAGAGTGGTATAACTTGACCACTGTCTGAGCCCACCAATACATTTGTGTGTTGCTCTTTAAAAAAAACTAAACACTGTTGCTAAATTAACTTGGAATGACTGGTGCTTTTTTGGGGGGGGGGGGGGGACCTGTATTTTCTGCTCTTTGCTAAAAAGCAGAAGTTGAGTTTACCTGGAGTTTTCAGAACACTTCACAGGTTAAAGAGTAACTCTTTTATCAGGATTAACATTTGTCTTCCTATTCTGGACAATTCTAGTACATAGCTAAGGATGCTAAAGTCCTGTTCAAACTGGAAAACCTAAAGAACATTAACCAGTATGCTGAATTTGAACTAGTGACAGTCACTAAAATATCCTACCAGTCAGCTGAGCTGCCTATACAAATTTCTGTTAGCACTTCTTCAAAGTGAAAAGATGCACCCAGTCCTAAAATGTAGAAAATATAATCAAACCATTATCTGTTGCTGTAAAGGTGGTTTGTACTGAGGACACTGAGTATTAGTTTTGTTTGAGACTGACTCTGAATGTTTGCATCTTGTGTTTTGTACTATGAAAAAATATGATTGTTAAAAGAATTCTTTTAGAGAGGAAAAACTGTGTGCTTTGGGCTTTGATTGGGATTTAACTGGAATTGTACCCTCACAACTGTATGTAATTATATAAAAGTAATAACATATATTATTTCACCTATGGTATGAAACAAGAAAAGTCTAGCGTTCTGCCTCACACAGCTAAGTTAAGCATTAACTGGAGCTTTTCTTTCTCCATGAACACTAAACCATAGCTTTCCACTTGGTACCAGGGTTTGGGTCTCTTTCCTGCTGTAGAATGTTTTGAGTTGACCATATATTTGGGGATGTGCGAATCCTAATAATCACTACTGATGTACCTCCATTTGCATCAGAGGGCTTTGTAGAGGACTTTAGTCATTCTTGATGGATGAGCGTTCACTTCCCATTGTAAGCTGGCCAAAGTTTGCTGAATGAAGTTCCTAAATTTTAATCACTATTTCCCCACCCATCTCAAATTGCCAGGTTTTATTTGTACTGAGTACATACTTGAGTGCTCTTTTGTAGAGCCCAAAACTGATGTAGCACCCCAGCACCTCAAATAGACATCATTTTTAAATTCTGTTTTGCAGACTCTAAGAATATGTCCTACAATTTCTATATAGACTTAGCAGCATGACTTTAAATGCTTTGCAGAGTGCATGGTTTTATGTCTTCCGTTTTGGGTAGCCATATAGTTTACACTGAGGCTCGCTGGAGAGTCACATTATTAAAAATGGCCAGCAGCCTTCAGCAAGTCTAAATTTTTCTTCTATGCACTTTAACTCTGTAAGTTCTCAGAATGAAAATAGATAAACTCTTGGATGTCAATTTCTGTCTGACACTGTTTGAATACGGTACAAGATTCTGAAAATCAGAGCTGTGTAGCAATCATGTACTAAAACATCTGTGCTACATTTTAGCTTGTATAATCTGTGAAAAAATGTCTTATTTTTATCTAATATAACCTAGTCTGTATAAGCAAAAATTTCAATTAAAAATGGAACATTTTTCACCTTGGGTCTCTTTGTTTTATAAAATGAAATAAAAATCACAGAGATTATCCTATAGGCATAGTGGTATATACTTTTTATCACAAATACACAAAAATGTTGTTTGCAAGATCAGGGCACACATGTACCCCAGTCTAGAAAACAAGCAATTCCTCTCCTCCATTCACATGAGTGTGGACAGTTCTGCAGGGCCATTGGCAAAGGACTCCTTGCTGCGGAAAGGAATATGGATGTTCCTGTTTTCTCACTCGCAGTTCTAACATGCAGTGGAATCTGTGCAGTCCATTCATCCAAGGCTGCAACCAACCAACCACACAAAAGCAAAAATTAAAGTTTGTTCCTTTGGAAGGCAAAAAATACACAGAAGAAATAGTCCTGTTTAACTGGCCATTAACAAGAATGGTTTATGGCCAGGAGTGCTAGATAGAATTAAACTCAAAGAGCATAGCATAGCAATTCCTTTTAACACAGAGATGGAAATCATGTGACCCTCCAAATGATGATTGTCGTTCGACTGCAGTTTCCAGCATTCTTCACCATTGGCTGTACTTGCTAGGACTGCTGAGACTTGCAATCTGACAACATCTGGATGACCCAATGTTTCCAACCCTGTGCTATAACAGATTAGTTTTTATTTATTTATTTATTTTGCAATGAGGACCAACCATTGTAAAGTGCAACATCTGGATTTAAAGAAAGATTCTATTTAAATTAATTTTAATGTATAAAAGTCGGCCCCCTTGAACTTTTTTTTAAATAGACCAAGTTCTAATGTTGCTGAAGCATTAGAGTCCTGATCAGGCCACAGTACCTTGCTATATTTGGGGATGGAGAAGGGAATACACACTCCTTGTTTGACATCCTAAGTCTCTGCCAATGGGCCAGTAGATTATATGAAACAAACATATGGACTGATACCCTGTTAGTGAGTTACATGGATAAACTTGCCAGTTCATTCTGTAACTCATTGTTTCAATTGAGATGGCAGTCTTCTGCCTTTCTCCCACAATGTTCAAAATCCCCTCTAAGCACACCCTTTTCATGCTGCTCACAGCCATGTAGGGAAGCATCTGAGAAACAGCTGGCTATGCCCTTGCAGCAAGAGCCCTTGTAGCAAGACCAACTGTGCAGGGGGCAAGAGCCATTTTCCCACCCTGTGCCTGAAGTGATGCATTTTCTTTCTTGCATGTCATTTTAGATAATTTTCAGCTGATTTTTAAAATATTTGTTTTGTGTGTTGGGGCGGGGGGGTTGGAGGGTCAGGGGAAGAATACCACTGTGGCTTGGGTACAGTTTGGGTGCAAAGATTTCCCCAAAAATTGGTCTTCAATATTTTTTGGGGGGAGAAGGAAATTAGTCTGGGGATTTTGAGGGGCTTTAGTGGCTGTACTTGGGTGCCCAAGGGGTGCACTTTGCCCGCTTCTGCCCTATAAACAGCAACTCAATGTGAGGGCATCCTCTAGGATCTTTTTGGGTCCCTCTGTCATCATTGTGCTTCTGGATGTAGGGATATAGGCAGATGCTTCTCAGACATCTTCCACACTCAGCTGACTACTATACTCTGTCAGGGTAGGCAGCATGAAAAAGATGGGTTTATAGGGAGAGGAGACAAGAAACTTGGTGTAGTGATACCTGTGAAACTTTTCCACTGCATCGCTGTGATGCAGATAGAATCTCAGGGAAAATTTCCTTTTAGACAACCTTATAGGGATAATAAGTGCTCTGTCTTCGCTTTCAGGCCTCTGGTTTGACCAGAGTCCATGTATGTTTGTTTTTTAATTGAATGATGGCTGAGAGCCCAGCAACCTACTAACCAGCACCAACTTGTGACACTGACTTTAACTCTCCATCCAGTGCAAGTAGCAACAGAAGCTTTGAAGTGAATCGTCTTTCTTTGAAATATAGCAGACACCAGATTGGGGGGGATGTGTCTGCAATGGAGGGAGGATCAGCCAGTGTATCTTCTGATGTTAATCTTGCATAAGTATAAAGGAGCTAGTTTGGTTAATAAAAATGAACCCATATTTGAGGAGGCAAATTAGAAAATACATTGTGTCTGATTAAGTCCTGTGAATGTCAATTATCTATTCCTGGTTGAGACGTACTGTATTGTTGCATTTGTCTTTCTGTTTCTTGTGGTTTCCTATTTCACAATCCAGACAGTAGGTTTACCGAAACAAGTATACATCTTTAGTAGTCATTTCCTGCTAATACAGTTAAAGCAAATAACCAACAAATCAATTAAATAATCTTCAGATGATTACTTCCAAGTTAGCAAAATCCTTTCTAATGGGTAAGCACAACATGCAGAATGAAATGACACATTCTCCTCTTACACACAGGTTAAATCAAGTTATAACTTGATTCTGATATAATATGTATTATGAGTATTTTCTCTTCCCCTTTTTTATTACACACTTTCCCTGCTAACTTCAAGGGACCCAGAAGGTGTAAGTAATTCTTTCCTGCTCTTAAGAAACCTTCAACTGAAACATTGTACAATATATAAAACACACAATACATTTTAATTTTCAGTTCCCAAGCTCATTTTCTTAAATTCCAATGTTTTAAACAGTTTGTTTAACCTTTAAGATCCATCCCTCCATAATTCTTTAAAAATCTGTATCCCCAGATTCTGTGTCACAGATTGAACCATTCACAGATTGAAAATATTTTTAAAATATATAATTCCAAAAAGCAAGCCTTGATTTTGCCATTTTATATAAGGAACATCATTTTATTGTGCCACTCTATTTAATGGGACTTGGAACATCCACAGATTTGGGTATCCACAGGGGACCTGGAGCCAACCCCAGCAGATATAAAGGACCCACTAGAAAAGCCTAAACTCTTTGCAAATTTCTAGTTTTCAAAAGTGGTTTTGACAACAGAAATTAATGTGAAATAACCGTTAAAAGAACAATAGACTTCAAAAATCAAATCTATGACCTCTTAAATTTATCAGTCTAGCAGCTTAGATGCAAAATGTTTGCAAAACGCAAAACAGTGTGTGTATCTAGCTGCCAGATAATCTTGGGTCTTTTAAAAAATGCTTTTTGTAGAAGATACAGTAGTAGTCATGGAAAGTTACTTGTCATGAGACATGTAGATGATGATGTCAGTGGGTGATGTGTGTCTTCTACGATGACTTTGTTTTCCAGAAATAATATGGACAAAGGCTCCATTCTTATTGCTGTGACTTCAGCAACACAACTGTTTCCAACTGAAATACATTCATTTAAACTGCTCACATTTCACTTGGCTTTGGTGACCCACTTATGACTGTGTGGATGTGGTTGAATTTCCTGCACATAAATTAGGACATTATAGCATCACAGAGTTTAGAAGGAATCGCAAGAACCATCCAGTCCAACCTACTGCCATGCTGGAGTACACAAGTAAAGCACTCCCAAGAAATGGCCAACCAGCCTCTGTTTAAAGATACCCAAATAATCTCATGATCACTCATCCGACTAATAAAATGGGAGATTTCACATACATAGTGTCCACAACTGTGGCATTCTGTTGCACATAGGAACTACCATAGCTGACTGTCAAATCTTGCCACTCTACATACATATAGAAACTAGTATTTCTCTTACATGCAAGTGAAACAGTAAGACATCCATAATGTGTAAAGTGTTTTTTAACTTGTTTGGGGAAGTGGGAAATATTATTTTATTTCTGAAGCATTACCTTGCTCAGCAGTTGTCTGAATTATTAATCTTGAGGCCGCATATAATTGCCCAAAACTTAAAATGCCATGAAGCTTGCCTGTCTTGATTCATTGAATCCTGTGGATGCCTCTGTGTGCTCAAGGACCTTCAGTCAAAAGAAAAGAGTCAGGTGCCCAAAGAAGGTACAGTGTGCCTGCATCTTACGTGGGTTTGCCATCTGCAGACTTAAGCTTACACGGACGGCAAGCGGGAGCATGTGGCCATAGGAAACAACAGGACTTGAGGTCCTGCTTTTTTTGGCATCCGTGGGAGGATCCGAAACGGATCCCCCGCATATACCAAGAGCCCACTGTACTTGCATGTGTCTTCGTCTATTAAAACGGATGGAGAAACCCCACATAACTATTCCCACAATAAAACTCAACATTTGCAGGTATTTTCTGAATGGGTTTAATCTTGGAGGTGGAGGAGTCAAGTAACAGCAACCAATCACTTCCCAGAATTAGAAGGAGTGGGTGAAGTTGTACTAGTTCTTACATATTCAATGCCCCCCCCTCAACACACACACATACATAGACACACTTTGCTAAATAAAATGGGAATAAAAAGATTGAGATGAAAAAGGATTCAATCTGGGTTCTGGCATGGGGTAATTGTTTCCACAAAAAAGAATGTTTTTACAACAATTAAAGTCTTATATGAAAAAAAACCCCAACACTTTATTGTGATGCAGATTTCCAGAGGCCAGATTCCACTTTGTCAGACTTACATTTACGTTTACCCATGTATTCCACAAACACAAGTGGAATTTGCTTTTTGAATGTAGAAGAGCAAGAGGTGGAAGAAAGATCAGTTGGCATGACGACCATATAAACTACACTCATTTATACAAAAAAGTGAAGTTGACATAATGCTCATGAAGGGTAAAAGGGCAAAATCTGCTTATTAGACTAACTCTTCTATCAGGCAAATTGAAAACATGCAAACATGTGGTCAAGTGTTCAAGATCAGGCAAGATATTACAAAAATTGAACAACACAGAAATTGTCTTGATGTTGAAATCACAGTGTCTGAATGATGTTCCAGGATGGAATTACGGTATCCAAGTTTCAGTGAATGTGTGTGAGAGAGAGAGACTCCCAACTAGGTGTCACCAGTCATGGAATTGGCATAATCGAATTTATGATACAAAGAAATACAATATTCCACTGTATATACCAAAATACTTTCTATACCAAAATATACACAGAAATCCTTTCTCCGCTCCCTTACCATTAAACGTCTCTTCCCAATCTGAGATACGTTTATGGCATTGTGAGCTTCATGGAGAGGAGGCCCACTGAGAAATCTCATGAGACCTACAATGATTTCCTTCATCCCATTACAACTTTGTGAAGGGCACAGAAATGGTTGGAAAGTAATTCAGCATCACATATAATCTGCATTCTAGCAGGCAGCTGCAACCCACAACACACCACAGACCCAGTTCTGTATGGCTGGGTTTATGATGTAATAGCATTTATTTCAACCCTTCTGGCAAAATTTACAGCAGCCATTTAAAAAGCCGCAGTACTTATCTAGGGAGGTGAGGAAACAGATTAGCAAGGTCAGGAGTTGCTACAGACCAGGTCAGAAAGAACAAAAGCATGGCAATTGGTATCTTAAATTCTCATCTAAAGCCCCTCCAGGATACGCAGAGTGTAATCCAGAATAAATAAAATGATTAATCCTTCTCACATAGATGATCTACCCTTGTTTAGGGGTAGGCCCGCAATCTAAATAAGCTACTTATCAGTAACAGTGAGTCACAAAAGCGGGAGGTAAGGACCGAGGAGCAAAGCCCTACAATCGGCACCAGCAGCCTACTTATCTATTCAAGCGTCACAATCATGCAACCAAACAGCAACAACCATATTATCAAAGGTTCATTCATCTACATACTGACTTCACATTATATACAGCATCAGCTGCCAACAATGAATGGTCTTTGGTTATTACTTAACATAGGGTTTATGTTTAGCAATGCAGTCTCACACTCAAGGGCATGAATGGTGGCCTATCAGACTTAGAAACCAGTTGGGATGAATTGCATTATTCTGAGTCATTGAGCAGAGCTCAAAGTCATATGCCAAGAAGAAGATGAAATACTAAGTTGTAACTAATTTGCAAACTATAGAATCTTGGCCCAGTAAAGACTGGGAGTGGCAAACTCACTACGTAAAATATCTTTCCCTCATTTCAGTGCAGATTTTCATTTTCCTTCTTGCTTTATTTTACCTTTAACCACCACATGGCCCCTGGTCCTGATAGCTGAGACTGCACAGTGTGCTTATTTGATTGAATCTTTAATGAACATTGTGCTCTTGTTCATTTGTTATCTTCTCATTATGGTAACACCACCACCCCACACACACACCATTTCTTGCTGTCCTTGACTTTTTAGCTTCATTTTATAGAAACAAGTTCCTCCTCTCTTCTGTGTGATCAGGGTATGTGTGCATATATATCTACCAACTTCAGGTGATCATGCATGATGAAGTGAGCTCTGCCCCAGAAAAAGGTGTGACCAACATCTTTTAGGACTTTGCATACGTACATTACAAAGCTGCCTTATATTGAGTCAGACCATCTGTACATCTAGCCCTGTCTTGACAACCCTGACTGGCAGCCAGTTTCTAGAGCAGGGGCTGGCAACCTACGGCCCGCGGGCCGGTTCCGGCCCAGGTCCCCGTACTTGCTGGCCCAGGCGGGCCGCCACCACAGCCGCCGCGTGTTTTGGCCACCGTGCGACCACGCGCACCGCGACCGCAATTTTGATTTCCAAAATGGCATCACGACCATTTTGAAAATCAAAATGGTGGCCGCGACGTGTGGAGGCGGCTGTGCAGCGGCGGCGACGGCAGCGTGCACGGGCGGGTCATGCGCGGCGGCGGCGGCGGCGGCGTGGGTGCGCGTGCGCATGCCCCCATTCCCCTCCCCCCCTCAGCCCAGCGGAGGGGAGGACTTTGGGGGACCGGCCCCCGGCTCAAAAAGGTTGCCTACCCCTGTTCTAGAGTTTCAAGCAAGTTTATTGCTAAGCTCTACCTCAGGGGTAGGCAACCTTTTTGAGCCGAGGGCCGGGTTGCTGTCCCTCAGACAATTGGGGGGCTGAAGCACCAAAAATAAATAAATAAATATTTAATTTAAAAAAAAAAATTAAAAAAATGCATGCACACTCTCCCAGAAAAGCCATGGCAAAACCATTGTGGAGATTTTGCCAAGAAAACCCCAAGAACAAGTAATAACAACAATAATCAATATCATCATGGCGGTGGGGGGAGCGGCAGGACTAGCCTATGGCCAGTCCAAAGGCCTGGGGGGGGCACATCCGGCCCCCAGGCCTTAGGTTGCCTACCCCTTCTCTATCTGGAGATTCTTGATATTATTACCTGTATTTCCTAGTGGCTGTCCATATAAGTACTGTACTAACCAGCCCCAACCTGGCTTAGCTTCCAAAATAAAATATAACTGGATATATTTAGGGCAGTACGATGGTATAAATGTTATTGTTACTGCTGCTGTTGTTCATTGAAGCAGACTGAGCTGGCAACCTGTCTAGATTTTTTTCTCAGTTTAGATGTATGATTTATATAATCTAAGACAGTGATTCCCAAACTTTGGTCCTCTGGGTATTTTGGACTTCAGCTCCCAGGAAACCCAGCCACCTTGGCCAACAGTCAGGAATTCTGGGAGCTGAAGTCAAAACATCTGCAGAGCCAAAGTTTGGGAATCACTAATCTAAGGAAAGGAGTGTAAAGAAAGACATTTTGAAAATAAGAACAAAAGGGGTGCCATTTTTTAACTTACACTAGCTTTCTTCAAACAGGTGCTGTCAAGACGTATTAGATGAAAACATCTACCATCATCATGCTGGCTGGGAATGGTCAGACTTGTAGTCCAAAATAATTGGAAGGCATAGGAAGGTTGATATCCAAGTATTTTCTATTAGCTTCAGCCTGGACAGCATTGGCATCAGAATTGTAAGAGGAAGAGGGTAAATGCTGAGCCAGCCTTTTGGGAAACTCGAGAGTTCAAAGTTTAGAGAGGAGCTTGCACCTTCCTTAACAAATACCTGCTCCTCTCTGGAGGATACTTGCAGGTGTGATCATACCTGACTTTAAGAGCCTTTTAGATTCTGTTTTCAAGACAGCATCCCTAATTGTCTACTTCTTTTCTCTCTAGTATCATCTAGGACTCATCTCACATCCTGAACTCTTCCTCCTCAACAACATTGATGCTGAACCAGTCATGAGTAGATGAATCCTTCTGGACCACAGAAGATGGGGACTTCTTTTAAAAGGAAAAAAAAGCCCTCCTATGCTGCACAAAACCAAGTTCCGATTAGTTTAGAAGTGAGTGTGGTATGGCAGATGGAGACAGACTTCTCTTGCATGAGGAGCACAAGTGAGAAGCAAGGAGGGGGGAGTGGTGCTATCAAGGATTATTTGGTTCACTGGAAAATAGACTTCTTTAAAGGTGCCAACAGTGAAGGCTGTTAAAGGGCTACTGACATCAAACACTGTGAAGGGGGCAGAATAGGACGTAATGGCTGACAGACTTCTATCTTTTTATGTGGGTCACTGCCAAACACCTGCAAAATGCTAGAGGAGGACATCACCAGAAATGGAAGAGCAGTTCATTTGTTATCTTCTCTAAAGGGAGGGTATTGTTCTCTTCTTCCATTCAGTCCCTCTCCCCAAATACACATCTTCTCACCACAATTATTTTTCTCCTCCGTTGGGCTTATTCCTCGGAGCCCACCTGGAAGAAAAGTGGCTGAATGAGAAGTTGCCTGTTGGGTAGAAGAGGAAGCAGATGAGAGAGTTCAGCCCTCCTTTCTCATTTGCTGTTTTTCCCCTTGAAATCTTTCCCTTTTGCCTTACAAGTTTTGGGCAGTGAGTTATGTATCAAAATAGCTGTCCCATCACCTGTTGTTCTTATGTGACTTACTTGGCTATAGAAGTTTTACGGGTTTTTAATCTTTTTAAAAATAATTTGGGTAGCCATATATTTATCAGTGAAGGTACTAACCTTATGATTATAATACAGAGCACTGTCTACCTTTCTGAGGTATGAAAATGTCGACATTATTCCTTGCCCTCATATTTCTAGAAGCTGATGGATATTACTGTTGAAATTAAGAAATACTCTTCTTAACATTTTATAATCTTAACTATGATCCTGTTAGCAGTGGACTGGAGGCAGACTTAAGGCCTTTGCAGACTGCCAGAAATAGTGCAAATTGGGTCCACTTTAACTGCCCTGACTCAGTGCTAGGGAATCATGGGAACTGTATTTTATTATGGCACCAGAGCTCTCTGACAGAGAAGGCTCAATGTCTCAGAAAAAATACAATTCCCATGATTCCCTAGCACTGAGTCAGGGCAGTGCCTCAATTTAATGTGCACTATTTCTGGCAGTCTGCAAAGGCCCTTACTCATGAGCTAACTTGAGTCCATTGATATTGAGTAGTCTAGATCCAATCCAGTGAGCTCAAATGAAAACCAGAAAGACAATTTTGAAAAATAATACTATACTAGAAACACATATTGACACAATCCACAAGGAACAACTTCTGCACAGGCCCCAAGGAAACTTGTTCTTCCAACAGACAGCATAGAAATCCTAGAAAACAATGAATGAACAGGTTGAGCAGGAGAACAAGTCCATGTCCCAAGGAGAGTTTGGACGGCAAAGTTGCTGGGTGGATTTCCTAGGAAAGTTAGTGAACCAAGTTGTATGTTCTTGGAGACAGTTCCTTTGTGACTTTTTCTCTCTTCAACTTTTTCTTTCTTCCAACCACACAATATTACTTGTTTCAACCATTCCCATATATGCATGGTGATATCCATTCCTGGAAGGCACACAAGCCAAAATTTCTTGGCCATCTTGAGTTCCTGAAGTTCAACTGCTTTCATTTGATATTCAGGCATATTTGTTTCTTTTTAATGTAGGATTAAGGAGACCCAATCTGGTTGTACTGCAGATTCTTTTTAGGACTAAATAGTTGAATATTATGCTTTTTTATCCCCTAACCCTAGATGTCAATCATATCCCCCCAAAAAAATAAAGGGATGTGGAAAGCATAGGACAATGGCATCCAAGGGAACACTTCATTATCAATTTTGTGACTAAGGACACATGTGCCAGTTAAACAGTTTAATTGCCATGGCTTCCTCCCAAGAATCTTTGGTAGTGTGATTTTGTGACAGTGCTTTTGAATGTGGTGGCAGCATGGTTAGAGAGCCTCTGAGGCTCTCTGAGGCAATGGTAGAGAGCAATCTGAGATACTGTGGGCCTTCCTTTGTGCAGGCGGGGGGGGGGGGGGAATCTGTCCTTAAGAGAGGAAAGTCCTCCTGCTGTGGCCCTCCCTTGAGTGGGAAGAGGGAGCTCTCCGTTGTGGTGCCAAGGACAAAAAGGGTGTCTGTGGGGTAGATCAGGGGAGGCTTTGGATCTACCTGACCAAAAAGCTGCCTTGTTCCCTGGATATGGTTCTCAAATTGCAGGGGAAGGGTGGATGGAGATTGGAAAAATTAAAAGACAATTTGGCAAGAAGGGAGTGAGGGAAATAGGAAGGAAGGAGTAATAAACCTTCCCTCCCAATACCTTCTGCCTTGGGCACTATACGCCTGGCAGGACGTAGTGGTTCCTCCTCCTTGGACTTTTCTTAGCTTCTTCAGAAGGATTGCTGAGCCTAAGAAATTCAGTTTATGGGCATAGGTAAACTCTGATTCAGCACAAGGCCTTGTTCAGAGCATTTTTATTCTTTCTGACTATTTCACTAATATCACAATTGTCCTAATGTCTCCCTTTGTGCCACATACATCCTACCTGTATATTTCAAGTTCTGGACAACCTATGTAAAATTCAAAGGGTGAGCTTACATATTTCATAAAGAGTTTCATTTTTTCCAAATGGAATGATGATGATTTAACTTACAACATGATATGCCTAAACTGGCTTCCGTGTTCTTTCTCAGAAAATTCCTCTACGCTTCCTTACGGCTGGCAAAATTCATTCAGTGCAGAGGGAACATGTGGCGTTAGGAATTTGAACACGGCATATCCACTGAATCCATGAGATTCAATGATAGTAGCTTTCATTTTTGAGAAGCAGAGCAGGTTATAGGTCTTGTAATGCAGGACAATTAGAAAAAAGATGCAAATTGCATTAGATAAAGGCTTTCTGGTTTTGAGGGATTTCTCAATCCATGAAAGATATTCCCATCTTTTATGTGTCCTTGTCCCTTTATCTCCAATCCGCTTCACCCATGATCTATGTAGATAGGTTCCTATATTTACAGTATCAGCAAAATATTTTCTGTTTTACAGCAGCCTTCCCTAATTTGGTACACTAGATATATTGGAATACAGTTTGCATTATTCTCTGACAGCCTAGGCAACAGCTGATTTAAGGAGGGCTTTCTTACAGAGCAATAATAATAATTTTGTTTCTTTCTTCTACTCAGTCTTGCAATTAGGACAGAGTTGCTAGAGGAGGACAGATAGCAGAGTTACAAATCAGTTGACTTGTTTAGCAGGCTTGGTGGTAATATGTCATGTATGATTTATGAGATAAGACCTAAAAGCGCTGGGGTCTGTGTTGTTTTGCTATTGCCAGACTGCCTTAAAAAAATGCAAAATCCCCAGTCCTCTTTGTTGGTTTTGTTGCTTTGCCTCTTATTTTATACAGGTACAATAATGACACAATACAGACAGATCAGACCCTAATGTGTTGTGTAAAGGTTCCAGGCAATGCTTGGGATTTAAATAGAGTTGTTTTATCTTTGGTACATGCTGAAGAAAATACCTGGTGCTGAATTTTGATTCTTGGAGATGCTCAATCCTGCCCCGTCTAGGTTTCCAGACCACATGCTCAGGACAGACAGATGGCCTAGATCCTGCATTGGCAGGTGTAGCTACAAAAATGCAGCTCTTTCATCATAACATTGTCTCCTAATTCACCTCCTCAAAACCCACCTTAGAAGCCAGGCAGCTGCACCAACTGAAGGAGCACAGGGTGCTGGGTGATGATGAATCCAGCCACCTCCTGTCAGTGAGATGCCATGCCAAAAACAAAAAACTGCTTATCACACCACTGCCCACTGGCAGGAGAGGGCTGGATGTATCATTGTTCATCATCCTGCTCTCCAAATTCCTCCAATTGGTATGGCTACCTAGCTTCTAAGGTGGGTTGGGGGGCATTTGCTATCATTGCAATAGTGCCACAACCATAAATGGGATTTGCAATATTTATGATGTCATAAATCTGGCTTATAATAGTATATATACTGAACCAGCCAGTGTGACAATGTACCCCATGTCCTGGTGTGCCCACATAGCATTGATCCATTGAATCAGTGGGATTTGCCTACATGCAGACTCACCAGTGATTCAGTGGGTATACTCTATATGTGACTATGCAGTAGAATTCAGATCAATCTCTGCAGAAAATGCCAGTATTTAACCATTCTAAAGCTGTTTTAGTTTACAGGGCAATCATGCATACCGATACCAGTGACAATGATCTTGGCGCCACCTATGTGTTTTTTGGAGAGCTATCTCTGTGATGTGGGATACTCTGATGCTTTAAGAGTTCAGATTAAATATTAATCTGTATTAATTGCTCCCTTTGCTATACAGATTTCAACACTAAAGGCACTCATTTTCCCATTCTGTAAGCAGACTGGAGATTAAGCAGTGGCAGTTGGCAGCTGTCATGTTAGCGGGGTGATGAATCCGCTCTGGATTTTTCTCTTCTTTACAACCCATGGTGCTGAACCCAATTGCCAAAATGATTTCAGCACCTTGATTAGTGCTTTAAAGTTTAGCCTAAACCCACAACAGTCATTAACCAACTGACACAGATACTGCCACTGTTCCAGTTAGCTTATTGATAAATGCACATATTTTAACCAGTTAATAAACTCCATTGAACTCAGGTGGATTCTTCTCTGAGTAAATATGTCTCAGGTCTGTCTGCCAAGTTATGGCCTTAACTTTTCATTCCACCATAAAGTGTAAATGAATCAGGTATGGGAAGTCTGACAGAGTTTCATTGCAAGCTTGGCCCAAATCAATACATCTGAACTGAATAGGTACGTTTTTAGTGCAGCCACCTCACTGAAAATGTTCTGTGTCTCTTCTTTTCCATATGTGTGAAATGTTTGGAATTGGTATCTGGTGTTTTTTAAAAAACATTTGAAACCAGTGGTTTTGTTACATATTATCCCTCTTTTTTCTGTTTTGGTTTTAATTTTAGCACTAATTTATTTTATATGTAATGGTCATCAGTTTTGTTTGTTTTAGTGCAGGTCCAGATTTTCAAATAAATATATTCACTACCCACTTCTGTTTTTTGGCCTCTAATCATCTTTTCTAGTCTCTTTAGTTAACCAGAGCCAGATGAACTACACCCAAGGGTATTAAAAGAACTGGCAGAAGTAATCTCAGAGCCACTGGTAATAATCTTTGAGAACTCCTGGAGAACAGGAGAAGTCCCAACAGGCTGGAGGAGGGCAAATGTCCCTATTTTCAAAAAGGGGAAAAAAGAGAATCCCAACAATTACCTTCCAGTTAGTCCAACATCAATACCAGATCATTAAACAGAGAGTCTGTGAGCATTTAGAAGGGAATGTCATAAGGAAGCAGTTACTCTAGAACCGGACCATCACAAGGCATTTTACTCCCTGAGGCTGAGCAGCAGGATAATGTGTCCAGATACACATTATCCAAAGTTAGACCAGTTATTTGGACACATGAGACAGAATATCCCACAAATGCTTCCCCATCTAAAGTCTGCCACCAGTAAAAACGCAATAATAAATAAATAACCATTTATTGCCCTTTCATGGCACCCCAAATCTGTCCTGCTAGTCCTAGTCTTGATCTCCCTTTTAGGGCACTAAGCTAACATAAAAATAGTTACACACGGTTATATGAATGAGATCCCTGGTGCAGTCAATGTTGCTGCAAATGCACACATACATACACCCTTACACGCTTTTGAAATGGGGTGATGGTGGAAAGGTGTTCAGCTGTTGTATCAAAGGAGAGCTCAAGACCTTGGCTCTCCTGTAGAATCAAACCTAACTATGCTAACACATGCTGTGCAAAAGATCTTGGCCACAGTATGTTGGACTCTGTAATACAGAAGAGCTCATACAACTTTACATTCTGCTCTGTATTTTATCACATCTTGGCCAGAATCCTGCTGGCTTCTTATAGATAAGTCAGCTCCCATATGGAAGTGGTTGGACCTATGTCTGATGCAGAACATCCAAATTCCATGGTGCAAATGCTGAGACATGCATATGGTGTCCTTGGGCACACAGATGTGCATTGAGGTCATGTGCATTTCAGCATGCATTCAAATGCACATTTAGGTGTGTGTTCAATTGCCTTTCACGGCAAGTAAGGCATAGCACAACCAACACATAATTGCAGATGCAAAGATTTAAACTAGTCAACCTTGATGTATGATTTTGATTCACCCAATCTACAGATTCTTTACTAGTTGGCAGGGCAAGACAGGTGAACAAACTCTTCTGGGCCAGAGCACTCATTCCAAGATTCTCAAGTACAGGTATTCTCAAGACTGTATCTAGCTGCATTGTGGGCGAAGGCCACGTTACCAGACATCACCTGGGAACTGCCATTGTGTGTGCATTCAGCAAGGAGTAGCACCAAATCCTGAATTTATGACATGTGCAGTTGTGATGCCTGTCTCTCAACAAATGCTTGTTATGTTTACACTTCATACGTTGAAGTGTAAACCCTTAAAAATTTGTGACGGACCTCCCCCGTTTGTTTTTGTATACTGCAATTGATGTTAGAGAAGGAGTTGTTTAGCAGTGTGATCTGATAAATGTCTGCTCAGAAGCAATATCCCATGAACTCCAATGGTGTTTCTTCCCAGGTAATTGCGCACAGGACTGCAACTGAATTTAGTAACAGAGCACATGTTTTGGATGCATAAGGTCTCAAGTTCAATCCCTCATCTCTGAAAAAACACCTGATTGAAGTGCTGAACACCTGTTACTAGTCACAGTAGACAGCAGGAATCTCTGCAGACCAATGGTCTAACACAGCAGAGGGCAGCTTCATAGAGTCACATATTACCCAGATTAATGTTCCAGAAACAAGCCTGACTGCTTGTGTTTCAAAAAGCCTGAAATGGAGCTCTCATTGTTGCTTTTTAAAAGGAATTAATTATATACCTTATTATGAGAAGAATTTCCTAGCTCTGTGTTGGTGAATGCATGGCACGCGTGCCAGAAAGGGCATGGGAAGCCCTCTCTGCAGGCACACTGGCCCTTCTGCCTCTGGTGTCATGGCGTCCGCATTAAATCAGTTTACAGAGTGAGTTC
The DNA here is from genome assembly GCA_026167975.1 of Phrynosoma blainvillii. NCBI lineage: Eukaryota > Metazoa > Chordata > Lepidosauria > Squamata > Phrynosomatidae > Phrynosoma > Phrynosoma blainvillii. The sequence goes on along the minus strand of JANUYF010000002.1, from coordinate 201,135,363 downwards.
ATTCTCCTTTGTCTCTTCTTTTTTCTCTCTCTCCCTCCGCTCCCCCTGCCACCCGCCATTGTTACTAATGGGGGTGCATGCCCCCCGGCCCTCCCTCCCTTTGTCCATGTCTGCCCAGGGAGACGGCCAAGGGACCCAGCACCACGAGGCTACAGAAGGAACAGCTTCCCCAACAACCCAAAAGCAGCAACAGCTTCCCCAGTAGGCTGGCAGCCACGCGTGTGGGGCAAAAGCTCCCGCATTGGCAGCTTGAGCTGGAAGGGGCTGGAGGTGGAAGCTCAGTTGGTATCCTCCTTGTTGGAACCAGCCTGTGCTCTATGGCAGAGGAAGCTTTCCTCCCCCACTTTTGCGATCGTAATGTTTGCTCTCTCCTCCTTCCTTGATCCTCCTCCTCCAGCTCATCCATTGGCGGCGGGAGTTTGTGTGATTAAGCCCTGTTAGTGGTGTTACTGCTATTGTTGTTGTTGTGTCCCTTCAAGCTGTTTCTGACTTAGGGTGACCCTAAGGGAAGCCTGTCACAAGGTTTTCTTAGCAAGATTTGTTCAGAGGGTTTGCCATTGCCTTCTGAGGCTGAGAGACTGTGATTTGCCTGAGGTTACGCAGTGGACTTCATGGCCATCTAAGTTTCTTCAGAGGAGGCTTGCTGTTGTCTTCCTCTGAGGCTGAGAAAGTGTGACTTGCCCAAGGTCTCCCAGTAGGTTTCATGGCTGAGCTGGGATTTCAGCACTGGCTTTGAGTTGCACACTCAAACCCCTGGCTCCCTTTGTTCTTGTTCTGTGCCTGCTGTGCTTTATTATGCTTGTTCTTGTTGTTGTTGTTGTGTGCCTCCAAGTCGTTTCCAACTTAGGGGCCCAGAGCACCCTCCCTCCCTTCTGAGAACGGGTTCCTGATGACCCTAAGGTGAAACTATCATGGAGCAAGCTTCGTCAGAGGGGTTCTTCCACTTCTATCCTCTGAAGCTGAGAGAGCGCGACTTGTGTGTGTGGTGCCTTCAAGTCATTTCCGATTTATGGCGACCCTAAAGTGAAACTATCATGGAGTTTTCTTGCACATTTCATCAGAGGGGGGTTTATTATTGTTAGCCTGAGGCTGAGAGTGTGTGCCTTGGGTTTTCCCTGCAAGTCCCTCCCCTGGAAGGCAGAAGTCCTGCCCCGGAAGTCCCCCCAAAGTCCCGCCCCTGAAAGTCCCGTCCCTGGCACCCAGTGCAGGAATGCCACCGAGTTTGGGCACTCAGTTTCTAAAAGGTTCACCATTACCACCCTAGCTTTTTGCAATGTGTTTCCCCCTACTCATCTTTTGTGACTTGTGTTACTTATTGCTATCTCATTGCTTCCTAGGGGGATGCGGGAAGGAAGAATTTAAAAACTAAGAAAGTTGTGTAGGATCCTCTCATAATGCCCCATCAAAGCATGCTTACATCAGAAAAGTAACAATTAAACATTACTTTTTACAGTACTGATGCTGGTTGCTACACTATTTGCAAAAGACCTTAACTATGCTCTTATTCAGCCCGAATGATTTAGTGGCTTGAGAGCTGGACTCTGGAGAACAGGGTTTAAATTTCCACTTGGCCATGGAGACCCATTCCATGCCCTTGGGCAAGTCACACTCGTTCAGCCTCACAGGAAGGCAAGGGAACAATCTTGCCAAGAATACCCCAAGATAATTTTGTCTTAGGGTCACCATAAATTGGAAACTACACTTGTCCCTCCCGATTCACAGGGGATCCATTCTGGAACTCCTCACGAATCAGAAATACCACAAATATTGAAGTCCCATAGGATATAATAGCTGTGTGTTCCCGTGTGGCTCTGTGTGTGTGCTGCGCACGTGCACAAAATGTTGTCCTTCGGCGCTTGTCATCTGCAAAAGACCGAGGGACGCGAATGGCAAGTCCGCAAATGGCAAGGGACGAGGGTGCTTGAAAGCACACAACAACAACAATAATATATAAGTGTTGTTCTTATGCCAGAGAGCAGTATGTTAACAGGTACCGTTTGTTGTAATGCATTAAATCCATGCTGTGGTCTGAAACTACCCCAACTCCTGAGACCTATACTTTAGAGCAATGGTTCTATCTGAAGTGAGGGACCAGCAGAGGTCCTCCCATTGCACGAGGGTCCAACACTGTATTTGTGTCTATTGACTATAATTGTTTCTTTTCCTGGAAACATCCCCCACACTAGCAGCCAATAGCTCATGGGCTGGCAGTGGTCCTTGGGCCACCACTTTTGAGCAGCAGTGATTTAGATGAGAAGCAGTCCAAGACAGGATGGCTAGAAATTATGGAAATAGCAGTTCAACTGTGGAGAGCCACAAATTCTCCACCCCTGCTCTTGCACCAGCATGGAATTACAAAGGTAAGCCAGATTTGGATACTAAACAAAAACATAAATTCAGGGCTCAGTTCAAGCATACTGCAGTTGTTTTAATAAATAGGAAAGGTACAGAAATCATGGTGCTGTGCGTGACACACATGTTTGAAGCTTTTAGACATATTTTTAAATGATGTGAAATACCATGCTTTAATCTTCATTTTTCCATGAGACAGATCATTTTTTTGTGACTGGACTTTTGATGTAATCTTTGTACATAGAATACAGAACACCTAACAAAAAGAAAGGTAATGTGCTTGATTTCAATGGCTGCTTCAATATACCATCCAACAATATGTGAATCTATTTAAATAAAGTCACTTTTTCACTACTTAGAAGGGCAGCTATGAAGGAACTAGACAAGATCCTGAGATGCAAAGATATATCACTGAATATTAAAGTTAGGATTGTCCATGACATCGTATTTCTCATTTGATTAAAATAATCTAGATTGATTAAAATAACGACAAAAATAAATGGGTCCTAGAGCAAATCAAGCTTGAACTTTCCTTAGAGATCAAGGTGAGATTAAATTGAGGCTAGAATTCAAAGAAATATGCTGGAAAATCAGTATGCAAACATCTGTAATCTGAGGCTGTCATACATTGGCTATATCATGAGAAGACACAACTCACTAGAAAAGGCAATAATCCTTAGTAAGGTAGAAGGCAGCAGGAAAAGAGAAAGACAACATTCAAGAAGGAGAGACTCAATTAAGGAAGCCATGGCTCTGAGTCTGCAAGAGCTGAGCAGGGCTGTTGAGGATAGGGTGACTTGGTGGTCTCTCATTCATAAGGTCGCCATAAGTCGAAATCAACTTGACAGCAGTTAACAACAAACTGTGGATAAACTGGGCTATTAGTCACTGCTGATCAGCAATAGTGGTAACAGTTTAGGAATAATGACAAAAAAACACAATAGTGGCTCTGATGTAGTAAACTCTTGATGCTATGGGAAGAAGCCACAAGTGGGTATAGGGAAGGGACAACATGTTACACATATGGTTAATGAAAAAGAGCATGATTAAAAGGCCAGTAGCCACAATACATTATCTTACCAATGGTTATTGCACCAACAACAAACCCTTGTGCTGCAACTCTCATGTGAATGAGGTAGACTGACAGTTTTTGGCTTCCTCTGTACTTCAGCTTGTAAAGACCATAAGTCACAACAGCAAAGCAGCCTGCCATTCCTGTATGTCAAAGAGAAGGGTGAAGATCAGTCCTAACATTTAAACAAGCCCTGATAGCTCGGGCCAGAATTCTGTAGTTCAGAATTGGCATGAGGATGGATGGATGGATGGACGGATGGACAGATAGATAGATAGATAGATAGATAGATAGATAGATAGAAGGGAGGGATAATAAGTTTCTGAATTATTTCTTCATGTGTTTTAGATTATGTGATTAGACTTGAAGGAGGCAAGAGAGAAGGTAATATTTTCCTCATTTTTCATCGTTCTAGGAACCAATTAAAACTCACATACCCATGTGCCAATTTTCATGGACATTTGCTTACCTGGATTCCTCGCTGATGGATCTAAACTGGTGGACACATTGACACAATAAGTGGTTTGTCAGGCCTGAAACTCACTGGGATAGGTCTCTCAAATTACCCTTACACAGAAGGCTGGTGTCACAACTGATTATACCATTAGGTTGAGTAAGGCAGCTGCCTCATGTAGCCAGTTTCAAGCCTCCTCCTCTAGAGGCCAGGGAACTGGGAACAAGCAAGGCAGTGCCTCTGGCGTGTTCTATTTTTCTATGTACAGATTTATTGGTGAGTCTGGTGGCAATCCTGCTAAGGTTTGGTGGAGTGGAAGGCTCTGCCAGTGTAACTCCAGGGGTTGCAGAGAGGACAGAAGCAGCCAATCTTGGGATGGGGGTGGAGTGAGATGTGTTTGAGGGTGCAATTACACTGTAGAAATAATGCAGTTTGACACTAAGTGATGTTGTATCATCCTATGGAATCTTGGGATTTGCAGTTTTGCAAGGTCTTTAGCCTCCTCTGTCAAAGAGTGCTGATGAGTCACAAAACTACAAATCCTAGGAATCTGTAGGATGGAGCCATGGCAGTTAATATGGTGTCAAACTGCATTATTTCTACAGTGTAGATGCATCCCTACTGTGCAACTGGACACCTCATAGACCTTTGGATCCTGCTCTATGTGACTAGTTTGGAGACAGTGACAGGAAGGTTCTATGGGAAAAAGCAATCCATAGTCACTTTTTGGTAGAATGGCCAATATGGATGGAGCAATGCAAGACAGAGAGTCAAGTGATATTATTTCTTAAAAGAAAACGTTTAATTTGTATGCCACTTTCCCATGCAATGGCTGCAATGTTGTTGGTGACATATGTGCACTTAACTGGAGGTTATGTGCATTGTAACTAGGACAGGAGCTCTGCCTTAGGGATAGCTCACTCTAGGGGAATTGAATATTAACTCAATTAATGGCTGGGTTACGCAGCCCTGGAAGCATTCCCATGTATACCATGGTTGGAAGCACAAAGAGCCACAGAGGCAAATCCTCAATGAATTGCATTTTATTTTAAAGGGGAAAAACCAACACACATGCTCAACAATCACACAGGTACACAAGAACTGAGAAATAAAAGTGTTAGATTGGAACAGAGTAAGGCCTTCTAATGGGGGTACGACACCTGCTTGGATGCTGCTCTTTTTGATGATATTCTGGGGTGGAAAAAAATGGGAACTTGATCACTCCCTGGCCACTGAAGTTTGGTGAGAGAAAGAAAGGGTCTAGCAAAGTACAAACTGGCAGCACCTCTGTCTTAAAACCAAGCTAATCCAACTAACAATGGAAATGTTCCCTAATTTATAGGAAAGTTGTGCCCTGGAGCAAAGTCCAGAGAGTTGACCTGGCCAAATGGTCCAAATCTTTGATATGTGTTAGTGACACTTTGAAGTTGGGTCTTCCAAAAGTGTGACATGGGGGTGTGAATGGGTGTATTCCTGCAGCAGGACGGCTTAAGTGTCAGGTAGATGGACTTGTTTATTCTAACCGGAACTATTCTATTGTTTCACAGCCAATAAATCCTCTTGGTGACTCCTAAGCTAACCAACGTGACCTGATCGCTTGCAAATAATGGTGCCCACATTAGGATTATAGAGGCTGAATTTATGGCAAATTCTGATATCAAAAAATGAGGAGCAGGGTTTAGGCATGTCCAAGGCTAACACAGCATGTATGTCTTTTTCTGAACAATGTAGAAGGAGGTGTTGGGCACCATCCACTCTCACTTTCCAAGCCAGTTTCCAAGTGCCTGAAACACCCTGCCATAGAAGTCTGCAGCCCTGGCTGGAGTTCTACAGCTGGAGAAGGAAGTTGATCTCACCTTCCCTGCTCTCCAGTGGGTTGCTGAAAATGTGGGAAGGTGATCTTAGCTTTCTTCCTGGAGCGTCACATTGCAATCAGATGCTACCTGGTTGCCCTCCCTCTCCCTCTCCCTCCAGCCAATATGTGGCCATGCCAGTGTGCTCCAGGTACCTGAACGCTTCCTTCTGGAGCAGGAGGGTTGTGTGACTGCACAGGTGGAACTAAAGGTAAGACTCTCAGCTCATTGCTTGTAGCAACTGACAACACAAGAATAGCAGTGTAACAAGAACAGCAATGCAGAAGCAAATATAATAACACAGCAGTGCAGTATTACAAAATTACATTAGTAATCCAAACAATCTATTTCATGAATACTAGCACTATATTTAAATTCATCATGGGGGATGCAGCCACTAGAGACACTTGTGTCAATTTTTGAAGAAACCAGTTGTAATGAATACCAAACTACACCTTTGGTTCTTAAAGCTAGGTTGTTTGTGACCAAATGTATCATTTTAAAAATCTGAAATACAAGGATATATTTTTAACAGTTCCCATGGGGGGGGAGTTACTTAATATAATAATTAGTAAACACTAGCTTATTTTCTTTCAAAAAATTGTGTCAATTTGTTGAGCAGAGGTTAGATTTTGCTTTCCAGAATTCACTGTAACCATAACCACACCCAGTGAATCATATGTTGCTCTAAAGTGATATCCAGAAGTGCTGTGAACAGTTTGCTCTTGAAGATTGCCCAGGTGATATAAAATTGATTTTAGCTTCTTCATGTTTGATCCATAAATTCAATATAATTACATTTAAGTTTCATATTTCAAGTATAAGCATGGTCTGAGGCAGACAAACAGTGTCCTTGCAACCAGTTAATTGACAACAGTGCATACAAATTAGTGTGTGTTCGTCAGCACTGCATGTGCACATCACTTAAAATTCTGGAAAGGCCTCCTGTACTGTTTCAGTTCTGCTGAAGCTGATGAATTGGAGGAAAGACTAAAGCAGGTTGAAGAGTACAAGGCTTCTGCTTATCTCTCTCAATGTGGGCACATTTTAAAAAAAGTAGCCCTAACTGAAATAACCTGTAGGCATCTGACTAACATCTCCAATTGTTATTTTCCTGTTTGGTTTGTAACATCTTGCCCATGGAGCTTCAAAAGCTTGCAACAAGTATATTGTGCATTTTGGTTGGCCAATAAAGTTATCACTGATGGATTTTTGTGAAAGGAAATGTCATTCACTCATTTATTTACAGCAGGAGTATATAACTGGCAGCCCTGAAGCTGAGTGCAATAAAGAAGAGTCCACTTTCCAAGACAGTCTATTAGGATGTCAAACATCTCTTAGCGTCAGGCAGTTCTTCCTAATATTTAGACAGAATTTCTTATAATCTGAATCCATTGGTTCAGGTTCTACATTTTAGGGCAGCAGAAAACAAGCTTGTTCTGTTTTCTACCAAGGTGTCCTTCTGGAGTCCAAATATGCCAACTTCTAAACATCTGCCCAGAACCATGGAAACAATACAAAGCTATGCACCAAATGCCTGAGGCTATGAATACACAATGCCTCATGCACAACCTCGGACATCATTATGGGAGCATTCCTAAGATATCCCCCCCCCCCAGTGCTACTTTGTTCTTGAATATGAACTTTCCCCCTGCCAGCACGAAGCAGTGGTTTGAATGCTAGATGAGGCCTTCAGGAGACCTCCACTCAGGGCCTTTGCAGACTGCTAGAAATAGTGCAAATTGAGTCCGCTTTAACTGCCCTGGCTCAATGCTAGGGAATCATGGGAATTGTATTTTTTTTCTGAGACATTGAGACTTCTCTATCATTGAGACTTCTCTATCTGCAAAGGCGTCTCGTCTTGGAAATCCACTGGATGATCTGGGGTGAGTCACAGTGTCTCAGCCTCAGAGGAAGGCAATGGTAAACCCCATCTGAACAAATTTTCCCAGGAAAACTCGTGATCACTTCACCTTAGTGTCATTAATGATTTGAAGGTGTACAGCAACACATGTCAATCAAATGGCCCACAAAGCAGCCACTAACAGTAAGCACCAAGTTGCTGTTAGGCAAATAAGGGGGGGATGCAGACGGGCGGCTGTGGGCCACCCCGAGAAGCAGAGGATTGGGGCTGCTGCTAACACACGCAGCAGCCCCAATCCACCCTTCTGCTGGCCCTAGAAGGAGCGCTAAAATGCTGCTCCTTCCAGAGCAGGCAAAAGGGGTGCCCAAAGAGACGCTGCGCGTCTCTTCCAGTGCAGCGTGTCTGGACACTGCACCAGGAGGACGTCATCAGAGTGCTAGCCATGTGCAATGGTGCGCACTCTGATGACATCTTCGGGAAGGGGTTGGGGAGCCTGGCGTGTGGCTGCCTCTCCCCTTCCCTGGCTCCAAGACGGCGCTTTGCGCTGTCTGCAGAGACCCTAAGTTGCTATTGCAACTACATTGCTAATGCAATATATCTTGTTTTTATATTTATCAGTTTACTGTTCTTTTTAAACATTTTGCTTAAATGTATAAATTTGTTTGGTTTTATGGATTGTTTTAATCTGTAAAACCAAACAATTTTACACATTTAAGCAAGATGTTTAAAAAGAAAAACAGCAAACTGATAGATATAAAAGCTGGACATATTGCACTAGCAATTTAGTTGTCTGATTGGCATGACTGTCTCCACATTACCCTTAGGCTTGTCATTCTGACGGTTTCTGATGCTGCCATATCAATCACCCCCTGTCTACCACTTACTCACCAAGATCCTAACCTTCAATGGGTGGGGTGAAATATTTCACCTGTACAGTTCCAGTGAGCAATCCTTCCACCATCCGGTCTGAGGAAGACAGCTTTCCAGCACATGACTGAAACTTTTGGCAATTTAGTAGCTCGGGGAAATACGGAGTGGAACCCAAGCAATGTCCAGCTGCAGTTGGGAGAAAAGAACTGCCATTACCCTTCCACAACTATGGTTTCTCTTTTCTCTCTGATGCAGAACTGCAGCTGGATACTGCCCAGGCACCTCCCTCATTCTCTCCTAAGTACTAAACGGTCATGGGAGCAAGAACGCAACATTGTGAAGCTGCTTTGTTGGGAGGGAGAAGAAGTGCTGCATAAGGAGGTACTGAATACCTTCTTGCACAATGAACTGTAAAAGCACATCCACTCATGTAACTCCAACTATATCCTAACAGGATTCCAGCCATATTTATCTGTTTCTCATATTTCTGTCCTACTCTTCTACCAATTAATTTAAGTCAACTTACTCAATTTTCTCCTCAAATCATTTTTGGGTAGTTCAGACTGAGTTCAGTGGCTGGCCAAGGAATAACCTGCAAGCTTAACTGTTGACCAGGGATCCAAATATGGGCTTCTTCAGCAAGTGTAGCACTCTAGCCACTTTACCATACTGCCTCCCAGGTACTTCAGAATTCAACTTACCTATGGGGACAAAGGGAGCATCCCTGGATTTTCTAGCTAGCTTAGAGGCTTGGCTATCATCTTCAACTGGAGACCAGTGCTCATCAGAAGACATCTCTCACACCTGAAAATAAAAAGGGGGAAACACTAATAAAGATAAAAAATAAGGTATTTTGGGAAAGCAGAAAAGGCTGCGGACAACAGACTAATCAGTATTTGAAGTGGAACAACAGCCAGATGTGGGCTGTAGTTCATTTACTTTTAGGTGAAACTTCTTCTGAGCATCTATTGTAGTGGCATTCATCTATGAGGCTAATTGAAGGTGCATATTATTCACAACAAATATTTGTCAGGGCCTTTTATACCACCCTCTCTCCATGTACTCCATGCTGAAACCCTACTATATATTTTTGTTAGTGGACTGCTCTCGGCAAATTAATGTTGGCTCTTTAGCCTCTCCTTGAGAGGGACGAGTCTGATTAGCACCAACTCTGGTTTCTTGTCATTACCAAGGGCCTATACAGACTGCCAGAAATAATCCAGCTTGAGGCCACTTTAACTTTCCTAGTTCAGTACTAAGGAATCATGGGAACTGTAGTTTATTGTGGCACCAGAGCTCTCTGACCGAGAAGGCTAAATGTCTCAGAAAAAAACTACAATTCCCATGATTCCCTAGCACAGAGCCAGGGCAGTTAAAGTGGCCTCAAAATGGATTATTTCTGGCAATCTGTAAAGGCCCCAAGTCATTATTTTTTTAAAGCCTTTGGAGATTAATTTACTTTTAAATGTACTCTGAAATTACTTTTAAATGTACCGTACATAGAACCCTAAGTTGGAAGAGACCACAAGGGCCATCCAGTCCAACCCCCTGCCATGCACGAACTCAAAATCAAAGCATCCCCGATAGATGGCCATCCAGCTTCTGTTTAAAGACCTCCAAAGAAGGAGACTCCACCAAAATCTCTGAGGGAGTGTGTTTCACTGTCGAACAGCTCTCACTGTCAGGAAGTGCCTCCTAATGTTGAGGTGGAATCTCTTTTCTTGCAGCTTGCATCCATTGTTCTGGGTCCTATTCTCTGCAGCGGAAGAAAACACGCTAGTGCCCTTCTCAATATGACATCCCTTCAAATATTTAAACAGGGCTATCATATCACCTCTTAGCTGTCTTTTCTCTGGGCTAAACATATCCAGCTCCTTAAGTCTCTCCTCATAGGGCATGGTTTCCAGATCCTTCACCATTTTTCTTGCCCTCCTTTGGACACTCTCCAGCTTCTCAACATCCTTTTTCAATCATGGTGCTCAGAACTGGACACTATTCCAGGTGAGCCCTGACCAAAGCAGAATAGAATGGCACTATTACTTCCCTCGATCTAGACACTATACTTCTGCTGATGCAGCTTAGATTCGCATTGGCCTTTTTCGCTGCCACATCACACTGTTGACTCATGTTTAACTTGTGGTCTACTGGGACTCCTAGATCCCTTTCACACGTAGTCTCATTAAGCCAGGTGTCCCCCATCTTATATCTATGCATTTCATTTTTTTGCCTTAAGTGTAGTACCTTACATTTCTCTGTGTTGAAATTCATTTTGTTAGCTTTGGCCCAGGTTCTAATCTATTAAGGTCATTTTGAATTATTAAGGTCATTTTGAATTTTCATCCTGTCCTCTGTGGCATTAGCTGTTCCTCCTAACTTGGTGTCATCTGCTAATTACATCTGCAAATATACAGACTAAGTATCTCTTCTGGAATTCCGAAATCCAAAATACTGCAAAATTCAAAAATGTCCACATGGGTGGCTGAAAAAATGCTATCTTTGCTTCCTGGTGGTTCAGAGTACACAAACTTTGTTTCATGCACAAAATTATTTAGAATATTGTGTATAAAATTACCTTCAGGCTATGTGCATAAGGTGTATACAAAACATAAATCAATGTTATGTTTAGACTTTGGTTCCATCTCCAAGATAATGTGCAAATATTCCAAAATCTGAAAAAAAAATCCATAATCCAAAACTTTGGGTTCCAAGCATTTCAGAAAAGGGAGATTCAACCTGTACATTTAAAAAAATGTTGTAGCCATCTAAGTTTTTTTAAAAAAGTGTTTTTATCTTATCTTTTATTTTATTGTTTCAGTTTGGAATTTTTTAAAATTGTTTATTGCTTTATCTGTACACCAGCTTGAAATCCCATGATAAAAGATGGGGTATAAATATATTAATAAATAAATATGAGAATATGGTGGGGGGCAGATTGTTGCAGGTTCAGGAGACCAAACAGTATCAGGAAAGGTCACTCAAATTTGATCTGTTTGGCCTGGAGAAGAAACAACTGAGAGGCAAAATTAAAGCGATCTATATATATTTGAAAGGCTATCACATAGACTGTTTCCCCCATCACACCCCCTATCTCAGAAGAAAACCATTTTGCTAGCATTAAAATTACATCGAAGAGCAGAGTATTTTATTACATGAAGAATTATATTTCCTACATCCAAACTTGTTCTTAATTGCTTTTTGTATGTGAACTCATAAATCTATGGCAAATGATTGCTTCAAAAGTTTTATAAACAGCAGATACTCTTTATCTGTTCTTTTTAACATTTATTCTTACAGAAATTTATACTCCAACTTAATACTCTACCAAAAACCGGGGGGAGGGGGAGGTAAACGAAAATATTTTTCTAAACCACAAAAACCAAATATAATAAATAGCTAATCATTAATAAAACACTACAGTCAGCCCTCCATATCCACAGATGTTTTTTAATCAAATATTCAAGCTCCCATGGCTTGAAAATATTTTTGAAATATATATGTTCCAAAAAAGCAAACATTGATTTTGCCATTTTATATAAGGGACACCATTTTACTATGCCATTATATTCAATGGGACTTGATCATCTATGGATATTGGTATCCACTGGGGTGGTGGTCCTGGAATCAAACCCCAGTGGATACCAAGGGTCCACTGTATTAACAATTACAGCATAAGAAACGCAGAGACAAATATGACAATCAAGAAATTAAATGAGGTGATAACATAATCAAACCCTTGTTCTGATAAAAAAAAGCCTTCAAATGTCATCAATTTCCTCAAACAAAAAAGGAAATTTATCTACCCTCTTAGAGCAGGAAGCCTAGTACAGTGGTCCCTTGGTATCCACTGGGGTTGGTTCCTCGGAAACCAAAATCTGTGGATGCTCAAGTCCCATTAAATACGATGTCATAGTAAAATGGTATCCATTATATAAAATGGCAAAATTAAGGTTTGCTCTTTGGAATTTATATTTTTAAAAATATTTTCACATTATGAATGGTTGAATCCATGGATAAAGAATCCGTGCACACAGAGGGCCAACTGTATAGTGTGGGCCATCCGGTAACCCTTCCTCCATGGGGCTTAGGGTGACACACAAGACCAATTTCTCCTTACAAAAGCTTTGATAGTTTCTGGTTTGTGGTCTCCTAGCGAGCTTCATGACTCAGCGGGGATCTGAACCCAGCAGTTTCTTCTCTTAGGTATCTCAACACTATAGAAATGATGCAGTTTGACACCACTTTAATAGTCATGGCTCTACGCTACTGAATCCTGAAATTCGTAGTTTTGTGAAGCACCAGCACTCTTGGGCAGGGAAGGCTAAAGACTTTGTAAAACTAAAAATCACAGGAGTCCCTAGGATGGTACTACAGCACTTAAAGTGGTGTCAAACTGCACTATTTCTAAAGTGTAGATGCACCTCTAGATGCACTTCCTTTGTAAAGATGCACCTCCAGTGTAGATGCACCTCCTTTGTAACTGCTATATCTCATTGGTTCTCTTGTCTCAATCCATAGGGTTGAGTGGGTTAAACCACAGTTTACACAAAATTACTTTAAAAAAACACTCGTTTTTTTTAATTGATTATTCAGATAGACAGATAGATAGATAGATAGATAGATAGATAGATAGATAGATGGTCTGGTTATTATTACTGTTTCCCAGCATTCTTACTGGAACAACAATGACGTTTAATTTAAACATTTTAACTTGGACAGTTAATGTTGGGAAAGGTGGAGGGTACAAGAAAGAAAGGAAGACCACAGACCAGATGGATAGACTCGATCAGGGGGGTTATGGGCAAGGGCTTGCAGGATCTGGGAGGATAGGCATTCTTGGAGATGTCTCATCCACAGGGTCGCCATGAGTCGGAATCGACTAGAGGGTAGCTAACAACAATAACAATTGTATTCCTATAGCTTGTCAATATAATTCCTAAACTTTTTTAAAAATAATTTTACTTAATTATTTTATTGACATATACATTCACATAATTACTAAACAATGTAACACACCAACTTATTTACACATAAGCCATAGTCCCTCCACCCACCACACTAAACACCCAATCACCAAAACACAGTCCACCTTGTAACATTTAAAAATTACTTCCCACTTCCAATTTTTCGGTTTAATTTGTTGCTTTGTTACTTTCCCTCTTAACATATACTCCAAATTACAGTATGCCTCTACATATTAATAAATAAAAACTACTTATAATTCAAAATCTGCAAATTTTGTCAATCATTCTGTTTCTTGTAAATACCTCAAAAATGGATTCCACACTTCTACAAACTTATTTATTGATTCATCATTAAGTAACATGGGGGGAAACAGACTGGCCAGAAGGGGCAGCTTTGGCCCTTCCGAAGATGGATTGGGGCTGCAGCAAATACGCACCGCAGCCCCTATCCGCCTTCAACCTGGCTGAAAAAGGACCGGATAAGATCCACTCCTTTTTCAACTGGGGAAAAGCCGACTTTGCCAGCCCTGCTGCAGCCCCATGATGATTTGGTGGTGTGCGGTGTTTAAATGCTGCGCCGCTGGAGCATCATCGTGAAGCTGCCTATGTTGGGGCAGCTGTGTGGCTTCAAGCCGGCTTGTCAGCATCATCACAGTGTGCAGCATCTAAATGCCACATGCCGATGATGCCTGGAAGCAGCCTTATTTTGCCCATTTGTATGGGCCCATAGTCAACTTGTCCATTTCAGCTAAATCAAATGTTTTCACTATCCAGTCTTGGACCAACAGCATTTCTATGTTCTTACAAAATTGTGCATACAACATTCTCACAGTCATGATCAAGTATTGTATCAATTTTCCATGTAATCTCCAAGAGTCATGTAATAAACCTGACAGAAATGTCTCCAGTTTGAAACACACCTTTGTCTTAAATATTCTATCTCACCATAAATCTGCTTCCAGTATCTTTTCACCTTGTTACATGTCCACCACATGTGGTAATATGTAACATTTGTTTTGAACTCCCTTATAGATTTTAGCTGACTTCCCTGATGTTAAGTGCCACCTGAACATCATTTTATATCAATTTTCTTTCAAATTATAGGATAAGGTAAATTTCATTCCCTTTGTTCAAATTATTTCCCAACGACTGTATCTAATTAAATATTATGTCCAAAGTTTTGAGCCCATTTAATCATATACTCCTTTACCATTTCCTCCTCTAGTTCTCATTCCAGCCACATATTATACACTACACAGATGATCATCACTGGTGCATAACTGTGTCTCAGATTTTGTCTTTTGGAGTTCAAAACTGTACATTTTAAAATCTAATCTGGAGTTCAAAACTGTACATTTTAAAATCTAATCTGTATCTTTAAAAAATCTGATAATTCCTAAAGTTGCCAGATAAAACTTTTGGTTAAAGTAGCTGTCTAATCTCTGTGTAATTTTATGGACCATATAGCCAGTGAAGACATACAGTATAAAGGCTACTTAGCTTGATTTGCCTTTTAAAATTACCCTGACCATAAATGTTGTCAAGACTAAATTCATATTGTTTGAGTTCCCTGCCAGTTGTTTAAGCCTTGTCTATAAGATTCAAGGGCATGTAACTTTCTCAATTGAAAAATACTCATCATGATTCCCCCCCCCCCCCACACACACACACTAAAAAATAAAGTACACTGACCTTCTTAAGACTTGCTCTTTTCCCCAGGCTGTGTCTTACAACCTTTCTCTACATTTGTTTACAGTATTTTATTCTTATCCAAGAGTTGAGGAAGAAGTGGAAATAGATGGAAAATTCAAATGTACATCATATCTATATTGAAATGGCATTTCTATAGCATCCTTATTACTATTTTAATGACTGCATTATATAAACAGAATATAGTTAAACTGTGTTTTATATAAAAAAATTCTTGTATTTTAAATTAATACCCCACTCTCTTTACCTGACCTGTCAATCTTCAGTTTTGTTAGAAATGCTAACTTTTTTTAAAAAAATGATCAGAAGTAGTTGAGTTACCTTTGCTGCTGAAGCATCAAATGCCCATCTACTCTGTGGTTCAGGGAGAAATGAACTGCAGGCTGAGCTGCTGACAGTAATGAGACAATGTTAATTACAGTTGACTGGAAAACAACATATGATAACACTTAAGCTTTGTTAATTTCATATTTTTTCCTTCAAGCATACAGGTCATAAATCTCTTCTGATATGAGTTTAATGACCAGATGTATTATTTATTCAGGATATCATCCCTAAAATGTTACCAGGTAATTTATGGCTATAATTCAATTTTTTTAGAACCACACTACCTGTGCTAGGAAATATTTGTAACTGTCACAAAATTGTTAAAGTGCTACTTTTTAAAAATAATTTTCTATGTTATCACCATTATCTGATAATCGTTATGAATACAGGTCAAGGGTTCTTTATCTGGAATTCTGAAATCTGAAATATTCCAAAATCATCCACATGAGTGGCTGAGATAAAAGTGATACCCTTGTTTTCTGATGTGATGGTTCAGTGTACACAAACTTTGTTTCATGCACACAATTATCAAATACTAAATACAAAATTACCATCAGGATATGTTTAGACTTGGGTTCCATTTCCAAGATATTTCATTATGCATATGCAAATATTTCAAAATCCAAAAAAATAAAATAAAAAATAAAAAAAAATCCAAAATACTTTTGGTCCCAAACATTTTTGATAAGGGAGACTCAACCTGTATCTTTTGTAAGTTAAAAACAACAACACCTTGTCATAGGATTGTCCTTTTGTTTTTACAACTTTTACTGGGTATGTACTACAGCAATTAACCCACCTACCACTCCGAGTTTCCTGCATTTTATAAATAGGCTGCCTGGAACAATAATCTTTACTATAATTCTTCAAAGGACCAATTTCCTTATGCACTTGATTTTATCCTAAGGAAATTTCTCCAGAACAAGTACTTTAATTTAATAAAAAGCAAGAACACTTCTTTGTGAGCACAACGCCCAAGTAATTCATAGCCGGGTTTCACCACATGCATACCGTACATTCCTTGTATATTACCATGATATGCACAAGAACCTGATATAAAGGAACAAACTGCAGACAAAACATAGGGGAACAAAGTGGATTTCCCCCAATATGGATTCTGCTAAGCATGACTACATACATATTTTTACAACAGACAGCTGGAACCTAATGGGGTCTGTCTTTGGACTGACCACAAAATTATTGCTAGCTAATGTATTGTAAATGCTACTCTTTCAAACAATGATGTCAAAAAGTGTAGGAATGGACAATATGTCTTTTCACTTATGACTAAAGAAGGGCTTATTCTGATCAATGCAAATTGCAGACACTTTTGTGCTGCGATATGATGAAGACAAAGTGAATCTTAAATTTAAGAAATCATAATTGGTCAATTTTAGTGTCTTATGATTAAATCCAAAGACTCTTGTCAAAAAGAACTGACAATGTTTACTAGAAATTTGACTTTTATTCAGTCTCACAGACTGTTATCCCTGGTAGAACTGCTTTCCTGGAAGCTCAGCTCTGAAACATTTATAAATAATTTTTGAAAGCCAGCTACCAAAGTGTCACTGTCCAAAGTGGCCAAGAAACAGAATCCTTGCCACGGTTTTGTTGAGGAAGTGAGGCTAAGCAGAAAGGAAGTGCCTCGTTCTTTAAATCGATGCTATAATGGGGTCAAATACGGAAAAGACTCACAAATTGGAAACACTAAATATGCATTCCAGTCTCCAGGAAAAGGAACACCAGAGATTGTAGTAACCACAACACCATTGCATTAATTTTCTGTGTAAGCAAAGTGATACTCAAAATTCTACATACAACAAAGACTTTTACCATATGTGGGGTGAGAAATGTCAGATGCCCTAGGGGTAGGCGAACTGTCCCCTTTAAGGGCCAAAGGATTTCAGCTCCCAGAATCCCAGACTACTGGCCAACATCCCAGACTATTGGCCAACATGGTTAAGGCTTCTGGGAGCTGAAATCCCTCGGCCCTTAAAGGGGACAGTTTGCCTACTCCTGGGTTAAGGAAAGGAAGAGGCACTAGGGATCATATTGCAAACAGACACTGGATAATGGAGTACATCAAAAAAATTCACAAAGAAAACCAGCCCATGCTTTATAAATTATAGCAAAGGCTTTGACTGTACAGATAACGAAAAACCATGGATTGCTCTTAAAGAAATGGGTGTGCTTCCATATCTGATTGCCCTGATGTATAACCTGTACTTAGGACAAGAGGCTACTGTGAGGACAGAATATGGAGAAATGGAATGTTTCCAATTAGCAAGGGTCAGGTAAGGCTGTACTTTATCACCATATCTGTTTAACTTTATACCTAAAATATCATAGGGAAATCAGGATTGGATTTGGAGGATGGAGGTGTGAAAACTGGAGGAAGGATCAACAATTGAAGATACGCAGATGACACCATACTACTAGCAGAAGATAGCAAAGACTTGGAATTATGACTGAAAAATATAAAATCAAGATGCTCAGTTCTGGGACACAACTTTGAAATGTAACAAAAGAGGTCTTTCCCACCCGCTGAGTTTCTGCAGCCACACTTTTACTGGGAACAGCAGAACTGTGTAATAGGGTTACCATGCTGACATTAGGTGGCCTGTCCATATGAAGGAACAGCACTTTGTGTCTCTGCAGTCTCAGCTATAGAGAGGTCCATGTGCATATATACATTCAAACACAAGACACCACCTGTCATTGGGATTATGGTAATGCAATATGAAATATTGCCATTTTCCGTTTGCGTACTAAGAATTAGCTTCCATGTATCTGGCATTAATGTGAATAATCCCCAAAGCAAAGGACAAAATTTCAGAGACCACAATTCTAAGCAGGTTTACTCAGAAATCTAAGTCCCACAGAATTATTTTGCATTTATTCCCTAGTAAGCACACAATAACTGCAGTCTTACTACTTACAACACATTTAGTAGGATCATGGGAGCTAAGTAAGGTCACCCAAGGTTAGTACTTAGATGGGAAACTGTCCACAAATACCAGGTGCTGTAGGCTATATTTCAGAGGAAGGAACCGTGAAAACTATCCAAGTATTCCTTGCCTGAGAAAACCCTATCAAATTCATGGGGACGACATGAAGGCTACTTGAAAGCACATACATACAAGCTTCAGTAGGGCTGCATCTGCACTACAGAAATAATATAGTTTGATACCACTTTAACTGTCACGGTTCCATGCTATGAAACCCTGGGATTTGTAGTTTGCTGTGGCACCAGAGCTCTCTGACAGACAAGGCTAAATATCTCACCAAACTACAAATCCCAGAATTCCACAGCACTGCACCATGACAGTTTATGGGCCTTTGCAGACTGCTAGAAACAGTGCAAATTGAGTCCACTTTAACTGTCCTGGCTCAGTGCTAGGGAATCATGGGAATTGTATTTTTTTCTGAGACATTGAGCCTTCTCTATCAGAGAGCTCTGGTGCCACAATAAACTACAGTTCCCATGAATCCCTAGCACTGAGTCAGGGCAGTTAAAGTGGACTCAATTTGCACTATTTCTAAAGTGATGTCAAACTCCATTAATTCTGCTGTGAAAATGCAGCCTAAATCAGCAGGGCCTGTTTTCTAAGCTGAGAAAAGAAAGGCCATATAAGTTTACACTGTATTTTGCAGGTGCGGGTGCTGATTACCATAACAGTAAATGGGCTGCAGCAACAGCTGCAAATCTTAGGGATATTTAACAAATTATGCTCCCCAAGCTTCCTTGGAAACATGTGAGATGGACTCACGCTGCAAAGTGCAGGTGCATGGCATGAGGTTTAAAAGTTCCCTCTGTATTAAAAAAAAAAATCTCAGGGGAATATGCCCCTCTAAGGTAATTCCCATCTAGATTTTAATTCACAAAATGTAAGGTGGCCAAGTCATGCTTAAAAGTCAAGCCATGTGATCTGAAGTCCTATCCTTCAATCTCAAATAGATGGAGGCAACTAATCAGTAGTATGAAAAGGCTCTCTGGTGCGGCTTTAGCAGTTTAAGTGTTGGACTATGACACAGGGAGAGCAGAGTTCGAATCCCAGCTTTTCCATGGAAACCTAATGGGTGACCTTGGGCAAGTCACATTCTCTCAGCCTCAGAGGATGGCAATGGGCAAACCCCCTCTGAAGACGCTGGCCAAGAAAACTCCATAATAGTTTCTCCTTAGAGTCACCATAAGTCGGAAATGACTTTAAGGCACACAGCAACAACAATATATTTAGAGGCACTCTCTTCTCAGTATGTGTGCCTCACTGCCAAGGCACTATAATAAGTTACTGTGCTTAAATTTGGACTGCAGAAACTTTGCCCCTTCAGATGTTTTGGACCAAAATTCTGATAATCCTTTTCCACTTGCCAAGTGGGCTGGGGCTGCTGGGAACTGAAGTCTAAACATCTAAAGGACAAAAGGTTCCCCTCTTCTAGTCTAAGGACGTTTTCACACTAGACCCACTAAGCCGCCTGGAGCCGACCGTGCCGCTCATTCCGGAATGGCTCTGGCGGCGGCAACTTAATTCCTTTTTAAAAAAGGAATTACCTTTCCGGGGCTGATGCCGGAGGACGTCCGGAGTTAGCGCTGGATCGGCCGGAGTGAGGCCGGACTAGCTGCGACGTGAGTGTGAACACACGGAGCAAGGAGCCGGACTGACGCAGGGATGGCACCGGAAGGGGAGGGGTTTGCTGCGACGTGAGTGTGAACACACTGGAAAAGGAGCCGGACTGGGGCCGGAGGGAGGTAGGATTGCGTCCTCCTAAAGCCCCGTGTGAAAACGCCCTAAGGGTGCATCTAGAAATAACACAGTGTGGCACCACTTTAACAGCCATGGCTCCATCTTACAGAATCCTGGGATCTGTAGTTTTGAAAGGCATCCACCGGTGTAACCAGACATCCTCCTTTTCCAGGACATGTCTTACATTTCAACCTTCTGCTCAGGACAAATTCCAAAATGTCCTCCACTTTGGACATGATTAAGGAGCATGGTTTTATATTTATACAAGTGTTTGTAGCCTTTATCTGCTGTAATGTCCTACATTTTTCTTCAAAGTCCTACATTGTGTGGTATCTTGTTCTCCTTTGTGGTTATGACATCTGGTCACCCTGGCACCAGCACTTTCTATCAGGAAAGGCTAAAGACCTTGTAAAACTAGAAATCCCAGGTTTCCAAGGGATGGAGCTAGAGCACTTCAAAATGGTGTCAAACCAGACTATTTCTACCATGTAGATGCACCCTAAAATCAGGGTGACCAGAGGTCCTCCATTTCCAGGAGATGCCCTACATTTTCCAAACTTCTGTCCAGGAGTTCCAAAATGTCCTCCATTTTGAGCATGGCTAAGCAGCAGCATGAATTTACACTTATAGTGTTTTTTGGCTTTTTATTTAACTCCTGTTATATTTTAAATGTAATTTTATATTGTTTTTGGATTATTTTAACTGTTTTAAATTTTATTCTAATGTGTTGTTTTTAAATCTGTGAGCTGCCTTACGTCCCTTTGGGAAGGAGGCATATAAAATGAAATAAATAACATCTGGTCATTTTTCTTGAACGTCCTCCATGTCACAGTGCCTGGTCCTCCTTTGAGGTTAGGACACCTGGTCACCCTGCCTAAAACCCTTTGCCAGCAGGAGCTCAAAGACAGCATTACAACCACCACAGTTACTCTCCCACTCAGCCCTCCATTTTGTACACAGTCTTCTCAACCCTCCCTCAGAAGCCAAGCAAGCCCCGCCCCCTGTGCTCCTCCCAACCCCCCTCCCCAAAGAAGGAACGTTAGGGTGGGCGGGACCTGAGTGGACGCAGCCGCTCTCGTCCTTCGCTTTCTCCATCTCCGACAGAAACGTCATGGCTGAGCCACCAATCAGAAAGGAGAGGGTCTTTGTGTTGTTGTTTTTTAAGTGAGGGCGATGGAAGCTGCTGTCGGAATCCATAGAAAGACCCGGATGTAACGGTTATCTTCACGCGTTCCCCCTACCCCCCACAAATGAAAAAGGGCGGGAAAGGTTATGAGGGTTCCTCCCGCTTGGGTTGCATGGCTCATTTGTTATTGTTGTGACCCTCCAAGTCGTTTTTGACTTGCCTAAGGCGGCAATATCTGTTTAGAAGGGGTTGGCCACTGCCCTCCTCTAAGGCTGAGAGAGTGTGACGACTTGGTCACCCAGTGGGTTTTTATACTCGAGCTGGGATCTGAACCCTGGTTTTCAGAGTCATAGCCCAACACACAAACCACTACACACTGGCTCTCCCAAGTTTACTTAAGAGTCGTTCCCACTGGTTTCTGTATTGGTTACAAAGCATGACTTCTGCACTGGTTACGTAGCCTTGGACATGTTACTTCTCGTATCATGGCGCTCTCTTGTGGACTTGGGGCATTAATTTAGACCTGTTTAGGATGCTGGGCAGAAATATTCTCATTTAGGACAAGAGAGACTGTGCGGTGTAGTGGTTTGAGTGTTAGACTGAGACTCCAGAGACCAGGATTTATTTCCCAGCTTGGCCATAAAACCCACTGGGTGACCTTGGCAAGTCATACTCTCTCAGCCTCATGGGAAGTAGTATGTAGAGAGATAGAATTCAGAGATATAGCCATGTTAGTCTATAGAATCAGTATGTAGAATAGATGTAGAGAGATCTTGTAGCACCTTTGAGACTAACTGAAAGAAAGAAGTTGGCACCATGAGCTTTTGTAAAGTCTGTTTCCTCAGATGAAAACGCATCTGAAGAAGTAGACTATGAAAGCTCATGCTGCAACTTTTTTCTTTCAGTTAAGTCTCAAAGGTGCTACAAGATCTCTCTACATACTTAACAAATTATGTGTATCATGTTAGGCTGAATCCAACAGGTGGTGCACCTTTTCCACATACCCTAAATTCCACACCCTACATACTGATTCTACAGACTAACATGGCTATATCTTTGAATTCTATGTACCACTATGGAAATAATCTGTTAAGGAAAAACAGGAATTATACTGTCCATGGTGGTGGTGATGGAATTAATTGTTGTGATTTTAGTGTCTCAAAAGAAGAAACTAAAAGCTACACTTCAAATTCTTTTTTCTAAACAGGTGCAGTAGGAGCATCTGGCCACGCTAAATGCAATTGCCTTACTATTTTTCTGACAATGTCAGTACTGTATATAGTATGGGAGATATCTGTAGTAGCATATATACACACACTCTCTCGTGTGTGTCCCCAACTGTAGGACTAATAGCAATTGGAGAAGGGGATTTAGATAAGAAAACTAACCCTGCAATTGCTTTGGGTAAATTTTGAAATTTGTCATAGATGTTGTGCATTTTATTTGTTTTTTCCCTTTAATAACATGAAAGGGCACAGCTTATTCTTGCATTACCATGAGTCTGGGCAAAACCTATGTCTTTTTATTAGAGCAGGGTTGTGGGCTATGCAGGTCTCTGAATGTTGTTGCAAGGACCCTTAAAGGGGTGAGACCCTCTAAGATGGGGGAAGCTGAGACCCCCTTGAAATGAACAAGCCAAATTAGATCATCAAGACCCTTGTGTAGTTGGCACACCTCCAAAATTATGTTGTTTCTGACTTATGGATACCTTAAAGTGACCCTATTATGGCGTTTTCTTGACAACATTTGTCCAGAAGGGTTTGTTGTTCCTTTCTCTGAGGCTGAGAGAATGTTACTTGCCTATGGTCATCCAGTGGGTTTCCATGGCTGAGAAGAGATTCAAACCCTGGTTTCCAGAGTCATAGTGAAACCACTACATTGGATCTAGGACCCATTTATTTGTCTTTTTGGCAGTCTAGGGATCTATAGAATTTTCCTCCTGCACTACATTTCAAATAAGTTTTGTTCACTGTCCACCTTTCACAACCATACACAGAAATTGGAATATAATCGCATGAACTCTTCTGACTTTGTTATTAAATTATATATCTTTATACTTGAGGATCTTATGTAGTTCCTTCATAGCAGCCCTTCCAAGTCCTTGTCATCTTCTGATTTCTTAACTGCAGTCCCTATTTTGACTGAACCAATGTATAGAAAGTTTTTCACTATCTCAGTGTCTTAATTGTCTTTAAAATGTAAAGTTATGTAAATCACCATGAAAACCCTATGATGAGACAATCCAAAATGAAAAAAGAGACAGTGCAAGAAGAAGAGACTTCCAGGTTAGATGGCACACAACAAGGGGACAACTAGAGGTAGTGTTGTGGCTAATGATGCAGCTGGACTCAAGCTGAAAGGATGATCAACTCAGAAGCAAAAGGAAAATTTGAAGTGGAACAACACCTATTACAGGAACATGGAAAATGAGAGCCATGAGTCAGGGGAAGCTAGACATAGTAAAACAAGAAATGGAACACATAAACATTGCAACACTTGGGGTGAATGAGCTAAAGTGGACAGAAATAGGACATTTTGAGTCAGATAATTACACAGTGTTTTACTTAGGAAATGAAAATCTAAAAAGAAATTTGGTGGCATCAAATGATATAATGCAAAATATGACTGGATCATGTCAGGGAAAACCCATCAGTATAAACTTAATCTAACTACAGAAGAAGAAAAAGAAGAAGAAACGGAAAGATTCTATACTGGAATCCAGAAGGCAACTGATCTCACACCAAAACAGGACTTTTTGTCAATCATGGGTGATTGGAATGCAGAAGTAAGAAAGAGAGCAGAATCAAAGATTGTAGGAAGAAGTTTGAAGCTTTGGTTAATACCTGGAACACCGATCTCGCCAAGGCTATTGACACAATCACTCCCAAGCGTCCTTTCCAACCCGCTTCAAATCGTAAACCATGGTATACTGAAGAGCTTAGGAAGATGAAGCAGGTTGGACAACGACTAGAGTGCGTCTGGTAGAAAGCTCAACTCTTATCTGACAAGACTCATCATAGGAAATTTCTTTGTACCTATACAGAGGCAATACGTGCAGCACAGAAATTTGCAGAGTCCCATCCAGCAGAGCTGTTTATGGTGGTAAGGGTACTGACACAGGTTCCACCTGTGCAGAACCCATTACTTAACCCAACAATGGCCTGCTGTGACGTGTTTAACAACTTCGTTGCAGATAAAATCTCTCAGATAAGAGCCGACTTAGACACCAGTGTTGTAACAGAATCAATTGATGAGGTGTCCAGCAACTTTGTTGATGAAATTATACTGGTTCAGCTTCAATCTGTGAATATTGATGATGTGATATAGAGTATTGGTAGAGTGAGGGAAACAACCTGGCCCCTTGATCCTTGCCCTCTGTGGCTGGCCATTCAGGGGGGAGAGGCCTTGGGGATGTTTCTTAGAGACATCATCAATGCATCCCTTGGGGAAGGCCATGTTCCATCATGTTTGAAGGAAGCGGCGGTTAGGCCACTCCTGAAAAGACCTTCCCTGGATCCTCTGGACATTAACAACTATAGGCCAGTCTTGCTACTACCTTTCCTGAGCAAGGTGATCGAGAGAGTGGTTGCTCTTCAACTCCAAGCTGTCTTGGAGGAAACGGATTATCTAGATCCATTTCAAACTGGCTTTAGGACAGGATATGGAATTGAGACTGCCATGATTGCCTTAGCTGATGACCTTCATCTGGGCATCGACAGGGGTAGTGTGACCTTGTTGGTGCTACTGGACCTCTCAATGGCCTGGGACTTCAGTCAAGAGATACAAAGAAGACTAGGAATGAGAAAGGCAGCTGTGAAATACCTAGAAAAGATCCTAAAGAGTAAAGATAAACAACTGAGCACTAAAGTTAGAATTCTCCAAACCATGGTATTTCCCCATCACTATGTATGGATGTGAGAGTTAGACAGTGAAAAAAGTGGATAAAAAGAAAATTAATTCATTTGAGATGTGGTGCTGGAGAAGAATGCTGAGGATACCATGGACAGCCAAAAAGGCAAACAAATGGATCCTAGAACAGATCAAGCCTGAAAAACCTCTAGAAGCCAACATGATCAAACTGAAGCTGTTGTACTTTGGCCATATCAAGAGAAGGCATGACATATTAGAAAAGGCAATCATGCTTGGAAAGGTAGAGGGAAGCAGAAAAAGAGGAAGACCACACACCAGATTGGCAGACTTTATTAGGGAGGTCATGGGCATGAATCTACAAGCAGAATAAATTAATAATAATAATAATGGCAATCGGGGTGGGGTACAGTAATTTTTAAAACAGAACAAAGTTAAAAACATTCCCTCATCCCATAATCCTCCCCTCCCATCCCCTTAAAACAGAATTAAACTACAAGCCAATTAAAATACAACATTAAAATAAATTAAAGACGTACTAGATAACATAAGGAATCAGAATAACAAATTATGAACTCATTTCTCAGCTGACAGTTATTCCGGGAAGGCCTGCCAAAAGAGAAAGAGAACAGTGGATGACGGGGCTCGAAGATGTCTTCCACAGGGTCGCCATAAATCGAAGTTGACTAGGGGGCAGTTAAAAACAACAAAGGAAACATCTGTGGTTTTTAGTTGGTCAACTGAGCCAAGGGAAGACTTACCTTCTGGAGCAGGAGTACAGGTGTGGGGGATAGTGGGCAACCTTGCAGCGTTCTTTTTTCTTTCCCAGTGTACTGAGAAAAATCTGAAGAGGCAATTATATCTTTAGGAGTCAGCATCCTCCTTGAGTAAATAGCAACTACAGAATATTTTTTCTGTGTTTTGTTTATGCCTTAGACCAGGGGTAGGCTGCATATGCTTTTAACCTGTATCTGTCCTAAATGTCTGCCCATTCAGTTTTAGTGGAAGACCTTGTGTTCTAATACTATAGAAGATGTATAGTTTTATACATCCATCACATCTCCTCTTACTTGTCTTCTTCTGAAGCTAAACAGCCTCAAACATCTTGTGTTCATAGGCGAGATACTTTAGCTCTTTGATTATTTTTTATCACTCTTTTCTATACCTTTTTTATCATTACAATTTTCTTTTAGATGTGATGACCATAAAGTTCTAGATGTGGCTGCACCATGTATTTGAATAATAGTATGGTTTTGACAATTATTTCTGATTCCTTTTCTAGTTATGCTCATCTTGAAAATTCCCTTTTTTTAAAGGAATCCAAATATTGGATTATCATTTTCATAGAGATGTTATACAGGCATGCCTCAGTTAATAAAGCCTCTGAGAAAGTCATTTTTACAAAGACTTTTTATAAAGCCCCCCCCCCATTTTTTCTTCATCCTTTATTAAACTGGGAGTTTTTTGTTTGTCTGTTTTAGAAGTAGCAACAGCATTGGGAAGGCCAGTGAGGAGAGATGGATAAACACAGACTTTCAGTATCAGTTGCTGCAGCACGTTCACAGTAAGCAATAACTTTTGAGCTGGAAAAGAATGGGATTTTACTCTACCAGTCCTATGGCAGCTGTGTGTGCCTGCCTATGACAGGCAAGGTAAATAGCAGCTGCCTCCAGAATCTCTGACTGAGCATGAACGAATGACAAAACAGAGAGAAAAGAAGGAAGCAGATAAGCCTGCTTTATCAGCTACCCCCAGCATGTGAAAAAAGAATAGATATGGCCACCAAAACTCAAATAATAAAAGAGGGGAGTCTGGTGATGTGGGTGGGGTGGGGCAGAAATCATCCCTGGATGCATTTTAGAAGAAGCTTTCCAGCTGTCTATAGAAGATTCAAAATGTTTTTGTTTTCCTGTGCTAGGATTATCTGACCTTGCATTCATGGTTATTCAGTTTCCCACATGCATTTTGTTAGTTTTGAATGTAAGGACTTTATCATACGGGGAAAAATTGTAAGTTTAAAAGGGTCAGAACCTATGATTCACTCACAATTGTGCAAATGGTTTTCACACAAAAAGTTTTGTTATCCTGTGCAGAATCCAAGATTAACCTGCACTTGCACGCAAATGCAGGAATGGTTTTCACATGACAGGACCAAATGTGTCTCCATCCCAGTAATGATTAAAGCATGTGCATCCCGCAAAAGCAAGCAAATACGCAAATGATTTTCACACATAGACCACAACAAAGGGGGGGGGGGGAGAGAGAGAGAGAGAGAGAGAGAGAGAGAGGAGAGAATGAATGAATGAATGGTAGCTGCACACACACCATTCCTCACTTAACCTGACTCTGCAGCCTTTGCTGTGAACACTATAGGTTTGGATTTCTTAAAAGGGCTTACTGGACTCAGTGCTTGCCTTCTGATCTGAGCCAGCAGGATGGAAGGCTGCCTCCTTTAAGGGATTTTGGACTTCAGCTTCCAGAAGCATCAGCCATGTTGGCCAATAGTCTGGGTTTCTGGGAGCTGAAGTCCAAAATCCCTTAAAGGGGACAGTTTGGGGATTGCTGCAGAGCCATTCATTCATTCTCCTCTCTCTCTCTCTCTCTCTCTGCCCTTGCATCATTTGCTCTTTTAAGAGCCCTGGCTAGAAGAGAAGAGACATTCATACAGAGAAGCGTGGGAGGAAAAAAGCAAACATTTTATCTTGTGTGTCTCTCTGCCTTTGCCTAAGGAACCATGGGGAAATCTGGCAACAAGAACAGAAAGGGGGTGACCCCTGCAACTTTTATACTACAATAATTGTGCAAAGAAAGCGAATTCGTGAATGAAATGAAAATGAAATCATGGTATTTTTCTGAAAATGGTTATTCCTTGTTTCATGTCACTTTCAGTTTGGATTCCAAGAGGTTTGCACGCAACGTCTGAAAATCATTTGTGTAATTGTGGTTAATATGTTGGATAACCCCGGATTCTACCCCATATAACCTTCCAATTTTCCTCGTGTGATAAAGTCCCAAGTTACTTAAACATAGTGATCTGCTCTTCTTTTTTCTGATCTATGAACCTATCTTTATTCTTTATCTGCTATTTCTGTCTAATACCAAATTTTCTGATAAAGAAGTATTTTATTTTATTTTATTTGCATGCCACCTTTCTCCTAGGAGGGACCCAAGTAATGCCCAAACATCTACTTCATCAACAGAGGAATACCTGTATCCCTTGGTTAGCTGTTGCTAACAATAATCCCTTCAGTGTATATGTGAAGTTGGGTGTTTTTGTTGCAATATGCATCAATTTAAATTTATTTTCACTGAATGCCTATTTCTTTATTTTGGAGAGATCCATTAAAAACTCTTCACAGTCCGTATTTGTTTTCTCCACCCTAAATAATTTAATGCCATCAGTAGAGATGGCCACTTCACTATACTTTATAGGGACATTCGAAGATAAGGACATCTAAGTCATATTCAAGTGCATATTTGAATGAATGTTAATTTGAATTATTTGATTTCATTTTGTGTCATCTGATTTTACTTTTGGAAAAATTAAAATGACCAGAAGAGGGAGCAGTTGCAAAATAATAAAATATGGAGTCTTAAAATGCCTGAATCCCATTCCAATGGCTATGAGTCATAACATCTCATAATATCATCCAAGGCTGGTGGAGCAAAAAAGCTATGGCTGACTCGTATGAAAAGTGCCAACTGATCCCTCCTCTAATTTTAATATATCCGACATGAGATGACATGTTGAGCCAACAACTGGAGTGATGGTTGTATTCATCATTAATGGAAAAAACTGGAAAGATGAAATACAGTAATTGTAAAGAGTGGAACTGGAAGTGCTCCTGGCATTTCAAGAACTGTTTTAGTGTTTAGTGTTCTTTTGCTTTCCTTCAAGCTTTTCTTTGGTTTTAATGGTATAGTGCAGGGGTAGGCAACCTAAGGCCCGGGGGCCGGATGCGCCCCCCCGAGGCCTTTGGACCGGCCCCAGCCCGGTTCTGCCGCCGCCGCCACCGCCGCCCCCCGCTGCCGCCGCCGCCCGCCATGATGATATTGATTATTGTTGTTATTACTTGTTCTTGAGGTTTTCTTGGCAAAATCCCCACAGGGGGTTTGCCATGGCTTTTCTGGGGCTGAGAGAGTGTGCATGTATATTTTTTTAATTTTTTATTTTTTAAAAAAAACATTTTTATTTATTTATTTATTTTTGGTGCTTCGGCCCCCCAATTGTCTGAGGGACAGCAACCCGGCCCCCGGCTCAAAAAGGTTGCCTACCCCTGGTATAGTGTTTCTACTCTTAGCTACTGGTTATATTTCTGGGTATTATTATTTATTGTGTCTAGTAATGATTTCCTTGTTGGTATATTTGTAAACCATCCAGAGAGCTCTAGTAATTAGATAGTCCAACAGTGCAACAAATGCATAAGGAAATCTAAATAGAGGTAATATCTATTTGGGGAGCCCTATGGGACTAGGGAGCTGAAACTAGGATAGTCAGTGGCAGGGAGCGACAGAATAACATATTATTTTGTGCTGTATACCCTCAAGTCATTTCCAGCTTGTGGTGACTCTAAGGTGAATTTATCTTGGGGTTTTCCGGTCAAGATTTGTTCAGAGAAGGTTTGCCCTTGCCTTCTTCTGAGGCTGAAAGAATGTGACTTGCCCATGGTTATCCAGGACTCAACCCCTGATCTCCTAGAGTCCTAGTCCAACACTCAAGCCACTACACCATGTTGTCTCTCCAAACTGAAACACCCCACTAATTATAGTTTTGTTCTCACCCTCCTCCCTTGAAGTGACACAAAGAAAACACTGGAGTACAAAATGCCATCAGGTTAACAGCAGACTCCATTATATAGATGCAAAGCCTCATTTGGAACCTTAAACCGACAATCAAATGGACCCTCTTGCATTAGGGTGATTCCCCCCCCCCCCCGATCTCTCCCAAAGCATCATCACTTTTCAGACAATATATGTCTCTGTGATTTGAACAGTAAAAACCATTGAACTTATCAGTAACACTGAGATGCAAAAACATAGACACAAGGTATGGGTCTCTATGATTTTACAGGGGATCTACCCCAAACACTCATTGAATGACAGAACTCATTTGTGGATACAGAAGGGATTTATGGCTTGATGGTGATTTGGGGGGTGTTCTTGAAAGCTTAATGCTGAACATAAAGAAAACAAAAATAATGACCACAGATGACCACATACATTCAACCTCAACAATGAGGAGAATTAGTAAAAAAGTTCCCATACTTTGAATCAAACATTGATCAGAATGGAGACTGCAGTCAGAAAATCACAAGAAGACTAGGAATGGGAAGAGTAGCTATGAGAGAACTAAATAAGAACCTAAAGAGTAAAGATATACAACTGAGCACTAAAATTGGAATCATACAAGCCATTGTATTTCACATCTCCATGTACAGGATATGAGGGGTGGACAGTGAAAAAAGCCAGTAGAAAAAAAAATCAACTCATCTGAGATGTGGTGCTGGAGAAGAGTGCTAAGGATACAGTGGACAGCCAAAAAGAAAAATAAATGGATTCTAGAACAAATCAAGCCTGGAATCTCCCTGAAAGCCAAAATGATCAAACTGAGGCTGTCGTACTTTGGCAACTTCATAAGAAGCATGACCTATCAGAAAGGAAAATACAGCTAGGAAAAGTAGAAGGCAGTAGAAAGAGAGGAAGACCACAAACTAGATGGATAGACTCTATTAAGGTGGTCTGAATTTACAGGACCCAAGCAGAGCGGTGGAGGACAGAGGGGCTAGAAGACATCTCATGCAGAGTCACCATGAGGAGTGGTCAATGCAAGGGCAGTTAACAACTTGTTATGGTCATGAGGATTCATCAGGATTTCTGCATGAGATCATTGTTTCTATAGCATGACATTGCTGGAAAGCACTGTATATGTGATTCTTACTGTGCAGCCTAAGGATAACATTGTCATGAGAGGAGGATTGCATGTATAAATCATACAAATAAAAAAGGATTTTGTCCAGATCATGCCAGCCATAGAAAAGGTAAAAAAGGTAAAGGTAGTCCCTTGACATGACTGGGACTGGCAGGGAGTGGTACTCACCTCCACTATTAAGCCGAAGAGCCAGCGTTGCTTGAGGACTGCTCTGGTGGTCATGTGGCCATCATTATTGCACTAAACGCTATTACCTTCCCACTGAGAAGTCGTACCTATTTATCTACTTGCATTTGCATGCTTTCGAACTGCTAGGTTGGCAAAAGCTGGGACTAGTGACAGGAGCTCACCCCATCATGCAGCACCTGGGCCTCGAACTGCCAACCTGCCGATCTTCTGGTCATCAGAATGGGTGTCTTAACCACTAAGTTTCAAATTAACAGAGCACGCTGGGGATACTTAGCTATGAAGTTTTTGGGACATTAAAAGAGCCTATATTTATGTATTTTGTGTAACAATGCTACCCTTTGTGGAATTATTTAAAATCACTAACATTCTTACCTTTTTAAAAGCTTCACAGTGCTTTAACATCTGGTGGGTCATAAGTTCCCCATCTCAATTTGAATCATACGTAGTTTTGTCTTTCGTATTCACTGAACTAAGAGCCACTGTCCGCCCCACCAGAGCTGGTGGACCCATTAGAATGGTCCGCCCTCGAAGGCTAGTGGAACCAATGGGATTCCAGAAAGCCTTGGAGGGTTTAATGGTTGGTAACACTGGTGATTCTGTCGAAGCTTTGGTTAACACCTGGAACATCGATCTTACCAAGGCTATCGACACGATCACTCCCAAGCGTCCTTTCCAACCTGCTTAAAACCGGAAGCCGTGGTATACAACAGAGCTTAGGATAATGAAGCGGGTTGGACAATGACTAGAGCGCACCTGGCGGAAAACAAGACTCTTATCTGACAAGATTCATCATAGGAACTTTCTTTGGTCCTAGCGAGAGGCAATACGTGCAGCGCAGAGATCTTTCTGTTCTGTTGTTAACATTTTAACAACTTTTTTGCAGATAAAATCTCTCAGATAAGAGCTGACTTAGATGCCAGCGTTTTGACAGAATCAATTGATGAGGTGTCTAGCAACTCCGTTAATGAAATTATCCTGGATCAGTTCCAATCTGTGAGTACCGATGATGTGGACAAGTTCCTTGGTAAAGTGAAGAAAACGACCTGCCTCCTCGACCCTTGCCCATCATGTCTGGCCATCCAGGGAGGGGATGCATTGACAATGTTCCTCACGGACATCGTCAATGCATCCCTCAAGGAAGGTCATATTCCATCCTGTCTGAAGGAAGCGGCTGTTGGACTGCTTCTGAAAACACCTTCCCTGGACCCCCTGGATATGAACAACTATAGACCAGTCTCCTTACTACCATTTTTTGAGCAAGGTAATCGAGAGGGCAGTTGCTCTTCAACTCCAAGCTGTTTTGGATGAAGCCAATTATCTAGATTCATTTCAAATTGGCTTTAGGACAGGATTTGGAGTTGAGACTGCCATGGTTGCCTTGGCTGATGACCTTCGTCTGAGTATTGACTGGTAGTGTGACCCTGTTGGTGCTTCTAGACCTCTCAACGGCTTTTGATACAATAGATCATAGCATCCTCTTGGATTGCCTGAGTGGGCTAAGAATTGGAGGCACTGCGTTGCAGTGGTTCCGTTCCTTCCTCTTGGGCAGATCCCAGAGGGTGTTTCTTGGGGACAGTTGCTCCGCAAAAAAGAAGCTTACTTGCGGCGTTCCTGAAGGTGCCATTCTGTCCCCAATGCTGTTTAACATATACATGAAGCCGCTGGGTGAGATCATCCGGAGACATTATGACACCCAGATCTATTTCTCCATGTCTTGGTCATAAGCCTCAGCTCCCGATGGTGTCTCTCCTCTCAATGACTGTCTTAAGACAGTAATGGACTGGATGAGGAAAAACAAATTGAGATTGAATCCAGACAAAACAGAGGTGCTCACAGTAGCGGCCCCAAAACCAGGAATAGGGATACAACCTCCAGTCCTGGATGGGGTCATGCTCTCCGTGAAGGACTGTGTTCACAGTCTGGGGGTGCTTCTGGACCCGTCGCTTCTGATGGGCAATTAGGTAAATGCGACGGTCAGGAGCGCCTGTTATCAGCTTTGGCTGATACGCCAGCTGCGCCCTTTCCTAGATGTATGGAACCTTGAGACCATTGTGCATGCTCTGGTAACCTCCCGTCTTGATTTCTGCAATACACTCTACATGGGGCTACCCTCGCGCTTGGTCCGGAAACTTCAATCAGTACAGAATACGGCAGCCAGATTGGTTTCAGGAACATCTAGGAGAGACCTTATAACACCGGTATTAAAGTCTCTCCACTGGCTGCCTATTAGTTTCCAGGCCCAGTATAAGGTATTGGTTATTACCTTTAAAGCCCTATATGGCTTGGGTCCAACCAACCTTCGGGACCGCCTCCTCCCATACAATCCACCCTGCGCACTCTGGGAGGAACCTGCTGCAGCCGATGAAAACAAGGCTGTCGGCAACCTCCCAGAGGGCCTTCTCGGTAACCACTCCTATGGAACAGCCTGCCGGATGAGTTCCATCAGATGACAACCTTAAGCAGCTTTAAAAAGGATGTCAAGACGATCTCTTCCGGCAGGCCTTTCCTGACTAGATTTCCTGGCCTCAGGAGTCCCCTCATCTTTTTTTCCATATTTGGCTGCAATCGCTGCTCTGTCTACTATTGTTTGTTTGTTCAAGGATTTTTGTTCATTTTGATGTTTTCATTATTATGTTTTAATGTTATTATTGGTTTAATACTTTTTTAAGTGGTGGGAGGGTTTGGGGATTTTGGATTGTATTTTAATATATTGTATGGAATTTTAACTACTGTAAGCTGCCCCGATTGTTTGACAGAGGGGCGGGATACAAATAATAATAATAATAATAATAATAATAATAATCATGTATTTTTGCAGTGAACAACAATTACATACACTTATTGCAGTGCCATCTCTTTTCTCACCCCTACATTTTTTGTTTTAAAAAAACCCCAGGAAAGTTGGTGATGGAAACAAAATATATTTGACAATGTATATTTTTATTTTGTGCAGCAGAGGTCACCCTACTCCCAAATACATTTTAATGAGTATCATCCTTTTTATTTATGCAAATACATTCTGGAGTTACAGACGCTTTATGTAATTGTCCTCATGTCCTAATGCAATGTATAATCAAAAGATGATAGTCTTGGAATTTCAGTTCCAAGATCAAGCCTGCACATTTGTTATCCATCTCCAGAGTCTGCAATGTCTAGTAAGATTAGGCAATGCTTATGGGTGGTTGAAGGGCTGAGCCCTTGTAGCTGAAGAGTTGCTCTACATTGGGTTTCACATCAAGGTATGCTTCTGGGGACTGGCGGGACTAAAGAAAATAATAATAATAATAATAATAATAATAATAATAAAATTTATTTATATACCGCCCAATGGTTGCCCAATCCGGGTGGTTTACAAGATAAAAACAGTTACAATAAGCAACATAGCCCTCCACCCCTTAAAACATTATTAAACAGTATTATAATTTAAAAACATAAAACAATATACAACAATTAAAATAATAAACACCATAGCAGCTAATCTCATTGCGGCACTGTGGGGGAACCAAGGTTTAGATGAAGGAGGGAATTGCCCAGGGCTGGGTTATTTAGTCTGGAAAGGCCTGCCGGAAGAGATCCATCTTGACAGCCTTTTTAAAACTGTCCAAAGATGTTAGTTGACGGATCTTGTCCGGCAGGTTGTTCCAGAGTCTGGGGGCAACAATAGAAAAGGCCCTCTGAGAGGTCGCGGATAACCTGGATCTTTGAGGCTCTAAGAAATTTCTCCCAGAAGACCGGAGCATGCAGGGAGGATTGTACGGGAGGAGGCGGTCTCTGATATAGCTTGGACCCAAGCCATTTAGGGCTTTAAAGGTAATAACCAACACCTTGTACTGAGCCCGGAAGCGAATAGGCAGCCAGTGGAGGGACCTCAAGACCGGAGTGATGTGGTCCCTCCTAGAAGTTCATGAAACAAGTCTGGCTGCCATATTTTGAACTAACTGTAGCTTCCGAACCAAGCACAAGGGTAGCCCCATGTAGAGCGCATTACAGAAGTCAAGGCGGGAGGTTACCAGCGCGTGCACAACGGTCTTGAGATCCCTTACTTCCAGAAAAGGGCGCAGCTGGCGTATCAGCCGAAGCTGATAACAGGCGCTCCTGACCGTCGCATTTACCTGATTTGTCATCAGGAGCGACGAATCAAGGAGCACCTGTTATGTAACAGACCCCAAAAGTGACCCATCCCCCTCATGCATTTTCCCATTAGAACATTAACAATGAATTTGCTAAAACTGGCAACATCTTCAAGCTGGAGAATAGAATGGAGATGTCACAAATAAAGCGACAGAGGCAAAGCTTCCTAAATTACACTTTTCCCTGACTGTTCACAGTTCACAGGCAAACGTATTGTTCTCTGAAATCTCTAAATTAAAGCAACAACAAAAAATAACATAGGCTAAGAGAAGCTGGAAAGTTTTGAGAAAAGGTTGTAAGCCTTCCTGTCATATTTAATTACATACTGCTTTGCTGCGTGATGAGAAAGAGCGTAATGTGGTTAGAGCAAAAAATACAAAACTGAGCCATAAAAATATGATGAGAAAAACACTTACCAGTAGCTAATACTTAGTATTGATACTACAGAGGGATTTAGAAAACTTCTTTCCCAGCATGAACATCTATTGAAAAGAAACAATAAAAAGTAGTAAAGGAAAGAAGGAAGAGGTAGGATGGAATGGCTAGTTGAATTTTATTTTTCGGAACTAGGTTTGTCAGTAGGAGGAGCAAGGCCTTATTGGTGGTGGTGCCAGAAATAACTGAAGACCTTTCGGTTCCTGAGGCAGAAAATCCAAATTGTGCCCCCTGCCACTTAGTAAAAGAATAATTATAAACTACATCACTGCCAATTTACGTTATTTTAATAGCACTTAAATCTGTCATTAAAAGTGATCTGTCTCAGTCTGCCCAGTGGGAGAGCTGGTCTTGGGTAGTACCTTTCTGTAAAACTCCTTCTCCAGATAAATTTCCATAGCCAGTGTGATGGGTGGATCACAACAGAGACCCATCCTGTTTCTCACAGCAGTCAACTAGCTACCTACTGAAAATCCACAAGCAGTTCATGAGTGTAATAGCAGAATCCCATTTGTATTCTCCCAAAGTTGGTATTCATGGCCCTACAGCCTTGGATACTGGAGATAATATATACCCATCATGACCTGTAGCCATTAATAGCCCCATTCACCAGCATCACCTTAACAAAGCATTTTGCCTCCAATCAATTAGACAGTAAATTAAAGTAATGCATTTCCATTCCAAGTATCCTAAAGTTAGAATCAAGAAAAACTGTTCTTTAACCAATTAAAAATGAGATAATGCTAGTTTATTAATGGGAATGCCTGCATGGGTGTGGGTGTGCGCATGCTTGAGCGAGTGAGTGGATTGGATGCATAAATTCATCAAGCCACATGGCAGGTTTGCTAAGTTGAAGGCAAGTGGGAGTAAATCACAGTAATTATCCTCTTATTTCTCTGCTGACAGATATGCAATACTTCCATCATACACACAATATTTAGGACCAGGATTTGGAACCATTGGGTAGATAGAAATCACAATAGTTAGGTTGTCTGCATGAACATCAGCAAGCTAGGGTTCAGTCCCATCCTGCAAAATGAGAGTTCTTTTCCCACAGAATCTAAGGTTGGTAGTTGGATCATTTCTTCCATGCATGCACTTTTGACCACTTAATGCAGTGCAAAATCAGTGTCATCCCCTCATCAGACAAAAAGCTTTCTTTTCCAATCAGCAGGGTAAAAGCAAAGTGCCATCTTTTCCAAAAAGCTGCCAAGAAACAAGTGCTTTCACCAAAGGGAGGAATCATCCAGCCTTCCAGATGTTCTTAGACTACAATGCCTGGCATTCTCCCCCATTGGTGATGCTGGCTAGGGCCGATGGGACTTGCAGCCTGACAACATTAAGAGAACCACAGGATTCCTACTCTTATTTTTCACCAATGGCCCTTGATGCTGTGACTCAAATTACAATACTAGCACAAAGCTATCAGGGAAAGAATGCACATGTATTAAAACAAATTGCCATCTTAAGAGCATGGATCAATCAAAGTTCAGAACATCTGAGTGGCACTGATTTTAATGGTGGAAAGAAGTACATTAACTCCCACTTTGCCTGGGAAAAGGGCATAATCTAGCCCATCTGCTGTTGCTAACTTGCTTTGGCAAGCTCTGTTTAGAAGACTTACACTGGTCCAGCACAGTGATAACATGGTGAAATGATGGGGAAGAGGTGATTACAACTGTACAGGGCCAGAGACTTCTCGCTGTGTCCTCACAATATCTCCTTTTCCTCAGACGTTCACACCAGTAATTGACCAGCCTCATAATTCCTTCTTGCACTTCAGTTTCCTATGAAGTGCTTTAAAGAGCATGCAATTTCCACAGGCTCAGAGTGAACAGCAGCACAGAATGAGCCCAGTGCTGCATATTAAGCAAACTGCACCCAGTACAGTCAACCTGAACATTTCGAACTTGAATAGCATAGATGGGCTGGTTGCTGATTTAAATTAAAATGGAACAGAGACTATGGACTTTATCACACTAGCCTGCTGTCCTGCCACAATTGCACTAGTTTAAGAAAGGAAACATACTGGTTTGGCATTTCTTCTCACACTCTTCCCCAATGATAGTGCTTTGGCAACCCATGGTCACGTGAACTTTTTTACACACTACCAAATGCCACCTTCTGAGAGGAAGTGGGGGGAACACAAGCAATTCTGGCTGCAAATCCCCTCTCAAAGCTAGCTGCTGTGTGAATGTGTGCACATCAGCTGGCTTCGAGAAAGTGTTGACAGCTGCAATTAGTGCTCCTCCTGCCCACATGCCCACCTTCCCAAAACATGGGGCTGCTGTGTTCACATCCACACACTTTGGGTGTGTGTGTGTGTGTGTTGACAAGTGATTGTAGCTGCCAATTGCCTCCTGAAGCCAGCTGCTGTGTGAATGTGCACACAGCAGCTGCCTTCGGGAAGCTATTGGTGGTGGAAGTGCTGCAAGGGGGGAGATACAGAACCATGGCCACTCATACCACATGTGTGCCTGAGAAGTGGATCTGCAGCAGAAGGGACCTATTGCATGAAGGCAGTCATGGAATAGCAGTGAGAATGAAAGCTATTGACAGGTTTTGCCAATCAGTGAAAAGATATACTATTGTAACAAATGGAATGTAAGGCAGTAGCAGGACGGATGCAACATTGTATGATAAGTGCCTGCTAAAGACACTTTTATTGTGTTAAAATATCTCTTTTCTAGCTTTGTGTGATAAAGTCCCATGTGATCCAAACATCATCTCATTTTGTTGTTTCTGAGAAGGAGGCCCATCACTGGTGATCCATCAACTGTTGGTTAGTGTAATGGTGCCATCCTTTTCCTGATAAGAATTTGGACTATTCCTTCCATGCATTCATATTATGACTTTAATTACTGATTATTAAATTAATAATTTTAAGAGCATATTGTGCAGGGAATGTTTAAATATAAAAATGATAGGGATGTTAACAGCTAAAGTTAAACATCTTTTGATCTAGTTCATTTCAGTGAGAGAGATTTAAACCCATGGTTAACTCTAGCATTTAAATTAAAAAATGAGGATATGTAAGTAGCTAATACTATTTCTGGAGTGGGCTCAATAAGCAATAAAAGCACTTTGCTGCAATGTACCTGACATCAGAAGAACCTCCTGATCTTGAAGTGCTTTCCAAAATGGAGAGTCTGAAAGTGCTCCTGGAATCAACTCTTTGAATGAAAGCAAAGATGTTCCAAAAATCTATCATACAGGATTGGCAAAATGTTGGTGGACTGCAATATCTTTTAGCTCTACCCAGTATAGCTAAATGCCAGAGTGCTGGAAGTTGCAATCTAACAAAATCTGGAGCTTTTGTCTGGAGGCTGCATTTTGCCCACCCCTGCTGTAATGAGGAACCAGTCATAATACTGTCACATGTGTATAAGGCTTATCTCTGTTAACAAAAGCCTCTGATAAAGAAGCTTCTTTTTATAGAGTCTTTTTATAACTGCCTTTTCCTGTGTCTTACTGGAATTTTTTTAAACAGCATTGACATGGGGATGATGGCAATGGATGGTGGGAGAAACA
Organism: Phrynosoma blainvillii; assembly: GCA_026167975.1. Taxonomy (NCBI): domain Eukaryota; kingdom Metazoa; phylum Chordata; class Lepidosauria; order Squamata; family Phrynosomatidae; genus Phrynosoma; species Phrynosoma blainvillii. The sequence goes on along the minus strand of JANUYF010000002.1, from coordinate 201,095,947 downwards.
CAGACTTTTGCTGCCAGAATGCAGCATGATATGTGCAGTAAACAATGTAATAAAGCTTGAGAAAAAGTAGGATTCTGCTCTAGCCAAACCTACTGTGGATGTATATGCCTGCCTACAACAGGCAAGGTAAACAGTCGCTGCATCCACCATCCTTTACTGAGCATGCATGGACAGCTAAACAGAAAAATGGGGAGAGCAAATAATCCTCCCTCTCCAGCTACCACAGCATGGGAAAGAAGAATGGATCCATAGATTCTAAAGAAGTATACATGTAGCCATCAAAATGGAAATCATAAGAAAACTGAATGCTGGTGGAGGGGGAAAATCATTCCTGGTTGCATTTTTAAAGACGTTTTCAAGTGATCTCTTATGCAAGGCTTACCTGGCTGTTTCATTTCACATGTGCATTTTATTGTTAGCTTTGAATGCAAAGTTTTCTGAAACAAATTGAACTGCTCTTCTTTTTCATTGTGTCATTTCTGTCTCTGGGACCAAATTTTCTGTTAAAGAACTAATGCCCAAGAACATACCTACTTTGTTCACTGAGGTATACCTGTACTCACCTATCTAGACTGCCAATACAGATCTTGAAGGAACTTCTTTGAAGGAATGCATGACTCAAGTATTTAAGGCTTTATACATTCAAATATTTTGAATTGGGCACTGTAGGGTAGGGAAAAGAGAGAGGACAGAGACAGAGAGAACAGTACACATCCTACTCCACACAAGATGGCTATTTGTCCAGCATTACAGGGGGCTGTTCCACATTTGAAGGGCTGTCAAAGAACTGTGCAGTCCTTTGGGGTCACCATAAGTCAACAGGTACGGTAACTTGAAAGCAAACACACATACACACAGAACATCTTTAAGACTAACTAGTTTTTATTTTAGCATGAGCCTTTGGGAATATAAACATACTTATTCAGATGCAGTGAAGAGTGATATCCAACCTATAAAGCACATTTACACAGTTGTGGGAGGAGATGGAATGTAGCAGGATCTAGGATTAATATTTTTTAAAATAAATATTTTTTATTAATGTATCTTGATTTTTCTCAGTTTGCATCTGTACTTATAAATTAGCATGTTTTAATACTGCGCAAATCTTAGTCCTCTCTCGTCCTTATTTTTGGTGATACACAAATGACTGCCCCTCTATCCCAACCTATAGACTGATGTGGCCTACAGACTTCAAGAAGCTTTTATTGGCAAATTGCTGTTTTTTATTTTCTTGCTAGCTATGATCTGCTCTTTTATGAAAATTGAGTAGATGAACATTGACAGCCAACCAGTTAGTAAGGAAAAACACTTGTCCTGTATACAAAGCAATTGAAGGACTGCAAACTCTTGAAATCAAAAATTCTAAGGATTCAGGGAGTCTTAGATAGAGCCAAGACCAGTTTTCTTGTCAGAGCCAGGTCTAGTCTGTCAATTTTGCTGGATTTCGAACGTGTGTGTGTACGCGCGCTTGTGCTCATGTGCACACAGGTGCGCATACCTTCAAGTTATCTGTTGATTTATGGTGACCCCATCAATTTCATCAGGTTTTCTTAGGCAATGAATACTTAGAGCTGGTTTGCCTTTGCCTTCCCACAGCACCTGGTATTCCTTGGCAGTTTTCCATTCAAGTATTCACCAGGGCTGATCCTGTTAAAATTCCAAGATCAGATGGGATCTGGTGCTTTCAGGCTATTTTTTGTAGCAGTAATCTTCATTTTTTTGGAGGCACTGAGCGAAGCGTCCAGTAGAAAATGTTTATCTATAAAAGGAAAGAGAGCTGAGAATAGAGAAAAGATCCTTGCCTCGTGTTTTTCTGATATAATTGGTCCAAAAGCAAAATAACAACAACAACAACCAGTCCCTTTTGCCACTAGGCTTGGTATCTCCTTTTTTTATTTTGGCTGGTTGGCAATCCTGTTCTGTGATATGCTCTGGGGCAGCCTAGCACAAAACAATAAGCAGAGTGCCTTAAAAGTGTTGTGTTAGGTTTGGAGAAGCCAACATTCAAATCCATTCAAAGGACGTTATCACACGGGGGAAATCTGCTGGTTAATCCACACAAATCCCAAACAGAAATTGGATTTGTGCCTCACGATTTCACACGACGTCGCACAGAAACTGGACAGAAACTGAACAGAAACTGGTGTTATCCGAGATCTTTTGAAATTCGGTAGTTTTGAGGAAATGCATTTGTGAAATTACAGTAATTTCGCGTTTACCGTAATGTGAAAAGCAAATGCGCATTTGGGAGCATTTCCCTGCTTTTCCCATGGTTCCATGGCGAGCATTCCTCTATCTGCGCATGTGCAAGAAGATCATTTCTAGTACATTTACGGGCTTTTCTCACTTGTGTGTGAACGTTAAATGCGCTTACTGTAATTTCGCAATTAAGGTAATTACGTGTGAAAGCCATTTGCGGAATCAAGGTTTATTTTCGGTTTATTTTTGGAATGCCTCATTTGCACTTTATTATCGCTTTCTGGCCCACGTGTGATAACGTCCTTAGGCTGGGAGCAGATGGAGGGGAAGAGCCAATTTACCTCTAGGGTTTCCCAATTCACAAGGAGATCCTGCTGACAGCACTGCCAGCTCCCACAATGGGCCAAAAACTGATGGGCAGTCCACCCTGTCCTGCTCCTACAGGGATGGACCCATCCTAATGGAGCATTCGTGGCTACAAGCTATGCCACTACTTTTTTCTGTTCCACCCAAAATACATATGTACAAGCATACAAACACACTGTCAATAGCCATCAATGACCTCCCTTGTCCTGCCAAGCCACCAACCCATTGGTTGGCTCTTGTAACTGACCATGCAACTGGCCACTTGATTGCATGAATCATCAACCACCCGTATGGCACATCGATGCACCCAGTGACACATTGGCATGGCATGTTCATGGAGGCCCCTCACACATCACCTTTCTTCCCCTTTCCCCCATGGCCCCTATTGAACCAACAGGTTTGTTAATATTTTAACAAACATTGCATTGTTGATGACCTGCTGTGTTTGACCTCATTTCATTTCACAGGGTCTATGATAGGTTGATGGTGCAAATGACCACTCGTGCTCTTGTGTGATCAATTTGCAAGCAAGCAACAACAAAAAAAATATGGACAGCAGTAGCACTGGCAACTTGCTGGCCCCTTTCCCCATTTCAGCACCAGTGCACAGGCCATACGTCAGTGTGATAGTTCACACTTTCTGACTAGGAGTGGAGCAAACTGGGAGATATTTTGTTCTAGTGTTTAGTCCTGGAGAGTAGCCTGGTTCCATTTTCCTCCCAGTTTGGCCACGTGTGTTCAGTGGCGTACCTACCTTTGGTGTCACCTGGTGCGGAGGGCAGGGCCCAAAGTGGAAGAGGAAGGGCTCCCATAAAAAGGGATGGAGTGTGCTGAGCATGTGTGCATGTGCACCCCCAATCCTCCTTACTTCGGCCTGGATTTTTCTCAGGTCTTTCTGTGTTTGACCCTAATATCTGGTAAGAGCTGTTCCTTTTTAGTGAAACAGAACATGGCAAATCAGTGGGTTATTTTTACCAGCTTACTGGTTTGTATGTAAGTGCCATGCTGGCTGGGAATTCTAGAAATTATAGTAACAAAAAAGTTTCTAACCTCTGGCTAAATCCAGTTAGCAGCCAAAGGGATGGAACCAACACAAATCTGCCTGCCACTTAATATTATTTCTAATCAGATATGCTAGTACTATATGATGAAATCATGGTGATTCACCAGTCATTCCTAATAGGTCACTCCCTATCACTCTAGGGCTTTTTCAACAGTCAGTAATGTTTACAAAACATTAGTTACTTTTTAGAGTATATCCATATTAGAACTTCTTAATGGTTTTATATCCCTAATGGTCCTAGCTGACCCCAGACAATCCCTTTGGTTACAGGGATTGAAAACTCACTGTTAAAAGATCCCTAGTGCACCTCATGAAACTACAGTTTATTCCCTGACAAGAGGAAATAACTAGTTAACACCAGCTGTTTCCAACCTGATGCTCTCTATGTTGGGAGCTGTAATGCACCTGGAAGGCATCAGATTGAGTCCAGCAAAGCCCAGATGTACATGTGGAGAGGGCCACTGGGGGATGTGGACCATGCAAGTCTTATGGAAGACTTACCGAAGACTCTCTCTGTCTGTCTGCTTCCGTGTACAACAGCTGGGAGGGCTCCTGGGTACAGCTGTGGCTCTCTGGCCATTGACTGCTTGCAGGGCTGTTCCCAAGCTCATTCCAAGTGCTTTTGACCATACAGAGGAGAAGAAGGAGCAACCTCTGTCCTCAGTATAAGGCTGCACCCAGGGGCATCAATAGTGGGGTGTAAGCATGCAGACTGCAGAGGGGGGTGTCACCCAGTGTACTGGTGGAAAAGGGCTACCTTCCAGTTCCAGTGGGCTTGCTCGCTGGGCAGGAAAGTGGGTCTTCTCCTTTTCCTGCCCTGCCAGCAGCTTCGCCAGACCCAGGAAGGCTGCAGGCCAGCAGCAGCAGCCCACTCCCACCAGTGATCTCTGGTGGGAAGGGGCTACTTTCTGGGTTTGGTGGCTCTGCTGGCCGGGTAGGAAAGAGAATCACCTCCCTCTCCTGCACACCCAACAGCTCCACCAAACCTGGAAGAGGCTGTTGAAGGGAGGAGGTGGATATTAAAAAATGATCCGCATCGGATGTCACATATACTAAGTATGCCACTGGCTGCACCTTCCTTCTTCCTTGGTGCTCAAAAGCAGCCAGAATGAACTGTAGTCCTGACCTGCAACCACAGTGTCTGGGAGAATGGATCTGTACCCAGCAGCCCCCAGCAGATGTTGCATGATGGAGTGGGGAGCCTTGCAGAAGGAGGACGGCTCTTTTCACAAGGTCAGGAAAAGGTCCAAACCACCCCCCCCCCCCATGTTACACCGGTGTATGTCACCAGCAAGACATTGCCATTTCATGTTTTTGCAGCTTAAGAAATGAAATCTCAGCATTATCTTTTCAAGTAGCTAAAAGAGATCTCAACTAGTTAGGGATCAATACGTCTGGGCTTGCCTGCTTTCAGAAAGTTCAGCACTGAACTTAAGTTGATTTTACAGGCATTAATGTCTCACTCCTAAAAACCTCTGAGAATTGATGTAGGTGCCATTGCATGTTGTATAGACTAAGATGTACCACTTAAGGTCCATTTTTCCAGACAGACATCCAGGTTAACCTCAGACGCTACCCTCATGGCTAATACATATTTATAGAGCTGGTCTGTCCTTGTGCCCTTGCTTAGCTTTTCCATATTCCTACTGGCAAATAAGGTGATAATGTACCAATCATAACTATTTTCCATCCATGAGGGTGGCAGGCAAAACAAGATCCTTGCCAGCAACATTGGAGAAGAAAACCACACCAACAGAGCCAGTAATTTGGGTGCAGGTTTAGCCCATTGCTGAGCAAACACAAGATCTTTTTGTAATTTGGAGGCTGTTTTAAAAGTAAGTGATCAAATATGAAAGATGCTGTATGTCTGGCAAAGTACTGTAGGTTGCAATGCACAGAAACCCCCTCAGGGCTGGTTCCCTAAGAAATGTATGAACATTGTTTGGTTTAAAACACAAAACAAAATATTGCATTCAATGACTGGCAGCCAACCATGTGCTTTTTCTTTTCTTTAAAAAAAAATAATTGGCTCTGAAATGAGTCGGGTTAGTATTACCTCTGTGAAGACCTAGGCACCTATTGAAGTGATCACTCAATATTGCAGTCATTTAGTGATGAAAATGTGTGTATGACCCAGTTCTCAGTCTCCTTTGGAAGAATTAAGATCTCACCTGTTTTATTATTATTTATTTGCTAAATCTATATCCTGCCTGTCCTCCAATGAGCTCAAGGCAGACTACCTTACTCCCCTCTTCCTCACTTGATCCTGACAACAACCATGAAGTAGATCAGGCTGAGATAACATTAATGACTTTAGGTCACCTAACAAGTTTTTATGGTAGAGTGGGAGTTTGAATTTGGAGCTCCCAAGGCTTACTTTCATGTCTAAAAAAACTGTGTGTATATTCCCTCAAGTTCCCTCTCAACTTATGGTGACCCCATAACAGTGTGATGCAGCAGCTAACAGTGTGATGCAACAGTTAAAAAGCACAATGCAATTGTAGACTGCATCAATAGGAGTGTAGTGTCCAGATCGAGGAAAGCAATAGCACCATTCTATTTTGCTTTGGCCAGACCTCACCTGGAATACTGTCTCATGTTCTGGGCACCACAATTCAAGAAGGATGTTGACAAGCTGGAATGTGTCCAGGAAATGGGGGACAAAATGGTGAAAGGTCTGGAAACCACTCTGTGTGGAGTGGCTTAAGGGACTGGATATGTTTAGTCTGAAGAAGAGAAGGTTAAGAGGTGACATGATAGCCATATTTAAACATCTGAAAGGATGTTGTGTGGAAGAAGGAGCAAACTTGTTTTCTGTTGCTCCAGAGACTAGGACATGGAGCAATAGATTCAAGCTACATGGAAAGAGATCCCACCTAAACATTAGGAAGAACTTCTTGATGGTAGTAACTGTTCGACAGTGGAATACTCTGTCTTGGAGTGTGATGGAGTCTCCTTCTTTGGTGGTTTTTAAACAGGGTCTGGATGGCCATCTGTCAGGAGTGCTTTGATTATGTATTCGTGCATGGTGTGTGTGTGTGGGGGTCAGACTGGATGGCCCTTGTCACCTTCTTCTATCTCTATGATTCTATGAATTTCGTACGGTTTCTTAGACAAGGAATGGTTTGCCATTTGCTTCTTCTGAAATATCACCTACTACAGTACCTGGTATTCACTAGTGTATTCCCATCCAAGTGTTAACTAAGGCTGGCCCTGCTTAGCTTCCAAAATTAGAAAAGATCTGGTGACTTTAGGCCGAAGTCTAAAAACTACACCAGATTCATAATGCTATGGATTTTACTTTCTGTGCATTGTAATATATAGGGGTCTCCTCTGGGTTGACAATTGACCAAGAAGAGAAATGGTCTGTTCTGCTCCTATAACTGTAAGGGTAACTCAATTTGCAGAAACCAGCAGGCAATGTATACCCTCCAACATTTCACAGATGAAAACCTGGACACAGGTGACCAAGCCACATAAGAATATGGCAGAGATGGCAGAAGTTTGTAATGAGGAAAAACACTCAAGCTACTAGCAAACGTAGTAGCTTGCTTTCCCCTGAGTCTACTGGATTGGGCCTCTTCTTCTGTCCCCCTTCCCACTGAGTTAATTGAGTGTAAACTACTTTTGCACTTTGAACTCAGTTTGCAACAATGGAAGTAAGCTAAGGACAAAGGGGAAAGGGGGAAGAGGAGAGAGAAACTAGGACACTTTAAAAGCAGCTGAAAAAATGGGATGGAGGAAGATTAATCTGCTCCTCCAAACTGGGACAGTTGGAGCATCTGAATAAAAAGGCTACCCCTCTTATCCTTACACAGAGATTAGTTTGTGTAGAATGTATGCTTGCATTCTATAGGGCAGAACAGTACAGAGTTTGCATCTACACAAAATGCTTGCAAAAAGAGTTCTCCGCATTTGTTCAGCCACACTGCCAATGGCATCCATTGGGTTGGTGTCACCCGGTGCCGGGGTGTGGGGGGCACTGGGATACAGACTGCTGTGGCCTCCAGAGGGCTGTTTGTGGTCCGGCTGCTGGGCAAGTGAAAATGGGATGCGAAACTCTTTCTCACTCGCCCAGCAGCCACACCAGTTTCATGGGTTGTACCCAATGGGTGTCACCCAGTGCAATCTGCACCCCCCCTAGCCTTATTTAGAAGACAACACTGAGTTTTTCTTAAAGCAAGTGTCCTACCCTACAAACTAGAATAGGGATATGGCTGCGTTTGCGAGTGCTGTATGTAGATGGCTCTAATGCATCACAGAGTGAAAAGTAAATGGTGATACAATAGAATTACTATGTTTCTATCATGCAAAAGGAAGCATCAGAAGGTACTCTCTATTGATTCTTTTTTTAAAAAAAAATCTTAAAAACTGGCACCTTTCTGGTACATCAAATGGGGTCTCCCCTTGGAAAAGGCCCAGCTAGCGCATAGGTGTTTTTGTTCTTTTGAAAGGGGAACTCTGTGCCTTTAAATCCCCTGCAAATTGAGAAAAACAAGCTGTGATTTATATAAGCTGGGTAATCATGTGATTTGCAGGAAAGCTCCCTCTGCCCCCCTTCCAGCTCCTCATCCCCACGCTGGCCTCCAACTGGCATGCAGCAAGAGTTTCAAGAAAAGAGGCACCAGCATTTGGGGCCGGTTCAGGGGGCAGAAAGGGACGGATGGAGGGATTTCATTCAGAAAGAGAGGAAGCAAAACAAACAGGAGTGAGACAGGAAAAGCAGAGGGTGGGGAGGACAAGATGGAGAGAGAAGGGCCCCTCTGCATTGTTTTCATTTCTGTAATTCTCTCCATAGAACCGTGAACTATCTGTAAAAGCTGGGTTTCTGCCTCTGGAGTGCTTGCCATCAGTGCAGGCCTGATTCACGCACTGATGCCATTGGGGCGGAGGGAGGAAAGGAGACATCTTGCAGCATTTACAATACACTGGACCCTTGGTATCTGCTGGAGTTGGGTTCCAGGATCTCCTGTGGACACCAGCATCTGTGGATGCTCATGTTTCCCTTATATACAGTGGCATGGTAAAATGCCATTGTAAAACGGCAAAATCGAGATTTGCTTTTTGGAATTTAAAAGAATAGTTATTTTCAAGCCGTGGATGATTGCATCCGTGGATCCAGAATCTATGGATACAGAGGACCACCTTTGTTGCTGCCTTTGAGTCGGCCTCGTTTCATGGTGACTCTGTGAATGAGATGTCTCAGAGCCCCCCATCCTCTATCTCTGCTCAAGTCCTGTAAGCTCAGTCCTGTGGTTTCCCTGATTGAGTCTATCCATCTGGCAAGCAGCCTTCCTCTCTTTCTACTGCCTTCAACCTTCCCCAGTATCAGTTTTTCTAATGAGTCATGCCTTCTCATAATCTGGCCAAAGTATGGACCTTATCACACGGGGCCAAATCCTGACAGAATCCAAAAGAAATCCCGACCTAATACGTATTATTTTTCCGTGTTTACACAAGACGTCGCACAGAACCCCGACAGAACCCCGACACAATGCAGCATGATCCGAGTTCTTTTGAATTTCGGTTTCTTCAGGAAGTACAATTGCGCAACGGGATTAATATCGCTTTTGCCGTAAGTATGGTCACCCAATACGTATCGCCAAATACGTATTGGGGAGCATTTCCCCATAGCACTGCCTCTCCAAGGGGACCTCCTCGGAGCCCTGCGTCGAGGCAGGGCCGTTGCTCCAAGGAGGACCTCCTTGGAGTGCCGATCCGACGCAGGGCCGGTGCTTCAAGGAGGACCCCTTGGAGCACCGATCCGACGCAGGGCCGGCGCTTCAAGGAGGACCCCTTGGAGCACCGATCCGACGCAGGGCCGGCGCTTCAAGGAGGACCCCTTGGAGAGCCAGCCCTGCATCGGATCGGTGCTCCAAGGAGATCCTCCTTGGAGTGCCAGCCCTGCGTCGGTTCAACACTCTGAGGGGGTCCCCCTTGGAGCGCCAGCCCTGCGTTGGAGCTGTCACTCGCCGCGGCTGTCACCCTTTCCCAGGTCGTCCTCGGTGCAGCCGGCCCTCCGCACGGCCGGCGCTCCAAGGAGGACCTCCTCGGTGAACGCTGCGGCGGGAGGTCCTCCTTGGAGCGCCGGCCGTGCGGAGGGCCGGCTGCACCGAGGACGACCTGGGAAAGGGTGACAGCCGCGGCGAGTGAGTGACAGCCGTGGCGAGCATAGTGCGCATGTGCAAGAACACCATTGCTTGTACATGTACGGGATCTTCTCACTTATGTGTGGACGGCAGATACGGTTCCCAGGAGCGCTCTCTAAAAAGCGTGATAAAAGCGCAATGAAAGTAATTGCGTGTGATATCCATTTGCGTATTGTGGGGTTTCTATCGGTTTAGTTCAGGATTTATTCCTTTATCGCATTCCTATCGCTTTGTGGCCCGCGTGTGATAAGGTCCTTTGACAGCCTCAGTTTAGTCATCTTGGCTTCCAGGGAGATTTCAGAACCCATTTGTTTGTCTTTTTGGCCATCCATGGTATCCTCAGCACTCTTCACCAGCACCACATCTCGACTTAATTAATTTTCTTCCTATCTGCTTTCTTCGCTGTGCAGCTCTCACATCTGTACATGGTAATGGGGAATAAAATAAATTCTAACTTTAGTGTTCAGCTGTATATCTTTACATTTTAGGATCTTTTCTAGTTCCTTCATAGCTGCCCTTCCTATTCCTAATCTTCTGATTTCTTGACTGCAGTCTCTGTTCTGATCAATGCTTGATCTAAGGCAGGGGTAGGCAACCTTTCCCCTTTAAGGGCCGAGGGACTTCAGCTCCCAGAAGCCTCAGTCATGTTGGCCAATAGTCCCATGTTGGCCAATAGCTCCTGGGATTATTATGCTTAGTAGTGCAAATTTGTTTCTTACGTTATCAGTAAATTCTGTTGAGATAATATTTAGATCATATTTTGATATAATCACTGGTTTTGTTTTCTTCTTGAGTCTTACTCTTATTTTTGTTATGAGTAATTCATGATCTGTGCCACAGTCACACCTGGTCTACTCTTGGCTACCAGTATAGAGTTCCGTCATCTTTTACTTCCGATTATATAATCTATTAGGTTTTTTTTGCTGACCATCTGCTGATGTCCATGTGTGTAGAGTTCTTGTTGTATGAAAAATGTGTTTGCAATGAATAGGTTGTTGGATTATCAGATGCTCACCTGCTTCGTTTCCTTTGCCTAATGTGGCTTATATGTGTCCAAATTATCATATGTGATGTAGAGGAGAATATGCAACAGTTTCCTGAGAATATGGAGCTATTATCATAAGATTTCTGTCCTCTTTCCTTTTCACTTCTTTACTCTTGAGAGAAGCGGCTTGAAGGCATGCAGCAACAACAACAACAAATGGCATCAAAATATCCCTCTTCCTCCCCTCCTACTGCCACTTTCCTGTTCAAACTGGCACATGCACACCTCTTTATATTTCATTGGAGATGAAATGTTTGAAGATCTAATTGTGGATTACCCACACAATGCATAACCACTTTGGCATATCATAATTACTGCCACTTGTCAGAATCACTATCCCAGTCTATTTAGGGGAGTTTTGAATATTGGAAGAGAGAATATGGCTATTTCTGGGGAGCAGGAGGAATGTGAACATATAAACCATAATGTAGCAGGTCTCATATCCCGGGGAGGGGACGACGACAATAAAACCAATGTGAAAGGTGAGTGTTTTCAGATCTATCATTCCAGTGATGAATCAATAAGAGCCTGTGAAATCTGAGCCCTCTGCACATGATACATAGGGTCCATTCCAGCAAATGATCATCAAGCACTATAGACATTAAAGAATCCTTGCGGTACCAAAAGGATGTGGCTGCTTGTCTTCATGCTTTAGCAAGTTTTTAGATTTGCAAACAAACGTGTACAGAGGGGTGTTTTAAGTGAAAATGAACAAGGAGCTTTTATGTGATGTTTTTCTCATATATTTTCCTTTCCTTAAAACACACACACAGAGAGAGAGAGAGAGAGAGAGAGAGAAATGGATTCTTATCATTTCTGTCAAGTCTTTGATGATATGCCTCAAAATGATATACATAATCATGTGGGGGTCAAGCAGTCTACTAGTTCATATGTCTCCTTTTATTTTCAACGCTAACTGCCTTGTTCTGAGATGATGAATCAGTTTATGCAATTAAAATAAACAGGAATCAGTTGGGATATTGTTTATTCAACTTATTTATTTATTATTGTATTAATTATGAATTATGATTATTATTAATTAATTTGATAATTGTTTATTGAAGGGTAATTATTGAATAATATTACATATTTATTGAATAATATTATGTAACTAATCAATTAATTAACTGAATAACATAATAACCAAACTGATATTAATTAATTAATATTTTGCCTTTCTCACAGCATGGGACCCAAGGCAACTAAAAAAAGATAAGAAAAACAAGATAAACAAGATCTTGTTTAGCAAAAAAAAAAAAAAAAGCTAAAACAACATAAACCACAATTCAAAAAGGATGTTGAAAAACTGGAGCGTGTCCAGAGGAGAGCGACTAAAATGGTGAAAGGTCTGGAAACCATGCCTTATATAAGGAGCGACTTAGGGAACTGGGTATGTTTAGCCTGGAGAAGAGGCGGTTACATAAATTATAAGAATCTAACACAATTTTCCTCTCAGATATTTGTGCCAGACAAATTGCTTTGTTGCGCAAGTAAATTATCACTCCCTTGTAAAAAAACAGTAACAACATATCCTTTAACTCTGTTTTGGCAGGGACAATCTTGACTAATCTTCGGTCATTCCACTTTTTAAGATGCTTCTAAAATGTCCAGGTCTTCTTGTATCCTTTCTTTCTCCCTTTGTTCTCAATTTACTTCATTTGCTGCAATCTTGAGTTCCAGGTGCAAAAGTAGCTCGTGCTCCAATAACTCCGTAGGAAGCAAGAGGAAGGCGGCTAGTGGAATCTTGCCTTTCTCAATAGTCTCAGACAAAAGCAAACTGCTGCAGCCATTCCTAGCTTCTATGCAGGAAGGGCATCACTAGGGAGGTGCAGGGAGTGTGGGCTGCCCCAGATGACACCTTCAGGGGGGTGACATCACTGCTCCCCAAACATCTGCCTTTGGGGCAGAAACAGCCTTTAGTGTTCACCTGCATCCCTTTCAAATGCTGAAGAAATGGTGTGAGTGGGATGAGGCTCAGTAGGAGGAGAAAAGAGAGCCCCCAGCTATTTTTATAAAATAAATTTTACATTTTTAAAAAGTTAACTTTCATTTTTTTTAAAAAAAATACATTTTAATTTTTTTAATCCTAAAAATACATTTTTTTAAAAAAAAAGTTAAAAATTTAACAGGTTTATTTTTAAAATATATATATTTAAAAACATCACATCTTACCAATTTTTTTTTACTTTAACCACATGAAACTATGTACACGTAAATACATTTAGGGTGTGTGCATGATCTTGTAATTTAAAGGTATAATTTTAATTTTGCTAGTTCTTTATGTCACAGCCGTTGGTGTGACATTCAGTGATATGTGGGAATTATGATTTATGAGTAACATTAATACAAAAAGTAGTATTTAGGATTCTGTATGGAGTGGTATGAGAGGAGGTCAGTGGGCAGGATGACACCATGAGTTATCACACCAGGTGACACCAACCCTAGTGTGCGTCAGCACAACGCCTCTCAACATTTGTTTCTCTTTTGTCTCACCTCATATGCCCCATGTTTCTCCTGCACCTTGTGCCTTACTACATTTTCCTGAATCCTAAATACTTAATTGTGAGAGTTAACCTCTTACACAGCTTCTTAAGCTTCTGGATTCCATTATAATGGTATTTAGCGTAAACCTGTGATCCTATACCAGGTTCTTAGAGACTAGGGTTGAGAAGAAACCAAAAATGCATGAAATTAACACAGGAATTCAAGGAGAATTGGATTCACAAAATGGCTTCTCCACAGGTTTGTTTCCTTAAATAATTTTACTGATTCTTCCATCTGATTTTTTAAATATGTTCTTCCTTATTAATAACTTTTGCTATTTTGACTATACTCTGATGTTGCTTGGCCACACATGTTCCAGTTTTCATCTGTGAAATATTGGAGGGTATGTAACTACTTGCCACATGCTGCAGAGAGGAAAAAGCAGAATCTCATTACAGAAAATGATGATAGTCTAATGTAAGAGGAAATGCAAAGACTTTATGATGATTCTTTTGTCCTGCAACTATCTTATCTCAAACAAAGAATTTTACATTGAGTCCAGGTATCAGAGGGACTTTCTGCACAGGCCAAAAAGCCCGTGTTCCACCCAGCCTTGCATTGTCCTGTTTGGATGACGCAGGCCAAAATCCCAGAGCCAGGATTGGGCCAGATCCTGGCAGATTGTCCATGGATCCAGTGGATCTGGCCCGATCCCAGAACAGCCCTTAACCTGGGTCAGTTTGCCCCCTGGTTTGCTGTAGAGTTTCTCAGAAACTCTATGGCAAACCCCAGCTGTTTAGATGCCCTATGTCAGGGGTAGGCAACCTTTTTGAGTCGGGGGCCGGGTTGCTGTCCCTCAGACAATTGGGGGGCCGAAGCACCAATAAAATAAATAAATAAATAAATAAAATTTAAAAATATATATTAAAAATATGCATGCACACTCTCTCAGTCCCCGAAAAGCCATGGCAAAACCCCTGTGGAGATTTTGCCAAGAAAACCCCAAGAACAAGTAATAACAACAATAATCAATATCATCGTGGTGGATGGCAGCAGGGGGCAGCAGTGGCGGAGGTGGTAGGACTGGCCTGGGGCCAGTCCAAAGGCCTCGGGGGGCCGCATCTGGCCCCTGGGCCTTAGGTTGCCTACCCCTGCCCTATGTGCTCCTCCCTTCCCTTGTGTCTCTGCTAGTGAGCAGATACCTGTCACTGCATCTGACATGGAAATGGCACCCCTGGGTGCACCCATGTGGTTAGGCACCCCATTTTTGCATTAGGCTTTGCAGCAGGGGTCAGCTTACTAACAGAGACCAGGACAGTGGCAAGGAGTGTGAGCAAAGTCTATGCTTTCCTGGCCCATCTGCTCAGAGCTATCGTCTTCCATTTGTAGCCTGCTCATTTTCCACCTCTTCTTCCATCTTTTTTTGTAGCAGAATAAACACCAATAAAGAGCCAACAACTGAATAGCTATTCTTGCCTGTTGACCATTCAGGTTAACAACTCTTGGCTGGAAGCATCTTTTTACATGTCGTTTTTTACTGATGCGTTTTTAATTGCATGTTTAACCTACTTCTGTGTTTGAATTCTATTTGTTTTTATTTGAGTTTCAAAATTAGCCACCTTGAGTATTATTATTATTATTTTTGAAAAAATGTTAGGCTACAAATAATAATGACAGAGGATTAAGCTAGGTTTTTCCAGGAATATGTATTTTTTCTAATTAGGAGACTTTAGCATGGGAGAAGGAGCTTTAACCTTCCCCCTGCTGCGATGTTTCTGATTAGATTTGGGTCCTCTGTCTTGCAATTTATATTATCAAAATGCAATCTGGTTTTTTTAAAAAGCAAAATAAAACCAGTCTGCTCCACTCCAGTGATCTGGACCACACAGCAAGAGATGAAGGTTTAAAACTCCTCAACTTGACCAGATCCAGTGAGAAAGGCCCCAGCCCTACAAATTTCCTCTGCCTACTGAAGTGGTGAAGTATTAAAGTGATGCCATGTTGTTTTATAGAGAAAATTGGGGGTGCTTCCATATTACCCTTTTTATTGTGCAATCACCTTGCCCCATTCACAGAATTATTCATTCACACAAATTGTCCATGAAATGGGATGGGGGAATCGTTATAGAAACAGACTGATAATGTGGAGTCATTTTCATAAAGCAGTTGCTTTTCTGGTTTTTCAACTTTCTTCAACCCACAGACAAGAAACTGGGGGCATGCAAGTAGTTATGTGTTAGATCAGCAATTCCCAAACCCAGGCCCTCCAGGTCTTTTGCACTTCAGCACCCAGAAGACTCAGGGGGGTTGCAGACTGCCAGAAATAGTGCAAATTGAGTCCACTTTTAGGGTTAGGGAATCATGGGAACTGTATTTTATTGTAGCACCAGAGCTCTCTGACAGAGAAGGCTCAATGTCTCAGAAAAAAAATTCCCATGATTCCCTAGCACTAACCCTAACCCTAAAAGTAGACTCAATTTGCACTATTTCTGGCAGTCTGCAACCCCCAATCATCTTGGCCAATGATCTGGGTTCTGGGAGCTGAAGTCCAAAATACCTGGAAGGCCAGAGTTTGTGAATCACTGTGTTAGATGCTTTATCAGCCTGGCACAGATCTAACAGGTATCTTTTTTTGGTACTTGTGGCTTCAGATTAAATGAAGATGTAACAAAAGTGCAAAACCGTTTAAAAAAGTGGGGGGAATGTTTTTGAAGAATTTTATGGTGGTCTCAGATTGCTTCCTTCACTTCAGAGATCCCTGTCTGTCTCTGGGCTTTATTACATGAGGCCCATTCTTGCTCCTGTCATGCTCCTCAGTGTAAACTGAATTATACCTGCTTGTACAACCACATCACTGCATGCAGTGATGTCACTAGGTGGGTGTGGTGGTGTGGCTCACACCGGGTGTCATCCCATTCTGGGGTGTCACCCAGTTGAGTCCTCCCCCCCATGTTCCCCCCTGTTCTCCCCCATGCCATCCCTGTGCTCCCCTGTGCACTGTTCCCACATGTGGTCAGTCTCCGTGCTCCCCTGTGCACTGTCCTTACACTCCTCTGCACCATTCCTGTACTCCTCCTCATCAGGAAAAGGACAGGGGCATGGGGGGGGGAGGGAGAGCATGCCACCCCTGGAAGCCCTCCCCCAGAAGCCCCAACCCCTGCACCAGGTGATGCCACTGTTTGCATGTCTTTTCAATTACAGGATTGTCACCATTGCATTCTCTTCCTGACTCCCCCTTAACCTCGCCTCTCTGCACTTTGCCCTCCCCAGCATGCCTTCCAGGGTTTATTTCATTTTCATTTATTTTCACTGTTTCACTCACCTTTGGAGCTCTGCTCTGTGAATTGATTTTGATTTTGATTTTTTTAAAAAAGAGAAGAAATTTAAAAATGTAAATGGGCTGCTTGGGAATAGTGGAAGGAGACAGGAGGAAAGGAGGGGACACTAACACCATGTGACTGCCAATAATGCGACTGGCTCAGGAGGAACATTTTGCACCTTCAAACTAGTGCTATGGAGAGCTCATTGACAGGTTTCCCCTGTCAATTAAATTGTTGTTGTTGTGTGCCTTAAAGTCATTTCCAGCTTATGACCACCTTAATGCCAACCTGTCATGGGGTTTTCTTGGCAAGATTTGCTCAAAGGAGGTCATCAATGTCTTCTCCTGAGGCTGAGAAAATGTGACTTACCCAAGGTCACCCAGTGGGTTTACATGGCCAAGTTCGGAATCAAACCCTGGTTTCCAAAGTCGCAGTCCAACACTCAAACCACTATGCCATGCTGGCTCTCACTGTTAATGAAAAGGTACATCCTAATTGTGGTTGGGGGATGCAGCAGCTAGTTGTTGGAGGTGTCATCATGTGTTAAGTTTCACAAAGCATCTTTTGCCCAGATCTAGTTATGGTTTAAAAGCTGCATGTAGTAATCTCCTCAGTTTCTTTCTCTTTCCAGGTCTGAGTAGGACTTGAAGGAGGAATTACTGAAACTGGGCTACCCTGCAATGGTGTCTGAAATCTCATTTTGTCCCAATCCTACTTTTTGCCTGCTTGAGTCTTTGCTTCCACTTCCTTCTGCTTTCACTTTCTCTGGTGGCATTCCTCCCAGGCCTATGTGAAAGACTAACATCTGCCTTTTTGAAAGTTGGAGTCTTTCCCTCCCCGTCTCCCCATGTCCCCATCTTCCCACCCCCACCCCACCTTCTTTGCACCCTCTGGGTCTCCTCTATTGGTGCCTATGGTTTCTGGAGAGGAAAATGGCTGAGGCAAACAGAGTCACCACTTTTGCACAAGACACAGGTATGTCGTCACTTGACAGCACACCAGTTTCTTACTCTATCACAAGTTAGTTTAGTGTGAAGTAGGGGCCATAGCGTCATACTGGCTTGATCAGTCTAAGACTTGCTTTGCTAGCACTGTATTGGTAGATCTCTGAGTTCGATCTACAGTAGATCAGCACAGATCTTTGACTCCCAATTGTTAGTTTTGTGGCACCACCATGACTCTTCCCTGCTGAAATTATGAAAGCTTGGTGGTAATTGGGATTGATTTGAAGGAGTCTGAACTTCGGGGGGGGGTTGCAGACTGCCAGAAATAGTGCAAATTGAGTCTACTTTTAGGGTTAGGGTTAGGGTTAGGGTTAGGGTTAGGGAATAATGGGAACTGTATTTTATTGTGGCACCAGAGCTCTCAGACAGAGAAGGCTCAATGTCTCAGAAAAAAACAAACAATTCCCATGATTCCCTAGCACTAACCCTAACCCTAAAAGTGGACTCAATTTGCACTATTTCTGGCAGTCTGCAACCCCTCTTCATCTGGTTCTGGTACTTAAAACTAATTCCTAGTCTCAGGCAGATTTTAAATTGTATCTTTTGTACAAAGCTCCACTTATTGGGTCTCAGGTTTCCAATGAAAAACAAAATAGATCCTGCAAGCCTGAAGTTTGCCCACTTCCATGTTGGAGAAAGATTTTTCAAGCTCTGTGTCTTCAGGGAACTCTTTTCATTAATATAGATTATAGCATATAGTTTGACCCTGGGCACATCACCACCACCACACAGCTCATATGCCTCAGAAGTTGCATGTGGCAGGAGGAAAATGCTATGGTGGCCAAGCTGTTTTTCAGGAAAATGTATCTTCTAAACTATTATTAATGAACATCTTCAAAGGCTTCTAAGGTGTGAAGCAGACAGCCCGCCAGAAGAGCCCAGAGGCTGCTCTGACCACAATGGCGCCAGGCCTGGGACCATGGCATCCGGATGGCACGCTTCCAGTGGTCCCAAGCTGGCTGCCACCAGGAGCCAGATTATTCCAGCTCCATTTTGATGCGGTCCAAAGGACTGGATTGCAACGATGGAGCAGCTTCTGGCCATTTTGGGGGCGTGCATCATCTGAACACCACGCCCCCCAAAGTGGCCAAAAGCCACTTCTTTTGGCCTGTGCATTTTGGGCAAAGTTTCCTAGAATGACCCCCCTCTAGTTTGGCAGCAAACTCTACAACCTTTGCAACCTCCCAAAGAGACAGAAACTTGTAAAGGTCCCAGCCCTCATCAGAGCCAAAACAAAAGTGTATAGCCCTGGATCCTACCCCTTAGATTCATGATTAAAGTGGGACTATTTGTAACCTGAAAGCAAGATTTGGAATAGTCAATCTATTGAGTGGTCTGCTAACCTTATGTAGCAGAAATGTACAACAACTTTTTCCAACCAAACAGTAAAAGACTGGCACCTTTCGCTGCTGCTACATTTGCTTAATTCAGTGATCATTCTAAAATACACACATTGAATTGAGAAGTGTGCATGGATGAATCATTATTATGCCATTAGCATTAAACACTTTCATAGTAGCATTTACTACTAAAATCCAGTATTTAATAGATCACACTTTTAGCTAAGGCTGCAATTAATGATATATTGCTTTATCCAATTAGTTCTCCCACCCAGCCCCAATAAATAATAATTTTCAGAGGCCAAGAACATAAAAGGTTTTGTCTGGGGCTATGCAGATGGGCAGGAAAAGATGACCTGAAGTTGCCTTTTCCCTAAATTTCAGCAACCACACTGCCTGCCCTGAGGTTGCCCTAAATGGGGATGGAGCAATCATATTGAGGCGAGTCAACGCAGCTTTTCTGAGGCTGTATTGAAGCCCCAGCAACTGCACCGCCAGCCCCAAGGATGCTGCATTTGTTCTCAAATGCATGTGCAGGTGTGCAGGACCATCCCTCCACACCAGCACATCTGTGCAGGAAAACATCCCTGTGCACCTGCACAGGACCTGTTATAGGGTGGTATAAAGTCTGTCACTCTGTGCACAAAGGTGACTGAAGTTCAGCATCCCTGTGCACTTGCACAGGTTCTGTCATACACCCACATATCAGGCAAGGATTTGCTGACCTCCGCTTACCCCCAAGGAGTGGGTGCAGTAAGGTGCCACTTTCAGATTGTGCCACCCTTGGGGTGAAAGAACTAATCCACCTAACAGTTGTATTGTCAAAAATATCATGAGGGACCTTGTCAAAAACCTTACTGAAATCAAGATATGCTATGTCTACTGCATTCCCTTCATCTAGCAAGCTGGTAATTTTATAAAAAAAAAAAGAGATCAGATTAGTCTGGCATGACTTGTGTTTGAGAAACCCACGTTGACTTTTAGTGATTATGGCATTTCCTTCTAAATGTTCACAGACTCTCTGTTTAATGATTTGCTCTCGAATCTGTGCTGGTATTGATGTCAGACTAACTGGACCAGGGGTAGACAACCTTTCCCCTTTAAGGGCCGAGGGACTTCAGTTCCCAGAAGCCTCAGCTGTGTTGGCCAATAGTCCCATGTTGGCCAATAGTCCCATGTTGGCCAATAGCTCCTGGGATTCTGGGAGCTGAAGTCCCTCGGCCCTTAAAGGGGAAAGGTTGCCTACCCCTGAACTGGACGATAGTTGTTGGGATCCTCTTTTTTTCCCCTTTTTGAAGATGGGGACAATTGGCTTCTGCACACAGGTCCAAAGCGGCAAGTCAGAGGCAGGGAAGAGGAGGGGCAGCTGCACGCTGGCTACCCCAACCCCTCCCCGAAGACATCCTGACTTCATGTGCCCTTATGCATGGCATGTGGCATCAGGATGTCCTCCGCACATAGCGTCCTCACACGCTAAGGCGGAAGGGCCAGAGAAGAGCTGTGTGGCGGCTCTTGGGGTGGCATTTTGCCGCTCTTTTAAGAGGCGGCAAACGGGAGAATCGGGGCCGCTGTGTGTGCTAGCAGAGGCCCGGATCCTCTGCTTCCCGGGCCAGCCCAGGGCTCCCGTCTGCATCCCCCCAATATTTGCCCTCCTCCAGTCTGCTGGGACTTCTCCTGTTCTCCAGGAGTTCTCAAAGATTATTGCCAGTGGCTCCGAGATTACATTTGCCAGTTCTTTTAACATCTTTGGATGTAGTTCATATGGTCCTGGAGACTTAAATTTATTTAGGTTAACCAGGTATTCCTGTACTTCCTTTTTACTTATTCTGTGCTGCATTTCCCCTATTATGTCCTCATTTTCCTTAAGTGTGTCCTCTGCTCCATTTTCCCCAGGTGGGCGCTTTAAATTAAAGCTTGCATCATAGGGCACATGCTCTGGATTGCTGAGTCAATTTCCGCTGCACATGTGACAGTGCATTTATATGGCCGTTTTCTGGTGCATCAGTGTCGCTGCATACATACACACATGTGAAGGTGTGCATCTTCACCAAAGGAGCAGAAAAAAGCTGCTCCTTTTTGGAGTGGCTTTTCTCAGCAAACAGCTGCTAGAGGGTGCTTTCCTGGAGACTTTTAGGCATGCGTCATCTAAAGGCTACACCTACAAGTCACCCTCAAAGCACCCCTTTTTGCCTGTCTGCATAGCCCCTCTGTCTTGCTACTGAAAGATACAGATCAGAAAGCAAGTTTGTTATTGGACTTCTTCACCATGGATCTTTTTGTGTTGTTATTTTAAAATCTAATTTTAGGCTTGGTACATGGTAAAGCCTTAGTTATGACTTACTGGTTGTCCACAAGTTTTCCCTGTATGAATGTTAGTTTCTGTAATGTACGAGAGGGTATCGTAAAGTAATAATTATCATGCAGAAGTTATTATGGTATATTGATGAAATTTTGTCAGTGTCATCATTGGTCCCCTCAGTGCATGATGTTGAGAAAATCAGCTCATTGTGTCCTTTATTTTTGTTAGGTTGTGCCAGAAGTGACTAAAGTGTAAGATGGAGAAGACTGAGGCTTGCAGTGTGTTAAAGTTCCTGCATTTGAAGGGTAATAGTGCTGGCAAATTCATGATGAGATGATGGTAGTTTATGGAAATGATTGCCTATCTTATGACACTATTGTGAGGTGGAAAAGGAATTTCCAAACTGGTCACATGTCCCTCATAGACAAGCCAAGACATAGAAGACCATAATTGACAGGCGATGCAGACACAGTGAAGAAAGTTTAAGTCTGGAAGACAGACGAGCAGCCATCCAAATGATCTTGAATGAATCTGGTCTCAGCTATGGTAGAGTGTGGAAAATTATTCTTGATGAACTGCACATGTCTAAGGTGTCTGCACACTGGGTTCCTCGTTTGCTAACCCCTTTCCAGAAACAAACATGGTGTGACCTTTCAAGGCAGATGTTGACGCTGTTGGAACAGGATAAAGAGGATTTTTTTAGTCATCTGGTAACCATGGCTGAATCTTTGATCTATCAATATGATCCAGATACCAAAACCATGAGCATGGAGTGGAAGCATGCTGATTCCCCTCCCCTCAAAAAGGCAAAGGTGCACAAGTCAGCAAGGGAGATCTGTCAGTGTGTGGATGATGGGTGTTGCAGTGATGCTCTTTGGCACCCAGCAGAATCTGCAGGACAAGCTGGCTGCTGTGATCCACAGCCACTTTGTATCTCTTACCATCAACTGGCTCAGCTTTTCTTCTTCAGGATCCTGTCTTCCTCAGTCAAGAAGACACATTGTAAAGTCCAAAAGCATAGTTTATTAATGCATATAAAAGTAAAATAAGATAGCTAAGTAAAATCCATTGTGATGAACTTGACCAGTTCAGCCATGAAAAATTACATCTTTAACAATCCCAAAAGCTTAGGATCTCCACTGGTTGCAGTTAAAACCACTGCTGCCAGGCAGGCACGCAGTCACATCTTGAACAATAAACATTCTAGACAAAGGATTCTCTAGGTCCTTCCCATACTCCACCTTCTAGGTGTTAACCTTATGTTGATTGGATAATGTCTGTATGATTTATGTTAACCCAGCCTCTTGCTGTCCATCATCCACCACGTGACTATCTTTCCCAGCCTAACGATGTTTACCTTTTGATATCACTTGCTACCCATAACAAAGTCTGTGTCCATGAGTTGTATCTTTGGGAAAGTCCATGTTTACGTCTGTGTAACCACCTGGTGTTAGATTCACTTTGTTTTTCTAGATGTTGTTCTCATGAGGAAATTTCCACACACACATCTCTACATTTCATCTTTGACTGTATATCCCATCCATATCCTAACAAGGTCATGCTCTCAATTTTTTGGGACTGTTGTGGAGACATTCTCACAGATTACTTTGCAAAGGAAAAAAACCATCACTGGCACATATTCTAGTAATCTTCTGGACAAGCTGTGAGATGCTCTGAAAAAGAAACACCGCGATATGCTCTCCAGAGGCATTCATCTCCTAGCTGACAATGCACCAGCTCATTCGTCTCAAGTTGCAGTTAACAAAGCAAGGCATGTAGCTTTGAGATCTTGCAGCATCTGCATTATTCTCCCAACCTCGCACCAAGTGACTTTTTCTTGTTCCCAGAAATGAAAAATCTGTTGTGGGGGTCACAAATTTGACAACACAAATGATGTCATTCATGAAGTGGAAGAGTGGTTTAAGGCCGAATCTGCAGACTTCTACAATAACGGTATTCAAAGGGCTAAAAAACGCTGGGAAAAATATGTAAATCTGGATGGTGACTATATAGAGAAAAGTTAACAACTACAAATCAAAACAAACTTTCTGTCAATATTTTTAAAGGTGATAATTAAAACTTTAGGAGCCCTGGTGGTGCAGTGGTTAAATGCCTGTACTGCAGCCACTCACTCACAAACCACAAGGTTGTGAGTTCAATACCAGCCAGGGCTCAGGCTTGACTGAGACTTGCATGCTTCCGAAGTCACTAAAATGAGCACCCAGCTTGTTGGGGGCAATTAGCTTACAGTTGTAAACCACTTAGAGACTGCGTAGCATGGTATGAGGGCTGCTATTACTATTGCTACGATACCCCCTCATAATGGACACAAGGGGCTTGGACGGGTGCAGCTTTACTTACTTATTCAACTCTTGCCCATTTTGATTAATAGCCTTGAGCTGACAGAGAAAGATTTCTGTAAATGTGTAGACTAATGTGTAGAGTAAATACCTAAAGAAATGGTGGTCAGTGGCTTCTTGTTGTTGTTAACTGCCTTTCTAGTGAGTCATGTTTTTGCATAATGTGGCCAAAGCAGGACCTTGGCTATCCACAGTACCCTCAGCACCCTTCTCCAACAACACATCTCAAATGAGTTGATTTTCTTGCTATCGGCTTTCTTCGCTGTCCGGCTCTTACATCTGTACAAGGTGATGGGAAATATTATGGCTTGGACGATACTAACTTTAATGTTCAATTTTATATCTTTGCACTTAAGGATCTTGTCAGTGGATGCTTACAATATATACTTGACTATAGGTCGATCTCATGTATAAGTTGAGGGCAGATTTGTGGGGCCAAAATTATGGATTTTAATATGGATAAGTCAAGGGTAAAAGGGGCATGTGACAAAGGATGTAAAGAATGAAGCAAAGGAAAACAATGCCAAAGAACAAAATTCCAGCAGGTATACATTTTTGTGCTCATATTAAAGGTTGGATGGATGAGAGAGTAGAAAGGGGTCAGTTCTTCCAGGACAGATTATGCTCTTGCTTTTCATGAGGGGATGGCTCCTTTTCAAAAAATAAGAGTTAAAGTACAGCACTTATATTGACCCATTAATAAATTGACTCAATTTTTTTGGATAATTTTTTAACCTAAATTTCTAGACTTATACATAAGTATATACAGTAACTCTAAACAATATTGAATGACTCTGATTATGCTCTATTTTACTCTTGGCCTAGTTCTGGAAGTTAAATTACTTTGGGTGCAAGGCCAGATAATAGGGGTCTAGGGCCCTGCAGCAGTTCTACACACACACACGTCTGAGCTCCCAAACTGGAGGGCCAGCTTTGTACTGCAGCAAATAAAGCTTGCTGGTACTGCCAGGCTCAGAATAGCCTTATCTGGGCCAGCATCAAGCTGGTTCTAGGCTCCCCTTTGCTTGTGTCTCAGGTGGCATGACTGAAACCAGAGTCTCAGAGCCAACAATACCAACACACAGTCCCCCTCTTCACTCATGCCACAGGTGGGGAATGGGGGTAGGTGGACAGTAAATACTGACCCCTGGGAGCATACTTGTTTCAAGAGTACCACAGTACAATAAACCTGTGTGTGTGTGTGTGTGTGTCTACCAGCTACATGGGACATTTAGGTCTTGTCTGTTCTGGCCCAAGTATCCCGTCCCTGCCGCTGCCCCATTCTGCCCCTGTTATTTCAGCCTTAGTTTCTGTGCCACTGCTGCAGGTCGCTTGCTTATAAGGCCAGAACGAGGTGCCCAGCAAAAGTCACATGCTGGGCACCTCTTTCTGACCTCAGCAGCAGTGGACATGCCAGTTGGCCCAGCAGGACTCCCATGCAAACAGCCACCATGGCACGGAAAAGGAAGGCTCCAGATCTTTCTGGAAGATCGGGAGCAACAGATAAGTTTTTAAAAGTTCATAGCAACCTTGTTATGGCCCAAGGGATGTTCTGGTCATCTGGACTACACACACCAGAACCAGGGTTTGAGCCTTGTGTTGTCCAAACATGTTGACACTAGACTGGGGGGAGGGGGGGAAGTGGGGAGAACTGACCTTGGGCACTAAGAGCCCTGAGCATTTTTTTTCAGCTTTACCAATGAATATCCAGTGCTGTACACTACGGAGATTAGTGTATTGGTTTTAAAGCACCTTATCCCCAATGGGATAAAGGTGCATTTAATTTTCAAAATGGGTGTTATCACATTCACCCATGGCCAGGTGAATGCATCCCGTATACAGCCCAGATGACAGCCGGGCTTATCCTGCACCTTTTCAAAAACTGGAATTTCAGAGGAAAGAATTGGCAAAACCACCCAAGAAAACTCTTCAAAATTAATGGGGTTGCCATAAGTTGATAGGCGACTTGAAAACACACCCATACCATGGATAATATAGCCTTGTTGGTGATCTTTGACAGGATAGATGCACATGCCTATAAAGGGCATTTGCCAAGGGCACACACTTATAAAGTTCTCGTAGACATCATTTATACCATAGATTCTAATATCTCCACACTGGATTTTAAGCCAGTTTGTTGTGTTCCACCTAAAGCCACAGAGACTTCCACTCACACAGCAGAACTTCCTCTTCCATTCTTGCATCTCCTGCCCAAGACAATCCCCCAACTCTCCAGAATAGATCTGAGGAGCATACAAGGGAACTGGATAGGGGAATAGGAAATTCTTCCACCAACAGTATCTGGTTCTGGTGCTTCAGAAAGTGGAGAGACAGGTGTATTCAGCCCATTAATTTTGGCTGCCTCTTGGAGTCTGGATTAAAAAACAAACAAACTCTAGGTTCCAATATGCTCCCAACAAAGTTGTCAGGAACACTCTGAGATCTGGATGCTTTACCAGTTAATAACTGAACCTTTAAAAAAAACAATCAAATTACATTTTGGATATCTTCAATTTAATGTCATTGAAAAGACCAATTAGAGACTGGCCTCTGGGAAATCTATCCTTCGTGTTTTGTCTGTGACACTGTCTGCAACAAGAAATATAGTTGTATGTCTTCTATCCCTCATGGCTGCGTGACTGTGTGACCTTCCCTAAAACGCACAGACACACAAATCTCTCTTTAGGAAAATGAATCAAAATTAGAAATATACAAACCAGCACATTAACCAACCCAGACTGTTACCTTCCCTTTAGCAATTTGATCTTCCTGACATTTATATGGAAGATGTTTTTAATGCATTGTTCAGTCTTTCCAGTGTTGTATATGGATGAAAGTGATGAGCTATTTCCTGCTCCACAAAATGCAGTTTTATTATTCTTGTCATTATCTTATCATGTAAAATTACACCTATTCATAATCCTTAGTGAAGAAGGCATCTTCTTACACCATTTGGAACCACATACTTTTACTAACACTACTTTAAAAAAAAAATTCAGTGTGATTTGTGGGGTGGCTAAAAAAAAGAAGACGACAAATTGTGGCAGCTCCCCCTGCCCCAGAACAGACCAGTTAATATACATGAAAGCTTAAAGAAAATTTTAAAAAGAGCCTACTTACTTATTGTGGTAAGTTTGGGTAAGCACAGCTGGCCCTCCATATCCACAGATTCTGCATCCAACCATACACAGTATGACAATATTCCCCCCCCTTGATTTTGCATTTTTTTAAATAAGGGACACCATTTTACTATGCCATTGTATATAATAGGACTTGAGCATCCACAGATTTTGGTATCCACAGAAGTCCTGGAACCAAACTCCAGTGGATACCACTGTATCCCACAAGAAACTGTGGGGGACACTGCCATCTCATGTAGGCTATCCCCATGTCAGAAATTTGGCCAACCCTATTACACAGGTTGTCTTAGGGCCTTTGCAGACTGCTAGAAATAGTGCAAATTGACTCCACTTTAACTGCACTGGCTCAGTGCTAGGGAATCATGGGAATTGTAATTTTTTCTGAGACATTGAGCCTTTTCTGTCA
This sequence comes from Phrynosoma blainvillii, assembly GCA_026167975.1. NCBI lineage: Eukaryota > Metazoa > Chordata > Lepidosauria > Squamata > Phrynosomatidae > Phrynosoma > Phrynosoma blainvillii. The sequence goes on along the minus strand of JANUYF010000002.1, from coordinate 201,068,772 downwards.
GAGAGCTTTGGTGCCACAATAAACTACAGTTCCCATGACTCCCTAGCACTGAGTCAGGGCAGTTAAAGTGGACTCAATTTGCACTATTTCTCGCAGTCTGCAAAGTCCCTTAGGTTCTGTCTAGTAGCTGTTCATGACCTTACTACCTTGCCTCCATATTCTTATTATGAGATTGGGGCAATCCTATATTAGAAAAGTCTGCTCTTCCATTTCTGTCATTCCTCCCCCACACCAGTTAGCATTTCATGCCCACTCAGCATGTTCATTCCTCATTGGGCTTTTGTGGGAAGGGGTTCTTATATTTTTCTGTACTCTGCCAATATTTGGATTCCCCCAAACCACTTGATTGAATCCACACTATGGGGGGTTGCAGACTGCCAGAAATAGTGTGAATTCAGTCCACTTTTAGGGTTAGGGTTAGAGTTAGGGAACCATGGGAACTGTATTTTATTGTGGCATCAGAGTTGTCTGACAGAGAAAGCTCAATGTCTCAGAAAAATAACAGTTCCCATGATTCCCTAGCACTAACCCTAACCCTAAAAGTGGACTGAATTCACACTATTTCTGGCAGTCTGCAACCCCCCTATGTCAGTATCCACACACAAAATGACTCCACATTTGCGCATGACTAGTTTATACTGTATAAATATGCTTCCATTGGTCAGAAGCCTCTAGGTAGGGCTGCCATATTCCAGTCCTCCATATCTGAGCCTCTGATTAGCATAATATGCAAATTATTATAATTATGCAATAATTATGCAAATTATTGATTTGTATTCTGGTTATGCAAAATCAACACATTAATCATTGCACTTTTCCTATCATTATGTCTCAAACTTAGTACCTAGCTAAGAAATATCTTTTCTTCTTTTCCCCTTAGATCAGGGGTCCCCACACTTTTTGATCTGGGGGCCGGTTCGCTGGCCCCCAGACCTTCTGGGGGCCGGAGGCGTGTACGCATGTGCACGCGTGCATGCGCACGACTCCAGGCACCATTTTGTAAGGCAAAACGTCTTCCAAAATGGCACCTGGAGTCATGCGCATGCGTGCGCAACACAGGGCGCATGCGCACGATTCCGGGTGCTATTTTGGAAGATAAAATGGTGCCTGGTGGCGCACGCGAGTGGCGGCGGCAGGACCAGCCACAGGCCTGTAAGAAGACCTCGATGGGCCAGGTCCAGCCCACGAGCCATAGTTTGGGGACCTCTGCCTTAGATGGTGTGAAGAGAGGGAGGCTTCCAAGCAGTCCCAAAGAGGAAAGGTTCTCCCTTTACTCTCTTGAGGCTGCTTGAAAGCACGTTCCACCGTGCTGCCTAACCTAGGACGTTATCACACAGGGAGTCGCGGGGAGAAAGTGGAAATAAATGGGCACAAGTGGAAGTCTTTAATTTACGGGATTTGTCCCGTTCCGCCTCGTCTGATAACTAAATTCGAATTTAAAAGGGGGTTAATTTGAACAAAAACCTGATCTTTTCATTTTCGGGATTTTTGAGGATTTGAAAAGATCAGGTTTTCATTTGAATTAACCCCCTTTTAAATTCGAATTTAGTTATCAGATGAGGTGGAACGGGACAAATCCCGTAAATTAAAGTCTTCTGCTTGTCTCGTTTATTTCCACTTTCTCCCCACGACTCCCCGTGTGATAACGTCCCTAGGCTCAAACCACCAACACAATCACTACACAACAGAAGGCCTCCTTTCCTTTCCAGGTTGCCTCCTTTCCTTTCCTACTTTCTCGGCCTGTCACGGAAATAGAGGAAGGAATGGAAGAATAAGGTGGCAATGCTACACCTGTGTCAGTAGTAACCAGTGCCTGCAGGGTGGAATGAGGCTCACCAGTGCCAGTCTTCTTGCACAATTTCCTGCTTCATCACCACTGCCACATTTTAACCTACCCACTGGTCTGAGATGAAGAAGCAATCTAGGATTTACTGCTGCAATTTACCCAGCCGGCCAGGATATTTTTAGGCCCCTTCAATCTGGGATTTTTCAAGTTTTCTGGGAGAAATGGCAACTCTACCTGTGGGTGACTGTAGCAGCTATCAGTTTTGACACAGTCATTTGTAAGTAATCACTTTCCAGCTGTTTCTCTGCAGCATGACTTCCAGCTGCTTGCTTGCCATCTGACAACTTCTGGAAAGAAGGAAATCATAGTGTAGGGGATGGGAGTGTAAGGCTCTCTAGATATTGTTAAACATCTCCCATGAAGTCTATCTGTATAGCTGAAAGTAAGGGAATGATAAGAGTTGTAGCTGAGCAACATTTGGAGGGTCACGACTCACCCTTCTTTACCTTAATGGTTTCATTATTCCTCCATGATGGGAGATGCCATTTGCAGCTGGATTGTGGTAGGATTACATTGCCGTGGGAGAGGGTCGTGGAAAGGGGCTCTCCACAGGAGACATAAACAATTCTATGACCCAATAACAGCTATAGTAATTCAGAAGCTTTTGATCACAAGGAGCATCACTTAGGTGAATGCATGTGATTGATCTCCAAGTCCTTTTTGTGAAAGACTCTCAAATTAGTGTCACTTTTTGTGTATGATTCTACACCACAGATTTTCCCTTATAGTACAGTGGGCCCTTGGTATCTGCTGGAGTTTGGTTCCAGAAGCCCCTGTGGATACCAAAATCCATGGATACTCAACTCCCATTAAATACAGTGGCACAGTAAGATGGTGTCCCTTGTATAAAATGGAAAAATCAAGGTTTGCTTTTGGGAATGTATATATTTTAAAAATATTTTCAAACAATGGATAAAAAAATCCATGGCTAAGGAGGGCTGACTGTATGTTGTATGCATATAGCCAGGAAAATACAGTAGGCCCTTGGTATCTGCTGGGGCTTGGTTCCAGGACACACACACACCATGGATAACAAACTCCATGGATGCTCAAGTCCCATTATATACAGTGGCATAGTAAAATGGTATCCCTTATATAAAATAGCAAAATCAAGGTATGCTTTTGGAATTAATATATTTTGGGAATATTTTCAAGCCGCAGGTGGTTGAATCTATGGATGAAGAATCTGTAGATATGGAGGGCCGACTGCATGAAAAGCAATGAAAGCAAAATGAGATAGTGCTTTGTAACTTACAGGGATGCATTTAGGTGAAATTAATTTCTGAAGAGAACAGATCTAGAAATCTTTAAACTTTGACTTTGTTAAAACCATTTCCTCCCTTCCCTCCACACCCTTTCACTGGGCACACTTTCTAAGGTCTCTTCGAAAAGAAGCGGACTGTTGAAGAAAGTCCAGTTGGCCAGTGTCTCCTCTCTCCCGCCTTGACAGTGGAGCATGTGGCAACTTTTGAGCTTAGCAGAAGTTGCACAACATTAATCCCTTGCGGCAAAGAGGCCCTCAAGAGGAGCAATTCCCCAGGAAAGTGCTTGAATTTCAGAGAACTCATTTTCTCTCCCATCCCGCCCCAATTTCCTAAGTAAAAATGCCTCAATTCCAAGAAAACTTCATATTGCTGATATCTGATGGCTGTAGAAAATGCCCTTGAACTGCTCGTGTTTCTTCCTAAAGACAGGAAATCAAATAATTTCTGCTGAATCCTGAAAAGATGTGGTCTAAATATAGATCTTTATCTAGCACTAACTTTTGTGCTCTGGTTAACCTGATTTTGACATCATTGTTCCAGGCAAAGGTAATAAAGCTTGAGTATTTAATAAGCGCTCCGGTAGGTTGCCAAGTCCAATATGCATTTGCCTGGCTTCACTGCCAAATTGCAATGGAGGTCATGGGCAGCCCTGCCTGAATGTTTGAATCCATGCATGTGCCCCTTCTGTAATTCAAGTTCTCTAAGGTCATGTCATGGAGGCTAGGAGGTTGAAACAAGAATTAACCAGGAAAAGGCGGGAGGTCAGCTTCCCAGTATTTGTACCAGGCATGCCCAATCAGGAAGCTTCACACTGCCTTCCAGGCAAAAGAGCCTATATTTCACCCACCACTGTTCTTTTTTGCACCTGAAGAAGGGTCGCTGGCCCTTATCACACTACAGTGTTATAGCACTATATTCCTCTTTAACTGCCATAGGAAGATGCTGTGGAATTCTTGGGTTTGTAGTTTAGTGAGGCCCAAGAGTTTTCTGGCTGAGAGTTAGAAATGTAGCAATAGCAATAGCAAGTACATTTCTGTACTGCTTATCAGTAAACTAACACTCTCTAAGCAGTTTACAATGTGTAAGCCAATTGCCCCAACAAGCTGGGTACTCATTTTGCTGATCTACGAAAGGATGGAGGGCTGAGTGGACCCTGGAACCCTGCCTGGGATTGAATTCACAACCTTGTGGCTGTGAGTGGCTGCAGTACCAGCATTTAACCACTGTGCCACCTAATCCCTAACTACATCCCTAAACTACAAATCCCAGGATTCCATAGGCTGTTGCCATGGAAGTTAAAGTGAAATATAGCACTATAACAGTGTAGTGTGACCTGGATCCTTATCACACCATGTTGTTATACCATCACAGCAATGGCATGATCCTCCTTTTGGCTCAGCCTTACAGTATAACGTCGTGGTTTTCCCAGTACTGTTGTGCTATAGAGTTTTTAGGAATGTGATTTTTTTTCATCCTGAAAATAATCCATTAATGGCCCCTTTCCCACTATGATTCAGTAACCATTTTGAGTGTGGCTGTCTCATTGCATTTCATTGCGAGAACAATCGATTAGTGGGTGGGCTGTGTGCAGAGTGACCAGACTTCCTCCTCTTCCAGGACATTTCTGATATTTTAACCTTATGTCCAGAAGGATTTCCAAACTGTCCTTCATTCTGAGTGTGACTAAGAATTATGAATTTTTAATTATATTAGTATTTTTAGTTTTTATTTTGTAATGCCCTATATTTTCTTGTGTGTTCTACATTTTGTGGTGCCTTGTCCTCCTTTGTGGTTGTCATCTGGTCACTCTGGTTGTGGTGTGATCTGATTGTCCCTTTTTGGGGATTCCTAAGGAAATCTTCAGCAAGGATATCAGACTACTTCCGCAGCTTGAGGAAGGAGGTCAAAACATCTGAAGAAAGCTGTGTTTTCTGTGGTCTGTGCTCTCGAAACTCTTTTCAGATTTTATTTTTTTTTCCAGTAGTAATGGTTTGCAGTTATAGTGCAATAATGCTGCAATCCTGACCTGTTAACCTTTTAAAGTCACTATTCAGATGCCATTGCTGCATGGGAGTGTTTTCCAGAGATTTCTCTGCTACTTTGGTACAACATTGTTCATGGTACAACATTGTCTCCACTGCAGTGTAACTTTCACAAAATTATTTACATTTTTAAAAGGCAATAGTGTAATAGTGTAATATAATGTTATGCCGTAACAGCGTTTTTACGGTTTAATGAGTAGAATGAAGCGGCTTTTGAACCAGACAACTTGAAACAATGGACTACTGTGATAAGCACTTTTCTTTTTCACAAAAGAAAGGCATAAAAAATGGCAGGGGACTGTGTATTTATTTCCCTTTCTGTGCCAACTCTCTCAATGAGAAATGTAGGCAGTGATGGGTGAGCTGTAATGATGTTGTGCCATAATAGAGTTTAAAAAATGGTTTTTTTTAAATTGAAGCAAACCAGTCACAAAACACAAGTCAGGGCAATGTGGTGGCGATAACAGCATTCATGCAGCTGAAAAGACAGTTAGCCCTCTGTATCCATGGATTCTTCATCCATGGATTCAAGCATCCATGGCTTGAAAATATTTTAAAAATATATACATTCTAAAAAACAACCTTGATTTTGCCATTTTATATAAGGGACCCCATTTTACTATGCCATTGTATTTAATGGGACTTGAACATCTATGGATTTTGGTATCCACAGTGTGTTCTGGAACCAAACCCCAGCAGATACCAAAGCCTCACTGTACTGTGCAGATTACACTATTACAGCACAAATGTGACAAGCATGTGATACAGTGCAACTACAACCAGCTATCGTTGTGAGCATAGTTGAATTGGTTTTCAAACAATGTAACCTAGCATAATCCGGCTCTTGTCTGAGACGTGATAAGAGCCTCAGACAGGAGCCAATACAGTTCACCAGACTAGCGGGGGATGCAGACAGGTGGCTGTGGGCCGCCCTGGGAAGTGGCGGATTGGGGCTGAGGCTGCCCCATGCCTCAGCCCCTATCCTCCCTTTCGCTGCCTGGGAAAGGAGAGCTAAAATAGCGCTCCTTCCACAAGCCACGAAAGGGGTGCCGCAAGAGGCATCGCGCGCCTCTTCGGCGTCTCTTCCGGCTCAGCGTGTCCGGACACTGAGCCGGAAGGACATCATCGGAGTGCCCGTTGTGTGGAAGGGCTGGCGCTCCAATGACGTCCTCAGGAAGGGGATGGGGCACCCAGTTTCTGGCTGCCCCTCCCCTTCCTTGGTTTGAAGACAGCGCAAAGCACCATCTGCAAAGCCCCTAGGTCTCACATGTAGGCCTGGTTCAAGGTTGAGGAGTTGAGAGGTTGCTACTCTGGCCAAAGAGCCATTAGATGCACAAAAAAGAAGAACTCAGTGTCCAGTTTAATTTAGCAACAACAGAATACAGAATTTTAAGTTCCTTTGTGTCATGGTTTGGCTGCATTTGGTGTATTTAGTCCCTTTGCTGAATCACTTCCACAGCACTGCATGTGTTACCTGTATATGAAACTTGTTACAAACTATGTACTGAGGATATATTTGTGTCTTTGCAGGTTATAATTTCTTTGCCTTCTCAATAGAAATAATTCTAGGCCTGTTACTGTACTGAACCGAGAAGTGCTACTTCCTTCCACCTCGAAGCAAGCTGTTTTCTTTGATCATATTCAAGGGCAAGGGAGTGAAGAGAAATTCTTTGGGGCAAAGAGAATTAGAAACTTGTTTTTCCAGGGAAGCTCTATTTTAAGGTAATTTTAGATGTGAGAATCTAGGGTGGCAGGCACCAGATGTCAGGGAGGATGCCACAATCATGCAAGTGAGGCAAGAGTGGGAGGCACAGTGTTGTAGACTGCTGCCACACTGCAGAAAGAAAGCAGTTTGACACTGCTTTAACTGCCATGACTCAATGCTATGAAATTCTGGGATTTGTAGTTTTGTGAGCTAGTTAGCCTTCCTTGTCAGAGGGGTCTTGTGCCCCACTAAACTACAAATCTCATCTCATTGTGTCATGGCAGTTAAAGTGGTGTCAAGCTGCTTTGTTTCTGCAGTGTGACAGCAATTGTGGTATGTGTAGGGACAAAAGTGAAGTGGGCAGGGATGAGGGAGGAGATCGGGCAAGACGGAGGCAGCAGAGACCCTCCAGAAGGAGCTAGGCGTGAGGTTCCTAGCAATATACCCATGAGTCAGCCATCTTGCTCTGCCTAATGGGAAAAAAATGGTTCTGAATGAAGCTTAACATTGTAAAAGTGTGTTTGATGATACAAAGTTGTGTTTCTACATTAGTCCAGTTTCACTTATACAGGGTTACCAAATGTCCTCCTTTTTCCAGATGTGTTATCTATTTTCAGAGTTAAAATTTCTCACTAGGCAGATTTTTTAAATGTCTAGGGATTTTTAAAAACATCTGTTGCAGCTTCACCTCCTGCCCGCCAGTGCCACGTCCTCATCGCTGTCTCACTGGCTCCGGTGATCCAGCTGAGCACTTTGGGAGCCTTTGGACAGACAGGAGCAATGGAACAGGGTGGCTTGAGGGAGCGAATAAGGGGGCTCTTGGAAGAAGCGGGGAAGGGGGAAAGGGAAGGAAAAATGGTTGTTATTTAACTCCAGTGAAGATTAGACATAATTTGAGTAGCCATTATCACAACTGATATAGTAGGGGTGCTTAAAGTTGTTGAAGCGATTGGTGTATCCTTTTTTTTTTTTTTGCTTTTCACAATATCATAACCCAACTTCAGTCAGGTAGGGCCAGGTGGGTACGATCATTCCCATTCTGAAAATAAGAGCATAAGAATCAGGGCTTTTACTCTGTTTCTCTCCCCCCCCATTGCTTTATTTATTAGATTTATTGTCCATAATACCATACGATATATATAATAATCCTTACTAAATATTACCATTTTTATAGGCTTTTACTCTGTTCCCCTGTATTTTACTTTATTTTTCATTTGTTTCATCATAATTGCACAGCTGCACTGCCATGATAAGTCACCAGCATGCCACAATTACGTAAGTATTTAAAAACAAAGGTGAATGGAGTCAACATTACCAATGTGAACCAATGAATGGAGAGGTGCACTACACAAACATGTGAATGAGGTGGGCAGATTGTGAGCCGCATTTAGTATGTGTGTGTGTTTTTTGTCAGAAGAGTGAAATGATGGCATTGGAAGTGTTGAAACTGCACAATTGTACAATTGTGGCAAAAAAATTCATAACCTGCATGTGCCACATAGGGCAGACATGGGGAAGAAGGCAGTGTCAGCAAGGCAGTGCGGAAGATTGATTGAGAGAATGTGCATCACCAAAGTTGCACCATAACGCTGTTGCAGAGAAGGTGTGATGGTGATTGTTTCCATATTAATATTTTCCCATTTGCTTAAACAAAGCGATTGGTGCAAGACCACAGGCTGATGTGATAAAACTCTCAGTGTGGTATAATTAGGTGATTTTAGATTTCTGACTTAATGGTATGGTGGGGGGAACTCTAGATGTTCATATGTATTATTCACTTTATTCAGCACACTCTGTGCCTGGGGCATTGTACAGCCCTCTCTGTCTGGAAACTCTCCTGCTCTGAAATTGGCAGTTGAAACATTTTTGGTCATTTTTCACTTGCATGAATACTCTGTATTTGCCTTGGGCATGCTGGAGATTTCTAAGTCTGCTCCCAATTTAGATAGCATGCTATTATCAGAGTTAAGGATGTTACATTTTAAAAGGAAGTACAGATTAAGGGGGGGCCGCCCTGGGAAGCAGCGGATTGGGGCCGAGGCTGCCCCATGCCTCAGCCCCGATCCTCCCTTTCGCTGCCTGGGAAAGGAGCGCTAAAATAGCGCTCTTTCCACAAGCCACGAAAGGGGCGCCCGAAGAGCCGCCATGCAATCACTCCCTTATCTGGAATTCCAAAATCCAAAATATTCTAAATCCAAAATTTTGGCTGTGATAGAGACACCTTGGTTTCTGATGGTTCAGTGTATACAAGCTTTGTTTCATGTACAAAATTATTAAAAATATTATATAAAATTACCTTCAGGCTATGTGTATAAGGTATATAAAAACATAAATGATTTCGTGTTTAGACATGGTCCCAGCTTCAAGATATCTCATTAAGTATATGCAAATATTCCAAAATCCAAAACACTTCTGGTCCCAGGCATTTTGGTTAAGGGAAGCCCTACCTGTTGTTACATTACTCATTCCTTTACTACCCAACAAGTTATTATTTATCGTTGTTACTGCATTTTAGAGAGGAACTAATTACTAACACTTTGCTGTTACTTTAAATATTTGTCCATTGAAAAATAAGGAAAGTTTTCTTTGGCTCCCAGCGTCTTTGATCATCATAATTCTGAGCTGGCTACCTGACCCTGCCAAAATCACCTGCACAGGCATATTGTAGCAGACAACTGCACACAGATGCTTTGGGCAGGTGTGCTGGAGCAATCACTCAGTCCCTCTTCCTTCCTCCTTTCAGCTGGTCTAATTTCCATGCCTGAGCTGGCCTTAGCAGTGCAGAGAAACACTCTTTTCTCCTCTAAACTTTCTTTCACAACTCACATCAGCTAGTCTAAGTGAGTTCCTCGTGCCACTGTTTGGAGCAATCCACCTGCCAAGATAGACCTCTCCTGCACCACTACCATGAGAGCCACTTCATACTGGCTCCCTGGGTGCATCTATACCAGGGGTAGGCAACCTAAGGCCCGGGGGCCGGATGCGCCCCCCCGAGGCCTTTAGATCAGCCCAAGGCCGGTCTTGCCGCTGGCGTCACCGCCCCCCGCCACCGCCCGCCATGATGATATTGATTATTGTTATTATTACTTGTTCTTGGGGTTTTCTTGGCAAAATCTCCACAGGGGTTTTGCCATGGCTTTTCTGGGGATGAGAGAGTGTGCATGCATATTTTTTAAATTTGTTTTAATTTGTTTTAATTTTTAATTTTATTTATTTATTTATTTTTGGTGCTTTGGCCCCCCCAATTGTCTGAGGGACAGCAACCCGGCCCCCGGCTCAAAAAGGTTGTCTACCCCTGGCCTAGACTATAGTGTAGAAATACTGTAATGCAGTGTGACACTTTAACTCCTATGGCTCCATTCTACAGAAACCTAGGATTTGTAGTTTTGTGAAGCCCCAACAATCTTTGACAGAGAATGCTAAATATCCTGTAAAATTACAAATCCCAGGTTTCCCTAGGATGGAACTACAGCACTTAAAGTGGTATCAAACTGCATTATTTCTACAGTGGGAGCAATTGCTTTCATTTGAGCAGAATTTTCAGCTAACCTGATTCTCTAGTACAGCCCATATTTTCAGTGTATCCTCAGATTCTCAGCTGCTCACCCTCCATCCTTGTAAGTGCCTCCTCTGCTTCTTGTTAGCTGTACAACACCCTACAAAGAAGGAACTCCACCCATTTGACCTCTCCTCCTTTCCCTCCCATTAATCATACTGTGTCGGAGCAGGGAGTAATAAGAATCACTAATGAAAAAGTAGTGCATTATAACTCTTGCTGTTGACAGGCAGAAAAGTAGCACCATTCCAGGTCATTACTCCAAAAGGTTACCACAGATTGAAGAGCTCTACAGACGGCCCCTGGGAGCACCGGATCAGGGCTGTGGCAACCACACACCAGGCCCCGATTTGGTGCTTTGCTGCTCCAAAAAGAGCTGGCAAATGCTGTTCCTTTTTGGAGTGGCAAAAAGCCACCCTTGTCGCCATGGCTTTCTGAGTTCCTTTGACACAGCATGTCTAAACGCTGTGCCAAGGGAGTGCCTTGACGCTGCCCGCCGTCTGTTTGGGAGGGTGGTGTGCGGTCGCCACGCCCCGACTCTACTCCCAGGCTGGTCCCTCTGGCCAGTCTGTACAGGCTCTGAGTCTCCCTTATCCAGAAGTCTGAAATCCAAAATATTCCCAAATCCAAAATTGTTCACATGGATGGCTGAGACAGTAAACCCTTTGCTTTCTGATAGTTCAGTTTAGACAAACTTTGTTTTGTGCACAAAATTATTAAAAATATGGTATATAAAATTACCTTCATGCTATGTCTATAAGGTGTATTTGAAACATAAATGATTTTCATATTTAGACTTGGGTTATATCTCCAAGATACCTCATTATGTATATGCAAATATTCCAAAACCCAAAAAATTCTGAAATCCAAAACACTTCTGGTCCAAAGAATTTCAGATAAGGGAGACTCAACCCGTAATTACTAAAATAGCTTGTTACGTTACTTACTTTCAAGCTCTGTTTCTTATAGAAAAAAAAAATAACCATTATAATTTCTTTACCAGTTTTCTTGTCATTTAGTGATCAAAAGGGTAGAAATGTAAGCATGTGCTAAGATTTTATATAACACCCTCCTTGTGTTACAGGGATAAATGTGATAGCTAATGGGGAAAGCAGCAGAACTGAGTATTTATTACTGCTTGATGAAATTATGGCAGCTTCCTGAAATGATTATATTGATTAACGACATTAGAGCAAGGGAGCAATGCCACTTAATGCCGTTTATTGAAATGTGGGCTCTGTTCATTATTGGAATGAAAAACATGGTGATAATATCTATTCATTTATGTTATTATCCCTCTAATCTTTGTTACGTAAAAAGCTGAATGCTTGTGCAAATTTCATTTTGGTTCAATGAAGTCATAGTGTGAGCCGGAGGGAGTAGGAGGTGGAGGAAAGCTTCCATTCACAAGCTGAACTCTGTACATGCTCCTTAAGATCCAAGCCTTTGTTTTAAACTTAAATAATTTGTATACAAGTAGAATGTACGTATTGCATATTCCAAGGGTGGGCAACTGTGGGAAGTAAGGGGGCTGCATTGGCCACCTAGAAACTTGGAGAGGGGGGCTGCACCCCACAGCAAAAAGGTGTGGTTTTTTGGTTTACAAATTCCCTCCCCCCATGTCTTCTTGGGGCATTTTTGCCACCTTTTTAGCCCATCTGCAGGCCACTCCATGGCCAGGAGAGCCCCCCTTTTCAAAGCAGGAAGTGATAAGAAGTTCTGGTTTTTAAAAAAGACCTTTCTTGGACCTAAAACTGCCCAGTTGTTGTTGTTCTTAAGTGTCCCCATGTTGGCCCCAACTCATGGCAACCCTGTGGATGCCTCATCTCCAAGCCTCCCTATCCTATCCTCCACTGCTGGGCTCAATTCCCGCAGTTTTATGCCCATGGCCTCCCTGATTGAGTCTATTCATCTGGTGTGTGGTCTACTTTTCTTTCCACTGCCCTTCACCTTTCCAAGCATAAATATCTTTTTGAGTGAGTTATGCTTTCTCATGATGTGGCCAAAATATGACAGTCTCAATTTTGTCATCTTGGCTTCCAGGGGGATTTCTGATTTGATCTGGCCAAGGACCCATTTGTTTGTCTTTTTGTCTGTCCATGGTATCCTCAGCACTCTTCTCCAGCACCATATATCAAAAGAACCTATTCTCTTTCTATCCACTTCCTTCACTGTCCAGCTCTCACATCTGTACATGGTAATGGGGAATACCATGGCTTGGATGATTTTAACATTAGAGCTCAGATGTATGTCTTTGCTCTTTAGGATCTTGTCTAGTTCTTTCATAGCTGCCCTTCCCATTCCTAGTCTTCTTATTTCTTGTTTCTCTTATTTGTTTTGTTTGATCCTAGGTACAGAAACTTTTAAACTGTTTCAATTTTTTCATTGTCTAGGTTAAATTAATGTATTTTTTCTAATGTTCATTATTTTTGACGTGGTGTCTATGTCCCCATGATTCCCAGAGGACATTTGGGGCAATTTTTTGTTTTTTGGGGGAAAAAAACTTTTTTGATTCCTGGAGGACACAGAAACCACCCTGGGAACTGCATATGGCCCATGGGCTCCACATTGTCTGTGCATGGTATACACATTTGCAGAGCCCCTGGGTTTAGCACTTAAAACACCCTATAGTGTGGATACCTGAGCACTTGCAACACAAAGCCCCTGGTGAAAAGGATCCCAGAATGTCAATGTTGAGTGGATTCAGCCTTGTGTGTTACACCCTTCTGCCCTTTCCTGCCTTACAACTGTTTCCCAGCAAGCTGCAGTAGATAATGAAGTCTGGACACGTATAAAATGCTTTAAATGAGGCTCTAGCCTTTGATTTTATTTTATTTTTTTGTACATTTGGCAAGCTGCCTTTTCATCCCAATTACCATGTTCTATATTTTAGTGATTACTCTTTGTACTGAGAAAGGAAAGTACAGGGCTGGAGGAAGAGTAAAGCCACAAGGAAAACAGTCACACTTTCCCACCCCCGCTCTCTTTAGGGAGGCGGATTAAGTAACACAGTATATTTAAAGTACTTCATGTTTTATTTTGTGAGGATTCTGTCGCTCCATTGGAGAAAAACACGGGTGCTAACCCCATTCATACAAAGATGGTCCAAGTATGCGTCAGATCTGAATAAACAGCCCTGCTCTTCCTCCCTTGGCAGGCTGATAAATTATTCTCATTCTGATAATTTATTTTTATTTTTATTGCCCCTACATTTATGGAGCTGAACCTAATCTGATCTGCTATTTCTGAATCATTGAAGAAACTGATTTGAAACATTTCTCATACAGTGAGGCCTGTTTAATGTACTAGAGCCCAGTTTTTGAGAATGAGAACTAACATAATACAGGTGGAGTTTCCTTTATCTGGAATTCCAAAATTCAAATATTCCAGAATCCAAAATTGTCCAAATGAGTGGCTGAGACAGATGGTTCAAAGTATATAAACTGCGTTTCATGTTGCTGTTGTTCTTAACCATCTTTCAGTCAATCTTGACTCATGGTGACCTTGTTGATGAGACATCTCCAAGACCTGTAGTCATCCACTGCTCAGGTTCTGCAAATTCAGACCCATGACCTCCCTAAATGAGTCTACCCATCTAGCATGCATTCTTCCTCTCTTTCTACTGCCCTCCACCTTTCCTAGTATTATTGTCTTTTCTAATGATTCATGCCTTCTCAGCCTCAAATTACAGTAATCATCTTGGCTTCCAAGGAAATTTCAGGCTTCATCTGTTCAAGGACCCATTTGTCTTTTTAGCTATCCACAGTATCCTCAGCACTCTTCTCCAGCACCACATTTCAAAAGAGTTAATTTTCTTTTTTTTCTGCTTTCTTCACAGTCCAGCACTCACATCCATACATAGTCATGGGGAAAATACAATGGCTTGGACGATTCTGATTTTAGCGCTCAGTTGTACAGTCGCCCCTCTGTTCTCATGGACTTGAGGTCCACGGTTTTGAATATTCACAGAGGGGCAACCTCTGTTAAAATCAATGGGCTGTGCCCTTGTGGGCACGCACCCCATTCAAGCCTAAGGGGCTTGAATATTGGAGAGTCTCTGTTTACTGGTTGAAGAGCCTCTCCAGACAAGAAAAAAGTATCAGAAAGTCCCAGGTTTTGCTTCTGTACAAACTGATTTTATTTTGGAGATCTCCATCCCTAAGTATTTCAAGGGAACTCACGGCCTTTGCAGACTGCTAGAAATACAGTAGTGCAAATTGAATCCACTTTAACTGCCCTGACTCAGTGCTAGGGAATCATGGGAACTTTAGTTTATTGAGGCACCAGAGCTTTCTGACAGAGAAGACTCAATGTCTCAGAAAAAAAATACAATTCCCATGATTCCCTAGCATTGAGCCAGGGCAGTTAAAGTGGACTCAATTTGCACTATTTCTAGCAGTCTGCAAAGGCCCTCAGCCCCACTCACCACATCAATTTAAATTAACCCAGTGTTTCCCACAATGAAATATATCTCTCAATGGCTGGCTGGTTAAGATGGACCCTGCCAGGAAACACAGCAATTGTTCACAGGACAGCAGATTCAGCAGAGTTCAAACAAGGGGAAGAGGAATGCTAGCAATAAAAGAAAATGATTGTCATGTTTAACTAGTGTAATATTTCTAAAGCACTTTAACACCTTGAATGCTAGAAATGAGTGGTTTGATACCACTTTAACTGCCATAGCTCCATCCCATAGAATCCTAGGATTTGTAGTTTTGTGATGCACCACCACTCTTGCACAACCATCTATAATTCCCAGAATTCCATAGCATTGAGTCAGGGCATTTAAATTGGTGTCAAACTGGATTATTTCTGCAGTGTCATTTGCTAGGGAATGCAAACAGGAGGGTGCTATTTCATGTATCTATTGCTTCAGAGTTTCCCTTAAGTATTTAGTTAGCCCCTGTGGGAACAGGATAGATTTTTGGTCTGGTCTGACCCCACAGGGATCTTAGGTTGTTATAAGTGGTTTTCTGTTGAAACAGCTTTCCTTTGTCACCTGATAATGAATATCCTCTTTCAGATCATTCTGAAGTATATTGACATTTATAAAGTACTTCTCATGGAGAGGATGAGAATTACCCAACATCTTTCTCAGGTTTTGATAAACTTATTTTGAAAACTGTGAGAGAGCCAGTGTGGTGTAGTGGTTTGAGCTTTTGCCTAGGACTCTGGAGATAAGGGTCAATTTTCCACTTGAGCATAAAAATCCACTCAAAGGATAGTAATGGCAAACCATCTCTGAACAAATTTGCCAAAAAACCCCGAACAAACCCCTATGATAGGTTCACTTTAGGGTCACCACAAGTGAAAAATGACTTGGAGGCACACAGCAATAACAACAACAAGTATAACATTGTTTTTTAACTGAAGCAGAGTGAGTTCTAATTAAATTAGTGTGCTCCTGTGAGCTTATGAGAAAGAAACTCTTAACTACTCATTACATTTCAAGGGAAAAATATGCTAATAGTGGGCAATTCATCATGTTTCATGCATTTTTCACAAATCAGTTTTGTCTTTAACTAGCTACTATCTTATAACTTAGTATTTACCTGGTCAGAAGTGGAACTACTTAGGGCCTCTGCAGACGGGCCCTTTGCGGTGTTTTGGAGGCAAGGAAGGGGAGGGGTAGCCGGATGCTGGGTGCCCCATCCCCTTCCTGAGGACATCATCGGAGTGACGGCCCATCCACACGACGGGCGCTCTGATGATGTCTTTCTGGCTCAACATCCGCACACGCTGAGCTGGAAGAGACGCCAAAGAGGCGCGCCACGCCTTTTGCGGTGCCCCTTTCATGGCTTGCGGAAGGAGCACTATTTTAGCGCTCCTTTTCCAGGCGGCGAAAGGGAGGATCGGGGCCGAGGTGTCCAGCAGCCTCGGCATCGATCCTCCGCTTCCCGGGGCGGCCCAGGACCACCCGTCTGCATCCCCCCCAGTAACATAACTCAAAGGCTGCTAACTATTAATTTTGATGTTAGATATTTTATTAAGTCCCCCCCCCCCCCCGGTGCATAAATTCAATACACTTCCTGACCTGTTAGTATGATGACTATGGAGGAATTTGGTACACATTTGGAAATCTTTCACTCAGACTTAAAGGCAGATATCTGCCTTTAATTCCCTGAATGGAGCCAGTAAGCAAATGACTTGTTTTCGGCCTGAATAGTACAAGGATACTGAGCTTTAGATGCTGTATGGAAGCTATATGAACATTCTAAAGGCTTGTATAAATACTGAGACCTAAATCCAATTAATAGTCCCAGCTAGAGGAAAGCCACTGAATCAATGAGAACATAGAAAGTCAAAACGTATATAAGTTCCATTGATTCAGTGTGTCTCCGGTTGTTGGGAGTATTGATTTGGGATGGAGTTGTTTGAAGGATTGTTTATACCTTGCTTTAAGATATCCCTTGAAGGCCCTACTTACTGGCCTGCCATTAAGATTGGTGGCACCAGAGCTCTCTGACATAGAAGACTCAATGTCTCAGAAAAAAACTACAGATCCCATGATTCGCTAGCACTGAGCCAGGGCACTTAAAGTGGACTCAAGCTGCATTATTTCTGGCAGTCTGTAAAGGCCCTTAGGGAGTAAGCAGACGGGTGGCCGTGGGCCGCCCCGGGAAGCTGCAGATTGGGGCCGAGGTAGCCGCACTCGTTGGCCCCAACCCGCAGCTTTTTTGGCCCTGGAAGGAGCACTAAAATAGTGCTCCTTCCACAAGACGGCGAAGGTGCGCTGCAAGAGGCCTTGGGCGCACCTTCGGCGCCTCTTCCGCCACAGAGTGTGCGGACGCTGCAGCGGAAGTGCGTTGTCGGAGCGCCCATAGTCCAACATTCAAACCACTACATCATACTAGTTCCCTGTTATAATAGTACTGTAATTTTAAAATATTATTTTACTAGGATATTTACCCTGTGTTGCCCAAGTTGCTATTAAATAATTTTGCTTATGATCTGAATGAAACAAACATTTTAGCAGTAGTACCTTTAAAATTTCTTTCACATCAGGTTCCATGCAAAATAGACCAAACATGATAATTTCCCCCAAACAGCAAAAGTTACCAATTGGCTCCAAACTTGTACAAAACATTAAGGCTGTCAACTTAACTCCAAATATCAAGTTAATGTATATACTCATGTATGTCTAGAAATTTTAGGCAAAAAACTAACCCAAAGTGTCAACTTATCCATAGGTCAATGTAAGTATTGCACCTCAACTTTTTTTTTTTTTAAAGGAACCCTCTCCTTCTCTGAGTAGAGTGATAAAAGTCTGTCCTGGGAGCCCCTAAAAAAGCACCAATTCCCCCTCTATTCACTCTGCTGTGGCATCTCTTCTGGCCTTTTTGAATGTGTGGGTGGCAAAATGGTGGCAGTGGCCGTTCTTTGGTGCTTCCCCTGAATAAGATATTTGTGTATGTTTACCAGCTTTTCTGGGTTAAAATCAGGCAAAGTGATCACATTAAAGTTAAAGGCTAGAATCACTGCTAAGGTAGCTGCCATTTTCTTCTCTTTGCCTTTTCATCCTTTTTGACATGTGGGTTTTCCTATTAGTAAACCCCCCCCCCCGGTGCCTGGTTACCTCCCTGACACATGGCACAGCCACCATTTACCATAGTTCCTTTTTTGGGCTCATTCCCATTACAAAATAACCCAGGACGTTATCACACGGGGTCTAAAGCAGCCCCATGCCTGCGCCATCGCTGCATCATTCTGGATCCTTTGCCCCTGTGATCAGACGATGTCGCAGCAAACCCCGCCCATCCCTGCATCATCCCTGCGCCATCGCTGCATCATTCCAGCTCTTTGTAATTCCTCTTTCAAAGAGGAATTACGGCTGTGCGACCAGAATCATTCCGGTATGGTTCTGGATTGATTCCATGCCGCTTTTCTTGCTGCTTTGAGACCCCTGGTGTGATAACGTCCCCAGTGTGGAAACTGGGTTATTATGTGATCAAATCTCTCCGGGGCCATTTACTCCCCTTTTACTCGCCTTTGTCGTTCACACTTGGGGGGGGGGGAGAGAAATAACGGCTGAGGAGGAAAGAAAAGGCAAACTCCTTCTGAACAAACCTTGCCAAGAAAACCCCACGACAGACTTGAAGGCACACAACAACAACAATAGAGAAGGGGTAGTAGCATGGCAGAAAGAGGGAGAGCATGGGCTTATGGAGGAGGCCTTCCCTTCCTCTTCTTCTTCCTCCTCCTCCTTTTCTCCCCTCATGGAGTCCTTCTTTGCCCTCAGCGAGGGTGAAGAAGGAGCAGCAGTGGCAGTCTCCTCCTCTTCCTCCTCCAGGTCTTGCCCAGGTTCACCCAGTGAGTTTCCATGGCCGAGGTAGGAAAGGCAGAGGAAGGAAGAGAAGGCGAAGCCATGCTCCAAGGACTCTGGCTCCAAGGACTCTGCCAAGGGGAGGAAGGGAGGATGGACTGCCCCACTTGCCAGCTTTGGCTGAGCCCAAAACGGCACCAGAGCACCGGAACTGGCTGAGAGAAGCCGTTAACAGCCGGCACAGCCCCCCGATGCAAATGCGACCCGTCATTCCTACTTGTTGAACACGGTTCGGATTCAGGTCTTTTCAATAGAACTGCCCAAAAACTAGTGTCAGGAAAGAGCAGTTCTTTTGCATTTGCCTTGCTTCATCGCGATTTAAACTGAGCACAGTAGGATCGGAACCGGTTTCAAGTGGGAACGATGGTCATATAACCCGATCAGCAATTCGGGTTAAATCCTAGGGGGAACGAGGCTCTAATCCATCCTGCCTTTAGGGTAACTACAAATAGTTATGCCTGCCATCATTTTGTAAGTTCTTTGGCATCATTTTTCTTTGGTTTGTCCTTTACATCCTTCATTATATGTCCCTGAGTTTTATCCTTGACTTAGCCACAGGTCATATCAAAATCCATAATTTTATCCCCAAAACTACCTTTGACTTATACATGAGGTCAATTTATAGTCGAGTTTATATGGTAGATTAAAAATCAGTTCATAAGTATGCATCGGGGTGTGTGTGTGAGCAGAAATCGGAGTATTTGTTTGAAAGGACTCTAAAGTAATTGATGGATCAGGTCTGAAACCTTTACTACAATCTTGGGAGCTTATCGCTTGCCAAATAAGCCAGTTTACCTCTTCCGGCTTCAAGCCTTGCTCAGGCGGCCAATTTTTGAAGTTGGAAGCTCCCTGACTTCGAAAAAGTGCCGGCTGAGCAAAGCTTTGACCTGGGATGGATTAGGCCAGCGGCATCATGGCTAAATTAGTGGCATCTTATGTCTGATAACATCCAGGGGGATCTCGGATCCAAGATTGAAGCAGAAAGAGGTAAGCTGGTTTATTTGGTGAGCGATAAGCTCCTTGGTTTTGGTCCCAGTTAGGTAACACACGAAACTTGGTGAGGCTATAGATTTGTATAGAGAAGAAACGCTTGAAATTATAATATGTATTTGACACACACAGAGAGACTGAAGGTGTGAGAGAGCGAGGCAGAGGGCCTTTACAGACTGCCAGAAATAATGCAGCTTGAGGCCACTTTAACTGTCCTGGCTCAATGCTAGGGAATCATAGTTTTTTCTGGGACATTGAGCCTTCTCTGTCAGAGAGCTCTGGTGCCACAATAAACTACAGTTCCCATGATTCCCTAGCACTGAGCCAGCACAGTTAAAGTGGCCTCAAGCTGCATTATTTCTGACAGTCTGTAAAGGCCCAGAGGTCCCAAACACACTGCAAAAATAATCCAGTTTGGGACTGCCCTGGCTCAGTGCTAGGGAATCCTGGGAAATGTAGCTTATTGTGGCACCAAAGCTCTGTGACAGAGAAGGCTAAATGTCTCATAAAACTACAGTTCCCAGAATTCCCAAGCACTGAGCCAGGGCAGTTAAACCGATCTCAAACTGGATTATTTTTCCAGTGTGTTTTGAACTAGAGTTTCATCTTGATTTTTCTTTCCACCCAAATGTCCTCTACTGTGGCTGCTTCATCTATTCGGGCTTAACTGAGTGGAGTTAACCTATTCCCCTTTGACAGTGCAAGGGAGGCAAATAATCATGTGGCATTTTGCTATTTACTTGGCTTTTATAAATTACTTTTCTGGACTATAATCTCAAAATCACCCAGCTAGCATGGCCACTGGGAGCTGTAGTCCCCCAAAATGGTAACTTTTCCAACTTCTGGTTCTTATTTATTCTGCCAACATCCATGAGATCTTCACTCTAAAAGTTCTGGCTCTCTTATTTACTTAAGAACTTTTCGAGGAGTAACCATGTTAAGCCTCTGCAGTCAAGACAACCAAATGGATTGTGGGACTTGATATGATGACTGGTTTGTTGTAGCATAAACTTTGCTTGTGGCCTAAAGCCTGCACTTTATCAGATAAATAAAATGGTATGCTCTTAGTGTTAGACATGTACAGGAGTAGGACAGGGTTTCTAAACAGTGTGGTCAATTGCCCAGGAAAAGCAAGACCTGCAAATGTATGTGAACATTCATTCCAGCACCAGTCAGCGACTGCACCCTTAAAGAACGAGACCTCTGAAGCAAATTCAACTAAATGTAGGTGACACCCCCAACACCCAGCTTTTGTTAAGATACTGAAGTTGTACATAGAGACTTGGAGGAGGAGAAGGAGTACACAAACTTCAAATAATCTAAAAATAACTTCACCAAATAACATCAGAAAATAGCATGGCATGTTAGAGCAAGCACTTAAGCAAGAAATGGAATGTGGCTGAGCAAGGGAGCAGAGGCACACTGGTCTCCATCACAAAGTATTGCCCAGAGGATACCAGTGACATTTGAACAACCACCTCTCAAAAATCAGTGCTATGACACTACAAGGCATACTATTTGTCCAGCCAGCTCAGTGTTTTGTCTTTCTTTGAATGACTAGTGGTGCCTCTCCAGGGTCTGTCACTATATAATCTGCTATATAAGATTCTTTTAACTGGAGGAGCTGCGTCGGGGTGGGGAATGGGTATCCTTCCAGATGCTGTTGGTCTGCAGCTGCCATCAGTCCCAGCTAGCAAAGACTAATGAGGGATGGTGGGAGCTGCAGTTCAGCAACATCTGGAGGGCTGCACATTCCCCATCCCTGTGCATATGAGACAAACCAGGTGCTACTTGCGACCCTTGAGCAAAACATGGATGAACTGTGTACTCAAACAGAAAAATGTGTGCTTCCTCCTTCAAAAAAGACAACTGCACAGAGAGCCCATTTTCGGTGAGTTGTGCTGCATTTTAATATCATGGAATGACTGTGCATGCATACAAATGTAATAAGATTTAATGTATTTCTCTCTCTCTCTCTTCCTCTTTCTCTCCATCACTCTCTCTCTCTGGCTGTGGTGAGTTACTTCACTCATGTCCTTTCTCCACAAGAATTTAGGATGGAAGTGCAGAAGAGAGTGCAGGAGCAATTGCATTTGCTCCAATTTGTGCAAAACCCGCTGGTGGTGACATATATGGCCCACAAATTAAATAAATAAATAAATAAATAAATAAATAAATAAATGTAATAAGCTAATCTAAGTGCAGTTGCCAGCATACAAGCAATACAGTTATCTGTGTCCTCACTGCTTAATTAAAAGCTTCCTTGTATTCCCTGGCAAATAAATCTTGGCAGCTATGCAAAAGTGTTATTGTTAATGGCACATTGGCTAATCATCAAAAGCTGTCTGTGTTACTTTCTTGTGGCTGAATATGAGGTGGAACCATCCTCCCAATGAGAACTGTAAAGCATCAGGAGGAAAAGAGACATCATATTTGTTGTTGTTGTTGTTGTTGTTGTTGTTGTTGTTGTTAATGAGTAGGAGTGTGTTTGAAGCATTTAAAAATATTATGTTAGGTAAGAGCACTATTTTCTGTGTCAGTCTCTGAAAAGCCTGTTTTGCAAATTTTCAGATTCAGTTTCAAATTTATTTATTTGTTCATGTTTATTTATATCCTGCTTTCCCCCCAAAAAAGCTCAAGATAGTGTGCATGATCTTTGTTCCATTTTTGTCACCACAACAAGCCTGTGAGATGGTCTGAGGCCTTGTCCAAAGACACCCAATAAACGTTATGGCTAAGTCCATAAATACTCTTAATCACTACATCCTACCAGTTCTCTGGTTAGAATTATCACAAGGCTGAGAGCCAGTATGTGTAGTGATTTGAGTGATGGATTAGGAAACTCGGAGACCAGGTTTCGAATGCCCACGTAACCATGGAGACACACTGTGTGCCCTTGGGCAAGTCACACCCTCTCAGCCTAGAGGAAGGCATGGGCAAACCCCCTCTGAACAAACCTTGCCAAGAAAACCCCATGATAGGTTTGCCTTAAGGTCATCAGAAGTCAGAAATTACTTTAAGACACACTACAACAAGAACAGCAGCAGTAACAACAACAAGGCTGAAGGCCATAGATCACATCTGACCCTAGAAGCTAAGCAGAGTCAGCCATGGTTAGTACTCGGATGGGAGACTGCCAAGGAATACCTGATGTTGTGGGCTATATTTTAGAAGAAGGCAACAGCAAACCACCACATCTGAGAATTCCTTGCCTAAGAAAACCCTGTGAAATTCATGGGTTCACCATAAATCAACAGGCAACGTGAATATACAAACACATAAGGCTGAGAAAGATGATGGAGGCTCAGAAAACTGCTTTTAGTGAAAGAAAACAATACTGAGCTAAATAGATAGTTATCTGACTCAATATAGTTCAGCCTTTGCATAATAATAATAATAATAATAATAATAATGTTTATTTGTATCCCACCTCTCTGTGTAACACAACCGAGGCAGCTTACACAATAAAACATACAATCTTGTCTCCCAACAGCCCACCCCCCAATACAATTAAACAATCATAGTTTAAAATGTACCTAAAAATGACAGACAACATGTGACAAATAAATTAAAATAACTGTAACAGAAATCAGGGTCAGGCACAACTTTTTCGGTGTCCAGTTGTCTACTCAGGAAAGGCCTGCCAGAAGAGATCCGTCTTAACAGCTTTTTAAAAACTATTTAAGGTAGTAATGTGATGGATCTCATCCAGCAGACCATTCCATAATCTGGGAGCAATAGCCGAAAAGGTACTCTGGGCAGTTGCAGACAATCTAGTTTTTATAGGTTGCAATAAATTCCTCCCAGAGGACCTGAGTGCACGGGGTGGATTATATAGAAGGAGTGGTCCCGAAGATAGGCTGGGCCCAAACCATTTAGGGCTTTAAAAGTGATGACCAACACCTTGTACTCCACCTAGAAGCTGATAGGCAGTAGGTGGAGCAATCTTAAAATTGGTGTTATATGGTCTCTTCTAGTTTTACCTGAGACCAACCTAGCTGCCATGTTCTGTACCAACTGAAGTTTCTGAACTAGGCACAAAGGTAGCCCTATGTAGAGTGTATTACAGAAATCGAGACGAGAGGTTACTAGTGCATGTATCACGGTTTCAAGGTCCCTAACTTCCAGGAAAGGGCGCAACTGGCGTATCAACCGAAGCTGATAAAAGGTGCTCCTGACCATTGCATTCACCTGATTTGTCATCTGAAGCGACGGATCTAAGAGCTCACCCAGACTCCAAACACAATCCTTTGAGGAGAGTGTGACTCCATCTAGGACTAGGGATTGTGTCCCATTACCTGGGTTCAGGGCCGCTACCATTAGTACCTCTGTTTTGTTTGGATTCAGTTTCAATCTGTTTTTCCTCATCCAGTCCATTACTGCTTTAAGACATTTAATCTTATCGCACCAGTACCTGTAACGTTTCCACCGAGTCCCTGGAACGTAATGATATGGGAATGGGTGTTATCACATTAGACTATTGATAACACAATAGTAATATTATGAGAACAAATATTATCAGACTGCATTTACTGTGGTACCGGTACCGGCGCTAAAGTAGTTCCTCAGCCGTCCCTCATTGGCTCATGCTCACTGTTGCGAAAACACCTATGTCTGCATTGGAAAGAATGCTACCAAGAGGTTTAGGTAGCGAGCATTCATTGTTTTTTCTCATAAACATGATGCAATTCAATCTACAAAAATAAAAAATATTTTTAATTATCTGTGGCACTTTCCTTGCGTCAACACCAGAAGAGTTGAGTTGAGTTTGTGGACGTTCTAGGATGGGAGGGGAGAAGGTTGTCTTAGCCAATCAGAACACGAGGACAGATTGAGACCAGTAGGATTATCACACACACATCATCTGGAACGGTCTGAAAGCGTTCTTGCTGGTTGAGGACGCATTTTTACAGTTCTCCTCCTGGAATGGGCTAGGGACTGTCAGAGCACAGAACGGGAACTCGATGAGGATCATATCATGTGATAAAATACATTCCGTTCCGTTCACAGTATGTACCCATTATGTTATGAGAACACAGTGCGATAAGCTTAATTCATTGAGAGGGGAGATGCCATCTGAAGTCAAAGCTGTAGACCGAGACATGGAAAAATATATCTGGGTGTCATCAGCATACAGATAACACCCCGCCCTATGTCTCTGGATGATCTCTCCCAGCGGCTTCATATATATGTTGAATAGCATCGGGGACAGGATGGTGCCCTGAGGGATGCCCCAATTAAGTTCCCTTTTAGCTGAGCATCTGTCCCTGAGTATCACCCTTTGAAATCTGCCGGAGAGAAAGGAACGGAACCATTGCAGCGCAGTACCTCCGATTTCTAATTCTATCAGGCGTTCCAAGATGATGTCATGGTCTTTTGTGTCAAAGGCCTCTGAGAGGTCTAGTAGCACCAACAGGGTCACACTATCCCTGTCGATGCCCAGACAGAGGTCATCAGCCAAGGCAACCATGGCAGTCTCCACTCCATATCCTGTCCTAAAGCCAGTTTGAAATGGATCGAGATAATCGGTTTCCTCCAAGACAGCTTGGAGCTGAAGAGGAACTGCCCTCTCGATCACCTTGTGCAAAAAAGGTCGTAAGGAAACTGGCCTATAGCTGTTCATGTCCAGAGGGTCAAGGGAAGGTTTTTTTCAGAAGTTGCCTGACCGCCGCTTCCTTCAAACAAGATGGAACACAACCTTCCCTAAGGGATGCATTGATGATGTCTCTCAGGAACATCCTCAAGACATCTCCCCCCTGGATGGCCAGCCACAAAGGACAAGGGTCAAGAGGGCAAGTTGTCTTCCTTATTCTACTAAGGAGCTTGTCCATGTCATCAGTACTCACAGGTTGGAACTGATCCAGTATAATTTCAACAGCGGAGTTGCTGGATACCTCATCTATCGATTCTCCTATAACACCAGCGTCCAAGTCAGTTCTTATCTGAGAGATTTTGTCTCCAAAGAAGTTGTTAAACGCATCACAGCAGGCTGTTGTCGGGTTAAGTAATGGGTTCTGCACAGGTGGAACCTATGTCAGTTCCCCTTTCACCCTAAACAGCTCTGCTGGATGAGACTCTGCAGACACAATATGTGCAGAGAAGAAAGATTTCCTTGCTGCATGCATTGCCTCTCTATAGGAGCAAAGGAATTTCCTATGACAAGTTATGTCAGATAAGAGTTGAATTTTCCGCCAGACGCACTCTAGTCGTTGTCCAACCCGCTTCATCTTCTTCAGTTCTTCAGTATACCATGCAGCCTCACATGCTTATCCCCCCATCCCCACCCGCCTGGTCTACTAACATTCACTTGACCACATATCCCTGATTCTGGCATTGAACCATTCTACATCGGGTGTGTGTGGGGGGGAAACAGTTATTTGCACACAGCTTAGGCTCTTGCTTCAAACAGCATCCACTTCATGAAGATAATACAGAGACTTCCACTTAAATTGAGCAGGTTTGAATCAAACCCATGGCATCAGGGGTTTAATTCCATTTTCTCCATTGTCCACACCTATACAGTTTATGGGCAAGTGCCACTTTTATAAAAGCAAATCAAAGCAGCTTCATTTATATACCGCTTCATATCGCGCTATGGGATGTCTAAGCGGTTTACAACTGTAAGCTCATTGCCCCCCAACAGCTGGGTATTCATTTTAGTGACCTCAGAAGGATGCAGGCCTGAGTCTAGCCTGAGCCCTGGCTAGTATTGAACTTGCAATCTTGTGGGCTATGAGTGAGTGGCTGCAGTACAGGCATTTAACCACTGCGCCACCACTGTACAAGTATGACTATACCTAAACCATCACAGGCACAAAGGGGACCACTTGTTGGCTGCTCCCAGGCTGTGGAATTCCCTCCCACAGGAGACTAGGCTGCCTCCCTCTTTGCTCTCTTTTTGCCAGAGGCAAAGGCTCTTTTATTTATACCGGCCTTTGTCTGTTAATTGGCTGTTACAGGAGAGTGTTTTAATGAGGATGCTATACTTACATTTTAATCTTTATGTGTCACACTTTTTATATTGTTTTCTATTGGTGTCTTAATGTTGTTGTGTGCCTTCAAGTCATTTCTAACTTATGGCAACCTAAGGAGAACCACATTGGTTCTTCTTAGTTCTCTAGGGACCACATTGGTTCTCAAGGGACCACATTGCAAACCTATGATGACTAATGGAGTGCACTGAGGAATTCCAAAAGAAAACCAGCATTTGTTTTATAGACTACAGCAAAGCCTTTGACTGCTTAATCATGAATGGCTATGGAAAACCCTTAAAGACTTAGGAGTGTCACTACTTTTGATAGTCCTGATGAGGAATTTGTATTGAGGACAAGAGGCTACTGTTAGAACAAAATATGGAGAAACGGAATGGCTCCCAATTGGCAAAGGAGTCAGTCAAGGCTACATCCTTTCACCCTATCTGTTCAACTTCTAGGCAGAATATATTATATGAAGAGCAGGCTTGGACACAGAAGAAGGAGGAGTGAAAATAGAAGGAAAGAATATCAACAAGCTGAGATAGGCAGACAACACCATAATACTACCAGAAAACCTCACAGACCTGGAACAACTACTAAGGAAGATCAAGGAAGAAAGTGCAAAGTCTAGCTTACTGTTGAACATATAGAGAACAAAAATAATGACCATGGAGGATCCTAACAAGTTCAATCTAGACAATGAAATAGAAGTAGTAAGAGTTCCTATACCTCGGATGAAACATAGATCAGAAAAGGGACTGCAGCCAAGAAATCAATAGAAGACTAAGGGCCTTATCAAACGCTGGCCAGGAAGCGAAAAGTAAGCAAAGACTAACCGAAGTAAGAAGCCTGCGCGGTCTTTCCGGGGCCTTTCTGGGGCCTTTCCAGGGCCTTTCCGGGGCCTTTCTGGAGGAGGCAGAGGCGGCGGCGGGGGTTCCCTCCCTCCGACACTTTCCAGGCCTCCAGCCGGCCCAAGGCACCGGCTGAGAGGCTTCTCCGGTCGGAGGAGGCGGCGGCGGGGGTTCCCTCCCGCACCTCGCCCTCCCTCCGACACTTTCCAGGCCTCCAGCCGGCCCAAGGCACCGGCTGAGAGGCTTCTCCGGTCGGAGGAGGCGGCGGCAGGGGTTCCCTCCCGCACCTCGCCCTCCCTCCGACACTTTCTAGGCCTCCAGCCGGCCCAAGGCACCGGCTGAGAGGCGGCTCCATCCTCGGAGGAGGCGGCGGCGGAGGCTCCCTCCCGCGCCTCGCCCTCCCTCCGCACTTGCCAGCCCTCCAGCCAGCCCAAGGCACTGGCGGAGAGGCGGCTCTGGCCGCGGAGGACGCTTGTACATCCGCAAAAATCCGAATGTCAAAAGATCCCCTTTGACTTCGGATCAAGGGGGGGAAATTCGTTTCAGCTTTGGATTGCCTTTGGATATGTGTAAACACACGGAAAACAAATACGTTTCAGCTTTGGATTGCCTTTGGATATGTGTAAACACATGGGAGAAGTATACGTATCAGCTTTGGATACTTTCTGCATTGGACCCCCATGTGATAAGGCCCTAAGAATGGGAAGGGCAGCTATGAAAGAACTAGAAAAGGTCCTTAAAAGCCAAGATATACAACTAAACACAAAAGTTAGAATCGTACAAGGAATTATATTCCTCATTACCATATATGGATGTGAGAGTTGGACAATTAAGAAAATAGATAAAATGAAAATAATTTCATTTGAGATGTGGTGCTGGAGAAGAGTGCTGAGGTACTATGGACAGCCAGAAAGACAAACAAATGGGTCCTAGAACAGATCAAACCTGAAATCTCCCTGGAAGCCAAGATGACTAAACTGAGGCTGTTGTACTTTGGCCACATCATGAGAAGGCATGAATCATTGGGGAAAACCCCCCAATAATGCTAAGAAAGGTGGAGGAAAGTAGAAAGAGACGAAGACCACATGCTAGATAGATAGACTCTATTACAGGGGTCATGGGTATGAATCTTCAAGAACTAGGAAGAATAGTGGAAGATAGGGAATCTTGGAGATGTCTCATCCACAGGATTGCTGAGTGGGGAATCAAACCCTTGTCTCTAGAGTCGTACTCCAATGTTCAAATCACTGCAACACACTGGCTAATACAATTACTCATTTGATTGTTGTTATATTTTAACTTTTGTAATATACATTATTTTAGCTACATTTTCTTTTAACCTATACAGTGACCCCCGGTTTCACTGATGGGAGAGTTTACCACTGATGGGAAGCAGGATATAAATTAAATAAATTCATAATTAACAAATGGCATGTGTGAATCATGTGGCCTTCCAGATATTGTTGAAGTGCATCTCCCACCATCACTTACCTTTGGCTATGCTGACTTAGGGGCTGTACAGATGGCCCTTAAGGGGTGGCTCTGTGCCGCCCCGGGAGCACTGGATCAGGGCCACAGCAACCACACACAGTGGCCCTGATCCGGCACTTTTGCTGCTCCAAAAAGAGCTGGCAAATGCTCCTCCTTTTTGGACCAGCAAAAATTCGCCCTTGCTGCTGCTGCTGCAGCGGCTATTCTGAGCTCTTTTGGTGCAGCGTGTGTAAAGGCTGTGCCAAGGGAGTGCCCTGATACCACCTGTGTCTGTCTGGGTGGGCGGCATGAGGATGACATGGGGGCGGAGTTGAGGTGGCTGGTGTGTGGTCACCATGCCCCGACTCCACCCCCTGGGCAGCTCTTTATGCTCATCTATATAGCCTCTAAGGCTGCTTGGAGCTTCAATTGAATAATGTCTGGAGGACTACACAATCTTAACCCTGGGCCTAAACGTAGCTGTTACTAATTTAGCATATCCCTGTTGAACCATTTTAATTTCTTGAAGAGCGAACTTATGGAATTCCCCTTGATTCAAATTGATTTTTATCTAGTTGGAACTAAGCATCATATTTAGACCTAGGAGATGTTACAAACATTGTTTTAATATAAAACTCCCTTGTAGATCTCCTGTCATGGCCCTAAACCAGAAAAGCCCAAACCACCATGGATCCAAAGCGAAGACCTCACGTAGATACCTGAGTGGTCATGTCTGCCGCAACAATTCATTAACAGATTAAAAGGCCAGGATTAAGAGTTGCAAAACAGGACATTCACATCTAGGAGATTTATGGGCCTCTGTAGACCGGCCCAAAGGGCCAGCCTGGAGGCAGAGTTAGGGTGGGGAACCCGCACGCCAATGCTGTCCTGATGCCGCGCGCCATTATGCATGGCGTGTGGTGTCAGATGCCCTTCCAGTGCAACATTCAAACATGTTGCGCCGAAAAGGGCGTTGAAGAGCCGTGTGCTGGCTCTTAGGGCGGCCTTTTGCTGCCCCTAACAGGAGCTGCATTTTGCTGCTCTTTTTGGGGCAGCAAAAGGGAGGATTGGGGCCGTGGTGTGGGGTTGCCATGGCCCTGATCCGCTGCTCTCCAGGGCAGCTCTGTGCTGCCCCAAACGGCTGATCTGCATCAGCCCTAACTCTTTATTCACCAAACTTGGAGAACTCCTAGTGAATAAAGGTTTTTATTTGATAATATGTAAGAGTGGGGTTGCCGCAGCCCCGATCTGCCACTTCCCGGGGTGGCCCAGAGCTGCCCGTCTGCAGTCCCCCTAAGAGTACCAGCCAGGATGTATCCGGCTGAGGATGAGATGACAACAACACCCCATCTCCTCTCTTTGGAAATTGTCTACTTCAAAGAGCATCTATCCAGAATCCTTTGATATACATTAACAAATCTTTGCCTCAAGCTAGGTTTAAGGGTACAAAAGGGCCTCCAAATCTCAGGCATATTGGGTCTGGCTAGATTTCATGGTAACACTGTGTCACTGTGAATTCTGACTTGGATACTGGCTCTTCCAGTCCTCCTTTTCCTTTCATACACAGTTGAATCTATCCATCCTCATTCATCATTGGAGCAACCTCCATCAGGTAATTATCGCCATTAGAAAGCCTTCTGTTTCCTATCCAAGCTAATTACTTTATTCTCGAGTTCTTGTGTGCTTGAGTGTATGTTTGAGTGTCTTTGCATGTTTGAATACCCAAATAAAGCACAAAATTCATTGAGAAAGCTTTGTCTTTATCAGTCTACTCCCTAGCCACCTCCGTAAACTTAGGATAAAAGATCCAATTGGATACTTGAACTTTTAGCAATACCCCAGGTTTAAGTTCCTCTTACAGAGAGTTACTTTAAATGTGTTTCCCACTCTCTCTCTCCCATACCTGATAACTATGCACCCAAATTTCTTTATTGAATTTGGAATTGTAGAAAAAGGTTTCCTTCAGATATTGACTGCTTGTTCTTTCTTTTTGGTAGCCTTGGACTGTGGGAGGTCACATTGCTTATGCTTTTCTGGCTTTTGTCTAGGTAGTGTTTAGATTTCCCATTGTTCTGTTGGCTTTGGGGAAATATAGCAGCTGGACCCAAGCACCCAATGCTGCTGCTGCTGCTACTTCCTGCCACCGCTGTCAGGAAAGCCCACATATCTGTGGAGCTGGGGACTACCAAAAAGCACTTGGTGGGACTCCAGGCTCATTGGTTTGACAGATGCTAGAATCCATACCCAGCTTTTTTCAGTTCGATTTTTACTTCCCAGTCATGGTTTTTTGGGGATCTTAAGTGGCCGCAATCTTTGCTACCACTCCTGTTCCTGCTTATTTACTGTCTAGTTGCACTCTCCAAACTGAAAATAAAAATTTAAAAAATAAAATGAACATCTGCAAGGACCATTGCTCCTTCCTCCATCTGCTATTTTCTAGCCATGGAAGACTCAACATGCTGCTTGCCCCCGGTGGCTATGATAATGTCCTCCCTGTAGGTAATGGTTCTGGTTGTAGACATGACAGTGAGGATTTAACCATACCTAAGAGCCTTATCACACAAGAAAAGAAAGATGATGTGGAACGGGAGAGTAGCGGCTTTCTCCATGCCTCTCCACATGCTATCACAACACTTCTCTTCCTGAAGGACACAGTAGTAAAACCTCTTCCCAAGAGACAAAGTATACACTTTTTGCTAAACAGATTTTTCAGTGCAACAAAAGGCATGCTTTTATAACTATCTCACTTGGGAAGAGATTGGAAGTGCTACGATGCCATGTGGAGAGGCATGGAGAAAGCCACTACTCTCCTGCTCTGTTTCAGCTTTCTCTAGTCATGTGATAAGGCTAAGTATTGGCAACTATGCCACATGATCCCCTACCTACAATGTGAACCCCCTCTTCTCTTGTTATTGTATACCTTCAAGTCATTTCCAACTTATGGCAACCTTAAGACTATCATGGGGTTTTCTTGGCAGGGAGGGAGCTTGCCTTTGCCTTCCTCTGAGCTGGAGAGTGTGACTTGCCCAAGGTCACTCAAAGAGTTTCCATAGTTAAGCTGGTCTCCAGCTTCATATCAATCTCTACTAGAACAAATTTCCACCTCTTATATTGTCCTAAGCCCTTTTAATAGCCTCAACTAGTACCAATCAATGGTAACTCGGTAATCCAATCCATTTGTGAGTTCCATTAATTTAATGGGTCTAACTACTTGGGAGTAACAATAAGATTCAGGACATTAACCACAGTTCAGGGATATATGACAGCCAGTGTGGTATCATGGTTTGAGTGTTGCACTATGGCTCTGGAAGTTCAGAATTCAAATCACCACTCATCCATGGAAACCCACTGGGTAATCTTTGGCAAGTCACATTCTTTCAAACTCAGAGGAAGTCAATGCAAAACTGCCTCTGAACAAGTCTTGCTGAGAAAACCCTGTGTTTCTCTCAGTGTTACAGTAAGTCACAAGTGACTTGAAGGCCACAGCAACAAGAGTTATTTACAAATTACTGCTGATTACAGGGGATGCTAGCCAGGGTTCTTTCATAACCATGGGCTAAATTTGGTGATCAAATTTTTTGGCTGAGGAGGAGCTTGATTAGTTTTGATCAGGAGTGTCAGTTGCAACAGCCCATAACAGAGGTAAAGGCAGGAAGGGGAATTCTTTACAGAGAGCAACAGGGCTGCAGTGAGGATGGGTGGGAATGTGAGTGCACTTAATTGGTCCCTAACATGGATGCTGGCCTTTGATGAAATGAGAGAAACCAAAGGAAAAGAGGAGGCCTTAAATCCTAGAGGCATCATGGGAAACTCTTCAGAGTTACTTGTTGTTCAGTGTCCTGTTTCTAGTTCAAACCCAAAGAGCTAGTTCCAGTTGTCTCCCTGCTCCTGGGTAGTCCTTGGTTCTTTGATGTATATCTTTGTATGGTATTCCATGCCTTTTATTGAAGCTTGCTGGTACATGTCTAATACAGGCACCACCTACCTTTGGCCTTCATCCATGCTTATTCAATTTCATACCACCATGATTCCCCTGAACCTTTTTGCTGTTGTTAAACACAGTTAATACTTCTTACGTTTATCATTTTGACTTGTCTGTGCTAGCTCACCTCACCTCAGCACAAACTTGTGTAGTATTGATTTACAGAGAGCAACAGGGCTCTCTTTTATCTCTGACCAATACTGCTTTGGTTGCTGTTGCATTAGAAAACTACGGTATGTGTCTTTCCCATGAGATTTTTGTGATCTTTGTGATTTTACATAAAAGTTGGTTCTGCCTTGCCCAAGGTTGCTCTTCAAGATGAGCACTTGTGTTTCTCTTTCTCCCCTACATATGGTTTTTCCTTATCTTCCATCTCTGCCTTAGTTTGTGATTTCTCGTACCAAGTAATTGTGAGGTTTTGGGGAGACTCATATATAATAGGGTCAGTTTCTTTGAGGAAGAAAGAAACTGAATATGTTTGTGTGATATCTGCTCTTGTCTTCTGAATCCCTAGTCTAGCAGAAACAAAATCAGATTTCTGTTTCATCTGCCAACTGTATTCTGAA
This sequence comes from Phrynosoma blainvillii, assembly GCA_026167975.1. Taxonomy (NCBI): domain Eukaryota; kingdom Metazoa; phylum Chordata; class Lepidosauria; order Squamata; family Phrynosomatidae; genus Phrynosoma; species Phrynosoma blainvillii. The sequence continues at coordinate 201,035,202 of JANUYF010000002.1, read as the reverse complement.
TCCTATTGTTAGCAAACCCAACATACCCTGTACTGTATATGGGGCTTCCATATTTCCATATCTGGAGCCAGGCATGTTCTTAAGAGGTCACAATGACAATATTTCCTACCTAACCCCTGCTGTGTTCCCAGCCAACTTCCCTATCCATCTATTTTGGGTTTTTCTAAATCCAATCAGGTTTTTTTTTTGTTACTGTCAATTCCCTGAGAAGACCAACAGACCTTTGTTACATTGCATGATAGCACCTAGCACACCTTGAGATTCGCATCTCAAATATAAATATCAGTCCTAAACCTAGCCTCCTCACATACAATGTGCACAAAGTGATTCTTTCACTCACTGTGTCACCCTCAGATGCCGTCTGAGCCACAGTCTGCTTTCTGTGGTTTTCTCTTCAGGACAGGTGAATATTGTCCCTCTACAACTCTAAGCCTCCCCATCCAATTTCCATATCTCTGTTTCAGTTAACTCTGTATGGTAGTGTTGTTTGAATTACTATCACGTATTTGATTGCACTCTTACATATTTCCAAATTTAAGGACCGTTGCAGACCTGCCCAAAGGGCCGGCCTGGGGGTAGAGTTGGGGTGGGGTAGCCGCACACTGGCCACCCCAACCCCACCCCGATGCCATCCTGATGCTGTGCGGCTGTATGCACGCCGTGCGGTGTCAGGATGCCCTTCCGTTGCAGCGTTTAAACACACTGCACCGAAAGGGCGTGGAAGAGCCATAGCCCTGGCTCTTGGGGTGGCCTTTTGCCGCCTCTAAAAGGAGTGGCATTTTGCTGCTCTTTTCGGGGCGGCAAAAGGGAGGATTGGGGCTGTGGCGTGGGGTTGCTCTGGCCCCGATCTACCGCTCCCCAGGGCGGCTCTGTGCTGCCCCAAACGGCCGATCTGCATCAGCCCTAAATTCATTTGGAGAACTCCAAGTGAATAAAGGTTTTTATTTGGTAATATGTAAGAGTGCAGTCAAACACACAATAATAATTCAAACAACAATACCATGGAGTCCTCCAGCAGTTAGTACTGGTATAAATAGATGAAAATGATCCTCAAATTACACAGGCTCTTACAAGTCTCCTTGACCTATGCATTCCCCCAACATTTAAATGAGACACTGAGACAGTTGGTGGGGACCACCAGTCCCCCCCCTCACCTTTTTGGGGTAACATGAGTTAAAACAAAATCAGATTTCTGTTTCATTTGTCAACTATATTCTGAATCCATGTATTTCTCTACTGTTATTCACATACAATAGCAGGATATTTCCCCCCAACTTGGCTGTGAAAGGTCAATCATAGCTATTGGCCATCAGTAAGCATCTTTGTCAGACACTAGAGAAACATTTTAAGCTAATGACCTTTTATTTTACTATTTTATTTTTGCTTGTTTAAATATTCCTTCTCTCTAAAAAACAAGAAAAGAAATACAGTCACCTCTCCATTTTTGCGGACTTGCTGTCCGCATCCCTCACCTGTTCATGAGTGGAAAATGGGGGGGAACAAATTGGGGCACATGCCCATGGGTGCACATCACCATTCAAGCCAGTGGGGCTTGAATATTTGCAATTTTCTATTTTCGTGTGTCCAGAACGAATCCCCATGAAAACGGAGGGGTGACAGTACAAACAAATGAGTTTATTTATATTTAAACATATTTTGTTGTTGTATAACTTCAAGTTATTTCTGACCTATGGTGACCATAAGGTGAACTTGTGGCTACGTTTTTTTGGCAAGATTTGTTCAGAGTTTCCCCTTATTTTCTTCTGAGGTATAGAGAGTGTGACTTGCCCAAGGTCATCCAGTGGGTTTCCATGGCTAAGCAAGACCCTGGTCTCCAGGGTTATAATCCAATGCATAAACCACTACACCACATTGGCTCTCAGTACCCACCTTTATCTCCAAAGTCAGTAGCTAGATTTTGGAGCTGCCTTTTTATATAATGCTAATTCGGTTCAACTAATGCAAACTCAGAGTTAACCCAGAACATCATTGGCTCACTGGTAATAAAATTGCCACCTTTTAACCTGGAAAATTATAGACAGCCAAGCTAGAGTTTGTGCTAAAATCAATTGTGGAATTAATATTGATTATTAAATTGCAGAGGTGGAAATCTAATGCCAACTGACTGTAATGAACCACAGGGCATTTTTCATTGGGTATGGCAAAATGACAACTGTATGGTTTGTATTTTTAGAAAAAAAATGTTGAGTCTCCCTTATCCAGAATTCCAAAATCCAAAATAAATTGCAAAAACCAAAACTTTTTTCATGAGTGGATGAGATAGGGACACCTTTGCTTTCTGATGGTTCATTGTATACAGACTTTTTTTCATGCACAAAATTATTTAAAATATTGTATAAAATTACCTTCAGGCTATGTGCATGAGGTGCATACAAAACATAATCAATTTTTAACTTGGGTCCCATCTCCAATTTGCATTATGTATATGCAAATATTCCAAATTCTGAAAAATTCTGAAATCCAAAACAGTTCTGGTCCCAAGTATTTTGGATAAGGGAGACTCAACATGTACTATTCATTTTGAAAGCATACTTTCTGCTTTATCCAAAAAGCATCTTCTCCTTCAATATTTTCTGGAGAGAGAGGGAGGGAGAAGAAAAATTGGCAAGCACCTTTCATAAAATCTTCTCCACTTCAGTCCTCCTGAAATACCAACTGTCCATACAGATTATGAATGGGTAGCAACTCTGTACTTGAGTGGTAAGTTAAGGACACTTGAAAGCTGAAAAACATCCAAATTTTGTGGGGGGTTGTTTCATTTAATTTGATATAAATAAGGAAGATGGGGGGGGGAACAGAGGGGGGGGATAGGCACATGAAATCTGTCCTTTTTCTTTGTTCCAGATGTATAAGTGGAGGATAGCAAATGTAGCAATAGCAATAGCAGCTTCATTTATATATAGCTTCATACGGCGCTATGCACTCTAAGCAGTTTACAACTGTAAGCTAATTGCCCCCAACAAGCTGGATACTTATTTTAGTGACCTCGGAAAGATGCAAGCCTGAGTGGAGCCTGAGCCCCTGACTGGGATTGAACTCGCAACATTATGGTTTGTGAGTGAGCGGCTGCAATGCAGGCATTTCACCACTGTGCCACCAGGGCTCCTGGTGTACAACCTGACTAGCATTAACAGACCTTCAGTTTGAACCAGGAATGACTATTTAAACCTAACATCTGTATTTCATTTAAGGACACTTATTTTCATCGGGTGCCCCACCAGTATGGAATTCCATTCTTCTGAAGAATCCAGAAAGTACAAGAATTCCAGAAATAACAAGCCTAGAGTTTTCTGAAAGGTGTGTCACTCTTTCCAGAAATAGCATCTGAATTTTGAATTTTGTTTTTGCTGTCTCCTCTTTAACATTTTAGTGTATTTTATCTCAGATTGTAGTAATGTGACAGGGTGCATTTCCCATCACTCTTTTCCACGTCACTGAATGCTGCTGATACTAGGAAATGTACAGGTATAAGAGTCACAACCCAAGGGAAATTGGATTAAACATTACAGCAGAGCAAGGGAGAAGGAAATAAGCAGATGGCATTTTGGTAGTGTGTTGGGTAATGTGTAATACTGGATATTGATGGCTTTCTTGAATGTAATTGAGCAGTCCGTGATGAACGTAGTTATCCTCTCTCACCCCTTGCATGGAGTAGAATGTGAATTAAAGAGGTTGCCTGAGGACAGTTCCCTCTTTGAATGCCTCTCCAATAAGAAGGGAGAGACTTACTCACAAATAATACTTGGACATTAGATCGAGAAGACACGTGGGTCACCTGGTTATAGTCTTCCCCATTATGAGTGAGACGTACTGTATTTCTATGTCAATCAAACTAATTATTTCAAATTATTTCAAAATTTGTGCTTATGCATATATACAAATATATTGCCATCTGTTATCAATTTTTCCACTTTTGAGTGGCAGTGCATAAGTGGCCACCAGAGCCTTTTTAAAGGTGTGGGGGACAACTGTCTCAGGCCTCACATTTGAGGGGGGAGCTCACACACAGAGGGGCCACATCAACCTTGGCATTGCTGCATATTACTAATTGATGTCTTTCAGAATGCACTATCTTTAGCTCTATTAACCCAGTGGGAAGACAAAATCACAGGGAAAAACCCAGCAATTCCGTTAGTAGCTATTTCTTTTTGTCATGACAATATATGCAATATATGCAATATATTGTTATGACAATATAAACTGTAAGATGGTTACAGACACAGGTTATGCTAAGATTAGCAACCCAGCCCAACCATGCTCAGCCGTTGTAATATATAATATATATATATATATATATATATATATATACCGGTATATATATTTCTCCAAGGAACTCATGTGGCTTTTGTGATACCCCTTCTCTTGTCTATTTCATTTTCATAACAACTGTGCAAGGAAGTTTAGGCTGAGAGTCAATGACTGACCCAAGAGGTCACCTACTATGTGTCATGGCTGGGCAGGTGGGATAGAACCTTGCCTTCCTAAGTCTCAGTCCAATACTCTGACCACTGCATCATATGAGCTCCGACCTGTAAATGGAAGTAGTACAATCCAGATAGAAGATTCAACTGATATCTGTGAAAACTACCCTGGGTTTGCCACAGAGAATAATCCTCCCTCAGTTTTATGGGGAAAAAGATCACTACTCATGATGAGTACACTCATCGCATTTTCACCTCTTGTCAAAAGTTTTTGCAGGCATACCTCACCTGTTTGTTCCATTTGCAACAGTGACACAAAATATGTGTTTATGTGAAGGGAAATACAATCACCACCCCACCTTTTTTATTCTTTGGTGGCTACACAGAGCCCACATATTTTATTTTGTGTTTGTATGGATACCAAAAAAGAGTGTTTTAGTGATAAAATGTGTAAAATAATTAAATAGTACTGTTTAGTCTTTGGGATATTTTATATGATAGTCTATATCAGGGGTAGGCAACCTTTTTGAGCCAGGGGCCGGGTTGCTGTCCCTCAGACAATTGGGGGGCTGAAACACCAAAAATAAATAAAGAAATAAATATAAATTTTTAAAAAAATTTTTTTTTACAAATATGCATGCACACTCTCTCAGCCCCAGAAAAGCCATGGCAAAACCCCTGTGGAGATTTTGCCAAGAAAACCCCAAGAACAAGTAATAACAACAATAATCAATATCATTATGGCGGGCGGCGGCGGCGGCAGGACCAGCCTAGGGCCGGTCCAAAGGCCTCAGAGGGCCGCATCCGGCCCCCGGGCCTTAGGTTGCCTCCCCCTGGTCTATATTATTAAGTAACAATTCTATCATGAACTATTTCAACTTGCTCGGAAAGCAAGGAATGAAAATCAAAGAAAGGGTATGTATTAATAAATTATCATTGTTGTTTTCAAGTAATAAAAATGCTAGCATTTAACTGTGAAAAAATGCATGCCTGGCTTCAGCTTAATTTGAATGGTTACAATTATGTAGATCAAAACAGACTAGGAAAAAATGGATGCTGATATTTATATAGATCTTTGGGCTGCATCCATTTTCCAGATACCTGTTTAGGAAGGAATCATGGTGCCAAACCAAGGCAATCATTTAGAAAAAGGATTATATTTAATTTGTGAACAATATTAAATCAAGTTCTCCTGGCATGAAGGCATTAGACCTGGTCACAAATAACAGGAAGTCATAGAAGACTTTGGAATTATTGCATGAGAAAAGGAAGCCAAAATAGAGTGGGAGAGTAGCAGCTTTCTTCATGCCTCTCTGCATGCCATTGTAACACTTCTGTTCTCTTCCCAAGGGAGGTAGTCATTAGAAGCATGTCTTTTGTCAAACAGATTTTTCCAGCACGACAGAAAGCACGTTTTTACATCCATCTCCCTCAGGAGGAGAATGGAAGTGCTACGACAACATGTGAAGAGGCACAGAGAAAGCCGCTACTCTCCCGCTTCATATTGGCTTTCTTTTCTCATGCAATAAGGCTCTTTGATTCTCACAAATTTGTTAAATTGATAGCACTTCTTTGAGCATAAAATGAAATGTATTTTAGCCAGTAACCAATTTTTAATCTTTTGCCAGTACAGTTACTTATTCTGACTTAATGATATCACTTAATGCAAAATGACAACTTAGTCAAAAGAAATATAATGTTGGTGCACTTTGGTTTCTTCTATTATGTATTTCTTAAATTGAAAGAAAGTGCCCTGCCAATTCAATTAAAAGGACAAAGGAGATGAGTCGGGTTGCTCACTTGCAATTTTCACATTCCCTGCATACTTTTAAACCTACTGCTCTGGCTGAAGATGGGGAACTACAGCTTTTCACCTTCTTTGGCCCTTTCTCTTGCTCTCATTCATCTTTTGTGGTGTAATACTACTAGTGTCCTGCTCACTATAGCAAGCTCACTTTTGCTCAATGGGCCAAAAGATTGGTGAGGGGGCAGAAATGGGCAGGAGAAGACATCATTGCCTCATTATGACAGATATACAAGAATAACCATGTTTCAACTCAGTAGATAAGAGAAAAAAGTTTGGAGCATCCAAATTTCTTGTGGAGGATTTGTGTACAATAATAGTTGTGATGCCTTTCCTTAAACATCAGTGTTGCTCTTTGAGACTGGGAAAATGTAGATGCAAACCTCTGAAGAAAACTGTTCTTTCTACCATATATGATGGTCATGCAAAAAAGCAAGATAAAATATTGGGTAATAATTAGTGAAAGGATGCAAAAAAAATGGAAAATGAAAATAATATTAAGGCCTTAATTGGTTAAGTATGGTAGACTTTGAAGTGGAGATTGAGAGAGAACATAGAATTTTGATAAGTTATATGACAGCAGCTGCAAAATTGGCATATACAGAATATTGGAAAAATAAAAAGATTCAAAGTATTATGGATTGGGTGGCGAAGTTAATGGATTTGGCAAAATTAGAATTGAGAAATTTAGTAAAAACTCAATAGACACTTACCGTATTTAAAAGTATGGAAACCTTTTACAGACTATGTAGACCAACAATAAGGAGACATTGTAACTTTAGACTTTGATATATAGCAACATTTTTTCTTGTGTTATAAGGAGAAATAGTAAATATCATAGATATAACTTAGAGAGGAGTAACATTAAGTTAACACAGTCATAGAAAACCAAGAAGTGATTTTAATGGGGTGGGAGTGAGGACTAGGAGCTTCATTTTGTTTATTGTTTATCTTATTTTCTCTTTGTATAATATGTTTTGTGTTTTGCTTATTGTCTTTGTCCTTGTTGGTTTACGTGTCAAATGTGATATTAAAATTTATCAATTAAAGTTAATTTTTTTGAAAAGAAGACTGTTCAGAGGGCAGCAGAGACAGACTTCACAGGGATGAAGCACCAGGCCTTTCTGATTTAGCAGAATTGTCAGATATATTCTGTCATATCGTTGTTATTGTGTTTGTTGTAATACAGGGTGATTCAAAAAGAATGGTGCAAAACCCAATAAGAACAACTTTACTTTTGCACCATTCTTTTTGAATCAACCAATATATAGAATGTTTAATATTTTAGGGATATAAAGGAGTTATTCATAGATGTTATAGGTTTATATGCTAAAAGTAATGGGAGGCATAATACTTGGTGGTGGCTCAAAATAATGTTCATGGCCTGATGCAGGTATGTGCAGATGTGTGGAGGAGGAAACTTCTCAGAATCTGTTGGTTGGAAATAGAAAGTAGAGATGAGAATAGGCTGGGACTGGGGGTTGGGTGAATAAGGTGGGGACATGGAAGAAACAAGGCAGAAAAAGTAAAAATAAACAGATGCTTGGATAAGTAAATAAAGTGACAGGAAAGCATAGAACAGGGGTAGGCAACCTTTTGAGCCAGGGGCCGGGTTGCTGTCCCTCAGACAATTGGGGGCCTGAAGCACCATAAATAAATAAATAAATATATAAAAAAATAAGACCAGGGGTAGGCAACCTAAGGCCCGGGGGAGGCATCCAGCCCCCAGGCCTTAGGTTGCCTACCCCTGGCATAGAATATGTCTGACTGGTGGAAAAGAGAAAAGTGGCAGTAGTAACAATATACTGATTTGCTCTGTGAAGAAAAACTCTCATACAACAAATCTGGTAATCACTATGGCTTCCAATTTTCCAACTATTTTTTAAATACACCCTCAACAAGAACAAAACTGCTGCTTTTACCTATTAGTTCCTAGGCACACCATTAAGCTGTATGAGTACCTTGTTGTTGTTGTGTGCCTTCAAGTTGTTTCTGATTTATGGCAACCCTCAGGCAAACCTATCATGGAGTTTTTTGGCAACATTTGTTCACAGGAGGTTTGCCATTGCTTTCTCCTGAGGCTGAGAGAGTGTGACTTGCCCAGAGGTCACCCGTGGGTTTCCATGGCCAAGCAATTAAGAGTTGTAGTCCAGTGCTCAAACCACTACACCACACTGGCTCTTTTATCATTATTGCTACTTCTCTATGTAAAACCTGCACATTACATTGCTTGTTATTTAAGCCTTACTTAATGTTAATGCTACTGTTATACAAGGTCACCCAGTGGGTTTCATGGCTGAGCTGGGAATTGAACCCTGGTCTCTGAAGTCGTAGTCCAACATGCAAACTACTACACCGCACTGACTCTCATGAGTACCTTAGAATCACTTGTTTATAGTGAGGACATTTCATAGAATCATAGAATTATAGAGTTGGAAGAGACCATAAGGGCCATCCAGTCCAACCCCCTGCCATGCAGGAACTCCTAACTAAAGCATCCCCGACAGATGGCCATCCAGCCTCTGCTTAAAGACCTCCAAGGAAGGAGACTCCACCACACACCAAGGGAGTGTCTTCCACTGTCGAACAGCCCTTACTGTCAGGAAGTTCCTCCTAATGTTAAGGTGGAATCTCTTTTCCTGGAGCTTGCACCCATTGTTCCGGGTCCTTTATTTAAGGTATATTGAAACAAAGGCTGTGTCAGAATAAATTTACTCCTGTGTGAAGTCGTAGGCTTTCATGGCCGGCATCCATAGTTTTTTGTGGGTTTTTCGGAGTGTGTGGCCATGTTCTAGAAGAGTTTCTTGTTGCCAACAGCTATCAGGTCAGAATTCACAGGGAAGCCATTGAAATCCACAAACACTTGGACAACTTCAACAGGAAAGTTGCATATCCTCCCACCCTGAAGCCATGCCATCAACAACAGAACAATACCCAATCAACAACAGAACAATACACAGTTTACATGGGAATCACTCCTCCCTACCCAGGGTCTCCCAGCATTCTCTGAAGATGCCAGCCACAGATACTGGCGAAACTTCAGAAAGAAACTCTTCTAGAACATGGCCACACAGCCCGAAAAACCTACAAAAAACTATAAATTTACTCTTGTTTGAGACTTTTGGCAATGCTCAAACAGAATGCAGTTACTCAGAGAGGAAGTCTATTAGTGTGTCAACCATTCTTTGGGATAAATACACCTTTTTCTTAGTCTCTGCTGAGAGCGAACCAAAAGACAGGTGACAAAACATGACATTAAACTTAGTTTTTCCTTGAACAGCTATAAATATAATAATGAGTCATTAGTAAACCAACAGTTTGGATCTGGAAGAAAGGATGGGCTTGTGGTCTCTTCATGCTAATTGCTCAGAGATTCTGTGCCAAGGTACATGCTATGTGGTATTGTGAGGAGATTCTTTGCCTCATCATCAATTAAAAATGTATAGGCTTGGCTTGGTGCAAACACTTTTTGTACCTGTTACTGTCATATTTCAGTCACAAACAAGCAGCTTTGCTTTGCTCCACTGTGCAGCTTTTTGTCTCTCACTGCATGTGTGAGAGTGGCGTGATTTTAGCAGGTCTTCATACTGAGCCTTTGCATCACATAGCCAGTAATTCAAAGAGGACAAGAAAAGCGCCAAATTTATCCTTCTCCAACTGCTAATTGAGAAGTGAGGGAGCAATGTAGAGGAACTGGTAGTTACTTTGCTGGTAGTGTGGAGCTGAAGCCAGAGGATGGGAAGTTATTTTAAAAGGGACTCACTAGTTTGCTGTGATGAGGGAGTGTTATCATTGTTGCTTTGTCATTATTGTTGTGTGCCTTCAAGTAATTTCTGACTTATGCCAACCCTAGCGTGAACCTATTATGGAGTTTTCTGTGGCTGAGAGTGTGTGTCTTGCCCAGAGGTCACCCAGTGGGTTTCCATGGCCAAGCAATTAAGAGTTGTAGTCCAGTGCTCAAACCACTACACCACACTGGCTCTTTTATCATTATTGCTACGTCTCTATGTAAAACCTGCACATTACATTGCATGTTATTTAAGCCTTAATGTTAATGCTACTGTTATACAAGGATACCACCCCTGAGATTCAAGCCATCTGTAGTGTCTGTGCCAGACCTAACCATATGGCTTTGTAACTTACATATTGGACTAATTTCTGGTTCCTGGAGAAACAGGACTCTCTTCCTGAGAATTATCCAGGCACACATATTGCAAATACTGCCCATGGCAAAGCCCCACACAGAACTGGTGGTTTGGCCATGATGTCGAAAGTCTCCTGGGATAGCAAGCCACCCTTCCAATTGGGGCATGACCAGCTTGGCCAAGTGGAACCTACACAGCATTGCACCTTTGCAGGTCTAGCAGCCATGGAGCACTCCTCCTACCTATTTCAGCAGTCTCTTTCCAGTTGGGGCCTTTCTCATTCTAGCTCCACGCTTGTCCCCACCCCCCGAGACAACCTATTGTCTTCCTCTATCCCTCTGTGATTTCCTCTCTGCCCACTACTTGATCATAAACCTTGTTGAACACTAACATTAGAAACCTTTGTCATCATTTTGTTGTTAACTGCCCTCAAGTCGATCTTAACTGATGGCGGCCCTATGGATGAGACATCTCTGTCCTCCACTGCTCTGCTTAATTCATGCAACCCCTTAATACCCATGACCTCTTTAATAGAGTCCATCCATCTGGCATGTGGCCTTCCTCTCTTCCTACTTCCCTCCACCTTTCCCAGCATTATTGTTTTTTCCATTATTGTTTTTCATGATGTGTCCAAAGTATGACAGTCTCAGTTTGGACATCTTGGCTTCCAGGGAGGTTTCCGGCTTGATCTGCTCTAGGACCCACTTGTTTGTCCTTTTGGTGTCCATGGGGTCCTCAGCACTCTTCTCCAGCACCACATCTCAAATGAATTGATTTTCTTCTTATCATCTTTTTAACTGTCCAGTTCTCACATCCATACATGATAATAGGGAATACAATGGTTTGTATGATTTTAACTTTTGTGCTGAGTTGTATATCTTTGCATTTTAGAATTTTTTCTAGTTATTTCATGACTGCTCTCCCCATTCTTAGTCTTCTTCTGATTTCTTGGCTGCAGTCCCCATTTCTATCAATGTTTGATTCCAGGTATGGGAATTCTTTTACTATTTCTATTTCTTCATTGTCTAGGGTGAACTTGTGAAGGTCCTCGGTGATCATTATTTTTGTTTTCTTTATGTTCAACAGTAAGCCTGCCTTTGCACTTTCTTCTTTGATCTTCCTTAGTAGGTGTTCCAGGTCTGTGAGGTTTTCTGCTAGTACTGTGGTGTCATCTGAATATCTTAGATTGTTAATATTCCTTTCTCCTATTTTCACTCCTTCTTCTTTTGTCTCCAAGCCTGTTTTTCTTATAATATGTTCTGCATACAAGTTGAACAGATAGAGTGAAAGGATACAGCCTTGTCTGACACCCTTGCCAATTGACAATCATTCTGTTTCTCCATGTTCTGTTTGAGTACAGATTCCTCATCAGGACTATCAGATGTGTTGGCACTTCCATGTCTTTAAGGGCATTCCATAGCCTTTCATGGTCTACGCAGTCAAAGGCTTTGCTATAGTCTATAATGCACATGCTGATTTTCTTTTGGAATTCCCTGGCGTGCTCCATTAGCCATCGTATGTTTGCAATGTGGTCCCTCATGTCTCTTCCTTTCCTGGACCCTGTTTAGACCTCTGGGATTTCTCTCTCCATGTATGATTCGAGTCTATGTTGCAGAATTTTGAGCATGATCAGTGCTATGGCTCTATAGTTACTGCAGTCTCTTGTGTCTCCCTTTTTGTGGATGGGGATGTATATTGATCGCTTCCAATCTGTTGGCCCTTGTTTTGTTTTCCATATCTGTTGACATATGTTGGTTAGCACTAGAGTTAACTCTCTCAGTGTGGATTGCAGTAGTTCAATTGGAATATCATCTGTTCCTGGTGATTTGTTTTTTACTATTTCTCTTATTACAGTTTCCATCTCACTTTTTAGAATTTGGGGTTCATCTTCGTATGGCTCTTCATTCCATGTATCCTTCATTTTGTCATCTCTTTTGTATAATTCTTCTGTGTATTGCATCCAACGTCTTTTTATTCCTTCCTGGTCTTGAATTATATTATTTTTATTGTCATAGATCTTCCCAGTCCTTGGTTTGAATTTTCCTTTGATTTCCTGGATCTTGTGAAATAGACCTCTTGTTCTTCCCTTTTTGTTGTTGTCTTCTATTTCTCTGCATTGATCATTGTAGTAATTTTCTTTATCTTTCCGCATAAGCTGTTGTACTGTTGCATTCATAATTTTTAGTTTCTTCCTATCTCCATTTTGTTTTTCTTGTCTTCTTTTGTTTATTGCTTGTAGTGTATTTTATGTTATCCATGTTTTTCCCCTCTTTTTTGTTTTGTTTATTGAAAGTGTCTGTCTGCATTCTTCTTTTATTATGTCCCTGGCTTCAGTCCATAGTTCCTCTGGTTCTTGATTTATTATACTTTGTAATGCAAATCTGTTTCTTATGTTGTCAGTAAATTCTGTTGAGATATTATTTAGATATTATTTATTGTTATCATGCCTTAGGTTTAGACAAGACTTCTTAATTCTTCCTGAAGAGCAGTGTTGCTTTCTCTCTTTACCACAGATTTACTACTAGCAATTGGTTCAGGCCTATGTCTTTTGTACTCTCTCCACTGCCAGAGAATGAGAAAATTGATGAGCCAAGCCTTTAACCAGACCTTCCAAGTACAGTGAGCCCTTTACATTCACTGGGGTTAGGGGCACAAGACCCCCATGAAAATGGGAAAACTGCAAATAAAAAAACACTATTTTTTAACCTGAGGGAACAATTCTGTAGGCATTTGTAGGTCCTCCATTCAATTCTATGATAAACATCTGCCAGAAGCTGATCATAGAATTGATTGGAGGACCTACAAATGCCTAGAGAATTCTTCTCTCATAGAATTGAATTGTGCCGGAGGACCTACAAATCCCTAGAGAAGTGTTCTCTCTAGGAATCTATAGGTCCTCCAGTGATTTCTGCAGATGTTGCCCATAGAGTTGAGCTGAAGGACCTAGAGATTCCTAGAAAGAACGTATTAGTCAAATCCATGAATAATCAATCCTTCAAAAGTCAAAGCTGCAAATGTGGAGGGCTGACTGCAATCCATTAATTTGTACATTGCTTCTAAGCTCTGCTTGAAGCCTTGGCTCATCAGCTTTCTCCTCTGGCAGCAGAGTACAAAGGTTTGTTGTTAATTGTACAAGTCAATTTGACTTATAAATGGGAGATCTCCAAGACAGCCTGTTATCAACAGCCCTGCTCAGGTCTTGCAAACTCAGGACCATGGCTTCCTTGTTTGAGTCTATCCATCTGTAATGAGCTCTTCTTCTTTTCCTACTGCCTACCACTTTACCAAACATTATCATTTTTTCTAATGAGTCATGCTGTCTCACGATATGTCCAAAGTATGATAGCCTCAGTTTGGTCATTCTGGTTTCTAAGGAAAACTCAGGCTTGATTTGCTCTAGGGACTTTTATTACATGAGACAAAAAAGCAGAATTTTAACAGGAGAGAAAAAGGTTTTTGTGCTGGTACTTGTCACATAACGTCATGTCCATCCTACTGCTGTCTTGCATTCCGTTAGTTACTGCAGAGCACTTTTTCATTGACAGGCAAACCCTGTCAATAGGCTCTCAATCTCACTGCTATTCCATGACTGCCTTCCTGCGATAGGTCCCTTCCACTGCAGTTCTGGTTCTCAGGCAGTCATATGGTGTGAGTGGCTGTGATTCTGCTCCTTTCCCCTTCTCTCCCTCCTCACAATAATCATGGCTGCCAAGTTGCCCGAAGCTGGCTGTTGTGTGCACATTCATACAACATCCAGCTTCAGGAGGCAGTTGGCAGCCACAATCACTTGCATGGGGCTGTTGTGTAAACACAGCAACCTCACACTTCAGGAGGTGGGAGGTAGAGTGGTTGTGAGTGCCAACTGCCTCCCAAAGCCAGCTGCTGTGTGCACATTCATACAGCAGTCAAGTTCAGGAGGTGTTTGACAGCTGTAATTGCTCATTCTGACCCTTCCTCCCAGAAGATGGCATTTGGCAATGCAGAGTGGAGCCATTGAATCAATGGGTTTGATATAAATGTAGATTCCCCAATTGATTTAATGGGATTTACTCTTTTGAACGTAGGGCTGATTTCTTTTTGCACTTTTCTTGTCAAGCCATACCCACATGCATAAGAAAGATTTTTAACTCTTCCACGCTGTTTTGGTTCTAGTCATATTTGCTATTCATGTTCTGAGGTTAGGCTGAACAATCCAATCCAATCCAAATTACCGTGTTCTCAAAAAATAAATGATTTCTGGTTGCCTTCAAGCCCATTAGTTGTTGTTTCTGGTAGTAGTTTGTGATATAACCCATAACTGCCATAGCAACAGAGCTTTTACTGGATCTTTGATTGTGAATCAAGATCATTATTGTTGTTGTTGTTGTTACTATTATATTTATTTATATCACACTCAAAATGGTTTACAATTTAAAAGAGTACATATAAAAATGGATGCATTGGCTTAAGTGGTTAAGACGCTGACTCTGTTGATTGTAAGATCGGTAGGTTGGCAGTTCGAGGCCCGGGTGCTGGATGATGGGGTGACCTCCTGTCACTAATCCCAGCTTTTGCCAACCTAGCAGTTCGAAAGCATGCAAATGCAAGTAGATAAATAGGTACCACTTTGGTGGGAAGCTAAACAGTATTCTGTGCAACCATGCTGGCCCTATGATCACAGAGGAGTCTCTGATAACGTTAGCTCTTCAGCTTAGTAACGGAGATGAGCACCACCCCCTACAGTCAGACACGACTTGACACCTTGTCAACGGGGAATACCTTTACCTTTACATACAAAATACATAAAAAATACAAAAAACATACAAATGTGAGCATTAAAATAGAATTAAACTGTTACAGTATTAAAACACATTACTCATTAAAATAATAAAATGCAGTTAAAAAAGAAAAAGCACTTTTAAAAAAAGCATTAACTTGCCTATTGCTCATCCTTTGAGAGGAGGGGTAGAGAAAGTGTGGCCCTCCAAAGATTACCACCATTCTTCACCATTAGCCCTGGTTTCTAGGAGCTGATGGGAGCTCCAGTCCAAGCTCTTAAGGGCCAGATGATTCCCAACTCTGTATGACAGGGCAGAGTTGGAAAAATGCATAACTAACTCTTTTTTTCCTTCTCAATCGTGAAATAAATAGAGAATATTTGAAGTTCAAAGTGACTGAAAGGAAATCTGGAGGAAAGTAAATTTGGGGGCATTATTAGAAAGCCCCTAAAGTACAGTTTAGGATTTGAGAAATCTCTGTTGAACCCAGAAAACAGGCATGAAATACTACTAATCACTAGGAACAAATACCTTCATGCATGCAAGTTTATAGCTAGAGGGGGCCGATCTGGACTCTGGGTCCATTAGAGATATTCCAGATGATTTTCCTAAAAGCTCTGCTTTCATTTGAAAGAAAGGGAGGAGTGAAAGAAACATCCAGATTTTTAATCTTTTTACTAGAGAAGATGTAGGGGAAAACAACAATGAAAATTAGGCTCTATTTGCTCAGCAAGAAGTAACGCTGTTCCAACTTCCAAGTATTCTCACAGATAAATGTAAAACTGCCCATATGATTGAAAAGCTCTTGGCTCTTTCTTTTTAGTTTTTTGTTTGTTTGTTTGTTTGTCAAAGATCAAAACTGTATTTTGTTTGTAACCTGTTAGCTTAAGGGTTTTCGGTTATTTTGTCTTAGCTTAGAAAGCTTTTACAAATGTAATCTTAGGCACCCACACACATACTTGGTTGCAAAATGTCTGGCTATGGGCCTGCATGCATTTTTAAAAATGTACTTGGTATGTAAACTCCATGCTGAGTGCTGCTTTTCCCTCCTTCTGCAGAGGCAGCCTTTGAAAATCCAGATGAAAAAAATCAGTGGTAAGATGAATGCATTAAAACAGGGTAAATGGTTGCGGTGCTTTGAGCTAAATGCCTGCAAAGCCTAATTCACATTTCAGTATAAAGAGAGCAGGAGGAACCTTAGAAGGTGCCTCATAGCAGCGGTAGCGCATTGCCTGGCACATTAATTCTGATGCTGCCACAAATAAGGCTGTCAGACCTGAAATATCACTGAATTTAATTCATCTTGAATGTGCATTACCATCCTGGCTCTGATATGGACTCGGCTATGCTCATTACATTGAAAGGGGGGCAGGGAATCTCACTGGGAAATATTATGTTGCCCCATAAAGGGGAGGGAGGCTGCAAGAAAGCGCTCAAGATGCATATGAACAAGGCTGCAGTGGTCTCTGTGAAGGAAAGGGTTGCATTGTATTATTGTACCAGGGAGGGAGAGGATTAAGGGACTGAGGGTCAGTAATGCAGTGACTAGTCCGAGGTGATTTTTCAAGGACAGGAAGAGGTCAAGGAGAGTTTGGGGGTTTTCAGGCACTAAGAGCAGATGCTGTATATAAAGACAAATAGAGGGAAGGCCAGTGAATTCAAGGTGTTAGTTAGATGGTGAAAAGAAATAGAATACCACTACAATTCAATTCAGGATGGATTCAGTTGCTGAAGAGCAACTTACTGCCAGAAATAGTGCAAAATGAGTCCACTTTAAGGGTTAGGGTTAGTGCTAGGGAGTCATGGGAATTGTTTTTTTTCTGAGACACTGAGCCTTCTCTGTCAGAGAGCTCTGGTGCCACAATAAAACACAGTTCCCATGATTCCCTAACACTAACACTAACCCTTAAACTGGACTCAATTTGCACTATTTCTGGCAGTCTGCAAAGGCCCTTAGAAACAGGTGGATTTGCCATAAGAGCTGGGTGCAGGAAGCAAATTTTAGAAGGTTAAGAATGTTGGAGGGGGATGATTCAGGAGGAGGCGACTCTGTTATTGATCCTTTTTCGTGGTGCTGCTAAGGAAAGTGTACAGACCATAATCTGTATGTTTATAATAAACCTGACACTCTGTACCTCCTTGAATTATTTAGTAGGAGCTGTGATCTCAATTACAGGGCATGTCCTGGGGGTGGAGGGGGAGGAGATTCAGGACCATTGAAACTATTTGATGCAGGATTTGAAAAGGCTGTGACAGATGGGGGATTGCATCCCCATGTAATCAAGCCAGTTTTTAACAGAGGAGCGGATGAAAAGGTTCCACATGCTGTTTTCCATTCTGATTTGGTTGGTAGATACTTTGGGTTGTCGGACGGAAAACTGTAACTTTAACAGCTATGTAGAAGAGGGAATTTCATCAGGTATTTCTTGTCATGCCACCAGATCACAAGCAACAGCCACAGAAATTCTCTCAGCTTACACAACCGACTACAGACTACACAAACTTGGGCTCAGTCATCAGTCAGAATGGAGACTGCAGTCAAGAAATCAGAAGACTTGGACTTGGAAGGGTAGCTATAAAGAAACTAGACAAGATCCTGAAGTGTAAAAATATATCACTGAATACTAAAGTTAGGATTCTTCACCCCATTATATGGTTGTGAAAGGAGGAGAGTGAAGAAGGCTGATAGGAAGAAATCAACTCATTTGAGATGTGGTGCTGGAGAAAAGTTTTGCAGATACCATGGACTGGCAAAAAGACAAATAAATGGGTCCTAGAACAAATCAGGCCCGAACTTTCCCTAGAAGCCAAAATGACTAAATTGAGGCTGTCATACTTTGGCTATATCATAATAAAAAAAATCACAAGAAAAGACAATAATGCTTGGTAAAGTTGAGGACAAGAGGAAAAGAGGAAGCCTGCATACCAGATGGATAGTCAATCAGAGGAGCCACAGCTATGAATCTGCAAGAGCTGAGCAAGGCAGAGGAGGAGAGGTGACCTGGAGGTATATCATTCATAGGGTCATTGTAAGTTGAAGTCAAATTGAAGGCAGTTAACAACAAACATAGCCACTAAAGATACAGGAGCCTTTGCCAGTTTTTAGTGTGGCAACCCAGATAGTACCACCATGGTCTATATGGCTTTTGAGTATAAATAAGGAAGAATAGTCTTACTCTTCATTTTCAGCCCGTTTACTTGTTATAGGACGTTATCACATGGGGTCTAAAGCAGTCCCATGCCTGCACCATCACTGCATCATTCTGGATCCTTTGCCCCTGTGATCAGACGACGTCGCAGCAAACCCCGCCCATCCCTGCATCATCCCTGCATCATCCCTGCATCATTCCAGCTCTTTGTAATTCCTCTTTCAAAGAGGAATTACGGCTGTGCGACCAGAATCATTCCGGTATGGTTCTGGATTGATTCCATGCCACTTTTCTTGCTGCTTTGAGACCCCTGGTGTGATAACGTCCTATAGTAATAAAGGGTAAGTTTTAAAAACAAAAAGAGCATCCAGGAAGACCAAAAGCCTCAGGAATCTTATTGCAGAGGGCCAGTCCATGGCAAAGCCAGGCTTGCAGTCCTGTCTCTGCGGTGCTGTGCTGTTTTGCTCCCTGGTTCAGTATTCTCCATAGCCAGAGAGGATCCGTGGAGACCTGGCCACTCAAAATATCCCTTTGACATTGAGCTTGCTGGAGATGCATTTGCCCTGCCTGCTTGCATGTTTATTTTCCAATGGGAGAGAAGAAGAATAGTTTCAAAAATGTATAAGAAGAGTTGGGCTTGCACACAGAGAGCCTGGTCTGTCCATTCTGTCCCTTTGGATCTCCAGAAAAATGCAGAAGTGGCTGCTGCTGGCTCTGTTTGGGCAATAAATCTGTTCTTGCTTTTTATCTAAGCATCAAAGGAGTTATCCAGTTTGCTGGAGCCTGTCCCTAAAATGTGAGCCAGCAAGGTCTAGTGGTTTGAGTGCTGAACTAGGACTTTGTAAAACCAGGGCTCAAATCCCTGATTAGCCATGGAAACCCACTGAGTGACCTTGGGCAAGGCATATCATCTCAGCCTCAGAGAAAGGCAATGACAAATCTCTAATTAAATCTTGCAAAATAAACAAACCAATGACAGGCTGCTGTAAGTCAGACTTGACTGGAAGGGACATAACAGCAACAACACATCTCTAGAATACATTCAGCACTTTGGACCACTCATTTAAAGTTCAGGCCAAATTCCAGAGTGGATTCATTGTTTCACTGACATCAGAGCCACCATGTATGTAGGTATGGTTTTCATGACATAGAGCTCATTGCAGTAGATTAAAATGTTGTTAAATAAAAGTTTATTCAAGAGTTGGCAACCAGCTATGCAGCAAATTGAAACTTATGTTGACTTTCAAGTTAGGCATTAGTATAGATGCCCAGACAGAGCATAGCAGATTGAAAGGCTTGTTTGTTTTGCTTTTTACCTTTGAACAGCTCACTACCGTATCTGTCAAAACTGTTTTTGCAATTCCCTGCAGTTTCAAAAACAATTTGATGTCTGGTGTGATGGGGGTAACCATTTGAAGCGGGGGGGGGGGGGACTTCCAAAGTTCCATTGGGCTATGACAATACAAGTTTCACAAATATTTGCCTTATGAACAGTGGCCATTATCTAATACCATTCTGCATTTTTACCTCTTTATAGTTTAGTAATGCTATTGATAGACTCAGTATACAAGATCTTAGCCAGGCTGTTAATAAAAGGGTGTCTTGGAGGGCATAAATACCCTGAAGGCCCCAGATCCCATCTAATCTTGGAAATTAAACAAGGCCAGCCCTGCTTAGTACTTGGATGGAAGATTGCCAAGGAATATCAAGTGTTGTAAACTACATTTCAGAAGAAAGCAAGAGGAAGCCACCACTTCTGAGTATTCCTTGGGTAAGAAAACCCTATGAAATTAATGGGGTCACCATCAGATAACAGGTGACTTGAAGGCACATGCACACACACATTTGGAAGTCTCTCATTGATAGAGTTGCCATAGGTTAAAGCCAGCTTGATGGCAATTAACAACAACGACGACACACTATTTTTTAAATAAACTAAACTTGCGATGACCTATTAAATCGGGGTAGGCAACCTTTCCCCTTTAAGGGCCGAGGGACTTCAGCTCCCAGAATCCCAGGAGCTATTGGCCAACATGGGACTCTTGGCCAACATGGCTGAGGCTTCTGGGAGCTGAAGTCCCTCAGCCCTTAAAGGGGAAAGGTTGCCTACCCCTGTATGAAATAATGTCCTTACAAGTATCCAGTGATGTAAACTTGAATCAATTGACTTGGACTCAAGGTGGATTTAAGTCACTTCAGTTAAGGGCCTTTGCAGACTGCCAGAAATAGGGCAAATTGAGTCCACTTTAAGGGTTAGGGTTAGTGCTAGGGAATCATGGGAACTGGGTTTTTTTCTGAGACATTGAGCCTTCTCTGTCAGAGAACTCTGGTGCCACAATAAAATACAGTTCCCATGATTCCCTAACCCAAACCCTAACCCTTAAAGTGGACTCAATTTGCACTATTTCTATCAGTCTGCAAAGGCCCTTACTTGACTTGGCAAACACTGACTCGACTTGACTTGAGACTTGTATATTTTTAGTGACTGACTTGCTGGTGCCATTCACTTCAAGCAGCAGCCATGACCTGCCCCCAGAGTGAGGGACACATTTTTCTGAATGGAACAGCAAACATGTTAGACAATGGGTTTGAGGCAGAAGGGTCCTTCTGAAGTTTTTGAAAAGCTTTAGAAGGTTCGTCTGATGTGCAGCAGGGACAGGCTGCCAAGCAGAGCTCAAATTCCCCTGCCTCAAACCCATTGTTTAACACGTTTGCTGTTCCCCTTTGAGAAATGTACCCCAACTCCTTTTTCCCCTGTTAAACATTGGCCCCCAGACTTGAAACTCGACTTTAGATTTGACTTGAAAGTATCTTGCAATGTCTTGAAACTTGTCTTGAGACTTGAAAGTAGAAACTTGAAACTTGGAACTAAAAGACTTGAATGCATCACTGCAAGTATCATGCCTCACCTAATTTTCAATGAACTCTCATTAAGTTCAGACCCACTCCAGCCATTTTGGCTACAACCTGAGTAGTTTCAGGACCAAACCACATCCAAACACAAAATATTATTTTGCACGCTCCACCTCTCTGAACAGTAAGGAATTTCATGGACATTTCTACCCAGTTCTGTTTCCTTTAAGTGCTTGGATACATATAATGCCATTGTAATATCTCTTTTATTTCCAGGAGCAACTCAAAATAGGTTGCTGCCTAAGGTGAGGAGCAACTTGGTGCCTCCTCCCATTGCTTGGACATAAGCTAACTGGACTAGCATAATCTAGAATCTTTCTTTGACACTGGCGATAGGAAATCATCCTTCATCTAAACTGGTGGCAGCAGGTTAATTTAAGGGGGCTCAGAACAAGCTGCATACCACACAGCTGTCCCTTCCAATGTCTTGCTGCTGCCTCTCAGCCTTTGCTGCCTGAGGTGACCATTTCACACTGCCTAATGGTATCTATAGAAGCATGTATCACATTAATATAACACCTTTCTCTCAATATTAGCCCCATGGTGAGGCTGGTTCTTTCCAGCCATACAAGCAGAGCATAAGTGGAGGAAAGGAGGCCTGCGGAAATTACCTCATGGAGCAGACACTTGTCTGCTAGGCACTGAATTCTTTGCTTCCATTCATAGGGATGAGTTCCTTATTCAAGGATATTCATTTGCAACAATCAAGCTGGAGAGACCACAAGTTGAACATGAGTCAAGAGTGTGATGCGGCAGCTAAAAAAGCCAATGCAATTCTAGGCTGAATCCATAGAAGTATAGTGTCTAGATTGAGAGAAGTAATAGTGCAACTCTATTTTGCTTCATTCAGGCCTCACCTGGAATACTGTGTCCAGTTCTAGGCATCACGATTCAAATAAGATACTGAGAAGCTGAAGCGTGTCCAGAGGAGAGCAACCAAAATGGTGAAAGGTCTGGAAACCTTGCCCTATGAGGAGAGGCTTAGAGAGCTGGGTATGTTTAGCCTGCAGAAGGGAAGGCTATGGACATTATCACACGGGGGCAAATCTGCTGGTTAATCCACACAAATCCCAAACAGAAACTGGATTTGTGCCTCGCGTTTTCAGACGACGTCGCACAGAAACTGGACAGAAAGTGGACAGAAACTTGTGTTAACTGATATCTTTTGAAATTCGGTTGTTTGGAGGAAATGCAAATGTGAAATTAAGGTAAATTCACATTTACCGTAATGTGAAAAGCAAATGCGCATTTGGGAGCATTTCCCTGCTGTTCCCATGGTTCCACCGCGAGCATTCCTCTATCTGCGCATGTGCAAGAAGCTCATTTCTAGTACATTTACGGGCTTTTCTCGCTTGTGTGTGAACGTTAAATGCGCTTACTTTAATTTCACAATTAAGGTAATTACGTGTGAAAGCCATTTGCGGAATCAAGGTTTATTTTCCATTTATTTTCGGAATGCCTCATTTCCACTTTATTATCGCTTTCTGGCCCACGTGTGATAACGTCCTAAGAGGTGTTATATTAGCCCTGGTTAAATATTTGAAGGGGTGTCATACTGAAAATGGAACGTTTGTTTTCTTCTGCTCTAGAGAACAGGGCCTGAAGCCATGGATGCAAACTACAGGAAAAGAGATTCCACCTCAATATCAGGAGGAAATTCCTGACAGTAAGACCTGTTCGACAATGGAACACATTCCCTTGGAGTGTGGTGGAATCTCCTTCTCTGCAGGTGTTTAAAAAAGGCTGGATGGCCATCTGTCGGGGATGCTTTGATTTTGAGTTCCTGAATGGCAGGGGGTTGGACTGGATGGCCCTTGTGGTCCCTTCCAACTCTGTGATTCTAAGATTCTGCGATTTTATGATTCTATGGCTCAGATTTGCAATGTGATGCCCTTGTCTCTTACTGTGGGCTTCACTTGTAGTACACATACCAAACTAGTCTGCAGTGG
This sequence comes from Phrynosoma blainvillii, assembly GCA_026167975.1. Classification (NCBI taxonomy): domain Eukaryota; kingdom Metazoa; phylum Chordata; class Lepidosauria; order Squamata; family Phrynosomatidae; genus Phrynosoma; species Phrynosoma blainvillii. The sequence continues at coordinate 201,012,043 of JANUYF010000002.1, read as the reverse complement.
GGGAGAGTCCACAGTGAGTCTTGTAGAACAAAGATGGAGAAAGTAGCAGGTTCAAACCAAAAGAATGTGTGCCACTGCTTCTTCACATCCCCCATAAACTTTGCAGTTTGTAATGTGTGACATTGGCAAATGAAAGAATTCACCACCTTGAGGAAGATGTGGCATCTATAACTTTTCATCCTGCAACATCTGCCAAGAGGGATCGACGTTCTCCCTATTGAGAAATCACCAGATATTCACATTGTCACAGAAAACATTTTTTCTCATCAGGCAATGTCTGCATTTTTGTTGCACACATCGACTGTTTTGGCAAAACCAAAGCCAATTTGTATGAAATAACCTTTAACTTCCTGGATAATGGAAAGAAGAATTCTGGCACATCACCATTGTGAAGTTAATTGCCAGGGTAACTCGAGGTCTTTTAATCTTTTAGAGTTTATGTAATAGTCTTTTAAACTGGTGATCTTCTTAACTAGTTTAAAATCACTTTAATTGGATTTTTATAGAATTTACAGAATTAAAGGAGAAAATGGGCTTGTCTTTTAATGTAAGTAGTGCAGCATGTTTAAATTAACTAATCCCTCATTGTTATACACTCTGATAATATTTTGACTGTGTAGCATAACTGGGTTGTGAGTTTCTTAACCACAAAGAATAAAGTAGATTGTACATTATAATATAGGCAATCAGGCAAAGAGATCAGAAAGAAAATTAAGAGAAGAAAAGACTAAAGAAGACATGAAAAGATAGTACATATGAAGAAGAAATGGGTAAATTCTGAGGGTTAAATTAATGGAAAGAATTAATACTGTATAAGATTGACCACCGAGGACCTTCATAAGTTCAGCCTAGACAATGAAGAAATAGAAATAGTAAAAGAATTCTCATACCTGGGATCAAACATTGATAGAAATGGGGCTGCAGCCAGGAAATCAGAAAATTAAGAATGGGGAGGGTGGCTATGAAAGAACTAGAAAAGATTCTAAAATGCAAAGATATACAACTCAGCACAAAAGTGAGAATCATAGAAGCCATTGTATTCCTTATTACTATGTATGGATGTGAGAGCTAGACAGTCAAGAAAGAAGATAGGAAGAAAATCAACTCATTTGAGATAATGTGGTGCTGGAGAAGAGTGTTGAGGATCCCATGGACAGCCAAAAAACAAACAAATGGGTCCTAGAGCAGATCAAGCCAGAAACCTCCCTGGAAACCAAGATGACCAAACTGATGCTGTCGTACTTTGCACACATCATGAGAAGAGAGGACTCTGCAAAAAACAATAATGCTGGGAAAGGTGGAGGAAAGGTGACCTCACAGCAAGTGACTGGTGGCATTGGTGAATGCACAGGACAGCTCAGCAGAACACGCATGCAAATAGCTGCCCTGGCACAGGAATAGAAGGCTCAGTCTAGATCTTCTTGTAAGAGGTTAAGTTTTTGAAATTCATGGTAAGGGTGTTATACCCCTATTCTGGTGCTGAAAATGTTGGACATTGTCCGGACAGTTCACACCAAAGCCGGGGTTTGGGCTGTGCATCATGCAAACAGGACTTGGCCAGAACCAGGGGAATATGGACCTTTGGGCCATGGACACTAATGCTGATATAGATTGCAGGATTAATGTGTGCAAGAAGTTTAAGTTCTTTAAAAGTCCTAGGAAAACTAGCACTGCTGCCACACTGCAGAATTAATGCAGTTTGACATGACTTTAACTGCCATGGCTCCATCCTATGGAATCCTGGGATCTGTAGTTTGTTGTGGCACTAGAGCTCTCTGACAGAGAATGCTAAATATCCATGAAACTACAAATCCCAGAATACCATGGCATTGAGCCGTGGCAGTTAAAACGGTGTCAGACTACTTTAATTCTGCAGTGTAGATGCGGCCACTAGCAGGTGACATGGAGCCTGTTTTCCTGCCCAAAGTTACTTCAGGAAGGGTAAACTTGCATTGAAGAAGACGTTTCGCAGAAGGCAGGGGGGCCATATCATAGTACACCCTCCAACATTTCAGATGCAAAATGTGATGTGTGGCCGAGCAACCTCAGAGTGTGGTCAAGATGGCAAAAGTTATTAATAAAGAAAACCACACAAGCTAGAAGAAGCTGCAGTCATTTGCTATTGCTGAGTCTATTGGGAAGGGCCAGAGTATGACTGCTGGGCTTCTCTCCCCCGTGCTGAGTTAACTGAGTGCAAAGGATTTTGGCATTTTGAACTTTTAATTTGCACAATTGAAGTAAGCTGAGGACAAAAGGGAAAAGTCAGAAGAGGAGGAGAGAAAAACAGGAATATTTTAAAAGGCATCTTTTAAAAAGTGAGGCAACAGAAGATGAATCAGGACCGTGCCTCTCCAACTAGGACAGTGGGAGGGTATGTAATAGTGCATCAGAGACACCTATGATTTTCTTTTATGTAAGTATAGTTGTTCCTCTGTTTTCACAGGGGATCCATTCTGAACACACACACCTGCAAAAAATGGAAACTTGCATGTATTCAACCCAATTGGCTTGAATGGCCGCATGCTCCTGCGTGCGTGTCATTTTAGCCAATGGCTCTCGCCCCTCCATGAATAATCGAGACTGTGGACTTCAAGTCCACGAAAACGGAAGGGCAACTAGGGGGGGTTGGAGACTGCCAGAAATAGTTCAAACTGAGTCCACTTTTAGGGTTAGGGTTACACTTAGGGAATCATGGGAACTGTATTTTATTGTGGCACCAGAGCTCTCTGACAGAGAAGGCTCAATGTCTCAGAAAAAACCAACAATGCCCATGATACCCTAGCACTAACCCTAACCCTAAAAGTGGACTCAATTTGCACTATTTCTGGCAGTCTGCAACCCCTCTAAGTCATTTCTACTGACTCAAGGGTGAAAATTAACCATTGCACTTGAATATTAATTACAGTATAGGCAAAGTATGCTCACGAACCTTGAAAATAGATCTCCACAAACAGGGATTTCATGTTGAATACTGTGTACTGTGTGTTTGTGTGTGTGTTCAAGCTGGGGAAAATATTTTGGACTATAACTCCCAGAATCCCCAACCAGCGGTTGTGCTGTTGTAGAGGATTAGGGGAGTTGTAGTCTAAGAAGAAATGATCCAAGCTCTACTTTGTGTATATGTGTATTTGTCTATATGCTTCTATTTACCCATTCATCTATCCACACATATTTTATCTCATACTCATAAGGGTGGGCATCTCATTTATATTTTCATAAATTTAATGAAAATATAAAAATGGCTGCTGTGCATAGGATGATTTTTATTATCTGGCTTTTAGTAAAGGTGAAAGGAAAGAAAGCCATGTTACTGCTGGCTACAAAAAAAATCACATATCTGACAGATGTTACGTTTGTAGATGCTTCCAACCCATCCCAGTAGGACCAAAGTATGTCTGAATACAGCAGCACTGAAGTTTCTTTCACACTATGCAATTACAACACTTTGATTTCACTTTAACTGTGATAGGTCTGTCCTACGGAATTCTGGGATTTGATTTAGAGTTCTTTGCTAAAGAACTCTTCTACAATGCTGCAAACTCCAGCATGTAACCATGATATTTATAGTGGTGTCAGAGTGCTATACTTGTGTAGTGTGAATGAGACCTGAGAGGTTGTAGAGAGGTGATGTTAACAGTCTCCTGGTCGCTTGTAAAAAGCACAAATTTGACATTCCTCTAGTCAGGACAGGATTAAGGAATTTTATAGTCTAGTTTCTTTGGGCCTTATTAGAACTGGGAAGTCATATAGTCATATATAAGCTTTAGTCCTTTTGGTGCACTATGCTAGTGCAGGTGATGGTAGAAGGAAAAGAAAGGTCCTGCAGCCATAAACAAAGGTCCAAAACATATTGCGGAAATAATCCTGTTTCAGAGTGCTTTAACTGCCCTGGCTCAATGCTCGGGAATCCAGGGAATTGTAGTTTGTTGTGGCACCAGAGCTCTCTGACAGAAAAGACTAAATGTCTCACAAAACTACAGTTCCTAGAATTCCCTAGCATTGAGCCAGTTAAAGCGGTCTCAAGGTGGATTATTTCTGTACTGTGTTTTGGACCAAAGTGAGGCCTTGTAGAAGAAGCTCAAGGCTGGCAAACTTGGTCTGCCTCCCTTTGCCACTGCTGCATGACCCAGAAGAAAGTGCAACCATTAGTGCAGGCCACCAAATGGATTCCGGTTATAAACATCAGCTGCAGAAGACGCACGGTTCTCCTCTTCTGCTGATGCAAAAACAGGACCTTGGATTATAAATGTGCAAATTTGTCACAGATTTGTTCTCCCCGCACCCCCAATCTCTCTCACTACCGAGGAAGAAACTCAGATGCCTGTATATTTCATATGGCTAACACTGTGGCTGAATAGCCCAAGTCATTTGCATGGGGCTAGCAGCTGTCCTGTGCAGCTGTGAGCTTTTTGTGATCCTGTCTGTGTCCGACACGCTCTCAAATCAATAAGTGAGAGAAGCGAGTTCAATAAGGGAAATGGAGAAAGTAGTGAGGGAGGCAACCATTCCTGGTCACTTAAATTAGTCATTTTTAACTACCAACTACAGAAATGTACTGCTGAAGAATTGTGAACCAGGCAGGGCTACATGGTACAAAAGTATATTTTAGGTTGCTCATTCAACTTCACACATTAAACCATTGTTTATCTGTTGGGCCTCATTTTTCTTCTGGGTAAATTGTGTAGACACACCCCAAGTTATTTTGGCTCATTCTCTGGGGCAGAAGATTCCACAGATCTGTTTTTCCCCATGCTTGATGTTAAAATGCAATAGTAGCAAAATAAATAAGTTTTCTACCCATTCATGATACCAAAATCTGCTGTCTGAGATGGCTGCCTCACTCTACCCAGTTTCAGGGTGTGCACTCCCAGAGTTTCCTTTGCATGAGACAGCAGGGGAGACCTGTAGCAATGCCTTTGGAATAGTTGTTTATTAATAAAAATGTCAAGCAGAGCACACACAAAAGTAAACAAGCATCCGTCCCGAGTAGGCCACAGATCTGCCCTCCCAAGACATAGATTTCCAGAGAGATGTGATACACCCAGAGCTGCCATCAGACAGCTCATAGGCAGAGTGACCAGATGTTCTCCTTTTCCAAGACATGTCCTATATTTCAACAAAAGGTATATAAATAAGCTGCTTTGTCTGTCCAGGAGGAATTGCAAAAGGTGCTCCATTTTGAGCATAACTAAGAACCATGAATTTTCATTTTTAATGAGTGTTTTTGGCTTTTGTTTGATCATGCCCTACATTTTTCTTGCATGTCCTACATTTTTGTCCTGCCTTGTCCTCCTTTGTGGTTAGGACATCTGGTCACCCTGCTCACAGCACTCTCTCTCTCTTGCTCTTTCCTTCAGACTTATGTTTGTTAGTTTTGCTTTGTATTTACCAGACTCTTATTCACAGCCACCAAGAAATGTTAACAGTTCTCATCAGGTATAATTTCAAGATAAATCCAGAGCAAGAGATCTATCTCACACTCAACAGACATCAAACATGTGACAGGGAAAGAAACAAAATGTAGTTTAATCATCATAGGTTATTTTCCCAGTGTACTCAGGAACTTGCAGTTTTGTGAGGATCCTGAGAACAGAAAGCTGCGTTCTTTGAGTGGCTGTATGGAGATGAAATTAACAGTGAACCAGTTTAAACTGGTGGCATATTTAATTTAAATTGCTGAAATGTAAATATTATTTCAAAAACAGTTAAACAATCTATAGTCCCTGCACAGGGAGTAGAAGGAGAGCTGTGTCTGGGAGGCCATCTTTGACTGGGTGAGTTTTCAACGAAAGATGGCCTCCCAGACACAGCTCTCCTTCTGCTCCCTGTGTAGGGACTATATATTGCTTAACTGTTTTTGAAATAATATTTATTTTGTTCCTGAGGGAGTGGGGCTTCTGTAAGTCACTAGGGGCTGAGCTAGCAGCCTAGCCCTTGAAGTTTTACAAATAGTCAAGGAAGACTGCAAGCACAGAGCAGAAAGTGAGCTGAGAGCTGTGTTTGAGGGGTTCTCATTTACTTTTTCACTTTTTTATTTCTTTAAGGGGCTTGTGGGGGGCTTTTGCTCCGAGGAAGTGAGCCAGAGGGTGTTTTCACATGGGGCTTAAGGCAGACGCTATCCTAACTCCGTCCGGCCCCAGTCCGGCTCCTTTGCAAAGTTTTCACACGACGTCGCAGCAAGCCCCGCCCCATCCAGTGCCATCCCCGGTGCTAGCCGGCGTCAGTCCGGGTCCTTGCTCCGAGTGTTCACACTTACGTCGCGGCAAGCCCCGCCCCGCCCCGCCCCGCCCCGCCCCACCCCATCCAGCGCCATCCCTGGCGCTGGGCAGCATCATCCCCGGTCTTTGTAATTCCTTTTTCAAAAAGGAATTAAGTTGCCGCTGCCAGAGCCATTCCGGAATAATGCTGCTTTCACAGGTCTGAAGCTGCAGGATCCATTCTGGAATGGCTCCAGGCGGCTTTGAGACCCCAAGTGTGAAAACGTCCAGAGACTTGCCAGGGAAAGAGCTCTCTGTATAGCCCCAGTCTCTTGAGTTTGGTGACAGAGCTTGGTGAACAGGTTTTGCTGACAGGGGTGTTTTACATGGATGTTTAATGGGGAAATTTTTGAGGGGGAAGTCCAGAGTCCTGTTTCAGTGCCTACATAATACTTCTGAATATGGACAGTGAGGGTGCTGCTTCAGTCACCTGCAAAACTTGGGGGATGTTTGTGTTCTTGCCGAAGAATGTAGGTAGCTTCACCAGCACCAAGTGCAAGTTGTAGGCCTGTTGGAAGAGAAGGTCCAGCAGCTGGAGGCCCGGGTATGTATATTTCAGCATATTAGGGAGCAAGGTTTTCCTGGACAGAATGGAATGGACGGTCCTGGATGAGGAATACACAAAACAAGTTTCCGGGGAGGAGGTCACTTCATATACACAGCAGGTAGACAGTTGGAGGAATGTCACATACAGAAATAGGGAAACCAGGGGTCATTCTGTGAGCTTGCAGTTACAGAATCGATTTGAAGCTCTCTCCTTATCAGGGATGACAAGGAAGAGCAGCAGGGACAGTCCTCAAGAAAAGTGCAGGAGACCCTGGGAGTACCACCATGAGAGTAGCCACTGCTAATCCTCAGAGGAGGTGTGTGGTGATGGTGATGGGACTCCTTTCTGAGGGGTACAGAAGCATTGGTTTGTGGGCCTGACAAGATGTCTCAGGAGTAGGATTGCCATAATTCTCTTCCACAGAACTGGGACGGAATGTAGAGGGAAAATGTAGGATGTTTGAGAAAAATGGAGGACATGACCAACTAAAAGCCAAAAACAGGGCCCCAGAAGGCTTGCCCACTGCCTGCCTGCCCCAGGAAAGGCAACGGTGGCCTTAAGCCCTCCCCATCCCCCAGTGAGGCCTTACCAGGCTCCTGGGGCTCCCAAAAGGCCTGCTCCTTGTTGTCCTCCTTCTCTTCCTGTCTCCTCCGCCTTGCCATCACCGCCATGCTCCTCACACCCCGGCTGATGTCTCCGCTCCTTCCTCTGCCACCATTGGGCTTCCCAGATGGGGAAGGTAGTGGGGAGGCTGCTCAGCCTCGGCCTGCCCCCCCATGATTACCAGGCCACCCCTGCAGGTCTGCCTGCCTGCTCACCCATCCTCCCACACCGGCAAAAACATGGGGAAGGAGGTGGGAGGCAGATGTGGAGGAGGAGGCAGAGGCCCTGAAACCCCCTCCCCCAGCCCCCAGCGAGACCTAGCAAGCCTGCTAGGCCAGGCCTCGCAGGCTGCCACTGCCACACCAAAAGCATGGCAGGAAGCAGTGGTGGAGCAGGCCCCGAACCCCCCCCCCGACCCCTGCGAGACTTAGCAAGCCTGCTAGGCCTTCCAGGCTGCTGCCGCCACAGTCTCCTGCTGCGGTGGAGCAGGCCCCGAACCCCCCTAGATCTCAACGAGACCCCAACCCCCCAGGCCCAACGAGGCCTCCCATTGTTCTGAGGTCTAGGCTTCACTGCTGGTTACCAAAAGCGCAGGTGGCAGCTGCAGAGGACCCAAGCCTCCCAGGTTCAGTGAAGCCTACCAGGCCACCTACCAAACCACGCTGCCTCTTTAAGCCTCCCTCTCCACTGCTCTCTCTTAGTTGTGAATGGGAAAGTTCTTCCTCCTATGGGCCGCTGTGGGAGAGGCTGCAGGGGGTAGGCTTCCAGGTCCTCCATCCATTGGCCAGGCCCAGAGAAGGAGGAGGTTTATCATTCAGCAGCCAAGAGAGAGCAGCAGAAGCAGGGGGAGAGCTCAGTCAGGGATTGTGTCAGCGGGACATCTTTAAAACTGGGCAAGGACATTCCCAAATACTAAAAAACCAGGAATGTCCCAGCTAAAATTGGGATATGGCAACCTTACTCAGGAGTTGTGTTGCCTCCCTGGGGCAAGAAATCTGTGATGAGACAGTGAGGTTGACAAGACTTGCCAAGCCTACTGACCATTACCCCTTCCTTTTGGTCCATGTGGGAACAAGTGATACTTCAAGATACAGCCTTCAGAATATCATAAGGGATAATGAGGCTCTGGATAGGAAGCTGAAAGAGCTGGATGCACAGGTTGTTGTCTAAGGAGTTTATCACATGGGCAAAAGAAATGGGATATTAGCCCTATGCTCCCATCAATATCCAGTGAATATCATGTAATAATGCGATGCTTTTCACACAATGTCATTATTGCACGATTATCCCGTGAATAAAGTGGCATAATCACACCTCTTTTTATTAACAGATTTTTCCTGTGAATAAAAAGTGGCTTGATTTTGCCACTTTATTCATGGGATAATCACACAATAATGACGATGTTGCGCAACGTCATGTGAAAAGCATTGTGCTATTGTGTGACATTTACAGGATATTGATGGGAGTGTAGTGCTAATATCCCATTTCTTTTGCATGTGTGATAAACTCCTGAGTCTCATAGGGTACTTTAATTGTTTCGCTGCTTTCTTATTTTCTCACAACTCACTAAAGCCCTGCTGGCCAAACCAAATGAACTGAGTTTACGGGAGGCATGCTATGGGCCTGTGAGTTCTCTTTGCAGCCTTGACCCCTGGTTTCTAGTTGCTTGAAATCAATTCCGTATTATCATAAACATTTTTAAAAAGTAAAATAAAAACTTGCTGTGACAGAAATAGGAAGGAGGAGGAGGAGAGGGTGGTGATGATAGTGATGATAGCACTTTAAAGGCTTTTTTCTCCTTGCTTCCCCCCCCCCTTCTCTTGCAATACTCAAAAGATCATTTGTTTGCTTTCTAAATGTGTGTTAGCAGGACGACTGGGGAGGGGGAAATGAGGATTTTAGAGCAGACAGTTTAGAATAATCAATGCATTTCTCTCCAGCTCAAGGTGTACAGTCTTAAGCAGGGTGGTAGTTTTCCACTCTGAATGGAGAAATGTGCTGGAGGCCTGCGCACTTAGCAGTCGGCTGCAGCTCCATAACATCTGCCTATGGGGGAAAGTTATTGCTCAGCGCTCAGGAATGCATAGCCAATGTGACAGCAATAGGAAATAACCTCAGAGATTATAGTGGGGGCCACAAAGGGGCAGCGGATTCAAAACACAGACTGAATGTAAACAACATCTTTAGGCTGCTGCAGAATTCCTTCCCTGGGATGGTTTCTGAGCAGCAGCAAGAGCAGCGGTTACAGAAGCAGATCCCTCAAGAAATGTTCCCCTTTCTAGGCAGATTGGCAATGAAAAACATTCTATTATTGCTTAGTGATGAAAGAGGCAACACATTTTAATTTGTTTTTAATGTTAAATGTTTTGAATATGAAAACCTAGATGGCAGGTGTCATATTTAGAAGGGTGTCTTTTATATGTGGAATCACTCTTCCTTCCTCAATCTGGTGTATAAGCCTACAACTCCCATTATCCCCACACTATATTGGCTACAGGTGGGAGGGGTTGCAGTCCTACACATCTGCAGAGGGCTGGGTTCTGCTTCTATGTATACAATTACATATTGTAACAGGCCATATTTTTGGACATTGTTGAAGAGTTGTGGACAACACACAATCTCTATCTATCTATCTATCGTCAATGTAGAGCATTTTATACCCCATTTTTCAGCCAAAAAGTCTCCTAGAGCAACTTACAAATTGTTCATTTTAATTTTTTAAAATGCTATAGGATGTGTTGGATCCTTTATAGGGAGAAAGGTGGGAGATAAATCAAACAAACAAATAGTAAATAAATAATAAATATTATTTTGACAGTTTCCTGCTCTCAGAGTTACACTCTAAAATTGCGTGAGACACAAGGTAAAGGGGATGGCATTTGGGGGATTAAGTCCTGCAAATTCTGGCTACCGTTCTTTCTCTCAGAGGCCAGAGTGATGGCATTTGGGACATGGCAGGAGGGCCTCCCACCAGCCACTGGAGCCTGAGCCTGGCCAGGGCCTGCATGGCTAGGGGACTCATGCTGTTGTTTTTTCTCTTTCTTTTTCCCACTGTTGACATGTAAGGGTAAGAACTGTTCCACCTTCAGAGGAGTTCCCCCTTCTCCAATACCTGTACATGGCAAGCTTTCTAATTACAAGGAAAGGAATACACAGCTATGCTGATGAAATAAAAGGTTTTGGGTAGACCTCTCTTCCCTCCCACACAGTTAAATTGTTATCTTCTTAGATGGTATCCAATGATACCGTGGTGTAGTGGTTTGAGTATTGGACTCCAACTTTGGAGACCAGGGTTTGATTCCCAGCTCGGCCATGAAACTCACTGGATGACCTTGGACAAGTTACATGCTCTCATCTTTAGGGAAAAACAATTGCAAACCTCAGCTGAACAAATCATGCCAAAAAAATCCCATGGTAGGGTTGCCGTAAGTCAGAAACTACTTGAAGGTGCACAACACACACACACACACACTCTGAAACCTAGACACTAATTTTCTTTGGGGGAAAAAAGGGGGGCAATAATCTCTTTCTTCAAAACTATTGTTTGACTCATATAATTAATATTTCAAGATATCTTTAGCAGCCCTGGGAAATGGATGGTTTCAATTGTGTCCCCCCGCCCCCGCCAGCTTGCCCTTCCTTCTCTTAACCATGAAAGATACAGTTTTACTAAGTTGCTACTTGACAAGAGCAAAATATTATACAATGACTCTCTTCTGCTCCATGCATGCATTCATGAATGCATGAGGAAGAAGCAGGTTTGCACCCATAGCCCTCAGCCTTACACCAGTAACTTACACTCAGCCTTGCCTCCGTCTAGGTATAATTCAACATCAATATGTGATTTAAACATTGGACTATGGATTTTATCACACGGACAAAAGAGGCCGGATAATAGCGCTATGTTCCCATCAAAATCTTCCAATAACGGGATGCTTTTCAAATGACGTTGCTATTATTCCACCATTATCCCATGAATAAAGCAGGAAAATTGCAATTTTCCTGTGAATAAAAAGCGGCGTAATTTTGCCACTTTATTCACAGGATAATGGCACGATAATGGCGATGTGTGTGAAAAGCATCTCGTTATTGCGAGATTTTGATGGGAGCACAGTGCAATAATCCCATCTCTTTTGCCTGTATGATACAGTTCTATGACTCTGGAGACCCAGCTCAGCCATGGAAGCCCATTGAATGACCTTGGGCAAGTCACTTTCTTTCAGCCTAGAGCAGGGGTAGGCAACCTTTCCCCTTTAAGGGCCGAGGGACTTCAGCTCCCAGAATCCCAGGAGCTATTGGCCAACATGGGACTATTGGCCAACATGGCTGAAGCTTCTGGGAGCTGAAGTCCCTCGGCCCTTAAAGGGCAAAGGTTGCCTACCCCTGGCCTAGAGAAAGACAAAGCCAACCCTCCTCCACACCACCCTGAACAAATCTTGCCAAGAAAACCCTGTGATTGACTTGTTTTAGGATTGCCATAAGCTGGAAAAACTTCAAGGCACACAACATCCACAACAATGAAGGGACTGTTGTATACCTGTACAGATGTGGTGTTCCATGTTAGCATGGAATCTTGATTGTTCCAAGATTAACATGGAAAGCTGCTTTTAAAAATTATTAATTTCTTTGTTGTTGTTAACTGCCTTCGAGTTGACCTCGACTCATGGCGACCCTGTGGATGACACTAAACTCACAACAGCGAAGGAACTTAATTAACTAATTACAACACAGACAATCTAACAAACAATAATAGCTCACACAACATGTGCATATGTATTAATAATAATGACTCCACAGAATAATTCCAGACAAGTTTTGTATGCGTCTACCAAGTCAAGCTTATCCTTCAAGGAATATAAGTCCAAAAGATAAGTTGTAGCGTCTCCAGCAACCAGTTCATGTGTGGTGATGAATGCTTGGACGGCTACCTCCGGAGTCCTTTTAGGGCCGTTTCGACATTGATGATGTCTTCCTCAGCAGATATAGGTGAGTAGTATCGGAATTGATATACTCGGATATTCCATTATTCTAAATGCGCAAAGTTTATACAATTAATACAATCCCTGTTAGTATCACAATTTAACAGATATATGTTACATAATAATATGAGTCCTACAGAACAGTATTCTCACTCACCCAAATTCATCCACAATTTAGCTTGACTGAGGAGGAAAATGCTCAGCAAAAATCTACATCAAATGTATGTCAAGATATACTCTGCCTTTACAATAGGCTACAGGTAGAGTGATACACCTTGAATATACCTTTAAGAATCCACATGTAATAGATGACCACCTGTAGCCTATTGTAAACCAGCTACAAACCAGTGACATGGCATATGCTCTCCACAGATATGGATCAGACAGCACAATCCTGCACCCCAGTCTACAGAAACAATCTACAGTTAAGTTATTGGAGGGAGATGCTGGAAGCTGCACAACACTGACATGGGATGAAGAGGAAAGTTCCTGTAAATGGATGGATGACGATCAAGTTACTATGACAGAGAAATTTTAGTAGTATGAAAATTATGGATGAGAATGCTGAAGTGATGAAAATGAGCAATAAGAATGGGGGGCAAGTCTGACAATTGATCATTGAAAAGGTTGAAATCACATGGAGAATAGATGGGGAAAGCTGTACCAAAGGTATATATGGTTAACTGTATTTTGTCAATTTTTGGGAGTGGGAAGAGGAAGCTCATGTTAAGATTAAGGTATAAAATATGGATTAACTAAGGTTTAAATGGTGTTGATATGAGATGGGTTTATGCATTAATCTTGAGATGATTAACAAAGATATATAACTGTTTGATTCAAAAGGAGAAAAGAATGGTGTCATAATGATGTACTGTATTTTAAGTTTTAAATCGAGGTTATATTATGGGTAAAACTAGAAGTATACAGTTAGATAATGGATTTGCATAATGGTTAATTTTAAAGTTTAAACATTAAATTTTAGGAAGTAAAGATAGTCATTGATGAATCCTATTATTTGAACTTTGAAAAGTGGAAATGTTTTGCTTAAATAGAAGTAGATAATAATAATAATAATAATAATAATAATAATAACTATTATTAATGGATAGATATTGGAAAGATAAACTTGTATTAACTCTATATAAACACCACCAACAAAAAAAGGTATTATATCTAACGTAATTTCACAAGAATGAAAAAAGGGGTTAAGTATTTATGAAAGGTAATACAATCTGTGCCAAAGATATCAAAAGTACTTATCTGCTCCTCAAATTGCAACAGATCAATCACATAGCATAAACATTTAACTTCCATAAAAAATATAAAATGCATATAATAAGGATAAAGGTCCAGTGTTCCTTAGGAAATAATAATCAGTTTCTGCAACTGCAGAAGTCCTTAAAGGACCAAGCCTGTTCCCAAGACTTGATTGTCCTTGGTTAATGCACCAATATAGTTTTCTGCCAGACGTTCTATGATTTCAATCCCAAGTAGTCACCAGTCAGACATGTTTCGACCTAGAGTCTTCTTCAGTGGCTGAGGTGTCTATAAATGTCCTGTCCACAAAGAGTTATAAGCAAATGACAATACTCATAGTCAATTCCTTATCACAATGAGCATTAGAAATTCAAAATGTTAGAATTACAGACAGTATATAACTTACCACTAATATAAAAAAGCAATATGTGGAATGAATGCAGTACAGAGAAATCACCAACTTCTCTCCTAGATATCAGAGTAATGTTTAGTAAATGAATTTAAGGTGTTAAATGGACCTATGTAACACCTAGTGTAGCAGAAAGAATTGACTAAAGCAAAAAAGGTCCTGGTTATTACAAGACCTTGTTAAATATAACTGACTTTTTTGGATTCTTTTGAAAAAAAGAACCATAACCAATATATCTATTTTCAATATCTGTACATAAAAAAATCTAAAACCATAATGTATGTTCTTTTACAACAATGGCAACAAACAAAAATAGTGCTTACAATCAGTTTCTATATTATACATGAGTCATTGAAAAGATTCTTTAACATATTTTTTCATGGACTAAGTACCATATTTTCTGGCGTATAAGACAACTGGACATATAAGACGACCTTCAATTTTTCCAACTTTCCCAGTTAAAATATAGAGTTTGGGATTCACTCGCTGTATAAGATGACCCCTCTTCAAACACACACCAAACAAAAATTAAAAAAAAAATCAGATTTGATTTCAATATGGTAATTTTAATTCAAATGCTTATGATATGCAGGAACTGTCACTTATAAAAACAACTAATTACAGCTCCCATGTTCCCTAATATTTATTTCTACAGTGTGTTTTGGACCTTACTTTTTAAAAAATAGCCCAGATTTAAATGCTGCTTTAAAAATTATTTCCATCTCCTAGCTGTGAGGTGGTTGGGGGGAAATGAGAAAGTGTTGGGGGGGGGAGGACTAAGTGATGCATTCTGGGGTATGTACAATTTCTGGGCAAGTAGGTGACCCTGGGCATGTCACACACTGTCAGCCTCAGAGGATGGCAATGGCAATCCCCATTTGAAGAAACATGCCAAGAATACCCCATGATAGGGTTGCCTTAGGGTCGCCATAAGTCAGAAAGGACTTGAAGACACACAAGAACAAGAGTCTGCAATTGTTTCATAGGTAGTACATGGGAATAGGAGCCAGCATGGTGTAGTGATTTGAGTGTTGGACTACCACTCTGGAGACCTGGGTTTGATTCCCCACTCTGCCATGAAACCCACTGGGTGAACTTGGACAAGTCACACATTCTCAGACTCAGGGGAAGGCAATGGCAAACCAGTCTTGCCAAGGAAACCCCTGTCCTCCTCCTCGTCCTCTCCTGGCTTCTTCCTGCCTCGCCACCCCCATCATCCTTGTCCTCCACGTGCTCTTGCCTGGCTTCTCCTTCCTTTCTCCTGGCTTCTTCCCTCCTTTCTCCTGGCTTCTTCCCTCTTTCTCCTGGTTCTTCCCTCCTTTCTCCTGGTTCTTCCCTCCTTTCTCCTGGCTTCTTCCCTCTTTCTCTTGGCTTTTCCCCTCCTTTCTCCTGGTTCTTCCCTCCTTTCTCCTGGCTTCTTCCCTCCTTTCTCCTGGCTTCTTCCCTCTTTCTCCTGGTTCTTCCCTCCTTTCTCCTGGCTTCTTCCCTCTTTTCTCCTGGCTTCTTCCCTCTTTTCTCCTGGCTTCTTCCCTCCTTTCTCCTGGCTTCTTCTTGCCTTGCCACCCCCGTCCTCCTCCTAGTCCCCGTCCTCCTCCTCTTGCCTGGCTTCTTCTCTCCTCTCGCCTCTGCCCTCCTCCTCGTCTTTATACCTGGAGTATAAGACAACCCCCGACTTTAACCCAGATTTTCCTGGGTTTAAAAGTCATCTTATACGCTGGAAAATATGGTACATATACCAAGTGCAACTAATAGTATATAATTCATAATCACCATTCTATTAGAGTTATTGAATATGCAATGTCCCTACATAGCTGTCATCCAATCAATCTCCTCATTAATGCCTGAGGGTATTAAACTGCTCAATTGATGTATCCCAGGGGTAGGCAAACTTTTTGAGCCGGAGGGGTGGGTCACTGTCCCTCAGACTATTGGAGGGCCGAAGTAAAATAAATAAATAAATACATTTTAAAAAATAAATAATAAATAAAAAATAATTCCTACATACACTGCACACATCATATTTTGAAGTAAAAAAAACAAAACAGGAACATATACAATATTTAAAAACCCACTTTGGTCAAGTCACATTCTCTCAGCCTCAGAGGAAGGTTATGGCAAACCCTCTCTGAAGAAATTTTGCCAAGAAAACCCCAAGAAAACAGCATCAAATCAGCATCAACACAACAACAATTAATAATAGAAATTTTGCCAAGAAAACCCGAAGAAATAATAATAATAATAATAATAATCATTATCATCATCAACAATTAAAAATGCTACCTTAAATGAAACAAACAAGTGCAGGGGTGGCATGAGTGAAGCACGTGTCTGAGGCTGGAGGCTGGAGAGCTGGCCACGAATCCCTGCTTGGCTATGCAAACCCACTTTGGCCAAGTCACACTCTCTCAGCCTCAGAGGAAGGCTATGGCAAATCCTCTCTGAAGAAATTTTGCCAAGAAAACCCCAAGAAAACAGAAACAAATCAGCATCAACACAACAACAATTAATAATAGAAATTTTGCCAAGAAAACCCCAAGGAAAATAATAATAATAATAATCATTATCAACATCATCATCATCATTATCATCATCAACAATTAAAAATGCTACCTTAAATGAAACAAACAAGCACAGGCGTGGCATGAGAGAAGCATGTGTCTGAGTCTGGAGTCTGGAGAGCTGCTTGAGACTCGCCTGCCTACTGTGGAGGGCGGAGGAGGAGGAAAGCGGAGGAGGAGGGCAGAGGAGGCAGAGGGCGGAGGAGGAGGCTGCACGCACACGAGAGAGAAAGGTGGTGGTGGTGGCGGCGGCGGCAGCAGCGGCGGCGGTAGGACCGGCCATGGGCCAGTTACAAGGCCTCAACAGGCCGGGTTTGGCCCGTGAGCCATAGTTTGCCGACCCCTGATGTATCTAATAGGTCTCCCTCCTACTCAATGCTCTCTATATTATTGCACTAGGGACAGTAATTTGTTCCACACACCAAAATTTGATATCTTTGATATCATGTTTTAATTCCAAGAAATGTTTGACTAGTGCTGCATGCGTTCTCTTATTTTTAATGCAGCTTTTATGTTCACAAATTCTGGTTTTGATTTTTCTGCTGGTCATTCCAACATAAAGTACATTGCAAGGGCATTGTATGACATCGATAACCACACTAGAATTACAAGTAAAAAAAAACTTTTAAGATGGTTTTGGTTAAAGGGGTTCTTAAATGATGTTAACTTACAGCAATTGTTGCACACTGTGCAATTCCCACAAGGGAATTGTCCTGTGGGCTTGCTGGTACCTGTTATCAAATTGATCAATCTCACTGGCTGTTTTAACTTACTATACACTAACAAATCTCTCAGATTTGTTGTTCTTTTGGTGGTAGTCAAGGGTGCTTTTCTGCATCTCAGGATGTCCTTCAAAAGAAACCAATATTTCATAATAATCTTCCTGACCTGGGTTATCTGACAGTCATGGGTTAATTCAATTATCATTCTAGCCATCCTGTCTACTTATTCTTGTTTCTCAAAAGGATACTCCTGTTTGTATTAGCTGTTTTATACAATGTTTGTTTTATGACTTTAAGAGGATATCCTCTGTCCCAAAAGATCTGATTTTAACTTGTGAGCCTGTTTGAAAAAGGAAGATAAAGAGCTACAGTTGTGTCTGATTCTCAACATTTGAGAATAAGGGAGGTTCCTTTTAAGACTAATGGGGTGATAGCTATCATAAGAAAGAAAAGAATTGACATCAGTAGATTTTCTGTAAGTGTCAGTGAGTAAAGACTCACATTCCTTGGTAACGGTTACATCCAGGAAATGTATTTCCCTATGATCAAAGGCCATATCAAATTTGATACTGTTGTGAATGGAGTTAAGATACCTGCTGAAATCTAATAATTCTGCATCAGTGCCATTCCAATTTTTTTTTTTAAAAAAAGTCATCCAAATATATTTTGAAACTGCTGATATGCCCCCTATATGGACTGTGTGAATGTAAAATAGGAGTTTGTTCAAACCAATCCATACAGATGTTATCCAATTCAGGGGCAAATTTGCATCCCATAGCTGTGCCAGATATTTGCCAATAATATTTATCCATAAACTGAAAATAATTTCTAGTCAATACGATCAATGAAATGAGAAAACCAGTGGAAGGGTCTGCAGAGTTTTTTTCTGTTATCTAATATTTCTTGTATTATTTGAATGGCTTCATCCTGTGGTATGTTAGTATATAAGAATTTAACATATAAGGTGACCAGTATGTTGGAAGATGAATCCAACTTGATGTTGTCAACAAAATACAAAAAAAAACAGTGGTATCCTTAATGTATGATTCTATATTAGGAATCATTGGTTTTAAAAAAGAATCAATGTAACATGATAGGGGATTCAAAATGGATCCACATCCAGAGACAATGGGGTGTCCAGGTACAGGATAAGTTCCTTTATGTATTTTTGGAAGAAGATAAAATTGGGGTACCCTTTCATCTGATTCCAATAGATATTTGTGAGTGGATTTGGATACCCATCCTGGAAGTAAAGCTCTATTTATAATGGTCAGAATCTCTTTTTTTGACCACGGTTGTGGGATTATTTTCACAGAGTTTATAATGCATGTTGTTGTTTAACTGCCCCTCCCTTATCTGCAGGTTTGATGCCAATGTCTTCTCTGTTCATTAAGGCCTCTTTTTCAATCCTTGTCAGGTTGTGCCATACCCATGGGGAGTGAGCATCTTGTCATAACCAGGACCTTTTTTGCTTTAGTCAATTCTCTTAAATTACACTATCATATGTACAGAATAAATGTGTTTACATATCCATAGGTTCATGTGGTTAAAGTGAACATTTGATAAAATGTGATATTTTTAAAGGAAATTTTTTTTAAAATATTTTTTTAAAAAATTAAAAAATAAATTTTGAAATTTAATTTTAATTAAAAAACAAACGCTTTGGCCTCTCCTTTCTCCTCCCACTGAGCCTCACCCTACTCACACCATCTCTTCATCATTTTAAAGAGATACAGGTGAATTCCACAGTTTGTTTCTGCCAAAGTGCAGATGTTTGAGAAGCAGTGGTGTCACCCCTCCTTAGGGTGTCACCTGGTGCCATCCGCACCCCAACAGCCCCTGATGTCTCCAGCTTGTTTTTCCACCTGCCTACCCAAACAGAAGCTTAAAAAAGGGGCAAGAAAGTAAAAAATCAGAAATGAGCATAATGAACTGGTTTGTTTGTTGATATATGTGTCAATTCATGGCTGCAGCAACAATCCATTTCTAACAGAAATGATGCCATAAATTGGCATGTATCTGCCTTCTGCTGATGTGATTTCTGCTCAGGGTTAAGGGAACTGCAATCAAATTTCAAGTGCCTCAAATCCTCAAGCAAGCCCAACCATGAAGCCTTTATAGCAGGGGTAGGCAACCTTTCCCCTTTAAGGGCCAAGGGACTTCAGCTCCCAGAATCCCAGGAGCTATTGGCCAACATGGGACTATTGGCCAACATGGCTGAGGCTTCTGGGAGCTGAAGTCCCTCGGCCCTTAAAGGGGAAAGGTTGCCTACCCCTGCTTTATAGGAATGAAAATGCAGCATCTGATTTAATCTGACCTATTAATATAAAAAAGACTGTTTTATGGATGTAGCTGGTATCATTCCAATTGCTTCTATTGGCTACAGATGGGGGTGGTGCAGACACTGAGTCCTTGCCAGATGTCCCTCAAATTACTAGTTCAGGAACTGACAAGGGATCCTTAGCATGCACATAATTATAGACTTTTAATCCATAATATGTAAAGCAGAAGATAGAAGAAATCATTTTGGAGAGAGTTGTTTTTCAGGAAGTAGCCTGTCCACCCAGTATCATTATTTAACACCTTTCAAAAAGGTAGATGTTTGTTTGCTTACAACCAACACCATTATCAATATTTATGACAGGGCTGTCAGTGGGATCTCAGCCACAGATGTGATGTAGGCAAAATGGGGCATCAGTTTAGGATTTGCACTTCAAGGACAAGGTAGATCCATTTAAGGATGTGGCAGAAACCATGAGGGCTAAGAGCCATCAACACACTTGGGACAAGTGTCGCTGGAAGACCAAAAACCTCAGGGGAGACTAGAAGAAGGCTAGGGATCACAAGGCCAAAAGTGACCTGGGTCTTGAGACCATGCCCTTCTACAAGGAACTCCATGCCTTCCTTGCCAAGAATGGCAGCATACAACCCAGCAGATTATGTACTAGTGGGGAAGTTGCCAGGGTCCCAGTCAGCCAGCCAGCCAGAGCTGAACCTGTGGAGGACACCTCCGAGGCAGAATACACCTAGGACCATTTGATGCCCTCTCAAGGTAAGATGTGGCAGGGCCCCAGGAAAGGGATGCAGCGGGGAGGGGAAGAACACTGCAACCGGGGTGGGCATAGGGCAGACATGACCCTCATCCCTTCTTATGCAGAGGACCAGAATGAGTACCCTGACTTGGATGAGACATCCTGCAGTCAGAGAGCTGCGGACATCTCCAAGATGAGAGCATCATCCTGTACTGGGGAGGGGACCTCTACATCTTTCATGAGCAGACCACCATCCCGTGGTGGGGAGGGACCTTTACATCTTCCATGACCATTAGCTACCGTGACCGCTTTCCTCTCCCACAGACCAGTACAGCGGCCAGTGAGGATGATAGTGAGGGCAAAGAGAGGGCAGGTCTTGGACAATTCACCCACCTGATGGATTAGGTCAAGGCTGCACATGGTACAGCCATTCCCTCTAATAATAAATGCATTCCATTGCATGTATGCCTGCAACCAATAGGCACAGCAGCTTGCATGAGTTTGTGACATATTCTGCGCACATGTGCAGATGTTCATAAGACCTGCACATCACTTTTGTATCCTGGAATGCTTGGAGGGGCTCTTGGAGTAACATTTTCTGTGTGTCCTGTTGACCATGTCCCTTGCATGACCACCAGCTGCATGTATCCTGTCTTCCTACACAAACCTCCCTTGCCTGTACCTCTCCCCTCCCCCCCCCATCCCTGCAGGACATGTTTTGTGTTTAAACTGTGCCCTGTGCCATATATGTCCCATAGAATGAGAAGTAGGAGGAAACACAGAAGGTGAAACAGCTAATCTCAGACCTGCAATGCCACCAGCAGCCTGTCTGGCTGAGATCAAAAAGAAGAGGGTGCATTGTCCAGCAGTTGCAACAAGTGCTAGTGCCATGGATTGGCTCATGGATCGCAGCTCAGACCACATGACCTGGAACAAGCGGAGCATGCCTATTAGCACAGAGAGAGGCAGGGAGAGAAGCAGAGGCTGGCAGAACAGGAGAAGAGGGAGTTGCTACAGAGATCCACCCAGGAGCAAGAGAGGTCCATTCAGTAGCAGCAGCACCTGAATGCCAACCTGGAAGTGCAGACTAGTCTGCTGGCCCAGATTGTGGAACTCATGAGGTTGGCCCAGGGTGGCACTGGTGGCAGAGGAGGCAGTGTGGAGCAGGGAGCAAGAACAAGGAACATCCTCCTGGCCCTGGAGGAGGGGGTTGCTATGGAGGTGGAGATCCCTGAACAACACCCCATAGATGAATCTACCAGCCTCTTCAGCAATGAGGAGGCAGTGCCACAGCCCTCTTGCTGTCCCCAAAGGTGGAGGTCAAGTACAAGGGGAAGGGGATCTACCAGCCAGCACTAGTAACAAGGCAGTCACCACCATTGTCTTCCCAAACAACAACATCCCCCTTCCCAAGAGTACCCCTTCCCTTGCTACCCCCCACCATGACCACCTTACTGATTCTTCTCACTGGTTCCCTGCATTGATCCTACATTGAACCTGCACACCTGCACATAAAACATCAGAAGTTTTAAGACTGAAAAGTTTATTCATAAAAAGACCATCTGTGATGATCCTTGCAGGTGTACAGAGGGTGGTATAATTTTTTTTATTTTTTTAAAATAACAAGAACAAATTGTGTACAAGGGGGAAGGGGAGGGGGAGGTGCATCAGGGAAGGGGGAATGGAGGTTGCCCCCCCCAAGTTTTTCAAGGATGGCTGCCAAAGTCTCTTGGTTTTTTTCATATTGTCCTCCATAGTAGCCACCCTCTGCTCTGTCCAGCAATCTGCAAAGGGAAACAAAAGAGAAAGAGGTGGTTAGGATGTAGCTCTGCCCCCGATCACCCAATGCCCCGGCCAGGGTTCTTGGGTGCCCTCCCCCTGTTTCTCTCCTACTCTTACCTCATTGCCAATCCTGCTGCCAGGATTCTAGGAGATGGGCCAAGAGGGTGGCATTGACAGCCTCCTCCCTTCCTTGGCCTGCTGGATGGAGGCTTGGCCCCTCCTCCTCCTCAATAGCAGCTCCTGTGAAAGCGGGAGACACCAGTTACCAATCTGCTCTGGGAAGTGGTGGAGGAGGGGAGGGATAGGAATGCCATGGAGGCTGTACCATGCAGCCATCACCCCTCTCCTTCTGGACCTACCTTCTGCCATGGGAGGCTGCTGTGGCTGTCACGGGATGGCAGGGGCTCCCTCTGCCTGGCTCTACCTGCCAGGGGCAGCTTCAGCCTCTGAGGCAGAGGAGGAGGGGGATCTACAGGGTCCCCTCTCCATCCCTGCCGCTGCACACCTGTGGTGGGGGACAGGAGGGACACCATTAGGATAAATGCATGTGGGAAAGGAGGGAAGGGAGGGATAGGCAAGGGTGACGGGAGGGAAGGAATGGGCATTGGGAAGCATGGCAGAGGCCTGGCACTTTCTTGGCCCCCGGTTAGGACGATCAGTACTTGCCATCACCCTTCTAGCGGCTGCCTCCTTGGTGAGGGCGTCAAGGAGAATGGCCACCTCCTCAGTCCAGTAAGCGATCCTGGTGGGCACCCTCCTTCTGGCCGCCATCATCATCCTGGAGGGCTGTGAAGGGTCACAAGAGCATGTATGGGCAGTTGTGCCCGAGAGGAGATGGCCTCACCTGGCTCCTAGGCAATGGAGACCCTCACAGCAGAAGTTTGAATTGGACTCCCAATAGTTGCCCTCTGGGCTACCAATTGTTACAGTCAAATGGGCCATTAGGGAAGGCTGAATTTTAGGGACTTGATACGTTGTACTTGATACGTTGTAAGAGAGACAGTTGGTCGTTGATGCACTGTATCTGTCAGTGTCCAGGAAAATCAGTGCTGGCTGACCCCTCCATGCCCTTTTGTCAGTGTGTGTGTGTGTGTGTCCCTGAGGCATATGGTTAGGAATGGCTGCATGAGAGCATAAATGATAGGTTTATACAGAGGGTGGATGATAGGATATGTTTATTGACCTGCTTATCATGTCACAGTACATTAGTACCTTATGAGCACAGATGGAGGAGGGGGGATACTTCAGATCCTCCTGGTGACAAAGAGCTCTGCCAGGGCCTCCCTTACTGCATTCCCTTCTCTCTGTTTTACAAGGTCGTTGTCCACCATGGGTGCCCCCTGTGTGGGCAGCACAAAGCGGTGCCTGTAGCACAGTCCCTCATCCAGCACCCTACCCTTTGTCTCACAGAGGTTATGGAGGATGATACATGAGGTGATGATTGGGAATGACGTTCCCCTCTGCCACAAGAGGTAGGGCAGTGAGGCACCTCCATCAAGCTTTCAGATGCCCGAATACCTTTTCCATCACATTCCTGGTATGATTCAGCTTCTTGTTGAATAGTTTCTGCCTGCCATTGATAGTGCCCTGGTAGGGCTTCCTGAGCCACTTCAGAATGGGGTAGGAACTGTCAGCGAGCAGGAGGGGGCCAATCTGCTGGCCCCTCAGGGTGATGATGGGATTCCCTGGCACATAGATGCCAGCCTCCATGGTCTCAAAGATGATGGAGTTCCTTGCCACCCTCGCATCGTGAGTTGAACCTACCCAGCCCAATTTCACATCCACAAACCATCCTCTGTGGTTGCATGTCCCCTGCAGGATGCTGGAATAGGTGTCCTTTCAGTTGACAAACCCGTTCCTCTGCACCAAGGGTGGCACGATCTGACAGTGGCACCCATCTATGGCCTTACTACTTGCGGGAAGCTGAGCTCACCAAAGCAGTCCATGATCTGTGGGGGACAAGAAGGGGGGAGAAGTGGGGGACTAATGACAACTCTGATGTACCTGCGCAGGTACACCGGGAGGGCACTCGCGGTCATTCTCCTTTGTACACACACCATAACAGAATGTACACAAAATAAGGGTGTATTCGGTGCAGGTGTGCAGGGATGCCAGGTTTAAGGGATAAGTGTGTGTGACTTTCCACACCTAACGGGCATCCCTCACATCCATGGTCCATGTGAGCAGTAGCTTCTCCATGGCCAGAGCAAACTCCACCAACACTTCTCCCACGGTGCTAGGGCCAACCCAAAACTGCTCTGATGTCTGCTTGTAGCTGCCTTTGTGGGTGAGGGCCCAGATGGCCATGGTGATCTTCTTATTACTGGGCTAGATTTCCTCATGATAGTGTCTGACCTCTCCAGTTTTGGACACAGTATTTCCACCAGCCTGTGGAAGAGGGTATGGGGCATTCAGAAGAATATCCTCCCCTGGCTCATCAGACCAGATGGATGTGACGAAACCGTCCCACCAGTCAGTGCTTCTGGGGAACATCCACCAGCAGCGCAGGTGTGTCTCCAGTGGCATCAGGATGGCAGCAGCGGCAGTACACTGCAGAATGACTGTGGCACCCACCCTAGCAGTTGTCTCTTCTGTGTCCTCTGAGTCATCACTACTATCATCCATATATGTGGCTGTTGCAGTGGTCAGAGGGACCATCATTGTGGAGGTTCCTGTGCCTGTACATTGTAGGCTAACTGCCAATGCAGGCCACAGGGGCAATGTGGCATCCATGATGTCACTGCTTTGGGCACTACGCAGTACACAGTGATGCCAACATAGTTATTAACCTGGCAGTGAGTACTTCTTTGTTCCTGCACACATCTGCTTGAACCGAGGGAGGGAGAAAAAAATTAAAGCAGTGCTGTGGCTAAAAGCTGCATTCACTGCCACTCCGTGCAGTTGCTCCATCCCCCTTCACCGCATCCTCGGGGCTGGTGGTGCAGTTGGTTGGCTTGAATATAGCTTCAGAAAAGCTGCATTTACACACACCCAATGTGGTTGCTCCAGTCGCCTTCACTATGCCCTCAGGGTTGGTGATGTGGTTGGTGGGGCTTTTGGAAAAGGCAGCTTCATAGTGCCTTTTCCTGCCTGTCTGTTTAGCACCATAGGGGGGTTGCAGACTGCCAGAAATAGTGCAAATTGAGTCCACTTTTAGGGTTAGGGTTAGTGCTAGGGAATCATGGGAATTTTTTCCCCTGAGACATATAGCCTTCTCTGTCAGAGAGCTCTGGTGCCACAATAAAATGCAGTTCCCATGATTCCCTAACCCTAAAAGTGGACTGAATTTGCACTATTTCTGGCAGTCTGCAACCCCCCATAATTAGTCTTCCCTGTCAAAGAGCTCTGGTGCTCCACGAAACTACAAATTCCATAGCATAAAGCCATGGAAATAGAAGCAGTGTCAAACCATTTTATTTCTGCAGTGTGGCAGCAGCCTGTCTCATCCCCCTAAATCTGTCTGATATGCAGACCTCCTCCCCTTGCTGTTGTTGAAATAAGATTCAGTAATCACTAATTTCAATCAGGTTCTGTAAATAGGACAGAGAAGGTGCCATATTGTTTTTTGCCAGAAAAAGCAAGATGTCTTGGCCCTGCCATACACCCATCAGGTCAGTAAGAGGGCTTTCCTAGAGCTTTGCCATGCTGAAATCCTTGCTTCTGTCTTTCCAATGAAACTATGGATGCCAATACTGGCAAACTACTGAATGCATTTACAGCAATTTTTTAAAAGAACTTGGTGCTAGGATGGAAAGGTTTAGATTAGACGTTGTGTGAGGTCACTTCCAAATCATAATACAATATCTCCCTTCATCCTGCAGTTTGGCCTGCTTAACAAAACATCTAATGGAAGCATTGGCTCTTCATTTAACTTGATCAATAGTCTTTCAAACTAGCTGGGTATTGGTTTGAAATAGGATTGGGTAAAGTGCAGCCCATGGGCCTTATGTAACCCTTGTGCCCCACCCCCTTGTGCCCCTGAAGTCTACCTGGCAACCCCCAAAAGTCCATAAATCCTTTAAAAAGTTTTCTAAAAATTTTCATACCAGTCAAATAAATGCAGAACTGGCTGCAAATGTGGTAGCTTACTTCCCCCACCCTCAAAATTGCCCAAATCCTTCCACTTCAGCCAAAATGGCTGATGGAAGTGACTTCAGTATTACATCTGGCATGCTGCAAAGCAACTACATGGCTCATTCTTGGTCTCTAGGACAGTGGTCTCCAAACCTTTTTGGGCTACTGCCCCCTGTATTCTAGGACAACAACTCTAGCACCACCCCATGCCTATTTCTTGATACTAGGTCTATTGCTTTACTGCAAATTCAAAACAACCAATCTTGGATACTTCTCCCTTTGAACTTGGTCACCTTGGGAGCAGCAACCGAGCAGTTGGCTGAGTAGCGAATGAGATGTCTTTTGCCTATGCTGACCTTTAGGCAAAGTCCAGTGCAGGCAAGAGGCTTCTCAGTTGCTGCTCCCAAGGTGACCAGGTGTAAAGAGCAAAGCTGCTCCCCAGTGAGGAAGGACTCTCAATCCTTTGCCAGAGTGAACAGAGGTGCAGACGGCTTCCCACTTTTCTCCCCATTGAGGAAGGGCTCTCAGTCTGAGAGAGACAAGAGAGGCAAAGGACTCTTTTGAAGAATTGACCCCAGATACTCTTCCCCCTCCTTCCCCAGAGATGTGCCTTCCCCACACAGCTTCAAATTGTCGTTTCTCCACATACAAATGCTTCTTCTGCTATCTCTTCTCTCAGCCTGCCTGACAAAAGAAAGCAGGAGCAGCAGGCAGCTCCAGCTTGCCAGCCAAGCCCCAGCAAAGCTCACAAAATTTAAGCAGGGTCCCAAATTTGAAAGCCCCCTTTTGCTGCTGCTTCTCTCCCACCACCATGTACTCTAACTCTTTGCTCCAGTCAGCTAGTCCATCCCAAAATGGCACCATGGCAGTGAGCTTGTGCAGAAGATGAGTGGGAGACACCACAACACGAAGCAATCAATGAGGCTGTGCAGTGGTTTTAAAGACCCTGAAAAGAGAATTTTCATGCAGTGCTCATTCTCACCATGGTCCTAAAGGCCACTGGTTCTCCTTGTCTTTCTTGCACTGCAATACTTTGACTGAAGGACTCCCTGCCACCCCCTTTATCCTCACCATCCCTCTGAGGTGATCCTTTTCCCCTCACCACCCCCATCTTGGGGGGGGGCAGTACCACTCAATTTGGGTATCATTGCTTTAGCAATTGATTCATGGAGTAGATGCAGTACAAAATAAATACTCTGTCTTGTCCGAAGGATGGTGTATTTTTCAAGTGGCTCCTAGAAGTAAAATACTCAGCAAGCATCCTCTTGGTCAAGTGAGCCAGGAGGGGTGCCCAATGGGATTCATTATGCTTCCCAGTGGAATCTGGCAGGAAGTCCGCAATGTGCTACTGGAATGTAGAGCCCTACTCAGTATTCAAAGAGTATTCATCACCATTTGCTGAATTCTGCCATAATTCACATGCAGCCCATAAACACCAGCTGGCCAAACATGGAAGCCTGGTGTTTGAATGGCCCAGGCCTTAGAATGAGAGCCAGCATTCTATTCCTTTTCTAATGATTTTTATTCAAGAGATCTCTTTTCATTTCAAGAGATAAAAGGCTCTCCGCAGGAGGTACAGAGCTCTCGGTCAGCTCAGGAGAGCTTTCAGTGCAAACTGTTCTGCAGCTCTGCTAATACATCACATATTGTTTTGGACTCTGAATGAGGATGGGCTACTTGAATCAAGCAAACAATAGGCGTAAAACCCAGTGGCACATGTGGGATTGTTCCTGGCTTTCTTTATGGAGAAACAATCCCATAGTATACGGCTGCACTCCAGGCACAATTGCTTGGGGAAATACCATTGGAAACAGAGGTTACTTCTGAGAAATTGTATTTAAAGACCATGGTGCACATGTGCCTGGAAAGGCTGCAAGGGGCTTGTAGTTCAAAGCATATGGGTTCATCAAATGATAAACACTATGGACAAGGGACTACATCACAAGAAGTAGGTGTGTTGCATAGCTATCTCTGTAGCTACTTTTCCTGATGTTAACCCCTCCAACCCACCTTGCATGCAGTGCAAACTCTCCCAAACACAGTCATTTCCATGTTGCTGGAAAGCAGGAGGAATGAGTGGAGGTTTCCCTGTCCTCCAACAACATGGAAATGGCCATGTTCCAAGGGACATGGCCCTGCAGATTATGTCCTTGCAGTGTGTCCAGCTACAGGAAAATAGCTGAACTAATACTTGATTATCCCCCTGCTTCTCAGCAAGAAGAAATGGCTGTGTGTGTTGTAGTGTGCTGCTGCTCTGCTTACAAGGTGGGTCGAGGGGTGGATTTTGGTTGCTGTTTAATAGAATACCAAAGATTGACCAAAAAAAGAGAGTTACAAGGGCATAACTTCAACACTATTGGAATTCACTAGCAGGAATAATCAGGGGTAACCATGTTGGCCATATAGTAAATCCAATAATATCAAAAATTCACCAAACAGTGATACCTTTATTGGACCAACCAAAATGCACAATATACATGTTGCAAGCTAACAGTGTTGCAGTGGAGTTTTGAAAGTTTGCAACATGTATATCGTGCATTTTGGTTGGCCCAATCAAGGTATCACTGGTGGATTTTTGAAGTTATAGGATGCTAGCCTCTGTTTTGTCAAGAATTGCATTAATCTCTTCCTGGTCTGCAGTATTCCCATCCTGACAATGATATGAGCTAATGTAGTAGCTATCATTCCCTTTGGGGTCTTTGATTCCATACTGCAGATGATTAGTTCATGTCCCTCATTGGCTCATTTATCTACATTTTCCCTTTTTGCTGCCTCAGTGCAGAAGCAGAAGCACTGCTAGTAAGCTACTTTATACTCCTCCCTGCCCTGTCATCTCTATCTTTCAAAAGGAAGAGAGAGAAGACTGAAGATCTTGGAAGTAGAATCACAGAAAGCAATCACTCTTTGGAAAGTCAGAGCAGCTTTGATGATGATAGCTGGTCGTACATGCAGTGTCTACCACCTATACTTCTTGGCTTTTGTACAGTAATGAGTGGCAGCCAATGGTGTGGATGTATTTTACTAAAAAGCATAGAATCTAGGGTGATGTGAAATGCTGCCGAAGCTCTGCCTTTCAAATTAGAGAGCAGCAGTGATCCATTTGCACATGCAGGTCACCAAGTGACAGACATGCATGTGTGACTCAGCCCTCTTTTGCTGTTCAGTCTTGGACCAGCTTTGGTATTCTTTTCGTGCTTCTCCATATGCCAAACAAGAGAGTTTAAACAGCATTAAACACTTGTCAGAATAGTGGGAGGGGGCAGAATCCTGGCAATGCCAACTGTTTTGTTGGGGATAAATGGGGATGAGTAGCCAAGTCCTCTTCTTCAAATCAGTTTGTTTGAATCGTGGCTTACCCGGTTTCCCGGAGATGTGCAAATCAGTTTCTGCAGTGGATGTTTGAAGCCCCCTCCTGCTTCCCATGGGAGGGGATGGGGGATCTGTGTTGTCTTCCTCTGCATATCAAAGCAGCTGCCTCTAGGGAATGGCTTCTCTCAAGATCTGTAGGCCTGGCAGCTGCACTTCTCAAGAACAGCTGGGACCAGTTCTGCTGACAGAACTATTTTGAGTTGATTGTGCATCTCCTATAGCCTGATGTGCTGAAACCTCAGTAGTTTGTCTTGTCCTCCAGGACCCTCCAAGATATTATTCCCCCCCTTCAGTTTTGATGAGCATCTGTGGATACAAGTAGATGCACTTCTGTCGTCTATTTCCTCCCCTTCCCCTTGACTTGAACATGTTTCTGTACAGTTCTACCACACTGCTGTCCAATGTGGGGGGAGGCCAAAGTTATTGCTCTTGTTCTGTGCCTTCAAGTTCTTTCCGAATTATGACAACCCTAAAGAGAGCCAGTCACAGGGCTTTCTGGGGCTAAGAATGTGTGATTCACCCAGGGTCACCCAATGACTGAAAAGGGAATTGAACCTTGGTCTCCAGAGTCATAATCCTACGCTCACACCACTATACTATGATAGCTCTCAAAGCAGTTCAAAGAATAAATAGGCCTGGTCCTACCGTTAGACAGAGGCTGCATTCACACTGCAGAAACAATCCGGTTTGACACCGCCTTAACTGTCATGGCTCAATGCTATGGAATCCTGGGATTTGTAGAATTCAAAGACATAACCCTTTTAGTCTGGAAAATCAGTATGGAAGGCATTTTGCAGCACCTTTGAGACCCATACCAGGATTTGTTGTGGCACCACAGCTCTCTGACAGAGAAGGCTAAATGTCTCACAGAACTACAGTTCCCAGAATTCTATAGCATTGAGCCATGGCAGTTAAAGCAGTGACAAACTGGATTATTTGTGCAGTATGGATGCAGCCAGAGTGAGGTAGCCACCTCAGGTGGCAGATATTAGGTTGTCAATGAAAGGACAGCAGACAGTTTGTAATTCAGTAATTGTTATTGTCGTAGTTTTATTATTTTGGAGAGGGGAGAAGCACTTTTGGGTGTTCTGTCACATGTGCTAGAATGATTGGGTTGGCTTTAAATGCTGTGTACCTCCATGAGAATCAGGGCACCATTTACTGTTCTGCCTCAGGCAGCAAAATAGATTGGTTGTGCTGCTAAATGAGCTTTGCACATGAAGCTGCTTCATACTGTGGAATGTATGTATGTGTATGCAACAGCCTCCCCCCCCCCCATGTTCAAGGAAAACATAAAGGGGATAGAATTGCATAGTCTCATGTGCAGGACAGACAAGCCCTCCACCGTCCATGAGCGTGGCACACTGTTTCAGGAAGACTGTTTCGACAAGTTTCTCCATGGTATCCTTCAAAAAAGCTAGTAAAATGTGGGCTAGACAATGGAGTTTATCACACAGGGGAAATCCCGTGCAGAAACGGGATTTAAAAGGTGGGGAGAACCTGCAAAAGTGGGAAGATTTTCACACACATTGCTGTTAAATGGTGTTAACCCAAACGGAAAGTAGTCAGAAACTGCTTCTTTTTACTTTCGGGATTTTCCGAAAGTAAAAAGAAGCAGTTTCTGACTACTTTCCGTTCAGGCTAACCCCATTTTAACAGCGACGTTGTCTGAAAATCTAACTGCTTTTATGGGTTTTTTTTCCAATTTAAAGCCCCGTTTCCGCATGGGATTTCCCCCATGTGATAAACTCCATTGCTACTGTTAGGTGGATCAGTAGTTGGTTGACCAACTGAACCCAAAGGCTGCACACCAATGGCTCCTCCACATCTTGGAGAGAAATGATTAGTGGAGAGCCATAGGTTGTGTCCTGGGCCCAGTGCTATTCAACATCTTCATCAATGACTTGGATTATGAAATAGGGGGCATGCTTATCAAATTTGCAGATGACCCCAAATTAAGAGAAGTAGCTAATACCCCAGAGGACAGGATCATTGTGTGATAAGTATGGCCAAAGATGCTATTTGCTATGTTTAATTTCAATGTAAAAGCCTCATGTGATAATGCCTCTAATCTAAAGCATCCAACTAATTTAGGGAGCCCACTACAACCTTATGAGCCAGTCCAAGAAGTGAAGAATAAGAAAAACAGCTGCTGACTACTTCCTGAGGTGACTGCTCCCTAATGGTAGTGCTGGCTTTGATCATTTTGTACCCTTGGATCTAATAGTATACCTGGAAGAATGTTTTTATTCATTTAAAAATCTTTCTTTTTTGGACCAGCATGTTTAGCAAGAACTCTAGTATGTCTGTCCCTATTGCTGACATCAACACAGAAATCATCATTTTGTAGGACTCCACTCAATGAAAGCAACAACAAAACACACACCCACACCTGCAACAACCTGAAATCCCTTACAGGTTTTTATTTTTAAAATAGGTTTCCCCTGTTTCATTGAATTGGCTCAGTCGCCTGCCCAGCCTCTTCAAAATTCAGTAATACATTTAGTAGTAAAGAGTTAAAAAGGGAGGAGGAAAAGCAGGGCAGGCAGATCTCTATAATTACAGGGTTTAGAGGCCTCCAATCCAGGAAGCAAGAAAGTGGAGAAAAAAGTGAAGGGGAAAAAGTTTAAGGCACTGGGAAAGTGTGTAACTGAAAGTTTTCTCCTGCACCTCTCAGTGCCAGAGCTTGGACAAGTTACTTTTTTGGATGACAACTCCCAGAAGCGTTCACAGTTTCCCCATTCTGTGCCTATGCTGGCTGGGGATTTTGTACCTGAAGAAATAACTTTGCTAAGCTCTGTTCAGTACAGGCCTCCTGAAATAAGGATCCCTTCTCCTGACAAAACAAGTTGCATAACAATGACGCTGGATTGGAAGCCCATACAAACAAGTCCATTGGTGAAACCACCTCACAAAGCAAGTGGGGAGGGAGAACAAGCCAGCACACAACAACAGCTGTTTCTCCCTGTCCGCCCCCACACACTACACACACACACACACACACACACACCATTTCTCTCTCTAACAGGCTCAGCCACCCAAACCTTCACTTTGTCATAGATTCAAATCAAATGGTGGAGTCCAGGATGCTTAAAGACGCCTCCGAATAAAGGCACATTTCTTTGGCTCAGGCAAGGAGGGGGCCCTTCTGCTTGTCTTCCCAGCCCCAAGGCATGAACTTCAGTAACAAACAGAAACCAATGCCTGGCCTTAAATGACCCTTTCGAATTTCATAATGATGGCAAATTAACAATTTTGCACAGAGCAACCCCAAAGGGTACAAGGAACCAACCAGGTTCAAATAAAGAGATTAACCAGAGTGACAGTTGTTCCCATGCCAGTGGGCACACAGAAATACACACACACACCGAGGAATGTTTGCTGCTGTTTTGAATGTGGCCTTGACCACAGGAATCAGTTGAACCACATAAACCCAGGTCAATTTGGCTGTGACTGCAGGATAAAAAAAATATCCTCTGTTGAAAGAATTAAAATTGTGCTCCACACAAACATGTTTCTCTGGAGCAGCCATGTTGTGCTGAACACACAGATAGCCAATGCAAGAGGTATATTGTGCGTAGAGGGTTGCAAGGATGCTCCAAGAGCCAAGATGCAGTGTGATGTATTTGTGTTTGGATAAATACCTGAGGACTGTTGTAATACAGTGGTAAACGTGTGAACCAGGAGAGCCCTGTTCAAAATTCACCTTAGCAAAGAATGTGTTCAGGTCCTGCTTCTCAGCCACAATAACACTGGGTTTACTCGAAAGGGTTGTCATAAGAAGAACTGGCATAGCGCACAAAAAGCCATTGGCAGGCTCTAAAAGAGATCCAGTGTGGTGCAGGGGTTTGAGTGTTGGACTGCAACTCTAGAGTTTAAATACCTGATCAGCCATGGAAACCCAACAAGTGACCTTGGCCTCTGACTCAGAGGAAGGCAATGGCAAACTCCCTCTAAACAAATCTTGCCAAGAAAACCTTAGGAGAGTGTCACCTTCTGGTCGTAGTAAGTGGAAACAACTTGAAGGCATATAACAACAACCAAAGAAGACTTCCTGAAGTTGGTGCACCCCATCTTCACCCCTAATGGAGATAAGGTCAACCGTCTCCTTCCTGCTCCATGAGACTCTGGGCCTAAGCAGACTGCCAGAAATAGTGCACATTAAATTGAGGCACTGTCCTGGCTCAGTGCTAGGGAATCATGGGAACTGTAATTTATTGTGGCACCAGAGCTCTCTGACAGAGAAGGCTCAATGTCCCAGAAAAAAATACAATTCCCATGACTCCCTAGCACTGAGCCAGGGCAGTGCCTCAATTTAATGTGCACTATTTCTGGCAGTCTGCATAGGCCTTCTGCCTCTTTTCCTACAATTTGAAGGTGCTTCCAGGTCGAGAGAAGCTTCTTTAAAAGCACTGTAGCTTCTCTCTGGGATGCTCAGGTTGCCATAATCTCAGCCAAATGTTGCAACTCCTGGGCCCTGTCTGCACAGTATTCTGGCCTTGGAACTGCCTTGACATTCCCTCATTACCTGGGACTCTTGTTGCGACACTGGCTGGCTTTTCACATGCACCTCTTGCCCAGTGTGACCACTGCCGTGGGTGACTCACTTGCTCTGAGGTGAGAATGAGGTGCCCGTGTCGATCACATGGCTGGGTGCCTCATTCTGACCTCACGGCAAGCAACTCACAGTGGTGGTAGCCATGCCAGGTCAGGGTGACCAGATGTCCTCCTTTTCCAGGATGTTTTTCTACATTTCAGCCTTCTGTCCAGGAGGAATTTCAAAAAGTCTTCCATTTTGAGTAGGAGTACGAAGCATGACTGTATAGTTAGATGAGTGTTTTTAGCTTTTATTTCGTAATGTCCTACATTTTTCTGGAATGTCCTAATTTTTGGTGCTTTGTCCTCCTTTGGAGTTAGGACATTGGTCTCCCTGCACTGGGTGGCACAGCAGGACATATTTTGAACAGCCACTCGGTAGCACTATGGAGACTATTTTAGATTACCAAAAAAGATCTGGAGCAAAAGGTGAGTTATTTTAATTCATTCTTAAGGGGTTATTCACACTATGAAAATAATCCAGATGAATCCATTGTGTAGGCCATAGATGTTCTGTAGCTGTCAGCAGTTGTTGGTTGGTTTTAACTACTGGAGTTGGTTTTAACTACTATTGTAATTTTAATTCATCTAGATTTAATATTGTTTTAAGGGGGGAGGGAATAATTTTTCGGATTTATGTATTGTACATTGTTTTACTGTTGTAAGCCGCCCTGATTGGGGTTTCCCAAAGGGCGGGATAGAAATAAATTTTATTATTATTATTATTATGAATCTGGGTTAAATCTCTATTGCTCACATGCATCCCAAATGCAGCCGATTAAGTTTTGCCAAAAAACCCACTTAATCCGGGATAAGTGATATTGGGTTTCCCCCCAAGTTTTCTAAAAAGATCCCATCATCAGTAGTGTCAATAACCAATGTGAATAGATCCAAATAGAACAGGGTTAAAATGCTGCATACAAAAAAAAAAAAAAAAGGTTCTGAATGCATTCACATTGTCGACTTCATTTTTATTCAAATGCTTGCATGTTTAAGCAACCGAACTTGCAGAGATGCGCATTGATGCAGATCAATGCAGTTCCATAGTGTGGAGTGGATAACAAACCCAGAATGCAGATGATTCACATAGGACGTTATCACACGTGGCCCACAAAGCGATAATAAAGTGAAATAAGAATAAATCCAGTAATAAACTGGACGAAACCCCACAATACGCAAATGGCTATCACACGCAATTACCTTCATCGCGCTTTTAAGGAAAGCGCTCCCGGGAACCGTATTTGCCGTTCACATACAAGTGAGAAAATCCCGCACATGTGCTAGAAATGCTCTTCTAGCACATGTGCAATACAGCCGCAGCTGTCACTTGCTGCGGCTCTCACCCCTTCCCAAGCCGGCTCTCTGAGGAGGTCCTCCTTGGAGCGAGGCCCCGCTCAGGGTCTGCGCTCCAAGGAGGTCCTCCTTAGAGAGCCAGCTCTCTGAGGACGTCCTCCTTGGAGCGAGGCCCCGCGCAGGGTCCGCGCTCCGAGGAGGTCCTCCACGGAAAGCCGGCTCTCCGAGGACATCCTCCTTGGAGCGCAGGCCCCGCGCAGGGTCCGCGCTCCGAGGAGGTCCTCCCCGGAGAGCCGGCTCTCTGAGGAGGTCCTCCTTGGAGCGAGGCCCCGCGCAGGGTCTGCG
Organism: Phrynosoma blainvillii; assembly: GCA_026167975.1. Taxonomy (NCBI): domain Eukaryota; kingdom Metazoa; phylum Chordata; class Lepidosauria; order Squamata; family Phrynosomatidae; genus Phrynosoma; species Phrynosoma blainvillii. The sequence continues at coordinate 200,976,220 of JANUYF010000002.1, read as the reverse complement.
CTCTGAGGAGGTCCTCCTTGGAGCGCAGGCCCCGCGCAGGGTCTGCGCTCTGAGGAGGTCCTCCCCGGAGAGCCGGCTCTCTGAGGAGGTCCTCCTTGGAGCGAAGCCCCGCGCAGGGTCTGCGCTCTGAGGAGGTCCTCCCCGGAGAGCCGGCTCTCTGAGGAGGTCCTCCTTGGAGCGAGGCCCTGCACAGGGTCCGCACTCCGAGGAGGTCCTCCCCAGAGAGCCGGCTCTCTGAGGACGTCCTCCTTGGAGTGCAGGCCCCGCGCAGGGTCCGCGCTCCGAGGAGGTCCTCCTTGGAAAGCCAGCTCTCTGAGGAGGTCCTCCTTGGAGTGCAGGCGGGGAAATGCTCCCCAGTACGTATTGGGTTTTCATACCTACGGTAAAAGCGAAATGATTCCCGTCGCGCAATTGCAATTCCTAAAGAAACCGAAATTCAAAAGATCTCGGTTCTTTCTGCATTCTGTCGGGGTTCTGTCGGGGTTCTGTGCGACGTCGTGTGGACACACGGAAAAATAATACGTATTAGGTCGGGATTTCGTTTGGATTCTGTCTGTATTGAGCCCCGTGTGATAAGGTCCATAGTCACGCTTTAAAAAATGACATCCAAATGACCCCTAAGTGAGGTGGTACACCCCAGGTTTGGTGCTGCAGTGCTCATACCAGAACAGGAGTTTGGGTTTCGTGTCATCCAGACTCTGTGCCAAGAGGATGACTGAGGATGTTTTATCTGGCCCATGAAGACAGGACCCTAGAATCAGAAGAGTTGGAAGGGGTCCCAATGGTCATCTGGCTGGCTAGGGCTGCTGTGAATTGCAGTACAACAACATCTGGAGGGCCACACGTTTTCCCCAAACCTTTCACACAGTTTCTTTTGAAAAAAATGTTAGAAAAGGGTGTACCTTTTGCAGCTAACAGAAAAACATTTTTCTGCTAAGCCCTGTTCAGAAATAAACACTATTTCTTTACACCAAGGCTAAGCAACTGTGCCCCCCTCCCACTGTTTTTGTCTGCAATTCTCAGCAGCCCTAGCTGCAGAGTTATTAGTGTGGGATTATGGGATCTGCAGTCCAAAAACATTTGGAGGACAGCATTTGTTCACAGTTGCCCATTATGCCAGAGATGGCGGAATATGTGGTGCTCCGGATATTGTTTGACTATAGCTTTCATTCTGACTCTCCTGGCTATGCTGACCAAAGCCAATGGAACTCACAGTCCAACTCCAACATCAGGAAGGCCACACATTTCCCCTCCATGCACTCTATCCTTAATATTACATGTGGGAAAGCTGAGACCCCTTCAGAAGTTTTTGGATCTCAGCTCCAAGCATTTCACACTATTTGATAGGACTGATGGGAGTTGCAGTCCAACGACATTTGGTGGACAACAGGATCTTATTCTTGTTTAATGTATCTGAGATAGGGAATCTTCCTGTAAAATTAACAGGCAGCAAGCAAGTTCCTACACCATTAGATAATTATTCTCTAAAACCCACAACTGTATGATATTATAGAGATCAGAATCAGAGCTATATCCCAAAAGGATAAATGGAAATGACTGGAAGACAGGAAAGTCAGTGGCTGTTAGCCAAATATTTATCAGATAGAGACTTTTGGGGTAGGTGGCTGGAGTAATGCAGTACTGAATGCCAGAAATAGATGGAACAACTAGGCCCATCATGTCTGTGCTTCCTGTCAACTTCCTTTTTAAGCATCTGCTACTGGCTGCCAATAAATGAAGGATACCTTTAGGTTTGGCCTACATCGGAAGCCTGAGCTATTTCAGAATTTCCTCTGTCTTAGGTTAAAGTCCAAAGGTGATGGATAACTGTCCTCTGTGGCTCTTAAAGCAGAGGTTTTGCCTGCCAAGAACAGTTTCACAATTCTTGTAAGACCTGGTAATTGATTAAACTACCTATTTGTTCATCTCTGAAATACGCTTCTGGTTGTTATAAGGTTACTAGGTTCCACTGTGCTTTCTAGTTCCCCCAATGAAATGTCAGTGTGGTGTAGTGGTTTAAGCATTGGGCTAGGACTCTGGAGACCAGGATTAGAATCCCACCTTGGCCATGAAACCCATTAGATGTTCTTGGGTAAGTCACACCCTCACAACTTTAGGGGGAAGGCAATGGCAAGCCTCCTCTGAACAAATCTTGCCAAGACAACCCCACGATAGGTTCGTTTTATGGTCACTATAAGTCAGAAATGGCTTGAAGGCAAATAACAAAAACAACAACAACTGAAATGAGACATGAAGTAGCCACAATTTTCATGCCATAGCTCCTTCCAGTCTTTCTCTCTATTTCCTTCTATGCTCTGGTAGAGCTTACCTGGGTGTATCTATATTTCATAGTTCACTTCCACGGCTCAGTTCTGTGGAATCCTGGATTTGTAATTTGGTGAGGTTCTTACCATTCTCTGCCAGAAAGCTCAAACGTTGTAGTTCAGGGGAAATGGACCAGAGAATTCTAAGTACCTCATCAGACTACAGACTCCAGGATTCCATAGGATAGAGCAGGGGTCGGCAACCTATGGCCTGTGGGCCGGGTCCAGCCCGCCAAGGCCTTGAGACCGGCCCGTGGCCGGGTCCGGCCAAGGCCAGGTCCGGCCCCCCGAGGCCTTGAGACCGGCCGTACACGACGCAGAGCGCCATTTCAGAAGCCCCAACAGCGCCAGCACTGTGCGCATGTGCACGGCACTGGTGCCGTTGGGCCTTCCAAAATGGCGCCCCACGTCGTGCGCATGCGCGTGTGACATGGAGCGCCATTTTGGAATGCCCAGCGGTGCTGGCGCTGTGCGCATGCGCATGGCACTGGCGCTGTTGGGCATTCCAAAGTGGCGCCCCCCACGCATGCGCGCATGTGCACAACTGTGGCCATTGTGTGTGTGCGCGCAAGCACAAGCGCGCACACACTGCCCCCCAGCGCCATTTTCCCAACCACCAGCCCACGGCAAAAAAAAGTTGCCGACCCCTGGGATAGAGTCATGGGAGTTAAAGTGGGATCAAGTTGCTATAATTGTGCAGTGAGGACATACTCTTTGAATTCTGCTGGCTACAGAAGGCAAGCAGAGGAATGGGGTGGTCAAAGGGACTAAGTATTGCATGACAGAGCTCAGGGGAGGGGTCACTCTCCCTCCTGGGGCAGATCCATGCTACAGAATTGCAGCACCTGGATACTACTGTAATTGCTATGGCCCATCCTATGGCAGGCTGTACAACCTGAGCAATTGGACGGTACTATTAGCTTCAAAACAAGGATGTCTGGTGAAAATATGGTAGCTCCATGTCACTGAGTGGGGATGTCATCACTTGAGACCATCCATTTTGTGACCTGGACTCTGTGGTGCAAAGGAACAGAGAGAGGTAGAACAAAGTTAGTGGTTTCTGGAGAATCCAATTTTTGACTGTGTACTATTCATTATAGAAAGACGGCATGGCATTGTGGTTATGCAGTAACATTTGAATCCCATATCAGCCAATGAAGCCCACTGGGTGACCTTGAGCAAGTCACACTCTCTCAGAGGATAGTCATAGCAAACTCCCTCTGAAGAAACTTTTTAAGAAAACCCTGTGATAGATTCGCTTAGGATTGCCATGTCAGAAATAACTTGAAGACATACATGTACACAAGTCATTGTAGATTGCTGCCACACTGCAGAACTAGTGCTGCTTTAACTGTCATGGCCCCATCCTATCAAATTCTGGTATTTTTAATTTGCTGTGGCACCACAGCTCTCTGACAGAGAAGGCTAAATATCTCACAAAACTACAAATCCCAGAATTCCCTAGCATTGAGCCATGGCAGTTAAAGCAGTGTTAAGGTGCATTCATTTGCAATGCACATTCAGCCTAAGGAAAAAAAACCTGGAGAACATGTGGAGAACATACGAGGCAGTATCGTAAAGTAATAAATATCAGCCAGAAGTTATTATGGTATATTGAAGAAATTTTGTCAGTGTCAGTGTCATCATTGGTCCCTAAGTGCATGATGTTGTGAAAATCAGCTCATTGTGTCCTTTATTTTTGTTACAGGTTGTGCCAGAAGTGACTAAAGTGTAAGATGGAGAAGTACTAGGGGGCATCGTAAAGTAATAATTATCACCTGGAAGTTATTATGGTATATTGATGAAATTTTGTCAGTGTCATCACCACCAAGTGACTTTTTCTTTTCCCAAAAATGAGAAATCTGTTGTGGGGTTGCTGATTTGACAACACAGATGACGAAATTCATGAAGTGGAAGAGTGGTTTAAGGCACAATGTGCAGACTTCTACAATAACAGTATTCGAAGGGCCAAGAAACGCTGGGGAAAATGTGTAAATCTTGATGGTGACAACGTACAGATAAGTTAACAACTACAAATCAAAACAAACTTTCTGTCAATTTTTTTAAAGGTGATAATTAAAACTTTACGACACCCCCTCATATTGTCAGTACTATAGTTCCTATCATCCCTTACCATTGGCTATGCTGCCTTAGTCTGATGAGAGTTGGAGTCCAACAGTTTCCAGAAAGTCACTCCCAGTTTATAATGTATGTTGTTGTTTCTTTAAGTGGAGTGTATAAGAAAAGAAATTCTCCCTCTGGCCCCATTTCAACATGTAAAACTCCTGCATAAATGAGGCATACAGCAGCCACAACTTCCCCTGCCATTCCTTTGTTGTTCAAAAGGTTCTTTTGCTGTTGTTATAATCACTTCCATCATAGCCACCAATGGTGGTGGTGCAATTGAATAATAGTGGTGGTGGTACTATTGGTGGTGGTGGTGATGATGAGGATGAGCATTTTCCATAGCGTTGTGTGGCACACCTGGGGGGCTGCTTATCCCAGCAGCTGCAGGATGGGGTGAACAAAAGGTCCTGATGGAGAACAGATGGGGGAAGCTAAAGCTGCAGAATCATCTGTTTTATTGGTAGCATTAAAGAGTAAATCAAGGGTCATGTCATGACCCCCAAATCCAGTTGGCTGATGCATCCTGACAAGGCCAGCTCTACCCTTAGGTAAAGAGAGGCAGCTACCCGAAGTAACAGCTGCTGCTGATCCTATTATTCATCCCAAGAGTTTGAGTTTATAAGTTGTACAGACTGTATACAGTTTCATGCCTGGACCCAAGCCTTGGGGTGAGTAATAAAATTCAAGAGCCTCTGCTAACCTCTTTTCTAGCCAGTGTTGCCTACTGTGACTATCAGGGCTAAGCACAGAAATTACAACACCAGGGAGCTGCCACTCCGTACTCCTGGCTGTTCACTCTCATTTTCTGGTTGGCCCTGTCCTTGTCTCAGCCTAGCCTAGAATCTGATGGTGTTTTCGAGGAGAAGAGACTGTAATTCCCAGAGTGAGATCCCACCTCCCCACAAGTTGCTGATGGCAAGTTCGTTGTTATTGTTGTTGTTGCTGTGTGCCTTCAAATCATTTCTGACTTATGGTAACCCTAAGGCAAACCTATCTTGGGTTTTTCTTGGCAAGATTTGTTCAGAAGAGGTTTGCTGTGGTATTATTTGAAGTTTCTGGAGCAATGTTATGATGCTCTGACTACTATGGAAAATATCATTGTTGGGGTAGTTTAGCACTGTTCAAGTTGTGTTTCAAGGAAATCTTGAGATTCCTTAGAAGACAATGGGTGGCAGCCCTCATGGTGGAGAATCATCTCTGAAATGCAGCATGGCTGCTGCAACAATCCTAGCTGTCTTCCCCTGCAAGGGAAAGTGATGGTGGGCAATGGCAGCTGGTATCTTCCATTTCAGGTGGGCAGTGAATCCACTCCAGACTTCAGTTCAGACTTTAAAGGACATATCCAAGGTGCTGAACCTTTGCAGGGTGGTGGGAATCATTCCTTTGAAGTTTGGGCTAAATTCCACAGTGGATCCACCACTATAGATCATTGATGTTAGCAGGTGGGAGGGAATTCTCAGCCCACAGCAGGCAGCATATAAGACCCAGGAGATGTGGCACATGTCCCACATATAGCATGCACACCAGTGACACCTTGACATAGCAAGTGTATTTTGATGGCAGAAAGGTTAAAAACCATTGGCTTTGGCAACACAGGGTCTGTCTTGTGATGGAAATATCTATTTTCCATCCCACACATGCAGAGAAAGCTCCTATGTGCACTGCAGAAATAATGCAGTTTGACATCACTTTAACTGCCATGGCTCAATACCATGGTGTTCTGGGATTTATAGCTTGATGGGGCACCAGAACTTTCTGACAGAGAAGGCTAAATAACTCGCAAAACTACAAATCACAGAATTGCATAGCATTGAACCATGGCAGTTAAAGTGATGTCGAACGGCATTATTTCTACAGTGTAGATGCACCCTGAGATGGACTAAATATAGAAAATGAATGTTTAGTTGTTCTTGTAAGGAGATAAGGTTTGGCAAACCCTAATGCTCAGTGGACTAACACATTGCTAATAAGCTTGATTCTGTTTCAAAAAGGCCAGTTTTCACACATACACTCCAAACAGTCCACGCCACTACCTTTTCCCCAGAACTAGCTAGAATATGATATCATGTCCAATTGGTGTTTTCACCTTATTTGTGGCAGAGGTGAGGGAGAGGGAGCAAAGACATCATAATTTTGGGGGTGGGTGGGTGGGAGTATCTCATTACATGTTGTTGTGTGCCTTCAAGTCATTTCTGACTTATGGTGACCCTAAGGCAAATCGATTATGAGGTTTTCTTGGAAAGATTTCTCCTGAGGTTGTGACTTGCCCAAAGTCAACTAGTGGCTTTCATGGCTGAGTGAGGAATCGAACCCTGGTCTCCAGAGTCATACTCCAACACTCAATCCACTATGCCACACTAGCTCTCTTTATATAGTTTTAGAGTATTAGAGGGCAGAAGTATTTTTAAAAATGGGGGGGGGGGTTTCTGGAGGCTTTAGAAAACTCCTTGGTGATTGGGGCTGTGTACAGCCCATGAGCCAGGCTTCCCTACCCTTGTGAAGAGTCCTTGTATGACAAGGAGACCCTTGCATCCAGCAGCCCTGTGATCTCTTGCCTAATGGGCAGATTGGCTGGAAGGACCCAATTCTGCCTCCAGTGTGTGTTAAAATCTATGTTACAACATGGGCAAGTCACAACCATTTGGCTTATCAGGGTGCTTCTGTGTAGGGCATGATAAGGTTCCTCTTGGTTGTGTTTTTCCTTGGTTGAAATGCCCCCCCTTCCCCCATTTTTCGGTTTTAGTTCATAGGTGTCCATAATACTGGTCAAAGCTGATTCTTGCCTCTGTGTCCATGCTTTGTAGATGATTGCTGTGTGTAAAAAGAAGTGGCTACCCTCCACAACTCTGATTGCAGTTCAACATCATCTAGCACCCAAAGCCAGCCAAGTTATTTTGGTGCATGAGGCAGGAAATCCACAAAGACTTCTCCCTGTCCCTGGCAGTGAAAATGCAATAAGAACAAATCAAACAACAATTTGTTGCCCTTTCAGGACACACAAAATCTTCTGCCTGAGGCAGCTACCTGGCTGTGTATGGTGACAGGGCTGTCCTGTGTGTGAACCTTTTTTTTTTTTTGCAAAAATTTCCTGTCCTAAAAATAGCTTTTTCCAATCAAGGGAATCAAGGGAATTTGTGTTAATGGTGTCTGAATTACCTACCTACTTAGAGGACCGTTTATGTAGAGAAGAAAGGTGCTTTGTGAATGGGCCTATCCCCAGAAATTATGCATTGGCAAATCATATATCTTTGTGCAAAACCAGCAGTGCCCCTAGCAAAAATCCCAGCTCCTGGTGCGGAGTTGTCATATATGTAGAACATACTGTTCTTAGCTAAATTCTAAATTCTGGTATCACAACAGGTTTGTGCATTTGCATTTTTCAAGAAAGTATATTAACATGCTTAAAAAACTTACTATGGTTTTTATTGTAGCTACTTATTTTAGCTGTTAGAATGTTGGATGGGGACTTGGGAAATCCAGGTTTCAGTCCACACTGAGCTGTGAAACTCAGTGAACTTGGTCCTTCTCTGCCCTGTCTGCCCAAGCCAAATAAACCAGCCTCCTTCCATCCTCTTGACGGGGAATCCAGGTGCCACAGAGCCCAATCCCCAGGTCTGGTACAAACAGTCCAGATGACATCTGGCCTGTTCAGTGCCAAACCCAGAGTATACACCAATGAAACAGTTCAACAGTGGAACACAATCCCTCATAGTGTGGGGGAGTCTCCTTTGGAGGTTTTTAAACAGAGGCTGGATGGCCATCTGTCAGATGTGCTTTGATTGTGTGATCCTACATGGTGGTGGGTTGGACTGGATGGCCCTTGGGGGTATCTTCCAACTCTATGATTCTATTATTCTAAACTGGACTTTAAAAACTCTGTTTGCTCCAGATCTTCCTGGAAGATCTGTGCCTGCTGCAGCCGCTGCAGCAGAGAGTTGCTCACTGCTGAGGTCAGAACAAGGCACCTAGCCATGCAATCAGGGCTGGGTGCCTTGTTCTGACCTCAGCAGTGAGTGACTCGCTGCTATGGTGGCTATATTGGGTGGCAGAGTGGGATGCCTGTATGAACAGCTGCCTGGCATCAGAATGGGGGCCCTGGGCAATGGGGGAGGTCAGAGAAGTTTTGAGGGTCTAGTCTGCCTCTGGAGTATTCTGGCCAATGCAGATACTACCAATCTCTCTCTCTCTCTCTGGTTTGCTCTACAAGATTGATTAACATGCTTAAACATGCCTTTCTTGATAAAATTACCAGATTGGTAGATGAAGGGAATGCTGTAGATATAGTATATCTTGATTTCAGTAAGGCCTTTGACAAGGTTCCCCATGACATTCTTGCAAACAAGCTGGTAAAATGTGGGCTAGACAAAGTAACTGTTACATGGATTTGTAATTGGTTGACTGGCCGAACCCAATGGTGCTCAACAATGGCTCCTTTCCAACCTGGAAAGAAGTGACCAGTGGGGTGCCACAGGCCTCTGTCCTGGGCCCAGTGCTATTCAACATCTTTATCAATGACTTGGATGACAATATTGGGGGCATACTTAATCAAATTTGCAGACAACACCAAATTAGGAGGAGTAGCTAATACCCCAGAATACAGGATCAAAATGACTTGAACAGACTAGAAAGCTGGGCCAAAGCTAACAAAATGAATTTCAACACGGAAAAATGTAAGGTACTGCACTTAGGGCGGAAAAACGAAAAACACAGATATATGATGGGGGACACCTGGCTGACTGAGACTACGTGTGAAAGGGATCTAGGAGTCCAGGTAGACCACAAGTTGAACTTGAGTCAACAGTGTGATGCAGCAGCTAAAAAGGCCAATGCAATTTTAGGCTGCATCAATAGAAGCATAGTGTCTAGATCAAGAGAAGTAATAGTGCCACTCTATTCTGCTTTGGTCAGGCCTCACCTGGAATACTGTGTCCAGTTCTGGGCACCACAATTCAAAAAGGATGTGGAGAAACTGGAGCGTGTCCAAAGGAGGGCAACTAAAATGGTGAAGGTTCTGGAAACCAAGCCCTATGAGGAACCACTTAGGGAGCTGGGAATGTTTAGCTTGGAGAAGAGAAGGTTAAGAGGTGATATGATAGCCTTGTTTAAATATTTGAAGGGATGTCATATTGAGGAGGGAACAAGCTTGTTTTCTGCTACTCCAAAGACTAGGACCCAGAACAATGGGTGCAAGCTCCAGGAAAAGAGATTCCACCTTAATATTAGGAGGAACTTCCTGACAGTAAGGGCTGTTCAACAGTGGAACACACTCCCTCGGAGTGTGGTGGAGTCTCCTTCTTTGGAGGTCTTTAAGCAGAGGCTGGATGGCCATCTGTCGGGGATGCTTTAATTAGGAGTTCCTGCATGGCAGGGGGTTGGACTGGATGGCCCTTGTGGTCTCTTCCAACTCTATAATTCTATGATTCTATGATTCTAAGATTGTTGTGAATATGAAACAGGGAGTATGAGAGTCATACACACTGCCTTGAACTCATTGAAGGATGTTAGTATAATTAAAAGAGAGAGAACATCATTTAGAGATGTGCTCCTAGGAGCTTTGTGCCATTGAAATAGAAATGGCAGGATGCACCTGCATCAACTGCAAAGATAGCATTCTTATTTTATTAGCAAGAGAGAGACAGAGCCACCAGCATGGTGTAGTAGCCTGAGGATTGGACTAAGACTTTAGGACACCAGAGTTTGAATTCTTGCTAAGACATGGAAATCTGTTGGGTAACGCTGAGCCAGTCACCTTTTCTCTACTTTAGAGAAAGGCCATGGTAGTCCTCCCCTGAATAAATTTTTGGAGAAACTCTAGGATAGGGTTCCTATAAGTCATACTTGACTTGAAGGCACATGACAACAAGGTAGTTAGTTAGGCAGGTCACAGTGCTCAAGAAAATTACTTCTTTAAACTTTCCCTCACACTATAGTTAGAATTCTTCAGGCCATTGTTTTCTCCATTACATGTACGGCTGTGAGAGCTGGACAATGAAGAAAGCAGATAAGAAAAAAATAATAATAATTCATTTGAGATGTGGTGCTGGAGAAGAGTGCTGAGGATACCATGGACAGCTAAAAAGACAAACAGTTGGGTCCTGGAACAGATCAAGCCTGAACTCCCCCTGGAAGCCAAGATGACTAAATTAAGGCTGTCATACTTCGGCCACATCATGAAAGGGCATGGCACATTGGAAAAGACAGTGATGCTGGGGAAGGTAGAAGGCAGTAGAAAGAGAAGAAGACCACATACCGATAGATAGACTCAGTCAGGGAGAACATGGGCCTGAGTCTGCAGGACCTGAGCAAGGAAGCAGAGGATAGGGGGGCTTGGAGATTCACAAGGTTGCCATGAGTCGAGATCAACTCGAAAACAGCTAACAATGACACAAGGCTGGCCTTGGCTAGGCGAGCAGGGGGACTCTGGATGCTAAGGTCCAAAAAAGTGTCTTTCCCAAGCTCTGTTTAAATATCTTTCTTCCAAGGCAGTCATGGCAGGAGCAGCCCTTAGAGAACTAACTATCAAAGGGAGAGCTCAGTGACTTGGGGCCTTTGCAGACTGCCAGAAATAGTGCAAATTGAGTCCACTTTAAGGGTTAGGGTTAGGGTTAGGGAATCATGGGAACTGTATTTTATTGTGGCACCAGAGCTCTCTGACAGAGAAGGCTCAATATCTCAGAAAAAAACAATTCCCATGATTCCCTAGCACTAACCCTAACCCTTAAAGTGGACTCAATTTGCACTATTTCTGGCAGTCTGCAAAGGCCCTTGGCTGATAAAACAGGCAGGCATACGGAAGGAGGGAGACAGATGAAAGAAAGAGAGGGAGAATGTGATACCATGTGTGAATGTGTGATCTCCTTAGACAGGGTGACCATATGTCATAATCACAAAGGAGGACATTCAAGAAAAATGTAGGACAGTACAACATAAAAGTGAAAAACACTCATATGAATATAATTTCCTAGTCCTTGTTCACACTCCAAATGAAGGACATTTTAGAATTCCTCCTGGACAGAAAGCTGAAATGTCTGTCCATAGAAGCTGGATTCATCACTCCCAGGGCTCTGCTGTGTCCGTTGTCCCACTGTGTGAAGCTTGCTTGTCACAGCTGACTTGGCAAAGGGACGAGCTCACTGGGAGGTTATCGTGCTGCTTAAATGCTTTGCCCAAGTGTCCCATAAACACACTGCAGGATGGAAGGAGGGAGGCAACTAGAGAAACACAATCTGCTAGGGATAGGGACTCTGCTGGTTCCCTATTTAGGAGAATATGCAGGCGCTTGCTGCTAAATTGACTCTTGGCTCCTGGGGTATGATGTCACATGGCCTTTATGGGATAAGGTTACCATTCATTCCAGAAACCTCGCCAATGGGAAAATGAGGATCTGATCTCATGCTTTTCCTACCCTGCCTTATTTATTTCTGTTTATGCTTATCGCTAAATAACAGTCAAGCTATCATTTCCCACATTGCACTCTATTGTAAGGCCAGTGAGAGGCAGGGGTGGGAATACCAGCTTCCTTCCCTGTTTCACTCTTCTTTGGTGCTCGGCTTCTGATATGTCACCTGAACATAGTTGCTTATAGTATCTTATAGCATGCTCAGACAATGTGCCAGGTGCTATACAGCCACAATGTATTGGAAGAGTATCAAATTATCTCCCCACCCCCCAATTTTATATTTTTTTATTTCATAACTACATAAAATAAACATAATCTTCAGTTATGTACAATAAGGTGGTTATTTACTAAAATAACCCCCGACAGAAACTTAAGAGTATCAAATGATCTTCTGATTAATTCTGAAGGGTCTTTGTAGATGTATCAAGAGTTCTTGCTTGAAAAGACTGGCTTGAATCATATCATTATTTCTAACTAGAGCAAATACTAACTCAATGGGATTTTTCTGTGTTGATTCATAATTCCATATTCCCCAAATGTCCTGATTTAGCAGGGAACATCCCGATTATTCTTCTGCCATCTCACTTTTTCAGCTGCTTTAAAAATGTACCAGTTTCTCTCTCCACTTTCCCCCTTAGTCCTTAGCTTACTTCCATTTGTGCAAGCTGAGTTAAAAATGCGAAAGTAGTTTGTTCTCCATTAATGGAGCAGGAGAAGAGGAGAGGTGTGGGGGAGTCTTGCCCTTTCCAGTCAGCTCAGGCAAAAACAAGCTTATGCAGGTTTTTTGTGTTTTGTTTCAGGCTATGGCTGTGCTCTAGAAAAGTTTATTCTTGACGTTTCGCCAGCATCTGCGGCTGGGGGGAAGTGATTCACCATTCACCAACAAACTAAGATTTATACAGATTAACATGTATATCACTTCCTCTCAACCAAGGGTCACACAGTATGCCCCACTCACTTCCATGCCAGCATTCTCTGAAGATGCCAGCCATAGATGCTGGCAAAACATCTGGAATAAACTTTTCCAGAACACGGCCACATAACCCAAAAAACCCACAAAAACTATGGATGCTAGCCGTGAAGGCCTTTGAGATCACACAAGCATATGCAGGTTTCCTAGTTTGTCTGTTCTTCTTCATTAATAACTTTTGCCATCTTGACCACATTCTGATGTTGCATGGCCACACCTCTCCCGGTTTCCATCTGTGACATGCTGGAGACCACACCGTTCATCTGTTGATTCAGTGGATCTGCTCTGCTTGAGACTAATACAATTAAGGCCTTTATTTATTTGAAGTTGTTTTATTTTTATCCTGACATTTTAATCTAGCATATGGGAAATTGACCTTTTGGGCTACAACTCTCACAATCCATGGTGAGTGATGATCATTGGTGTTAAAGTCCTACCCTGATGTTGCTACCATGCTCTTGTCACACTGCAGCACACAGGGTCCAAGTTTGTGTATTGCTTTCAGCCCCATTAGCTCCCCTTACTGAATGGAAAACCATTCCAAGAGCTTCCATAAGTTGCAGCGCAAGAGAGAGAGCTTTGGGTTGTATGCTCTGTAGCAACAACTCGACTCTTATCTGATAAGACTCATCATAGGAATTTCCTTGATTCCTATTGAGAGCCAATACGTGCAGCGCAGAATTCCTTCTCCTCTGCACGTATTGCGTCTGCAGAGTCCCATCCAACAGAGCTGTTTAGGGTGGTAAGGGAACTGACACAGGTTCCACCTGCTCAGAACCCTCTACTCAGCTTGACAACGGCCTGCTGTGATGAGTTTAACAACTTCTTTGCAGATAAAATCTCTCAGATAAGAGCAGACTTAGACGCCAGTGTTATGGCAGAATCTATTGACGAAGTGTCCAACAACTCTGTTGATGAAATTATACTGGATCAGCTTCAATCTGTGAGTATTGATGACGTGGACAGACTCCTTGGTAGAGTGAGGAAAACAACCTGCCCTCTTGATCCTTGTCCATCTTGGCTGGCTATCCAGGGGGGAGATGCGTTGAGAGTATTCCTTAGGGACATTGTCAATGCATCCCTTAGGGAGGGTTCTGTTCCATCTTGTCTTAAGAAAGTGGCAGTTAGGCCGCTTCTGAAAAAACTTTCCCTGGACCCCACTGGATATGAACAACTATAGGCCAGTCTCTTGCCTTTTTTAAGCAAAGTGATTGAGAGAGCGGTTGCTCTTCAACTCCGTCTTGGATGAAACAGATTATCTAGATCCATTTCAAACTGGCTTTAAGACAGGATATGGAGTTGAGACTGCCATGGTTGCTCTGACTGATGACCTTCACCTGGGCATCGACAGGGGGTAGTGTGACCCTGCTGGTGCTCTTGGATCTCTCAGCGGCTTTTGATACAATATAGATCATATCATCCTCATGGATCGCCTGAGAGGGTTAGGAATTGGGGGCACTGCATTGCAGTGGTTCCGTTCCTTCCTCTTGGGCAGATCTCAGACGGTGATACTCGGGGACAGTTGCTCAACAAAAATAGAGCTTAATTGTGGCGTCCCTCAAGGCGCCATCCTGTCCCTGATGCTATTCAATATATATATGAAGCCGCTGGGAGAGATCATCCAGAGACATGGGGCACGGTGTTATCAGTATGCAATATACTTCTCTATGTCTCGGTCCTCAGCTTTGACTTCAGATGGTGTCTCTCCTCTCAATGACTGTCTTAAGGCAGTAATGGACTCGATGAGGAAAAACAGACTGAAGCTGAATCCAGACAAAATGGAGGTACTTACAGTTGCAGCCCTGAAACCAGATCTGGGAATACAACTTCCAGTCCTGGATGGGGTCACACTCTCTTCCAAGGACTATGTTCGCAGTCTGGGAGTGCTCCTAGACCCGTCACTCTAGATGTCAAATCAGGTAAATGTGACGGATAGGAGCACCTGCTATCAGCTTCAGCTGATACGCCAGCTGCACCCTTTTCTGGAAATTAGGGATCTTGAAACTGTGGTACATGTGCTGGTAACCTCATATCTTGATTTCTGTAATGTGCTCTACATGGGGCTACCCTTGTGCCTAACCCGGAAACTTCAATTGATGCAGAGAGACCACATTACACCTGTGTTGAAATCACTTCACTGGCTGCCGATTAGTTCCTGGGCACAGTACAAGGTGTTGGTTATGATCTTTAAAGCCCTAAATGGCTTGGGTCCAACCTATCTCCGGGACCACCACCTTCCATACAGTCCTCCCCATGCACTTAGGTCCTCTGGGAGGAATCTGCTACAGTCCATTAAAACAAGGCTGGCTGCAACCTCCCAGAGGGCCTTCTCTGCTATCGCTCCAGTACTGTGGAATGGCCTGCCGGCCGAGATCCGTCTTATTACCACCTTGAACAGCTTTAAAAAGGCTGTTAAGATGGATCTTTTCCAGCAGGCCTTTCCTGAATAGTTTTCCCGCCCCCTAGTCCTAAATTAATCCTTCTTTCCCCTTTTTGTGCTGCTGTTACTATGATTGTTATGTTATTTGTGATTTATGTTAAGTTTGTTTTATATTGTTCTTTGTTTAATATCTTTTTAAGGGATGGGAGGGTTTGGGGGGTTTGTATGTATTTTATCTTGGTTTTAATACTGTAAGCCGCCCCGATTGCGTCACAGAGGGGCTAATAATAATAATAATAATAATAATAATAATAATAATAAATGTACATGCCTTCCTCTTCTTGCCAGTCCCACTTGCAGCAGCCATGTCCGTCCTCAGTCTACAGTATACATGGATTGCACTGCCAGGTGCTGTGCTACCAGATGCGTTCCCACAGCCCACCAAGGAGCTGTTCAGGGAAATCTGCATTCAAAATCTGAGGATGCAAGTATGCATTGTTCCGTCGTTGCATGTGCAGAATGTCACACTGCTGCTAGGCTGACAACCAGTGTAGTCAAGTGGCACAGTACCAATAGGAAATAACATATCTGATGGTAGGGAGAGTGTTTCCTGGCACAGTCTCTTCTCTTGTCCCTTTCATCAAGTGGTCAACAGTGTCAAAACTTGACAGGATTATCTATCTGTTTCGTGGGCGAAAGCACTGCTACCCAACCTGCTGTTGTTGTATGAGTGGCATTTGAGATCTGGGTCTTTTCACATACATTTGCGTTGTCAATTTCTTCCCCAGCCCCTGTATCAGACCCCTTCCAAGATACTTTAAATGAATTTCCTGAAAGCTAATACAGTGCAACTCATACAACACTATTAGAATAATTTTATCCCGCCTCCCTGCACCTTATTTAAGTAGGTTGCTTGTCCTCATAGTTTTACTTTGTATTTTTTCTTTTAAAATAATGGAATACCTATTGAAAGCTCCAAGGGAAGAACACAATTTTTTTCAAAACACCAGATTATATTTATTCAAGCCTCACTTAAATAACAACACCCTAATCTCGTGATGTGATGGATTGATGCATGACTTTTTAGATGTAAATCCGACACACTTAATTATCTCTTTTTCTAACATTCTCTCTCCCCATCCCCCAAGCATTGGTCTGAAGACTTTTGAGCCCAGTTGATATACTCTATATTAGATTGTTGGTTACATGGAGAGAGTATGCAAAATCCCCATGTGAGTAAGTGTAGCTGAGCACAGTTGCTAGTGGAAAGTGCTTGATCCATAAAGGTGACATCCTTGCAAACAACAGAGTCCTGAGGCACTTTAACAACTAACTAATTTATTGTGGCCTGAACTTTAGCAGAGTGTAGACAACTCCATGAGTCACACCTTTCCTGTCTTAGAAGACATGTGAAGCAGGAAAATGTGCACTTCTATCACCACCAACCACCATAGAGATATAGAAGCTGTCCCCAACACCCACCTCACCATCTGCCAGACACACACTTCTCCATGGGCAACAGGCAGGCATAGGTTTCTCCCCTTGGGCACCGTTGCAGCAGCATACAAAAGCACAACTCAGGGTTGGTCCACATCAGTGTTGGCTGCGGGATTCTGAGGATTATAGTACAAAGGAGGAACTTTCCCAGACTCTAGGTACACAGGTTTGTGGACATAGTTTTATTGTTCTTTGTGGGGTTGCCAGTATGGAAACTGAAGAGGATTCCTATACTTTTAATACTATACCATAGAAGAGGGAATTTCACCAGGTACTGTTTGTTACCCAGTTGTGTGACAAGCAACACCTGGTGAAATTCCCTCTTCTACCCAACCATTAAAGGGACAGGAGTTTTCAATACGGCAACTCTAATTTGATTCCTGGTATAATTTATGTGGGCAAGCTAGTGTGGGGTAGTGGTTTGAGCATTAGACTATGACTCTGGAGAACAGGGTTCAAATCCTTGCTTGGACATAGAAACTCACTAGGCCACCTTGAGCGAGTTACCCTCTTTCAGCCTCAGAGGCAAAGGCAAACCCCCTCTGAACAAATCTGGCCAAGGAAACCTCCATGGACCTTAGGGTTGACATAAGTCAGAAATGACTTGAAGGCACATAACAACAAATTACAGTTGGCCCTCTGTATCCATCGATTTTTTTTATCCATGGATTCAAGCAACCACAGCTTAGAACTATTCCCCCAAAATATAAATTCCAAAAAGCAAACCTTGATTTTGCCATTTTATATGGGTCGCCATTTTACTATGCCATTGTATTTAATGGGATTTGAGGATCCGTGGATTTTGGTATCTATGGGGTGTGTGGTCCTGGACCCCCCCTCCGCCCCCCAGACACCACAAATACGAAGGGCCCACTGTATGTGTGGACTGACCCTACTGAGGAAGCAGATTTGGGGTTGAGGTGATTTTAAAATTGTGATTGTGACATAAGATCTGTTATGGCTAGTTCATAGGGGCCAATCATACCTCAAGAGTAAGGATTTCCTCTGATGAACATATGTAGACAGCCTTTCCTCTTGATGAAGTCTCTGTGGCTCTAGCCATGAAATCCTATATGTATCCACATACCTTTAAGTAAGTTTTGCTGAGTTCAGGAGGCTCCCACAAGACTGAAGCTTCAATCTACCCACCCTTGTACACACACATCAAGGTATAATTTTTATTCTCTGTAACAAAAGCATTGCTTAAATATTTGCTATTTCCTTCTTCTTCAGATGACTTGCCAGATGCTGACTTAGGCAGTTATTGTGGATGTTTAAAAAGGGATTAGTGAGGGAGCCCACCAGCACTGAAGACAGGAACGCCAAGAAAGAGAGCCACAAGAAGAAGCTATAGACATTTGTCCTGGCAATGGTAGCAAATAAGTCTCCTATGAAAAGAGGAAGGTGAAGAAATGTGTAACCTTCCAAAAATTCAATTTTCAGTCTTCAAAGAAACATCTATTTTAAAAACAGATGCTGTCCAAAATTGAGATTGCGATTGAGATTATACAGCAATATTTATTTCACTCATAATCTCCTTGAAGCAGAGACTTGTGTTTTATAAAAGATTATACCATTGTTCAACTACCATATATGATGCTGGTGTGTCACCATCAAGATATATGGGGTATGGGTGTGCATGCAACACTCCTTCCTGCCTTCCCAAAACTCCCTGGTATGGACTGAGTGTTATAAAGAAAATACAAAAGGAAATTACAACCAGTATCAAAAGTGCAAAAATGCAACTAACAACTTTGAGGGAGCCAAGATTGGTTGCATTACCTACCCCTAATGTCCTGCCATGATCTCTAGAAGATTGTCTATGGTTTCACTCCTGGAAAAAAATGCTGACATCAAACTATGAGTGGAATGTTGTATGACCTGGCCTGAAGAGTTCTCACTCCTGGAACATGCCGGAACAGCCAAAGAAAGTGTTCATCTTTTGCAGAAAACAAAAGAGAAAATACCAAATCCAAGGCCAGGTAATACCATTCTTTTTGGACCAACCAAGTATGTGCAAGATTATGAGTGTCTTATTACCTCTTGCCTAATGAGCAGAACAGGGAATGTCAAAACTTTGTCCTTAGTTTTGTGTTATGTTTGTTTGGCTCAGATAAAAAGTATTGCCTGACTGTGGATTTGGGAATTCGTCCTTTGTAGGAGATAATACTGTAGGCAAATGCATGGATGTGATCATCCAATTTAATGTTTCATTTTTTAAGGACTGAGCCTGAGCAAGGAAATCAGCTGCCAGAGCAGAGTTCCGCTTCAAACAAACCCTTGGCATAATGAAATGTTCAAGCATCCTTGCTGATTACCCTTCTCGTTCTTTCAAAGACATATTTTCCTTGGAGGAAATCTCTTGTCTGTCAGAGCAGCTTGGCAGTCTTAACAGGATATGCACCTCCTGATTTCCCCACCCAATCTTTGCCACCACCCTTTGAAACTACCTTTTGAAGCTACACCCTGGAAGTCCAAAAAAACTTTCCTTAAATAGAGAATCTTCTCCATCCCACCCATGCTGGTCTGTGTCAGTAATTAGTCAGCCTTGTCTGTGTGCTTCTCTGTGCTGTGATTAAAATTATTATTATTATTATTATTATTATTATTGGGAAGGCCCTTTGCTTTGATTTGTTTCATTACATCTGGGCTAGGAACCATGAGCCTCCCCGCAGTGTGGGATTGTAACTCCCAGCATTCCTCACCATTGGCTATGTTGGTAAAAGCTGCTACGATTTGCAGTCCAGCAACAGCTGGAGGGCTGTGCTATGCCCACCCCTGTGTTTAGATAGGGGTGTAAGGCAAGAGGGCCAGGTCTGGCCTGATCATTAGGGAGAATGAGGAAGTCACCTCAAGTAGTGGATGTTGGGTGGTGAGGATCAGCAGAGATCTAAAAATTACCTTTTTGAACTATAACTCTCAAGAATCCCCCAGCGAGCACAGCAGTTGGCCATGATGGGGGGGGGATGTTGTTTCTGGGAACAGTAATGCAAAAAGTAACTTTTTTGAGCTTTGCACGGATTAGTTATTGGCAGCAACCTCATGACAGTTCTTGTCCCCCAACTGGAGGACAAGTTTAGCTTTCATCCCTGTTGTGCTTTTAAGTGCATCCTTTGACTGTGTCTAGGGTTGCCATATCTCAATTTTGGGTGGGACAATTCCAATTTTTCAGGGTCTTTGAATGTCCCAGCCCATTTTTAGGACATGTCCTGGCTCCTTGCCTCTCCCCCTCTTTCAGCCTCTCTTTCCCAGGAGGCAGTGGCCAACCAGCCAAACAAGCCCCAAAGACATCCAAGGGGCAAGGTCTCCCTGGCGCGGCTGCGTGGGCAGCCAGCCAAACCATGGGAAGGTCCAGGAGATCCCAATCTCAAGGAGATCTAGCCCCAAGGTTTAAATTATATTTATATTAAAGTTTTATTATATTTATATTTAATGTTATATTAATGCTTTTTTTAAATTTTAGTAATGTTTTTGGGTTTTAGTTGGTTGTGTCTTCCATTTTCCTCAAATGTCCTACATTTTTTCCCGGTTTTGTGGAAGAGTATAATGGCAACCCTGTGTCCCATAGCTGAATAATAATAATAATAATAATAATAATAATAATATTTTTTATTTTTATCCCGCCCCTCTGCAGCACAATCGGGGCAGCGTACAACAAGTTAAAAACATTGCAACAAGTTAAAACAAGATCCAATAACCCATTCCCTAATTCACCCACCCCTTAAAAATATATTAAACTAATGCAAAATTAAAATACCAAATGAGTAAAACATACAATTCTTTAAAATAGCAGCTCGGCTAAACAATGGCGGTTGGAGGAGTGAATAGCCTGAGTCCTGTCTTTGTCTTCTCTTCTGGGCTGGGACATTATTCAGGGAAGGCCCGCCGGAAAAGATCCGTCTTTACTGCTTTTTTAAAGCAGTCAAAGAGTGGAAATGAGACGGATCTCATCCAGCAGGCCATTTCATAATGGCTTCCATGTGCTGATATGACAATAACTAATATGCTATTCTTGGGATCAACCAAGCCCAGCCCAAGGCGTGTTGCTCCCTGAGCCATAGGACAAACATGGCCCTGCCCCCCCTTCACTTTCACAAGCCATCTGGCACCTGGAAACAGGATAGCATCCTCTGCCACACCCAACAGCAGAAAGTTAGTTTGGCACACATGGATCTATCCCCTGAGAGAGGGGAATGGCCACCATGCCACTCTTGCGCTTTCCAAGAACTGATAGATGTGGTGGCTGCTCCACTCTCCTAATGGTAGGGCCAGAACATCCTGCAGGTTCCAACCTGAAGCCCACATTCCCTGCTTGCTGGCTATATGGCTGGAGTTGAAAAGGGCCTCAGGCTGAAACCTTGTGTGTCCATTGGCACTGGGAAGGATGGTAAATTTAGTTCCCAGGTTCTTTGGTTACTAAAGATGGTGGGGGGCAACTAAGTGATGTAACTAAGTGATGTAACAGCCAGCGATAAAGAGAAAGATACATTGTTCATGTGCCCTTGCTCCAATTTAATCCTGCTCTGCATACAGACAGCAGCATATGCAGGCAAATTGTACCAACAGGCATTTTAGTAGCTGAAATAGTAGTGCTGATGCCACTCTTCCTGGTTGTTCTCTTACCTCCACCAATCAGAGAAAGATGCAAAAAGCAGAAAGACACCACCTCTTTTTAAAAACAGCATCTATCTCTACTTCTACCTCTATCTCTGTCTATTTCCATCTCATTTCTAAATATATCTGTGGATGTAGCCACACTGCAGAAACAAAGCTGTTTGACACCACTTTAACAATCATGACTCTACCCTGTGGAATCCTGGGATTTGTAGTTTGGTGAGGTACTCAGCCTGGTCTGCTAGAGAGCTCTGTAACCTATCCAAACTACAAATCCCAAGTTTCCACAGAATAGAATCATGGCAATTATAGTTGTGTCAACCTGCTTTTAACTCTGCCATGTGGCTACCTCCTATATATATTTATAACTATCTATATCTATATACTATATGCTACATAGGACCAAGAAAGACATAACATTTTAGCCATGCTTACAAGCCAAAGTATATACTACTATTACCATAACTACTACTGGATGAGTCTCCTTTATCCAAAATACTTGGGACCAGAAGTGTTTTGGATTTTGGATCTTTTCAGATTTTGGAATATTTGCATATACGGTACTTAATGAGATATCTTGGAGATGAGACCCAAGACTAAACATAAAATTCACTTATATGTGTATACATAAATGTATACATTTATGTGTGAATACATAAAGTGTATACACCTTATACATATAGGCTGAAGGTAATTTTCTACATAATATTTTTAATAATTTTGTGCATAAGACAAAGGAATTATCAGATAGGGGAAAATCAGAGAAGAACAAGGCATACTCCCAGAATAATTGCATGACTGCGCTGAAGATTTTCAGATGAAGTCACGCTTATCCAGGACTTATCCCAGGAAGAACCAGGAGTGCTCCAACAACAAACCATTTCTGGTACTTCCCTTTGAATGGTTTGTTGCTGGAGCATTCCTGGATCCTCACGGGAGAAGTCCTGGATAAGCACGACATGTCTGAAAATCTTCAGCGTGACTGCATGACTTTACCAGGAGTATACCTTTTACTCCTGGCTTTTTCCCCAGGTCTGAAAATCTCCAAAGTTTGTATACACTGAACCATCAGTTAGCAAAGGTGTTCCTATTTCAGCCACCCATAAAAAAAAGTTTTGGTTTTTGAGTATTTCAGATTCCAGAATTCTGGATAAGTGAGACTCAACCTGTATAACTAATAATGATAATCATACTTCTACAAGGTTTATACAAATGTGTTGATGACAATGCCTATCTCCCTTCCCAACATCACCCAAGTACAGCTGGAAATGTACAGCAAATTACTAACCCCACGGGGACTATGATTGCATTTGAGCTTAAATACTGTGTTCTCAGCACTGTTCAAGATTATACAGCTCACCAAAGGGTAATTAATTCAGCCTAATTTATTACCTGCAATTACAAGTTCATTATTTACCCTTCATTTCTCAATTGCCATTTACAATCTTGAGTTTATTAGGCATTGTTTGCATTAGAAATCTCTCCAGTCAGCATAACTGGCATATATTGATGAGTATTTCTGGGATGCATGAGCCCTTTAGAGTTGCCAGAGATCAGTCTAAATGGGAGACATGGATATTTTTGTTTTCCAGGACTCTCTTCAATTCTTTTATTTCACAATTAATGGAAGCATTTTAATTCTGTTTTAAAAGTCAAGTATTCCAAAAACAAAATTTTAAAGGTTTAAAACAAAAGTATGTCTTACAGTGCAATCTCATGTCCGTGAGAACATATGGTTTTGGGGCGGGGTATCTGAAATGGTCTAAGCCTTTTAAAGGAACATCATCATCACTTACAAAATTTATTTCAGAGCACTTTTCATTTTTAAAAAAATCTTGAAGTCGTTTACAGTAGTTTAAAACAAACACAATAAAACCAGTAGCTAAAAAGCATGAAACAATATAATCTATTAAAGATGATTAATTAAAAAATCAGGGATTTTAAAAAGCATGAAACAATATAATCTATTAAAGATGATTAATTAAAAAATCAGGGGTTCACATAACATGAACCATTAGAACAAATGATCAAGAAAATGTCTAGGTAAACAGATACATCTTCAGCTGATGGTGGAAGCACCCAGCACTGGTGGAAACATCTAATCTCAACAAGGAAACTATTCCAAATGGTGGGTGCCACAACAGAGATGGCCCTCTTTCCTATTGCAAATAGGCTTCCTCTATTAGGCCATAGAGGCAGACTGAGACTCCCCCCTCTTCAGAACACAAAAACCAAAGTAATAGTAATTATTTGCTGAAGTGCAGAATAAAGCCTTCTTTTCTCAAAACATGGAGGAGTATTTTAGTCTACGATCAAAGTCCAATTGGCCCTATCTGTTATCTGACTGAAATATTTCACTTTGCTCTGGTTTCCTTTCTCCCCAACCAGAGGAAACTGAACATGTGGTTTTCAGATTTCTCCCATTCTCTTTGCAAGGGAGTGGATTGTTTTCTTGTAGGGAAAGGGCTCCCCCCGCCTTTCCAGCTGTCAAAAATGACACATCTCCTTACAAAGCCAGTTCTAAATCAGGAGTCGTCTTCACATCTTGATCTTCTCCTGATGCCCCTGGAGACGGGAAGCTCCTGGAGGCTGAAGACATCACTGCCTGTCATTTGTCTCTGCATTCCAGCAGGAGAAACAACAAGCCAGTCCTCCCAGTTTGCTTGGCTATCTTCCTCCAGGCGTGGGGAGCAGAGCCTTCCTGGATGAATCCTGTGAGAGACCTCTAAATGATTAATGAATGTACCATTACCTAAAGGCATGTCGTGGGTTCCGCTCATCTCTCTGAGTGTGCTGGCTTGCCCTGTAACATGAAGGAGCAGAGAGAGCAATAACAGTAAGGTAAGAGTCTTACAAAAGCCTCCAAATGCTAAACCAGATTGGTGGGCAGGCGGGATGGGCTCCTGAAGTTAAGTTAAATTCTTCTAGTCTATGTGTGCCAGTATGTCATGCAGAGCTTGGACATTTTATTTTACTTTTTTTGGATGGCAAGATGGGTGGAGAACTCTGGATCTTGCAGACCAAAAAGGAAACTATCCCCAGCTCTGAGATAATGCAATAGACAGGGCTGGGTATACTCTGGCGTTCAAATTCTGTGCTAAGAAAAGGAACTATGGATGGTGGCACTGAGGCCTTAATCCTCATTTACTGGGGGTAACTTTGTTATGTTATTGTTACATGCCTTATAGATCCTGTCAGCATGGGCCAAATGAAATGTCCTACTCGCATCCTCTCGACCAAGAGTCTGGATGGCACACAACCCAAATCTCAGTTCTGGTGTGAACAGTTTGGATGATGTCTGGCCTGATCAGCACCAAACCCATTCTATGACATCTTTATAATGGTTTTAAATCCCCCCTTTTGCTCTGGATCTTCCTGCTGTTCCTCCTGGTGTAACTACCGCCATGGCCAGTTGCTCTTTTTAAGATCAGAACAAGGTGCCTAGCCATGTGATTGATACTGGGTACCTCGTTCTGACCTCAGTGTAAGTGATTTGCCATGGCAGCGGCCACAAGGGCGACACAGTGGGATATGTTGTAAGCAGCTGTCTGGCATCACAACAGGAGTACCAGGTAATGTGGGGGACATTAGAGCAGCTCCAGGGCTCAAATGCCAGATTACCCCCAGCATATTCTGGTCTATGCAGACAGGGACCTAGCTGATTCTGACTTATGACAACCATATCATAGTGTTTTCTTGGCAATATTATTCAAAGGAAGTTTGCCAGTGCCTTCATCTTTGACTGAGAGAATGAGACTTGCCCAAGGTTATCCAGTGGTCTTCCATGACTGAAGGGTCTTTGAACCCTTGTCTCGCAAGGTCCTAGTCCAATGCTCAGATCTACACCTTGCTGGCTCTCATCACCAACCCACTATCTATGGCCTCTGAAATTTCATCAGGTACTGCATTCACAGCCAGAAAAGCTAAAATGGTACTTTTCCTTTTGAAAATAAAAACTGAAATAAGTTGGGAAGTCAAATCCTGCAGGTAGTTTGTGAGCTTTCACACCTGTGGATTGTAGTTATAGTATTCCTTCTTGTATTGTGACTGCAATAATCTTGGAAATTAGTCCTAAAGGATCATTCCTACATGGACTATAAGCTGTCATCAGCCAGTTGCCAAAGTAGAGCTGCAAATGGCCCATGTTGCAACTCATAAGTCTTGATGCCCAAGCCCTGGCTGTAGTGGCACAGACCATGGAAAATAAAAGACTTCCTTAAGCACTAGCAGGGAGTATTCCCATTGTCCCAGCATAGGGCCTGAAAAAGCTCCCCATGGTTCCTGTGTTCTATAGAAACAGCAACGTACTTGGGGGCAAGCCCTAGCGGGAATGGTGGCAACCACTGCAGCTATTGGATGCATTTTGCCATCTGCTTGCCAACAAAGATGCTTGGGTGTTCTTTTCTTCCTCTGGCTCTGGGTAGGCATAGTATTGTCAGTTTTACACAAAATTTAGTTCGACTTACCCATGTCCATTTCCACAAACACCCAACCCAACAATACTCCTTGCTTGCCTGCCAGTTCTTGTCTGGCCCACATCTGTCACATTCCAAGAGCTCATTGAAAGATATTGGCTGTATCTGCACAGAGGAAAAGAAATATTCCTGCTCTGTTCCCACATTGGCCTGTTTAGATGATGCATGGGGCCAAAATGGGCAAAATACGGGTCCAAGAGACCCCTGAGTGTGTGGAATACATGTCAATGTGAAGGCAGGTAGGAAGGCAAGCCACTGACCTCTTCCCACCCAGAACCTCCAACTCCTTATCACAGCACTTTCACTTTTAAGTTCATGTGGTTCCTCCAATGCCATTCCTTTTGCAGACCTGCAAACTGACTGTACAGATGCACGCTCCTATTACAACAATATCATCAGATCAGTGTACCAATGTTTAAAAGGATGGCTGTTGCCCCACAAGCTGTGGGAAAAGAGGGAGAAGGGCCTCCTGGGGAGTGTGCAGACAGTGATGACTGTATTGGCAGGTTGTGGGTGCTGGTTGTGCAGACAGCAATAGCAATAGCATTTACATTTCTATACGACTTAATAGTGAATTCAGAATTCTCTAAGCAGTTTACAATCTGTAAGCCAATTGCCTCAACAAGCTGGGTACTCATTTTACTGGCCTACAAAAGGATGGAAGGCTGATTCAACTATGGAGCCCTGGGATTGAACTCACAACGGTGTGGCTGCAGTAGTGGCATTTGACCACTATGTCACCAAGGTACCACAGCTCCTCCTCCCCATGGATCTGGAAATCTCAATGGTTCTCCTGTCAGTGCAGACACAGTGATCACAAGAGGCCACTCCATAGTCTTGGGTTATGGCTCTGAAATGGGTTCTGTTGACCTGGGAACCCTATTTCCTCCCTACTGACAATAATCTGATTATGTCTTCCTTCTTTCCTTCCTTCCCTTTCCTTTCTATAAAAGTCATTTGCCCAAACTGAGTTAAGGGAAAGCTTTCTGTAAATGGGCCACTCATTCATTCACTCTGTCCTCCAATTTATCCAACTGGTGGTAGATCTTGACACTTGATGGATCGTAATGGATCCCTGCAACCTGTAACAAATCAGAATGGAAGTGGAGGGAGGAAATGCTAATGTGATGAGTGCCTGTTATGTGCCCCTTCCCATCTTCCTTCCTTACTTTGACTATGTATTACCAGGGGGATGTGGACTGGCAGCATCCACACATCACCCTGTAACATGTTGTTTGGGCCTCATGGTTCTGAAGTTCACAGCCTATTACTCACTCTGTTTATTGGCCCAAGAAGCTGCTGCTGATTGATGGGAGACAGATCAATCCCCTAGTCCCAGGAGACTGCCGTCCCCACCCTGCTGCTGAAAGAAGAGGAAAATATCTTTCAATGAGAATCCCAGTGATTTGCATTCCAATGTTGCTTGTTGTTGTTGTTGTTGTTGTTGTTGTTGTTGTGTGCCTTCGTTGTTTCCAATTTATGGCAATCCTAAGCCCAACCTATCATGTTTACCACTTATCTTGTCCTTATGCTTTCTAAACTGCACTAACTATATTGTGTTTATGGGGGGGGGAATTGAAGACCCCTCTATGTTGAAGAAAAGGAACCAAGGACCATGAGTTGGTGTCATAAGAGATGGTGCTGACATGAAAACTCTCATTTGTGGGCTGGGCTGGGGGGACTGACTGCTTAAGCAACCTAAATAGAGAATGGTGGTTGTCTTCTTCTTGGAATCCAGCTTCTTCTCCTATCCATATTGTATTTTATTTCTGTTGTGGGTTGTGTTGTGGGATGGACTGTTACAGCAGGGTAAAGATCTTCCAGTCCTCTCATACATATTTGCCCTACCATTTCCATTGTCCTCAGCCACCAAGAGTAAGACACTGTGGGTTAAAAATGTCAGGACAGCCTTGGGCTAAAATGTTGCCTCAGTTCATTTAGTAGGACTCCCCAAGATATTTTGTAGCTTGAAGAGAAGGACAAGATGTTGTCCTATCCTCCAGACACAGAGGCTGAGTGGATTGGCCATCCAATCTTATTTTAAGCACTAGCCTATGGGACCATACGCCTGAGGAACATAGCCCAGATTAGAAGGGGCAGAGCAGTTGTGTGACATGCAAGAGGTCCTGCCTTTTCCCAAAGACTGGCACTCAAGATAGCGTATACATTTAAAATATAACAATTAAAACCATACAAAAAGTCAACATTAAAATCAAATGCAACTCTTTGTTTGTTGCTGTTTTTACTTGCCCCTGAGTCAGCCCTGACTCATGGTGACCCTGTGAATGAGACATCTCCAAGCCCCGCTATCCTCCTCTACTTAAGTCCTGTAGATTCATGCCCATGACATCCCTAGTTGAGTCAGCATGCAGTCTTCCTCTCTTTCTATTACCCTCCATATTTCCAAGCATTAGTGTCTTTTTGAGTAAGTCATGCCTTCTTGTCATGATGCCAAAGTACGATAGCCTCAGTTTCATCATCTTGGCTTCTAGGGAGAGTTCTGTTTTGATCTGTTCAATGACCCACTTGTTAGTCTTTCTGGCCATCCACGGTATCCTCAGCACTCTTCTCCAGCACCACATCTGAAATGAGTTGGTTTCCTCCCTATCCACCTTCTTCACAAACTATGAACCACATTGAAGACATGTACCCCCAAAAGATTTTTAATGTTAAGCAATGCAATTTAAATTGATACAGCACTTAATAACCTTTTGTTAAAAGCCTTACATGCTAAAAGTTTGAATAAAAACATCTATAAAAAGTCCTTAAACAGTCTGTTCCCCAAAGTCTGCTGGAATTCTAAAAAGTATTCATATGCTGGCAGAAAGATAACAAGGTGGAAACCTATCTGGTTTCCATAAGAAGAGAGTTCCACAGGCTTGGAGCAGCCACCAAGAAGGCCCTCTCTCATGTTCCTACCAGGCATCTCTCTAGTGAAGGCGGTGGGAGTGAGAGGACAATATATTTGAAGCATATTGTACCCTAAAGTTTCCAGTCTTCTAGTGCGGCTTGAAACTAACAATGAAAACAATTTAGCAGAACAAATAAAAAAGATCTTCCTCTGCCTCAGGGAAGAGGTTAAGGGCTAGTCTACATATAAGTGTATTTTGCAAATTGGTGCAGATTTTTGCATATTTGTATCAACGTTTAATTATCTTCACTTTTCTGCGCATATTTGCATCTATTTGCTGTTCTTCTTCCTGTGCAAATGGTGCATGGGCAGATCACATTCTAATTGACTGAAACAAGGAGTATTTTAATTTGTGTAGACAAGTCCCCTATACATGGGTCAAGTCTCCCTGGGGAGAAAACTCAGGGTGCCACAGAAAATTCAGGTTTTCCTTTTTCCCCATTCCCTGACATCAGAAGGCACCTAGATGAGAAAGCCTAGAAAGATGGCGTTTAACTTTTAAGGGCACTAAGAACCAGAACAGACCCGCAAAAAGTGGGGCTTGAAGCTGCCCCTTTCGAAGACAGATTGGGGCTGTGGCATCCATACACAATTCGCTCCTTTTTGGGCTGGAAAAAAGCCAGCTTTTCTGGCCCCGCCGAAGCCAGCTTCAAGGCGCTCCAATGGTGTGTGGCATATAAATGCTGTGCCTCCGGAGCGTCTTGAAGCTGCCCATGTTTGGGCGGCCACCAGACTTCCAGGTGTCTTCAAGGCATCTTTAGAACGTATGGCCTTTAAATACTGCACCCTTTATTGTGTATGTGTATATATCTGAGAATGGGGGTTAAAGTATGCATTGATGTGTGTCTTATAATGATTTTATAACAAATATGTATTGCTGGAACATGAAACACTCCTCTCAATTCCACTATGACTTTAATTTTTTTTAAAAAAAACTGGTCTCCCCCCCCCCCCCCACCTCCCCCTTGTCTAGGAGCTGGAGAACGTAATGTACCAAATATATGGACAAAAACAATGTTTTCCTCTAGGAAAACACAACTAACTCAAATCAGATGTCTGCTGCTATGTATTTCAGCCCTCCTTTTAAAAAAGCTTATATATTATTCATCATAACTAGCAGCGTATCATTATATGCATAGGATGGGAAGTCTGTATTTGTACAAACCCTGAAGGAAGGTCTGTGCTCAAAGATACACTGCATGTACATACATGCATGCACACAAACACAAAAACATAGATGACTTGTGCCAGTGATCGTGGTGGTTGTTACATGCCTTTCAGTCATTTCTGACTTATGGCAAACCTATCACAGAGTTGAAAGATTTGTTCAGAGGAGTTTGCCACTGCCTTCCTCTGGGGCTGAGTGTGACTTGCTCAAGAGCATCCAGAGGGTTTTCATGGCTGAGTGGGGATTCGAACCCTGGTCCCCAGGAGCCGTAGTCCCACACTCAAACCACTATACTACAATGGCTCTCCAGTGGTGGGCAAGTTATTTAATCTCAGTGCTAACGGGAAGGTTTGCTCTCCCCACAGCTATGCCCCCAGATGCAACTCCTCTTCCACTTGTGAATAGCAGTCATGGACTTCTATGAAAGTGAAGACAATTAAGGAATTAACTTTAGTGACATCCTATAGCCCTTCAGAATCAGGTCTGTGCCTTCCTAACTGCACAATCATATTCAGAGTGAGAAAACCTCACTTTCTGGAAACTGCAACTGCCAATGTCCAACCTAATCAGCATAGTCAGGATTCTGAGAGCTGTAGTCCAAACAAAGCACCATTTCCAGGCTCTGATCTTGCTTCTGTATCTTCACTGTCCCAAACCTGATGCTGTTCTTGCTTAATCTACAAAGATCTCCAACCTTATTGGGCCAATGGGCACATTTACCACCGAGAGATAATATTTTGAGCAGGATTTGTTCTTGACAAACCCATGCTGGCTCTGGTTAGTACTTATATGGGGGACCGCCAACAAACACCAGGTACTGTAGACTAAATTTCAGAGAAAGAAAATGGGAAAACCATCTGTGAGTATTCCTTGCCTCGGAAAACCTTATGAGGTTGCCATTAGTTGACAGGTGACCTTAAGGCTCATACACACACATGAAAGGGTTAAAGTATGTTCCAGTATGTAAGCTAGATGAGAACTGCATTGACTCTTAATAATAAATAATAATAATTTTATTTAATACCCCGCCCCTCTGAGAACAATCGGGGCGGCTTACATCATAAAAATCATCACACAATTTAAGAACAATTCCCCCCTCCCCCCCTTAAGAAAATATTAAACCAATTACAATTAAAACAAATTATAAAAAGGTAAGTTCCACCATAAAATCACATACAAACCGTGACAAGAAAAGAGTACAGGCGGGAGTAAGTATGGCTCATAAAAGACCTAATCACAGAGGTCTTAGAAGATCATAAAAGGCCATAGAAGAAGAAGGAGGAGGATCTTCAGAGGGACTGAAACCTGAGCCGGTGGTTATTCCGGGAAGGCCTGCCGGAAGAGATCCGTCTTGACAGCCTTCTTGAAGCTGTCAAGTGATGTCAATTGACGGATCTCCTCCGGCAGGCCATTCCACAGTTTGGGGGCAACAACAGAGAAGGCCCTCCAGGAGGTAGTCACCAGCCTCGTTTTTTGAGGCTGTAACAAATTCCTCCCAGAGGACCGGAGGGTGCGGGGAGGATTGTACGGGAGGAGGCGGTCCTTAAGATAGCCTGGACCCAAGCCATTTAGGGCTTTAAAGGTAATTACCAACACCTTGTACTGGGCCCGGAAACTAACAGGCAGCCAGTGGAGGGACCTTAATACTGGGGTAATATGGTCCCCCCTAGATGTACCGGATATTAATCTGGCTGCCATATTTTGGGCCAATTGCACTTTCCGAACCAAGCACGAGGGTAGCCCCATGTAGAGCGCATTACAGAAGTCAAGGCGTGAGGTTACCAATGCGTGCACAACGGTCTCAAGGTCCCCTACTTCCAGAAAAGGGCGCAGCTGGCGTATCAGCCGAAGCTGATAACAGGCGCTCCTGACCGTCGCGTTAACCTGGTTCGTCATCTGGAGCGACGAGTCAAGGAGCACCCCCAAGCTGCGAACACAGTCACTGGAGGAGAGCGTGACCCCATCCAGGACTGGAGGTTGCAACCCAATTCCTGGTTTCGGGGCCGCTACCGTGAGCACCTCCGTCTTGTCTGGATTCAGCTTCAATCTGTTTTTCCTCATCCAGCCCATTACCACCCCAAGACATTCATTGAGAGAAGAGATGCCACTGGAATTTGTGGCCGACGAACGAGATATGGAGAAATAGATTTGGGTGTCATCAGCGTACTGATAACACCCAGCACCATAACTCCGGATTATCTCACCCAGCGGCTTCATATAGATGTTAAACAACATCGGGGACAAAATAGCTCCCTGAGGGACCCCACAAGTGAGGTCCCTCTTACTGGAGCTACAGTCCCCGAGCAGCACCCTCTGGGACCGACCTGAGAGGAAGGACCAGAACCACTGCAAAGCAGTGCCTCCGATACCCAACCCCTTCAGGCGGCCCAAGAGGATGCCGTGATCTATTGTATCGAAAGCCGCTGAGAGGTCTAGGAGCACCAACAGGGCCACGCTACCCCTGTCGATGCTCAGACGCAGATCGTCGGTCAAGGCAACCATGGCAGTCTCAACCCCAAAGCCTGTCCTGAAGCTGGTTTGAAATGGGTCTAGATAATCGGTTTCATCCAAGACTGCCTGGAGCTGAAGAGCAACTTCCAAGCATCCAAGCCTGCCCAACAAGGAGGAAATGTGGAACACCTATCTCTACCTAGATACAACTAAGTTCAGTGCTACTTTGTTGTTGTTGTTTTGTGCCTTCAACTTGACTTTGATTTATGGTGATTGTGAGGTGGCAAAATTTGTTCAGAAGGGGGTTGCCATTGCCCTCCTCTGGGGCTGAGACAGTGTGATTTGCCCATGGTTATCTAGTGGATTTGCATGGCTGAGTGGGGATTTACCAATACTAGCTAGTGGTGATATTGGCGAATGACACTATTCACACATTAGGGAACCTCTCAGAAGCATGGAATGACTGGCAATGGCATCTGTGTGGAAGAGAATTGTTCCAGAAGAATGGATTGCTTTGTGAAACTAGGTTGTGGGGCTGTATGGATATTTTCTGAAGCCCCTGTCCTGTTTTCACCTCATGGTGGCCTTATCCTATTTTTCCTTTTCTCAGACAAATTGGAAATAGAAAAGGCACCCAACTTAACAAGAAATGTTGAAATAGAATCATCTGGCGGTTTAAAAAATTAAATCATCCAATTTAAATTCATTGCTGAACATCTTAACAAATTAGAATAATTAATAAATAATTTCCAAGCTCTCCATTTGGGGGATTAAGGGAATTATAGTCCAAAAATGTAACTTTTTCCAGCTCTGCCTCGTGTTACCATAGGCTGGCCACACATAATGTAAGGCCAACCTTTTCTAACTTGGTGGTCCCACATTGTTGTTTAAGACTGTGTTGTTGTTGTGTGCCTTCAAATCATTTCTAGCTTATGGTGACCCAAAGGCAACTCTGTCACGGAGCTTTATGGCAAATGGATGGGTTTGCCATTGCCTTCCTCTGAGGCTGAGAGTGTGTGACATGCCCAAGGTCATCCAGTGGGTTTCCATGAGTAGATGGAGATGCAAACTCTGGTCTCCCACACTCCTGGCCCATCAATGAGACCACCACACCATAGCGGCTCTCAGTAGATGAGATTTCACTCAGTTTGGTGAGAATTATAGTTCAAAACATCTGCAGGGCCTCAGATTGGGAAAGGGTGACCTAAAACATTGAGCTATACAGAAGGCTATACAGCTCATTGCCTCATTCAATAAAACATCCCTTATATAAGAAGCAAAGTGTGGTTACAGGAGGAACTATGGATGTAAACTTCACCGTTCAATTTGAAATTCAGTGTGTGTGTGTGTGTGTGTGTGTGCGCTTGGGGAACAGACTAACATTTAGAAACTGGGATGCCAAGCCCTTCAATTAAACCAGAAGCTCATTTCCAAGTTCATTGCCAATTAACCTGGGAATTAACCCTTCCTTTCTATATGTACCAACGAATGCAGATTACCAATCACATACTCCATACAAAAACAAGTGCTGTTTGCGGCTAGAAAGCCATGGGTTGCTTTCTTTTTGAAAGAAGTGTGTTTATGGGGTGAGGTTTCCTAATCTTTCCATTTCCATGTAAACATAGGAAAATACGCACACAGCTACAACCCTTGTAGGGACCCCTAGGGTGGAGCATAGGGAGGGAGGAGCTGTCATTTACTCTCTGGACACAAATCCAAGGGCAACCCTCCCGGTTTTGCAACTGGATCAAGCAAGACAGAAGGGACAGGGACAGGAAGAGGGGTGGGAGTGTTTCAGGGGTCAAGGAGGCAGGAGGGGAGAGAAGGGACAGAGGGGGAAAAGGAGGCCCAGAAACAATCCGTTTGGCTCCATACTGTGCCTCATTCTTCTCCAGATGGCAGGGACAAGCCATCTGTGTCCCAAGGGTCAGGCAGGCCAGTGCCTTTGCTCTAGCTGTGTAACTGTTATTGACAGTGGGGGCAAAGGGCAGAGGGGAATAGGGGCTCTTGCCAAATGGGGAGAAGCCCATTGTTTCCATTTACACCCCTTTGTGGCAGCACCAGATGTAGCCGAACGGGGCAGCAGTGTGGGGAAAGGTACAAGTGACCGACAAAGATGATCTTCTTTGTTCCAGAAAAATCAGGGTTGGCTGGTTGAAACCAGGTTGGGTGTTTTTTAAAAAAAACCATGCTAGGGTTCTGCCATGAAAACCCTTTGGATGATCTTGAGCAAGTTATGCACACACCATGGTTTAAAGTCCAGTGGTTCCCAAACTTTGGTCCTCCAGATGTTTTGGACTTCAACTCCCAGAATTTCTGACTGCTGGCCAAGCTGGCTAGGGCTTCTGGAAACTGAGGTCCAAAATACGTGGAGGATCAAAGTTTGGGAATCACTGGTTTAAACCAAATGATTTAAAAAACAACCCACTCCTGTTTTTCTAATTGTTTATTTTTTTCATTTCTTTTTAAGTCTGCTTATCATTTATTTATTTATTTCATTTTGATGCCGCCTTTCTCCCCAAAAGGGACCTGAGATGGTTCACAAGATAAAAAAACTTTAAAATTAAAAAAATTCACACAATTGAAATAACCAATTTCAAACAGTATTCAGTTAAGATTAAAGGCATGAAAAAGTTTTTAAAACATAATCTAAAACACATACGCCATATAAAAGCCACCCTGTCATGATTTTAAAAAGCCTGCCTGAATAAAAATAGTTTTATTTGCCAGCGAAATGACTATTTTCCAATGCTCTTCCTGGAACGATGACGACTAGTTGAATTTAAAAGTTTGAACTTGAAGAATTTATTGGCAGTTGCTCATTGTTAGGCCAGTATCCAGTGTCCGTCACTTCTTTTTAATCATTTTATTATATAGGGCAAGAAACACCATTCAGAAACAAATCCTTCCATTGACATAAATTCAACCAAAAAACTTGCTTTAAAGGAGCACTTTTAAAAGAACAGTGGTTATTTAAACTAGTGGCCATAACATCTGAACTACATTTTGCTGATTTAATTTTCTGATTTAGTTCTATATTGGTGTAGTCCTACATTAATGCAAAAAATAAAATAAAAAATAAATAAATTAGTCCTACATTAATGCAAAAAAACCCAACAACAACTAAACATCAACAACCCAACTATCTGATTTAAAAACAAAAATGAAAATGGTTTAAACCAAAAATACTTCTGTGTGTCTCTGTGTGTGTGTTTAACTGTTTTTTCCCCCCCAACCCTCATAGAAATCCTGCTTCTTCAGCTATCATCATTAGACCAATGGGTTGAAATACTTTTTGATGGAAATGATCATAATGTAATTGATAAATCATTATCAATTCAAAACCTAATCATTCACTGACTTGCCCAGCCTTAAGTTATTTGGTATTTCATTATTTTCCCTCTTTATCTTGTTAATTTTCTACTTAGAACATCAGAGGGCAACTTTTGTGGATGTTTACCCAGAACCAGGTCCATACTGAGTTCAGTGTGACTTATTCCCAAATAAGAGCACATAGGATTCTGCCCTTAAGTGCAATGAAGCTGCTTCATCTAGATTTTCCACGGTATCTCTTGGTGCTCTGATCCTAACTTTGAGAGAAGTTTACGATTTTTATAATTCATTACAGTATGCAAAATTTATGTCTCCACCAGCATCAAAGTAATAAAATATCTTAATAAAGGCAATAATATATATATTGAGGAATAACAATCCTCAATAAGAGTAATAAAAAACACCAGACATTAGAAATCAATCAGCCCTGAACCCTCAACGTTTGTAATTAAAATCATAGCTCCCTTTCTGAAAGTCATGAACAAAAAGGTCTAGCAAACTTCCTGAACCACAACCACTAGAAAGCTCTTGTGCTTTGAGTCTGGCAGGCCCACATTGCACCATACCCTCCAATTCTGATTTGGCAGGGACAGTTCCAGTTAATCCTTTACTGCCTCACTTTTCAGCTGCTTTAAAAATGTCCCAGTTTGTCTCTCCTCCTCCCACTTTACCCTTTTCTCTTCCTCAGCTTACATCCATTGCTGCAAAATGAGTTCAAACCACAAAAACTGTTTGCACCCAATTAACTCAGCAGGGATAGGAGAGGAAGGATTCTTGCTTTTCCCAATAGGCTCAGGTAAAAGCAAACTGCTGCAGCCTTTCCTACTGGGTCTGTTTTTCTTTATTAATATTTTCCCCCATCTTGACTACACTCTGATGCTGCTTAGCCCCCCATGGTTTTTATTTATGAAATGTTGGAAGGTATGTTACACCAAACACATTGTTACATTAATGTATATAAATGTGTGTGACAGGCATGGCTTTCTTGGTGGCTGCTCTCAGACTTGAATTCCCTTCATAGAAATTTCAAATGTGGCTGGAACGCCTCCCTTATTATTATTATTTTGTCCTTTTATCAGCAGCTGAAGACTTTTTAAAAAAATTCCAACAGGATTTTGCAAAGTGATTTGTTTTCCAAGGAAGAAAAGGGGTTATTAGTGTGCTGTGCTACTTTTATTCTTGGCTTTTGAATCAATATTTGAAATAGTTTTAATTCTATAGATCATTTAATACTATTGTAATCACAACTTTTTGTATTTTTGTTTTAGTGATATCTGTTTGTATCTTTTATATTGTAAGTGGCCTTGAGTCCTAGCTTTGGGAAGATGGTGCAGGATAAATAAAGTAAAAGAACAGAAAAGAATAGTACAGGTTGAGTGTCCTTTATCTTGAATTCCAAAATTCGAAATATTCTGAAAACCAAAACATTTTTCACGGGTGGCCAAGGAAGTAATACCTTCATTTTCTGATAGTTCTGTGTACAACAGCTTTGTTTCATGCACAAAATTGTTTAAAATATTTATAAAATTACCTTCAAGCTATGTGTATAAGGTGTATATGAAACATACATGGATTTTGTGTTTAGATTTGGATCCCATTTCCAGGACATCTCAATATATATGCATATGCAAATACAGGTATTCCAAAATCCAAAAAAATCCAACATCCAAAACACTTCTGGTTCCAGGCATTTTGGATAAAAGGGAGACTCAACCTGAAGAACAGAACCGAGCATTTGTGCCTCATTGTCTGCCTGAGTTCCATATGTATTGTGCATGTGAATAAAAATGCCTGAATCTTCAAGGTATTATGGGAGTTATAGTCCAAAAGCATATCAAGTTTATACAGTTGTTCTTGTCTGTGTTGCAGATAGCACTGAGAGCTGTTTTATATGTAGTCAGATCATTGGTCTATTCAGATTGGTACTGTTTACACTGACCAGCAGCTGCTTTCCAGAGTTTCAGACAGGATTCTTTCCAAGCCTTACCTTAAGTTGGAAATTATTTGAAGGCACACAACACACCCACACCCATAGAGGCCAGAGAGACTAAACCTGCAGCCTTCTGCTTGCAAATGACATGCTCTCCCAGTGATATGTGGCATACAAATATAAGAAAAAGCATATTGATAAAAAAAGGGCCTGAATACCCTACAGGTGCCAGCTCCTGTCTGATCCTGGAAGCTAAGCAGGGTCAGGTCTGGTTAGTACTTGGAGGGGAGACTGCCAGTGAATACTAGGAGCTGTTGGCTACATTTCAAAAGGAAGGAACTGGCAAAACTACATCTGAATAGGCCCTGAGTACTGAGGTTTGGTTCCAGGATGCCTGGTGGGGACCAAAATCAGTGGATGCTCAAGTCCCATTAAATACAATGGCATAGAAATGGTGCCCCTTATATAAAATGACAAAATCAAAATTTGCTTTTTGGAATAGATAGATAGATAGATAGATATGGTGTGAATCTGTGGATAAGGAATCCATGGATACAAGAGCTGATTGTATTCCTTGCCTAAGAAATCCATAAGTTGACAGGCAACTTGAAGGCACATTACAAACACACACATATTGATAAAATCATGTTATTAATTGATTACACTCCCCCTAAATAAATAAATAAAGTGAGCAGTCCCACCTGCCAAGATAGAGCTGTCTATCAAGTCTTTTGGAGCCTATCTGCCTTTCGGAAGCCCAGCCTTAGGCCTCTTATAAAATTAACATGGGAACATCTCATCTCCAAGGAACCAGGCTTTATAATGAAAAAAGCAAAAAGAAAGGAAAATATGCAAATAGGGGGCTTTGCCAAGAAATACAGCCAGTTCCATACGTTCCTGCATATCAGGTGGCTGAGTCTGTAGGAAAACTTGACAGGCATTCAAAAAATGTGGACACTTGAATAAAACGCATTTAACCATTAAGAGAATGACAGAAGGGCGGTAAGCAGGCAGGCAGGCTAACGAAGATGACAAACTAGCAAAATGCCTGTCAAGCTGCATTAAGCCTTTTTAAAAAATGAAAAGGCAAGATAAAATATTATTATAATAAATGAACGAATGAATGATTCTAGTAAGTAAATGAAAATAATCACCAAAAATTTATGTGCCTAGCAGAGATGCATGAGAATTTAATGTCAGGTTGCTTTTGATAAGAGTTTTCCAACATTTGCACATATCTTCATCTTCTAGATGGAAAGCATATTATTATTATTATTATTATTATTATTAATTTTAAAATAGAATGTGGGAGAAGCGGGAATGGACACGTTTGTTCACCTTAAATCCCATTGTTGGAGAAAGGTGGGATATAAATCCTTAAAATAAAATAAATACATAAATAAATCCAGACTCTGGGCTTTGGATCCCAATGTATCCAGCCATACTCGTGGTGCTGACTTAGGGTTAGCACCTTTTCCCAGTCCCCTTTTAGGCTTCTTATCTTTAAAAGGCCTATGGATGCAATATGGTCCTCTCTATGATGGAATTAGCTGTCGCTGCTGAATTTGGCCTGTGCACAATGCATGTTTAGGGCATTCAAGAAAGACAGAAAGAAAAAGAGAGACAGCAATAGAGAGGAGACTTTTTTTTAATTGAATGGGGATTAGAATAAAAATTAGAAATTTCACTACCCCTGGTCCCTAAGCAATTGTTCCTCTTTACTCTGCCAGCCAGGAACATGCCCTGCCTTTGGGCTTCCCATTGGGACATCTGGTCATGAAAAAAGAGGACTGATGGGACATCTGGTCAAGAAGAAAAAAAAGACTAGATGAGACAGGCTTTATCCTCTGTTCCTCCATTCTTAAGAGAGGCTTCCATAGGCAATGGGGTCTATGATTCCTTTCCCCACTTTGTGCATTGAACATCCAAGTGCCTAGACCTCTCCTCAAATGATGCTTCAGCCAAAGCAGGGGTAAAGCAACTTGTGGCCTTCCAGATTTTGTTGGACTCCCATCAGCCTTAGTCCAGCATAGGTGAAGGATAGTGGCAGTTAGAGTCTAGCAGCAACTGAAGGGTCATATGTTGACCGTCCTTGAGCTAGGGCTTGGAGCTGTTTTCAAACCCAAACATCAGGCAGTGAAATTACAGGCACCATTTAAGACTCAGACCTAAATATGGGCTATTTCATATGTAATATGTGCAGTATTGTGGTTCACCAGCCCATTAACTGAGGACAAAGATTCCCCCTTGCTTAGATGTGTTGACTTTAATGCATTGATTATCTGATTTTGTTGTAGGCAACTTGCCATGTTTTCTTGGGTTTATAACAAAATACTGTCAAACCATGGTTTATGATTCCAGTTAGTAAACCAGAATTAAGTCACAGTTCTGTATATCAGTTGTAATGAGGATCTGTACTTTAGGCTAACCAGAACCAGCATTTATCCAGAGGAAGGAGGTGAGGACAGATGTCAGCATGTGGACTCAGCATTCATTTTTGGATTGACAAACCATCATTTAGCAAGTTGGGAAGAATGTGTTCAAGCCAGGCCATTGATAAATGAGTGCACTCTCCCAATATCAAGTTGTGTTGCTTCTGTTGGGTAGCAGGTGCTCTGGGTTGGAAGAGATCACAGTCTATTGGAAAAGCACATGCTTTGGTTGTGAAATGTGGAAGGATCCAGGTTTAAGGCCTGACATTTCTTGATTGAATAAGGCTTAAGCAGAAGGTGATAGATAGCATTTCTGGCCCTGGCAAGGCCTTGAATAGATAAGAGTTGGCTAAAGGTGGGGAACCTTTGGTGTCAACTATTTTGAATAACTCTGGCAGCTGAAGTGGAAAAAAATATATGGAAATGTTGGAAGTAAAGTATACTTACAAGTAAAATGTTACCTGTGACATGTTAGATTGGGATACAACAGCACTATTATTTACAGCAATAAAATTGCAACTGGCAGCATCATTACCTATTTTGTGTGAGATGGGCAGCATTGACGAATTATGAGAAGGTCATTGGGGGAACTTTTTTGGGCCATGTTTATATTTTTAAAGTGTAGTTAAAATTGTTGTCATCAGCACAATCACCCTCATCCTTACAACAGCAGAAAATGAACAAAGAAGTTACTTTTCTCTTATTGTTAGATACATTAATGATACATTAATAACACATGATCAATGGATTGTTGTTCTGTGCCTTCAACCCTAAGGGGTTTTCTTGGCAAGATTTCTTCTAAGGAGGTTTGCCATTGCCTTTCCCTAAGGCTCTGAGCATGTAACATGCCCAAGGTCACCCAGGATGCATCTGCACTGTGGAAATAATCCAGTTTGAAACCACCTTAACTGCCACGGCTCAATGCTGTGGAATTGTGGGAACTGTAGTTTTGTGAGACATTTAGCTTTCTCGGTCAGAGGACTCTGCTGACACAACAAATGACAATTCCCAGAATTCCATAGCATTGAGCCAGGGCAGTTAAAGTGGTTTCAAACTGGATTACTTCTGAGGTGTGGATGCAGCACCAGTGAATTTCATGGACGAGCTGGGAATTGAACCCTAGGCCAACACTCAAACCACTACGCCATGCTGGCTCTCGACTCATCTAATAAAAGGCATGTCAACTAGTTAAGGCTGGAGAGGCAAATAGAGTGACCTGAGATATTCAGTTTCCTGTGTTCTGTTCCATATCAGGTAGCAACAGAATCTTCTTGTTCTTTGCAATTGGCCCTCAGGCCAAAACATCTACAAACCCCAAGAAAATATATACTCAGCAGTTCTGATCCAGTGCCATTCCTTGGGACCTTGGCTGCATCTACATTGCAGAATTAATGCAGATTGACACTACTTTAACTGCCATGGCTCAATGCTCTGGAATCCTGGGATTTGTAGTTTTGTGAGACAGATAGCCTTCTCTGTCAGAGAGCTCTGGTGCCACAGTAAAATGACAAACTCCAGGATCCCATAGCATGGAGCCATGACAATTAAAGCAGTGTCAAACTGCATTAATTCTGCAGTGTGGCAGTGGTATTTTTCACACTAGACAATTGTGGTGTTATGATTCCGCTTTAACTACCATGGCAACTTCCTATGGAATCCTATAGGATTGACCATGTAGGGCAGAGCCTTTAGAATCCTCAGCCTGAGATTTTTATCTTGATTTATCCACAGGTCATATCAAAATCAGTAATTTTGGCCCCAATACTACAAGTTCCCCAGGATTCCATGGGATGCTGCCATGGCAGGTAAAGTGGAATCATAGTGCTATAATTGTGCAGTGTGACAAGGCTCCTGCAATCAACTTACTGTATATATTGATGTATGAGTTTAGAAATGTAAGTCAAAAAGTTGACCCAAAAAGCTGAGTTGACTTATCAATGTAAATAATGTACTTTAACTCTTATTTTTTTTAAAAAAGGAACCATCCCCTGGTGAAAGGGAAGAGTGTAATCTGTCCTGGAAGTA
This sequence comes from Phrynosoma blainvillii, assembly GCA_026167975.1. Lineage (NCBI taxonomy): Eukaryota > Metazoa > Chordata > Lepidosauria > Squamata > Phrynosomatidae > Phrynosoma > Phrynosoma blainvillii. The sequence goes on along the minus strand of JANUYF010000002.1, from coordinate 200,934,184 downwards.
CTGACCCCCTCTCTACTATCTCATCCATCTCAGCCTTTAATGTGAGCACAAGCATTTATACCTGCTGGAATTTTGTAATTTCTTTGGCATTGTTTTCTTTTGCTTCATCTTTTAGATCCTTTGCTGTTGTTGTTGTGTGCAGTCAAGTCATTTCTGACTTATGGCAACCCTAAGAAGAATCTATCATGGGTTTTTTTGGTGGTTTTTTTTGTTGTTGTTGTTTTTGGCAAGTTTCTTCAGAGGGGGTTTGCCACTGCCAACCTCTGAGGCTGAGAGAGTGTGACATGCTTATGTTCACCCAGTGGGTTTCTATAGCTGAACAGGGATTGGAACCCCGTTCTCCAGTCATAGTCCAACTCTCAAACCATTCCACTACAATGGCTCTTTGCTTCTAAATTTAGTCTCAATTTATCAACAGGTCATATCAAAATCCCTAAGTTTGATCCCAAAACCTGCCCTTGACTTATGTGTTTGACTTATAATTGAGTATATATGGTATGTAGAGACTAGAGACACACAAGATGGACCCAGTAGAGGAGTCCAGCTTCCCATTTTTGAATAGAAACAAATGTTCCAAGGTGGCTACTATTCTAACTAGCAGATGGCAGAAAGTGGTAAGGTGTGTGGTTGGTGATGGTGGTAGCAGAAACAGTTTCAGTTATAAAAGAATGGGTATGGTGAAGGCAGCGTGGTATAGTGGTTTGAGCATTGGACTATGACGCTGAAGACTAAGGTTCGAATCCTAACTCAGCCACGTAAACCCACTGGGTGACCTTGGGCAAGTCACACACTCAGGGGATGGCCATGGCAAGCCCCTTTGAAGAAACTTGCCAAGAAAACCCCATGGCAGATTTGCCTTAGGTTGCCGTTCAGTCGAAAACAACTTGAAGGCATACAACAACAACAAATGGTGGAAGCAAGGCAATTACAATCAGCCCGCCATATCCACATTTTTTTTATCCATGGATTCAAGCATCCATGGTTTGAAGATACATATATTCAAAAAACAAAGCTTGATTTTGCCATTTTATATAAGGGGCACCATTTTACTCTGCCATTGTATTTAATGGGACTTGAGCACCCATGGATTTTGGTATTCATGGGGTCCTGGAACCAAACCCCAGCAGATACCAAGGGCCCACTGTAATTGGCGAATGGGGCTTGAGTTATGCACGGCAAAGGCTAAATGCAAGCAGTGTCCTGAGCTGGCTGGGATATGTTGCACAGCCTAGGAGGGTTGCCAGAGTGCAACCCAAGTGCCTGTAGCTTTTCCTGTAAGAGTGCTGAAGTAGTAGGACAGGTTGCAGCCGCCACTCCTTTGCAGGACAGGTTGCTCTCCTTTCTTCTCCATCTCATGCCTGGCAGAGCTGCACAACTAAAGAACTGAAACAGCAGCTGGCACATTCAGACAACAAACAGACTTGGATTCTATGCAAGATGCTCCTTTGTCCAGTTATATAACAGAGACCCTGCTAGAATTGACATCAGCTTCCGACTTGAATCCTCTGATCCTTTGTTGAGTTTCCTAGTACAAATCTGAATTTGCTGAGGATCTGAATGATTCCACACACGAGCCATAAATCTGCCTTTCAGGTCTGGTCTTGTGCTGCTTCGGTACATTTTTGGGGTCATTATTATGTCAAAAAAGTGTGCGAGGAAGGAGAGGATTGCTCTCCTTAACTGATATCAAAACAGCAGTAAAAAGCTTCATTGACTAAAGTAGGGGCAGGTAACCAGATGTCCTAACCACAAAGGAGGATGAGGCATCGCAAAATGGAGGGCATTTGAGAAAAATGGAGGACTTTACCAAATCAAAGCCAAAGATACTCAAATAAATGTGATTTCATGCTTCTTGGTCATGCACAAAATGGAGGATATTTTGGAATTTCTCCTGGAAAGAAGGTTGAAATGTAGGACATGTCCTGGAAAAGGAGAATGTCTGGTCACCAGGGAATAGGGGGCATTGCGAGGGATTTTCCGTCAAGAGAAAGACTAGATCCCTGGATCTTGAAGCACAGTGAATTTTCTTCTCATCTCCCTCTATCCTAGTTTTCAGATTACAATATACTGTTTGAGATTTAATTGATTTTATCCAGCTTGCAGATGTGCTAGGGTTGGTACTATTTTAAATGGCTTTTTGTTGCATTGTTGTCGTGTACCTTCAAGTCATTTCACACTTATTGGAACTGGAAGGCAAATCTATCTTGGCAAGATTTCTTCAGAGAGGAGTTGCTTTCTCATCTAAAGTCACTCAATGGGTTTCCACGTCTGACTGGCAATTCAAACCCTGGCATCTCGAAATCCTAGTCCAACACTCAAACCACTACACCACACTGTCTTTTAAAAATGGGTTTCACTGGTTTTAAATGGTCTGGTTTTAGTTGTAAATGATTAAATATTTTTTTGATCTTTTAAAAATATATTTTGTCCTTTTTATTGCCATTGTATTTTGGTTGCCCTAAATGGATTTCGTCATACGCCACCCTGAGATTTTCCCAGTATTGGGCAGGATATAAATATTTTCACCAATAAATACACACATAAATTCCCGAGCAGAAAACAGAAGCAATGTTAAACTGCTAGGAGGTTACATATATAGATGGTGAAGTCATGTTGGCAGTTGAGAAAGCAGCACCAGGGAAATGTTTAGGGCTGGGTGTGTAGAGCATGTAAGGACTGGATTCTTGTTAAAAATAACTTCAATGAGTCTTCCAAGGTGCGTGGGCATAAATGAGAAAGCACAAGTAAAAGTAATACACAAGTAAAAGCAATACACAAGTAAAAGTAATAACACAAAATATACTACACAAAGTACAAGTAATACAAAAAGTAAAAGTAATGCACAAGTAAAAGTCATACACAAAATACAAGTAATACAAAAAGTAAAAGTAATGCACAAAATACAATACACAAAATACAAGTAATACAAAAAGTAAAAGCAATACACAAGTAAAAGCAATGCACAAAATACAATACACAAAATACAAGTAATACAAAAGGTAAAGGAAATAATGAATGTACTCCTCCTTCTGTAGTGAAATCTCTTCTACCCCACTGTTTTTTGGGGATGGGTGAGGATTGCCCTATGATCTTAACTGGACTGAGAAGGGAAAGGACTGAGAAAGGACCTCTGATCACTCGTTTTATTTTCAATTTCCCCCCCTAGGAAGCAGGAGAGGAAAGAAAAACAAGAAGAGAAGATAGTTCCCAATTTATTTAACAATCTGTTTGCAGATCAGAGTCCTCTTTCCCTGTCCCTTCTAGAGAAGATTTTATATGGGGTGTGCGATTCAAGCTGCCTTGGATCCCATTTGAGGAGAATTAACTATTTGTAAGCTGCTGTGAGAGCCTTTCTGGCTGAAGAGCGGGGTATAAATACAGTAAATAAATAAATAAATACATAAATAAAAGTGGCATATAAATAATCATTCCAGGGTGGCTTTCATGTGTGTTTTAGTCATGTGTGTTTAACGTTTGTAATTTTATACTGTTTTTAAATTATTTTAACTGTTGTTACATTTTATTGTAATTTAAAAAAATGTTTTTAACCTTTGAACCGCCTTGAGTCCCTTCTGGGAGATAAATAAATAAATTTGGTTGGTCACTCTATTTCTGTGTGTGTATATGAGAGAGAGCTAGCGTGGCATAGTGGTTTGAGCATTGGGACTATAACTCTGGAGACCAGGGTCCAAATTCTGGCTTGACCATGGAAACCCCTTGGATGACCTTGGGCAAGTAACACTCTCTCAGCTTCAGAGGATGGTCATGGCAAACCCCCTCTGGAAAAACTTGCTAAGAAAATCCTATGATAGGTTCGCCTTTTGGTTGCCATAAGTTGGAAACAACTTGAAGGCACACAACAAATAACACACACACATAAATGGGCTGGCTAGAGAGAGTCCCTCATTCTTAAATAAATAGGTACCTTGGTCATAGCCAATACACACACACACACATATATATATATATTGGTGGTACCTACACATTATATACATATATATATATATATTCTCTGTGTGTAGGTACCACCAATGTACCTGTAACAAACTAGATGTGTCAGATGGTTTGATATGTTTTAAGATGTGTGCATTCTGTTTGTCCTTTTAAATTGATGTGTGTTTTAACTGATGTGTTTTAACTGATGCTGCTTGTTTGTTAATTGTTGTTGTCCCCCGATCCATGGGAGAGCTCCCCTCTCATAAAAAGCCACAATGTCCCTCCACCACCAACACCACAAAATTGGACTAAAAATGTGGTGGCAAGGGAGGGTCCTCACTTCAAATAAGTAACTAATCAATAAATAGGTGCCTTGCTCATAGCCTATATATACATAGCATATATATATATATATATATATATTACAATATTTACAATATACTATATATACTGTAATATATATATGTGTGTGTGTGTGTAGTATATATATTGTATATGTGTGTGTGTATTTACAACATATTGTATATACTGTAATATATATTTGTAATATATATATTGTGTATATGTATGTGTATATATCTATATACACACACACACATTT